>JALAZF010000168.1:6183750-7571666 GCA_022829125.1 Lathyrus tuberosus
GTGTCTTGTACAAAGCCCAAGATTGAGGCTGAACAAGTTGGAGAAATCATTATACACAGCCTGAGAGGATGCTGACTTCTGCTAGGCGAAATCATTATACCAAGCATAAGAGGAGGCTGGAAAAGATTGTCTCAACAAGAGAATGGTTTTATCTGTCTTGTACAAAGCCCAATATTGAGGCTAAAAAGGGTTGACTCAACAAGAGAGTATTGGAAGGTGATTGACTCAACAAGAGAGTCTGAAAAGGTTAACTCTGCTAAGGGGGAATCATTGTACAAATCCCAAGAGGAGGCTGACTATGTTGAGGAAAGGAAAGGTCATTATACAAAACCTAAGAGGAGGCTAGCTTCTGCTGGGGATTATTGAGATCCCGAGGCAGGTCCAAATGGGGAATCAACTCTTGCTGAGGGTTACAGAAGAGTTGAGGTATCAGATGCCTTGAGGTTTTGATTTGGGATAGTGTTATACTGATGATAAACTGCCCCTGGTTGGGGAATTTTAGGAGAGAGACTGGGTTTTAGAACCTATGGGTTTTAACTCTGCTGGAGATTGATCCAAAATGACCAGGGTTTCTCCTCTGTTTGTAAGGAGCTTGAGAATTTCTTTGAGACCCGAGAGGGGATTAGACTATCCAAGTCTACTGGTATGGAAGAGTTGGTCTTTGTATGATGCCCAAGAGGAGGCAAGTGTTTTAAGGGATGAGAATCAACCCTAAATTGGTCTGAGATTTGACACTAGAAAGACTGCTCTAGCAAAGGATGACTAAGTTCTGTCTTATACCTTTAGGAGGTCTTTAGGGTCATTGTATTAAGCCTAAGAGAAGGCATGGGAACTTCTAATAAGCCGGAGGGTCCTTGTATAAAGCCCAAGAGGAGGCGGGGATGCTTTTAGGAAGCCTGTGGGTCCAAACTTAAGAAAAGTTCAAGAAAAGTTTCACCGAGAATAATCTTTTCTTTAGTGAACAGTTCTAGGGTTTGAAGAAATTCAAGAGAGGTTTCACTGGGAATTAATCCTCTCTGGGGAACTGAATTTCTTTGACAATTTCTAATAGTGATAGCCTGGGAAAAGTTTCACCGAGAATAATGCCTTTCCCTTTGTTCCATATTGTTTAAGCCCAAGAGATGGCAGGACTGTATCTGGAAATCCTATGGGGATCTAGTTTTGACTGTATTAAATAGCGATCAAACTGGCTTTATCTAGTTCTAGACCTAGTTGCCGGGGAAAACTCTAAACAAATATACTAGTATATATAAAGTTGATATATGACAAGTATTTAAAATAATATGAAAGAAGGACTTACAGGTGAGCAAGCTTCCCACAATACAGTTATATATATTAAAGCAGGTAAAAGAAAGCTGATAAAAACTTATAGGTGAGCAAGCTTCCATGTTGTTCAAACAAATATATACATGTATAAAAGCTGATAAAAACTTACAGGCGAGCAAGCTTCCATAGCTGTATTATTAGTGTTCGAGAAATTAAAGAAAGTTTTGATAACCACTGTATATTTGAACCTAAATCAAAAGAGAAGTTGTTTTTAAAAAGATTGTTGGGGCTTATACTCAAGGAGAGGCCCAGAAAAAAAACAGTAATCTTACCGTTGTTTTATAAACTGTAATGGGTCTTATACAATGACTGAGGCCCAAAAAGGTTTTCTGTACAAAGGAATGGGTCTTACAACTCAAGGAGAGGCCCAAAGAAAAAAAAGAAATGGGACTTACAACACAAGGGTAGGCCCAGTTGATTTTGTTTTGAAATGGCGATCGCGCCGAGATTTTCTAAAACACAATGGGACTTATACAATGACTGAGGCCCAAAATTATTTATGTACAAAGGGGGTTGAGTCTTACATTCTAATAGAGGCCCAAAGTTTATTTTTGTATAAGTGATGGGGCTTAGAACTCGAGAAGAGGCCCATAGAAAAACAGTGGTCGCACCGTTGTTTTGAAAATTGTATCGGGAGTTATACAACGACTGAGGCCCAAAATTATTTTATGTATAAAAGAGGGTTTGTTCTTACACTCTATTAGAGGCCCAAAGTGTTTAAAATGTTTGATAATGATCAAAAATCAAAGAAACCCTAATTTCATTTTCTTTTAAAAGTAATTCTTTAAAGAAAATTAATAAAATGATGAAAAAACCAAATGAGTTTAAATAAACTACTTGTTGTTTTTTGTTAAGGTTTGAAAAATGAGGTTTTAATCACAAGATGATTTTGAACTCATTTGATTTTGAAAAGATCAAGAGAAAAGAAATATTTTCAAATGTTTTTTAAAAAACAAATAAAATAAGCTCTTTATGAAAAATATTAAAGATAGACAAATAATATTTTTTGTGTGAGATTTTTGTAGAATAAAATACTTTATCAATTTTGTTAGTTCTTGGATTGGCTAGAATTTTGGTAAAACAAAGTTGTTCAATGTTGATGTCACATGGGTGATGTCTTAACATTGAGTCTTAACATTGGATAATGTTAAGTGTTTAAGTTGTTGAAGTTTTGAAGTCTGATGTCACATACGATGTCATAACATCAGATATGCAGATCATTAAAACATCAGGTTTGAGATGTTTTTAGGGTTAAGCGTATTAGCTGGATTTTGGGAGAGCTGTTAGAGTTATTGGATGCGAATATCTTGGAGGAGATATTTTCTGTTGCAAACAGATTTGATGCAGATTTGTAGGAGTGTTTAAAGGCTGAAGATTTAAGAAGATTTTGAGAGAAAATCTGTTTTGAAGATTCAGTTTAAAACAACAAATCAGGTCAGATATTGTAGCAGGTCCAAGCCCAAATCAAATAGCTATATAAAGCGCATCAATCCTGAAGGAAAAGCAACGAAGAAATAGAGCTAAAGATTGAGAGTCGTTTATGTCTTCGTGTATGTGTTGTAAACCATTCTAGTGTGAATTGGTGTTGTTGTTTTGAGTTGTTCTTTATCAAAGCTGTGAAGCAGAATCAAGTTGTGTTTTTCAAAGTGTGTGATCTTTGAATTATATCACTGAAGTGATTTAGGGATTGAGTAGTGTTCTCATACCTAAGTGGTCTCTTAGGTAGAAGGTTCATTAAGTAGTGATTAAGTTTAGGAGATGTCAACTGGGTTGTTGAGTCTGTAAATTAATTCTACTGATAGTGAAATTCATCCCTGGCTTGGTAGCCCCCAGAGTAAGTTGTTTAACTGAACTGGGTGAAAAATTCTTTGTGTACTCTTTTGTTGTTTTATATTGTCCATTGCAGAGTGTGTTGTTGTGACATCACACGTAACATCACATATATGGTACCAGAATTTCAATTAGTATCAGAGCAGGCATCCTGCTCTGCATCTGGGTGAGATCTAGGGCTGATACTTTCTGGTAAGATGGACAAGGAAGTTGGTGGATTTGTGAATAGACCCCCTATTTTGGATGGCTCTAATTATGATTATTGGAAACCAAGGATGATTACCTTTTTGAAATCCTTGGACAGCAGGGCTTGGAAGGCTATCATAAAAGAATGGAAAGCACCTGTTGTTGTTCAGAAAGATGATGCTGGGAAAGAAAAAGAAGGCAGCTCAAAACTGAAACCTGAAGAAGAATGTACCAAGGAAGAAGATGAGCTTGCCCTTGGTAATTCCAAAGATTTAAATGATATTTTCAATGGAGTTGATAAGAACATATTCAGGTTGATCAATACCTGTGAAGTTGCTAAGGAAGCTTGGGACATCTTGAAGACTACTCATGAAGGAACTTCAAAGGTTAAGATGTCAAGACTTCAACTTCTGACATCAAAGTTTGAAAGTCTAAAGATGAAAGAAGATGAAACTATTCATGACTTTCATATGAGTATTCTTGAGCTGTCTAATGCCTCTAGTGCTCTTGGAGAGAAGATGACTGAAGAAAAGCTGGTGAGGAAAATCCTTAGATCCCTTCCCAAGAGGTATAAGATGAAGGTGACTGGAATTGAAGAAGCTCAAGACATCAGCAAAATGAGGGTTGATGAGCTTATTGGATCTCTTCAAACTTTTGAGTTAGGGTTGAATGAGGAGGAACCTAAAAAGAAGACCAAGAGTATAGCCTTGGTATCCAATATTCAAGAAGAGAAGAAAGGGAATGGTGCTATATCTCAGGAGGAGCTGTCTCAGGCAATTGCTATACTGGGAAGAAAGTTTAACAAGGTTTTCAAGAGGATGAATAAGAACTACAAACCTAATGTTAAGAACATCTCCTCTGACATCAGCAAGTCAAAAGAGAAGGATGAAGAGAAGATTGCTCAAGACAAAGGGATTCAATGCCTTGAGTGTGAAGGTTATGGACATGTCAAGAAAGAATATCCTACATTCCTTAAGAAGCAGAAGAAGGGGATGACTATTTTCTGGTCTGATACTGACATTGAAAGTGAAGAAGAGTCAGCCAAGCATGTCAGAGCATTGACAGGAACTTGTGTTTCTGATGGAGAATCAAGTGATGAGGAACTGACTTTTGAGGAGTTAGCAGCCTCCTATCAAGAGCTATGTCTGAGGAGTGTAGAGGTTTGTCAAGAAAGTGAGAAACAAAAGAAACAAAGTGTTCAGCTTGAGGCTGTTAAAGCTGATCTTGAAAATGAAGTCTTATTGGTTAAATCTCAACTTGATCAAATGACAAAATCTGTTAGAATGTTGAACAGTGGATCTGATACTCTTGATAAGATCCTTCAGGTAGAAAAGGTAACAGGAGACAAATCTGGCTTAGGATTTGTTGTTGAGGAGAAGGTTTCTGCTGAAGCTAGTACGTCAAGAACCAAAAAGGACATGTCTCAACCAATTCCTCAACATAACAAAAAGAGACATAATCCTAAACCCAAGCAGGTTGCTCATCAACAACCTCAAAATGTTGGGAAAAGGTATGCTCATGGTCCTCACCAAAAGAAGGTTCATACTTCTGGAGCTAGGAAGTATATGCCTCCTCAATACCATAGGAGCATGCAGGCTTGTAGGTTTAACATGTTCCATCAGATGTCTCAACATCAGGGGAATATGTATGGCTTTGGATATAATAATGTTGTGCCTCATTTTTATGGTAGAAGGAAGCCACATCATCATATAAGACAACCTAAGAGATAGAATCCTCACTACAGAAGACAGGCAAACTATGGAAGAAGACATCACCAGTACTATGGATGGCAGCCACAGAAGTTTCATCATCAAGGTGGCCGGAAGTTTAACAACTTCAGAGAAGAGAGCGTAAGGTGCTTCTATTGTGGAAGATTTGGTCATATGCAGTTTTCTTGCTTCAAGTTTCATGGTTATTCCAAGTCTATCCCTCAACCTAGACAGAAGGATAACAGGCCCAAGGTTGTTAAACAGTGGGTTTCTAAAGCTGAGGTTACATGTTTATTGGCTCACATTTCAGATAGACACTCTGCTAAGAATGGATGGTACTTTGACAGTGGCTGTTCAAAGCACATGATTGGATTCAAAAACCAATTGGTGGATGTCAATTCTTGCTCCTCAATTGATGTTAGTTTTGGAAATGGAGAGAAAGGGGTGGTAAAAGGTGTTGGAAAAGTGAAGTGTCATGATGGACCTGATCTTGACAATGTGCTTCTTGTCAAAGGTTTGAGTGTTAATTTGATTAGCATAAGTCAGCTTTGTGATGAAGGACACAAGGTCAGCTACACTAAGGATGAGTGTTTGGTGACTAATGAGAAGAATGAGGTAGTTATGAAAGGAGTCAGATCCAGAGATAATTACTATCAATGGGTACCTCAAGAGTTCAGCTCATCAAGTGATGTTGAGGATGATGTTATGACATCTGACTGTGACATCAGAAGGATCAACAAACAACCTAGTGTTATGCAATTATTCACAGGAAATCTTGAGGAACCTAAGGTCATAGAGGATGATCACTCAGATATGAAGAGTAATGACGATTTCTCTGAAGATATGGGTGCTGGTAGTGGTGATCTTAAGAAGTTTTGGAAGCAAGATGATAAGTAGACTGATAACTCACAAGACAACCATCACAGGTTGGAAATCTCTGTTTTGGAAGATGGAGATGTTGGAGTTAAGGTTGAAACATCTCCTAGCCTTAAAATAAAAAAGAATGTTGAAGTGGTTGATCTGTCTGACAATGAGCTGATTGCAAAAGTAGTTCCTGGGGTTGCTAAAAGACTGAAATCAAGGAAAGGGAAAGCTATTGACTTACCTCCAAAGGACATCTCTCATATGAAGAAAGCTGTTGTTGTTATAACTTCTGAGAAAATTCAAAAGGCTTCACTAGATAACATTCCTTTGCATTTCATAAAAAGGTGGAAGTATGTTTTTCAAAGAGGGCTTAATCTGGAAAAAGAATTTGGTAAAGATGCTTTGAATATGATTAAGTTTGCTAGGCTGATGGAAACTGGTCCCAGTTTTTACAAGTGCTATGAGAGACTTGTCAATGAATTCAATTCTGTTGACATTGCTGATAGAAGAAGTGAGAGAGATGAATGTGAGTTGAAGGATACAGACATATCCACAAAAATTTGGTTTCTAAAGGGAAAATTATCTGCTGGACATATTAGTATTAATTATGTCATCGTTCTCAAGATGGCTGCTGCAAAATTGGTCCTCATTATTCACAAAACAACTATTTTTGATGGACTAGAGAAGTCTCTTTATGAGAATAGATCTAAGAAGAATTACAATCATGGATCAGGGACTGAGCTTATAGGTTATGGTAATGCAAAATACATAGCAGCAGGGAGTAGTTGCTCTCAACTTGGTTGGATGAAGCAACTGTTGACTAAAAACAATGTCAAGCAAGATGTTATGACATTGCACTATGATATGAGTATCTCCAAGAATCCTATTCAAAATAGTAAGGTAAAGCATATTGATATAAAGGACTTGGTTGAAGATAAGGTGGCTTTGGAACATGTGGCTACTGAAAAGCAATTAGCAAATATTAATACTGAGTTCTTAGATGCAAACCAATTTTATAGTTTAAAATTGGGGAGTTGCATATATAAGGATTAGTTGGAAGATGTGTTAAAATGCAGTTGTCTTATGTGTGTGATTAAAGATGACAATTATTCAACTGCAGAAAGTTTACAAGATTGGAAGTATTAGTTCATCTAAAGCTTTAAACATAGAGTATTTTTTCTTCTTCTTATTCAATCTGTCCCAACCTTCTGAGTTTTTAAATGTAATCCAGTCCTCATCACCATCTCCTTCATCGGAATCATATTGTTGCACTGGAGGTTTCTTGATGGTCTTCATCCTTGTCTCAGATGTTTTGCCTGTTCTTGTTGCTCCTGAAGAAGTTCCAGTTGTTGTCTGTGTTTTGCTCTTCTTCTTCAGTGGATCTGGTTTCTTGTCCTCCTGCTTGAGGTTCTTTGCTGCATCTTTGGAGTTTGACTGGCTCATTCTTGGTTGTTGTGTGGTGCTGCTAGAAGGAAGAAGGCTTGTTTTTATAATGCAAACAAGGAGCATTGTTGGTATCGCCTGGCCAGTCAAGGTGTTGGAACTTGTTTTTTTTTGGGAAAGCTTGGTGTTTTACTGTGTCATTTATTATGTCAGGACATTGTGTTTGGTGATTATCCGGTTGTGGCTAAAAAGGGGGAGAGTTAGCCTAGCCTTTGTGTGTAGAGTGTGACCTATCTCAGTTCTGGTGTGGTGCAGATGTTGAGGGGGAGTGTGCATGTTGAACAGCTGTTTATGCTGGTTCTGGTTTTGAGGGGGAGTTTTCCCTTTGTTGATAGGTGGTGTGCAGCATTTTGAAGTGGGAGCTGTTTGTTTTACAATTTTTATCCGCTGCTGAAGTCTCTGATGTTGCAGAGATTATTTTAGCCAAAATTAGCCAAAGGGGGAGATTGTTAGTTCTTGGATTGGCTAGAATTTTGGTAAAACAAAGTTGTTCAATGTTGATGTCACATGGGTGATGTCTTAACATTGAGTCTTAACATTGGATAATGTTAAGTGTTTAAGTTGTTGAAGTTTTGAAGTCTGATGTCACATGCGATGTCATGACATCAGATATGCAGATCATTAAAACATCAGGTTTGAGATGTTTTTAGGGTTAAGCGTATTAGCTGGATTTTGGGAGAGCTGTTAGAGTTATTGGATGCGAATATCTTGGAGATATTTTCTGTTGCAAACAGATTTGATGCAGATTTGTAGGAGTGTTTAAAGGCTGAAGATTTAAGAAGATTTTGAGAGAAAATCTATTTTGAAGATTCAGTTTAAAATAACAAATCGGGTCAGATATTGTAGCAGGTCCAAGCCCAAATCAAATAGCTATATAAAGCGCATCAATCCTGAAGGAAAAGCAACGAAGAAAGAGAGCTAAAGACTGAGAGTCGTTTATGTCTTCGTGTATGTGTTGTAAACCATTCTAGTGTGAATTGGTGTTGTTGTTTTGAGTTGTTCTTGATCAAAGCTGTGAAGCAGAATCAAGTTGTGTTTTTCAAAGTGTGTGATCTTTGAATTATATCACTGAAGTGATTTAGGGATTGAGTAGTGTTCTCATACCTAAGTGGTCTCTTAGGTAGAAGGTTCATTAAGTAGTGATTAAGTTTAGGAGATGTCAACTGGGTTGTTGAGTCTGCAAATTAATTCTACTGATAGTGAAATTAATCCCTAGCTTGGTAGCCCCTAGAGTAAGTTGTTTAACTGAACTAGGTGAACAATTCTTTGTGTACTCTTATGTTGTTTTATATTGTCCATTGCAGAGTATGTTATTGTGACATCACACGTAACATCACATATCTGGTACCAGAATTTCAAATTTTGTGAATTTTTACAAAAAGAACCAATAAAAAATGATGAAAAATGAATGAGAAATTAATTTTCAAAGTTATTAAAAGATTGGTGAAAAAAAGTGATAAAATTAAGTGGTAAAAAATTAGAAATGGTCCCCCCAAGGTTTGAACTCACGCCCTTGGGGAGGATAGCTCAAAATTTTGCCAACTGAGCCACTTGCGTGGGCTGATAGAAGATGGCAAGGGATAATAATATGTGTAAAATGCCTTTGAAAATAATTGAAAAAAATATATCAAAAGGTATGGGGCGAGGTGGATTCGAACCCCAGACCTCTCACTCGCTCACACACACAAACATACTAGTGTTTCCACTAGGGCGCAATGTTAATTCAGTTATAACATGGCAAGTGATAAATATATAGTAAAACAAGTTGAATTTCTGAAGAATGGCACCATAGCCAGCTTCACCCTCAAGCTCAAATACGTGAAGCCTCCTATCTCACTCATTTCTCAACCATTCCTCATGATCCAAATATGAAAATCATGCGCTTTCAGACAAGGAACACAATGACAATACTCAATTTTATTGAAATTAAGTGAATCACAACATATCGTGACTAAACCTGATGAACCCTAAAATTGGCATGAACTCAATTAAATCTTATACACGAACTGTAAACAACAATTGATTGAGGGTAAATCATCTACAAACATCCAGAAACACCATGGTAATCACAAAACATGTTTATGATGCATGATTCAATGAGTTTGACAGCTTGATGCTTACCTCTGCAGGTGAGAATCGAATTTGATGATGGAGGTGTTATAGTTGAGTTCTAATGCTTTGGACAACTTCCTTGTACCCTAAGGAAAGTGTTTGAATGCTTGGAGTGATTGAGAGCCCTTTAGATTGATCAACCTGATTCCTTCTGCAGCAAGTCATGAGTTTTGTGCAATTGGATGGCCATTTGGTGATTTTGATTTTACAGATGGGAGGTGAGTGTTCAGACACCTTCTATATGTTATATGTGATGTGTCTGAATCAATGGTTTGAGTGGTATTGATCTCTAACTTAAAACTCGATAGTAACCTCTCAAGAAATGAAGTTTTTAGGCCTAGGGAGTGAAATAGAGAAAGCCTTGTTGTGATGAGCTTTGGTGTGGTTGGAATGATCAGTTAGGACCTCTATTTATAATAGAGGAGTTGTGTTAAAGTGGTTCTCTTGAAGCTCAGAGGATAAGGTAATCGTTCAAAGGTCTTGGCTTGGCATAAATGCCTCTTGCACTAGGTGCAATAGCTATCCCAAATAGATCAGCTATGCCTTGACTGAAATCACATTCTTCAGTCCTTTTAATTATTGTTTAATCAGAAAACTTGACTGAGGAGAGTGATAATCTTGAATGTGCACTATTCCACATTAATGCCCTTTGAATTCAAGGCATATATGCCAAAAACTCATCAATTCTCAAGGATAAGCTCTTGGCATTTCAGTCCAAGTTTGAAGGTTGAATTAGATGCATTAGGATCAGATTGGATGAATGTGGCATAATGATCATTACTTTTTGGCTCAAAATCGTGTATGGCAGGAAATCACACAAACTGACTTTTCAAGACAGTCGTGCCATGGTGTCTTGCAGCAGCCATAACTCTTGGCTCAAGTTCAGTTATTTCATGCCAATGAGTTCCTTGGATTGTAGGCAATATGCACAACAACTTTGATGTTAACATCTTGAATTGATTCATCCTAGAACTATGTGAAACAGCCCTCCAAGTTTTGGTGTTTCACTTGTTTTTCTGACTTAGACAGAATTTTGTCTAAGTATTGGAAAAGTGGTAAATTCCAAGTTTTTTTTATTTTGATCCAATCATAACTTAGAATCCATGAAGAATTGGAAATTCTTGTAGTTGACACTTTTGAAGTATGTAATAAGGGCTTCCATCTGAGCTTTGAATGGGAGAAAAAGGCCTTAGGGTTTGGGAGATATAGCCTTGCAAAGTTGGTACCCTAACCACTTTGTTCCATAACTTAGAAAAATTCTAAGTTTTTTATGGCTACCCCTTTAGCAAGTTAACTCACTTTCTTTGATTTTTCTTGATGAATGATGATTTAAATCACATATTAACATTGTTTTAGGGTTAAGGAACCTTGGTTGACCAAAAATCCAAAAAGTCAAACTTGGACTTTTGTACAGTTGACTTTTTAATCAGATGAAATTTTGACTTTGTGATCCTTTTGTGAAATCAATCCTTGGGCTTAATTAAACTTCATGGATGGCTTCCAAGGGTATTTAGGAATGTCTTGGACCCCTCCCCAAGGTTTGAGATCAAGGGTAGGCCAACAGTCAAGAATAGGGTTGACTTTTTCCATCATAAACCCTAATTTGTGATCAGATGGTTTTGAGTTCTTGTGGCTTAGGATTTAAGCTCTTTGAGTCAATAAAATCTTGCAAACATGTCAATATGATGTATTTGAGGTCTTTGGAGCTCATTTTGAAGCTTCAAGCCATGCCTCACTTCACAAGTTAACTCAAGGGTTGAATTAGGTCAAAACCCTAATTCCTGATTTTTTGATAGATGGACCTTCAAGGTGATTTTGCCATTGTGGATGGGCTCTTAACATCCTTTTGAGCTTTTTGGACCATGCATTGAGGTATTGGCTCATGCCCAGATGGAAATTTTCATCTGGGGACCCTGGTCGACCAAACCCTAATTTGGTGACACGGGCGATCTTGAGGCTCAATCCTCTTGGAATGTTGCATGCTTATGCATGATTCTTGGTATGGGAGACCCCTTGATCCTTCATGGATGTTTCATAGGCTAGACAAGTTGAAGATCATGTCAATTCTTGATTGATCCTTTGTCTAAGTGCTCTGAGAGGGCTCAAAACCCTAATTCTTGATTGCAGTGAATTCTTAATCCTCTTTGAGGAGATTGATGAGGCGTGAAAGTACATCCATATTGTGGTGATGATTTGAAAAATGATGGGAAATCTTGGTGGTCAAAATTTGGGGTATGACAGATGCCCCTATTTAATCTTCTTGGACCCGAAGGTGTGAATGGCGAAGGTGTTCGGGCATTCGGGGTGCAAGAGGATTAAATATCGGAATACCCGAAATTTTGACAGTGGTTATGAGTGGTTGCTTGCTCATCCATATTCTTTTGCTAAGCAATGATGCTTAGAAAAGGTAAAAACTTCCCTTCGATCCTGGTCTTCAGCCAAGGAACTGGTCTTAGTTTTCGAAATAAACTTCCCCTTAATCTTGGTTTTCAGCCATGGAACTGGTCTTAGTTTCTGATATAAACTTCCCCTCGATCCTGGTCTTCAACCATGGAACTGGTCTTAGTTTCTTTTGTCAATAAACTTCCCCTCGATCCTGGTCTTCAGCCACAGAACTGGTCTCAGTTTCTTTTATCAATAAACTTCCCCTCAATCCTGGTCTTCAGCCACGGAACTTGTCTCAGTTTCTTTTGTCAATAAACTTTCTTGACAAGGGACGCTATTTGTAGCGATTTTCTTCAAACTTCTCGCCGAATTTTCCTAGGGAGATGCCATTTGATGGGAAAAAGTTTTGATGTCATACTTGCTGGGGAAACCCATTTGTCTGAGTTGTAGAGTTGTTCAAACTTCTCTGTTGGAGATGCCATTTGTTGACTCTATTGGGGAAAACGGGTCTCTTGAAAGGCTGTTTCCTGCTTTGGGCTATTACATCATACTTTTCCTCGATATCTTCTCAGATAAATGCCATGTGATGTAGTCCAATTTTGAGGTGTTGATGACTTCATTAACATTGACTCTCTTGGGGAGAAAAATCAATGTGTTGCTGAGAGTCTTTGGTTGTGAGGCTTTCTCTGGGAATTTTCCTTAATTCGGGAAAGCGTGAATATTATCTTCAATGGTGAAGAATGACGTTTGTCGAATATCTTCTTGCCTTTTAGACGTTCAAGTTATCAAAGTGGTCGAGGACCGTCTCCAATCCAGAAATAAAATGGGGGAGAGAGATTGTTCAGACAAAACATTTCCTGACGAGGAATGAACTGACAACTCGATTATTAAAAGGAATTTACCCCTTGGGGATAAGACCGACTAGAGTGATAGTGATGCAATATGAATATGAGTATGAATCAATTATGCATAAGATATATATGTATATGCTGACAAAACTGATGCGACATACAAACTAGTGAATGAACACGACTGGATACTCGGCCACTTCTAGGAATAAAAAGTATCATTGGTTCAAGATAGCAATCCTGCCTTGCTTAGGAAAGACGGTCCCCGTGGGGAGAAAGAAATGTTCAATTGGTCTTAAGAGATACGAACTCTGCCAGGGATGTCAGATGAAACATGGTATCTGCCACTGTTGATCCTTCATTCAGGTGTACTGGTCTAAATTTAGAAGGAGTACTTTGATTCTGCATTTTAAAGTTCAATTACTTCCGGAGAAGCGATCGATGTTCTTTCGATGTTCAACAGTCAAAAGAATTGCCATCTTTATTTTAAAAGCAGAAACAATTTGACAAGTAAATTCATTTTTTGTTTTATTTCAAGAATCATTGATCATATTAAAAACATCATTATGTAAAGCTAAAACAAATGAGAATTGCAAACAAAAGCACTATGGCTCAAATTTTATTGATAGGATGGAAATCAGCCAAGCGCGTGTTCCCATAGAGTATTTACAAAGTTTAGAAAATGGTATTTTAAGGGAAAATGGCTACATTGAAACATAACGACCGTTATCCTTCTACTAACTTTGAATTCTGGACATCTTGAGCTTCTGTCGAAGATGACCTTGATTTGAGTTTTCCTGATGAGTGGCATAAGTGCTGAGGAGTCGAACTCATCAGACATAGTTACTTTCCATGAATCCCTAACTTTTGCCTGGATTATCCTTTGAGATTTCCAATCCATCGGGATGATGTTTACTCATGTCTCTAATTTTTGCCTGGACCTCCCTTTCGAGTTTTCAATCCACCGAGACGTTTTTTTTTATTTAGGCGAAGTATTTCTAGACTACGTCAACATTTGTGGGGTAAGAAAATTCCTCTCCATCCATGGTTGCGAGTCTCAAGGCGCTGCCTGAGAAGGCTTTCTTAACCATGTATGGGCCATCATAATTCGGAGTCCATTTGCCCCGGGAATCAGTGAGAAATGATTGTATCTTCTTGAGCACAAGGTCTCCTTTTCTGAAGATGGGGGGTCGGACCATTTTATCAAACACTTTCTTCATCCTTTGCTGATACAACTGACCATGGCATAGTGCCGTTATTCGTTTTTCTTCTATCAGATTCAATTCATCGTGTTTGCTTTGACACCATTCAGCCTTTGTTAGCTTAGCTTCCATCAATACTCGGATTGATGGGATCTCTACTTCTATGGGAAGCACTGCCTCCATACCATATACTAGAGAGAAAGGGGTTGCCCCTATTGAAGTGTGGACAGATGTGCGATAACCTTGAAGAGCGAAGGGTAGCATCTCGTGCCAGTCTTTGTAGGTTATAACCATCTTTTGAACAATCTTCTTGATGTTCTTGTTAGCCGCTTATACCGCTCCATTCATCTTAGGCCGGTAGGGAGATGAGTTATAGTGTTCTATCTTGAATTCAGCACACAACTCTTTCATCATCTTGTTGTTTAAGTTAGATCCATTATCAGTAATGATCTGGCTTGGAACACCATAACGGCTGATGATATTGTTTTTGATAAAGCGGACCACGACTTGTCAGGTTACATTGGCGTATGAAACTGCTTCAACCCATTTGGTGAAGTAGTCAATGGCTACCAGGATGAACCGATGTCCGTTTAAAGCCCTGGGTTCAATCATGCCAATCATGTCGATTACCCATATGGAAAAGGCCATGGGGAAGAGAGAACTTTAAGATGCGTTGGCGGTACATGGATTCTGTCTGAGTATATCTGACACTTATGACATCTCCTCATGTACTTGTAGAAATTGGATTCCATTGTCAGCCAATAGTGCCCTACTCTCAGAATTTTTCTCGCCATTGTGTGTCCGTTGGCAAGAGTGCCAAAGGAGCCTTCATGAATTTCTTTTATCAACATGTTTGCTTCTGGTCTGTCTACGCATCGGAGCGAGACCATGTTGAAATTTCTCTTATAGAGTGTATCACCGCTCAGGAAGAAACTGCCAGCCATCCTTCTGAGGGTCTTTTTGTCCTTTCTAGATGCCCCAGGTGGGTACTCTTGTTTCTGAAGGAAGCATTTGATATAATGATACCAAGGTTTGTCGTCTGTGACTGCTTCGATTGTGAAGATGTAAGCGGGTCGTTCTAGGCGCATTATGTAAATCTTAGGTATGTCGTTCCATTGAACTACACTAATCATGGAAGAGAGAGTGGCTAATTCATCAGCCATGTGATTCTCTTCACGAGGGATGTGATGAAGCTCGATTCTATTGAAGAATGGTAACAACCTTCTCGCGTAGTTTTTTTGTAAGGAATCAGTCTTGATTGGTATGTGTTCCAATCTCCTTTGATCTGATTGATAACCAGGGCCGAGTCTCCATACACATCCAAGTTCTTAATCCTTAAGTCAATTGCTTCTTCGAGACCCATGATACAAGCTTTGTATTCGGCCTCATTGTTTGTACACTTGAATGTCAGTCGGGCGGTGAAAGGAATGTGGGTACCCTGAGGTATTATGATGATTGCCCCAATTCTGTTTCCGTAATGATTGACAGCTCCATCAAAGATTAGTCCCCATTGGGAACCTGGTTCTGGCCCTTCACTGGGTAGCGGTTCATCGCAATCTTTCATTTTCAAGTACATGACATCTTCATCTGGGAAGTCAAATATGACTGATTCTTGATCGTCAATCGGTTGATGAGCCAAATGATCGACTAAAATACTTCCTTTGACGGATTTTTGAGCATGGTACTCAATGTCGTATTCTGACAACAACATCTGCCAACGGGCGATCCTTCCCGTGAGAGCAGGTTTTTCAAAGATGTACTTGATCGGATCTATTTCAGAGATTAACCAAGTAGTGTGACAAATCATGTACTGGCGAAGACGTTTGGCTGCCCAAGCCAGAGAACAACAAGTTTTCTCAAGCATAGTGTATCGAGTCTCACAATCGGTAAATTTCTTGCTCAAATAGTAGATAGCAGACTCTTTTCTTTTTGTTTCATCTTGTTGACCAAGCACACAACCCATGGAGTCTTCCAAGACTGTTAAATAGATGATCAGCAGTCTTCCCTCCACTGGAGGTGATAGAATCAGTGGATTCAACAGGCATTCCTTGATACTGTCGAAGGCAGTTTGACAGTCCTCTGTCCATACGCAATCCTGATTATTTTTGAGTAATTTGAAAATTGGCGCACATGTTGCGGTCATGAGGAATATAAATCTGGAAATGTAATTCAAACATACCAGGAATCCCCTGACTTGTTTCTCAGTCTTTGGAGAAGGAGGCCTTGATTTTGTCAGGATCAACCTCAATTCCTTTCTGGCTGACGATGAACCCTAGCAGTTTTCCTGAGCGAACACTAAACGTGCACTTATTGGGATTCAAATGGAGTTTGTATTTCCTCAAACGCTTGAATAGCTTTGACAGGTGGGTCACATGCTCCTTTTTTGTCTTAGATTTGGCAATCGTATCATCGACATTTACCTCAATTTGTTTGTGTATCATGTCGTGAAACAGAGTAGTCATGGCCCTTTGAGAAGTTGCCTCGGCGTTCTTCAAACCGAACGGCATTACCTTGTAACAAAAGGTGCCCCAAGGGGTGATGAAGAAAGCTTTCTCCATGTCTTCCGGTGCCATTTTGATTTGATTATAGCCCGAGAATCCATCCATGAAGGAGAAGACCTTGAACTTTGTTATACTGTCTACCAGCATGTCTATGTACGGCAAGGGAAAGTCATCCTTAAGGCTGGCTTTGTTCAGATCCCTGTAGTCTACACACATTCTGACTTTTTCGTCCTTTTTCGGAACTGGTACTATGTTGGCTAGCCATTGAGGATATTCTGATGTGGCGAGGAAACCCGCGTCAATCTGTTTCTGTACTTCCTCTTTGATTTTGATGGCCATGTCTGGATGAGTCCGTCTTAGTCTTTGTTTTACCGGTGGACATTCTGATCTTAACGGTAGATGATGTTCCACGATGGTGGTATCCAACCTTGGCATGTCCTGATAGGACCAAGCGAATACATCGGGAAAATCTTTGAGAAGTTTTATCAGGTCTTCTTTGACAGTTGGACTGAGCAGTGCCCCAATCTTGACTTCTTTTCTCTCTTCTTTTGAACCCAAGTTTACTATTTCAAATGGTTCCTTGTGAGGTTCAATGGACCTTTCCTCTTGTCTGAGTAATCGGGAGATCTCTCCTGGAATTTCTTTGTCTTCTTCTTCTTCAGCCTCAAATATCGGGAATTCAAAGTTAGGAGAAGGCATTGGATCATATGTTTCAATGGGGTTTAAAACAAGCAATCTGCTTGACGTGATGATTTATTTTTAGATGAGATAGAGAGAATGCAAGAGTGTGTGCAGTGTATTTTCTGAAAAATGCTTGTTTTTTATTCTTGAGTTGTTTTTTAGGATTACTATTTTCTGAAAAAGCGAAAAGCGAAAACAACAATAAATGCGGAAATTACAGAATGACGTTTATTTATTTATGACTTTGTCAATTCTTGAAACTACAGCCCTATAAAACAAAACTCTGTCCCTTTGGGCAAAGCTAAGAGAGACATTTACAGAAAGTGAGCCCTATAAAAACATCCGTTTCACCTGGGTAGGGTGAAAGGTTAAAACAAAGACGACAATTACTTAGACTTATGAACGACTTTCGGGACATCGACAGCAACCCATTGGTGGCGAAATCCTCGGTGAATCACAGAGTCTGGTACCTTCCTTCTTGGTTTCTCTTCAGAAATGACGCTGATATCTGGTGGAGCAGGATCATTGGGTACGGTTTCCAGATTGGCAAGCTATCCATTGGGTCATAATAGTCATGGTCAAAGTAGTCTTTCATCGGAGTGTCTTCCTCTAATGAGTTGGGCGGAGCGCGACATCCTTCTGGATCACAATCTCCATACATCATCTTGACGTCTGATCTCGGTGTATATCTCGGACTCTGCGCGGGATAGCAAAATGGCATATGCGTTTCTTCCTGAGACATATAACCGTCCTTGTTGAGATAGGACTTCCACTCTTCATCTGTATTGGAGGAATCACCCTCATTGATGGTATGTACTTCTTGAGACACTGGGTGAAGGAAACCTCCACTGTGGAAGAAGTCCAGAATGGGATGAAAGCTTTCATTGTTATTAGCAGTCAGGGTACAGGTTAAGGAAATACCAAGACCTTTCTTTGTTTTGTTATTCGTAGGAATGACAAGCTGTCCCTATCCTTTTGCGTTGTTACTCTCGATCATATTTAGAGCATCTTTGTGTGAGGTAATCGACGTTCCTTTTTCCGGTCGATTCTCATTGCTCACCGATAGTGCCTAAAACTGAGTTCCAATGACCTCATCGGGTTCCACACAAGATGATGATGATAAGTTGCTTACGATTAAGGCATGTTCTCCACAGACTGTGACTAGCTTGTCGTTCTTGATGAACTTCAGCTTCTGGTGAAGTGTCGAAGTGACAGCCCCAGCTTCGTGTATCAAAGGTCTTTCTAATAAACAGCTGTAGGCTGCCCGGATGTCCATGACCTAGAAAGTGATTTGGAAAGCATAAGGACCGATAGTTATGGGAAGGTCGACTTCGCCGATAACTATTTTTCCGGATCCGTCAAAGGCTTTGACGATGACCTCACTGTCTCTCATCGGAGATCCTTGAAACGATAGTCGTATCAGAGTAGATTTTGGCATAACATTCAGAGCTGATCCGGTGTCTAACAGTATGCTGGCTAATGCATCATCCTGGTAGTTGAGTGTAATGTTAAGTGCCATGTTGTGATTCTTGCCTTTTTTCGGCAGTTCTTCATCACTGAATCCCAAGTTGTTGCAGAAAGTGATGTTGGACATGATGCTGTCAAATTGTCTTATCGTCGCATCTTGTTCTACGAAAGCTTGCCCTAAGACTTTCTGCAAGGCTTCTCTGTGAGCTTCGAAACTGAGCAAGAGAGATAGCACAGAGATTCTTGAAGGAGTTTGCAACAGTTGATCTACAATGTTGTACTCACTTTTCTGGATGAGCTTCAGCATCTCATCGTTGTTCTTTGAAAGGTCGAGATTACTGGATTTCCCGACTGGTTGATTAGAAACTTCTGTTTGAGGTTCCTTTTCTCTGATGGGTTCTCCAACTCCTCTGTTGAAGATCCGGCCGCTCCGTGTTACTCGACTGATGTCAGCAATGTTTACGACGGAGGGTAATGAAGTTTCCTTTCCATTCTCGATTGTTGTTGCACCATATTTGTAAGGGATACCCTTATATAATTTGTACGGTATAGGTCCCGGCAGATAGATAACTACAGGAGCCTTTTGATTTTTCTGACCATCGGAGCTGGCCTCAATTGGTTCGAGGTTGAGAATCCTTCTACTATCACGAGGAACCCTTGATTCATGTAGTAGAGGGATTATGGCACACACATCTTTGGCCACTTCCTGTTTAGGGATTAAGACAACGTCTTTGCTTTGATCAGGAAGATAGTCTTGCATTACGTTGATCAAACCAGAGCTTGAACATGGTCGGATATCCTTTTGGTCCAACTGATTTTGAAGAGCTGCTCGCACAAGCTGGCATCCTTGATTGTTCTCTGAGAAAACTCTACAGCGCTCATAGTTATGTGGTGGCACCCGGCCACGTCCACTTTGTATGCAGTGCAACCTTACTAGATCTGTTTCCATTGATTGTACATCCTGACTTTGATGCCTAGTAGGGTTCCTGTCAGTCATGCTGACTTGTTGTGTGTCTTCATCTAGGTAGATCGGAAGCCACCAGTGGTTCAACAAGTGTTAAAGCGTTCTTTGAACAAGTGCACATATTTGGTCATCCTCACGACATACTTTACAGTTCTGATAATCATGTGAAGTCAAAAAACCGAGCCGGACTTGCCTAGCTTGTAATTCCACCAGACTGGTGTAGTACCCTAAATTTTGACTAGTATTTTTATTTTCACCAGGGGGTGTCATTCATATGTCATTGGGCTTTTGGGGTTTGTTAGTGTTGTTAGGCCTATTTTGGGTTTGGGTTTTGTATAAGGGACTTTTATAATTAATTAGGAATTAAAAAGTTTTAGATTAATCTTATTAGATAATATTTAGAATTTTTGTTTAATTATTTTTAAAAAAATTAGGAAGTAAAGTTTTCTTCTAAGATTTAATTGGGATTTCTTTTTTTAGAATTTTTTATTTTTAGATTTTTCATTGTAGAGTTAATTGGGTTGTTATTCTAGAATTAATTATTAGAGGATTTTGGGTCTTTTTTAGATTAATTAGATGATAATCAGGTATTTTTGTTAAAGTTAATTATTTAAAAAAAATTATTTGTTATCGTTTGTTTATTTATTTTTGGGTTTTTAGATTAATTGAATGAATTAAATTTTCTTTTTATTGTTCATATTTTCTTTTTTATTAATTTGGAATGTTTTTTTTAGCTTTAGAGTTTAAGCGTATGTTATCAATTATTAATTAGGGATAATCTTTTCTTTATTTTTTATTTTATTTATTTTTATGTTATTAATTAAGAATTAATGTTTAGGTGATAATTAGGAGGGGCCGGTTGGGAGTATTATTTTATTTTTATTACTTATCTATTTATTATTGAATTTTTAGTATTTTATTTTTACTTTATTGTGGGTCAAAAGGTTGACCCAAGTATCTTCTTCTTCCTCGCGAACCCTAATTTGGTGTAGAGATTGGGAAAAAGAAAATCTAAATAGAATCAAATCAAATCGTATTTTTTTCATTAATTTTTGGAATCAAATTACAAGCAATATCAAGCAATTTACAAATCAAATCAGATCCAATTCATAATTCATACAGAGCAAATCAAATTAGATTAAGATTACATAAAAAATTCCTAAAATTAAATCAATCTAATTAACTCTAAACCTAATCCTAATCTCTATAAATAACAAAGAAATTCAGAAGAAAAAAGAAAGAAACCGTAAGCTAAAACTGATGCTGCGCAAATCTCCAACCCTTACTGAAAGCTCGTACGAAGAGGACTAGGGTTCATCATCACAACCCTAAATCCTTTGAGCAAAGGCTACTTGAATACCTGCAAGATAAACAGAGAAGGGATTAGGAAACCGAAGAAGGAAAAGAATGGAGAGGAATTGGACGCAGCTTAATCGGTCACGGCAAGGAGAGGTAAGCGCGAGAATCACTTAGCTTTATTTTTGCATCTCGTGGTTGTTGTTGATTCTGGGTTCGATTGCTTGTTTGGGGTTTGATTTAGGGTTTTCTGGGTTTTGTATAGGGTTAGGGTTCTTCTGGTTAGGGTTAGGGTTCTATTGGGTTAGGGTTAGGGTTCATCATTTGGGGGTTAGGGTTCTTAGGATTCTGTGTTTCTGGGCGAGGAAGGTTAGGTTTCTTAAGGTTCCTTGCGAACCCTAAAGAACTTGGAGTAATCTGGGCTGGAAAGGAAGCTAGGGTTCTTGGGGGATAAGTTTTCCGGTTTAAACTCAACCGGATTCTGGAATTGTGGAGGGTTTGGAGGGTCACCGTTGATTCTCTCCACCGTGAGTTTTTTTTCTTTCTCGGGCTTTGTTTTTTGGTGATTGGGCATTGCGCCCAGATCCCTATTGACACCCCCCAGAAGCCCAATTGCCTTTTTCCAATAGAAAGTACACTCCTGGTTCTTTTTTTTCTTCTTTATTATGTATGATGATCACCGTTTGATCATGATCAAGAGGTACTAAGAGGGTCTACCGTTGATTCTCTCCACCGTGAGGTTTTTTTTCTTTCTCGGGCTTTTTTTTTTGGTGATTGGGCATTGCGCCCAGATCCCTATTGACACCCCGCAGAAGCCCAATTGCCTTTTTCCAATAGAAAGTACACCCCTGGTTCTTTTTTAATTAATTAAATTAATAACTTAATTTAATTAATTAGGATTTAATTTTTTTAATTAGGGTTTAGAAACAGGATTTTATGGATTTTAGTATTAGGGTAAATAATTAAATTTCTATTTTTTATTATTTTAAGTTTTTGGGGTATTAATAAATAGTTTATATATTTAGATTAAATTTTTTTTAAGCAAGATTTTTTTTTATATAATGGAATTTAGTTTCTAATTTTTTCTCGGGGATGTGATATTTTGAATTGTTTATAAAATTAGGTTTAAGATTTGTTTTAAGAAAATTAGTGTTTTTTAATTTAATTTTTATTTAAAGGGGATAAATATTGGGTTTGAGATGAAAATAAATTAAATTAGATTTAATTTAATTTTTTGGGATTAAGTTCTTCTTATTTTGGGAGCATTTTGGATTGGGAAATTATATTTTTGAAATTGGAATAATTTAGGGGCTAATTTTGCTATTTTTTTAGTATAATGGTATCTTGGTTTTACTTTTATTTTTTCTATGGAAATTAAGAATTTTATCTTAAGGGATATAAAAGGTTTTCAAGGATTTCAAAACAAGGGATAAAGCTCCTTGTCCGAGAGCCTAAATAAATGATGAGATTTAGGGATAAAGCTCTTAGGTTCCAAGAGTTGAAATATAGGCCAAAGGGATAAGGATTAAGGGATAAAACTCTCCATCCGAGAGTATAAACAAGGGATAAGGGATTTAAGGGATATAACTCTTTGTCTAGGAGTATAAATAATAGATTAAGGGATAGAACTCCTTGTCTAGGAGTATAAATAATAGATTAAGGGATAGAACTCCTTATCTAGGAGTATAAACAATAGATTTGGGGATACAACTTTTTATCCAAGAGTATAAACAGTGGATTAGGTTTTGGGGATTAGGATTAGGGGGGTATGAATAGGGGAGGTGAACTACGGTTACTCTGATCCTTCAAACTTGAAGGTACGTAGGCATAGGGTTGTAAACCCTAGCGAGTATAATAATAAAAAACTTAGGATTCTTTTGTAAAATAAATAAAAAGTTAGACGACAAACAAACATACCATAAAACTTAAGGAGGATCCCATTGAGTACAATGGAAGTGAGGGGTGCCTAACACCTTTCCCTCACTTAATCGACTCCCGAACCTTAGGAATCTCTACCCTTAGGATTAGGATTTTAGGTGTATCATTTATTTTCCTAAAAAAAAAAATATGATGGTGACTCGAATAAATTTTGCCGGCCGCGACAGCTGGCGACTCTGCTGGGGAAGCCTCCCTAAAGAGAGTCCCTCCTAACCTTAGGTTTTAGGGTTCTTGTTTGTTTTGGGTGTTTATTGTTTTTATTTTTATTTTTTATTATGACTTATTTTATGTTTTAATTTGTTTTTATTTATTATATTTGTCCATTATATTTTTATTTTATCATCATGCATCGGATTGGGGTACAACCCTAGATTAGGACGTAGAACGAAAATGTTTTGGGGGGGGGGGGGGTGTGACATCCCAACAATTCATTGATGTTACACTCAGAATAGATCCTTTAAAGGTGTCCTCATGGTAGGGCTAGCCCCTAACATAGAGGATGATTTGGATGTGGTCCGAGACTCTGAGAACTTTTAGCCTACCCTTACCAACTCATGGAGACCCTATGGATTTAACCCTCAAGGGATGTTACTAGGGTCCTACCCAGATGAGACTTATCCCGAAGGATTAGCATAGGAAGGCTTGATCCTTCTCATGGTAAAATGAGGGTATAGTCTGTACATTCTAGGGTTGTTATGCTGTCCAAACTTTATATCCTACATGTGAGGGGATTGGGTAGACAAGACATAGATCTAACCTATCATAGGGAGCCTACCTTTACTAGGTCATGCTTGCATATCACCTTACCCTAATCAAGTATATAAAATTTGCATTCATCATCCTCATGAAAACTAATTTTTTTACATTATTGTGTCACAGGAATCGTAAACGTTTTCAAAAAAAAAAAGAGTTAAAGTCAAAGGCAATGGAATTCGGGAAGAAGAAAACTGTCACAATCAAAGTAAGAAAGTATGACATAGAGGGCTTAAAAGCTTATGCTATGGGGTTATCTCAGGAAAGGAGAAAGCCCTTAATTCGTAAGTATGGGGATATATTGGATCTTGTCACTACTCCTATCCAAGAAGAAGGTCTAACCGCCTTGGCTCAGTTTTACGACACAAAACTAAGGTGTTTCCAGTTTCAAGATTTTCAGATAGCCCCCACGCTAGAGGAATTTCGTAGGATGCTGGGTCTCCCCAAGAACAACAAAGGTCCATTCAAAGCAATAGGGTATCGCCCTTCCTTCAAAGAGATGGCTAGATGTTTTCATCTCCATGAGGAAGACTTGCAAGCTAACTTAAGGGTTCAAGAAGGCTTTCATGGGTTTTCTAAAGGGTTCCTGGAGAAGAGAGCCAGTCTTTTTGCTACCTACAAAAATTGGGCAGCCATGGACACTATCATGGTACTCCTTATCTTTGGGTTGGTTTTATTCCCGAGCGAGAAGAACTTTGTGGACATCGCTGCCATTAATTTATTCTTGGCTGTAACCATTGGAGAAGAAGATCCTACACCGGCTCTCCTCGCTGATATATACTTTACCCTTCACTAAAAATTTGAAAGAAGGGGAGGGGCTATGTTATGCTGCGCTCAGTTATTATACAAATGGTTGTGCTATCACCTAGTGTGGGATTTAAAGGACATGGAACAAATGAAAGCGTACATTTGGTCTCATTATTTGGTCTCTCTCGTTGATAAAGACATCATGTGGTTCCCCCAAATACTCCATCGAGACGACATGATCCTAAGCTGTGGGGATTTTCCTAATGTACCCTTGATAGGATCGAGAGGGTGCATTAGCTACAATCCTGTCTTAGCAATGAGGGAATTTGAGCATCCATTGGCCTACAAGCCGGAGGATAGGTTGTTAGAAGGTTTTGTCCTACAAAATGTAACTGGAAATCATCCCGATGTTCTAAAGATTGCTCAAGCTTGGAGGCAAAGTATCAAAGGGAAGAGCAGTCTTAAAAGACCAAGGGAAGAATCTATGGTACCATATGTACAATGGATGAAAGAAAGGGTGAGCATAGTGAAGTTGCCTTTTACTCTAGAGCGTCCTATTAATCCAAGGGAACCCCCACCTGCTGTAATCTCCATAAAAGAAAGTGAAAGACTCAAAGAGACTATTTCACAATTGAATAAAGAAAAAGAAGAGTGGGAAGGTAAATTTTACCAAGCCACTGGAGAAAGCAGTCAATTAAGAAGGAGTCTCAATGAAGTTATGGAGCAGTCAAGGATCAATAAGGGCATAGGCCAGATAGAGGAAGAGAAGAAGGAACAAGCTTATGCCGACCTTCAAGCTGTGAGTTCACGTCTTAAGACTCATAAGGATGAGTTAGATAGAGCCTGGCGTCAAAGGGATGAGTGGAGGGACATTTGGATGACATCAACGCAAAGAGAGTTCAAGGAGGGATGTGATAGGCGTATCCACAACCTAGAAGCTGAAGTCCAAAGCTTGGCTAACGCTCTTCTCGAGAGCAAAAGGCAAGCCTTTGATGCAACTGTGCGGATGAGATCAGCTGAAGAACTTCTTGCCCTACGGCCATAAGGATGGATAGAAACTTAAGAGGAGAACCATGAGCTTAGAAGGCTATATGGGGAACTTCAGGATTCCTACGAAGAACTTAGGGAGTGGGGCACCTAGGTCGAGGCACGTAATCAACAATTGGAAAGTACTGCTGAGGAGGATAGAGGAATCATGGCAAAGTTACAAAGAAAAGAGGCGTATTATCAAGAAAGATATCAAAAGTTGGTCTTACTATCCAACGATCTGATTCATGAGATCCCTCGAAGTTTAAAAGAGGTTGAGTACATGGCAGATATCTTCAAACCAGTAAAAGAGATCGCCGATTTTCTTGCACTTTGTCGTGAGATGGTAGAGGATTTTAGGGCAAGGATTAGGAGAAGGATTTAGTTTTTCTATGTAACGACTCCTTACGTTTTGGTTTATTTACTTTTCAGTTACGAATAATTTAAGGGTTTACCCTTAATCTAGTTTCCTTATGTAATAAATGGGGCATTGACCCTCGTGCTTTCTTTTTGCCATTAATAAAAGTATTTGAATTTCCATTATTCTTGGCTTTGCTCTCAATAAATAAAAGTTTAAGATTCCTATCACGAAATAATTTTCACATACTCATTCATTCATGCATGCATAAAAACATAAGTCATTTAAAAAAAAACATCAAACAGAAATCATTTTTCAATATCTTCTCTCAGAATCATCATAACAATTCGACATCTCGACCCAACACCCGCGCCCACCAAAAGAAAGCTATGGAACAAATGGAACTGAACCACGCTGCTCTAAAGGGAGATGTGGATGCTGTCAAAGGAAATGTAGAGGAAATGAAGGACAAAATCGACCAACTGACTCGAGCTATTCAGAATCTGATAGCAAGAAACACAGAGGCTAGTAACCGTAGGAGTGTCCCTACCCCTCCTCCCCAGTATGAAGATAATAATCCTCTCTTGGGATTTGTGGCTGACTTGGAACGAGAAGCATTAGAGGCTAGTAAAGGGAAGACTAACACTCAACCTCCTGTAGGGTCTGTTCCTCCACCTGAGCATAATGGAGAATCACGACCTATACAGATACCTGTCACTCATGAGGTCTCTGATGACTGGCACCTCCAATATGGAGAGGAGGATTCCAGGCAGGTAGTTCTTGAAACCAAACTGGCTGCTATGGAAGGAAGAGAAGTGGATGAAAAGTATAAGATAATTGAAGAGCGATTAAGGGCTGTGGAAGGATCCAAGGTCTTTGGGGTTGATGCTTTGGAAATGTGCATGGTACCCGATGTGTCCATACCTCCTAAGTTTAAGGCACTTGACTTCGAGAAGTATAAAGGGGTTTGTTGCCCAAAAAACCACATCCGGATGTTCGCCTGAAAGATGGGTGCCCATGCTAAAAACGAGAAGCTGATGATACACACTTTCCAAGACAGCCTTAGTGGGGCGTCCTTGGACTAGTATATGCAATTGGAGAGGGCTCACATTAAGACTTGGGAAGACCTTGCAAGTGCCTTTCTGAAGCAGAACCAATATAATGTGGACATGGTGCCTAATCGTATGCAATTACAAAACATGTCCCAAAAAGGGAATGAATCTTTTAAGGAATACGCCCAGAGATGGAGGGAACTAGCCTCTCGTGTGCAACCTCCATTGCTGGAAAGTGAGCTGGTAGATATGTTTATGGGAACATTGCAAGGGCTATACTACAAAAAGATGATTGGGTCTATCTCGACTGGATTTGTGGATTTACTTATCATTGGGGAAAGGATCAAGAATGGATTAAAAAGCGGAAAGATTGGAAAGTCGTCTTCTAGTCAACATAACAACAAAAGGTACTATGGAAACAGCTCGAAGAAGGAGGCCAATGCCATTTCTGCTGATAGGTATACTCAAGTACCTTATAACCCTTATGTGGTGGCTATAGCCTCTAATCAAGCGTCTCCTACGCTCCAAATCCAAAAGCCATGGGCGCCGCCTCCGCAAAATCAGTAACAACAGAAGTATCCCCGAAGGGAACAAAAGAGGTCGTGGAAGTATTTTGACCCTATACCCACCACATATACTCAGATCCTGCCTATGTTAATCTAAAAGGGACTGCTAGAAATCAAGCCGTTAGGACCCCCTCCTACGCCTCCTCCTCGAGGGTATGATGTTAATGTTAGATGTGATTATCATGCTAGATCGCGGGGGCATACGACTGAAAAGTGTTTAGCCTTCAAGTTTAGGGTGCAAGATTTGCTGGATCAGAAGGTCATTAACTTCAGTTATGACAATCCAAATGTAGGAGATAATCCTTTTCCAGGGCACGCTGGGCCAACTGTTAACTCCATTGAGGGACTGGGAAAGAATGTCCTAATCAGAGGGGTAGAATAAGTAAAGACCCCTATGACTAAAGTAAGGGAAGTATTAATTAGGTACGAGGAGTTAGAAAGGCTGCACGGTGACTTCGAGGATTGCGCGTCTGATCCAGATAACTGTAAGAAGATGGAGAAGGTCCTCTAACAATTAATGGACCAAGGGATAGTACAAATTGGGTACTTAAGGAATATGAATGAGGCGGCTGCCTTAGAATCCCAGGGGCAAGTACCTTCTGAGATTCCATACCAGAAAAAAGGCAATGCGACTCCCATTCAAATACCAGTTCCAAGGTCTGCACAGGCACCCATTCAAATACCAGTTCCAAGGCCTGCACAGGCACCCATTCAAATACCAGTTTCAAGGCCTGCACAGGTTCTTATTTAGATATCAATTCCGGTACCTGCACGAACACCAATTCAAATACCTGTTCTTGCACCAGTCAAAGTTCCAGTGCCTGCAAGGTCAGAAGGCCCCCTATCACTTTCCATGTTCCAGCACCATTTCCATATGAAAGCACTAAGACTGTACCTTGGAAATATGACATCATTGCATCCGTGGGAGGAAATACTATAATACCATCACCAGTTGTTACTAACATAGCTGGTATTGAAGGGATGACCCGTAGTGGAAGAGTATACTCCTCAGAACAACCTAAGAAGGATACCCCTGAAAGCTCAAAGGGGAAAGAAACCACAAATACAAGTGAAGGATCTTCCAAGAAGGGTATATCTCAAGAAGACGCCGAGGAATTTTTAAGAAACATAAAGAAAAGTGATTATAGGGTGGTGGACCAACTGAATCAAACACCGTCCAAGATCTCCATTCTATCCTTGTTATTATGCTCGGAGGCACATAGGGAATCCCTGCTGAAGGTCCTGAATGAAGCCCATGTCACCAAAGATATATCAGTGATTCAGTTCGACGAGGTAGTCGCCAATATCGCCGCTAGCATCTGTCTAGGTTTCATTAGTGAGGAATTACCTCCCGAGGGGCAAGCACATAATAAGGCCTTGCATATATCAGTCAAATGTCAAGACACTATTCTCTCAAGGGTGCTAGTGGACACAGGGTCTGCTCTAAATGTCATGCCTAAGGATACCCTTATGAAATTAACATCTGTAAGGACCTTTATGAAGACCAGTTCCCTGATTGTTAGGACTTTCGATGGTTCGAAAAGAATGTTAATTGGGGAGGTAGACATACCTACAGTGGTGGGATCACATACCTTCATGATCACTTTCCAAGTCATGGACATCAATCTCTCATACACTTGTCTTTTAGGACGACCATGGATTCATGCTGCGGGCACAGTTACTTCCACACTTCATCAGAAATTGAAGTTCATATCTGGGGACAAATTAATAATTGTTGATAGGGAGGAAGACATGTTCGTCAACCATCTCTCGTCATTCAGATGCATAGAAGTGGGTGGGGAGACATTTGAAATACCTTTCCAAGCTTTAGAGGTTACAACGGTCAGTCGTAAGCAAGTCGTTCGACAAGAAGAAAGGTCAAGAAAGATCACAGACTTAATCCAGAATAGGGATACTAGGGGCTGGGGCAAGGTGATAGAGATACATGAAAAGAAGGATCAATTCGGGCTGGGTTACAAACCAGCTAATAAAGGGGTTCATAAGTCTCATGAAATGACATTTCTTCCTCTCGAAGAAACTTTCCATAATGCCGGATTCAGAGATGAAGATCAAGTGACTGTAATTGAAGAGGAAAATAAGGGGATGCCAGATTGGGTGTGCCATTGCTCACTAGATACAGTTCTTAACAATTGGAGGGCCATCGAGATTCCTGAGATGATTTCTGTTTCGAAGTAATTTACTTTTCTTTAAAATAATAATAAGTCCTTTGCTATGCCCAAGGCAAATGGACAAGCTTTGTAGGGCCACCTTTTGTTTCTTTGAATTATTTAATAATAAAATCGCATTTTTGTTTTCAATCAAGATCTTTTTCTTTCATATTTGTTCTTTTTTTTCAAACGGCAATACACTTTTTTCAGTACTTTCATTCCCATCAATTCAAAAAATAATAAACAATAAAAATCTCCCTCATACAGATTTAAAAATGAACCTATTGAAAACAACAGTGCTATAATTCCTTACAACTTTGAGTTCCCGGTTAACCAAGCTGAAGAGGGTGATGAGGACGATTGTGAACTCCCGGAAGAGTTGGCCAGACTATTAAAGCAAGAGGACAAAGTAATACAACCTCATCAGGAACCAGTGGATGTGATTAATCTGGGAACTGAAGAGGACAAGAAGGAGGTTAAAGTCGGTGCTTCTTTAAACAAGGACCTAAAGGAAAAGCTGATCAAGTTACTGCAAGAGTATGTAGACGTGTTCGCTTGGTCTTACCAAGATATGCCTAGGTTGGATACAGATATTATTGAATATAAGCTACCGCTCAAACCTGAATGCCCTTCGATTAAAAAAAAGTTAAGGCGAACCAGACCGGATATGACTCTCAAAATCAAGGAAAAAGTTAAAAAGTAGTTTGACGCCGGGTTCTTAGCCACAGTAAAGTATCCAGAATGGGTGGCCAATATTGTGCCCGTATCAAAGAAAGATGGGAAGGTCAGAATGTATGTAGACTACCGAGATCTCAATAGAGCAAGTCCTAAAGACGATTTTCCACTACCCCACATTGACGTGTTAGTGGATAACACTGCTCAGTTTTCAGTCTTCTCATTTATGGATGGCTTTTTCGGATATAATCAGATCAATATGTCTCCTTCCGATATGGAAAAGACCACTTTTATTACACCTTGGGGAACCTTCTGTTACAAGGTAATGCCCTTCAGGTTAAAGAACGATGGGGCAACTTATCAAAGGGCAATGGTAACTCTCTTTCACGACATGATGCACAAGGAAATAGAGGTTTACGTAGATGATATGATTGCTAAATCACAAACTGAGGAAGAGCAGATAGTTAATTTATAAAAGTTGTTTGAACGGCTGAGGAAGTTCAAGCTATGACTAAATCCTGCGAAGTATATTTTTGGGGTTAGATCTGGGAAGTTGTTGGGGTTCATAGTCAGTCAAAGAGGTATAGAAGTGGATCCCGATAAAGTGAAGGCCATTCAAGAAATGCCAGCTCCAAGGACAGAAAAAGAGGTACACGGATTCCTGGGGAGATTAAATTACATCGCTAGGTTCATCTCCCAACTTACTTCTACTTGTAAGCCAATCTTCAGGCTGTTGAGGAAAGGTCAAACCCTCGAGTGGGGTGAAAATTGTCAAAAGGCCTTCAATCGAATTAAAGAATATTTGCAAGAACCACCCATATTGGTGCCACCAGTACCTGGAAGACCGCTCATAATGTACCTAATGGTGCTTGACAATTCGATGGGCTGTGTACTCGGACAACAAGACGAAACAGGGAGAAAAGAGCATGCAATTTATTACTTGAGTAAGAAATTCACAGATTGTGAATCCAGATACTCACTCTTGGAGAAGACCTGTTGTGCTCTTGTATGGGCTGCCCGACGATTAAGACAATACATGGTGTGCCATACTACTTTCTTGATATCAAGAATGGACCCCGTCAAGTATATATTCGAGAATCCTGCAGTGACTGGGAGAGTGGCTCGGTGGCAGATGTTACTGACTGAATATGACATCCAGTATGTTACCGAAAAGGCCATAAAAGGGAGCGTGTTAGCTGATCATCTCGCTCATCAGCCAGTAGATGACTATCAACCTATGCAATTTGACTTCCCCGACAAGGATGTGATGGCTGTAAGAGATGATGATATTCCAGATTCCTACAAAGGACCTGAGCCCGGATCTAGATGGAAACTTATATTCGACGGTGCCTCAAATGTAGAAGGACATGGGGTGGGGGCTGTTATAACTTCTCCAACAGGATTCCACATACCTTTCACTGCGAGAATATGCTTCACATGTACTAACAATATGGCGGAATATGAGGCGTGTATCTTGGGGATCAGCGAAGCCATTAACCTTGGAATTAAGATCTTATAAGTATATGGATATTCGGCTCTCGTCATCAATCAGGTCAAGGGAGAATGCAGGACACTTAATGATAAACTAACTCGATATCGAGACTATGTCTGGAAGATGATCACCTACTTCGATGAGATCACTATCCATCATATCCCTCGAGATGAGAATCAATTAGCAAATGCTCTGGCCACTCTGGCATCCACGTTCAAAGTCAAATGGTACAATGAAGCGCCGACTATAAGAATCAATTGCCTGGATGAACCATCGTACTGTGCAGCAGTGGAGATTGAAGGAGATGATAAACCGTGGTTTCACGATATCAAACAATTCCTCCAGAAACAAGAATATTCAGCAAATGCCTCAAGTGGGGATAAGAAAACGCTTAGAAGACTGGCCGCCAAATTCTTCCTTGACGGAGATGTACTTTATAAAAGGAATCATGACATGGTGTTGCTCCGATGTTTAGATGGACACGAACGGGACATGCTTATCAGAGAAATTCATGGGGGATCCTTTGGAACCCACGCTAATGGGCATGCAATGGCTAAAAAGATTCTCCGAGCAGGGTATTATTGGTTGACTATGGAATCAGGCTGCTTTAAGTACGTTAAGAAGTGCCACAAATGTCAAATCTACGCAGATAAAATTCATGTGCCACCAACCCCTTTGAACGTCTTAACTGCTCCGTGGCCTTTCTCCATGTGGGGAATAGACATAATCGGGATGATCGAACCAAAAGCATCGAATGGACACCGATTCATTCTAGTTGCTATAGACTACTTCACTAAATGGGTAGAAGATGCTTCCTATACTAATGTGACAAGGCAAGTAATAACACGATTCATTAAGAAGGAGATAATCTGTCGCTATGGGGTTCCTAGCAAAATCATCACGGATAATGGGCTTAATCTAAACAACAAAGTGATGGATGAGCTATGCGAGAGTTTCAAAATCGATCACCATAACTCGTCGCCATATCGCTTGAAGATGAATGGCGCAGTAGAGGCAACCAATAAGAACATCAAGAAGATTATCCAGAAAATGGTGAAGACCTACAAGGATTGGCACGAAATGCTCCCTTTGGCACTACATGGTTACCGAACCTCAGTCTGTACGTCAACAGGAGCTACGCCTTTTTCCTTGGTATATGGCACAGAAGCGGTACTTCATATTGAGGTAGAGATTCCTTCACTGAGAGTCATAATGGAGACTAAGCTAGATGAAGCTGAGTGGATACAAAACAGATTTGATCAACTGAACCTCATAGAGGAGAAGCGCATGGCTGCTGTATGTCTTGGTCAATTATATCAGCGGAGACTCAAAAAAGCATTCGACAAGAAAGTTCGTCCTCGCCTATTTGAAGAAGGAGACCTGGTGTTAAGGAAAGTGCTACCCATCTATAAAGATCCTCGTGGCAAATGGGCCCCAAACTATGAAGGACCATATGTCGTAAAGAGCTCCTTCTCTGGTGGAGCTTTAATGTTGACTACTATGGATGGAGCGGATTTACCGCGACCGGTAAATTCCGATTCAGTCAAAAAATACTATGCCTAGAAAAATACTATGCCTAGTAACAAAATATACTCCACAAAGTAATAGGAATTGATTGTATCAGAATAAATCTTCTCCAATAAATTCTCCTGCAATCTCTTAAACAAAATCTCCCAAGATATATTAAAAATAGCGTAGCTCTAGAAACAAAACAAACTGATGTACTGTCAACAGATGTCAGGACATCGTGTTTGACATCAGTACACAGACCTGCAACACTAACATATACACCTTACTGAATGTTAGAAACACAAAAGCACATGTTAAGACATCAAGCAAGACATCTTGAACCAGCACATTGTTTTACAAAAATTGCTGCCAACACCAGAACTAACAAAACTCAATCGGATTCTGGAATTGTGGGGGGTTTGGAGGGCGGTAGATGGTGACCGGAGGCTCACCGGCGACGGGAAAGGATAGAGAGAGGGGAGAGCATCTGAGAGTTAGTGAGAGAGAGCGAGTAAGAGAGAGAAAGAAAGTGGGAAATGAGGAGGGTTTGATAGAGTTCTGGATTAAATACCCTCCTCTCATGACTGTTGATGGACGCCAAGTGGCGTCTCTTTCGCCCTTGGATGTGTTGACCGGGACAGTCAGCCATCAATCACACACGCGCGTCACCATGGTAGGCCTGCGTTGACTGCACACCGTAGCCGTCCATTCTGCATACTTTAGCCAAATTTGAAGCAAAGGCCAGGATTTCTGTATGATGATCACCGTTTGATCATGATCAAGAGGTACTGAGAGGGTCTACCGTTGATTCTCTCCACCGTGAGTTTTTTTTTCCTTTCTCGGGCTTTGTTTTTTGGCGATTGGGCCTTGCGCCCAAATCCCTATTGACACCCCCCAGAAGCCCAATTGCCTTTTTCCAATAGAAAGTACACCCCTGGTTCTTTTTTAATTAATTATATTAATAACTTAATTTAATTAATTAGGATTTAATTTTTTTAATTAGGGTTTAGAAATATGATTTTAGGGATTTTAGTATTAGGATAAATAATTAAATTTCTATTTTGTATTATTTTAAGTTTTTGGGGTTTTAATAAATAGGTTATATATTTAGATTAAATTTTTTTTAAGCAAGATTTTTGTTTTATATAATAGAATTTGGTTTCTGATTTTTTCATGGGGATGGGATATTTTGAATTGTTTATAAAATTAGGTTTAGGATTTGTTTTAAGAAAATTAGTATTTTTTTAATTTAATTTTTATTTAAAGGGGATAAATATTGGGTTTGAGATGAAAATAAATTAAATTAGATTTAATTTAATTTTTTGGGATTAAGTTCTTCTTATTTTGGGAGCATTTTGAATTGGGAAATTATATTTTTGAAATTGGAATAATTTATGGGCTAATTTTGCTATTTTTTTAGTATAATGGTATCTTGGTTTTACTTTTATTTTTTCTATGGAAATTTAGAATTTTATCTTAAGGGATATAAAAGGTTTTCAAGGATTTCAAAATAAGGGATAAAGCTCCTTGTCCGAGAGCCTAAATAAAGGATGGGATTTAGGGATAAAGCTCTTAGGTTCCAAGAGTTGAAATATAGGCCAAAGGGATAAGGGATTAAGGGATAAAACTCTCCATCCGAGAGTATAAACAAGGGATAAGGGATTTAAGGGATAGAACTCCTTGTCTAGGAGTATAAATAATAGATTAAGGGATATAACTCCTTGTCTAGGAGTATAAATAATAGATTAAGGGATAGAACTCTTTATCTAGGAGTATAAACAATAGATTTGGGGATAAAACTCTTTATCCAAGAGTATACACAGTGGATTAGGTTTTGGGGATTAGGATTAGGGGGGTAGGAATAGGAGAGGTGAACTACGGTTACTCTGATCCTTCAAACTTGAAGGTACGTAGGCATAGGGTTGTAAACCCTAGCCAGTATAATAATAAAAAACTTAGGATTATTTTGTAAAATAAATAAAAAGTTAGACGACAAACAAACATACCCTAAAACTTAAGGAGGATCCCATTGAGTACAATGGAAGTGAGGGGTGCCTAACACCTTCCCCTCACTTAGTAGACTCCCGAACCTTAGGAATATCTACCCTTGGGATTAAGATTTTAGGTTTATCATTTATTTTCCTAAAAAAAATATGATGGCGACTCGAATAATTTTTGCCAGCCGCGACAACTGGTATTCATCAAGCAAACATCAAAGATTTGAATCATATCAACTTGATAATATCTTATATAACAGTAATCCTGGATCCATCCAAGATCCATTTGACGCTGGAGGGCCTCTTGTACAAAAGAGCATCCCTGGTTGTCTATTGAGCACATAGGACAGGAATTATAATCGTGACGTGGCAGGTCATGATGTTGGCTTTGCCCTGAGTGTATTGCCACCAAGTTGACATTCATTGCTAGAATGTTGTGGTTCTGGAGGATGTTGGAATTTGTATAAGTCATGTTGACCTCACGAATTCGGTGATCTTGGATCCATCTGAGATCCATCTGTTCTTGTAGAGCTGATTGCACTATAGAATATCCTGGATTGTCTTTAGAGCAGATATCACACTGGTGACAATAGTGAAATGGTACTCTAGCGAGCGATTTTGGACATGGTTCTTAAGCACTCTCGCTCTGGGGTACTACAGGTCGATTCATTTTTTATCCTATTAAGCTGACTAAGGAAGGGAAATAGACGTCTCCAATTAACCCTGCTTGCATACTGAGTTTGAACAGATGACTGTTGGTTTACAGGTGCGGTTTAGATTGTGGGCCTCTCTCTGCTTATTTTGTTAAGAATGAAATGACAGGACTATTCATGGGGATTTTGGATAGGTACTGGATTTGATGTTTTTAATTAGTGTGTTCGCTAAGATTCTTTTGCAATCTTATGCCTACGTATTCCCGTTTAACGAAACAGGGAAATCAGAGCGATCGTAGTTGCTCCTATTCTATGGGAGGAAAAAGGTTGTTTTGGTGTCTTGTTCAAAGCCCAAGACATGAAGCTAAAGGTGGTTTGTATCTTTTTCAAAGCCCAAGATGTGAAGCGGAAGGGTCTATTTGTATCTTGTTCGAAGCCCAATATGTGAAGCTAAACGATTTTGACTTTAGAGAGAATTTGCCATCTCTAAAGGGGGATATTTGGTCTGTTTGTCACAACTGTTGGGTGACTGATTATAAAGGAGAATTACTTTAACTGGGATATGTGAATCCAGCAACGCCATAATTTCCTTTATAGGGGATTTTTAACCTGAAGGAGAAGACTTTAACTCAGTGTAGAGTAATGCCATCTTTCCTTAGGAATTTCTCATGCTAAAAGAGGGACAGTGGCGTGGATGTAAATAATCCAGAGGCTTGCCGCTTACAGCAATTAGATGGAGGGAAATGAGTTGTTGATGTTTGTATACTGTGAGTAAGGCACATATTTTGATGCTAACAGGTTGATTGACTCAACCGGGGTTTCCTTATACAAAGCCTAAGAGGAGGCTAGTGACCCAACAAGAGGGTGTTCTTATGTGTCTCGTACGAAGGCCGAGAGAGAGGCTAAAAGGGTTGACTCAACAAGAGGGTGCTTTTGTATGTGTCTTGTACGAAGCCCAAGACGGAGGCTAAAGGTGTTTGACTCAACAAGAGAGTCTTTGTACCTCGTACGAAGCCCGAGATGGAGGCTGAAAATGTTTGATTCAACAAGAGAGTCTTTTATACTCAACAAGAGAGTGATTTTTATCTCGTACGAAGCCCGAGATGGAGGCTAAAAGGGTTTTCACTCAACAAGAGAGTCTTTTATACTCAACAAGAGAGTGCTTTTGTATCTCGTACGAAGCCCGAGATGGAGGCTAAAAGTGGGTGACTCAACAAAAGAGTCTTTTATACTCAAAAAGAGAGTGTTTTTGTATCTCGTACGAAACCCGAGATGGAGGCTAAACAAGTTGACTCAATAAGAGAGTCTTTTATAATCAACAAGAGAGTGTGAAAAGGTTAGCTCCGCTGGGGAGAATCATTGTACAAAGCCCAAGAGGAGGCTAGGGTGCTGGTGACTGTTTCAGTTGAGTGACAGGTCCAGTATGTTGGATAAAAAGAAAATCAGTTCTTATATGGGTAATGTTGTGCTCAGGGATTGATCAGAGGATCAGGGATATTTCCTGTTCTTTAAGGAAAGGGGAAATCCAAAGGGTATTGAGACTGCCCAAGTCTACGGGTGTTTTGAGAAATCGATTCTCAGGTAGTGAATGATCTTTGTATGATGCCCAAGAGAAGGCTGGTATGTTAAGGGATGAAGGTCAACCCATTAACAGGTCTGACACTTGACTCAGAAAGACAGCTCTAGCAAATTGATGACTAGGTTTTGTTCCTATACCTGTAGAGGTCTCTGGGTCCTTGTACTAAGCCCAAGAGAAGGCATGAGAGCTTTTAAGAAGCTGAAGGGTCCTTGTACAATGCCCAAGAGGAGGCAGAGATGCTTTTAGGAAGCCTGTGGGTCCCCAAACCCCGAGAAGTTCAAGACAAGCCATTCACCGAGAATAGATCAAGCCAGGAAAGTCCGAGAATTTGGAAGAAACTCAAGAGATGTCATTCACGGAGAAAATATCATCCCTAGGGAGTAGAGTCTCTTTGACAATTTCTAAGGGTGACAGTCTGAGAAAGGGTTCACAAAGAATACTGCCTTTCACGTCTCCATATTGTTTAACCTCAAGAGGAGGCAAAATTGTGTCTGGTAATCCTATGGGGATCTAGTTTTGTTTGTACTTAAGAGTGACCAACAGGGCTTTACCTAGTGCTAGACGTAGTTGCCGGGGAAAACTCTAAATAACTATACTAGTATTACACAGTGGATATTTGACAAGTATATAAAAGTTTCTGAAAGAAGACTTACAGTGAGCAGCCCCACAATACAGTTATATATATATGAAAGCGGGTAAACACTTACTCGGTTGTAGAGCTTCCATGCTGTTTGGTTAGTTTGTTCAACAAAGAAAGCTTTGATAATAATATTATATTCAAAATCAAAGGAGAAAGTGCTTTGAAAAGATTGTTGGGGCTTACAGCTCAAGGAGAGGCCCAAGGTTTTATCAGTGATTGCACTGTTGTTTTGTACATTGTACAGGGACTTATACAAGTGATTGAGGCCCAAAAAGGTTTTCTGTACAAGGGGATGGATCTTACACTCTCTCAAGAGGCCCAAAGTTTATTTTTGTACAAGTGGTGGGGCTTACAGCTCAAGGAGATGTCCAAATTTTTGTTTTAAAAGGCGACGATCGCGCCGAACTTTTTGACGGTATCGGGACTTATACAACAAGTGAGGCGCAAATTATTTTGGTTTTCAAAAAGGGTTGGGTCTTATACTCTACTAGAGGCCCAATGATTTTTAAAGAGTGGGGCTTATAACACGAGGGTAGGCCCAAGGGTTTGATTTCTGAACTGGCGATCGCGCCGAGATTTTCTTTTAACGCAGAGGGACTTATACAATATCTGAGAACCAAAATAGTTTTGGTTAAAAGGGGATTGGGTCTTACACTCTATTAGAGGCCCAAAGTGTTTAAAAGTTTTGTTTGAGTGAAAATCAAGGAAACCCTAAATTTGTTTTCTTTTAAAAGTAAATATTTAAAGAAAATCAAATAAAAATGATAAAAATACCATATAAGTTTGAATAAACAACTTGTGATTTTTGTTGAGGGTTTGAAAAATGAGGTTTTAATCACAAGATAAATTAAAACTTATTTGGTTTTGATTTTCAAAGTAAATATTCACTTTTAAATGTTTAAAAATAATTAAAAATGAATTTATTCACAAAAATACTAATTATATTAAATAACTAATATAAATTTAATTTTTTTGTGAAATAAAATATTTCAACATTTTTGTGATTTTTTGCAAAAAGAACCAATAACAAATAATTAAAATTAAGGGAGTTATTAATTTTTCAAATCATTAAAAATAATAAGAAAAACAATAAAAAAGTGGAGAAAATAACAAAAAGAGGATCTGGGGTGAGGGAGATTCGAACCCCAGACCTTTTGTGTATGGTGCGCGCACCTTACCACTGGGGTGGTGATACATCCGTTGATTGAAACACAACCACAAATATACAAGGCTTGTCTTGTTTTTGGCCTGGCCCAAGGCAAGGCAAGGCAAGATTTTGGTTGAAAACGTGAAGGCCATAACTTTCTCATTTCTCCATGGATTGGGACAAAATTTAGGTCTACCCTGCCTAGAATTTCCCAAGGAATCCAATGGTGGTGGTATTTTTTTCAGATCATGCTCCTATTAAAAAACCCTATAGTGGTTTTGAAATAGGCCATGATTTGCATTTTCTATGCCATCTCTTGGTACAAGCATGAATTACATGATAAATTGGTGCAAACACAACACATATAACATGTATAAGAGATGCATGATCAGTGGACATCAACAGAAAGCATGGTTCAAAGAATCCAAGTTATGATGCTTACCTCTTTTTGGAGCTTTTGTGCAATCTGCCAAGCCACTTGTTCCAGAAATGATTTTATGCTTTGAACAACCTCAAATGATCTCTTAGAAGCTTTTAGGATGGTTGGAATAAGCTGGACACCTCAGGAACAAGTTTGAGCTCTTTCTTGCAAAAGGGGCAAAAGTGACCAAAATAGCAACTCTCTCAAATGGTGTTCCAGATGGGGGGAACCATTTGGGAAAGTTCAAGGATGATATTTGGAGTGTGTTTGAGGTTTTATCTGGTTTGGAAAGTAACTGAATCAAGACATGGCTTGAAAAAGCACAAAAGTCCTATTTTGAGGTTTTGAGTGGTGACTTTGTGATTTTGGTGTTACAGGTCACTTGTGAGAGTTTGGACAGCTTAAATATGATATATTGGATGTGTTTGGATCATAAGCTATGGTGGAATTGCTCGCTAACTCAAAACTCAGAGTTACCTTGCTAAAGAAGGCATTTTTGCCAAGAGAAAGAGATTTTGAGGAAAGCAAGTGTTGTAGTGCTTTGGTGTACTCAAACTGAACATAATTGAGCTCTATTTATAGTAGAGCAAGTTTGTTTTGGCTGTAATAGTGAATGGCAACTGCAGCAGAGGTTTTGCCAATGTTGAGCAATGAGAATCCAAGTCTCCTCTAGCCATTGACTAGAGGTCGGGGCACAAGCTGCTGGTCCCCTTGGTCTTGGATAAGTCTTGACTGAATTTAGTTGGAAATGGCTCAGTCCATGCCACCTTGGTGCATCCATTGAATGCTCCAATCCAAAATTGGAGTCTTGTCCCTCTTTTACGCATTTCTAGGTTTGGCATGCTATTTTTGGTTCCAAAGACTTGGGAGGCTTGGGATCAGAGTTGGTTCCTCCTTGGTCCCCCTTTGAGGTATTCAGATGGATAGAGTTGCTTTCCCTTTGCAAAATTTGAGCAAATCGAGCAAAACTCCAAAATCTGCCTTGCCATGACAGTTTGGAGCAAGGCATATTGGCATTGTCATATCTCATGGCTCAAGTGGACTTTGATGGAGTTCTTGGCCATTTTGGAAAGCCCTCATATGATACAACAACTGTTTGATCATAATTGGTTTTGATACTTTTTGGATCCAAGTGAAAAATTCCCCAACATTTGGAAAAAAGTAAGACATATTCTGACTTAGTGAAAATTTCACTAAGTGTTGGAAAAAAGTGACATCTTCACTTTTTGTGATTTTGATCATTCCATAACTCAAAATCCATGAGGAATTGGAATGAGTTATGTTTGAAGCTTTTGTAGAGTGCCATGAGAGCTACAAATCCAGCTTTGGATGGGAAAAAATAGCCTTATGGTTTAGGAGTTATGATCCTCCAAAGTTGGTACCCTAGCCACTTTGTTCCATAACTTAGAAAAATTTCTAAGATTTTTATGGTTACCCCTTTTACAAGTTATCCCACTTTTCTTGATTTTTCTTAATGAATGATGATTCCAACCACACATTAACATCATTTTAGGGTTAAGGAACCATAATTGACCAAAAAATCAAAAAGTCAAACTTTGACTTTTGGGCACAGTTGACTTTTTATCGGATGAATTCCAAATTGTGCGATCCTCTATGAAATCAAGTCCTTGACCTAAATCAAACTTGATGGATTGATTTCATAGGTGTTATAGGGTGTATTGAATCATGTCCTAGGGATTGGGAGTATGTCCTAGTCAAAAGTCAGTTGACTTTTCCCGCGAAACCCTAACTGTGGTTCTGATGAAATTGAAACTTATTGCTCAAGCTTCTTGGATCAATCCATTGTTGCAAATGGATCAATGTAATGTGTTTGGGACCCTCAAATCATGTCTTGAGGTCTTGGCTCATGATTTGACCCAAAAGTCAACTTGGGGGGTGAATTAGGTCAAGAAACCCTAATTCCTAATTTTTTGTGAATGCATCCCTTGAGGTTAAATTGACTTGATGATTGGGTCCATGATGTCCCTTGGAGCATCATAGGTTATGCTTTGAAGCATTGGCTCATGCCCAGAGGAAAATTTCCATCTGGAGGCCCTGGTCGACCAAACCCTAATTTTGGTGACACTGATGATCTTGAGGCTTAATCCACTCAGAATGTTGCAGCCTTGTGCTTAATCCTTGAGGTGGGAGTCCTATTGATCCATTGGAGATGTTTGAGAGGCTATACAAGTTGAAGATCATGTCATTCCTTGATTGATCCTTTGTCTAAGAGCTCTCAGAGGGCTTGAAACCCTAAGTCTGATTGTAGTTGATGCTCACCCATCTTTGGGGAGACTAATGGTTCATCCATATTGTGATGATGATTTTAACAATGATGGGAAATCTTAGTGGTCAAAATTTGGGGTATGACAGGTACATGAACGTATCCGCTCTGTCTGCAATGCATCTTGACCAGGTTGGTTCCCAATAGGAGTACATCATGAATTTGATAGCTGTGGTTAGACTCTTCCTCTATCAAATTTACTGCAGCTTTCTCGTGTTGAGGCAACGGGTTCGTCTGAACATTTGGATTTGTATCCTTGAAGGATAAGACCCCGTTCCTGACAAGCTTCTGCACATCGGATTTGAAGCTGAGACAGTTTTCTATGTTATGCCCTGGTCTTCCTTGATGGTAAGGGCAAGTTTGATCTGCTTTGAACCAAAACGGCGGATTTTTTGGTACTGTAAGAGGGGACCTCGTTTGGACGTGCCCCTTGGCCAGTAGTAGTGGAAAGAGTTCTGAATACAACATCAGTATAGGGTCAAACCCTGGTGGCCGCGTTGTACGGTTGTTATTGTTGTACTGGGGATGAGCCTGCTGAGGAGGCTGTTGTGTCCTTTGTTGATATTATTGTTGATTTGGTTGGCTCTGAGCAACCTGAGGTTGATACATTGGAACAGGCACAGGGATGATAACAGGAGTTACAGCTGCTACTGGTTGGTACCTTCGCCTTTGCTTTCCGAGAGAGATATTACCAATATCTTTCTCTTTTTCCTTAGGGAAAGCACTACCATTTCTTTTGGTACTACTTGATGGTCCAGTATCTTTGACCAGACGTCCTTCTCGGACTGCTTCCTCAAGACGTACTCCCATATTCACCATTTCAGTAAAGTCGCTGGGGCACTGGCGATCATTGATCGTAGTAGAATGAGCTCAAGGTTTTCAAAATGATCTTTGTCATCTCTTTTTCCTCAAGAGGGGGACAAATATGGGCGGAAATTTCACGCCATCTTTGAGCATATTCCTTAAAGGTTTCCTTGTCCTTCTGCGACATTTCTCTGAGTTGATCTCTGTCTGGTGCCATGTCCAAGTTATACTTATACTGCTGAACGAAGGCAGCGCCAAGATATCTGAATGTGGCGATCTTGGTGCGGTTTAAACCCATGTACCATTTGAGTGCGGCACCGGTTAAACTATCTTGGAAGTAGTGGATCAGTAGATGTTAGTTCTCTGTCTAAGTCGACATCTTTCGAGCGTACATCACCAAATGACTTTGAGGGCATGAGTTGCCCCTGTATTTTTCAAATTCGGGCACTTTGAATTGGTGCGGGATTTTCATATTGGGGACCAAACAAAGGTCTGTGGCGTCCTTTCTGAATAAATCCTGACCACGAATGACATGCAGTTCCTTCTGCATCTCCAAGAATTGTTCCTGGAACTCATTCATTCTGCCGTACATACATTCGTTTCCACTAGAGGGTATCTGTGGAATTTGTCCTTCCGGGACAGTGTGTGCCACGGGCTGTGGTATAGTCATTACGGTGGTGACTCTTGGTGCTTCCCTATCCTGAAGTTTGTAACCTTCAGGAGTTGCTGTCATGCCCCTTGCATCTTCACTTTCCCGAAGTTCGTAACCTTCAGGCCCAGCGGTTCCTGCTGCAGTTTCTGGTTCTTACGTGATCGGTAGAATATATCCTTCAGGGATAAAGTTGAGTGGCATGCCCCGGGGACGATCTTTAAGCATGTTGTACTGAGGATCATACTTTTCCACTATGGCCATAGATGTGATCTCTGAGATCACAGTCCTTTGTTGTTGTTTCTGAAATGCTGCCAGAGATTGCATATCACTGTGAAGTTTTCTCAGATCTTCTTTCAGAGCATCGATTTCTTCTCTCAGCTCTCTATTCTCTTCCTCGAGATCATCCATTTTTTTGTCGATTGGCCCGAGTATTGTATGAATGAGACAGTTTGACTCTAGAATCGAGACACATACGTGAGATTCATAGGTAAGAAGCATGCGTTATATGAGAATGATGAATGATATGCAATGATTATATTTAAATTTTAATCAAAAGAAACTTCAACAATTGGATTGCAAATATCATACAGTAGGGAAACCCCGTTTTATTGAAGTCAAAGATTGCGGAAATGGAAATACAGTATTTTACAAAGTGCTGTAAAAGGAAATGTCTAAGCTTATGGTTCCTGAGTCCTCTCTGAAGAGAGCTCAGGTGTTGGTTTTGGTATTTTCCTTTTCTTTGACCGGGGCTCTTGAGCCGTTGTCGGGTTGTCAGTCCTTTGCCAAGTTAAAGGAGCGAGCAAATTCCTTCGGTCTTTTTGACTTTCTACAGCATGTTGCTCTAAAATCTCGATCATAGCATCTTTTTCTTTTAACAATTACTGAATTTTGGTACACTCCACTTTGAGAATGCGGTACTTGTTCTTCCAAGATTTCTTTTCCCGTTGAACTTTGCTGAGAGTGACCTGGAGTTTTTCCGTTTCTGACATAAAATAAAGGATAGATTCCTTTAACGGAAAAACTTCTTGACGAGGGTAAGGCATCTTCAGCTTGAGCGCTCTAGTTTGTACCCAGTGGCAGTGGAGATAAGGCTCCACAGAGACACAATCTGGTTTTCCTAGAGACACTCTTCCTTTCCTATTAACATGTTTCCAGGCATGCACTATTTATGTCTTTAGTGCCTGTAGTGTGCGATTTTTGTCGGTGACGCGACCACCTTATCGCCATGGGTTCTTCCTCACCGCAACGGTAGGGAAGGGGTGCTACTTTCTGATTTCTTATTTATCCCGTGAAGCTGGAAGGGAAAGGGAAGCTATCTAAAACTAACCTTGCACACGAATGTTTAACTGAACAAACACTTAAAGAGATTCGGGGAGTTCGGGTTCAGGTTATACAATGGGGAGTTGTCACTTACCCATCCTATATGTGGTTATCCACAGGTTGTTAGTTTTAGGTTTTGCTTTGTACTTGATGGTGTTTATCTGTTGATGGGTTGGGAAAGTTTCTTAGGAAATATGAGAGAGAGAGAGAGAGAGAGTGAGTTTTTGTTGATGTTCGGGTTTTCTGATGTTTTTTGGTAAGGTACTGGACCTAAGTTTTGATTGATATCAAGGTACTAGACCTAGAGTTTTTTATTAGTATGCTCGCTAAGATTTCGCAATCTTATGCCTACGTATTCCCGTTTTAAAGAAATAGGAAAATCAGAGCAATCGTAGTTCCTCCTATTCTATGGGAGGAAAAGTTGTTTTGGTGTCTTGTTCAAAGCCCAAGATTGAAGCTAAAAGGTTTATTTGTGTCTTGTTCAAAGCCCAAGATTGAAGCTAAAAGTTTTGACTGAGAGAGAATTTGTCATCTCTAAAGGGAAGACATCTTGTCTGTTTATCACAACTGTTGGGTGACTGCTTATAAAGGAGGATTACTTTAACTGGGATATGTGAATCCAGCAATGCCATAATTTCCTTTATAGGGGTGTTATCCTGAAGGAGGAAACTTTAACTCAGTGTAGAGCAATGCCATTTTCCTTAGGAATTTCTCATGCTAAGAGAGGGACAGTGGCGTTGATGTAAATAATCCAGAGGCTTGCCACTTACAGCAATTAGATGAAAGAGAGGATTTACCATGATAAAAGATGGACAACAACTTGGATATTTGAATCAACAAGTACGCCACTTACAACAATTATCTGGGATTAGGGTTCGTTTTGAATGTCTGTTTTGATAAGTGATAAACAAAGAAATGACTTCCTACGGAGAGATTTTGATTTCCTCTGAAGGGATGTTGATGTTTGTGTGCCTTGATCACATCCCAAGGTTGAAGCTAAGAGGTTGATTGACTCCACTGGGGAATTCCTTATACAAAGCCTAAGAGGAGGCTGGAAAAGACTGACTCAACAAGAGAGTGTTTATCTGTCTTGTACAAAGCCCAAGATTGAGGCTAAAAGAGACTGACTCTTTTGGGGATATCATTATACAAAGCCTAAGAGGAGGCTAAAAGTTTGACTTTTCCTGGGAAAATGTTCTGTCTATCTTGTACAAAGCCCAAGATTGAGGCTAAAAGGGATTTCGGTTTCGCCGGGGAGAGCTTGTATGTGTCTTGTATAAAGCCCAAGATTGAGGCTAAAAGAAGACTGATTCTGTGGGAAATAAATCTTTATCTGTCTTGTACAAAGCCCAAGATTGAGGCTAAAATGAGACTTTTACTGACTCAGCTGAGGATATTTTAGGTGTCTTGTACAAAGCCCAAGATTGAGGCTGAAATAAGTTTGACCCTGCGGGAGAGTATTATCTGTCTTGTACAAAGCCCAAGATTGAGGCTAAAAAAAGAGGATTGACTCTGCTTAGGAAATTTATATGGTGTCTTGTACAAAGCCCAAGATTGGGGCTGAAAGGGTTTGACTCAACAAGAGAGTGCTTTTATCTGTCCTGTACAATACCCAAGATTGTGGCAAAACAAGCTGGAGAATTCATTATACAAAGCCTAAGAGGAGGCTAACTTCTTCTAGGGGAAATCATTATACCAAGCCTAAGAGGAGGCTGAAAGAGATTGTCTCAGCTAGAGAATGGTTTTATCTGTCTTGTACAAAGCCCAAGATTGAGGCTAAAATAAGGGTTAACCCAACAAGAGAGTATTGAAAGGTGATTGACTCAACAAGAGAGTCTGAAAAGGTGATTGACTCATCAAGAGAATCTGAAAACGTTATTGACTCAACAAGAGAGTCTGAAAAGTTTAGCTCTGCTAAGGGAGAATCATTGTACAAAGCCCAAGAGGAGCCTACTGTGTTGAGGAAAGGAAGGATAATTATACAAAGCCTAAGAGGAGGCTAGCTTCTGCTGGGGATTATTGAGATCCTGAGGCAGGTCCAAATGGGGAATCAACTCTTGCTGAGGGTTACAGAAGAGTTGAGATATCAAAGACCTTGAGGTTCTGATTTGGGATAGTGTTATACTGATGATAAACTGGCCCTGGCTGGGGAATTTTAGGAAAGAGACTGGGTTTTAACTCTGCTGGAGATCGATCCAAAATGACCGGGGTTTCTCCTATATTTGTAAAGTGTTTGAGAATGTCTTTGAGATCCGGAAGGGGATTAGACTGTCCAAGTCTTCTGGTATGGAAGAGTTTATCTTTGTATGATGCCCAAGAGGAGGCATGTGTTTTAAGGGATGAGAATCAGCCCTAAATTGGTCTGAGATTTGACACTGGAAAGACTGCTCTAGCAAAGGATGACTGAGTTCTGTCTTATACCTTTAGGAGGTCTTCAGTGTCCTTGTATTAAGCCCAAGAGAAGGCATGAGAATTTCTAAGAAGCCGGAGGGTCCTTGTACAAAGCCCAAGAGGAGGCGGGGATGCTTTTAGGAAGCCTGTGGGTCCAAACTTAAGAAAAGTTCAAGAAAAGTTTCATCGGGAATAATCTTTTCTTTAGTGAACAATTCTAGGATTTGAAGATATTCAAAATCGTGCATGGAAAGTAACTGATCAAACTGATTTTATAAAATAGCTTGCAGCATGGCATATTAATCACTCCATATCTCTTTGCTCAAATGGATTTTAATGATGTTCTTGTAATCTTTGGAAAGCTTGCACGTAATACTTCAACTTTGATGTTTACCTTTGTTCTTGGATCATTATGGATCATGGAGAAAAATGACCTCAAAGTTGGCAAAAATGTAAACAGATTCTGTCTCAAAATTTCACTAAGTGTCAAAGTGGAAATCCCATGAAACCCTAACTTTATGGTTGTATAACTCAAAATCCATGCATCTTTTGACTATGGATCAGGAGAACACTTTTGTAGTATGTAATGAGAGCTTTCATTTGAGCTTTGGATGGAAGAAAATGGTTGCTTGGATCATAAGTTATGGTCTTGCAAAGTTGGGTAAAAATCATCTTTTTCTCATAACTTAGTGAAATTTTAAGTTTCTTAAGATTACCCCTTTTGCAAGTAACCTCACTTTTCTTGATTTTTCTTGATGGATGATGATCCAAATCATAATTTAACATTGTTTTTGACTCGAAGAAGCCATATTTGTCAAAAAATATCAAAAGTCAAACTTGGTTTTGGGCATAGTTGACTTTTTATCAGATGAATTTCAAACTTTGTGATCCTTTATGAAATCAAGTCTTTGGGCTAACTCAAACCTAATGGATGGATTCCATAGGTGTTTTAGAGTGTCTTGAATCATTTACCAAGGTTTGAGATCATGTCTTGGTCAAAAGTCAAAGGTATGGTTGACTTTTCTCATAAACCCTAGTTTGTGGTCCAGATGAAATTGAATCTTTATATTGCTCATGAATCAAGTTATTGGTGTCAATTTAGACTTGTGAAAGGATAATTATTATATATTTGAGGTCTTCAAAACATTTCTTGAGGTCTTGGATCATGCCTTGCTTCAAAAGTCAACTTAGGGGTGAATTAGGTCAAGAAACCCTAATTCTTGATTTTTTATGAATGCATCCCATGAGGCTATTTTAAACTCATGATTGGATCCATGAGGTCCCTTTGAGCTTCTTGAATCATGTTTTGAAGTATTGGCTCATGCCCAGATGAAAATTTCCCTCTGGAGGCCTTGGTCGACCAAAACCATAATTTGGTGACACTAGTGATCTTGAGGCTTGATCAGCTTGAAATGTTGCATTCTTATGCTTGATTCTTAATTTGGGAGACCTTTTGATACTCCATGGATGTTTAAGAGATTTGTCAAGTTGAATATCATGCCAATTCTTGATTGATCTTTTACCTGAGTGCTTTGAGAGAGCTCAAAACCCTAATTCTTGATTGAGGTGAATGCTCAACAATCTTTGAGAGGATTGATGAGGTATGAAGATACCTCTATATTGTGGTGATGATTTGCACAATGATGTGGAACCTTGTGGTAAAAATTTAGGGTATGACACTTGCGCACGATTCGTTGGGCTACGTTGTACCCTGAAAAGATGGAAGAAGAGTGACAAGGATGGATTTCCTCCCTGATAGTCACACCAGTAGAGGAAGACTTTGATGTAGGCCCAACTCGTAGGGTTCAATTGGAAGAAGGCAATCATTAAATGGTTTAGAACTTCAACTTTAAAACCATTGAAAGGCAATTGGATACCTAAAATCGAAAATGTGGACTCATAAAAAGGGATGACACACCCATTGTAATCGCTAACAATTACTTGTCTTCTTCAGGGATCAATACGCCTTAGTCAAAAGAGGGACCCACTTCAAGGAAATTACTTTCGAGGCTACCTCTGCAAGCAACAACAGAAAAAGTGGCCGAAATTGCAATGTGTACCCGAGTAACTAAAATATCTTCTTTCGTTTTTTAATGCTTAGTGGGTACCACTTCCATCAGTTGAGAAAAAAGTATGTTGTGAGAGTGCAGATGACGAAAGAACAAGAGTAATGAACAAAGAAGTTGTATAACTATTATAAAAAGATCGTCTGATGTCTTATTAAAAGAAATGAAATAAGTACTATCAACAATCCAGATTCCCTTAAAAGATATTTGTGTATTATAGTTCCCAAATGTCATCATGATAAATCAAGTGAAAAGACATCTAAAGCATGAGGCACATTTAAGGCACGAAATCCCGATGACAAAGACGTCACATCGCGAGTTTTCATTTAACCAAGAAATGACCAGCAGAAAAGAAAAATGTAGCAAAACCCTCACCCTATAGAGAATAGGCAAGGGCTTGGGAGTAACTTTTTTGGGTCAGCCAGAGGGAAAAAATAGTTATGGCATAGAGAGATGAATGCTCCACCGCATCAGATTTAGTGCATGTATGTTATCCTAGTCAAGAATACAAGTGATCTCGATCCAAGATCAATAAGAAGGATCTCCACATTCCACGCCAATAGATCAACAAGCAGTTATAATGGCTCTACTATATAAGGGGCACGTGATGGGTCATCATGAAGGGGAAGCATACACATTGAGTCAAACACTAACCTAAAGGTGAAAGACTCATCCAAACAAGTGAGAGAGACACCGCATATTCACCAAAAAACTTAAGGTGATAGGTGTATGGGCCCTCTTACCTATAAAGTGTTTAACCTCCACTTTTCTAAGCAATGTGGGACTTAGGACTCACTTATTTTTCCACACAACTCACACTTGTTTCCCAACAATCTCCCCCTCAAGTGTGAGTCCATCCACTATACCCCCTCAAGCGGAAGCTCTTTCATCCACGTGCTTATACTGCCGTTGATAGATACTCTTATCTCGTCATGGGCACTTCAACGGAACACGCCGCCTGACCACAATGCCAGGAAGACTTTCGACACAAGGAGTTGGTCCCTTACTCAAACCACGGCTCTGATACCATTGATGGGTCATCATGAGGAGGAAGCATACACATTGGGTCAAACATTCACCTAAAGATTAAAGACTCACCCAAACAAGTGAGAGAGACACCACATATTCACCCAAAAACTTAAGGTGATAGATGTATGGGTCCTCTTACTTATAAAGTGTTTAACCTCTACTTTTCTAAGCAATAAGGGACTTAGAACTCACACTTATTTTTCCACACAACTCACACTTGTTTCTCAATTGCAATTTTTCCGTCCAAAAATTGCAATTGAGAGAGTGTTTGCAATTTTTCCGTCCAAAAATTGCAACTGAGAGAGGGTTTGCAATTTTTCCATTCAAAAATTGTAATTGAGAGAGGGTTTACAATTTTCCGTTCAAAGATTGTAATTTGGAGGGTTTGCAATTTTCTCCTTAAATTTTGCAATTGTATGAAAGGGTTTGTAATTTTGTCTTTGTAAAAATTACAAGTTAAAGTATGATTTTATGAGTTTTTTTTTGGAATTAATTGCTTCTTTTTCTTTTTTGTGGGTATGTTTCCGCATGCGTAGAAATTTGTTTTTTGTTATTTTTCCAACAACACGCACCATTTCTCAGGAACATTTTGAATTAAAATCTCATTCACCTTATATTACTCTCATACTGACTTGAACGTTAGAATGTTAATCTTGTAAGTCAACCCACCCATCTTCCACTACACCAGAAACTCAAATCTACCGTTACAATCCACATTCGTCGATAAACTCTTTTAAGAACTAACATTGTTCTCATAAACTATCTTGATGAACTTATAATAATAAATTTAAAAATATTATCAAAAATATTATAAAATCTTTAGATAGTATCTTTAAATTTATATTTATGTTAGTAAATAAACTCGAATAAATCTAAAAAGTTCTATATAAAAAATTATACTAGTAACTTGAGCATTTCTGTTCGCAAATTTATATTTTATTTATTTATTTATCAATGTTAAACTTATGTTAGTTTTGTTGTATTCTATTTATTCGAGAGTGAATAAATATATATTTTAATAATAATAATAAAAAACTACTTAGTTTGTATGGTCTAATTGACATGTGTAATCCTGATATTATGCCGGTTGGTTTTATCACTAAGTAATAACAACAACAACAAAGCACACATTTCAACTTTGTAATGTGTGTATATATATACTTGGACACCAACACATATGCCACACAGCCAAAACAACTCTTCCACAATAACATTGTTGTCATTGAATAATCAATATTTCTTTTTTCAAAAAGCCCCACCATGGTAGAGATTGATCCATATTTCATTCAAGCACCAGAGCACAGACCAAAGCCAAATGTCATAGAAGCTGAAAACATTCCAGTAATAGACCTATCACCTATACTAGACAACTCCAGCAATATTGAGAAAGACCCTTTAGTTTTTGATGAGCTTGTGAGGAAAATAGGAAGTGCATGCAAAGAGTGGGGTTTTTTCCAAGTGATAAATCATGGAGCTCCTCTTGAAAGTAGGCAGAAGATTGAATCTGTTGGGAAGAAATTCTTTGGTCAAAAAATGGAGGAGAAGAAGAAAGTTAGAAGAGATATTGTGAAAGTTATGGGATATTATGAATCTGAGATTACTAAGAATGTTAGAGATTGGAAAGAAGTGTTTGATTTTACTTTTGAGGAACCTACTTTGATTCCAGCTTCCATTGATCCTCATGATAAAGAGGTTACTCATTGGTATAATCAGTGGCCACAGTTTCCACCAGAGATGAGGTTAGCTTGATGTCCATTTCTCTGTTATTTCGATATAATCTTGACTTTAACAGATTAAATATTTTATAAAAAAATTTAAAATTCCATCTAAAAATAAATAAAAAATAATAAAAAATAATTTTATTAAATTCCCATCCTAACAATGCATAGTTATATTTAAAAAGTTTATACATGTATAATTAAAAGGCAAACAGTGCCGTTAAATTACAAGATTATAAATGATTAATTTGTATATGTTATACAGAGAGACATTTCAAGAATATGCTCAACACATGAAGAAACTGTCAATCAAGATAATGGAACTTATCGCGGTGAGCTTAGGATTGCATGCTGAAAGATTTAACGATTTCTTCAAAGATGAAACAAGCTGGATTAGACTCAACCATTATCCACCTTGCCCTAATCCTGACATTGTTCTAGGATGTGGAAGCCATAAAGATACTGGTGCTTTAACTGTCCTGGCTCAAGATGAAGTTAGTGGACTTGAAGTGAGGAGAAAATCTGATGGTGAATGGGTTCTTGTTAAACCTTTGCCTAATGCTTATATTATCAATGTTGGAGACTTGATTCAGGTATATATCAAGAACCGCATCAGACAATTTCGACCATGTTTGTATAAAGTTTATGAACCCGAATAAAAAAACTTTGTTTTATATTTGTTCAGGTTTGGAGCAATGATGCATACGAGAGTATTGAACACAGAGTGGTGCTGAACACTGAGAAAGCAAGGCTTTCATATCCATTCTTTCTGTTTCCAGCACACTACACCATGGTGGAACCTTTGAAAGAGTTCACAAATGCTGAAAACCCTCCAAAATATAAAGCTTACAATTGGGGCAAGTTTTTAGCTACTAGAAAGCTTGGCAATTTCATGAAACTTGGTGTTGAGAACATCCATACTCAACATTTCAAGATTACTTAGATACAGACAGCATTTTGCTATAATGCTGTCATCAAGATGACGTTGTATTTGGAAAAGGTGCTGTGTGCTTTATCGAGCTAGGTGTGCGAGAATAAGGTTCTATATGAACAAGTGTTCCCAAAATGTATTAGTTAAATACAGAGCCGTTACTGGCTCATAAGTAACTTCAATTTCCAAGTTTCTAAGGTCATGTTTGTTTTATGTTATTTTAAAAATATATATTATATGACACTGTTATGAATATTTGTGGATCATTCATACACTTTTCTCAGATTGAATTTGTGTTATATAAATAGAATCTTGCCACATTGTAAAGGAAGGTATGGAGATAAATAAATTTCACTTTCCCTCTGCACTTCTGCTTCACTAGATACTTCTTCTATTCACTTTGGCTTCACCATATTTAATAGGGTTAATACCTATTTTCACCCCTGCCATATGAGCGTGTTTTGATAAACCCCCTGCGAAAAAAAAAGTTGCAAGATTGGCCTTAACAAATTTCAAAAGTTACCATTTCGACCTTCATCAGACCACATCATCAAAAATAATGATGTGACAGTCATTTTTTTAACTTTTTAATAAAAAGAAATTCCACATCATTAATAGGCTTTGTGAAATGACTCTTATACCCCTACTTTTTAATTTTTTTTATTTAGTTTTTTTTAGTTTTTCTTTTATTTAATTTTTTTAAATTTTATTTAATTTTTAATCTTTTATCAAAATATTAATCTTGGGCCTACCATTTTAATTTCAAGACAAACACATATTGCAAGATCATTTTCAATTCATTAATGTATATGATTGATTGGTATATATACATTTGTTTTTCTTTAATACCAACCGATGTGGGACACCATAACTCACAAAGCATAACTGTGCTGAAGTTTGCATCAGCATAAACTCGCTTAGTTTCACTGTGCTGAAGTTTGCATCAACATTGTAACGCCCCGGTTTCGTCTTATTTAATTAATCGAGTCGATTTAATTATTTTTATTATTATATTATTTTATTCTTGACTTTTATTTGAGAATATATTATTTTTCATCGTGATTATGTTTTATCGTGTTTTGAGAGCGTTTGCGAGATATTTGAGTGTAGGGGTATTTTGGTCTTTTTGTTGGGATAGATATTTGTTTTATTAAAATAGAAAGTTAGAGGTGAGAAAGAGAGAAAAACAGCATTTTGAGAGAAAAAGAGAAGAAGAAGGAAAAGAGAAAGAAAAGAAGAAAAAGGGAGAAAACATGGAGAGAAAGAAATTGATTCAACCGACTTTTCAAACACGATTTAATCGGGTAAGGGTGTGAAACATTGTTATCCTAACTTTGGGTATGATTATGTATGTGTTTTGTGTGGATGTTTTGGTTGGTTTTCCATATGTTTCCGTTTATGCCGCATTTGACGAAATTGATAGAAACCGATGTTTTTACAGTCGAAAAGTCGTATAAATACATGTGTTGGTTGGTTATATGTATGTGAGCTGCTATTTAAAGTTTCATGAAGTTTGGTTATGTTTTGGTTAGTTTTCGTTATGTTTCCGTTGTTTTTCCGTTTAGGTCGAATTGTAGGAAATCGATAGAAATCAATGTTTTCACGGTTAGAATTCGAAATAAATTACGTAGTTGTATCGAGTAAGGTTAGGCCGTCGTATAGCGTGCTTTTTGTTCGATTTGGTGATGTTTGAAAATTCTGGTTTTTGAAAGGTTGAAATTTAATCGAAAAATCGAACGTCGTAGAAATTTCGTTTATGTGTTCTAAATTGTTCTTATGTATTTGGTGGTTGCGCGTATATGTTTGTTTCGGTGAAAATGTTCGATTTAGTCGAGTTTTCGGGTATTCCGAAAAGTTACAGCAAGGGTGCAATTTGAGAAATCTGGTTTTTGAGAAAAACAGAGTTATGCATCGATACATAACAGCCATGTATCAATACGAAATGGTTTATGTATTGATACATAACCCTTATGCATCGATACATACTGTAGAATTTTAAGAAAACAGAATTTTCACTACAGCATGCGTCGACACATGCGTGCTATGTATCGATACATGTTGCCTTTTTGCATCGATACATAAGCCTATGTATTGATACATACTGAGCTGTACCAGAAAATTCTGGTTTTCGGGGAAACTTCGGAAATTCATATCTTTTGATCCGTAAGTCGGTTTTGACCCCCGTTCGAAGCGTTGGGAAGCTAACAAGATGTTCTTTCTAGGAAAAATGGTTTTGAGGTCTAAACATGGTCCAATTGGAACAGCATTTTCGAACCGTTTCGTAGTGTCGGGCCTCCGGTTTATGTTTTTGTGTTATTTTGAAATATACATATCTTCTTCGTTGTTTATCGGATTTAAGTGTTCTTTATATCGAATCGAAGCTGTGGATGAGTACTTTTTGATGATGATGGAAAATATTATTTTTAGCCGACTTTTACGGTGAACCGTAAATTGAATTGTTTGTATAATTGTGTATGTTGTTATACACTTGATGTGAATGTATGTGGATTATATGTGATGAATGCATGACTATATTGTGAATATGTATGCATTTCAAGAATGTCTTTTGAGTCATTTTGCATGTGAAGCATCATGATGTGCATTCTTGTGTTGAGCGATTCTAATGAGAATCCGTTGTAACGTCGTGTGCCTATGTGAAGTGTGAGCGATGATTACGAATGATTGTGTGCCCATGTGGGGTGTGAGCAATCGGATCGTGTGCCCGTGTGGGGTGTGAGTGATCGGGTCGTGTGCCCATGTGGGGTGTGAGCGATCCATAAACATTGTGTGCCCATGTGGGGTGTGAGCAATGGGTGAACATCGTAGGCCCGACGGGGAGTTACTTCGGTAACGAGCGATGGTTCCAGCAGAGTTCCTGAGTGAACTAGTGATGATTGAGTCGGTACCGCATTGCATTTGCATAGAGTCGTGAGTCGGTCTCTATGATTTGCATTGGTCATCCTTGTATTTGTGCATGGATGAATGAACATGAATATATGTGTTTATGTTGAATGATAAGCATAGTGATGAATATGCTTGGTTTTATATATATATATATATATATATATATATATATATATATATATATATGCCTTGCGAAGTATATTGAATGAGATGTGATGAATTGTGATAAGAATTGTATCGTTGTAATGATGCATTGAAGAATGAATATAATATGTATGTTTATGTGGAATGATGATAATGGTGAATGTATGCATAATGAATATGCTTGATGATATATCTATATTGTGATATATGATGAGTTGTGGTGAGAATATGGGTTATATGTTTATGATGTAGTACATAATTATATGCATTGTTATTATGATAATATTTCTCACCCTTCTGCTATTTTATGATGCTCTACGAGGCATTGCAGATTAGGTATCTGGTGGTCTTTTGTGAAGTGTGTCTTCATACCTTTTTGGTCGGTTGGCTTTGATATGTAGCACCGGGTAGCTAGGATGCTTATGTTTGATTCCTTTTGTGATACATTCGTGTATGTATATTGCTGATGAAGTTGTGTATATAAACATGAATGATGTTGTTGTATCATACTTGTTGATGAATATATATATAATGTATATATGTTTGTTGTTATCAATGTTTAGATTTTTCCGCTTTCATTCTAAATATTGAGATGTGGGTATAAGGACTGAGATCCTTCGTTGTGTGAGAGTTACCCCACTGTTGCATATCATTTGTTGAGCAGGTGTTGTATGTTTTAATTTCAAGCATAATGTGACATACCTTTTTATGTCGTGTTTACAATTATACTCTGATGAAATTTCCAATATGTGCCTAAATGATTTATTTGATTATTTGGGGGTATAGAAAGGGGGTGTTACATTAAGTGGTATCAGAGCCAGTGTTGAGTCAATTGTTGAGCCTGTTGGTGTGACAGTTGAATACTGTCGTTGTTGTTTGCCCCTTAGTACGTGATATGTGTGTGAAACACTGTCAGTGCTTTCTGGTTTCTAATCCTTTGTTTTCAGGAGTTAAAATGAGATAAGTGGGGGAGAAGCTGGTACTTCTCCATGTTGCTTCAGGTGTGGAGCGCCGGCTCAGTGTGTTGTGAATTGCAAGATTGTAAGTGTTGTTTGGACAGTGTTGTTCCCGATTCCGTAAGAAATGTGGAGGTAAGGTTTATGTCAACTAAGGATTTGTGCCTTAGGTAGTTTTGTGTATGGGATGCAAGAAAGGCTATTATAGTTTGGTAAAGACGGTTTATGCCCCATCATGATTGTCGACTGTCTATTGGCAAATTGAGGAACTGATCACCCTTAATCTCTTATTGATAGCAGACAGAAATTATGTTGGATGGAATAGGCGGGTCTTTCTGGCTTTGATAGTGTGTGAAATGAATTGTTTGGAATTTAAGGAGATGATTACAGATTGTTTTGATGAGTCGATGAAGATGCTAATATCGGAAGATGAAATGGATTAGAGGTTTTGGTATGTTAGTCCAGTTGGGAAGTCATTGAGAGAGAATGATTGGGTTTTATTTAAGGACTGCTTCACAGAGAGTAGAGATTGAACTTAATTGGACGAAGGTGAATAGTTGAGGTTTATATCTGCTAAGTAAGTAGGAAACTCTTAGTAGATGGGAATAAGATGTTTGTTTTGTCTGTGATGGTAGTGTTCTGGGAATTGGCAGGAAGTCGCAGTGATGGGCCGTCAGTTGGGCATAGTTTTCATATGTGTTTTTGGATGGAACATTAAGGTGTTGTCTTAGAGAGCTCCAGTATTGTTGGTAACAAAAGGAAGGATGATGGAATGGAATAACAAGTATAATGGTATTGAGACTATGGACATCAAACTTAGAGTTCTGGTGGGTTTGGAGTCTTTGGAGTTTTAAGGCATTAATGGAAATTGTGAGGAAACCCTTGTGGGTGGATGTAACATTGTGTTTGAGAATTCTTTTTGGTTGGTTGTTGATACATGTTGGAATTGCGGGATTGGACGGTCAGGAGAAGAAATTGGGTATGGATTACTAACAGTCGAATAAGGTAATGATTGAGAATAAGTGTCCACTTTCATGAACAGATGACTAGAATGGTTTGGTTGAGTTTGAGTGAATTACAATTGTTTGGAATGTTTGATAAGAGTGGTGAATTGTGTGAGTTGAGGCTTTGATCGATTTAATGTGACTGGTTAGGTTTGTTATCCTCGGAATAGGTTGTTATTTACTCGGTTAAGCTTGTATGTGAGTAACCAGTTACCCAGTGAAAAGTTTTGCAAAAGCTTTAAGGATTTATATCTTTTGGATTTTGGTTGGGAATTGCAACGTACAGTGATGGTATTTGGTGTTAGTAACGCGTCTCTAATGTTTATGGAGTAGAGGAATCGTATCTTCCATATTTAATTGGATAAGTTCGTAGTGGTTTCGATTGAGGATATTTGGATTTGTTATAAACTCAGAGGAAGAATTAGTAAAGTGTTTGAGATTTGAACTACAAGTGTTGAAAAGAGATGAAGTGCTATGCTAAGTTATTCAAGTGAGAATTTGGGTTGAAAAAGGTTAGTTTTCTTGGATATGTTATTTCAGATGAGAGTATGGTTAATGGATCCATCGGAAGTAGATGTAGTTCTACATGAGAGGCTCCGAAGTTAGTTAAGGAGATTAGAAACTTTTGGACTCAGTTGGTTGTTATTACAGGTTATGGAAGACTTTGTTAAGTTCGTACTTCTGGTATCTCAGTTGACTTACAAAGGGTGAGTCGTTTGTTTGGATGTTCGTTGTGAGTAAGTTTTGGTGAGCTGGAGTAGAAGTTGTCTACGGTTTCAGCTTTGATTTTGTGTGATCCTAATAAACCAGTTGTGGGGTATTGTGATGTGTCTTTGATGAGTTTAGTCAATGTGGTAATGCAAGAGGGTAAAGTCGTGGCTTATGCTTTACGACAATTGAGGATTTATAAAAGGATCTGTATTATTATGGATTTAGGATTGGTTGCGGTGGTATTGTGTTGGAATATTTGGAGGTATTATCTTTATGGTTCTAGGTTCGAAGTGTTTGGTAATCGCAAGGATATTGAGTACTTGTTTGGTCTAAAGGAATAGAGTATGAGGCAACAAGGATGGTTAGAGTTCGTGATGAGTTATGAATTTGGCTTGGATTATCCTTCGGGGAAAAGCTGTTGTTGTGCCTGAAAAAGTTAAGTCGGAAGTTTCTATGCATGTCTATTTTGTTGGTCAGGGAGTTAGAATTATTTGAGCAATTCTGAGACTTGTGTATGGGGTATGAGATAACACAGGAGAGTGCGAGGTTGGTAATATTAAAGTGAACAGTGATTTTTGGCGAATATGAGAAAGAGTTAGACTTTGGACGTGAAATTGATAGTTTTGATGGTTGCGAGTAATCAGAGTGCTCAGCGGAAGCGTGAGGTGGCACATTTTGTATTTACGTGTGGGACTTGTAAGAGTTCATAGGTTGAACATTGAGAACATGTAGGAATGATGAGACCATTGGACGTTTCAGAATGGAAGTGTTAGGTGAAAGGTTTAAATATTATTCATGGGCTACTATGTAGAAGGATGTTTTGGTTATATGTTCGATTAGGAATCGTAGCATTGTTGTAATAAGATTGTGTGACAAGGATGTTGGTATTCTGGTTTTGTAGAGGTTGTGGAATCGATGTTGTGTCATGGAACTTGTGTTCTTGTTTGTGTTGTTGCCTCGTTTCCATGGTGATGGTTCGAGTGTGTGTAGCTAATTCCTATGATGGGGAATTAGGGGAGTGTTATCTACGGTGATGGTAACGATCTTGTTGTGTTTCGGTTCTAGAGTGAACCTGTGTGTTGGTATCGTGGTTTTCCTTGAGTTGTGAGTTGGTCTTCAAGTGTATTGTATGGGCTTTGCATCTTGTCGTTGTTGTTGTCGTCGTTGTCGTGCCATTGTTGTATCTGCTATTAGCACGGTGGTTTGTCAGTTGTGTTATTTGTGGTGTGCCTTTTGTTGGCATGTTGGTTTGTTAGTCGGATGCGAGAGTCGTGTCCGGAGTTGTTCGTCTCAGTATATTTTCGAGGACGAAAATGTCTAAGTGGGGGAGAGTTGTAACGCCCCGGTTTCGTCTTATTTAATTAATCGAGTCGATTTAATTATTTTTATTATTATATTATTTTATTCTTGACTTTTATTTGAGAATATATTATTTTTCATCGTGATTATGTTTTATCGCGTTTTAAGAGCGTTTGCGAGATATTTGAGTGTAGGGGTATTTTGGTCTTTTTGTTGGGATAGATATTTGTTTTATTAAAATAGAAAGTTAGAGGTGAGAAAGAGAGAAAAACAGAATTTTGAGAGAAAAAGAGAAGAAGAAGGAAAAGAGAAAGAAAAGAAGAAAAAGGGAGAAAACATGGAGAGAAAGAAATTGATTCAACCGACTTTTCAAACACGATTTAATTGGGTAAGGGTGTGAAACATTGTTATCCTAACTTTGGGTATGATTATGTATGTGTTTTGTGTGGATGTTTTGGTTGGTTTTCCATATGTTTCTGTTTATGCCGTATTTGACGAAATCGATAGAAACCGATGTTTTTACGATCGAAAAGTCGTATAAATACATGTGTTGGTTGGTTATATGTATGTGAGCTGCTGTTTAAAGTTTCATGAAGTTTGGTTATGTTTTGGTTAGTTTTCGTTATGTTTCCGTTGTTTTTCCGTTTAGGTCGAATTGTAGGAAATCGATAGAAATCGATGTTTTCACGGTTAGAATTCGAAATAAATTACGTAGTTGTATCGAGTAAGGTTAGGCCGTCGTATAGCGTGCTTTTTGTTCGATTTGGTGATGTTTGAAAATTCTGGTTTTTGAAAGGTTGAAATTTAATCGAAAAATCGAACGTCGTAGAAATTTCGTTTATGTGTTCTAAATTGTTCTTATGTATTTGGTGGTTGCGCGTATATGTTTGTTTCGGTGAAAATGTTCGATTTAGTCGAGTTTTCGGGTATTCCGGAAAGTTACAGCAAGGGTGTAATTTGAGAAATCTGGTTTTTGAGAAAAACTGAGTTATGCATCGATACATAACAGCCATGTATCAATACGAAATGGTTTATGTATTGATACATAACCCTTATGCATCGATACATATTGTAGAATTTTAAGAAAACAGAATTTTCACTACAGCATGTACCAGAAAATTCTGGTTTTCGGGGAAACTTCGGAAATTCATATCTTTTAATCCGTAAGTCGGTTTTGACCCCCGTTCGAAGCGTTGGGAAGCTAACGAGATGTTCTTTCTAGAAAAAATAGTTTTGAGGTCTAAACATGGTCTAATTGGAACAGTATTTTCGAACCGTTTCGTAGTGTCGGGCCTCCGGTTTATGTTTTTGCGTTATTTTGAAATATACATATCTTCTTCGTTGTTTATCGGATTTAAGTGTTCTTTATATCGAATCGAAGCTGTGGATGAGTACTTTTTAATGATGATGGAAAATATTATTTTTAGCCGACTTTTACGGTGAACCGTAAATTGAATTGTTTGGATAATTGTGTATGTTGTTATACACTTGATGTGAATGTATGTGGATTATATGTGATGAATGCATGACTATATTGTGAATATGTATGCATTTCAAGAATGTCTTTCGAGTCATTTTGCATGTGAAGCATCATGATGTGCATTCTTGTGTTGAGCGATTCTAATGAGAATCCGTTGTAACGTCGTGTGCCTATGTGAGGTGTGAGCGATGATTACGAATGATTGTGTGCCCATGTGGGGTGTGAGCAATCGGATCGTGTGCCCGTGTGGGGTGTAAGCAATCGGGTCGTGTGCCCATGTGGAGTGTGAGCGATCCATAAACATTGTGTGCCCATGTGGGGTGTGAGCAATGGGTGAACATCGTAGGCCCGACGGGGAGTTACTTCGGTAACGAGCGATGGTTCCAGCAGAGTTCCTGAGTGAACTAGTGATGATTGAGTCGGTACCGCATTGCATTTGCATAGAGTCGTGAGTCGGTCTCTATGATTTGCATTGGTCATCCTTGTATTTGTGCATGGATGAATGAACATGAATATATGTGTTTATGTTGAATGATAAGCATAGTGATGAATATGCTTGGTTTTATATATATATATATGCCTTGCGAAGTATATTGAATGAGATGTGATGAATTGTGATAAGAATTGTATCGTTGTAATGATGCATTGAAGAATGAATATAATATGTATGTTTATGTGGAATGATGATAATGGTGAATGTATGCATAATGAATATGCTTGATGATATATCTATATTGTGATATATGATGAGTTGTGGTGAGAATATGGGTTATATGTTTATGTTGTAGTACATAATTATATGCATTGTTATTATGATAATATTTCTCACCCTTCTGCTGTTTTATGATGCTCTACGAGGCATTGCAGATTAGGTATCTGGTGGTCTTTTGTGAAGTGTGTCTTCATACCTTTTTGGTCGGTTGACTCTGATATGTAGCACCGGGTAGCTAGGATGCTTATGTTTGATTCCTTTTGTGATACATTCGTGTATGTATATTGCTGATGAAGTTGTGTATATAAACATGAATGATGTTGTTGTATCATACTTGTTGATGAATATATATATATAATGTATATATGTTTGTTGTTATCAATGTTTAGATTTTTCCGCTTTCATTCTAAATATTGAGATGTGGGTATAAGGACTGAGATCCTTCGTTGTGTGAGAGTTACCCCACTGTTGTATATCATTTGTTGAGCAGGTGTTGTATGTTTTAATTTCAAGCATAATGTGACATACCTTTTTATGCCGTGTTTACAATTATACTCTGATGAAATTTCCAATATGTGCCTAAATGATTTATTTGATTATTTGGGGGTATAGAAAGGGGGTGTTACAAGCATCACTGCGCGTGTGTTCTCTTTGAAACAGAGTAACCATAATAACTACCGACCAGAACCATAGTTTATGAGATCAAAACATGGGAAATCCATTCACAAAAAAGACAAATATACATAAATTGTTTTTATTTATTTAATAATTAATACATAGTTAAATAGATGCTAAAATATCATAATAAAAATTTCATGTAGTAGCAGCCATCCAAATGGTCTCATTGTTTTCACTCTCACCACCTTCTTTGCATTTTCCAAAACTCTCTAACTTTTTCATTCTTACATCACTTTCTTTATCTTTAATCTCTTCACATGCAACAACAATTCCACTTTCCACCACTTCCTCCTCTGTTTCTTCTTCTTCTTCAACATTTTTTATTTCTCCTCCAATCGCTCCATTTTCAGAAAATTCTTTTTCATTGAGTGCTTCTTCTTCATTTTCATCTATCACATCATCAATAACATCACCATCATCATCATCATCTTCTTCTTCTTGTTCTTCTTCTTGATTTGTCGAAAAATAAAGGCGAAGACGACCATGACTTCTCTCAGCTTCAAAACAACATGTTCTCGGCGGGAGGTCTAACACGAAGAGATTCCGATCCTCTTATCGTCGTCAAAGGTGGTGGAAAATTCTGAATCTTCGCTTTATTAGACCACCTAGAACTTGACGACAACGTTGTCTTTGTTCTTTTATTTCCATCAAAGACAACAACATATCGTTTTCCACAATGTTACTACCACTCTCATTGCCAAGATTCTCCGTGCACAATTCAAGACTCTTTGGACTCAGAACCAAAGAGGAACGTTTCTGTTGAGGATGAACATAAGCGGTTGTGGTTGTAGCTTCTTTCATTGATATGTTTTGCGAGATATTGGAAAGAGCATCAAGGAAGTTCCAACCACCATTGTTGGGATTGCTTTGAAAACTTTCTGTTTTGTTGATGTTGATGTCGATGTTTTCTTCATCATGTTGTTGAGTTTTCATGTTTGAATCATGGAAACAAGATTTGAAGGCTAAATCAATGGATTGTTTTGGAGAAGGTGGCCTTAACCTTAATGTTCTTGACTCAACAAGTTGAGGTTCAAGATGTAATTGAAATCCAGGGTGACACACAGTTGCAACCATGGTTAATGTTTGTGTCTTAATCTTAACTAGGATGTTTGCAGCCAAAGTTATGCTTTGTGAGTTATGGTGTCCCACATCGGTTGGTATTAAAGAAAAACAAGTGTATATATATATCAATCAATCATATACATTAATGAATTGAAAATGGTCTTGCAATATGTGTTTGTCTTGAAATTAAAATGGGCTTAGGCCCAAGATTAATATTTTGATAATTTAAAATAACAATTTAAATAAATAAAATTAATAGGAAAAATAATTAAAGACAAAAATAAAAAAATAAAAAAATTATAAATTAAATAAAATCTAAAAAAATTAAATAAAATAAAAACTAAAAAAAAACTAAATAAAAAAAAATTAAAAAGTGGGGGTATAAGAGTCATTTCACAAAGCCTATTAATGATGTGAAATTTCTTTTCATTAAAAAATTAAAAAAATGACTGTCACATCATTATTTTTGATGATGTGGCCTGATGAAGGTCTAAATGGTAATTTTTGAAATTTGTTAAGGCCAATTTTGCAACTTTTTTTTTCGCAGGGGAGTTTTTCAAAACACGCTCATATAGCAGGGGTGAAAATAGGTATTAACCCTATTTAATATCTTTTGTTTTTATCTTTTGAATGAACCCTACATTTATGTTTATTACAGGATACATGCAATAGAAAAAGTAACCAGCATAATTTGAGTACAATTAAGTCATCAAACCCGTGGTAACTATTAATTATGGTGAATTCTTATCTACCCACCTCAAAAAGTTGGGTAGAGTTACCCATAGAGTAAATTAGACTACATTGCATTGGAAATCTACAAAATTTAAATTATTAAATAAATAATTAAGTATAATAAAATGATATGGCATTACTGGATTGGTTGAAGGTACGCTACCCAATTTTTTGTGATGGGTAATGAAGTTGTCCCCATTCATTATAACTATTTTTAGAGTCAAATGGCCCAACTACTTGTTGGAGGCATGTAGTTGGCTATTAAGATTGGTTTATTGACTTGTTAAACTCTAATATTTACAGTAAGGGACCAATTAAATACCACGTACTTTAATGTAACTATTTGGTTTTGTTTGGAACCTAGTTAATGTTTAATTTATGATACTTATATTAATCCACAATACTGTATTTCTTTGATGTTTCAATAAGTATGGAAACAATTCTTGATTATATTCACTGCAAGCAATGAGGGTGACAGATACTGCATATGTAAGTTTATATCTATTAGTTTTTGAGTAGTTAATAGTTGATATAAATAGTTGCAGAAAATTGTTTAGAAAGAAGGCTATGGTATTGATTTCTTGGATGTTCAATTACAAAGTACTAATTGCCTATTTATAGGCTCAAGTCACCCACCTCTCAATGGTGGTGAGTGTTTCTACATCATTTTAGTTCTTTCTAGATATTTCATGATAGATTAGTATCATGATAGTTCTAGGTTCTTCTATCATTTCCATACATTTATAATTCTAGGTTCTTCTACTATTTTCATACATTATAGTTCTAGGTTCTTCTACTATTTTCATACATATTATAGTTAAGAATATTCTAAAAATTTGTAGCAATTTCAACATTCCTCCTTGATGCAAATTTCGGTGACTCCAAGCGTAGCTCGTAGCTCTTCAAATCTTGGTCTCGACAACGCCTTCATGAATATGTCTGCAAATTGATCTTCTGCCCTGCAGTAGTCGAGTTTGATTTCTTTAGTTGTTTCAGCTTCTCTGATAAAGTGATACTTGATTGCTATGTGTTTTGTTCTGCTGTGATGCACTGGATTTTTCGCCATTGCAATTGCTGATTTGTTGTCGTAGTTGATTTTAGTAGGCTCATCTTGTTTTTCTCCCATGTCTTCAAGTATCCTGCGGAGCCATATAGCTTGACTTGTTGCTTCAGCAGCTACCACGTACTCTGCTTCTGATGTTGACTGTGCAACCGTAGCTTGCTTCTTTGATGCCCAAGAGAAAATCCCTGATCCCGATGAGAAAGCATAGCCAGAGGTGCTCTTCATGTCATCTACTGAACCTGCCCAATCACTATCGGTGTAGCCAAGTAATTTTGAGTCAGTTTTGGTAGTGTACCATATACCGAAACTCTTTTGTTCCTTGTAGATACTTCAAAATTCTTTTTCCTACTCCAAAGCGTATTTCACTTGGGCTTTGCATGAATCTTGATAGAAGACTTGTAGCATACATTATGTCTGGTAGTGTAGCTGTGAAATATAGGAGGCTTCCAATTAGACTTCTGTATGTGGATGCATCAGCTTCTTGTGCTTCATCATTCTTCTGTAGTTTCTCATTTGTTATGAGTGGAGTAGCAACAGGTTTGCAACCGTGCATATTGAATTTCTTAAGTAAGCCTTCTGTGTATTTCTTTTGCGCGATGAATATCCCGTCATTTCTCTGACTTACTTCTATACCGAGGAAGTAACTCATCAAACCAAAATCGGTCATCTCAAAGGTCTTCATCATGTCTTCTTTGAACTCTGTCATCATATCAGTATTATTTCCCGTATAGATAAGACCATCTACATATTGAGAGACTAAGAGAGTGTACTGACCTTGAGACTTGATGTATAGTGTAGGCTCACTCATGCTCCTCTTGAATCCTCGATCCATGAAATACTGATCGATTCTGATATACCCTGCTCGGGGTGCTTGCTTCAGACCATAGAGTGCTTTTCTTAGTCTTAACACTTTGCTTTCTTCGCCTTCAGACACATATCTTTGTGGTTGCTCCACATAGATCTCTTCTTCAAGTACGCCATTGGTAAAAGAAAATTTGACATCTAGTTGATGTATACTCCATCCTTTTTGTGCCTCAAGAGCTATTAGAGCTCTTATGGTATCAAGACAAGCTACTGTTGCAAATGTCTCATTGTAGTCAATACCGGGTTATTATGAGTAACCCTTAGCTATTAGCCTCGCCTTGTGTTTCTGTATGGTGTCATATAGGTTAAGCTATGACTTATAAACCCACTTAGCCCCAATGATATCTTTTCCATGGGGACAATTTACTATCTCCCATGTGTTGTTTTTCTCTATCATCTTTATCTCCTCTTTCATTGCCTTGACCCATACTTCTTGCTTTGACGCTTCTTCAAAGCTTCCAGGTTCAAGTATGTCCAAATTGCAGGTTTCATATATGTACACCAAAGATCTTACTCGTCTTGGAGTAGACTCTGGCGATGATAGTTCTTGTTCGTGTTGTTGTGGTGTAGGTGAAAGTGGTTTGTAACGCCCCGATTCCGATTTTTCCCATTTTGTTGAGTCTTTTATTTAAATTGAGTGATAAATTATTTTATCTGTGAAATTGGTGTGTTAATATGCTATGTTGACATGTTATGATATTTTACCGTTTTGAGAGTTTTCGGGGAAAATTAGAATAGAGGGTATTTTAGACATTTCTCACTTAATGATAAGTTAGAAATTTAGTAGAAATAGAATTGTGTGAGAAAATGAATTAATTTGAGTTGTGAAGAAAATAAGAAAATAGAAAAGAAAGAGAGATAAGAGGAGGAAATAGGAGAGAAAGAGATAGAAAAGAAAATAGAGAGAAAAAGGAGAGAAAGAAAGAGGAAGAGGGGAAAAAGAGAAGAAAATAGGAAAAGCTAGGAAATCATCAAGGCAACTTCTAGGAATCGATTTAATCGGGTAAGGGTGTGAAATCTTATTATCTTATCAATGTGTATCATTATGTATGATTGTATTGTTGTTGTTGTGGATTTTTATGAGTTTTGGTATAAACCCATTTGTGTAGAAAATGGTAGAAATCGATTTAATCGTGTTGGAAATGATGTTTTAGGGTCCCTTGTTGTTGTTACACGAATGATACATGTTGTTGGATATCAAATTGGTATTTTTCTGAGTTTAGATGATGAATTTGGGTGTGGTTTGGGGAAAAAACGCAGAAGAGAATTCTGCAGGAAAATTCTGCATTTTGCCTGGCCATACGCGTATTGGGGCAGGCCATACGCATATTGACTTGGGCAATACGCGTATGGATGGCTCATTTCAGGGCCAATACGCGTATGGGACTTCATTTTTCCCAGCCATCTGGTGATTTGCGTAGTGTACGCGTAAGGGATTTTGGCCATACGCGTATGACATATGTCCATACGCGTATGAGCAGAAGAAGTGTAAAATGAGACTTTTCAAAATATCGTTTTTCGTTTTCTTCCGTAACTTTTGATCCGTTTATCCGATTTTTACATTCTTGGTATCGTTGTGAAGCTATTGAGCTGTATTTTCTTATTATGATGATTTGGAAATTGTTAGCCGATTTAATTATGTCAAAAAGTCGGGAATAGTGTTATTTAGCGACTTTTACCGTTTTGAATATGTGTTTTGAATGTGAATCATACAATAGTGCATTGGTGTGAATGTATATAGATTGTATGTGATTGTATGAGATGAATGCATGAATATATTGTGAATATGTATGCATTTTAAGAATGTCTTGAGTCATTTTGCATGTGAAGCATAATGATGTGCATTCTTGTGTTGTGTGATTCTAATGAGAATCCGTTGTAACGTCGGGTGCCTATGTGAGGTGTGAGCAATGATTACAAATGATTGTGTGCCCATGTGGGGTGTGAGCAATCGGATCGTGTGCCCATGTGGGGTGTGAGCGATCGGGTCGTGTGCCCGTGTGGGGTGTGAGCGATCCATAAACATTGTGTGCCCATGTGGGGTGTGAGCAATGGGTGAACATCGTAGGCCCGACGGGGAGTTACATTGGTAACGAGCGATGGTTCCAATAAGTTCCTGAGTGAACTTGAGATGATTGAGTTGGTACCGCATTGCATTTGTATAGAGTCGTGAGTCGGTCTCTATGATTTGCATTTATCATCTTTATAATGGTGCATTGATGAATAAACATGAATATGTATGTTTATGTGGAATGATAAGAATTGTGAAGGTATGCATGATGAAATGCTTGGATTTATATATATATATATATATATATATATATATATATATATATACATTGTGATGTATATGAGTGAATTGTGATGAATTGTGGTGAGAATGTGAAATATGTGTATTTTTATGCTAAGATATATAATTATATGCATTGTTATTATGATAATATTTCTCACCCTTCTGCTGTTTTATGATCTTCATTCTTTTGGTCGGTCTGCTCTGATATGTAGCACCGGGTAGCTAGGATGTATATGATTCTTTTGTGATACATTTGTACATGTATCTGGTTGATGAATGTTTATGTAAACATGAATTATGCTGGTGGATAATACTTGATGATGTATATATATGTTATATATTATTCAATGTTTAGATTTTCCGCTTTTATTCTAAATATTGAGATGTGGGTGTAAGGACTAAGTTCCTCTGTTGCAAAGTTACCCCACTGTTGCATATCAATTGTTGAGCAGGTGTTGAATGTTTTAATTTCATGTATAATGTGACATACCTCTTTTATACTATGTTTATAATTATGCTCTGACGAAATTTTTAATATGTGCCTGAATGATTATTTGATTATTTGGGGGTATAGAAATGGGGTGTTACATGGTTCACCTGGGTCTTCTTCTCTAGTTTCTTCTTGAGGTAGTTGAGATAGTATAAGAATGTTCTTCTCCACTTTTTCTTCATCCCAATTCCAAGAAGCATTCTCATCAACTTCAACATCTCATCTGATGATGAGTTTATTAGTTTGTAAGTTGTAGACACGATAGTCCTTAGAGATTGTGATATACCCTAGAAAGATGCCTCGTATAATCTTGTCTTCAAGCTTATGCCTCTTCATGTCTGGAATGTGAATGTAGAAGATAGATCCAAAGACCCTTAGGTGCTTTTATAATGGCTTCTTCCCGTTCCAAACTTCAATTGGAGTCTTATCTTGTACTACCTTAGTTGGACATCTATCGAGTATGTAAATAGCAGTGTAAACTGCTTCAGTCCAAAAAATGTTAGGTAGACCTTTCTCCTTAAGTATCAATCTAGCCATCTCCATAACTGTGCGATTCTCTCTCTGACACACCATTTTGTTGAGGAGAATATGCGACTGTAAGTTGTCTCTCTATGCCTTCATCCTCACAAAATCTGTCAAACTCGCGAGAAGGGTACTCTTTTCCGCGATCAATTCTTAGTACTTTTATCCGTTTTCCACTTTGATTTTCAACAAGGGCTTTGAACATTCTGAATACTCAAAATACTTCTGATTTTTCTTTTAGGAAATAGACCCATGTCATTCTAGAGAAGTCATCAATGAAGAGTATAAAGTACTTGTTTTTCTCGTGCGATGGCGTCCTCATCGGTCTACAGACGTCAGTATGTATCAGCTCCAATAGGTCTTTGGCCCTCCATGATTTGCTTGTTGAGAATGGAAGCTGGTGTTGCTTACCAAGGAGACACCCTTCACACACTTCATTATTCTACTTTATACTTGAAAGATCTTTCATCATGTTCTTTTGATATAACAGCTTCAAGGCATGTGTGTTGAAGTGGCCAAATCTTTTATGGCAGAGCCATGAATCATCAACTTGTACCTTCACGGCAATGTTAGTTGCATAATTCAAATTTAGCGGGAAGCTTCTATTGCACTTCTCCATCTTCACTTGGGCTATCTCGACTCTTTTATTTTTGTTATCGAATAATTTGCATACATCTCCTTCAAAGTGAAGTGTGTAGCCTCTCTCCATCATTTGACCAATGCTTAGAAGATTTTCTTTTAGGTTGGGGACTAGTAAGACATCATGGATGAGTTGCGTACCTTTATTTGTCTCCACCATGACAGTTTCTTTGCCTTTTGATTCTACAACACTACCATTTCCCATTCAAACTCTAACTTTGATAAACTCGTCAATGCTTTTGAAAATAGTCTCATCATTGGCCATATGATTACTGCAGCCACTATCCAAGTACCAACTTCCTCCTTTTTTCTCTGATTGAGTCTTGAGTGGCATATAACATACATTTTTCTTTATCATGCTCCTTTACGATATTTGCTTAATGTCTATTTTTGTTGCGACAATTTTTCTCTACGTGCCCGAACTTCTTGCAATGGTTGCATTATGGCATATTACGGTACCAACTAGATTTCTCTGCGTGGCCTTGTCTTTTGCAGATATTGCATGAAGGATTTTTATTTGGTATGTTCTTGAGGAAATTTCTAGAAACTTCTCTTCTTCTATACGTTTCTCCATACTTTTTCTATTCTCCATTTTCTTTATTTTGTGGCTGAAATTTGAGTTTTGACTGAAAAGAATTTTCAAGTGTATCTTCTTTATTCCTATACAATCTTTGCTCATATGTTTCACGAGAGCCCACTATTTTTGTCACTGATAATGTTGACAGACTTTAGTTTCCTCGATCGTTGTCACGATTGGGTCAAACTTTGGGGGGATAGTGATTAGAATTTTTTCAACAATTTTCTTGTCAAGAATATCCTCCCCAAAAGCTCTCATTTTATTAATTATTTCTTTAACTTTAGAGTAGTAATCTTTAATTGTCTCAAACTCCTTCATCTTCAATAGTTCAAAACCTCTTCTTAGAGATTGAAGTTTAACGGCAAGTACCTTGTTGTTTCCTTGAAACTCCTCCTGCAATGTGTTCCACTCTTCTTTCGCAATCTTAGCTCCCATAATTCTTGGAAAAATTTCATCAGTCACTGCTTGTTGCAAAGTCAACAACGCCTTTGAATTTTTCTATTTATTTTTCTTCAACTATTTTTCTTGAGCTGCATTAAAAGCTAAAGTATCTGCAGGAGCGGTGAAGCCTTCTTCTACTATGTCCCATAAATTTTGAGATGAAAAAAATGTCTCCATTTTAACACGCTATAAATCATAATTTTCACCATTAAAAATGGGGACATAAATAGATTATGATTGAGTGGTGTTATCCATAGCTTAGAAAATTTATTGGAGTGGGTTAATAGTCAAGGGTAATTTTTGGAAGTAGTTGGGAAGGTTTTGAAATAGTAGGTACGTTATATAATTATTCTCAATGTATAACAGAACGTAGCTCTGATGCCATTGTTAGTATTTGAGTAGTTGATAGTTGATATAGATAGTTGTAGAAAATTGTTTAGAAAGAAGGCTATGGTATTGATTTCTTGGATGTTCAATTACAAAGTACCAATTGCTTATTTATAGGCTCAAGTCACCAACCTGTCATTTTAATTCTAGGTTCTTCTATCATTTCTATACATTTATAGTTCTAGGTTCTTCTACTATTTTCATACATTATAGTTCTAAGTTCTTCTACTATTTTCATATATATTATAGTTAAGAATATTCTAGAAATTTGTAACAATTTCAACAAACATCTTTGCTTTCTAATTTAGCATATATATTGATGAGAGGATCTCATGTTTTTCTTTGGTCATTGTTTAAGAAGTGACACTGCTGTTTTGGTGGAAAAGATTTTTTATGATATTATTTTTCTGATTTAAATGAGTTGATAATTTATATAATAGTAGAGTAGACATTTTTATATAGTATCATGCTTATTTTCTTAATATTATCAAGTTATTTTATTAACAAAAATAAGGATATGATAGTTAGATATGATTGTTGATATTTTTATTAAATGGATAGTTATATATGATAGATAGTTATGATGGTTAGATATGACATATTGTTGTATTGTTGATTAATATAAAATATTATTCTTGATGAGTGTAAATATCAATGTTCTATTTTGTTTGGTATTAATGTTAAAGCTGCTTCATTATGTTTTGCTTTGTATTAATGTTAACAAGTGTTTTATTCTTATTTGGCGATTTGGTTTTTTTTCTTCCAGTGATGGCAAGTCATATTAAGGTTATTACCATATGTTAACTATCCTACTTGCATTTTACACATTATTATTGTTAGTGTACTTCCATTTGTTCAATTTTGTAATAATGTGTCCTTACTCTGTTTAGATGAAAACACGACTCTTAAAAAAAAATAAAGACTCATGAGGAGTTGATTAATTCATTGCAAGAAGACTCATATTTTCTTAGAGATCAACTATTTTGATTTATGGGAAGTTTTCCTTTAAGTCATCAACTTCAACATTCGAATTCAACTTCGTCTTTACTTACTTCTTGTAATGTCTTAGTTTTAAAACTAAGAACAATGTAAGTACTATTTCAGTTGTAATATTTTGTTTCAAGAAGAATGCTAGTACTATTTTGGCAGTAATGACTATTTTCAAGAACACCTTTTAGGACAATTACTTATGAACTAATGGATACATATTTATGATATTTACTAAGATAATTTTAAAAAATGTTTCTTAGTGTGTATTACCTAATTTTGCTTAGTATTGTAAATTTATTTGCATTATTAATATTATGAATTAAATTTAGTTGAAATTTTTAATATCAAATACATTATGCATGTTCTCTAATTAGGGAGGGAAAATAAATGTCACTAAATGATTGTCTTGTAATTTAGTGACGGAAATAAGACCCCTCACATTTGTGACGGAATCAATTCCTCATAATTAGTGAGGCATTTAATATTTCCTCACTGATTACTGACGGAAATATATGTGGTGTATTAAATTTCAATTTAGTATTTGGTGACAAAATTATTTTGTTAGTGACGTATTGATTCAATGTTCATTTGTGATGGATTTGTAAATTCCACACTAATATTTTTCGACATTGAAATTCGTTATGAATATTAGTACGTCACTAATTCCGTCACTAAATTGATTTGTGAGGGAATTTTAGTGAATTAGTGACGAAAAACTCCCCTCTCTAAATTTAATTTTTTTAGTAGTTGTTAGTAGAGTAATAGTGGGGGTTGTTTTTAATCGTCTCCACAGGGATTGTTCGATATTTGATGTGTGTCGTTCAATAGTTGCGATACTTTAAGTTCAAAGGTTTCAATTGGTTCTCAATTTCGTTTAACATCAATTTGTAGCAAAGATTAATTGGTGACAAATAGTTTGTAAAAGTTTTGATAAAAGCATGTCAAGGTTAGGTTTCGCTAATCCTTTTTACGTATAAACAAATAATCAAGCATATGAACTCGGTTTCCGACCAATACAACTGCGTATCCTCCCGACTAAGTTTATGTCTAAAGTGAAATCGTGAGTATCGTTGTTCGTTGTTTAGACCGTCAGATGATGTCTCACGCTAACAATCTAAACAACAATCATTAAGATCAACACAATGCGAATAGCAAATCCCAAATCTATGTCTAGAGTTTGGTTTTTAAGAGATGAAATTGTTAGGTCATGATTTGTATAATCTATGTCTAGAGCAAAATAAATCACACAGGGAGCATTAAGAGAAAACAACATCATCTATATTGATCAAAGACTTTGTTCATATACAATAGATCAAAAGCAATACATAAAATCAGGATCAACTACCTCTAACCTCAACATTGAGTGTTTAGCTACCACTTCTCATGGTAGCTTTGATGACAAGTGAAGAGAGGAGATGAATGAGCATCCACGACGAATAATTGAGAATGGATGCGACTTCAGCTTCTCCAAGTAAAATTACACTCTTTGATGATCAAAATATATAATCCACAGCGACCAAAATATATTCATTAGAAAATAAAGATGGGAATGGACCGACAAAGTCGATCCCCCAACAGTCAAAAACTTCAATTTCTAACATATTCTGTAAAGGCATCTCGTGCCGCAGTGAAATTCCTCCACTTCTCTGGCACTTGTCACAACTTAGGGCATGCGCATGCACATCTTTGAATATCGACGGCCAATAAAAGCCCGATTGAAGGACTTTAGTGGCCGTTCTTAACCCATTAAAGTGTCCTCCATACGGAGAGTTATGACAATGCCACAGAATATTGGTTGCTTCCTCTAATGACACACACCTTCTTAAGAGGTTGTCGACACCAAGTTTAAACAAATAAGGTTCATCCCATACCAAAGACTTGGCATCCGACAAAAATTTTATTTTTTGATGGTGCGTTAGACCGTCCGGTATCAATCTGGCGGCTTTGTGGTTAGCCATGTCGGCGAACCACGATCTAACCTGCATCCTAAACAATTTTTCATCAGGGAACTCCTCTTTGACTTCACATTCATTCTTGGTCACGTCAACGTTTACCAGGCGGGATAAGTGACCCGCCACCAAATTCTCGGATCCTTTTTTGTCACGAATTTCAAGATCAAATTCCTGTAACAAAAGGATCCAACGAATAAGCCTCTGCTTAGAATCAGGCTTGGTGAGCAGATACCTTATAGCCGTGTGGCCCGTGTAAACGATGACTCGTGAACCAATCAAATAGGAACGAAATTTCTCCAACGCATACACTATGGCAAGCAACTCTTTCTCAGTTATTGCATAGTTAATTTGAGCCTCGTTTAAAACTTTGCTCGAATAATGTATAGCGTGGAAAACTTTCGTTTTCCTTTGACCCAAAACAGCCCCAACCGCATAATCACTTGCATCGCATATTAATTCAAAATCCAATTTCCAGTTAGGTGCAACGATTATTGGTGAGGTAGTTAAACTCTTTTTCAAAAAATTAAACGCAAAAAGGCAAGACTCGTCAAAGTCAAAAATCTTACCTTGGACGAGCAAGTTGCTCAATGGCTTTGCGACCTTTGTGAAGTCCTTGATGAATCTACGGTAAAACCCGGCGTGTCCAAGAAAGCTCCTTATGCCTTTGACATTCATCGGTGGTGGCAATTTCTCAATAACATCCACCTTGGCTTTATCAACTTCAAGGCCCTTTGAAGAAACTTTGTGACCGAGCACAATTCCCTCGTTCACCATAAAGTTGCATTTTTCCCAATTAAGCACCAAATTGGTTTCCATACACCGTTCCAACACCGTATCCAAATTTTTCAAGCAAATATCAAATGATTGTCCAAAAACTGAGAAATCATCCATAAAGACCTCAATTGTCTTTTCGATCAAATCCGAGAATATAGCTTGCATACACCGTTGAAAAGTCGTCGGTGCATTACATAATCCAAACGACATCCTCCTATAAGCGAAGATTCCAAAAGGACATGTAAAAGCGGTTTTTTCATGATCCTCCGGGTTCACAATAATTTGGTTGTAACCCAAATAACCATCCAAAAAACAGTAGAATTGTTGACCGAAAAGCCTTTCGAGCATTTGATCCATAAAAGGTAGAGGGAAATGATCTTTTCTCGTAGCTTTGTTCAACCTACGGTAGTCGATGCACATCTCCACCCGGTCACGGTTTTTGTTGGAATTAGCTCATTTTTCTCGTTTCGGACCACCATTAATCCGCATTTTTTCGGTACCACATGCACCGGACTAACCCAAGGGCTATCAAAAATGGGATAAATCATTCCGGCATCTAACATTTTTACCACTTCTTTTCTAACCACTTCTTTCATGATTGGATTTAACCGGCGTTGAGGTTAAGCAACCGGTTTAAAATCTTCCTCCATAAATATACGGTGCATGCAATATGAAGGGCTTATGCCTTTGAGATCGGACAACGTCCATCCCATTGCATCCTGATTTTTTCTCAACACTTGAATTAAGCGGCTCTCTTCATTTTCAGACAAAATACTACTTATGATCACCGGTTTATTACCACCGTCATCGAGAAAAGCATACTTCAAGGTTGAAGGTAACACTTTCAGTTCAAGTTTGGATTGTTCATCATTAACCACTTTTTTTAGAATTTCCTCTTCATACTCCCAAGGTTGCAATTCTTCCAAAGCTTCAAGCTCTAACAAACACTCTTCAAGAGCTTGCTCTTCTTCAACCGAGAATACTTCCAAGGAATCATCCAAAGCTCTTTGTAAAGGATCAATGACATGAATTTGCTTTATAACATCAACAATCACTTCCTCCGTTGCATCGATTCGGAAATAATCACCTTTATCTTTCTTGTGCTTCATGGCATCATAAAGATTGAAACACACCTCTTCATCTTGGACTCTCACTTTCATGAGACCATCGTCCATGTCAATTACTATTCGGGCAGTTTTCATGAAAGGCCTTCTAAGAATCAAAGGTGCATCCTCATCCTCCTCTATTTCAATGACAACAAAGTCTATCGGAAACAAAAATTTGTCCACTTTGACCAACACATCTTCCGCTACACCGTGAGGACGGGTAGTGGATTTACCTGCGAGTTGCAACGTCATTTGAGTGGACCTCAATTCCATGTGTCCTAACTATTTCACAATCGACAAAGGTATCAAGTTGATACTAGAGCCCAAATCAATCAATCCGTTGCCACATAGATGTTTCCTATAGTAACCGGCAAAGTGACTCGTCCCGGATCACATTCTTTCCTTGGGAGAGTACGTTGAATGATGGCGCTACAACTTGTATCTACCATAATAGTGTCTTGATCCGTATACCTCTTCTTTTTCGTAAGGATATCCTTCATAAATTTCGCATATTTAGGCATTTGCTCCAAAGCCTCGGAAAATGGAATATTTATTTGTAATTGTTTAAAAATATCCATAAACCGAGAATAGTGCCTCGCACTATCTTTCTTTGTATGAGCATGAGGATATGGTAAGTGTTGGATCGGAATTTTGTTAGTAGAGTAATAGTGGGGGTTGTTTTTAATCGTCTCCACAGGGATTGTTCGATATTTGATGCGTGTCGTTCAATAGTTGCGATACTTTAAGTTCAAAGTTTTCAATTGGTTCTCAATTTTGTTTAACATCAATTTGTAGCAAAGATTAATTGGTGACAAATAGTTTGTAAAAGTTTTGATAAAAGCATGTCAAGGTTAGGTTTCGCTAATCCTTTTTACGTATAAACAAATAATCAAGCATATGAACTCGGTTTCCGACCAATACAACCGCGTATCCTCCCGACTAAGTTTATGTCTAAAGCGAAATCGTGAGTATCGTTGTTTAGACCGTCATATGATGTCTCACGCTAACAATCTAAACAACAATCATTAAGATCAACACAATGCGAATAGCAAATCCCAAATCTATGTCTAGAGTTTGGTTTTTAAGAGATGAAATTGTTAGGTCATGATTTGTAGAATCTATGTCTAGAGCAAAACAAATCACACAGGGAGCATTAAGAGAAAACAAAATCATCTATATTGATCAAAGACTTTGTTCATATACAATAGATCAAAAGCAATACATAAAATCAGGATCAACTACCTCTAACCTCAACATTGAGTGTTTAGCTACCACTTCTCATGGTAGCTTTGATGACAAGTGAAGAGAGGAGATGAATGAGCATCCACGACGAATAATCGAGAATGGATGCGACTTCAGGTTCTCCAAGTAAAATTACACTCTTTGATGATCAAAATACTGAACTTATGATTTCTAGTGAAAAATGAGCAAAAGATGCCATCCAAATAAAGTGAAAATCTATTTATACACATCAGAATTCTACAGGATTCGCACTGCGAGTGCATCATTCGCACTGCAAATGAGAGAAAATGGCACCTTAAGTGCCTCTGAGACTTAAACCGCCCCAAGCAGAAATCGTGGGTTCGCAGTGCGAACCATTCCTTCGCACAGCGAATCATTCGCGAATAAACTAGCGAGCCAGGACACTCAAATTCCAAAACTTACTGCCACCCTTCGTTAGAATCTTCGCACTGCGAAACAACCAGCGAACCCTCGCTAGGAGTTCGCAGTGCGAAATTTTGGTAATTTCAAAAATAGAACTTTCTGCCACCATTCGCTGGCACCTTCGCTGACGTTCGCAGTGCGAACCTTCGCTGGTCCTTCGCCAGATTCTTCGCACTGCGAATACCCTGTTGCAGCAATAATTTCAATGGCAACTTGCATCCCCTCATTGTGTCTCACAATCTTGATCCTTTGGTGCCTACTCCTGCACATTAACACACAAATTACAAGCCCCGCACCTGTATTCCAATGTACGCACTACAACACAATTCACCACTTAAACTAACCAATTACACAAGGAAAGTCATGAAAAATGTCAATTATTGCATCCAAATATATAACATGTTTGACATCTAACAAACTCTCTCCAACTAACTCTTTGTTTGTCCTCAAGCAAAGTATGCCTCTCACGAGGATTTGCTCGAGCATTCAATTCAACCAAGACGCGAAAAACGGCTCAACTAAACCACGATCACAACAACGCAACAATTACATAATTCAAGAACCTATAATGTAAAAGAACTTGCCTCTTAAACAATTTCAAACAATGTTTCAAGAGACAACTAACTCATCCTGCACATGTCATTCTACACTCCTCTTCGAAAAAGGATTGAAGGCAAACGTGCCTACAAGCACGGGACAATTACACTCAAATGACCAATGATGCAAATACTAAGCAATTCATACCATATCTCAATGAATACACAAGAAATCATGGAAGTACAAGATCACTAAGGAGTTCAAGGTTGTAGCTTGGTCGGGTAAACAAAAAGGGAAATTTCTAATGGCCATTGAAACGAAATTGCCGAAGCAAAAGAACATTCACTAAACACATATTCACACATCACAACTTCATTTCACCAATTTTTCATTCCACCTTCACAAACTACCATGCACAAATATTGAATCTCTTTTTTTTTTTTCATTCAAGCAAGCATTTTCTCATTTGTACAACATATTCACACTCTCTTCTTTACATGCTTGCTTGAATTTTTTCAAAATTTGGAGTAATGGACCCATCTTCTTTTTACTCTCCCCAACTCATTTTCGACTCAACCTAAAGTGAATGCTCCTTGCTTTTTTTAAGGCAAGGAAATCAAAGTATACAATTTTCAAAGGTTCAAGAAGAAAATGTTAGAAACTCACCAAATTCAATGATGAACCAAACTTGCAAATTATATACATAAAACAAGTTCATCACTAAACTGAGTTCTAACTGTTTAGGCTCAACGGGGCTACCAAATGCTCACTCCTCACGGGTGAATTACTATATGGACATGGTTGTGCTCACTTTCAACAAGTGCCTTGATCACTTCTCCTACTTCCACAAAATCACATGGTCACAAGATAAGGCATGAATTAAAAGTAAAAAACAACATTCATCATCAATCCTTAACATATAGTAACACTTTGGAGGCTTCTCACTTTAATGGTTTTTTGATCCTAAAATGACACATGCATTCAAAGGAAGTTGCAACATGAAACAACATTTTCAATCGCACCAAGACACAAAGTTCAAAAACATACAAAATTCTCGAACTAGGTAACGATGTACCTTGTCGCAACACAATGCTTAAGGAACTATCATAGCCCTCACATCTTGGAGGAATCTTCCTTTAAAATCAAGAGTCTCCAACCTAACTTCCAAAATTCCATCATCAAAGAAGGAACATTAACATAAAAACAAATTAACAATTTAAGTGTTGAGCATTCGTAAACTGAAGAACTCAACACTTAATACAATAATTAAAAACCAACAAATTATTAGTAAAAGCGAAACAAACAATTTTACTAAAAACACTTAACATTACTAATAATAATAATAAAGTACTTGGTGTAAAAACACCTACAATATCCAAAAGAGTACCTCTAGGGTACAAGTGCAACAATATTCAAGATATTCCACTATGTGGATACAATAGACTAGTAAAAGCTGGAAAAAAAACAAATACTAGAAAACTTCACTTTGGTGACCAAAGGAAGTACACACGTCTAAAAATCACAAAATCAATCTTCATCGGACTCTATCTCCAAAACCTTGGTAACCTGCTCATCATCATCTCCCTCATCAGAAGTATTACCAGAAACCTCCACATCGATGCCATCTCCCTCCATATCATCGCCATCTCCCTCCTCATCAGCATCATCACCAGCAGGACCAGCTGAATCCTCTCCCCCTCCAAAAACTGGCCTGGCCTCAGGCCATCCAGCATGTGCGAGGAACTGCTCCCTCGACATCAAAGTCTGCTCCGCGGCGGGATCCCGAATCTGCAGCTGGAGTACCTGCATAGAGTCATGTAAATCAAGCATGGCGCACTGAGAAGCGGCCATCCAATCCCAGTTGTACTGGCAAATCTCCTGCTGATAAGGATAGAAATTCAGTGACTCAAAAGTATCACACCCCCCCCCCCCCTCGTACCAGCCTCTGTACCAGGCCCTGAAGACTCAGCCCTAACACCCTTAGGTTTGTAAAATTTGTCGACGTATCGATCATCGATAGCCGACGTGATAGTGACCTGACAACGCGAAGGCAAATTAACACCAGCTTCGGCACATAAGGACATGATCAGGCACGGAAATGCAAGAGGGGAATTTTTCCTCGAAGCGTTCCCTCTTAAGCCACTCTCGACAATTTCCCTTATTTCATCGGCAATTATCCTCGCGACATCAATCTCCACATTGGTAAGGATGTTGTGGACTAAGTAGGCAAGGGGAATCGGAACTGTTGAGGAATGTGACTTTGGTTTAATGTTGGTGATAACCAAAAGTAATACAAGCTAGGCCAAAGGCAACATGTCCTCCCGATGGTGCCTAACAGCAACTCCCGCATGGTTGAACTTCACATTTTTACCCGGGTGCAACAAATCGGTGGTCATTTGTGTGATATCCCGGTTGCGGTTAAGATTCCTGTGGTATGCATCCTCCTGACTGGCACGCAATGGAAGAGGGTCTCCAAGAACTCGGCTAATTGTCCTTCTGTCTAACCTCACAGTTTTTCCTCCAATAACCGTAGTCCAATTAAATAGATCCCCCTCATCAGGAAGGGCATTGGCATAGAATTCTCGAACCACCTCCACATTGTACGAATCAAGCAGAGTTATCAGTTGATCCCACTTTTTTTCATGCAAGAGGGCAGCTACAGAACGATAACTCCCTTGATCATTCAGAATAAATCGCTTCTCTGCAAGGATGGTCCTTGTTTCAAAACCTCATATCTCTGAGCCTGCCTAAGACCCTTGAACCAAGTGTCGTCGAAACTGATCGGTACCTGTCTGGATGTTGATGCTTTCCTTTTCTTGGCCAAATTAGTCTTAGGACCCATCTGCACATATGACAAACAAATCCCACACAAAGACACCAAGACAGATCATTAGACATTAGGACACAAATACATCAGAATGAACTAATAAAAAAACAAAAATATGGGCTGCTCGCTGCAACGTTCGCACTGCGAATCCTGGCGAACGTTCGCCCCAGATTTGCACTGCGAATAGGCTAGCGAATACACAAAAACTTTGAAAAAAATTAACAGACCCAGATTTCCCAACATGGCATCATTCTACATGTCTTCTATACCCAAAAGTCACTAGAAAATTCAACATGCATTAAACAACCCAAAACAGAATTTTAACCCAAATTCCTAAATATTTCTCATGCAAATTTCACCAACAAAATCATAACTAACAGAAAGCACATAGAAAAGAAATTCAAACCTTGTTGGAAATGGCAATTGAGTGAAAAAAAATTTGAGAGATGGAAAGCACACACACGTGAAGGAGAAAGAGCACTTGAGAATTTTCCTATTGTTTGTCTTTGAATGGTGCGAGGGAAGCTGACTAGGGTTTTTTTTCCCTCAAGTCATCAGAAGTTCAACATGGGTCTTGGGCCTACGTGCAGGCCCACCCACATACAAAACCCTCACTTTTAATGAGGTGGTAGCAAAATCACAAATTCTGGTTCGCTGACGTTCGTAGTGCGAATGGCTGGCGAATGTTCGCCCCAGACTTGCAGTGCGAACAAGACAGTTTTGCAAAATTTTCAGGTTTGTCCTGCTGCCACACTGCAAATGGTACAATAATATAAAATCACTTCAAACAGCAAATAAAAGCAAAATACTTACAATGTTGGGGTGCCGCCCAACAAGCGCTTGTTTAACGTCGGCTAAGCTCGACGGTCCACCGCAATCTCACGGATCGCGGAAAGGAACAATGGCGGGATTCCGCTCGAAATCACCTCTAAGATAAACTTTCAATCTTTGTCCGTTAACAGTCCAATTCTCGTTGGTTGTTGTGTCTTCAATTATAATCGCTCCATAAGGCTTGATTTCTCGTATCCGAAACGGACCCGACCATTTAGACCTTAACTTTCCCGAAAACAATTTTAACCGAGAATTGAATAGCAGGACTAGCTGTCCCACCTCAAACTGCTTGATGATAATTTTTCTATCATGGTAAGACTTTACACGCTCTTTGTACAATTTATTGGAATCGTACGCCTGGAGGCGTAATTCATCTAATTCGTGTAATTGCTCTTTTCTTTTTTCACTGCTAAGAGTTGAATCAAAGTTTAAAAATTTTAAGGCCCAAAACGCCTTGTGTTCCAACTCCACCGGCAGATGGCAATTCTTACCATACACAATTTTAAACTGTGTGAGACCGATCGGAGCCTTAAAAGCGGTCCGATAAGCCCACAAAGCATCATCCAATTTGTTGGCCCAATCTTTTCTTGAGGCCGAAACAGTTTTCTCCAAAATGTGTTTTATCTCACGATTTGATACCTCCACTTGACCGTTAGCTTGAGGATGATATGGTGTGGCAACCTTGTGCTTCACACCGTATTGCTCCAGAGCTTTGTAAAGCTGAGTGTTACAGAAGTGAGATCCTCCGTCACTTATCAACACTCTCGGAGTACCAAAACGCGCAAAAATGTTTCTTTTTAGAAATTTCACCACGGTCTTACCATCGGCTTTAGCACAAGCTATCGCCTCAACCTATTTAGACACATAATCCACAACGACCAAAATATATTCAATAGAAAATGAAGATGGGAATGGACCGACAAAGTCGATCCCCCAACAGTCAAAAACTTCAATTTCTAACATATTCTGTATAGGCATCTCGTGCCGCCGTGAAATTCCTCCACTTCTCTGGCACTTGTCACAACTTAGGGCATGTGCATGCGCATCTTTGAATATCGACGGCCAATAAAAGCCCGATTGAAGGACTTTAGTGGCCATTCTTAACCCATTAAAGTTTCCTCCATACGGAGAGTTATGACAATGCCACGGAATATTGGTTGCTTCCTCTAATGACACACACCTTCTTAAGAGGTTGTCGACACCAAGTTTAAACAAATAAGGTTCATCCCATACAAAAGACTTGGCATCCGACAAAAATTTTCTTTTTTGATGGTGCGTTAGACCGTTCGGTATCAATCCGGCGGCTTTGTGGTTAGCCATGTCGGCGAACCACGGTCTAACCTGCATCCTAAATAATTTTTCATCAGGGAACTCCTCTTTGACTTCACATTCATTCTTGGTCACGTCAACGTTTACCAGGCGGGATAAGTGATCCGCCACCAAATTCTCGGATCCTTTTTTGTCACGAATTTCAAGATCAAATTCCTATAACAAAAGGATCCAACGAATAAGCCTCTGCTTAGAATCAGGCTTGGTGAGCAGATACCTTATAGCCGTGTGGCCCGTGTAAACGATGACTCGTGAACCAATCAAATAGGAACGAAATTTCTCCAACGCATACACTATGGCAAGCAACTCTTTCTCAGTTATTGCATAGTTAATTTGAGCCTCGTTTAAAACTTTGCTCGAATAATGTATAGTGTGGAAAACTTTCGTTTTCCTTTGACCCAAAACAGCCCCAACCGCATAATCACTTGCATCGCATATTAATTCAAAATCCAATTTCCAGTTAGGTGCAACGATTATCGGTGAGGTAGTTAAACTCTTTTTCAAAAAATTAAACGCAAAAAGGTAAGACTCGTCAAAGTCAAAAATCTTACCTTGGACGAGCAAGTTGCTCAATGGCTTTGCGACCTTTGTGAAGTCCTTGATGAATCTACGGTAAAACCCGGCGTGTCCAAGAAAGCTCCTTATGCCTTTGACATTCATCGGTGGTGGCAATTTCTCAATAACGTCCACCTTGGCTTTATCAACTTCAAGGCCCTTTGAAGAAACTTTGTGACCGAGCACAATTCCCTCGTTCACCATAAAGTTGCATTTTTCCCAATTAAGCACCAATTTGGTTTCCACACACCGTTCCAACACCGTATCCAAATTTTTCAAGCAAATATCAAATGATTGTCCAAAAACTGAGAAATCATCCATAAAGACCTCAATTGTCTTTTCGATCAAATCCGAGAATATAGCTTGCATACACCGTTGAAAAGTCGTCGGTGCATTACATAATCCAAACGACATCCTCCTATAAGCGAAGATTCCAAAAGGACATGTAAAAGCGGTTTTTTCATGATCCTCCGGGTTCACAATAATTTGGTTGTAACCCGAATAACCATCCAAAAAACAGTAGAATTGTTGACCGGAAAGCCTTTCGAGCATTTGATCCATAAAAGGTAGAGGGAAATGATCTTTTCTCGTAGCTTTGTTCAACCTACGGTAGTCGATGCACATCTCCACCCGGTCACGGTTTTTGTTGGAATAAGCTCATTTTTCTCGTTTCAGACCACCGTTAATCCGCCTTTTCTCGGTACCACATGCACCGGACTAACCCAAGGGCTATCAGAAATGGGATAAATCATTCCGGCATCTAACATTTTTACCACTTCTTTTCTAACCACTTCTTTCATGATTGGATTTAACCGGCGTTGAGGTTGAGCAACCGGTTTAAAATCTTCCTCCATAAATATACGGTGCATGCAATATGAAGGGCTTATGCCTTTGAGATCGGACAACGTCCATCCCATTGCATCCTGATTTTTTCTCAACACTTGAATTAAGCGGCTCTCTTCGTTTTCAGACAAAATACTACTTATGATCACCGATTTATTACCATCGTCATCGAGAAAAGCATACTTCAAGGTTGAAGGTAACACTTTCAGTTCAAGTTTGGATTGTTCATCATTAACCACTTTTTTTAGAATTTCCTCTTCATACTCCCAAGGTTGCAATTCTTCCAAAGCTTCAAGCTCTAACAAACACTCTTCAAGAGCTTGCTCTTCTTCAACCGAGAATACTTCCAAGGAATTATCCAAAGCTCTTTTTAAAGGATCAATGACATGAATTTGCTTTGTAACATCAGCAATCACTTCCTCCGTTGCATCGATTCAAAAACAATCACCTTTATCTTTCTTGTGCTTCATGGCATCATAAAGATTGAAACACACCTCTTCATCTTGGACTCTCACTTTCATGAGACCATCGTCCATGTCAATTGTTATTCAGGCTGTTTTCATGAAAGGCCTTCCAAGAATCAAAGGTGCATCCTCATCCTCCTCCATTTCAATGACAACAAAGTCTATCGGAAACAAAAATTTGTCCACTTTGACCAACACATCTTCCGCTACACCGTGAGGACGGGTAGTGGATTTATCTGCGAGTTGCAACGTCATTTGAGTGGACCTCAATTCCATGTGTTCTAACCGTTTCACAATCGACAAAGGTATCAAGTTGATACTAGAGCCCAAATCAATCAATCCGTTGCCCACATAGATGTTTCCTATAGTAACAGGCAAAGTGACTCGTCCCGGATCACATTCTTTCCTTGGGAGAGTACGTTGAATGATGGCGCTACAACTTGCATCTACCATAATAGTCTCTTGATCCGTATACCTCTTCTTTTTCGTAAGGATATCCTTCATAAATTTCGCATATTTAGGCATTTGCTCCAAAGCCTCGAAAAATAGAATATTTATTTGTAATTGTTTGAAAATATCCATAAACCGAGAATAGTGCCTCGCACTATCTTTCTTTGTAGGAGCATGAGGATATGGTAAGTGTTGGATCGGAATTTTGTTAGTAGAGTAATAGTGGGGGTTGTTTTTAATCGTCTCCATAGGGATTGTTCGATATTTGATGCGTGTCGTTCAATAGTTGCGATACTTTAAGTTCAAAGGTTTCAATTGGTTCTCAATTTCGTTTAACATCAATTTGTAGCAAAGATTAATTGGTGACAAATAGTTTGTAAAAGTTTTGATAAAAGAATGTCAAGGTTAGGTTTCGCTAATCCTTTTTTACGTATAAACAAATAATCAAGCATATGAACTCGGTTTCCGACCAATACAACCGCGTATCCTCCCGACTAAGTTTATGTCTAAAGCGAAATCATGGGTATCGTTGTTTAGACCGTCAGATGATGTCTCACGCTAACAATCTAAACAACAATCATTAAGATCAACACAATGCGAATAGCAAATCCCAAATCTATGTCTAGAGTTTGGTTTTTAAGAGATGAAATTGTTAGGTCATGATTTGTAGAATCTATGTCTAGTGCAAAACAAATCACACAGGGAGCATTAAGAGAAAACAACATCATCTATATTGATCAAAGACTTTGTTCATATACAATAGATCAAAAGCAATACATAAAATCAGGATCAACTACCTCTAACCTCAACATTGAGTGTTTAGCTACCACTTCTCATGGTAGCTTTGATGACAAGTGAAGAGAGGAGATGAATGAGCATCCACGACGAATAATCGAGAATGGATGCGACTTCAGGTTCTCCAAGTAAAATTACACTCTTTGATGATCAAAATACTGAACTTATGATTTCTAATGAAAAATGAGCAAAAGATGCCATCCAAATAAACTGAAAATCTATTTATACACATCAGAATTCTGCAGGATTCGCACTGCGAGTGCATCATTCGCACTGTGAATGATAGAAAATGGCACCTTAAGTGCCTCTGAGACTTAAACCGACCCAAGCAAAAATCTTGGGTTCATAGTGTGAACCATTCCTTCGCACAGCAAATCATTCGCTAGCTCATTCGCACTGTGAATAAACTAGTGAGCCAAGACACTCAAATTCCAAAACTTACTGCCACCGTTCGCTAGAATCTTCGCACTACGAAACAACCAGCGAACCCTCGCTAGGAGTTCGCAGTGCGAACTTTTGGTAATTTCAAAAATGAAACTTTCTGCCACCATTCGCTGGCACCTTCGCTAACGTTCGCAGTGCGAACCTTCGATGGTCCTTCGCCAGATTCTTCGCACTGCAAATACCCTGTTGCAGCAATAATTTTAATGGCAACTTGCATCCCCTCATTGTGTCTCACAATCTTGATCCTTTGGTGCCTACTCCTGCACATTAACACACAAATTACAAGCCCCGCACCTGTATTCCAATGTACGCATTACAACACAATTCACCACTTAAACCAACCAATTACACAAGGAAAGTCATGAAAAATGTCAATTATTGCATCCAAATATATAACATGTTTGACATCTTACAGTAGTGCAATATCATTGAATTAATCTAATTCATGATTTTGTTATTATTTGTTTTCTTCGTATAAATATTGTTCTGCACTAGAACTAAAATTAATTGGAGAATTGGTGACTGTGGTAAATTACAGTGGACTTGAGCTTCAGCTGCGTAGGAGTAGGGGCTGACCTGCAAGGTTAGCACTCCAATGCTCCAGTCAATATGTGTAGGAGAATAGTGAATGAATTTTGAATTTACAATTGTGTACCTGATTTCTTCGTGCATATCTCTTATATAGTGGGACGGTTATAACGACCTTTTATTTGCTAGGCGTGTGATGCAAGGAGCTATTGAATGTATCTTGGATTTGGATCTCCAGTACTCATCTTTAGGGCAGTCCTTCTTCGATGCGAGCAATCCAAACGAAAGGTATCTCCTTCTGAGTGGTCGGTTGAAATTTGATCAGCCTATAACTGTGGACTATGCAGATGACCTTAGCATGATGGAGTTTTGGACCTTGTATTTAACCCTAGCAAAAGAGACTTGGACTTGGATTATTTATTTCATTGTCTTAGCTTAGGACACATTGCACATACACGACTTTCTCTTGGGCTACCTTACAACGAGACCCTTTATTTCTCGCATCAACTCCCATTGTATTTTTCATGTACTCCACTCCCCTTTTGGATGTACTTTCTTTACTTTCTCGCTTTTATTTGGTTGTGGTCTTTGGTTTCTAGATTTCCTTAGGAGCTAGGATTGACCTTACTATTTCCTCGAACCCTTAATCTTACGTCAAGTGGTATCCTCTCTTAACCCTTATAAGTCGATCGCCTTGTGCATCGCCATCAACCAAATCTAAAGCATTCTTGATTCATACATCAAGCCATACCCAAATTGTAATTCGACCGCTTCATGCGTTGCCATCAACCTATCCCATTTCAGTCTCAAACAATTTTCATAATCGTCTCGCTGCCGTAAAACCCTTGATCCAACGTCAAGTGGCATTTTCTCGAATAAACTCAAAAACACAATAAAATACAATTAGGATTGCGCGCCACGGGCCTGAAATGGTGGGAAAGGAGTGATAATGGAGCTTTACTACACTCAATCTAATAATTTTGGACACAAGACGCCTGGCTTGGTAGTCTGAAATATTTGCCTCTACCCATAGTCTTTAGCGCAATCTTAATCAAGAAAGCAAATAAACATGAGCTAACATTCGAATCGCAAATCTAACTAAGAGATTCTCGTTGAGTACAACGGACATTAGGGGTGCTAATACCTTCCCCTTGCGTAATCGACTCCCGAACCCGAATATGGTTGCAACGACCATTATTCTGTTTTTAAAAGGTTTTATCGATATTTTCCTATTCCGTCATTGGGATAAATAAAGTTCGGTGGCGACTCTGTTCGAACTAATTTTTTTTTCGTCCATCGTGAAGGATCATATTTTTTTAGGTACGATAGCTGGCAACTTTGTTGGGGGCCTCATTGCTCCATGCAAGAAAGAGTCAAACCTAACTTAGTTCGATTTGCGATGTTTTTTAGCTTTGTTTATTAGCTTTCTTCTATCTTTTTCCTTTGTATATATTTTATGTTATTATCTTGTATCTGTTACTTGGATCTCTTGAGCTCTTGATATGGATACTCTGATGGCTTGAAACCTTGTGGGAAAAACTCTCTACCCAAATCTAGAGTGTAAACATGAGATAGGAGAGGTTGAGTAGTATGGGCTCCCGAGAAGCTGTTCTCGTAAGTATCAATACGAGAACCTCGCTTAGAGTAGATTCTTTTAAGGATATTGACAATCGTCAAGCTGTTGCCGTAAGCGATCAATGTTTTCATTGGGATCCATGACTCCAAGGACCTTTGTAGAACCTTGAACCATTGGCCAAATTAGGATTGATGGTCGCGTAGTGTGGGCCCCCGAGAAGTTTTTCTAGTGAGGGTCGGTACGAAGATCTCACTTAGAATAGACTATGTTAATGGAGTTATTGTCTGGCAATCACTGACATACACAACGAATAGTCAAGGAAGTTTATGACTCTGAGACCCTGGTCTTAAAACCAATGTCGATGGTCACGTAGTATGGGTCCCCGATAAGCTTTTCTCGTGTGGTCCTATATGAAGACCTCACCTAAAATAGATTTATATGATGAAATTTTTAACCGGCAAGCTTCTGTCGTGCGTGACAAATAGTCATGTGAATCCATGAATCTGGGGTTCCTATTTAAACCCTAGATCCTACATGGTGAGATCCCTGTGTAACAAGCAATCGGCCTTATCCTCCATCCGTACCTCAGACTTATGAAACCCTGTACCTGGAAAAATTAATAAATGCATTGCATTCATCTGCATGTCATTGCATCTGCATTCATCAGAATGCATTGCATATCATTCCTCAAAAAAGAAACTCATTTCATCTTTTACCCATTGGCAGCTAGTTGATTTCCCAGTGCTCATTCTGAACCTGCGGTAGCCGCAAAGCCTTTGAAGAAGGATCAGGTAGTAACGAGAAGGAAGAGACGACTTGAAAGGTCGGTCAAACAAACTAGGTTAGAGGCTATGGTAGCTATGTCAGGGAACAACCTTCAGTACGTTGAGGTGGAGAATGTTGATCCCCCACAAGGCTTTACTGTGATGACCAACCCAATGTACGGTCTTCTTCCTGATGATGATCTTCCACAAGTGAACATTCCTACTCAATCCCAGATGATGCCATGGACTAATCCCATGAAGGAAAGGCTTCGTACCCTTGAGGGGAAGTTTCGAGCTATGGAAGTGCGTGACACGCATGGGCTCGATGTTATTGATATGTGCCTAGTGCCAAACTTGGTATTCCCTCCAAAATTCAGAGTACTAAACTTCGAGAAGTACACAGGTATTAGTTGCCCAAAGCGTCATTTGGTGATGTTCTTCCGAAAAATGACCTCATATAACCACACTGCTAAGCTGATGATTCACAATTTTCAAGATAATTTGAGTGGGGCATCTTTGAGTTGGTACATGGATTTTGAAAGAAGTTGTATCCAGTCATGGAGGGACTTATCCAGCGCCTTCCTAAAGCAATAACAGTACAATTTGGACACAGCTCTCAGTCGTACACACTTGCAAAGCCTATCTCAGAAGAGTAGTGAATCCTTTAAAGAACATGAACATCGGTGGAGAGAATTTGCAGCCTGAGTGCAACCACCACTCTTAGACAAAGAATTGATTGAAATGTTCATAGATTGTCTGCATGTCTTTTATTTTGAAATAATGATAGGCAGTGCATTGTCGAGCTTCTCTGACCTTGTGATAGTAGGAGAATGCATCGAGAGCTACCTCAAAGTTAAACAAATTGAATGGCATAAAACAAATTAAAGCAATATCATGTAATTGCTGGTAGAACACGAAGAAGAATTGAAGGTTTCTCATAGAATTTTCCTTTAATTCAAATTTTATGATGACCCTCAACCAAGGAGCAATGGAATCACTTAAGATATCACCTTAAAGAACAAACTCCTTATTATCAAATATTGAAGCAAGATTGATTTGACATAATCTCTTTCTCTTCAATACTTGATTTTTATTTCAGGACTCAAATGCTTCTTCAAAAGCAGTAATGACTGACAGAGCTAGATTACTCTTTCTTCTGAATCCTGCACTAATGTCATCTTCAAATGAATATACAGTGAAGATCTATGGCATTAGGTTCTGTTAGTGTTTCTCCTTATTCTTGAATTTGGGAAATCAGCTGAAATACAAATATCTCAGAAGCTTCTGAAGCTACTCTTCTAACAACAGATGTCACGTTGCATTCAGCCAGTTAAATAAGTCTTCTGATTAGGAAAGTTAATCCCTCATCATCAGACCTTCCATAGGAAGCATCCTTCAACACGCTTTAGAAAAGATAATCTGTTAGATAGCTTTTCATCATCTAATTTCATTTCTTTTCTTTGAAGATTTGCAAGATAAACCTACAAGTCATAGTAAGCTCAAGTAGTTATGACTTCTTGAGTAACTGTGACTTCGGGTTTGAATTCACAACAATCTTCTCAGAATTTGCTTGGAAAGATTAGATGAAGTGTAACTGGATAAGCTTCATAACTGATTCCCATAAATTCGATCATAAGGATTCAAAGATAGTTTGAGTATTAGACGCATCAATGATGTTGATATACTCGGAATCGAGATATAGCACCTACCAGAATGCATCTAGCTCTGAAGATATTTTCAATATGCTTCTTCTGAGCTGGTGAGAGAGATTTTCAAGCATCTTGGCGAGAGACTTTGATCTAAACTGCTAAACAACATCTTCAGTAGAATAGAGAACAAGGTGTACTTGATAAAAATATCAGAGGTACGGAAAATCACCATAACAAAGAACTAAAGCTTTTAAGAATTCTAAGATATTCAATGTGTAAGAAATCTTAAAGCTTTTACAATTACAACCTACAACAGAAATTCTTGTTAAAGATTCAGTTTTAACCTTCAGCTACTTATATAGCATTTGCAGAAGACTAGTTGTTGGAGAGATAACTTGATCATGTGTCTTTGCTTTCTCCAAAGTACAAGAGATGTTGAAGATAGATACACCAAAATATCTTGATCCATTGAGTATCATGTTTAACCACTGAATCTTCAAAGAGATCATGTACCATAGAGTCGTTGAGAGTAGATATCCATAAAGCACGCCAACTTTTCTTGAGCCTTGTGAACTAAGACTCTAGCTGACAAACTAATTTAATAATGCAGCTTGCTTTTTGCAGTAGAAATAGCTTCAGCTTTATTACTAACTCTGAATGATCACCAGAAGCCAATTTACATTCACCAAGTGTAGAGACAATAATGTTACTTCTTCTGATGTTGAGACCTTCATCTTCAGAGTCTACGCCAAACATCACTTAGAGAGTGTTCTTCAAATTCTGCACCACCAGAATCTAGCAATTCAGCTTCTCTCAAGTGTGCCTTTGTATATATATATATATATATATATATATATATATATATTTACAAGTATTAGAACCTGTATACAAGAAACACACATTAAATATAACCATTGTTTTTTTAATACTTTGTTATCATCAAAACCCAAGGAATATATGTCATGAACATATCTTGTTCTAACATTGTCTGCAAGGTTAACACTCCAATGTCTAAGTGAGTGAGGTCGAAGAGATGCAAATTGCAAGAGTGAAGGAATTGTAACTTTTTTGGCACTAGATCGCGTTTATATATGAGTGACAGTGCCCCGACAAATATGGCATGGAATACAGAAGGCCCATGAATTGATTCCAATGGTTACGATGAGTGTAGTGTCGGGTTCTAGTGTGCGACCTCTTGGCGAGGGTTTGCCTATTCTTTATCTTTAGGTAGACAAAACTCTGGATTAGGCCTTTAAATTAGGCTAATCTTATTGGATTGCTTGGTTGGCCCGAAATATGAGCATACTCACTTTTGATGCTTGATCCTCACTTTAAAGACACTGGAATATGTTAGAATATGAGTTTCACCATCCTTATCCAAGGTCTAGATCAAAGTACAGTGTTAATGTTCTCTTTTCAATCCTAAAAATTAGAACTTTTTATGGAGGAAAATGTCAATCAAATTTGCAGATACATAAGTGAGATATGGTTTTGAAAGAGAACAAAAGTGGTAAAATTTACTGACCAAAATACCAAATACACCATTAATACTTAGTCTTACGACAACAACATCAATTGCAAGTGGTATTTATTTTCAAAGATCATGCACTCACAATTAGCATTCATAGACAATAAATTCTTACAATCATCACATGCAGGGGTGGCAAAAATGGGTCGTGGCCCGCTGGGGCGGACCGCGCACCTACCAAAAAATGGCGGGTTGAGTTGGGATTTTGTGTCCACGCACCCGCCTTAAGCCTGCCAAAAAAAGGGGCGGGTTGGCCCGCTAGCCCGCCAACGTAGCTATCAAGCACTAAAATCATTGTTATGGTTAGTTGAAGGTTAATAATTGAACTATATTTTAGAATACTTATTGATGATTCTATTTTATATATTTATTTGTAAATATATACAATAATTTTTTAAGTAAAATTTGTTAAAAAGATGCTTTATAAAAAATTGTTCTAAAAATAAGTGAAAATCTAATTGAAATGTAACAATAAGCCTATTAATCTATTAATAAAATGAAAAATAAAAAAATAGGCAGGCAAGCTCGCCGCCCGTCAACCTGCCACCTTGGTGGGGCAGGCTAGATTTTTAAGTCCATTTTCACTTGGCTAGCTTGCCCGTCTCACCCCTTTTTTGGCAGAATTAAGGCGGATCGGAGCGGGCGGTCTGTTTTACCACCCCTAATCACATATTTATCATTAGATGATTTCTTATCACACCACCCAGGTTTCTTAGGCACCACCTGAATTTCCAGTTTTGCCCCCTAATTCCGGATGTGCACATCCGGACGCACCAATTTTTAAAAAAACGCTGATGCGTTCCGGAAGTACACATCTGGAAACTTTCCTGATCTGCAGATCTGGAAAACAACAGAACTTAATTTTTTTTTTTTAAATCGATTTTGTTGCTTAGTCGCATATGTTAATATATCGTCGCAACTTAATATATATATTTGACAACATCAATATATAAAATAAAATTTTATATATATATATATATATATATATATAATAAACCTCTGTCAAAATACAGTACATACATCTAATATAAATATAATACATCAAACCAAAAACTACTGTGTATGGCGAAGGATCTCTCCTGCCTCCCCTGCTCCTCTGTCCCTACCCGCCATCCTGGATCAATGTCTGCAGTACTGAAGTTCCCCCGAGCAATCGCAATAATCCTGTCCAGGACAAGTCTGGCACCAGAGCCCTCAGGGAGGTGACCGGCCTCAATGGCCTGATGCGCTATCTGCTCTATCTGACGACAGCGTGGTAGGAAATCCTGAGTATGGTCCAGCTGAGACTGTCGCTCCTCTAATATCTCCTGATGAGCAAGTCTGGGTGGCGATCCCTCTGCAGTGGGCACCATGCATGGGTGTGAGATGGTGTAGAACCACACGATGTACCCGGCAGCAACGCTCCAGTCTCTCTTCGCTCTGGTCGCCCGAGCCTTTTTCGGTACCAAGTGGGACTAGTAGTCAGCATATAGCTCATCTATCTGCCTGCGGGTCAAGCCTATAGGAGCAGACTCATGAGGCATCTGGGGGATCGCCTGCATGTAACCGAACTGACGCAAGACGCGCTCCGGCAGGTATCGGCCAGTAACGGTCGAACTGCATGCCAATCATCCTAAGAACAAACAAACGTCATTGAACGGGCGCGTCACACGGTGAGCAGCATAGGCGTCATACAAGACGTCCTCAACAGCCATCCGATCAAGATACACTCTGAAGGGGTCAGGCACCTGGTTCCCTCTGAGTAGGACAAATGCAGCAGCACGTGGCATATCCTCAGTGTACTCGGCGACACTCCCCCAACCAGTAGTGTTGGGAAAGTGCTGTAAAATCCACGCCTGAAGTGGAAAACATAACATGGGTGTCAAACATTATAATGAATATAGAAAGAAAAGAAATGAAAAAATCACTTACAATATTATATTGTTACCACGTATAGCGTACATCTGCCTGTCACAATCTTGGCTGCCCAGCGGCAACCATCAGAGAGCCTGGAATAGGTGTATGCCAGCGCAACCACCCCTCAGTTGTACCCGTGGATCTCCGTCTGATCCGAAAGGTACTTGAGGTAGATGACATCAACATAATATGTTAGACGATGGCTATGGATCTAGAAGGGGGTTGAATAGATCCCTTGAGTTGTACACGTAAATAGTCTACAAAAATTCTGTTTTAAAAAATTGTTTAACGGAAGCTACCACTGGATAGAACGTCTACAACGAACCTTCTACCGAAAGGATCGGATATGCACGAATATATCACGGATGAGTACGAAAGAGAAAAATTCAGTTTTGAATACTACACTTAAAAACGCAGACAACAAATTATCACTTGCTTGATGTTTATTCCAATCCAATGAGGTTAATTGATAAGCAATTTAAAGCTATGTGTTCGAATTTTGCTTGGAAACAAATTATCAAACACCTAGTGTGCGTAAACACACTATGTGCAGAATTTCTATGAAGAATAATGTACAGCTGCTCCAAAACACAATTCAATGAATTGTATCGATTTAACAAAACAATTTATCAGCGTACAATTATCCTACGACAGAAATTTCAATAGTTTTCTACTTCACAAATTCGAACAATACTGAAATGTAAAAGAGTTAAGGGAAAGAGAGAACAAACGAGATTTGATTAGGCAGTTCCCCAATCGTCCTCGCTTTGGGTACGTCTGCCCCCAACTCCACAAAAGGAATTGAGATATATATATATATATATATATATATATATATATATATATATATATATATATGTAGTTGTTGCAAATTGTTTATTACAAGAGAAAACTATGGACACTCAAACCCCGAACGTCTTCGATCGTTGATGCAGAATTTTCTCTTCCCTTGATTCAAGATGAATCAAGTGCTCCGAATATGGTTGATTCAATTACCGTCCCACGCTACTAAACCGAAAGAAAACACCGTTCTTCAGTTACCTTCACTCGGTCAATTGAAATCTTCCAAGAATTCGAACCCAAACCTTCTTCTACAATCCTCTGATTACAGCTACTAAACCGAAATAGTTGCGCCAATTTTCGGGTACCTTCGCCCAGCCGAATCCCTGTAGAATGAACAGTTTGTACCAAAAACCCCCAAAATCTCTTCGATTCTTGGAGGACAAACCCAACTGGTTTGATTCAAGAAACACCTGCCAAACTCTTAACCCAGAAGATGAAGATCACACTTCCTAAATTCTGAACGTTATCACTTCGATCAATGGGTGACACAAACAAAGATGATTATGTGTAATTGTTTGTTTACACAATGAAGAAGATGAATATGAAGAGAGAAATGACATATATTTTTCACGTTTCTTGTTGTGTGTGAAAAAATGAAGACCAAAACTATTTATGTGAAAAATATGACCAACAAAAATAATAACAGAAAAATAACAGAAAAGAAATTAAGTGAAAAAATGCAGAAATAAAGGTCATGTGTCGACCTCCAGTATCCATGCGTCGACGCATAAGATGAGAATTTTGAGTCCACAGATTTGTGCGCTTACCCGCAGGTTTTGGAGGTTAGCGCATGAATTCTGGGGTTAGCGCATGAATTTTAGGGTCAGCGCATGAAGTGCAGATTTTTCAGGAAATTCCATTTTTTGAGCATTTTTACCAGACCAAGGTCAAACATACATGCTAGACACTACTAAAACAATAGTGGACCTTTATTTTTGGAGAGAACAAGATCCTATGCATCTAGACACATGACCAATAACGGTAAGACGCTATATGCCCGACACGTGAAGTGATACCGCTCAAATTACAATCTAATATGTTTGTTGACATCATTAAAATAAGATAGCTAGAAGGATATCCCTCATATACTCCCCCTTTTTGATGATGGCAACACTTTCTTGATTGTCACGAGAGATGTAATTTGAGATGATCAATGCTCCCCCTGTCTTTGACATCTGGTTAGTAACATTTATGCTGCTTGTATTCTTCTCCCCCTTTGACAACATCAAAAAGAAGAGAGGACGGTGCTTAAAATAGCATACTAAAATATGTAGTGGATCATAGATATTTGCAACAACAAAACATTTACCAGCATCCACATATGATACCGCTAATGTAAACAAATAATGATTAAATACGGAACAATGGCATAAAAGCAAAACATGCACTCCATAAAAGTTTAAACATAACGGCAGCACATGTCAAAAAAAATCAAACCACAAAACACAAATTCACGCACAACCAAATAGAATGCCCTAAGGTTTATGGTCTCCTCCCCCTAAACGAATAACCTCGTCCCCTATGGTGTTGACTTGGTGGTGGAAATTCCTTGAGTTGAAGGTTGAGCTCATTCAAGGTGCTATTGAGGTTACCAAGGCTGTTTGCCAAGTTTAGATTTTGTTGAGTCAGATTGGCATCCATTTGATTGAACCTATTCATAGCTGCATTGGCAAAATTGTTGAAGTTGGTGGCATGAGACGATATTTGGTTAGATAAATTTGTGAGCTGTTCCTGCTGAGTCATGTATCGAGTTTCCTGCTGCGCTTGGAATTCTTGATGTTGCAGAGACAACTCAGTCAGCCTTGCTAGAATTTCATCAGAGGACTGTTGATCATGCTGAAACGGTGGAGTTGGAGGAGCAGAATTTTCTGGATGCTGCCATTCATAGTCCGCATCATAGGATGGAGGAACATACGCAACACCAAAGTTAGTCCAGCAGTTTTGTTGCCACTGACCCCAGCCTTGATTGTCAGAGGTTTCTTCCGGTTGATAGCCCATCCAAGCCTCATTGTCTTCTTCTTCTACAGCCACATTGTCTTGCATAACAACATCTTCCTGCATCACCATATTTTCATCATTACCAACTTGATGTGCATTACCTTGACTACCTTCATTCTCACTTGCTTCAAGATGAACAGGTTTATTATGTTCAGGATGGGTAGCTCTTTGTCGATGGATGAACCTGCGCTCACGTGGCTGCCAATGGTAACCCATCATGGACAAGGTCCTGGCCAGAAACTGTTGTTCAGTGTAACACCCCAATCTATACCCCCAAATAATTAAAACAGTAAAAGAAAATTCAAAATTTTGTCAGAGTATATTCAAATTATCATGGCATAGACCGAGGGGTCACATCAAATTGAAACAATCATACAACACCTGCTCATAAAGATATGCAACAGTGGGGTAGCAATTAACAGAGGAACTCAGTTCCTTACACCCACATTTCAGAATTTAGAATAAAAGCGGAAAATCTAAAACTGAAGAACATACATATATATATCACATGAAAAGTCTGTCATACATCAAGTTGTACATGCACAAGCCAAAAGATATATATACAAAATACACAAATATCACAAACGGACTCCCTAACTACCCGGTGTCACATATCAGAGCTGACCGACAAAAGAATGAAGACGCAAAGCTTCACAAAAATACCTCCAGCAACTCTAATCTGCAATGCCTCATAGAGCATTATAAAACAGCAGAAGGGTGAGAAAAACAACCATAATATAATTGCATACAATTATATATATAACACAAAAATACACATATATACAATTCTCACCACAACTCACGCCATAATGCAAACACAAGGCATTATAAGAAATGATTCATATTTCCATCACCAACACATATTCATATATCAATTCATCCACAAATCCACACATAATCAACCATTAATGATTTATGCAAATGCAAGAGACCGACACAACGACTCTATACATATGCACATGCGGGGTACCGACTTCCATTGTTTCTCATCACTAGTTCACTCAAGAACTCTGCTGGAATCATCGCTCGTTATATCACTATAACTCCCCGTCGGGCATACGATGTCCCCCGTCGCTCACACCTCTTTGTATAAGGTACACGACCCGATCGCTCACACCCCACATGGGCACACGATCGTCTATAATCATCGCTCACACCTCTTTGTATAAGGCACACGACGTTATAGCGAATTCCCTCTGGAATCCAAACCGTCACTCAGGACGTCTCAACAATGCATATCATGATGCTTGGCATACAATGACTCATAACATTTAATATGCGCACACATACATGCATTCATCTACATCAACAAAATCACACTTTGCACTCATGCCCAAAACAATTCATTTAATTTCCATACGGCCACAAATCATCACAACATCATCTAAACACATACATTTACATCATACAACAGCACCTTGCACGATACACATCAATTACGTACAAGTATAACGACAAAAGTCGACAACCGACACTATTCGCGACTTTCTGACATAATTAAATCGGCTAACAATTTCACAATCATCATAATAAGAAAGTGCAGTTCAATAGCTACACAACGATACCAAGAATGTAAAAATCGGATAAACGGATCAAAAGTTACGAACGAAAACGAAAAACGATATTTTGAAAAGTCACATTTTGCAATTGTCCTGTCCATACGCTTATTGCCATGAGCCATACGCGTATGAGCAGAGACTCATTTTTTTCCAAAGTTCACGTGTAAATGTCCGTACGCGTAATGCCCAAGCCCGTACGCGTATTGCCCTAAAATACTACGCGTATCATACGCAAATGGGCAAATGGCCGAGTGAAATGAAAAACCATACGCGTATTGGCCCATGGCTCGCCCATGATACGCGTATTGCCAAGGTTCATACGCGTATGAACATGCCCCATACGCGTATGACCTGGAAAAACCAGAAAAATTCTTCTGCATAATTGTTCATACGGGTTCCATCCAAAAACACCCCAAATCTTGCCTACACACCAGAAAATTGCCAATACAATGCATAGGAATATGTATCTATCATATACAAACATTAAGAAACACTAAAGACATGATTTCCAACACATTTGATCAATTTCTAATCAATTTTTCCAAAAATGGGTTTTACTAAATTTCTTCATTTCAATCCAACAAACATCACAAATACACATACATAATCATACACAATCATACAATAATTGAGTTTCGCACCCTTACCCGATTAAATCGATTCTAGAAGTTGATTTTTCTTTGATTTTTCCAAGTTCCTCACTATTTCTCTTCTTCTTCTCTTTTCTCCTCTTTTTCTTTCTTTTCCTTTTCTTTCTTTCTCTTTTTCTCTCTTCCTAATTCCCTTTCTATTCTAACTTAACAAAATATTGTGAAATGTCTAAAATACCCCCACACTCAAATATCTCGCAAACGATCCCAAAACCCGATAAAATATCACAACATTGAAAAATAACACATTTGCAGATAAAAGTCAAAAATAAAATAAAATAATAATAAAATAATCAAACGACTCGATTAAATAAAACTCACACAAAAACTGGGTCGTTACAACTCTCCCCCACTTAGAAATTTTCGTCCTCGAAAATATTACCTGAGATGAACAACTCTGGATACGACTCCCGCATCCGACTCTCCAACTCCCAAGTCAAATTGCCCTCAGCAGCGCCTCCCCACGCCACTTTCACAAGTGCAATGTCTTTGCCCCGCAACCGCTTCACTTCGCGATCCAAAACCCTAACTGGTACTGCCTCAACCGTAAGATTATCCCTTACCTCAACCTCATCCATCGGAATCACATGCGACGGATCTGGGACATACTTCCGAAGCTGTGAAACATGGAACACATCGTGCAAATTCGACAGATTCGGCGACAACGCCACCCTATAAGCCACAACACCCACTCTCGCGGATATCTGGTAAGGACCAATAAATCGAGAAGTAAGTTTCTTCGATTTCAGAGCACGACCCACACCTGTTACCGGCGTAACCCTCAGAAATACATGATTGCCCTCTTGGAACTCAAGATCCTTCCGTCTCCGATCGTGATAACTCTTTTGTCTACTCTGAGAAGCTTTCATCTTCTCACGAATAAACTTCACTTTCTCCGTCGTCTGTTGCACCAATTTTGGCCCAACCACCGTTCGCTCACCAGATTCATGCCAACACAACGGTGTCCGACACCTTCGCCCATATAATGCTTCATACGGTGCGATTCCAATACTAGAATGGAAACTGTTATTATACGTAAACTCAATCAATGCAAGATAACTATCCCACGCACCACCTTGTTCCAAAACACAAGCTCTCAACAAATCCTCCAAAGACTGAATCGTCCTCTCCGTCTGACCATCCGTTTGCGGATGATAAGCCGAACTCAATCTCAATTTAGAGCCCAAAGCCTTCTGTAAACTTTCCCAAAATCTCGATGTAAATCTAGGATCTCGATCAGAAACAATACTCAATGGAACCCCATGTAGTTTCACAATCACCTTGATGTAAATCTCAGCTAACCGCTCCAAAGAAAAACTGATATCAATCAGAATAAAATGAGCCGATTTAGTCAGCCTATCAACAACCACCCAAATAACATTATGCCCTCGCTGAGTATTCGGTAACCCTGTTACAAAATCCATGGAAATACTATCCCATTTCCATTCAGGAATATCCAACGGCTGCAACAAACCACTAGGCCTCAGATGTTCCACCTTCGATTTCTGACAAGTCAAACATGCATAAACAAACTGAGCCACATCTCTTTTCAATCCAGACCACCAGAAAATCTTCTTCAAATCTTGGTACATCTTATTCGCTCCCGGATGTATACTCAAATTACTCCGGTGTCCTTCCTCCAAAATCATCTTTTTCAACTCCGCATCATCTGGAATACAAATCCTACCTCGGAATCTCAAAACACCATTAATATCCACTTGAAAATCACTATTCGCATCTTTACCTCCCAACAGCATCAAATCCACAAATTTCACATCCAGCTTCTGTTTCTCACTAACCGTCATCAGAAAATCATTAGTAATCGTTAGCATACCAAGCCTAACGCTATCCGACGTCACTTCACAAACCAAACTCAAGTCTCTAAACGATTCCAAAAGTTCCCACTCCTTAACCATTAAAGCGGACATATGTAACGATTTCTGGCTCAATGCATCAGCTACCACATTAGCTTTACCAGGATGGTAATTCAAGCCAAAGTCGTAGTCCTTCAAGAATTCTAACCATCTACGTTGCCTCATATATAGCTCTTTCTGATCAAACAAATATTTCAAACTTTTATGATCACTAAAGACTTCAAACCTTGCACCGTAGAGATAATGCCTCCAGATCTTCAACACAAAAACCACAGCTGCTAACTCAAGATCATGAGTAGGATAATTTTTCTCATGAACTCTTAACTGCCTCGAAGCATAAGCCACCACCTTACCTTCTTGCATCAGAACACCACCTAGACCAATCAAAGAAGCATCACAATAAACCACAAATGGTTCATTAGGATTCGGCAAAATCAAGATCGGAGCTGCCGTCAATCTTCTCTTCAGCTCAATAAAACTCTCCTCACACCGAATATCCCAAATGAACTCTTGCCCTTTACAAGTCAACTGGGTCAAAGGAAGTGCTAGTTTCGAAAAACCTTCAATAAACCTTCGATAATAACCAGCCAAACCCAAAAAGCTTCGAATTTCAGTAACAGATCTTGGAGCCTCCCATTGTAGAACTGCTTCTACTTTAGATGGATCCACGGCAATACCATTACCTGAAATTACGTGTCCAAGAAAACTCACCTCCGACAACCAGAATTCACACTTGGATAATTTAGCAAAAAGCTTCCTCTCCTTTAAAACCTGCAAAACAATACGCAAATGTTCTGCATGCTCCTCCCGAGACTTAGAATAAATTAAGATATCATCAATAAACACCACCACAAAACGATCCAGATGCTCGTGAAAAATACGATTCATGTATTCCATAAACACACCTGGCGCATTAGAAACCCCGAACAGCATTATAGAATATTCATAATGACCGTATCGTGTCCTAAAAGCCGTTTTCTGAATGTCTTCCTCCTTCACCCTTATCTGATGATACCCCGACCTCAAGTCAATCTTACTAAACACACACGCACCAACCAACTGATCCATCAGATCATCAATCCTTGGAAGATGATACTTATTCTTGATCGTCACCTTATTCAACTGGCGATAATCAATACATAACCTCATACTCCCGTCCTTCTTTTTCACTAACAACACTGGAGCGCCCCAAGGAGAAACACTTGGTCTCACGAACCTCTTTTCCAATAACTCATTCAACTGTTTCTTTAACTCCACCAACTCAGATGCCGACATACGATAAGGTGCCATAGAAACAGGTCTAGTACCAAGAACTAGATCTATAGAAAACTCCACCTCTCTCTCTGGCGGCAAGTCTGAAATATCCTCAGGAAACACTTCCGAAAATTCACACACAACAGGAAACACCTCAAGTGAAACTTGACTATCCACAGTCAAAGATGCAAACAACCCAAACAACTGAGCTTCCTCCGCCAAAAGTTTCTTCAACTCTTTGGTAGATAAGAAACTCGAGTCTTCGTCTTCCTCAAGAGAAGGAAACCTTACCAGCTTATGATAACAATCGATGTGAACTCGATTGAATTGCAACCAATTCATACCCAGAACCACATCTAAACCCTCCAACGGTAAACACACCAAATCCATCTCAAAGTCTTTACCATAAATGGTCAAAGGTCATCTTAGACAAACCAAAGACGTAGTTACTGACCCCATTGCTGGAGTATCAATAACCATTTCACCACCCATCACAAACAACACAAGATTCAACCGCTTCGCGCACTCAGAAGAAATAAACGAATGAGTCGCTCCAGTATCAATAATAGCAATCAAAGGAGTACTATTAATAAAACAAGTACCTCTGATCAGACGATCTGCACTCAAAGTCTGAGTCCCCGATAATGCAAACACCTTCCCACCTGCTGGAGCTTGCTTCGGTTTCGGACACTTTGTACTAACATGTCCAAGCTCACCACAATTAAAGCACTTCACCACGTTCTTCTTACAATCAGCTGCAATGTGTCCTATACCTCCACAGTTAGAACACTTCCTAAAATCTTTCCTGCACTCAAACTGACGATGCCCCACTTCACCACACCTATAACACCTCATAGAACCAGACATTCCTCCTCCACCTGACCTTTTCTCAAAATTCCCTCTTTGTTTACCTTTATCAGCTGGTGTCACATACGGACCACCACGGAACTGTTGTTTCCCTTTCCTCTCGCTCACACTCTTGTAATGAGTAGAACGAGCCTTACTGTCTTCTTCGTAAATTCTACAACAATCTGCCAAATCAGAAAACCTCCGAATCCTCTGATATCCAATTGCCTGCTTTATCTCAGGACGCAAGCCATTCTCAAACTTAACACACTTAGAAAATTCAGCAGTCGCTTCAGCATAATGAGGATAAAACTGCACAAGTTCCACAAACTTAGCAGTATAATCAACTACAGACATATTACCTTGTTTTAGTTCCAAGAACTCAATCTCCTTCTTCCCTCTCACATGTTCAGGAAAATACCTCCTCAAGAACTCCCAGCTAAAAACTTCCCAAGTAATTTCTTCCTCTTCTGCAGCTTCCAACACAGGTCGAGTACTAACCCACCAATCATCAGCTTCTTCCAATAACATGTGAGTACCCAGTCTCACCTTCTGGTCTTTATCACAATCCATCACTCGGAAAATCCTTTCGATCTCTTTCAGCCAAGTCTGTGCACCATCCGGATCATATCTTCCTTTGAAGACATGCGGTTTGTTCTTCCTGAACTCATCATTACCCGCAGTATTAGGTATACCCTGCACAGCACGAGCCATAGCTTGCATAGCCGCAGCCAAAGCAGCATCATTCCTACCAGCCATATTCTGTTCATTTCCAATAACAGAAACTATGGTTAAACAAACAGCTCATCCAACCAAAACGACCAACAAGGACTGACACAACTGACACGGACTAACACAAACTGCTCTGATACCACTTAATGTAACACCCCAATCTATACCCCCAAATAATTAAAACAGTAAAAGAAAATTCAAAATTTCGTTAGAGTATATTTAAATTATCATGGCATAGACCGAGGGGTCACATCAAATTGAAACAATCATACAACACCTGCTCATAAAGATATGCAACAGTGGGGTAGCAATCAACAGAGGAACTCAGTTCCTTACACCCACATTTCAGAATTTAGAATAAAAGCGGAAAATCTAAAACTGAAGAACATACATATATATATATCACATGAAAAGTCTGTCATACATCAAGTTGTACATGCACAAGCCAAAAGATATATATACAGAATACACAAATATCACAAACGGCCTCCCTAACTACCCGATGTCACATATCAGAGCCGACCGACAAAAGAATGAAGACGCAAAGCTTCACAAAAATACCTCCAGCAACTCTAATTTGCAATGCCTCGTAGAGCATTATAAAACAGCAGAAGGGTGAGAAAAACAACCATAATATAATTGCATACAATTATATATATAACACAAAAATACACATATATACAATTCTCACCACAACTCACGCCATAATGCAAACACAAGGCATTATAAGAAATGATTCATATTTCCATCACCAACACATATTCATATATCAATTCATCCACAAATCCACACATAATCAACCATTAATGATTTATGTAAATGCAAGAGACCGACACAACGACTCTATACATATGCACATGCGGGTACCGACTTCCATTGTTTCCCATCACTAGTTCACTCAGGAACTCTGCTGGAATCATCGCTCGTTATATCACTATAACTCCCCGTCGGGCATACGATGTCCCCCGTCGCTCACACCTCTTTGTATAAGGCACACGACGTTTATGGATCGCTCACACCTCTTTGTATAAGGCACACGACCCGATCGCTCACACCCCACATGGGCACACGATCGTCTATAATCATCGCTCACACATCTTTGTATAATGCACACGGCGTTATAGAGAATTCCCTCTGGAATCCAAACCGTCACTCAAGACGTCTCAACAATGCATATCATGATGCTTGGCATACAATGACTCATGACATTTAATATGTGCACACATACATGCATTCATCTACATCAACAAAATCACACTTTGCACTCATGCCCAAAACAATGCATTTAATTTCCATACGGCCACAAATCATCACAACATCATATAAACACATACATTTACATCATACAACAGCACCTTGCACGATACACATCAATTACGTACAAGTATAACGACAAAAGTCGACAACCGACACTATTCCCGACTTTCTGACATAATTAAATCGGCTAACAATTTCACAATCATCATAATAAGAAAGTACAGTTCAATAGCTACACAACGATACCACGAATGTAAAAATCGGATAAACGGATCAAAAGTTACGAACGAAAACGAAAAATGATATTTTGAAAAGTCACATTTTGCAATTGTCCTGTCCATACGCGTATTGCCATGAGCCATACGCGTATGAGCAGAGACTCATTTTTTTCCAAAGTTCACGTGTAAATGTCCGTACGCGTAATGCCCAAGCCCATACGCCTATTGCCCTAAAATACTACGCGTATCATACGCAAATGGGCAGATGGCCGAGTGAAATGAAAAACCATACGCGTATTGGCCCATGGCTCGCCCATGATACGCGTATTGCCAAGGTTCATACGCGTATGAACATGCCCCATACGCGTATGACCTGGAAAAACCAGAAAAATTCTTCTGCATAATTGTTCATACGGGTTCCATCCAAAAACACCCCAAATCTTGCCTACACACCAGAAAATTGCCAATACAATGCATAGGAATATGTATCTATCATATACCAACATTAAGAAACACTAAAGACATGATTTCCAACACATTTGATCAATTTCTAATCAATTTTTCCAAAAATGGGTTTTACTAAATTTCTTCATTTCAATCCAACAAACATCACAAATACACATACATAATCATACACAATCATACAATAATTGAGTTTCGCACCCTTACCCGATTAAATCGATTCTAGAAGTAGATTTTTCTTTGATTTTTCCAAGTTCCTCACTATTTCTCTTCTTCTTCTCTTTTCTCCTCTTTTTCTTTCTTTTCCTTTTCTTTCTTTCTCTTTTTCTCTCTTCCTAATTCCCTTTCTATTCTAACTTAACAAAATATTGTGAAATGTCCAAAATACCCCCACACTCAAATATCTCGCAAACGATCCCAAAACCCGATAAAATATCACAACATTGAAAAATAACACATTTGCAGATAAAAGTCGAAAATAAAATAAAATAATAATAAAATAATCAAACGACTTGATTAAATAAAACTCACACAAAAACTGGGTCGTTACATTCAGCAGTAATATGAATGTGACAAATCTGTGGAATAGGAATGTCAAAGTGATTCAAAAAATTTGCCACAGCAAATGCATAATCAAGTGCCAGAAATTTGTTGGAGCTACGAGTTGTGAACATCCTATAAGCAAAATAATAAGGCCAGTTAATTTTGATCTTATTCTTCAGGATATAGATAAGATGCACCTCTGCTTGTTCAACTCTTGAGTAGCCTCCTTTCTTAGGCCTCAAGATGCGAGCAACAATCCACTGAAGAATACGTTCTTCAAATTTTAAATGACTGGTAGTGACACTCTTAGGAAATGCTTCACTTGCCACAAACTCAGCTGGATATGGTTCCCTCAACATCAAATTCAGAGCAGTTTTGAATTCATAGTCCTGAACAAAGGTTTTATCAGTAACCTTTGGGAGAGTGTCATCAGTGTTCAAAGCAAACAATGTAGACCATACATCATTTGTCACCTGAAATTCTGCATTATTTATAGAGAATCTATATTCAGCCCCACGAAATTTTCCCTTCATCCCACAATAGAACAATCGAGTCAAATCTTCACTATACTTGTCATCACATTCTACAAATTCATTCAGATTTTGAAAATTTATGAGTTCAGAAATTTCAGGAATGTGAAAATCTAGACCCATCAGAGGATAAAACCCATGTTGTCTTATAACAGCCCAGTTAGATAATAATTCCCCAAAAGGAGTAGCTAGCCTTTCAGAAATTAAAGACTCAAACGTTACCCGGTGTGAGGATGATGCTCTGGCTGGTGCTGGTTGTGAAGTTGATCCTCTTGTTCCCCTTGTACCAGGATTTCTTCGGGAAGCCATGGTTGAAGAAGAATTGAAGAAAGATTATCACACTAGATTTTTGCAGAGATGGAAGAGGAGATGTGTGAAACACTTTGAAGACCTTGCAGCAGAGATATAGAGAATTTTCTCTTTGTATTCCCTCCTTTTTTTTGTTTTATTAGGGTTTTGATGAGGATTTAGTGGAGAGTAATTGAGATTGATGAGGTTTAAAGGAGAGCGAAAGGGAGAGATTGACCACAAAGACTAATGAGATGACATGCAATAATCATAGATTAATGTGCAATGAGAAAATGTAGGGAAAGTAAACACCACTAGGTCGGCGCACGCAACCCAGTAAAGAAGGAGTCTGAACGATTCATTAATGCGTCGACCTGTGAATCTGTGCGTCGGCGCATGATTCTTGAAAATTTAAAAAGAAACTGAACATGTGGTTATGCGTTATCCCGAAGGTTTAATAGGTCAACGCATGAATCTATGCGTCGACGCATGGACCTATAAAAGTGAAATTTTGCAAAAAAATTGTTCCAACCAGATAAATGCACATATACACAAACAGAACCAAACATTCACATGAATGATAAGTGCTCATAATGAAATAAACATCAAGATTAGAGTAAGTAACATGGCACAAAATGTTGATAAACCTCTATAAGTTGGAACGATATTACCTTGAACATCATGACGGTGAGATCCCTCACATATGGCTAAACTTCTCTTTGCATTGTTAGTTAAAGAAATAAACAAGCATATATATATATGAAGATCACTATTCTAAAGGATGTTATGCACGATCCGAGATATCGAGAATGCCAAGTTCCCTACGGATGTGAAAGAAAGGCTCTGTAGCTAATGGTTTTGTGAAAATATCAGCAAGTTGATTCTTAGTGTCAACATGCTCAAAAATAACATCACCTTTCTCTACATGATCCCTAAGAAAATGATGGCGTATTTCGATATGCTTGGTGCGTGAATGTAGTACAGGGTTCTTAGTTAGATTAATCGCACTAGTGTTATCGCACAAAATTGGAATATGTTCAAGTTTTAAGTTGAAATCAAGTAATTGTTGTTTAAGCCATAAGACTTGAGCACAACAACTACCGGCGGCAACGTATTCCGCCTCGGCTGTTGACAAAGCAACGGAAACCTGTTTCTTACTGTGCCAACTCACCAAGGAGTTTGCGAAAAAGTGACACGTGCCACTAGTACTTTTCCTATCTAACTTGCACCCGGCAAAGTCGGAGTCGGAGTAGCCAACTAAGGAACAAACACTACCTTTGCAATACCACAGCCCATACTTTGGAGTACCAGAGAGGTATCGAAGTATGCGCTTAACTGCCTTCAGGTGGGATTCCTTGGGATGTACCTGATATCTCGCACACATGCATACACTAAACATTATATCGGGACGTGATGCGGTAAGATAAAGGAGAGACCCTATCATACCTCGGTACTTCTTTACCTCAACATCCTTACCCTTTTCGTCACGATCAAGATTAGCACTTGTAGGCATAGGAGTATCTATTGCTTTGCAGTTCAGCATATCAAAACGTTTTAGTAACTCAAGACAATATTTCGTTTGACTCACGAATGTGCCCTCTTCAAGTTGTTTGATTTGCAATCCGAGGAAATAGTTGAGCTCCCCCATCATGCTCATTTCAAACTCCCCCTGCATCAAACTATAAAGCTCCTTGACCAAGGTCATGTTAGTAGACCCAAATATAATATCGTCAACATAAATTTGTACCAAAATTAAGTGTTTTCCTTGACGTTTAATAAAGAGGGTTGTGTCAACCTTTCCTCTTGAATACCCTTGATCAAGTAGAAATTTGCTTAGACATTCATACCAAGCCCTAGGGGCTTGTTTAAGTCCGTACAAAGCTCGCTTAAGTTTATAGACATGATCAGGATATTCGTGTGATTCAAAACCTGGAGGTTGGGCTACATAAACCTCTTCATTTATATATCCATTAAGGAATGCACTTTTAACATCCATTTGGAGTAATTTAAAGTTCTTTGTGCAAGCATAGGCAAGTAGAAGGCGTATGGCCTCGAGTCGGGCAACCGGCGCATAAGTTTCCTCATAGTCGATTCCTTCCTCTTGGTTATAGCCTTGCGCTACAAGCCTAGCTTTGTTACGCGTTATTACTCCACTTTCATCAAGTTTATTCCTAAACACCCATCGGGTGCCTATTACTCGATGATCTCGCAGAGAGGGGACAAGGTCCCAAACCTCATTTCTCCAAAATTGATTTAGTTCATCTTGCATTGATAGATACCAATGCTCATCGAGTAACGCCTCCTTAGAGTTTTTAGGTTCAACTTGGGAGACAAAAGCAGAGTAATAACAAAAGTTACTAAGTTTAGAGCGAGTAGTTACTCCCTTAGAGATATCACCGAGATTGTTGTCAATTGGATGGTCTTTTAAAGACTTCCAAGCTAGAGGAAGTTCATCTTTGTTAGCATGATGATCATCCTCACTTTTCACTGGTTGGTGATCCTTTTCCTCCTCAATACGCACTGCTTCAGGCTGATCAATTTCCTTATCAGTGTCCTTGAGTATGTCTTCAGTAGGTACACCTGCACCATGAAAAGAACTACCTTCTCCGACATTTTTTGGATAAGACTCGTCAAAAGTAACATGAACTGACTCTTCAACTACACGTAACCTCTTATTATAAATTCTATACGCTTTACTTGACTGAGAGTATCCAAGAAAAATACCCTCGTCAGCCTTGGCATCAAATTTGCCGAGATTCTCTTTCCCATTGTTTAACAAAAAGCATTTGCAACCAAATACATGAAGGTGAGATATGTTTGGCTTACGCCCTTTTAAAAGCTCATACGGTGTCTTGTTTAGAATAGGCCGGATGAGCACCCTATTCAAAACATAACAAGCCGTACTTATGGAGTCGGCCCAAAAGTATTTTGGTAATCCACTATCATTGATCATAGTCCTTCCAAGTTCTTCCAAAACTCTATTTTTACGTTCCACTACCCCATTTTGTTGAGGGGTACGTGGTGCGGAAAAATTATGATCAATTCCGTTGGAATCACAAAATGCTTCAAATAAATGATTTTCAAACTCACCACCATGATCACTTCTGATTGAACCAATGTTTGTGTTTAACTTGTTCTGAGATAACTTAGCAAATCGTTCAAAGGTCGAAAAGGTATCACTCTTATTTGCTAAGAAAATTGTCCAGCAAAACCTAGAAAAATCATCGACTATAACAAACCCATAATAGTTACCACCTAGGCTTTTAACCCTATATGGTCCAAAGAGGTCCATATGGAGGAGCTCAAGGGGTCTCATAGTTGAAACAATGTTTTTAGATTTAAAAGAGATCCTTGTTTGCTTCCCCATTTGGCACGCATCACAAAGATGATCCTTTGTGAATTTAATTTTGGGCAAACCGATGACTAGGTCTTTAGAGACAATTTTGTTAAGCAGATCAAAGTTGATATGAGCCAAGCGTCTATGCCACAACCATGAATCTTCATTCATAGTGACTAAACACTTGTCTTCATCCAATGATACCTCGTTTAAGTCTAGCATATAGACGTTGTTCACCCTCAATCCCTTAAACACATTCTTTTTGTCGCAATCTTCAACTACGGAACAATCCTTTGAAAAAGAGACTTTATAATTTTTGTCACATAGTTGACTAATGCTTAAAAGGTTGTGTCTAAGGCCTTCCACAAGAAGTACATCAGAGATAGTTGTAGATGAGGGGTTACCTATACTACCTTTGTCGAGAATCTGTCCCTTGTTGTTATCTCCGTAGGTGACAAACCCCTTTTTCTTCGCCACAAAGTCGATGAAAAGAGATATGTCTCCGGTCATATGTCTTGAGCAGCCACTATCCAGAACCCATCTTCCTTCGGTGGTCTCAAGACTTTGTACCTCTTTTGCTTTGTTGTGACGTGCCATAAGACAAAGGTTGACGGATTCACTTTCGTCACTTGAGGAATCATCTTTCTCCGACTCACTATCGCTTTCCCAAGCGATGTATGCTCGTCGAGACTTGTTGGACTTTTTGTTTGAGCGACTCTTGTCATTATCCTTATCTTTGTCTTTCTTTAGGGATGGACAGTCCGGCTTGTAGTGCCCGGATTTTCTACAGTTGTAGCATGTCCCTTTTACCTTGCCATTTTTATTTCCTTCACTTCTAGATTGCTTCCTGAACTTGACTAGATTTCTGTCCGAGTGCTAAATATCGTTCTTACGAATATATCTATTGTATCTCTTCACAAATAAGCTCATATCATCACCGGATTCTTCATCTTTGTCATTTTTGGCTTCATCATCACTTAGCTCTTGATGTGTGGACTTTGAACAAGAAGCCTTAAGAGCTATCGACTTCTTCTTCGTATCTTTTGCCTTCTCTTTCTTTATACTCTTTTCATGTTTATCCAAGCTAATGAGCACTTGCTCATGCTCATCGAGTTTACCAAAGAGTGTTGTGAGGTCTAGTGTAGCAAGATCATTGGCCTCCTTGATAGCGGTAACCTTCGGTTGCCATTCCCTATTAAGACACCTCAGAATTTTGTTAGTAGAAACCTCATTTGGAATTGGTTTACCAAGAACATGCAATTTGTTGATAATGTGAGTGAATCGTTTTTGCATATCCGCAATGGTTTCCCATTGTTTCATGTAAAACAAATCAAACTCTTGCGTTAGTGTATTAATACGAGCCATCTTAACATCATTAGTGCCTTCGTGGGCTACTTGTAAAGCATCCCACATAGCTTTGGCCGTTTCACAATGGGAGACTCGATAATACTCATCAACTCCCAAGGAGGAAATGATCATATTACGAGCCTTCCAATCATAGATGTACATTTCTCGTCCTCCTCAGTCCATTGAGCTTCGGGTTTAGGAAAGACAACGCCTTCCGCGTTAGTCATAGTAATTTCCATGGGACCGTTTAAAATAACGTTCCAAACCTTCCGATCTATGGAATTAATATGGACGCGCATACAATCCTTCCGGTAGCTGTAGTTTTCACCTGTAAAAACTGGAGCTCTATTATAAGCCCCCTTAGGTTCGTTCGCCATGATCCAAGAAGTTTTACCGAAGCACCAGAATAAATCGGAGCTCGTGATACCACTTGTTAGACGATGGCTATGGATCTAGAAGGGGGGGTTGAATAGATCCCTTGAGTTTTACACGCAAATAGTCTACAAAAATTCTGTTTTAAAAAATTGTTTAACGGAAGCTACCACTGGATAGAACGTCTACAACGAACCTTCTACCGAAAGGATCGGATATGCACGAATATATCACGGATGAGTACGAAAGAGAAAAATTCAGTTTTGAATACTACACTTAAAAACGCAGACAATAAATTATCACTTGCTTGATGTTTATTCCAATCCAATGAGGTTAATTGATAAGCAATTTAAAGCTATGTGTTCGAATTTTGCTTGGAAACAAATTATCAAACACCTAGTGTGCGTAAACACACTATGTGCAGAATTTCTATGAAGAATAATGTACAGCTGCTCCAAAACACAAATCAATGAATTGTATCGATTTAACAAAACAATTTATCAGCGTACCATTATCCTACGACAGAAATTTCAATAGTTTGCTACTTCACAAATTCGAACAATACTGAAATGTAAAAGAGTTGAGGGAAAGAGAGAACAAACGAGATTTGATTAGGCAGTTCCCCAATCGTCCTCGCTTTGGGTACGTCTGCCCCCAACTCCACAAAAGGAATTGAGATATATATATATATATATATATATATATATATATATATATATATATATATATATATATATATATATATGTAGTTGTTACAAATTGTTTATTACAAGAGAAAACTATGGACATTCAAACCCCGAACGTCTTCGATCATTGATGCAGAATTTTCTCTTCCTTTGATTCAAGATGAATCAAGTGCTCCGAATATGGTTGATTTAATTACCGTCCCACGCTACTAAACCGAAAGAAAACACCGTTCTTCAGTTACCTTCACTCGGTCAATTGAAATCTTCCAAGAATTCGAACCCAAACCTTCTTCTACAATCCTCTGATTACAGCTACTAAACCGAAACAGTTGCGCCAATTTCCGGTTACCTTCGCCCAGCCGAATCCCTGTAGAATGAACAATTTGTACCAAAAACCCCCAAAATCTCTTCGATTCTTGGAGGACAAACCCAACTGGTTTGATTCAAGAAACACCTGCCAAACTCTCAACCCAGAAGATGAAGATCACACTTCCTAAATTCTGAACGTTATCACTTCGATCAATGGGTGACACAAACAAAGATGATTATGTGTAATTGTTTGTTTACATAATGAAGAAGATGAAGATGAAGAGAGAAATGACATATATTTTTCACGTTTCTTGTTGTGTGTGAAAAAATGAAGACCAAAACTATTTATGTGAAAAATATGACCAACAAAAATAATAACAGAAAAATAACAGAAAAGAAATTAAGTGAAAAAATGCAGAAATAAAGGTCATGCGTCGACCTCCAGTATCCATGCGTCGACGCATAAGATGAGAATTTTGAGTCCACAGATTTGTGCGCTTACCCGCAGGTTTTGGAGGTTAGCGCATGAATTCTGGGGTTAGCGCATGAATTTTAGGGTCAGCGCATGAAGTGCAGATTTTTTAGGAAATTCCATTTTTTGAGCATTTTTACCAGACCAAGGTCAAACATACATGCTAGACACTACTAAAACAATAGTGGACCTTTATTTTTGGAGAGAACAAGATCCTATGCATCTAGACACATGACCAATAACGGTAAGACGCTATATGCCCGACACGTGAAGTGATACCGCTCAAATTACAATCTAATATGTTTGTTGACATCATTAAAACAAGATAGCTAGAAGGATATCCCTCGCATAATAGGCCCTGGTGTCCACAAACACCTGCGTGCCGAGCAAAAATAAGTAGTAGCATCTCAGGGCACGCTGCCTGTGGATCGTTATCTCAGCTGGATAACCTGCTGTCTGTCCTGCCTCTGCAAGCGCCGCACTAAATCTGCGTGTCAGAAAGGAGAACCGGACGTGTGCGCCTCTCAACTGCGTCACCTCCGCAAGTGCCTCCTCTGGGATAGCCACAAGCTCCTCAATTAGCAACTCCACCGCGTCCCCCTTCGACATCCTACCATGACGGAGAAGGGTACCGTGATTGGTAGATGTAAAAGACACGAAATGTCGTCGAGTGTGATCGTGATCTCGCCGTACGGTAGATGGAATGAGGATGTCTCAGGGTGCCATCTCTCAACAAAGGCCATCAGCATACCATACATGATCTGGGGATACCCAATCCTAGACAGACTTCCAATACCAGAGGTAGCAAATGCACACGTGAACCACTCATCCCCTGGCAGCACCACAAGCATGTCCATAACCTTGCCCCCATGGTTATAGAACTTCTGTGAATCCTTCTCCTAAAAATTTCTAAATAAAACAATGTTACAAATGAACATATTTTCAACGAATATAATTCTATAAATAAACCAAGAAAGGTTACCTGTCCTAGCCAGACATATCTGGCAGTATGCTCAGAGTACCCCACGAGTAAGGACATATCAGACGGTCCCCCAAGGTAACCGCCCATCTCATCGAAATCGTCATCAACGTCAACACCCTCATGTGCTGGGTGATCACCCTCTAGAATAGGAACAGGAACAGGGGAACGAGGAGGAGCAGCTGATGGAGCTGGAGTCTCCCGACGACGTCTGCGTGCGGGATGGGACCCTGATGAACTAGCAGTAGAATCCCGACGCCTCCGAGATGTAGAATCGGCGGCTGACGGGGGAGTGGCCTGAACATGTGATGTGGAAGTGGCCTGAACCTGTGATGTGGATGGCTGTGGTGTAGGATGTCCCTCAGCTGTAGGGGCTACCCCAACTCCCTCTGCGCCGGAAGCCTCGGCTGTAGACTACATCTGCTCACATTGGACAGATGCGTGATGAGCTGTCCGTCCATGTATGGTACGATCGTCTCTGTCAGCCATCTAATCTGCAAAGCATAATAAATAAATTAGATTTCTTTTAAAATAATTAAACAAAAACAAACAAACAAACAAAATAAAAAATGGTTAAATAAGTTTTAGGTCCCTCTAAATATAGCGATTTTCAATTTTAGTCCCTAAAAAATTTTCCTTTAAGAGTTGGTCCCTACAAGATTTTCCGTCTCAATAAATAGTCCCTGACGTCAAATAGGACTAACGGCTGCTGATGTGGCTGCGCCACGTGGCAATTTCTTCCATTTTTATATTTTTTATATTCATAAATCCAGAATTCGTAGCTAATTTGTAGCTAATTCGAAACCAATTCCTAGCTAATTCTGAAAATGGAGACTTTCTAAACTCAGTATTCGTAGCTAATTCGTAACTAATTCGAAACCCATTCGTAACTAATTCAAAATCACAAAATTAATTCGAAACCCGATATTTTTTAGAAATGGAAATGGAATTGGAAGCACTCTTTCTTAAGGTCATTATTATGGACATGGGAGAGGTAGGGTTCTTCCGATTCAGCCATCTTATAACAACCCTTATGAACAACAACAGCGTCTTGTGTATCCTTCACCAACAAGGTCTTCTTTTGCAATGGAAAATGATTTTCCAACAAATCATATCATGTACAACGCTCCTTCATCACCACTTTATTATCCTTCTAATAGCCATTTTCAGCTTCCTCAAACTCTTTATCCTACTACACCTATTGAGGAACCACTGGCTTTTAAATGTGATAATAGTTTCATTCTTCAAGAGAAAAGGGACTGGAATTCATTCTTGGGTGGTGCTACTTCTAAGTATTCATACTCACAAGGGTGTTTGGGAGTGATTCCTCAAATTTCTCATCATTTTCCTATTAGAACTGAAAACACTCGGGCTTTCGTAACCGATGATGATGTGCAACAGCATCATACTCTACAGAGTTACATGATTCATACGGCAAAGGATCAGAATGGTGGTCGTCAACTGCAGAAGCTGGTTGAGGAAGGGTCGGTTGACGATAAGGAAATCGTGTTTAATGGTGTTATTGACAACATTGTTGAGCTTATGATGGATCCTTTTGGGAACTATCTTGTTCAGAAGTTGCTGGAGTTTTGTAGGGAAGATCAAAGGTTGCAGATTGTTCATATGCTGACTAAGGAACCTGGTCAGCTGGTCAGGACATCCTTAAACACACATGGGTAATTCAGCATGGTTCTTTTTACTTAATATTTTTGAGATTCCAAGATTTTGATACATTGATATTAATGATAATAATGTAAATATTTCAGGACAAGAGTGGTTCAGGTGCTGATTTCTACTATCAAATCAAGGAAGCAAATTGCATTGGTGAGGGCAGCAATTCAACCTGCTTTTCTTGAGCTGGTTAAGGATCTGAATTGAAATCATGTTATACAACGTTGTTTGACATGCTTTAGTGTTCAAGATAATGAGGTATGCCACTTTTTTATAACGTGTTACTTTTAGTTTAATGTGGACCACAATTAGTGATTCTTTTATGTTTACTAATTGAATAATTATCATCTATCTATATGGAAATTCATTATTGGTATTATCATAGTTCTTTCAATTTTCTGAATTTCACTCTTTTAGTTTAATGTGGACCACAATTAGTGATTCTTTTATACTGTTTCTGGGTTGTGCATATATATTCTCTTGATAGTTTGAACAACATATATTGGTGAAGCAGTTTGACTAGGATTTTTGTGTAATTGATTGAAATTAATTTGAAAGTTTGTTGATTTCGTTTTCCTCTATGATATGACAGTTTATCTTCGATGCTGCGACGAAATTCTGTCTTGATGTTGCTACTCGTCAACATGGCTGCTGTGTTCTTCAACGGTGCATTGATTATTCAAAGGGAATGAGTCAAGAAAGACTTGTCAAAGAAATCTGTAAACATGGCTTAGATCTGGCTCAAGATCCATACGGATAACTCTAATCGCTTATTTACATCTATATATGTGTTTTCATAACAAACTAATCTTAATATATTACAATATGCTAGAAGAAACAAGTTAATTGAAAACTTCTACGTATAAGTTTTTTCTATTAGCAAAAACTGAACCATTAGAGAGCTTGTAGACACAAGCTAAACCAAACATACCTTAATAGTTATGCATATCTCAAATTGATACTGTAAATTCGTATGCGAGCTAATCAAGATAACACATTCAATCATTGTTTTTCAGAAACTATGTTGTTCAGTACATTATCCAGATGCAGATTCCAAGTGCTATAGCCAAGTTTACTGCTCAATTCAGAGGAAACTATGTAGCCCTCTCTACTAAAAAATTCAGCAGCCATGTTGTTGAAAAGTGCCTCAAGTATATTCCAGAGACTCGAGCAAGGATTGTCCAAGAACTGTTGTCTATTCCTCGCTTCGAGGGTCTGCTTCAAGACCCGTTTGGAAACTATCTCCTTCAGTGCGCCCTTGACAATACCAAGGTATAAATTTTACGCGATCACAAACACACACAATGAGAGTTTTAGTCATTTCTAAATTGTCATAATCGTTTTGACTCTTAATGCAGGGCTCCTTGTTTATATCTTTGGTTGATGCAGTCAAAGCGCACAAAAACTTGCGCACGAGGCCGTATTGCAAGAGGACATTCTCAAAAATCCAGACGAAGAAGTGATGTCAGTCCTCAAAATCCAGTCTGTTCCTCCTTATTGCATTTAATTTCATTTTCCTTCAATTGCTAGATTAGCATTTGTGTTGATGGTGAAAGTGTTATTCCTAGTATTCTCATCTTTAAGATTATTTGTAGAAGTCTCATCTTTGTTTTCAGAATTAGCTACGAATTAGCTACGAATTGGTTTCGAATTAGCTACGAATACTGGGTTTAGAAAGTCTCAATTTTCAGAATTAGCTAGGAATTGGTTTTGAATTAGCTACAAATTAGCTACGAATTCTAGATTTATGAATATAAAAAATAAAAAAATGGAAGAAATTGCCACGTAGCAAAGCCACATCAGCAGCCGTTAGTCCCATTTGACGTCAGGGACTATTTATTGAGACGGAAAATCTTGTAGGGACCAATTCTTAAAGGAAAATTTTTTAGGGACTAAAATTGAAAATCGCTATATTTAAAGGGACCTAAAACTTATTTAACCCAATAAAAAATAAATAGTCTTCCGGATGTGCACATCCTGAAGGACACCGAATTTTTAACGTTGGGTATTTTCGGATGTGCACATCCGGAAACACTCAGAATACTAAACGTTAAAATCTTTCCGAATCTGCACATCCGGTACGTTTTTTGAAGTTTAAAAATGGCAACCATGACCATTGTAACATGCAAAAGGGCATTTTAATGCCCTGATCGTTCGTTTGAAGCAGTAAAAATGACCTACATTGTCTCTAACCTATGTTATTCATACAACCTAATAATTTCTACACCTAAATATCTACTCTAAATCGATTACTCGAAAATTACTCCGAAACTCTAAAATTTGAAAACTTACCGATTAAAATGAGATACGAAGGATTTGGAGTCTCTTGATCGTTGTATATGTTGCTTTGTGCCGAACTCGAGATTTGAGGTGATTGAAAATTTGAGAGTTTGAAGAGTTTGAGGGAGTTTGGAAATGAAAAAGTGAAGAATGAGGAGGAGGAAGAAGGTCTGACGCGAATTAATAAGAAATCCTTCCGGAAGTGCACATCAGAATTGTTTCCGGATATGCATATGATAACCAATTAGAATTCTCTTTATTCTGAAATAAATTATTCTTACATTCATTCATATTGAGCCCAAGCTAATTAATTAAATATATAATTAATTATTTAATTAAAATTAAAAATTTAATTATTTTAATTATTTTTTATTACTAATCAATTAAGACTTCTAATAGATTAAATATATAATATGATTGAATAATAAAATACATGCACATATTATAACATTGGAATATAATAATTAAATAAAATATTGGCTAAAATACAGTTTTGGTCCCCCTGTTTGTCAAAATTCACAGTTTTGGTCCCCCTGTTTTTTTTTTTAACAGTTTTGGTCCCCCACCCCAATTTTTGCCCAAAAAAAATGATGAACAGTAACTTGTCCGTACATGAACAGTACACGTCCGTACATGAACAGTGAGGGTGGGGGACCAAAACTGTTAAAAAAAAAAAACAGGGGGACCAAAACTGTGAATTTTGAAAAACAGGGGGACCAAAACTGTATTTTAGCCTAAAATATTCTAACAAAGTATGAAATTGTTTTTGGATGTATTGAGTAAATGAAGGTTGATGTATGTTAAGGAACCAAACACCATTTAGTATAATCTCATTCAACACAGATATAGAGAGATGGTAGATAAATTTTTAAATATGGAAGAGACTTTAATTGAGAGACACAATTTGTTATGACGGGGGAATAATTTGCTAAGCGTGAAAATGGATGGTTTTGAAATAAATTAGTTTGATAATTTGGTTCAAAGAATATGGGAAGATGAGACAAAATTAATTTTTAAAATGAAATGAAGTTTCAATATATATAATTGTAGCAACTCTCAAGCGATAAAAATATTAAAGTAGAGAATGATGGAACTTGGTGAATACCAAGTGGGAATGACATATGAGTTAGAGTATAATATTTACAACATATGAAAGTACCTCATATTTTATGCCAGTGCAGAATGTATGTGTTTATGTACTAGATTGCAATGCAAAAATAGAACATTTGTGTGGTTGTCGAATCTACAGGCAGAATTCACGATAAGAATGCATTATAACTAGTAGAAAGAATGTGTTATAACTAGTGGGTTTTCTGCAGAATGCTCCTAAGTATGATGTGAAATATATATGACCACTTAAGAAAAGTAAGGATTATTCTATTTCTTAAAAATATATGAGTGTTTAGATGAAGATTATTAGAATGTCATCTTTGTATAAGAGTGTATTCATGGCAAATAAGCATCAAAAGAGATTTTCATCAACAATGTTTTTTTTTCTTTCGAAAAATTGAATAACATAATCTTTTAGTTTTTACTTATGTTAAATCTACAGAAATTTAGAAGATTATTTTTATTTGACTCACCTTGTATCCTTTGAATTGATTTAGCGAGGAAGTGGAAAATTTCCTTAAGCTTTGATCTTCCATCTTGAGATAAGCATGCTAAAAGAGCATCCCATTTAATTTGACATGCGTCATGTTGGAACATTTAGTAAAAAATAAATAATATATCTATAACGGAAATTATGAAGGTAACAAATGCGAAGAAGGTGAATGATAATATTAAAAGAATTTTTTGGTCTTAGTTCATCAATTGATAGGGTAAAAACAAGATTTTTTTTGGATTGGTATAATTGTCATTTACGTTGTCTTCAAATTATATGGTCATATCCTTTTATAACATATTTTGAGTACAATAATCAATGAACCTTACTTATTATAAAATAAAAATGCTATATTGTTCTTTTCTCAATTATTATTTGTAAAAGTGTTCAATGTATATGTGTTTATTCTAACTTCAATGATATTAATGTGTTAAACTAATCTAATGTCTTCAACAATGTTGTGCAAATACAAGCTCGTGAGGTTCATTATATAATCAATCATACTTAATACAATACGAGCTATTATTTATCAAATGTCATTTATCCTAAATAAGTCATGTTTGTGAAAAATATCCAATGCCATAAGGGGGTAAGAGAAAATTGTTTCCACAACATTAAAAAGGAGAAAGAAAGAATATTGGACAAACATTTGGAGTTCTCAAATCCCGATTTGAAATTATATGTAACCAGACTCAATATCAACACTTAGATGAACTCTCACGTATAATACATACACGTATCATATCACAAAATATGATTGTTGCAGATGAATGTGTCAGATATGGTGGAAATTTTGAATTTTTATGATCATCTGGACAATGACACAACAACATTGTTAAATGATTCAAATATGGATTTTCAAGAGTTCATACGCAGAAGATTTAATGTTCATGATAAACAAATTCATTAACGCCTTCAACAAGACTTAGTAGAACATATATAACAATATTTTGGGCATGACATTAACAATAATTGAAAATTGTTTTAAATCTATGTTTTGCTTTTATTTTGTGCTAGTAACTTATTTTAACAATGTTTATGTGTTTTTTTTAATGTTTTTTTTATAGATTATTTGTGTAATGTAGTGTGTTATTTAGTAAATAGGCAAAATTACAACTTAGGTCCCTCAATTTTACTTTTTTAAGTTTTGGTCCCCCAATTTAAAATCGGGTTTTTTGGTCCCTTCATTTTATTTATTTTTTCGGGAATTTAGTTTCCCTTCAAATTTGGGACCAATTTTCAATGACATGGCACAGGTAGATCATTGTCACATTTACTAAAATAATTCTAGATCCTTTTATTTATAATTATGTTAATTATTTTAAAACTTTATATTCAATATATATATTAATAACTTATTATTATTAAAAAATATACTTAACTAATAATATCAATTGTCCAAGTTAACATATTGTTGCATCTTCTTCTCCAATTTTGAAATCCTAACTCCATTGTTGCATCTTCTTCCCCAAAATAGCCATATAATAAAACAAGCTACAACGCACGTGTTCGTAATCTCAACAATTGTGTGTTCGACTTCAACATGCATAGCACATGCATCGCGATCATCCTCGTGTTCGTGATCTCAGTTGCTTAATACCATATGTTTGTCGTCCTTAACAAATGTCTTTATTTATTTGTCTATGAAATTGTCTAACACGTCTTACATCTCGGGGTATATGGTTTTCCTCATAATAGTTCTGCATATTTTGAATTGATATTGACGCTTTGCATGTTTTGTCTCGTTTATTTTGTGGCCCTATATGTCCTCTGATGAGGTTTATTATTTCTCGATTTATAAAATCGACGCTTTTGGTCACTAATGTATGATATGCTAGTGGTTATTTTATTACAAAATTGTGGTCTCTAATGTGTATATTGTTTGTGGTTATTTTTATTACTAAATTATGGCCCTTAATGTTTGTTATGCTTATTGTTCTTTCGTGTATGCCAACAAAAAATAATGTGTTAGACTTAGTTAACACCATAGGGGGTCAATTGGTCTATTATCATGTGAAGTGATATGTTGGTGAAACAGTCTCTGAAGTGGATTGGGATTGGGATGTGGACTTAATGTCCTATATGAAAATTAAGAGTATTATAAAAATTGAAGGTTATGGTAATATAAGTTATCTATGGTATTGAAATCCTAAGTTTTATTTTGTTCGATGACTTAGTCCATTGAATAAAGACCAAGATGTTTTAAATTTTGTTGAAGTGTTAAATGATTTAAGATCATGAATGTGTATGTTGAACACAATATTGACATACCTAAAATCACCAATGACAATGTGGAGGCTGGAGAAGTAAATATTGATGTGAATGATAAAGTTCATGATGATCAAGATTATGTGAATTGTGAAATTATGATGATCAAGACGATGTGAATGTTGAAGTCCATGATGATGAAACTGATGTGAATGTGGAGGATATTCAAGCATATGGGAATATGAAGGTTAATGATGGTGTGCAAGCTGAAGTTAATGAAGAAAGTGAAATTAATCCTTATTATAAGATGAACAATGAGGATGATTAGGAAGGTGAAGATAAGGATGAGTGTGATTTAGGTCCTGGTGTTGGTGTAGATTGGACGATAGTTCTCCCCAATGAGGCAATAGAACAACCTTCCAAACCTAATGTTATTTTTTATAATGAGAGTTGTGACTCAAATGATCTATATACTCCATCTGAAAGTGAGTTTGAATATGAGATGGAAAAGTTTCCATTTTTTTTAAAAAGTACAAAGTTTGAGTTAGGGATGATGTTCGATGATAAGTTGCAAACTAAAGATGCTATAAAACAATATGAAATTGAGAATAAGAAGAATGTTGTGATAAAAAAAATGACAAGAAAGGAACGAATGTAAGGTAAATGCAAGGTTTTTTCTTTTAAATAAGGCTTAGTATGAGGACTGTCAATCAATTTTGGTAACTTATTAGCTTCACCAATGAACATAATTGTCATATGACAACTTGTTAGCTTCACCTATGAACATAATTGTCACAGGAAAAATAATAATAGACAAGCAAACACTGATTGTTTAGCTTGAAAATTTGTGTATACGCTAAGACATAGTCCTGATATAAAAAATAAAGGGTTGATTGAATAAGCCATTGAGAAATGGGGCATGAAGTTATCACATATGTTGATTCTACACGTGGTCTTGTATATGAGAGAATTTATGTACGCATATAAGCGTGTAAGGAAACATTTGCAAACACTTGTGGACCTCTAATTGGGTTTGAGGCATGTTTTTTAAAAAGGGACTTTGGAGGTCAACTAATAGCCAAACTTCGTAAGGATGGAAATAACAAGATGATGCCAATGGCATATACGAGTGTGGAATCTAAAACAAGAGACTCGTGGAAATGGTTTCATAAGTATTGTTTGCTCGATGACTTAGTTCATTGAATAAAGGTCAAGATGTTTTAAATTTTATTGAAGATATTAAATAAAGGTTAAGATGTATATGTTGAACACAATATAAATGTACCTGAAATCACCAATGAGGAGGATGAAGAAGTAAATATTAATGTGAATGATAAAGTTAATGATGATCAAGCTGATGTGAATGATGAAGTTCGTGATGATGTGAATGATGAAGTTCATGATGATGAAACTAGTGTGAATGTGGAAGATGTTAAAACATATATGAATGTGGAGGTTAATAATGGTGTGCAAACTGATTTTGATGAAGAAAGTGAAATTGATCATTATTATGATATGAACAATAAGGATGGCGAGGAAGGTGAGGATATGGATAAGAGTGATTTAGGCCCTGATGTTAGTGTAGATTATATGACAGTTCTCCCTAATGAGGCAATAGAACAACCTTCTAAACAAAATGTTATTTTTTATAATGAGAGTTGTGATTATACTCCATCAGAAAGTGAGTTTGAATATGAGATGGAAAAGTTTCCATCTTTTATATAATGTACAAATTTTGGGTTATGGATGATGTTCAAAGATAATTTACAAATTAAAGATGATATAAAAGAATATGAAATGGAGAATAAAAAGAATGTTGTGATAAAAATGACAAGAAGAGAATGATTGTAGGATGAATGGATGTTTGTACCTTTTAAATAAGGTTTAGTATGAGGATTGTCAATAAATTTTGGCAACTTGTTAGCTTCGCCAAAGAAAATAATTGTTATAGGATAGGACAACTTGTTAGTTTCACATATGAAAATAATTGTCACACGACAAATAATAATAGACAAGTAAACACTTATTGGTTAGCTTGTGAATTTTTGTATACACTAAGACAATTTCCTGATATAAAAACTAAAGTGTTGATTGAATAAGCCATTCAGAAATCAGGCATAAAGTTATCAAATGTGTTGATTCCGCAAGTCGTCTTGTTTATGAGAGAATTTATGTATGCAAAGAAGCATGTAAGGCAACATTTGCAAACACACGCGGACCTCTAATTGGGTTTGAGGCATGTTTTTTAAAAAGGGACTTTGGAGGTCAACTGATAGCCAAACTTCGTAAGGATGGAAATAACAAAATGATGCCAATAGCATGTACGAGTGTGGAATTTAAGACAAGAGACTCATGGCAATGGTTTATAAAGTTATTACTTGATGACTTACAATCCATCCAACACAAGGTTTATGGATTTATCTTATATCAACAAAGGGTATATTTTATGTTATTATGTGTCTTTCATCATGCAAATAATTATGTTATGTTTTCCTTTATGTTACCTTGTGTTTCTATTATGTTACCTTCATTTAGGATTTAATATTGGCTATTATAGAGTCAAGCCAATATATTGAACACAGATTGTGTGTTAAACATTTATATGACAATTGGAGAAAGAAATATTATGGGATAGAGATGAAGGAAGATTTGTGGAGGGTGGCTAGGGCCACAATAATACCTAGATGGGAGATATCAATGAATAAAATAAAAGAGATTAATGTTAATGCTTGGAAGACATGATGAATGTACCTGTTGCGTGTTGGAGTATATCTCATTACAAGACAATATGTGTGGGGTTGACACTGTAGGAAGGAATTAAACATTACATAACAATTAGGGTTGCCACTCAAAAATATGTTTTAGGTAGGTGAAAAGGTATGATAAGTCCTAAAATTCAACAAGTCATAGAAAAAACAAAGAGGGTAGTTGAAGGATGGAGTGCTACAAGGCTTTTTGATGACGACTTAACAATATTGGGGGTGTTAAATGGTGTTCAGACATATGTTGTTAATTTAATGCAAAATAAATGCGCTTGTAGAAGGTGGAATTTAATAGGAAGGCCATGTTGTTATATTATCGCATGCATAAGATATAACAAGAATGAACTGGAAGATTATGTTTCGTCATGCTATAGGCAATATATCGTGATATTATATGTATTTGTTAACCATAATATGTTAACTTACTAATGCAACATTTTTACGTGCGTAGGAGATCTAATTTGATGGCTACTTATAGCCAAATCATTTTGCCAATAATTACCCACAACTATGGGCCATTGACGGAACTAAACCAATCAATCTTTTCGACATGAGGAGAGTTATTGTTAATTCAAAGAAGAATCATAACAAAGAAAATGATGAGTCAAGAAACAAAAACACTTTACTCATAAATCCTTAAACATTAAAGTGCCAAAAATTCTGGAATATGGGACATAACAAGCAAACATGTAAAAGGAAGAGGGCCGTTGAGGGAGCAATTTTGTAGGGTGGTAATAAAAAGGAGAAAAGAATGGAAAGAAGTCAGAGAAGGGGGATGGACAAATAGTTATAGAAGGATGATCACATGCACCACAACTAACCTAAGTCTAGTTACTAAAGTGGAAATATTATGAGTTTAAGTTTTTTTTCTATGTATTTTGAAGAAAATGATATGTAATTGCTCATATTATGTATTTTAAAAACTATGAGTTTGATGCTATAACGAATGCAGTTCTTATTATGTAATGACTCAATTATGAGGTTACTTTGTTTTAAATATTATGAGTTAATGATCCACATTTTATATGCACATTTGTCTAATAGTCTTTTAAAATTTAAGTAGGTTATGATCAATTATGTTAAGGTCTGATAAAAATCAAACATGTTATTTTATGGTATGTTATGTTAAAAATTGCTAAACTGCACAATGGTTTACTATGGTCTATTAAAAATGGTTAAATATGTTATTCATAGGTTATGCCAATTTCATTAGTTTAGAATATGCTGTGATCAATTTAGAATATGCTGTGATCAATTTGCACAGGTTATGCCAATTTCATTAATTCGTAGATTATGCTAATTTGGAACATGTCAAATTGCAGAATGGTTTAGAACATGTTGTTAAAAATGGTTAAATAAGTTATGCATGTGTTATGTCAATTTCATCAATTTCACATATCATTTCATTCAAGCAATCACATTACACAGGAAAACACATTGCGTAATTTCAAAATACATATAAATTACATTACTTCAATACATGTGTTGCAAATAATGAAAACACAAATAACAAAATAAACACCAATGACAAACTCATAAAATAATCCATAAATATATTCTTCATCTTCAACATTTCTTAATTTTTTCTTTGTGTCGCTCATTATCTCCATAAGCTCGTCATTTATGTCTTTTAACGGTCTAATCACATTCTTTATGTGGTTGCTAATTTTTCATCAAACAATTCAAAATAGTTACATTGTTTTTTCCTCATCACCTAAAAATAACTAGAACCATAAAACATTCTTTCAGGATTCTAGTCCATGATGTCATCAATGACGATTTAATGTCACACCAACAACTATTCCATCTTCTTAGACTAGACTGGTTAGTTGTAGCAAATGAGAACCTTGAATCACTCATGGATGAATGAAATGAAACGAATATGAGAAAGAGTGGAAACGAATCGAGAAGAAAAAGAGAAAACGGAAAGATGCGAAGAGGAGAACAGGTTTTGCAAAAAATTGTGTTAGGGTTAGATATGGTAGTAATTGATTTCTATTTTTTAAAATAAAAATAATAAGAATAATAAGTTATTAGTATTATAGAATATTTTTTTTATAATAACTAACGTAATTATAAATTAAAAAATGACCTAGAATATATTTTGATAAATGTGGCAATGAGACATCATCACTACTAATGTTATGTCATTGAAAATTAATTCTAGATTTAAAAGGGACTAAAATTATGAAAAATCGAAATGAAGGGGCCAAAAAATCAGATTTTAAAATGGTACGACCCAAACTTAAAAAAAATAAGAGAACAAAGTTGCAATTAAACCTAATATATATTTATATTTTAATTTAATTTATTTTAGATGTATGTTTTTAAATATATTTTGATTTATTTGAATTAATTTATTTCAATTACATTTTTATATAATAGAAATATGGAGTATATTGTGGAGTTTAGTGAGACTATTTTAAAATTTTTTATGGTTATATATATATATATATATATATATATATATATGTGTGTGTGTTTGTGCGCGCGCGTGGGTGCGTGTGTAACACTCCCTTTTATACCCCCAAATAATCATATATATCATTTAGGCACATATTAAAAATTTCGTCAGAGTACAATTATAACATGGAATAAAAGAGACCTGCCACAATTTTACATGAATTTAAAACATACAACACCTGCTCAAATAGATATGCAACAGTGGGGTAACTAATCAATTAAGGATCTAAGTCCTTTCACCCACATCTCAAATGTTTAGAATAAAAGCGGAACATCTAAACACCGATAAACATCAACCATATATATACATCATATATATATATATATATTCATATACCAAACAGCATGATTCCTCAACGTCAGTCATGTTATATATACACAAGTCATCAGCCAGACACATAAGCAAATGCATCAACAAAAAGGAATTCAAAATCATCCTAGCTACCCGACGCTACATATCAGAGCCAGACGATCAAAAAGAAGTGAAGACACGCTTCACCAAAGACCACCAGCATACCTAATCTGCAATGCCTCATAGAGCATTATAAAACAGCAGAAGGGTAAGAAATATTATCATAATAACGTTGCATATAATTATATATATCTCAACATATAATACACATATACCACATTCTCACCACGACTTATCACGATGCACGTATCTATACACATAACATCAACATATACCATAAGTCATTTACACGGCATAACAATCCGTAATTTAACACATCAAATCCCATAGGCATATCCATTCATGCTCAAATACATGTATCACTAATACATATCAATTCATTCAACATAAACACATATATTTGTGTTCATTCACCGATGCATCATTACAAACATACAATTATCATCATTTCACATAAACATACATATTATGTTTATCCTCCAATGCACACCTGCACAATTCTGTTCATTCCACATCAACATATACATATATATGTTCATTCATCAATGCACAAATACAATGATGACAAATGCAACTCATAGAGACCGACTCTCGACTCTATGCAGATGCAATGCGGTACCGACTCATTATCTCAAGTTCAATTGAAGAACTTGTTGGAACCTTCGCTCACACCGTAACAAGGCACACGAAGTTCACCCATTGCTCACACCGTAAAAAGGCACACAATGTTTATGGATTGCTCACACCGTAAGAAGGCACACAATCCGATTGCTCACACCGTAAACAGGTACACAATCGTTCGTAATCATCGCTCACACCGTAAAAAGGTACACGAAGTTACAACAGATTCATCTTAGAATCCCACAACACAAGAATGCACATCATGATGTTTCACATACAACATGACTCATGACACTCTTGAAATGCATACATATTCATAATATAGTCATGCATTCATCACATACATATCACATGCATCAATTGTATAACAACATATACAATTCTTCAAATATAACCATGTGATCCATATAGTCATTTTCATGCATTGTAATTCAATTTACATCAATGCAATTATTTGCCCTAAGGCCACAAACCATCACCACAACATCTCATCACATATTCACATTTAACATGCATTATCACTTAATTCAAACAATGCATACATTCACTAAAGATCCACAATTTACAAAGCATTCTCAAATCAAGGGTTCACTCTACAAACATATCCACAACACATTCATATCATTCATAATTAACATACTTAACATTTTCTACAAAATCACTATTCACAAACAGTCGGAAAAGTCGGCCAAAAGTCGGCTAAAAATATAATTTCTTATCACCATCAAATAGTACATATCAATACCTTCAATTCGATATAAAGAACTCTCAAATCCGATAAACAACGAACAAGTTATGGATATTTCAAAATAACGCAAAAACATAAACCGGACGCCCGACACTACGAAACGGTTCGAAAAAACTGTACCGATTGGACCAGTTTCAGACCTCAAAACTATTTTTCCTAGAAAGAACATCTCGTTAGCTTCCCAACGCTTCGAACGGGGGTCAAAACCGACTTACGGTTCAAGAGATATGAATTTCCGAAGTTTTCCGACAATTACACAAAACCAGAAAAATCAGCAATGCAGCCCTGCGGGTTCTACTGGTGCAGCTGCTATTTTTCGGCGTTTTCGTCCGAAAACCCGACCGATTCACATAATTCCTTCGAAACAAACACATGGTAATATCACATAAATACATACGGACATATTAGAATCAAGAAAAACCCGATTCCACGACTTTTATTTTTCACCAAAATCTCAAAACCCTTAATCACCGAAATTGTGAAAACTCACATAATCAACCAAATTCAACAAAACGAGTTTCTATAATCTCGGCCTAACCTCATACGACTAATCTACGCAATTTGTTTCGAATTTCATCAGTGAAAACATCTTTTACGACCGATTATGTCATTTTCAACCTAAAACTCATATTTCTCTAAACAACCAAAACAATCGGAAACAATCATACATAATTGTATACAAAGTTAGAATAATGATATTTCACACCCTTACCCGAGTGTAGAAACGATCGGAAGTCGATTCGGGTGAAAATCCCACACTTTCTCTTCTCTTTTCTTCTCTTCCTTTTCCTTCTCTTCTATTTCCTTCCATTTCTCTTACTATCTCATTCTATATATAGTTTTCTCTCTTTTTCTTTCTTTTCTAATTCTATCCCTTCTATTTCTTTTCTCACAAACACAAAAATATTTACTTAACATAAATATCTCAAAATATCTATTATATCATTAATTAAATACTATCTAATGTGAAAAGTCTAAAATACCCTCTATTCCAATTTTCCCCGCAAACTCTCAAAAACGGTAAAAATGCTTAATATGAAAACATAACATATTAAAACACCAATTTCACAAATAACATAATCATTGTCAAATTAAAGTAAAATACTCCACAAAATAATATAATTAACACCCAAAAATAGAGATAATTAAAACCGGGTCGTTACAGCGTGCGTACGTGCGTGCGCGCGTGTGTGTGTGTGTGTGTGTGTTTGAGTTGTTTAAATAATTGATCAAAAGGACAAAGTGGACGAGATATGAAATGGAGATCAAAATCAAAAGGAAAGACATAACATGCAACAGATGGAGTGGGGGCAACTCCTGAAACACAACATGGAAAACAAGAAAGGCGATCACACGAGTATTAGAGGTAAAAATAATCAACATCAGAAGAATAAAAAAACAAACGGATAAGCAGAAGAGTAACAACAAAGGAATCACCATTAGAGACGTCCACAACGAGGATAACAACGCAAACAATAACAACTACTTGAAAAAGAGCAAACAAAAGTTTGAAGCTACTAAGTACAACAAAGATGAAACCAACAATAGCAAGAAGGAGAAGAGGTCCCATACATGTGAGAATCAGAAGACCGAGTGGATCTAGATAATTACAGATGCGTCGCTGGTGGAAGAAGGGATTTAGGAGCTATGGGAGGCGATCGACAACAAAAAAGGCCAAATTATCATGAAGCATTCTTCAAAAGTCCAAGGTGACAATAATCCGGCGGTCGCTGAAGCGATGGCTATGAAGGTAGCCATGAAACGAGCGATTGCGGCGAATAGAACAACAGTGGTGTTTCAATCGGATTGCATGAACATGATAAATGTCATGAACGGGTGCGAAACAGATATACCGAAAAATATTATGAAAATGACATGCTGAAGAATGTGAAGGCTAAATGATGGTTTTGTAACAGTGAGATTTGATCATATTCGAAGGGAGCTTAATGAAATGGTGCATATGTTAGCTAGAGTTTGTGTCTCCAAGACCAACAACCACATTAATGATAACAGAAAAATTGATGGGCCCAAGGCCGTGTAGTCTGTGTTTGTGGGCTTTGGCCTAAACCAATAAATTTTTTTTGGAAAAGTGTAAAATAATGTAAAAATAATGAGTGAGACTCTTTTAGGGTTTTCTATTTTTTTTCCTTTAATTGATAATTTAAATAAAATTGATGGCATCTTAAAAAAAATTATTGATCCGAGTTAACTCCTCAACTGAACCTAAGACCAGTTAACAACGAATCCTTCTGTCTGTCTCTGTCTCCCTCGACTCTCTGATTAGCTGCCAGAGATACAACATGAGCGCCACTGCTTTCACTTCCATTTGCTTTAACAGAGCTCACTCTACTAACAAGGTAGTAAATTTGATCTATTCGCTACAAAATGGTTCATTATTGCATGTTTTATCGATTTATTATTATTCTGGGCACTTGTTCATACAATTTCATTTTTGGTTCTATCAAAGTTCTTATCTTTTCATTCTTAGTAAAATGCCCAATTTTGTTGTTGTTATTGTTGGTATTTAGGATTTGATAAAGCAACAGAATGTGAAGTCGCGTATCAAGTGTTCAATCAAAAGTGGTATAGAAACTTCACAAAAGAATGTGCGTGTTGGTGTTCTTGGAGCAAGTGGCTACACTGGTTCTGAGGTAAGCTACTATTGTATTTGTAACCCATCTTCAATTTTTTATTTAATGGTAATGATGTCATTTTTTATCACTTATGCAGTGATGTATAAATATTTAAGTGTAATGCTCTTGATAATCGAAATTTCTTGATACTCGGGCACACAGAAGTCAGAACAATGTAGAATGAATGGTGTTTGGTTTGGTTTTTATAATAGAATAAAAATTGTACCTATCTTATGTCTTGTATGTTTAAAATACGTGAAACGTAGTACAAATTCATATGTTAGAATGGTGTTTTGTTATTCTTGTAACGAAATCTTACCTAACTGCAAAAGGGTTTGGTTGCTGTATAGGAAAAAACATGCATGCTGTTTCTTTCCATTATAACTCATTAAACCAAATGCTACCTTAAGGTGTACTTGGATTAGTTAGTGTGGAAAGATTGGAAAATGATGCAAGAAGTAAAACTGATTTTCTTCTGACAAACTGGCTCAGAGTGATTCTAGGGTTATGATTTATATTTATCCATTGCACTTTTGTTATACAACTTAAGTGTAAACTGTAATGTGCCTTAATTCCAATTATTATGCACTACCACTCTCCATGTAGTGTACTCAAGCTGTGAAGTCATTCATTTTTGTTTTAATATCAATTTAAATCTGGCGTAACTTTGTTAAGAGGTTGTTATTATTTTTTCTTAGATTCTTCGGCTTTTAGCAAATCATCCACACTTTGAGGTTGCACTAATGACTGCTGATAGGAAAGCTGGACAGGCAATCTCATCTGTATTCCCTCATCTGGGCACACAAGTATGGCTGGTTTAATATATGATGAGATGTATTTAAAAGTTATATATTTTTTAATTTCTAGTTATTGGTGGTATGATATGCTATCTTTTCAACTTCTGATTGAAATTTGTAAACAAAGATGTTCACGGAGATTGGTGATAATTTCAAATTTTCAATCATCTTTTTCATCTGCAATCATCATGTCGTGATTATGATATGTTGATGCTTTGTTGCATAGGTTACAAATTTTAACTTCTTTGCAGAACTTGCCAGATTTGATTGCAATAAAGGATGCAGATTTTTCTGATGTAGATGCAGTATTCTGTTGTTTACCTCATGGAACTACGCAGGTTCATTCTTATGTCTTTTGTGTTTCATAATTCCATGATTTGACCAAGTGGGCAGATGAGTAAGTTTACCTTTCTTAGAAGAAAAGATATGCAGCAACAGATAGAGTGTAAATTTAATGCTTAAAAATATTCCTTAGTTTTCTTTTTTTCTTCCAGGAAATAATTAAAGGCCTTCCGAAGCACTTGAAGATTGTTGATCTTTCTGCAGTATGTTTTGAATAACTGTTGTGTCTTTGTTTTTTATTTAAAGATTGTTTTCATTATAATTAAAGGAAATTGTTCTTATATCAGAATTGTAAACACGTATTTTGTAGGATTTTCGTCTAAGAGATGTTTCTGAGTATGAAGAGTGGTATGGTCAGCCACACAGGGCACCAGATTTGCAGGTGGTACTTGTCCCCTTCAACTACAAAAGGGTCTCGTTATCTAGGTCAAATTTTTTGTTTTCTTCATCAGCAGAGCATATTTTCAATGGGATTTTAATTTGTTTTTTAGGCCATGATTTGACAAACAACTTAGTTAACTGTTTATAGCTTAAGCCCTTTTATAAGTTATTTCTATAGCAAAAGATAAACTAAGTCAAACCGGTTTCATATACGCTATCATCAAGAGTTTTTGAAAATAAGCTGAAAACATCTTATGAACATTTCATAAGTTGTCTCTGTAAACAATCCAAAACAGTCTCACAAGTGCATATGTGAGTAAGCTCAAATAAGGGAATCCAAACAAACCCTTAATTCGTTGAACCTAGTAAACCTATGATCCTCGTTTAAGTTCTTATATATATTTGATGAAATAAGATCCCATCACTCTGTGAATTTGATCGGGTCACTTTGGTTTCTATTCATACCTATGAAATGAATTGTGAAACTCAAGTTTTTTTTTTTCTTATGAAAAAAACAAAAGCCAAATGGACTTTCCTTCAAAAACATCTATCTTTTGTCTTGCCATTTTATTCCTCATGCTGAGTTTATCTACTTATTATCCAGAAAGAAGCTATATATGGATTAACAGAGGTTTTAAGGGATGAAATAAAGAATGCACGCCTAGTTGCTAATCCTGGTTGTTATCCAACTTCCATTCAACTTCCTCTTGTTCCACTGATAAAGGTTAGCATACTTGCTTTGTTTTATAAACTTCACATTTAGAATAAATGAAATTTCATTTCTTTATAATTTTTTTGGTTGCTGATTTATACAAAAAATAGTGTATAAATTATGATGTCTTCCACTAGTTCTTTGACTGTGAGCTCTATCTGCTAGTTTTTGCATTGTGGCTTGAAATTTATGGTCTAGGGTGTTAAGATTGGCATACCCTTTACATTAAGCTGATTTCCTGTTGACGATGGCTCAGAAAGGAAGAGCTATATGCATATGTTCATTTCTTGCCATACTATGGTGGCTATAGATCATAGACCAGAGAATCTTTGAAATCAGAGATTAAATTGTGGCTTGCATTTAGATTTCAATGCATTACTTGATTAAGGAGATGCATTTTGCTCATATCCAGGGAGATTGAAAGATGTTAATATTTTTGTCTTTCAGTGATGATGTTGTTTCAATTAAATGGGCTGCAATGTAATTATTTATTGAAATAGAGACCCTAAGAAGAGGCGTGGTGTTTATGTATCAAATGGACTGGGAAAGGATTATATAATCTGATGGCTCAGAAAGGAAGAACTATATGCATATGTGCATTATGCGCACCTGTTCTACACTTGTTTATCAAATCTGTCAACCTTTTACACGCGGAAACATTATCTAGGGATTAGACTTAGCTTTATGATTCCTATTTTGAGAAAGTGTTTTATGTAGTTATTGATTTTATGATGCTTGAGGTCTTTTTATTATACCCATTTGTTTTATGTTTCTGCTATCTGAGTTTTCTTGGTCTTGCAGGCTAATCTTATTCAGACTAGTAATATTATTGTTGATGCGAAATCAGGTGTTAGCGGAGCAGGTTAGACATTGGATGCACATTTTTTGTATTTTATTACAAGTATATCACAACATTCTCAGAACAAGCATATAGTTTAATTGCTGTTTTATTACTTGGTTCTCATTGCAGGGCGAAGCGCGAAAGAAAATTTATTGTTTACTGAAGTAACTGAGGGTATGAACTCTTATGGTGTTACTCGGCATCGCCATGGTAAGCTTAGTTTTATTGAGCCTATTATCGCTATATTGTTGTCTTAGTTATTATTATATCATGTTAGTGATTCTCAAGTAGATGAAATTATCTTATTTGGATTACAGCTCCAGAAATCGAACAGGGACTCGCAGATGCTGCAGGTTCAAAAGTAACCATTAGTTTTACCCCGCACCTGATTCCAATGGTAAGAGTATCTCTATGAGCTCTATCTTTCGTAATCTTTTATTGATTGTCATGTAAACGGACAAATGTTTCTCTCCTCCCTTTTCAGAGCCGTGGTATGCAATCAACTATTTATGTGGAAATGGCTCCAGGAGTAAAACCGGAGGACTTGTACCATCAACTGAAACTATCATATCAGGTTTATTTTTGTCTTTCACTACTTTTAACCTCGTTGTGATGAAGAGTTTGACTATTTCTCCCTTTCTTACTTTTTCTGTTATTTGTTTTTTGGTGATTTCAGGAGGAAAAATTTGTTGTACTGTTGGAAAACGGTGTCATTCCTCGAACTCATAGTGTTAAAGGATCAAATTACTGTTTAATCAATGTTTTCCCCGACCGAATTCCTGGAAGAGCAATCATTATATCTGTGGTATGTTATAGGGCAAGTATTTGGGTTACTTTATGATACTATGTTTAGATTGATATGTTCGGTTCCTTGAATTCTAAGTATGTTGATATGTTGTTGCAGATTGATAATGTAGTGAAGGGAGCTTCAGGCCAAGCCTTGCAAAATCTTAACTTGATAATGGGATTTCCAGAAAATTTGGGTCTCCATTACCTGCCTTTGTTTCCTTGAGCGTTTAAGAGTAATCATCTTATCCAACACGAGTGAGCCTGAAATGTTTCGATTTACCCAATTTTTCTCTGGCAGTCATTCTCCTGTGTAAACTTATAAATGGTTCTTTTCATCCTTTGTTTCATTTGGCATATATGGTGAACGGTGGTGCAGAACCAAGGTCGCTGCCATGTATCCGGTGATCATGTACACCAGTTTGGTTATTTTTTAAAGGGTTAATACCCCTTTTGGACCCTGTCATATAGGCCAAATCCCAAAAACAACCCTGTAAAAAAAAAAACACAGATTCCATCCCTGCCATTTGTAGAGTCCCTCGTTTTGCCCCCTGAGTGGATTTGGTCAACCATATTGATGACATGGCGCTGCTTAGTTGGAATTTTATTTATTTTTTATTTATTTAATTACACACGTGGCATTTTTATTAATATTTTAATATTTAATATTTTTTATTTTTTTTTTTTATTTTTTTTTTTTAATTTTTTTTTTAATTTTTTTTTAATTTTTTTTTAATTTTTTTTTAATTTTTTTTATTTTTTTTTTATTTTTTTTTTTAATTTTTTTAATTTTATTTTTTTTATTTTTTATTTTGTTTTATTTTTTTAATTTGTTTTTATTATAATTTTTTTAATTTTATTCTTTTTTTTAATTTTTTTTCGTTTTTATTTATATATTTTATATATATATATATATATATATATATATTTTTTTTTTTTTTTTTTTTTTTTTCGTTTTTGGACCTAATTTTTATTTTTAATTCTATTTTAAACCAATTGTTCTTTTAAAAATTAGTTTCATTATACTAATCCATTTATTTCAATTTATTACCATACTAATCCATTTATTCTCATACTAATTTCAATTCAACAATACTTATGAGTGATTTATTACCATTATAACTTCACTCATCAACCATCTTTATAACCTCTCTCCACTTCTTTTTTTTTTCGTTACAATATTGTTTCATTTCTTCTCCATTGTTTTCAATACTCATCAACCATCCAAAACTCAATACAAAGCATACTCACAACACAACAATACCACACACCCTAATAAACAAGAATCTCAAGCTCTCATCACTCTCCACATCCTCATGAAAATGGTAACTTGCTACTGCCATGTTCACACCATAAGTTGGTAACTTACTATATCATTATCCTTACAGACAAACATTTGAATGTGAAAACGTTATTTATTGATGATAAAGTAAGCAAACAAAAACATCAAAGCCCTACAGACAAACATCACTACGTCTTGGGCAGAACGTAGGATTTTACACAAACAGAAAACAAAGGCAATTACTCTTGATGGGTCACTTGGATGACTTTCTCAGACGACCAATTGCATAGACTTTTACCGGGAGTGCAGGGGCGGATCCACTCATCCATGTCGCAATCACTATCCCCCTCATCATCAATGGCATTAACCCGATTAAAGAAGACACTAGCACTTGTGAACTGGACTGGACCATAAAACTTAAGAGGCTCTTGAGCTCGTCGGGGTGGCTTATATCCCAGTCCATAAGTATTCTGCTTCACCTGAACATTAATGACTTGGCCCCACTTCTGGGAATCACCAACTTCAACTACAGCGCGTGCATCTTTGAAAGAAGACATTGAAACTTCTGGCTGATTTACCACCTTGGGTTGATTAACCACCTCAGGCTGACTGATCACTCTTGGAGTGGACGTCACTGCCCCAGCACCATGGATCCACAGACTATCCAATAAACAACTATAGGCAGGTTGAATGTCCATGATATAGAAAGTGGCTTCAAAAATTTCAGGACCAACTTTGATCGGCAATACAATTTCTCCAAAAACGGACCTCTTAGAACCATCGAACGCGCGCATCACCAGGTCACTTCCCAATTAGGGTTGCTATTACCGACGCGATAATAGGGCACACACACAGCCTGCTATTACCGACGAGATAATAGGGCACACACACACAGTCTGCTATTACCTTACATTACATTCATATGTACTTATATATGTTACTTGTCAATCATATAACTGTTTTGAGATACAACATCCTTATCCTCCCCTTACATGCACATTCATATGTTCTTTGTACAAAAAATTGTTCATACCAAAGGATAATGATATAGTAAGTTACCAACTTATGGTGTGAACATGGCAGTAGCAAGTTACCATTTTCATGAGGATGTGGAGAGTGATGAGAGCTTGAGATTCTTGTTTATTAGGGTGTGTGGTATTGTTGTGTTGTGAGTATGCTTTGTATTGAGTTTTGGATGGTTGATGAGTATTGAAAACAATGGAGAAGAAATGAAACAATATTGTAACGAAAAAAAAAAGAAGTGGAGAGAGGTTATAAAGATGGTTGATGAGTGAAGTTATAATGGATTAGTATGAGAATAAATGGATTAGTATGGTAATAAATTGAAATAAATGGATTAGTATAATGAAACTAATTTTTAAAAGAACAATTTGTTTAAAATAGAATTAAAAATAAAAATTAGGTCGAAAAACGAAAAAAAAAAAAAAAAAAATATATATATATATATATATATATATATAATATATAAATAAAAACGAAAAAAAATAAAAAAAAAGAATAAAATTAAAAAAATTATAATAAAAACAAATTAAAAAAATAAAACAAAATAAAAAAAAATAAAATAAAATTAAAAAAATTAAAAAAAAAATAAAAAATAAATAAAAAAATTAAAAAAAAATAAAAAAAAAGTTAAAAAAAAAATTAAAAAATTAAAAAAAAAATAAAAAAAAAATAAAAAAATATTAAATATTAAAATATTAATAAAAATGCCACGTGTGTAATTAAATAAATAAAAAATAAATAAAATTTCAACTAAGCAGCGCCATGTCATCAATATGGTTGACCAAATCCACTCAGGGGGCAAAACGAGGGAATCTACAAATGGCAGGGATGGAATCTGTGTTTTTTTTTTTACAGGGTTGTTTTTGGGATTTGGCCTATATGGCAGGGTCCAAAAGGGGTATTAACCCTTTTTTAAATTAGTTTATTAGGAGGCACTTGAACCATGATGGAGTTTCTAAGAGGTTAGGTTCTAAAATCTGGTTGGGGAATGCCACTCATTTTGCTGCTACATCTTATTGTAATGTTCGTGTTCTAGTTCAATAGTATGTCTGTTTGCTCAATAAGCCTGCAAGGCTTGCCCTTGCTAATGTTGTGTTAATCTCCATATCATCACGTGGATAGAGAAATTTAATCCTTCAAATTTACCAAAAAAATAATCCAAAAAATTGAAGGTCGCCAATCAATCAAATAGACTTTGATACACATGATTTAAAAAAGAGTTGTCGACAAAATTTATCGGACCAAAATAGTGAGTGACTCATTCAAAACTATAGTATAAATAGCAATTTCAAAGTTATGTAAACAAATATTTTGTGTGTTTTACATAAAGAAAAAACTATGTTTTTCATTAACTTTAACTATTTAAAATATATTTTTGACAAATTAATTATTAAAAAACAAATAATTTTTATATTTCAAAAATTAGTTGGAATTGTGTTTTTTTAAAATAAAAAGAGAATTGTTTAATACAAAAATGCTCTCAATTTTTAGAGATGTATCTTTGGACATATTTGAACAAACAAAATTTTAACTTCACGTTAAAAAATTTCGAAAATGCATATGCGTAACTCTTTTGGAGAAGCATCTCTGGACGATATTGATTCTAAAATGTGCCAAAACCCTTTCTCCTTCATTTAAAAAAAAAACACTAAATTTTTTCTAACTCTCTCAACTCACATTCTTTTAAAATCATTCAATCATGTTCAAAGCTTCTTCCATCATCATCAAGTACATCAAAAACATTATTCAACACTAAAGTAAATTCTCAATTTGTAAGTTTTTAAATTTTTTTAAAAGTTGAGTTTTTGTATAAATGAGTAGAAATTGATGATTTAGGTAAGAAATGAGTAGAAATTGCATGAATGATAGTTTATATATACTATAAAACTTCTTTGATGGTTAAAAATAATGACTAAAACATTATTTTTAGGGTTTGGTGGTCTGCATTACCGTCATTGACGGATCTGAAAAGTTGTTCGAATCGTAGTTAAAGGGAGTCTTTGTTATCGTCTCCACAGAGATTGAAGATATTTTTATGCTTGTCTTTCAACAGTTTATCGTTTCAAGAATAAGGGTTTTCAAAGTTTTGTTCATAAAATTGTCACGTTTTTAGTAGCAAAACTTATACATTCTAAAGAGTTTAATTAACAAAGTATATCAAAAGTAGTTTTCATCTACCCTAACTTATACGTATTCTTTCAATCTTGCATGTGAAGTCGGATCCGATTAATATCGTCGTGCATTTTCTCAGCACCGTCTATCTCTAGAGCGGCGTCGTGCAAAATACCGTATTCATCGTTATACTTTTTTTATATATAACAACCAATATAGTAAGCTTTAAGTTCAACACAAAGCAACTATCGACCATAGACCGATCTCTTCAATCTATAAACCGATAGATGAATATTTTAGGTCAAGTTTCACAAAATCTATGTCTAGAGTTTTACAAAACAAGAATGGATCATTAAGAACAAAAATATTCATCATATATTAATCATCACTTGTTCACATATAAGGCTAATAAAAAAAATACATATAAGCTAATGGTAGACTACCTCTACCTTTGATACAAAGAAAATTAGCTACCCATAACCATGGTAGCTTGCTTTACAAGTTTTGGAAGAAGATGAATGAACATCCACGTCGAAGAATCGAACTCGGATGCGAATCCAGCTTCTATTTGCAAAATATCACCTTGTGGTGAAGAAATGTTGAGAAATGAAGTTTTGGTGTGTAAAAATGGGTTATGATCCCCAAAAATTGTGAAAAGTACTTATATAGTACTTTTGAAATCTGTCATGTTCACACTGTGAACCCTTTTTTCGCCCAACAAACTCACTTTTAGGAACCTGATGTGCCTCTGAACAGTTAAACCGCCCTTGAGAAATATCTGAAGTTCGCTATGCGAGCAATTATTCGCACTGCGAACTACCTCGCTACAAGTTCGCACAACGAACTTATGGTCCTTTAGCTACTGAATCTAGTCTGGGATGGTTCGTTGGTCCTTCACTGAGACCTCGCCACAGCGAACATTCGCTACCAGTTCGCCCAACGAACTTAGTGTCCTCCTTACTGACTCTCAATTGAGAGGTTTCGCTGAAACTTCGCAATGAGTTCGCCCAGCAAACATTCGCTGACACTCCTCGCTAGTTGTTCGCACAACGAACATGCTGATATTCTTCTCTTCCTTTGGCTTCCTTGTCCAATTGCTTGTGTCTTACACTTTGATGTTTTCTTGCCTAATTTATGCACAATAACACACAAATCAAAGCAATCAAAGGTATTTTCAACAATATTGAAGAATAGCATGTAATGGAGTAAATCCAACAAAACAACACAAAAGAGTTGAAAAATGCCAATAAATAAGGATAAATTTAATGCAAATTTGGCATTCAACAAACTCTCCCCAACTAAATCTTTGCTTGTCCTCAAGCAAAGTATGCCTCTCATTGAAAACAAGAGGATTTTCTCGAGCATTTAATTAAACCAAGAATGGATTTATGGCTCAAATAAACAAACAAATGCACACAAGCAATGTTTACAACTTCCTAGAATCGAACAATGCAAAATAATTTAGTTCTTAAACAAATATCATGCAATGCTTCAAATAACAACTAAATTCTCATGCTTGAATCACTCTAACACTCCTCTTCGAATAAGAATTGAAGAAATTAACGTGTTTGCAACCGCGGGGCAATTTCACTCACCTGACAAACGATGCAAACACAAACCAATTCATACATTCATCTAATCAATCATTAAAGAGTTCATGGAAGCAAGAAGATCACTAAGGTCTTTAAAAGTTGTAGATTGGTTAGGTTCACAACAAAGGGACATTTATAAGGCCATGGATTCAAAGTTGCCAATGCAAAAGAGACATTCACTATACAAGGTTATGTACACATTACAACTCCATCCATACTTTCGTTTCTTCATTGGTCACCCTTATTGTACATTATTCATTTTTTTATTCAAACAAGCATGCTTTTTTTTCTTTTCACAATTCATAAACACAATTTTATTTTCAATGCTTGTTTGAAAATTTTCAAATTTTTTTTAGTAACTTACCACTTTCTTTTCACTCTCCCCAACTTGGTTTTTAACCAAATCTTAAGTGAACGTTCCTTGCTTTTTGTGGCAATGAAGACAACTTAGTACAATTTCAAATGTTCAAGAAAAAAATTTAGAATCCTACACAATTCAATGATGAATTATCTTTCCAATTATGTACAAATACCAAGTTCATCACTAAACTAGGATCTAACTATTAAGCTCAAAGAAGTTAGCAAATTCTCACTACTCACTGGTAAGTTACTTTTGGATATGGTTGTGCTCATTATCAACAATTGCCTTGATCATATCTAATGCTTCCACAAAATCAAAATGATCACAAGATTAAGCATGAAATAAATGTATTCAACAAGATTTATCAGTCTTCCTATGCATTTAGTAAACAATGGAGGTTTCTCACAAATTTATGGCTATTGGAACCTAAGTGATACAAGCATTCAAACAAAGTTGTAAAATGAAACAAAATTACATTTGCACAAAGAAAAAAATTCTTAAACATTCTAACATCCTAGAAAGAGGTAACCATATACCTTGCCAACATTTACATGATCAAATACTATCATAAAATAGCAACCAAACTAGAAGTTCTCACATTTACTCACCACAAAAGGGAAACATTAAATTCAAAGAAACTACCAATAATAAACAAAAGTACTAGATATTTCCCCCTCCTTTTTGAAAAAGGTCTGCCCTCAGGTCCACTACAGAAAAGACAATGCAACAGTACTACACAAACATTACTCAAGTGTTATAGCATAAACTTCTCACCATTCCAGCATCTGTCATGTTTGCAGTGCGAACAACTATTCACCTAGCGAACTAATTCGCCACAAGTTCGCAAAGCGAACACAGGGCAAACATGACAGTAATTCAAAATTTCTGATATTTCAACTGGTGGTTTATTACAACACTCTTTCACCATAACATGCTAACAAAATGCAGTAAGAAAAAAAGAAATACTCACAATATTGGGGTGCCTACCAACAAGCGCTTTGTTTAACGTCGTTCGAGCTCGACGGTTGAAAACGACTCAAGGATCGCCAAAAGAGATTGTTCACAAATCAGTAACAACTTCACCCTCAAGGTACACCTTCAACCTTTGCCCATTAACTGTCCAAATTTCTTTCGTAAGGATATTCAATTACAATTGCTCTGTAGGTCTTGATTTCCCTAATCCGAAACGGACCAGACCATTTTGACTTTAATTTTCCCGAAAACAATTTTAATCACGAATTGAATAATAAGACCATTTATCCTTCATGAAAGTCTTTCCTTACAATCTTCTTGTCATGATATTTTTTTACCTTCTCTTTGTAAAGCTTGTTGGAGTCATAATCTTGGAGTCGCAATTCATCCAATTCATGAAGTTGCGTTTTCGTCTTTTCACCACTCAAAGTGGGATCAAAGTTCAGAAATTTTAAGGCCCAAAATGCCTTATGCTCCAACTCTACCGGCAAATGACAAGTTTTTACATAGATCATCTTAAACAGTGTGAGACCTACCAGAGATTTAAATACGGTTTAGTAAGCCCACAAAGCCTCATCAAGCTTGTGTGCCCAATCCTTCCTAGAAAAAGACACAGTTTTCTCAAGGATTATCTTGATCTCACGATTTGATACTTCAGGCTTCCCATTAGCCTGAGGATGATATGACGATGTCACTTTGTGCTTCACGCCATAATGCTCCAAGGCTTTTTCTAAGGGAGAGTTGCAAAAGTGGAATCCTCTGTCACTTATCAACACTCTAGGCGTACCAAAATTTGAAAAATGTTTTTCTTCACGAATTTTATCATGGTTTTACCGTCTGCCTTAGTACAAGCTATTGCTTCAACCCACTTTGACACATAGTCCACAGTTGTCGCTACGCGAAAAATGACACAGAGTCGCCACCGAATTTTATTTATCCCAAAGAGGGAAAGGGAAATATCGATAAAACCTTTGGGGAAAGAACGTGGTCATCGCAATCATATTTTAGGTTCGGAAGTCGGTTATGTGAGGGGAAGGTATTAGCACCCCCTCATATCCATCGTACTCGATGGGAACCATCTAAGTTGTCTAGCTCGAATGAGTGTTTTAATCTAAAACTCTACTTGCTTAAGGGAAAGAGGGTTAGTTTTTTTATTAGGGTGCCCGCCAAGGATTATGAAAAATGATTGTGTGTTGGTTGATTTTATACCTTGAAAAAGGGTTTTCAGATGATGCCCTAAGGCGAAAAAAAAGTTTTGTGAGTTAATGTTGTTTTTAGGGTTTTGAAAGAAAGTTGTTCTTGATTAAGATCGCACTAAAGACTATGGGTAGAGGTGAATATTTCGAACGACCAAGTCGAGCGCCTTGTGTTCAAAATACTCAGAGTGAGTGTAGGAGGAACTCCATTCTCACTCCTTCTCCACCACTTAAGGCTCGTGGCGCATAATCCTAATCATATTTTGTTGTGTTTTTTAATTTTATTGAGAAAAATGCCACTTGACGTTGGGTCAAGGGTTTTATTGCTTATTAAGAAAAAGTTTGAAGTGATGTGAACAAGATTGAAGGCGATGCACGAGGCAATCGACTTACAAGTTGGGGTTTGGCTTGATATGTGGATCAAGAATGCTTTAGGGTTCGTTTCTAATTCCTAAGACGTCTAACTAGTGAACCAATGGAGAATAAAATAACAAAGTACATCAAACAGGGGGAGGGATACCCGAAAAGTACAAGGGATGATCAATGCGAGAAATAAAGAGACTCATTATAAGATAACCCAAGAGGAAGCTATGTGTGTGTGACGTGTCCTAAACTAAACAAAAATCAACAATACAAGCATATGATTCTAGAGTGATGTAACGGTAACCACCTTGCGATTTAAAGTCACAAGTCTCAAATGATGATTTACGTCAAGTCTAGGTCACATACGAAGTCTAACAGACTCTTCACAAAAATTCTGATACCTCAAACTTTTAAGCCTAAGAACCAAAACTAAATATTTTTGACTTTTTGATTTTATCATTTTTTTTATTAAAAGTTATCGTACAAGAATAAATTATACCATCAAAATTAGGCACGTGATCATCAATATAATCAACAAGTAACAAGTAAGATCTTACAAGCAAACACACACTCAATTAATGACCTAACATCTCAAACAGTGAACTATGGTTAATTTGAAAAGAAAATACAATTTATGAAAAGAAAGACCTTAAACAACTTCTACAAGAATTATTTATTCATTTAATAGGATTGAGATAATGATAGAAAAATAAACATTCAAAAATAATTCTAGCAAAGTACCTCATTCTTGTTTCTTCTCTTTTTCTTCTTTTTTTTTATAATACTTTTATGCTCCTATTATTATTAACACTTGCACAAGTCTAAAAGGGAAGAAACCAAACTTGCTGCTACCAAAAATAGACAGTATTAAATATACCACTCATTCGAAAAAAAAATAAATAACAAAAAATTGTGTGAACCGAGTTGTACTGTTTTTCGAGACACACACCACAAGGTACCAAAGGCCAAATGCTAAAGCTATTAACATTGATTACTTAATGAGAAAAATAAAAGGCAGTCTTAGGGTGTGTTTGGTTTAGAAGAGAAGTTGTCAAGAGAGAAATAGATAAGAGAGAGAGTAAGAATAGATAAAAAGTGAGAAATAGAGTAGATTTGTATTATTTCTTTGATTATGTGGTTGGTATTTATTTTGCTAAAACTATTCTAGCAGCAATATGTTGAAACAAGATGTTCTAATTTTCTGCATTCAACATGTCAGATAAAGATGTTCCATCCTGGATCATAGTACATCGCGTCTGTTATTGAATTAAAAGGAAGATTCTGTTAGTTGTTATTTGTTACTGAATATTCTGTGAATATTTAGTTATCCTATGTGGCGTCCAAAGTAAATTGAGTTGAGTTTTTATGTTGGTTTTCAGATTTTCACTACTTTCTAAACATGGAGATATATTAGGAAATATTAGATTGAAGGCCTATTTTCTTGGAGGTTATATTGCAAAATTATGTGCAGTCTCTCAGTTGTGTTTTGAAGCCCAACCCAGTCCAGATTTAATGCTATATATTGACAGGTGTAAACCTAGTTTAAGTGTGGAACTTACGTGTGTTTTGTTAGGGTTTTTGATTGTTAATTGTGAGCCTAACTGTATCATTCTGATAACAGTATAAAGACTGGTTTTGTGTTGTAAGTTCTGTTAGTTACTCATAAGCTTTTAAGCATTGAGTTTCTTGTGTGTCATTTCTCATAAGCTTTGAAGTATTGAGAATTGTGTGTTTTTGAAAGTGTGTCCTTCGTTTTGTTACTTGTGTTGAAAGGAACTAGTCACGGTTTGTGATTGAAGAGGGATTTGAGGAGGGCCTCATACCTAGGTGAGTCTTAGGTAGAAATCATAGGAAGGGTAGTGATTAAGTGAGCGGATTGTAACCAGGTGTGGTTGCTGTGTGATCTGTGAATTGATACTATCGTATATTGATTTCGTCCCTGGCTTGGTAGCCCCCAGAGTAGGATTGTAGATCTGAACTGGGTAAACATATCACTGTATTCTTTACTTTCTGCACTGTTATTTTTATTGTTATCTTGTTCATTGTGTTGGATATCAATGTCTCAACATCTGTGTAGGACATCTGATATCTGTGCCAGAATTTCAATTGGCATCAAGAGCTTGCACCCTAGTTTGTTTCTGGGTGAGATTCAGGGAAGGTACTTTCTGGTACGATGGACAAGGATGGAGGATTTTTGAACAAACCACCACTGCTTGACGGTTCCAACTATGACTATTGGAAACCTAGGATGATAGCATTCATCAAATCCATGGATGATCAAGCATGGAAAGCTGTTATCAAAGGATGGGAACCCCCAAAGGTTAGAGATGGAGAAGGTAATCCTACTGATGTGGTGAAGGAAGAGGAAGACTGGGATGATGCAGACTACAAAGGGTCTTTGGGAAATTCCAAAGCCATGAATGCCTTGTTTAATGGTGTTAACAAAAATATTTTCAGGTTGGTTGAACATTGCACCATTGCAAAATAGGATTGGCAGGTCTTGAAGGTTGCTCATGAAGGAACTTCAAAGGTGAAGATGTCAAAACTTCAGCTTTTCACTACCAAGTTTGAGAATTTAAAGATGAAGGAAGATGAGAGCATTCATGATTTTCACATGAACATTATTGAGATAGCTAATGCTTCAAGTGCTCTAGGTGAAAAGATGTCTGATAGCAAACTGGTCAGAAAAATCCTCAGATCTCTACCTAAGAGATTTGACATGAAAGTGACTGCTATAGAGGAAGCTCAGGACATAGATAAGATGAAAGTGGATGAACTTGTGGGATCACTTCAAATATTTGAATTGGGGATCAGTGAAAAGTCTGAAAAGAAGAAGAGTATAGCTTTTGTGTCAAAGGCTGGTGATTCAGAAGATGAAAGTAATCTGGATAGAGATGAAGGCCTTTCAGAAGACCTGGTGTTACTTGGAAAACAATTCAACAAAGTGTTCAGAAGGATGGATTGGAAGTTAAGATCAAATGTTAGGGACAAGTCATTCGACATCAGCAAAAACCAGAATGTTGGGAGAAATTCCAGAACTGAAGAAAATTTCAACCAAGGGAAAGGAGCTCAGTGTCATGAGTGTGAAGGTTTTGGGCACATAAAATCTGAATGTCCCACTTATCTCAAGAGACAAAAGAAGGGGTTATCAGTTTCATGGTCAGAAGATGACTCTGAAACTGAAATTGATGAGAAGTCTGGAAAGCTGGTTACAACATTAACAGGTGTGTGTGAGTCTGATGAAGATTCAGTCAGTGAAGAACTTACCTTTGAAGAGCTGGCTGCTTTCTATAAGGATTTATGCATTAAAAGTGAAGAAGTATGTCAGCAGAGAGAAGAACAAAAGAGAGTTATTGCTCATCTAAAAGCTGAAAAGGTAGAGCATTTATCTATTATCTCTGATCTGAAAAGTGAAGTGGTTGTACTGAATTCAAAATTGGACAATGTGATCAAGACTATCAGAATGCTCAATAGTAGCTCTGATGTGCTTGATGAGATTCTTAAGTCAGGGAGAGATGTTGGAAATGTTAGTGGTCTTGGGTTTGAAAGTTCAAGTGAGATAGACAAAGGAAAATGGCCTGAAGTGACACTTACTCAATCTAAGAAAGAATTGAAGACGCCAAATAACATGTTGCAACATCCTCACAGACATCAGAAGAATTTCACAAGAAGAAAGAATCAAAGATGGAGATGTCACTATTGTGGAAGGTTTGGCCATATAAAACCCTTCTGTTACAAATTATATGGCTACCCTAAAACTGGGTTACAGCCTAGTAGGGAACAGAATTGGGTTGGAGCAAAGAAGGTGTGGACTCCCAAAAATGCTGTGGAAGAACACATAGCTCATAAGTCCTTCAGAGTCTCTACAAGGGAAAAGTGGTACTTTGATAGTGGCTGTTCTAGGCACATGACTGGTGTCAAGGGATGTTTGTCAGATGTTAAGTCTCATTCTATTAACTATGTGACCTTTGGTAATGGATCAAAAGGGAAAGTAATGGGTGTTGGAAAATTGGACTGCACAGGACAACCCAACTTGGAGGAGGTGTTACTTGTTGAAGGCTTAGATGCAAACTTGATAAGCATAAGTCAACTATGTGATCAGGGTCTCAGGGTCAACTTTACCAATTCTGAATGTCTGATAACAAATGAGAAGGGTAAGGTTGTCATGAGAGGCGAGAGAGCATCAGATAATTGTTATTTGTGGAGTTCTGAAAGCACTGCAATAGGCTTGGAAACTAAGAAAGCTATTGGAAAGAATACTGAGTTAAAACAGGTGCTGATCAATTATAAAGCAACTCAAAATGTTAGCATGTTGAACTGTGATAATCTAAATAGAACCAATCCGAATAAGATTAATCTTAGTGAGGCCAGTGAATATGTCAACGCAGAAAATTTAAAAGGGAAGTTTGATGGATGCACATATGAGGCGTTAAAGCGATTCAAAGTTTGTGACTGCCGCGCTTCTCTGGGCCTACTTCTCAAAAATATAAATAGGCGGGCAAAAACACTCTACCTACATCAAACATATTGTACTAAAAATTCTCCTGCCCTTTTTCTCCAAAGTTTACGAGCTTTAGGGTTTTCTCTTAACATCCTCAATATTGTGCTTTGTGATCAATAAAAAATGTCTCAACATCATGCATCAGAATCTGTGCATGGTTCTTCTGATAACTCAGGATCTCCTCGGTCCAATGCTGGAGATGATGAACCACTTTGAATGATCGATCTCTCAGATCTTGTGCTTGATATTGCTCCTTTGAACGTAGCACCTGCTGATCCTAAAGGAAAACAACAAGTTTCTCCTTCAACGGATGTCAATATTCCTAGTAAGAAGTCTAAACCTTTTTCCTCTAGGAAGAAAGTTCACTCGATGACTAGTTTATATGTAGACCAAATAAGCCCTAGAAAAAATTTGTCTGAAAAAGGGTCTAAGTCTGGTTTGATAGAGAAGAAGAATGCTACTGAATCATGTGGTATAAACAAGAATCCTACTGATGCTAATGTAATCAGAAAAGATAAGGAACTTAGGAAGTTTGTTGCCATGGTTTTGAGTGAAGTTGATACAGATGTTGTGTCTGATGTTCCAACATCCTTGACAGGAAATGTGTAACACCCCTTTCTATACCCCCAAATAATTAATTAAATCATTTAGGCACGTATTGAAAATTTCATCAGAGTATAATTGTAACTACGGCATAAAAAGAGAATGTCACATTATGCATGAAATTAAACACATACAACACCTGCTCAAAAAGATATGCAACAGCGGGGTAACTTTCAACAATAAAGGATCTCAGTCCTTATTCCCACATGTCAACATTTAGAATAAAAGCGGAAACATCTAAACATTGATTCACAAACATATATACATATATATATATATATATATATATATATATATATATATATATATATATATATATATCATACTCCAATAGTAGTCACCAATCTCATTCATGTTTACATAAATATTCATCAGCTAGATACATGTACAAAAGTATCACAGAAGCTCATAAACACATCCTAGCTACCCGGTGCTACATATCAGAGCCAGACGACCAAAAAGGAAATGAAGCCATGCTTCACAAAAGACCACCAGATACCTAATCTGCAATGCCTCATAGAGCATCATAACACAGCAGAAGGGTGAGAAATATTATCATAATAACAATGCATATAATTATGTACTACAACATAAACATATAACACATATTCTCACCACAACTCATCATATATCACAATATAGATATATCATCAAGCATATTCATTATGCATACATTCACCATTATCATCATTCCACATGAACACACACATACTTGTTCATTCAACAATGCATCATTATAAGATACAGTTTATATCATTTCCCATAAACATACATATATCAATGTTTACTATGTCACAATCATCACATCTCACTCCATATACATCGCAAGGCATATATATATAAAACCAAACATATTTCTCATAATGCTTATCATTTAACATAAACACACATATTCATGTTTATCCATCCATGCACACCTGCACAATTCTACTCATTCCACATCAACATATACATATATATGTTTATTCATCAATGCACAAATACAATGATAACAAATGCAACTCATAGAGACCGACTCACGACTCTATGCAGATGCATGCGGTACCGACTCAATCATCTCAAGTTCACTCAGGAACTCTGCTGGAACCATCGCTCGTTACATCACTGTAACTCCCCGTCGGGCCTACGATGTTAACCCATTGCTCACACCCCACATGGGCACACAATGTTTATGGATCGCTCACACCCCACCTGGGCACACGACTCGATCGCTCACACCCCACACGCGGGCACACGATCCGATTGCTCACACCCCACCTGGGCACACAATCTGATTGCTCACACCTCACATAGGCACACAATCTTTTGTAATCATCTCTCACACCTCACATAGGCACACGACATTACAACGGATTCTCATTAGAATCACTCAACACAAGAATGTACATCATTATGCTTCACATACAAAATGACTCAAGACATTCTTATAATGCATACATGTATACAAACATTATCATGCATTCATCTCTTACAATCACATACAATTCATCAATATGAATTATTTCACCATCTTTATTCATGCATTAGAAATCAATCCAACAATGCATTTTCTTGCCATACGGCCACCAATTAGCATACATTGAACTTCACGTAAGCAATTCATTTTCACACATACATGTAATCATAAACATGCATATAAAACCAATTACAACATATCACATTCATTTGCCTTTCGGCCACACTTTATCATCACAACATGTCATCACATGCACTATCATTACTCAACATCATACAAGGCATACACATTAATATCAATGCCACATTGTATGTTACACAACCAATATACACATTTATCCAAACAATTCAATTTACGGTTTATCGGAAAAGTCGGTTAAAAGTCGGCTAAAAATAATATTTCTTTTCACCAAATGATAGAACATATTTTTAGCTTCATATCGATATAAAGAACAACTAAAACGGATAAACGACGAAAAAGTTATGCAACTTTTAAAAAACCAAATTTTTGAAAAAGAACAGCAGAGTGCAATCGATTTACACCTGTGTGCAATCGATTGCACGGCCCCAGAAATCACATTTTTCGCCTTTTTTTTCATGTGCAATCGATTTGCATCCTGCTGCAATCGATTGGACCTGTTAAAAACCAGAAAAATGAGCTGCTGCCTCTACACAAAACCCTCCGAAAACCTGACCGATTCAATTACTTTCTTCCAAATAAATACATGGTAATCCTTACCAAATATATATCAACGTTTTAGGACCATAAAACGATAATTCTACGACGTTCCATTTTCACCCGAAATCTCACATTCTCAAAACCCAAAAATGTCAAAACTCACAATATCAACCGATTTCAACCAAACGAGTTTCTATAATCTCGGCCTAACCTCATACGACTAATCTACGCAATTTATTTCGGAATTCATCCGTGAAAACATCGATTTCTATCGATTTCTTACAATTCGACCTAAACGGAAAAATATGGAAAACCAACCAAAACATCCACACAAAACACATACATAATCATACCCAAAGTTAGGATAACAATATTTCGCACCCTTACCCGATTAAATCGATTCCTAGACGTGATTTTCTTGAGTTTCCAAGCTTTTCCTCTTTTTCTCTCTTTTTCTCCTTTCTCTTCTTTTCTTTCTTCCCTTTCTCTCTATTTTTCTGTTTTTCTTTCTTTTCTCTCTTTCTTACTACTTTTTTTCTATTTATAAAAAATCAAAATATCTAACCACCCAAAAAGACCAAAATACCCCTACACTCAAATTTCTCGCAAACGTTCCCAAAACGCGACAAAATATCACAACATTGAAAAATAACATATTTCCAAATAAAAGTCAGAAATAAAATAATATAATAATAGAATAATAATAAAATAATAAAAAACGACTCAATTAAATAAAAATACTAAAACTGGGGCGTTACAACTCTCCCCCACTTAGAAATTTTCGTCCTCGAAAATATACCGAGACGAACAACTCCGGACACGACTCTCGCATCCGACTAACAAACCAACATGCCAACAAAAGGCACACCACAAATAACACAACAACAACGACAAGATGCAAAGCCCATACAATGCACTTGACGACCAACTCACAACTCAAGGAAAACCACGATACCAACACACAAGTTCACTCTAGAACCGAAACACAACAAGATCGTTACCATCACCACAGATAACACTCCCCTAATTCACCACAAGGAATTAGCCACACACACTCGAACCATCACGATGGAAACGAGGCAACAACACAAACAAGAACACAAGTTCCACGACACAACATCGATTCCACAACCTCTACAAAACCAGAATACCAACATCCTTGTCACACAACCTTATTACAACAATGCTACGATTCCCAATCGAACATATAACCAAAACATCCATCTACATAGTAGCCCATGAATAATATTTAAACCTTTCACCTAACACTTCCATTCTTAAACGTCCAATGGTCTCATCATTCCTACATGCTTCCAATGTTCAACCTATGAACTCTTACAAGTCACACATGCATATACGAATCCTACCACCTCACGCTTCCGTTGCACACTCTGATTACTCGTAACCATCAAAACTATCAATTTCACGTCCAAAGTCTAACTCTTTCTCATATTCGCCAAAAATCACTGTTCACTTTAATATTACCAAACACTTCGAACCTAGAACCATAAAGATAATACCTCCAAATATTCCAACACAATACCACCGCAACCAATTCCAAATCCATAATAATACATATCCTTTTATAAATCCTCAATTGTCGTAAAGCATAAGCCACGACTTTACCCTCTTGCATTACCACATTGACTAAACTCATCAAAGACACATCACAATACCCCACAACCGGTTTATTAGGATCACACAAAATCAAAGCTGAAACAGTAGACAACTTCTACTCCAGCTCACCAAAACTTACTCACAACGAACATCCAGACAAACGACTCACCCTTTGTAAGTCAACTGAGATACCAGAAGTACGAACTTAACAAAGTCTTCCATAACCTGTAATAACAACCAACTGATACCAAAAGTTCCTAATCTCCTTAACTAACTTCGGAGCCTCTCATGTAGAACTACATCTACTTCCGATGGATCCATTAACCATACTCTCATCTGAAATAACATTTCCAAGAAACTAACCCTTTTCAACCAAAATTCTCACTCGAATAACTTAGCATAAAACTTCGTCTCTTTTCAACACTTGCAATTCAAATCTCAAACACTTTACTCATTCTTCCTCTGAGTTTATAACAAATCCAAATATCCTCAATCGAAACCACTACGAACTTATCCAATTAAATATGGAAGATACGATTCCTCTACTCCATAAACATTAGAGACGCGTTACTAACACCAAATACCATCACTGTACATTGCAATTCCCAACCAAAATCCAAAAGATATAAATCCTTAAAGCTTTTGCAAAACTTTTCACTGGGTAACTGGTTACTCACATACAAGCTTAACCGAGTAAATAACAACCTATTCCGAGGATAACAAACCTAACCAGTCACATTAAATCGATCAAAGCCTCAACTCCCACAATTCACCACTCTTATCAAACATTCCAAACAATTGTAATTCACTCAAACTCAATCAAACCATTCTAGTCATCTGTTCATGAAAGTGGACACTTATTCTCAATCATTACCTTATTCAACTATTAGTAATCCATACCCAATTTCTTCTCCTGACCGTCCAATTCCGCAATTCCAACATGTATCAACAACCAACCAAAAATAATTCTCAAACACAATGTTACATCCACCCACAAGGGTTTCCTCACAATTTCCATTAATGCCTTAAAACTCCAAAGACTCCAAACCCACCAGAACTCTAAGTTTGATGTCCATAGTCTCAATACCATTATACTTGTTATTCCATTCCATCATCCTTCCTTTTGTTACCAACAATACTGGAGTTCTCTAAGACAACATCTTAATGTTCCATCCAAAAACACATCTGAAAACTATGCCCAACTGACGGCCCATCACTACGACTTCCTGCCAATTCCCAGAACACTACCATCACAGACAAAACAAATTTCTTAGTCTCATCTACTAAGAGTTTCCTACTTACTTAGCAGATATAAACCTCAACTATTCACCTTCGTCCAATTAAGTTCAATCTCTACTCTCTGTGAAGCAGTCCTTAAATAAAACCCAATCATTCTCTCTCAATGACTTCCCAACTGGACTAACATACCAAAACCTCTAATCCATTTCATCTTCCAATATTAGCATCTTCATCGACTCATCAAAACAATCTGTAATCATCTCCTTAAATTCCAAAAAATTCATTTCACACACTATCAAAGCCGAAAAGACCCGCCTATTCCATCCAACATAATTTCCGTCTGCTATCAACAAGAGATTAAGGGTGATCAGTTCCTCAATTTGTCAATAGACAGTCGACAATCATGATGGGGCATAAACCGTCTTTACCAAACTATAATAGCCTTTCTTGCATCCCATACACAAAACTACCTAAGGCACAAATCCTTAGTTGACATAAACCTTACCTCCGCATTTCTTACGGAATCGGGAACAACACTGTCCAAACAACACTTACAATCTTGCAATTCACAACACACTGAGCCGGCGCTCCACACCTGAAGCAACATGGAGAAGTATCAGCTTCTCCCCCACTTATCTCATTCTAACTCCTGAAAACAAAGGATTAGAAACCAGAAAGCACTGACAGTGTTTCACACACATATCACGTACTAAGGGGCAAACAACAACGACAGTATTCAACTGTCACACCAACAGACTCAACAACTGACTCAACACTGGCTCTGATACCACTTAATGTAACACCCCTTTCTATACCCCCAAATAATTAATTAAATCATTTAGGCACGTATTAAAAATTTCATCAGAGTATAATTGTAACTACGGCATAAAAAGAGAATGTCACATTATGCATGAAATTAAACACATACAACACCTGCTCAAAAAGATATGCAACAGCGGGGTAACTTTCAACAATAAAGGATCTCAGTCCTTATTCCCACATGTCAACATTTAGAATAAAAGCGGAAACATCTAAACATTGATTCACAAACATATATACATATATATATATCATACTCCAATAGTAGTCACCAATCTCATTCATGTTTACATAAACATTCATCAGCTAGATACATGTACAAAAGTATCACAGAAGCTCATAAACACATCCTAGCTACCCGGTGCTACATATCAGAGCCAGACGACCGAAAAGGAAATGAAGCCACGCTTCACAAAAGACCACCAGATACCTAATCTGCAATGCCTCATAGAGCATCATAACACAGCAGAAGGGTGAGAAATATTATCATAATAACAATGCATATAATTATGTACTACAACATAAACATATAACACATATTCTCACCACAACTCATCATATATCACAATATAGATATATCATCAAGCTATTCATTATGCATACATTCACCATTATCATCATTCCACATGAACACACACATACTTGTTCATTCAACAATGCATCATTATAAGATACAGTTTATATCATTTCCCATAAACATACATATATCAATGTTTACTATGTCACAATCATCACATCTCACTCCATATACATCGCAAGGCATATATATATAAAACCAAACATATTTCTCATAATGCTTATCATTTAACATAAACACACATATTCATGTTTATCCATCCATGCACACCTGCACAATTCTACTCATTCCACATCAACATATACATATATATGTTTATTCATCAATGCACAAATACAATGATGACAAATGCAACTCATAGAGACTGACTCACGACTCTATGCAGATGCATGCGGGTACCGACTCAATCATCTCAAGTTCACTCAGGAACTCTGCTGGAACCATCGCTCGTTACATCACTGTAACTCCCCGTCGGGCCTACGATGTTAACCCATTGCTCACACCCCACATGGGCACACAATGTTTATGGATCGCTCACACCCCACCTGGGCACACGGCCCGATCGCTCACACCCCACACGCGGGCACACGATCCGATTGCTCACACCCCACCTGGGCACACAATCTGATTGCTCACACCTCACATAGGCACACAATCTTTTGTAATCATCGCTCACACCTCACATAGGCACACGACATTACAACGGATTCTCATTAGAATCACTCAACACAAGAATGTACATCATTATGCTTCACATACAAAATGACTCAAGACATTCTTATAATGCATACATGTATACAAACATTGTCATGCATTCATCTCTTACAATCACATACAATTCATCAATATGAATTATTTCACCATCTTTATTCATGCATTAGAAATCAATCCAACAATGCATTTTCTTGCCATACGGCCACCAATTAGCATACATTGAACTTCACGTAAGCAATTCATTTTCACACATACATGTAATCATAAACATGCATATAAAACCAATTACAACATATCACATTCATTTGCCTTTCGGCCACACTTTATCATCACAACATGTCATCACATGCACTATCATTACTCAACATCATACAAGGCATACACATTAATATCAATGCCACATTGTATGTTACACAACCAATATACACATTTATCCAAACAATTCAATTTACGGTTTACCGGAAAAGTCGGTTAAAAGTCGGCTAAAAATAATATTTCTTTTCACCAAATGATAGAACATATTTTTAGCTTCAGATCGATATAAAGAACAGCTAAAACGGATAAACGACGAAAAAGTTATGCAACTTTTAAAAAACCAAATTTTTGAAAAAGAACAGCAGAGTGCATTCGATTTACACCTGTGTGTAATCGATTGCACGGCCCCAGAAATCACATTTTTCGCCTTTTTTTTCATGTGCAATCGATTTGCATCCTGCTGCAATCGATTGCACCTGTTAAAAACCAGAAAAATGAGCTGCTGCCTCTACACAAAACCCTCCGGAAACCCGACCGATTCAATTACTTTCTTCCGAATAAATACATGGTAATCCTTACCAAATATATATCAACGTTTAAGGACCATAAAACGATAATTCTACGACGTTCGATTTTCACCCGAAATCTCACATTCTCAAAACCCAAAAATGTCAAAACTCACAATATCAACCGATTTCAACCAAACGAGTTTCTATAATCTCGGCCTAACCTCATACGACTAATCTACGCAATTTATTTCGGAATTCATCCGTGAAAACATCGATTTCTATCGATTTCTTACAATTCGACCTAAACGGAAAAATATGGAAAACCAACCAAAACATCCACACAAAACACATACATAATCATACCCAAAGTTAGGATAACAATATTTCGCACCCTTACCCGATTAAATCGATTCCTAGAAGTGATTTTCTTGAGTTTCCAAGCTTTTCCTCTTTTTCTCTCTTTTTCTCCTTTCTCTTCTTTTCTTTCTTCCCTTTCTCTCTATTTTTCTGTTTTTCTTTCTTTTCTCTCTTTCTTACTACTTTTTTTCTATTTATAAAAAATCAAAATATCTAACCACCCAAAAAGACCAAAATACCCCTACACTCAAATTTCTCGCAAACGTTCCCAAAACGCGACAAAATATCACAACATTGAAAAATAACATATTTCCAAATAAAAGTCAAAAATAAAATAATATAATAATAGAATAATAATAAAATAATAAAAAACAACTCAATTAAATAAAAATACTAAAACTGGGGCGTTACAAAATGCCAATCCAAATGGAAGCCCTACAGATAGGACTAATGATGGTGTACCTATTCATGTGGGTCACGAAAGAAGGAGTAAAAAGAAAGCTGATGTAGTTATTAATGTTGATGATCTCCCTTCTGATGAGGAATCCATTGCAGGGATGTTAAGGAGAATTAAGAGAAGAAGAGAGAAAAATGTTATGATGGAAGGTTCAAATTCTGCAAGATTGCAGAGAGAGTCTGGAAGTGTGGATAATACCAAGGGAAAAGTTCGAGCTGGGCCTCCTAAACAATGGAGTAAGGTTTTTGTTCCAACAAAGAAGAGTAAAGTCACTGTTCATAGTGAGTCTGAATATGAGGTTGCAACAGATGTTCAAGATATCATTGGTGTGAAAAAATCTACATACAAAAAGACCTATGCTGATGGGTCTATGAGGAATGCAGATAGATGGAGAGTTGTGGATCAAAGGAGGATTGCCTTGGAGAGAGAGCTAGGTAAGGATTTCCATAAATACAAAGAAATCATGGATCTTATTGCAGCTGCTGGGTTGATGAAAACTGTGTCCAAGATAGGACCCTGCTATGAAAAACTAGTCAAGGAGTTTGTTGTGAATATTCCTGAAGATTGTGATGATAACAGGAGTAAAAACTTCAGAAAAGTGTCTGTGAGAGGAAAAGTTGTCACTTTTTCTCCTGGAGTAATCAATAACTTTCTGGGCAGGTGTGAAGAACCTCAACCTGAGTTAGAGGTCACAGACAACGAAGTGTGTAAGGAGATTACAGGTGGTTGTATTAAACACTGGCCAAATGAAGAAAAGCTGTCCTCTGGAAAACTGAGTGTTAAATATGCTATTCTCCATAGGATTGCTGTTGTGAATGGGTACCTACCAATCATACATCTACTATTTCCTCCATACTTGGTAGGTTCATTTATGCTATTGGTAAAAAGGTTTCTTTTGAGTTTGGGACATACATCTTTGAACAAATATTGAAGCAAGCAAGTTCAACTGCTGTCAAGATGCCTATTTGCTTTCCATCCCTGATCTGTGGTGTTATCTTAGATCAGTTTCCTAACCTTGTGTTAAGCAGTGACAGTGCACTCAAAAGAAAATCTCACATGTCCCTACACTACAAGTTACTTGGTGGGGCACATGTTTCAGACATTGTTGAGACATCTTCTCAAACGTCTAACCCTGCTATCTTTGATGATGAAGTTATTGCACAACTGCAAGAAATGTGCAAGGAACTGGAAGATTCCATCAGAAAAGACACTGCTAGGAAGTCCAAACTTGAACAGTTAATTAAAACTTTCATGGAGAAAAAGAATGTTTCTGCTGGAACAGTTGGTACAGACCAAGATAAAAAGGAAACTGCTGAAGGTGATGCCTCTGGTGCTGACCACAGGATGTCTGAAGATAATACCTTTGTTGCTGATATTGAAACCAGTGGATCTGATAGAGAGAGTGCACAGGGTTCAGATGACTCTGTATCTGGGAATGGTGATATTGATGCTGAGACTGATGGAGAAGGTGAAGAAATTGCGGAATCTGGGTCAGATGAAGATGATGATGGTGCTGCAGAATAACGCATTTTTCTTCTTTTTGCTTGTTTTGTTGTTGTTGTTGCTGTAATGACTGAACGCCTAGGATGATTATATCTCTGTCTCTCCTTCTGAACATTATCTATTGCTATATTATGTTTTTGTTTAGAAATGTTCTACTTGCCTTTGTCATATTTATGGCTAAAAAGGGGGAGTAGTGTGCTTGTGGTGTGCTTGTGCTGGTGCTGCAGTTGAGGGGGAGAATGTTGTTGTGTTGCTGCAGTTGAGGGGGAGAATGCTGTTGTGTTTCTGCAATTGGGGGAGAATGCTGTTGTGTTGAGGGGGAGTTTTTTTTTGTCGTTGTGAATTTTTGCTGCTATGCTGTGTTTTTCGCTGCTGTCTCTGATATTTTTGTTTTGCTTGATTTATCTTTACAAAATTGTTTGTTGTGTAGTTTTAGCCAAAATAAGCCAAAGGGGGAGATTGTTATTTCTTTGATTATGTGGTTGGCATTTATTTTGCTAAAACTATTCTAGCAGCAAGATGTTGAAACAAGATGTTCTAATTTTCTGCATTCAACATGTCGGATAAAGATGTCCCATCCTGGATCATAGGACATCGCGTCTGTTATTGGATTAAAAGGAAGATTCTGTTAGTTGTTATTTGTTACTGAATATTCTGTGAATATTTAGTTATCATATGTGGCGTCCAAAGTAAATTGAGTTGAGTTTTTGTGTTGGTTTTCGGATTTTCACTACTTTCTAAACATGGAGACATATTAGGAAATATTAGATTGAAGACCTATTTTCTTGGAGGTTATATTGCAGAATTATATGCAGTCTCTCAGCTGTGTTTTGAAGCACAACCCAGTCCAGATTTAATGCTATATATTGACTAGTGTAAACCTAGTTTAGGTGTGGAACTTACGTGTGTTTTGTTAGGGTTTTTGATTGTTAATTGTGAGCCTAACTGGTATCATTCTGATAACAGTATAAGGACTGGTTGTGTGTTGTAAGTTCTATCAGTTACTCATAAGCTTTTAAGCATTGAGTTTCTTGTGTGTCAGTTCTCATAAGCTTTGAAGTATTGAGAATTGTGTGTTTTTGAAAGTGTGTTCTTCGTTTTGTTACTTGTGTTGAAAGGAATCAGTCACGGTTTGTGATTGAAGAGGGATTTGAGGAGGGCCTCATACCTAGGTGAGTCTTAGGTAGAAGTCATAGGAAGGGTAGTGATTAAGTGAGCGGATTGTAACCAGGTGTGGTTTCTGTGTGATCTGTGAATTGATACTATCGTATATTGATTTCGTCCCTGGCTTGGTAGCCCCCAGAGTAGGATTGTTGATCCGAACTGGGTAAACATATCACTGTGTTTTTTACTTTCTGCACTATTATTTTTATTGTTATCTTGTTCATTGTGTTGGATATCAGTGTCTCAACATCTGTGTAGGACATCTGATATCTGTGCCAGAATTTCAATTTGAAGTATTGATTGATTTAAAAGAAAGATAGAAGAAGAAATAGAGAAGAGAAAAGTGTAATATATCTTTGAAAATACTATAACACCCTTATAACAAATAATATTTTTAATTAAACTAATTTAATTATTTTATTTAAATTAAATTAAATAATTAACTATTCCCTTTATAAAAAAATTAATTATTTCTAATGTTTAAAAAAATTTGGGTTTGGATTTGGATTAAGAATTCTTTGAGGCAAAAAAACTTAAAAACAGTGACAAATAAATGAATTCAGTATAACATGCTTTAAATGGCTAAACGTGGGGTTAAATATGAAAATATACTAAATAGTAGTACACTTTATTCATTTCTCAGCACTTTCTCTTCAAAATTGGAGAGAAACAAAAAGTCTATGGGCCCCACACATTTTAGTTTCTCTTGTCTATTTCTTTGATGTGCCAAACATAAGAAATTCTCTAACTCTCTTATATTTCTCTCTCTTGTTAATCTCCCTTCTCAATTTCTCTTATTTTATGGTGAGTCATCAATGAAGATTTTCTAACACAAAAATGTAGCATAATAAAATAATAGAAATAAGGAAGCAATCATCAAGGGATTAGACATAGTATTTATGACCATACTAAAGTAGTGAAAATAACATCCATACTAAAGGGCAATTAAGGTCTTTTTTCCATCTGAATTCTTGCTTGCTAAGTTTTAAGGTATTGCCATGTGTTTCAAATTTGATCTTGATGTGGTGTTCTGCTTTTTATGTCAGCCTGTGCATTGTTACTAAAAGAATGCAAATATCATTTCATATTATGTCGTGTTTTACTTTCTTTGTCAGCCTGTGCATTGTTACCAATAGAGTATAAGTGTCATGCTGTGTTTTACTTTCTTTATCAGCCTATGCATTATTACCAAAAGGATGCTAGTGGTGTTTCTTGGTGTGGTGCGTTGAGCAAGTTTGTGGAATCATCAAGGCTCGAGTTTTGCATATTTCGGAAGATGAGAAATTGGCATGTAGCAACTTGTGTTGTTTTTTTTTGTAACACTTATTTCTTCCTTTTTTGCTGCAAATGTTGTAGAAATAACCCCATGGACTTTGGTTGTATTTTATGAGTTTTCTCTCTTTTCTTTTTGTAACATGGCTAACTTGGTAAAAAAAATTGTAAATGAGCCTTTGGAAAGTGGTTGAAATTTGGACTTGTTGACTTTTCCTTTCACTTGCAATTTAAATTTCTTAAAATAAACTTGACCAAAAGTGGAGCAAAACATACATCACATTCCTTTTGAATTCATCTTGAATATGTAAATGAACGACATTTCTAAGCTTGAATAAAATCCAAAAACTAAGTAATGCATCCTTGAAGCTTAATCACAACCAAATGTGCATAGGTTCACGTTGAATAATTTTAAGAAACCTATCCACGAATGGGTAAAGTTCCCGTATTCCTTGCCACTTAAGCACTAACAAAACCAAGATCACCAATTGAAACCAAGATCAATAATTGAAACCTCTTTGATAAAATTAATTCATCATGAACCAAAATGAATTTATCTTGATGATCACATGATTTCCAATAGACTTGAACTTTTGCCATAAACAACGTATTCCAACCTTTCACTTTTAATAAGCACAATGGGAAAGCAAAGTAGTAGATTTTGTATTATGGAAACACATAGACCAGAGAACAAGTCGGGTTATAGAAAACCCTAACTTGCAAAGGCTAATACCAAAACACAACAAATGGTGAGCAAGAGTAAAACCTTGGGAAAGCTTCCAAGCGAAACCCTAACTTTCCAAGCTCAAACTTATCACCCAAAACCCTTAGGAATCGATGATCAAATGAGATAATATGATGCATCCATGATAAAAAGGTTAGGGTGAAAATGAGGGTGTGACAACAGCAACTAGAATGTACTCACAAAAAAATGAAGATGGAAATGGACCGACAAAATCAATTCCCCAACAGTAAAAAACTTCCACCTCCAATATACTTTGTAATGGCATCTCATTCCTCTTTGTAATTTCTCCACTCCGTTGGCAATTGTCACAACTTTGGGCATGCACATGAGCATTTTTAAACAAAGAAGGCCAATAAAAGCCCGATTGAAGGACTTTCGTTGTCGTTCTTAGCCCGTTGAAATAACCACCATAAGGTGAGTTTTGACAATGCCACAAAATATTCCTTGACTCCTCAATTGTAACACACCTTCTCAAAAGGTTATCAATACCAATTTTGAATAAATATGGCTCATCCCAAACAAAAGACTTGGCATCGTGCAAATTTTTTTTCTTTGGTTCCAAGTTAGGCCTTCCGGAATTACTCCAACGACTTTGTGATTTGCCATATCGGTAAACCAATGCCTAACTTGCACCATAAACAGCTTTTCATCCTGAAATTCATCTTTAAACTCCAATTAATTTTTAGTTACTTCCACATTCACCAGACGGGATAAGTGATCTGCAACCAAATTCTCGGATCCCTTCTTGTCACGAATTTCAAGATCAAATTTTTGCAACAAGAAGACCCATTAATAAGCCTTTGCTTAGAATCTGGTTCGGTTAACAGATACTTAATATCTGCATGGTCTGTGTAAACAACTACTTTAGACCCAATGAGGTAAGACCAGAATTTTTCCAATGCATATACTATCGCAAGAAGCTCTTTTTCTGTAGTGGCATAATTGATTTGAGCTTCGTTCAACACTTTGCTTGCGTAGTGTATAGGATGGAAAATTTTCGTTCTTCTCTGACCAAGTACCGCATCAACGACATAATCACTAGCATCACACATGAGTTCAAAATCAAGTTTCCAATTGGGAGTCGTGATTATGAGTGCGGTAGTCAAACATTCTTTTAATGAATTAAAAGCAAGCATGCAAGAGTCATCAAATTCAAAAGACTTATCTTAGTTGAGAAAATTGCTCAAGGGCTTTGCAATCTTTGAGAAGTCTTTAATGAACCTCCTATAAAATCCAGCATGTCCGAGAAAACTTCTAATTCCTTTGAAATTCATTGGTGGTGGCAACTTCTCTATAACCTCCACTTTGGCTTAGTCAACTTCGAGCCCCTTTGAAGAAACTTTGTGGCCGAGCACAATTTCTTCTGTAACCATGAAGTTGCACTTCTCCCAATTTAGCACAAGATTAGTTTTCACACACCTTTCCAACACAATGTCCAGATTTTTCAAACAAAGATCGAATGACGACCCAAAAACTGAAAAGTCGTCCATGAAACTTCAATGGATTTTTCAATCAAGTCAGAAAATATGGCTTGCATACACCGCTGAAAAGTAGTTGGCGTATTACACAACCTAAAAGGCATCCTCCTATAAGCAAAGACCCCAAAAGGACATGTAAAAGCAGTTTTCTCATGATCGTCCGGGTTTACAATAATTCTATTGTAACCCGAATAACCATCAAGAAAACAATAGAATTTCTGACCAAAAAGCCTCTCAAGCATTTGGTCCATGAAAGGTAAGGGAAAGTGATATTTCCTCATAGCCGTGTCTATCATACAATAATCGATACACATTGTCCAACCAACCACGGTTCTTGTTGGAATTAATTCCTTCTTTTCATTCTGAATCACCATCATCCCGTCTTTTTTCAGTATCACTTGTACCGGACTAACCCAAGAACTATCAGAAATAGGATAAATCATTTCGGCCTCAAGCATTTTCACCAATTCTTTCCTAACCACCTTTTTCATGGTAGGATTTAAGCGGCGTTGAGGTTGAGCGACCGACTTAAAATCATCCTCCATTAAGATCTTATGCATGCAATAGGAAGGGCTTATTCCTTTTAAATCAGAAAGGGTCCATCCTATAGCATTTTGATTCTTCTTCAACACCACAATTAAGTTTTCTTCCTCCTCCATGGTTAGTTCGTTACTTATGATCTCTAGTTTGTGCCTCCCATCGTCAAGAAACACATACTTTAAATTAGGAGGCAAAATCTTCAACTCAATTTTTGTGTCCTCCACCTTTTATTTTTTCAATTCTTCCTCAAGCTCTTCCAAGGGAGGAACTTCTTCTAAAGCTTCAAGCTCCCGTAAACACTTTTCAATCTCATTTTCTTCACTCTCATTAATACTAAGCAAAGCATGAGTAAGAAATTTTTCCATAGGGGTAGCAACATGAACTTCCCTTTTCACCTCTTCAATCACTTCCTCTATTGCATCAAGACGAAAACAATCATTCTTTTCTTTCGAATGCTTCATGGCTTTAAAGAAATTAAAGAAAATTTCTTCATCTTGTACTTGCACTTTCATTAGACCATCATCCATATCAATCGCCATTCTTGCTGTTTTCATGAAAGGCCTTCTAAGAATTAAAGGAGTATCTTCATCTCCGTCCATGTCTAACACCACAAAGTCGACGGGAAACAAAAACTTATCAACTTTCACCAATACATCTTCAGGTACACTGTGAGGACGGGTAGTTGATTTATCAGCTAATTGCAAAGTCATCTTAGTAGCCCTCAACTCCATGTGTCCCAATCTTTTAACAATTGACAACAATATCAAATTTATGCTAGATCCCAAATCTATCAACCCATTTCCAACATAGGTATTGCTGATGGTAACCGGTAAGTTAACTTTTCCCGGGTCACTTTGCTTCCTAGGAAGAGTCCTTTGAATAATTGCACTACAACTAGCATCAATAACTACGGTTTCTTGGTTCGTATACTGTTTCTTCTTGGTGATGATATTCTTCATAAATTTCACATAAGTAGGCATTTGCTCAAATGCCTCAGCAAATGGAATATTGATTTGCAATTGATTAAAAATATACATAAACCAAGCATATTGCCTTGCGTTGTCCCTTTTTATAGGACTATGAGGATAAGGAAAATTTTGAATGGGGATGTTCACTTTCTCCTTTCTCTTCCTATCATTGTTCTTTTTCTCTTCTCTCCATTTCTTTTTAACTACATCATCCTTCCCATTTTTTTCAACTTCCTCCTCAACAATTCATCCTCCTTTTCAACTACAAACTCATTCTCCCCTTCTTTCTCACCAATGCCCAGATCAATCTTCCTCCCACTCCTAGTAAGGATAAATTTGCATACCTCATTAGGATCCACTTGCGGCTTGACCGAAAAGGCTTCTTTTTGCTTGTCGACAAGTTTCTTAGACAATTGCCCTATTTGTGCCTCAAGGTTCCTAATAGAGGAATCAGTGCTCTTTTGGTTAGACATTGAAATTTGCATGAATTGATTGAGAGTTTCTTTAATCTTAGAGCCTCCTCCTTGGTTTTGTTGCGGTTGGTTATAATTTTGGTAAGGTTGAAGGTTTGAAGAACTCGGCTCTTGCCTCCACCCTTGTTGGTAACCTTGGCTATTACCTCTCGGTTGGTAGCCTTGGTTATTGCTTTTATATGATGGTCTTAGTTGAAAGCGTTGATTTTGGTTTCCCGCATAGTTGGCTTCTTCAAAGACCGGTGGATAATAGTCGGTAGGATGATCACCTTTGCAAAGTTCACAACTTGCTACATGTTGATTTTGGTTGGGAACTTCTTGCATCTCTTTGATATGTTATGAAAGCTTTGACATTTGATTTGTCAACAACTCTACTTGTTGCGAGAGTAATTTTTTTTAGCAAGAATAACATCATTTGTTCCCAACTCGATCATGCCTGATTTTCTTTGAGGTGTGCCACGGTTGTGATTTCCTTGATGATCATTGAGTGCCATCCTATCAATAATAGCAATTGCATCTTCAGCACTTTTGGACAATAATGATCCACTAGAAGTAGCATCCAACAAAGTCTTGTGAACCGATTGGAGCCCATTCCAAAAGATGTGCACTTGAGATTATTCATCAAAACTGTGACCTTTACATTTTCGTAACATAGATTTGAAACTCTCCCAAGCTTCATTAAGAGATTCATTCCCACCTTGAGCAAACACCGATATCGCAGTCTTCGCTTCCATAAATCTGTTGTGGGGGAAAAATCGTTCAAGGAAATTTTCTTCCAATAAATTCCAATCTGTCATTACTAGATTTGATTGATCAAGATACCATTCCTTTGCCTTCCTGATTAAGGAATGCGGAAATAGTCTCATAAACAAGGATTCCTCTTTAGCTTCCGGCGCTCCCGTTGCACCCTCAATTTCATAGAATTTGGTGAGAGTTGTGAACGGATCCTCATGGTCCGCACCAGTAAAAGGATTCTAATAAAGAAGAGCAAGGATTCTCATTTTCATCTTAGAATGCCTCCCATTGTGGGCGTTGCGCGAAAACTGAGCGTTATGTCTTAGACTGTTAACACAAGGGGTTGAAGCAGGAGGTGGTGGTGGTGGTGGTGGTTCAGCCATGATTGGTGTAACAATGGGTGTAGATGAATAAGTTTCTCCACGCTCTTGTCTTTCTTTAGCAAGTTTCCGCCTCCGTCTAGTTCTGGTATTGAGCCTACGAGCGGTTCTTTCAATCTCTGGATCGAAAAGAAGTTGGTCCTCAGGTACACTCCCTCGAATAAACATAATATGCACACTTGACCAAACAAATTAAACAGCACAAGAAAAATAACAGGGGTAAGAATACAATACAAAGTTCTTAAATCAATAAACTATTGCAATGCTTGAAATATCAACAATCCCCAACAACATCGCCATTTTGTTTGAATCGTAGTTAAAGGGGGTTTTTGTTATCTTCTCCACATGGATTAAAGATATTTTGATGCTTGCCTTTCAACAGTTTATCGTTTCAAGAATAAGGGTTTTCAAAGTTTTGTTTATAAAATTTTCACGTTTTTAGTAGCAAAGCTTATAAACTCTAAAGAGTTTAATTAACAAAGTATATCAAAAGTAGATTTCATCTACCCTAACTTATACGTATTCTTTCAATCTTGCATATAAAGTTGGATCCAATTAATATCGTCGTGCATTCTCTCAACACCGTCTATCTCTAGAGCGACGTCATGAGAAATACCATATTCATCACTACACGATTTCTCCATATAACAACCAATATAGTAAGCTTTAAGTTCAACATAAAGCAACTATCGACCATAGACCGATCTCTCCAATCTATAAACCGATAGATGAATATTTTAGGTCAAGTTTCACAAAATCTATGTCTAGAGTTTTACAAAACAAGAATGGATCATTAAGAACAAAAATATTCATCATATATTAATCATCACTTGTTCACATACAAGTCCAATCAAAAGAAATACATACAAGCTAATGGTAGACTACCTCTACCTTTGATACAAAGGAAATTAGCTACCCATAACCATGGTAGCTTGCTTTAAAAGTTTTGGAAGAAGATGAATGAGCATCCACGTCGAAGAATCGAATTCGGATGCGAATCCAGTTTCTATTTGCAAAATATCACATTGTAGTGAAGAAATGTTCAGAAATGAAATTTTGGTGTGTAAAAATGGGTTATGATCCCCAAAAAATGTGAAAAGTACTTATATAGTACTTTTGGAATCTGTCATATTCGCACTGTGTTGACAGGCGATTTTGACCAAAGGTGAAAGACCAGGAGAAATTCAATGGAAAATCGACGCCAATGGGTGCTCAAGGTGTCGATCTGACACATGCCAGAAGGGTGCGTCGGAGAGAGGGCGATAAGCCATAGCGTCGGACGAAGGACAAGTCCCAAATTCGAGGGTAAGTGCTTGGGTGGGAAAAGTTTGAAAGTTCCAAGAACATGGGAAGTTGAAAAGAGAGTGGGGTGCCACGTGTTAGCACTAAAGGGCATCTGGGCAGATGAACGGTTATTTTCTAGGCCTATATAAAGCATTGTATTTTCCATTTTGAGAGGTCGCATTTTTTCACATTGTAAAGGGAAAACACTTAAAGTACCAAGCTTAGAGAGAAACGAGTTCAATCCCACAAAAATGTACAATTGCGTCCAACTTTACTTAATGCAATTTATTTTCAGAGTTTAAGTTATCGTCCTTTTTGCTTTCTGTTTTTCCTTTCCTTTCTTTTATTTTCGCTTTGTTCTAAACTCGACTGATCATTCAAACTTTACAACTGTTGCCAAAAAGCAAGAAACTGAAATATAACATAAACGTACGCTTCCAATTCCTTGTTCTGGGATTTGTGTGGCCGATCCTGTGAGTAAACCTGCGATGAAAGGCCAGCGGTTGTTCGCTCCGGCGAACAAATTGGCACGCCTGGTGGGACCCGTGTGCATTGAGTGTATGTTTTTGCATAGTGGTAAGATGGTAATACCATGATCGAACAACGAATCGTCTTCGACGGAAAGTACGGTTGTGACACAAACAACTGATGTTGGCTCCGGTACCGTGTCAGCGGTTTCAACTACCCCTAGTGGATCAACCGCGACGCCATGCCGACATGACCCTAAATTAACAATGGCAGGGACTTCAGGGCAATATATGCCTAGTATCACCATGCCTATACCTCGATCTTATGGAATGCCGACAGAGTTCATGTCGAGTTTGCACTCTAGTGGCCCTTTGTTCGGGGAAAGTTCGTCCCCAGCGTTTTCACCCTATTAGGGGGCAGGACATATGTCGAACTAGATGGTTCGACCCCCAGGTTTTAATATTTTTTTCTCAATCCATACCTACATTCACCTCTAATTCTGTCGCGGTCATGAGGCAACAGATGGATGAGAGTAATCATGAGATGGTCCATATGTTGACTCAACAGATGGGTACGATATTGAGACCACTGATACAAGAGTCAACACAGAGTTATCAATAATTGGCAACTCAAATGACATATATAGGTGACTTTCTAGGCGCTCCTAGGGCTCAAGGTCGACAGACCCCTCCACCTCGACCGGAGATGCCCATTCGTCAAGATGAGGTCTTCGACGAAACTATTGAACCACCCTGTGAGTTCGAAGAGATTCCTAGGATGGCCCAGAGGCCTCCCATGATTGTCTATAGGAACCAAGATCCGGATTTTGTCGTCCGACAGGTTCGACAGGACGCCTTGGCTGGGGAACACAACTTAGAGGCCGTAGTCGAACATATCATGGTCCGTAATGGGGCAAACCCCGGCCTTCGACGGCCAACATACACATCCCCATTACCAGATTTCGTATTACAAACAGAGTTACCCAGGGGTAGAAAGTGCCAAAATTCACCAAGTTCGCTGGGGAGACAGAGGAATCCACTATCGAACATGTCGCCGGATACCAAATCAAAGTTGGTGACATAGCAAACAATGAGGACTTGAAAATGAAATATTTCCCAAGTCCCCTCACGAAAAATGCATTTACGTGGTTTACCACGTTGCCCCCTCAGTCCATCCATATGTGGGCACAGTTGGAGAGACTGTTTCATGAACAATTTATATGGGGCAGTCGAAGATAAGTATGAAAGAGTTGGCAAGCGTTAAGCGCAAGGCCACAGAGTCAGTAGACCAGTACTTGAACAGGTTTAGACTTTTGAAAGCACGGTGCTTTACTCAAGTCCCTGAGCACGAATTAGTCGAAATGGTCGCCGGTGGTTTAGATTATTCGTTCAGAAAGAAGCTAGACACGCAATACCTTAGAGATATGGCGCAGCTGGCTGACCGAGTTCGCCAGGTCAAACGATTAAAAGCCGAGAAAACTCACTCTAACAGATATCGTAAAAAAGAAAAAGTGTCCTATGTGGCTGCTGACGAATATTCGTTCGACGATGAAGAATTCGTCGATGAAAGTGAGATCCACGTGGCTGAACTTAAGCCAGGACCTCCCTACACTCTCAAGTTGTTGAAACCATCAAACCGGAAAAATCCCGCCAACACTGGAAAAACGGATAAATACGTTGCCAAAACTTATACTTTTGATGTTTCTAAATGTGATGAAATATTTGATTTACTGGTTAAAGATGGTCAAATAATTATTCCTCCTGGTTTAAAAGACCCCCCTCTAAAACAAAAGAAAAAGAGGGGATTTTGTAAATTTCATAATTTCCTTGGTCATAAAACGGCTCAATGTGTTCTTTTCAGGGATTTGGTGCAGAAGGCTTTGAAGGAGGGTCGACTCCAATTTGGCAAAAAGTTGAAGATTCAGGTTGAAACCGACCCACTGAAGGTCGAAGAGGCTTTGTACTCAGAGGTGTACGAATGTATGATGGTTGAGGCTACTAAAGGTCTTGACAAACAACCAACGAATGGAGTGGTGGAGTGCATGATGGTCAAAACTACTGAGGGTTCCGACAAGAAAGCTGAGGACAAGCTCGAAGCAGTGTATCCCCAGGCTGGCGAAAGTTTGGAAGATTTTCAGGAAAAGTGCAAGATAAGCGGGCCGAAGGCCGCAGTATGCCCTAGGTGCAACGCTGTGTTCGACGAGAAAGCTACTGTGAGGTATGAGGCCAGCAAGAGAGAAGGGCTGCCAGGAAATAAGCCACTTGTCCCAAGGTTTGTGTTTGATAAAAGTGGGGCTCCTCGTCGAAATAAGGAATACAGAAAGCTGTTCCAAGAGGCGCGACCCAAAAATTTTGTGCCTCCGTCAGACACCCCACAGGAAAGATGGATGGCACCAGTCAGCTAGAAAGGAAGTAAAAGACCAAAATGGAAGGCTCTAGATTTGGAAAAAGAGGTGAATGTCGCGGACAAAAGAGTCGATCCACAGGTTATATGGTTTCCCCTAACTACAAGGGAAAAAACCCCATGACTAGGACTCAGTAGAGACGCTATCAACCCAGTAAAAAAGTTGAGAAAGAGGCTGCAACTTCACAATCGTATCCTGTCGGAGCGTCTGGGAAAAAGCGCCAGCACCCAAGAGGAAAATGGGTAGAAAAAGACAGAGTGATGACAAACCAGACCATGACAATAACTGTGAACACATCAGGGGAGAAAGGAGTGGTGTCGACCCAAAGCTCAAAATGTACTTCGTTGGTTGAAAGCAAAAAGGAGCCAGAATATACCCCTCAATCGGATGAAGAGGAAACAAAATACTCTCCTCAGTCGGATGACGAGTATGATCCATCACCTGAGGGAGATTTTGACAAAGACATGTACGACGACACCTACGGCGAAGATTTCGTGCTGAATTATGGTATCGTGTCGATACTACCAGCTGAGTATGACGTGGTGTATGAGATCTCTGAGGAAGAAGAAGATTTCGTCCCTAACGAGAATGCGGATGACAAGCGGCTATGTTATTATATGATGAATAGTGGTGTGGTTGAAGAGCAAACGGCTATGTTTGAACGTCCTAGTCCTGGGATGATGTACCACTTGAAGCTGTTATTCATAAAGGCAAAAGTTGATGGAGTGGCGGTTAACAAGGTGTTTGTGGATGGTGGAGAAACCGTGAATCTGACGCCCCACAATTTATTTAAGAAAATTGGAAAAACGGAGGCTGACCTCTACCGCATAACATGGTTTTGTCCAACTACGAAGGCAAGACCAGTAACATCCTGGGGGTTGTCCAAGTGGACTTGGCAGTAGGTACAACCAACAGGCTAACACTCTTCATGGTCATCAATTCAAAGGAAAATTTCAATCTGTTGCTGGGACGGGAGTGGATCCATGGAATTAGGGAAGTACTGTCTACAATGCACCAGAGGTTGACCATTTGGAGAAAAGATGGCATCGTCAAAAATATTGAGGCAGATCAGAGTTAATACAAAGTCGACGACGCCAAGGGTAACAAGAAGTCTTTTGACCAACACTTAGCAAATGTGGCTCCTTGTGACGACGGGTCAGGATCCTACACCTCTGTCGATACGAGTCGCGTCCTGAACTTAGACCCCGACTATGGGTTCATCTGGGATGCTGCCGACGAAGCCATGGAGCCTATGGAAATGCCACCAATGGGGTGGCCTACAGTCGGTGAAAATGACTGTTGAGTCAGAAAGCATGACTCGAATTTTGGCCTATTTGGCTGAAAATAGAAGGATGTCGGCACTTGAAAAAGATAAATCACCCCAAATAGTTAAGGGAGCCGACTGTGATACACAAACAGGTGGCCTACAGGGCCAAGAAGCAGCTTTGGAAAGCCGGAGGCTTGATTGTATTTACGATGACGAGCCTTTAGGGTTTGAGAAAGACCCAAATCATGAGCTGCAGAAAATGTAGGCGCAAGACCCACTTAAAGAGGTTGACTTAGGGGATGGGACAACCAAAAGACCCACATATGTGAGTGCCAAAGTGGAGCCAGAAATGAAGGCCAAGCTGATTAAAGTATTAAAGGAGTACAAGGATTGCTTTGCCTGGGATTATGGCGAAATTCCTGGTTTGAGTCGGAGCGTAGTGGAGCATCGACTTCCAATCCAACCAGGTAAGAGGATAGTGAAGCAACAACCTCGACGCTTCGCCCCAAAAGTCACGTCGAAGATCAAGCAGGAAATTGAAAGACTGCTCAAAAGTCGGTTCATTAGAACTGCAAGGTATGTAGAATGGATAGCAAACATAGTACCTGTTATTAAGAAAAATGGAACCCTTCGAGTTTGCATCGACTTTAGGGATTTGAACAATGCTACCCTTAAAGAAGAATATCTGATGCATGTGGCAGAGATGCTGGTTGACTCAGTCGCAGGATTCGAATATCTGAGCATGCTTGACGGCTACTCTGGTTACAATCAAATTCTCATAGCCGAAGAAGATGTCACCAAAACTGCGTTTCGATGCCCCGGGGCATTGGGGACATATGAATGGGTTGTGATGCCTTTTGGGCTGAAAAATGCTGGGGCAACCTATCAAAGGGCTATGAATGCTATATTCCATGACTTTATTGAGAATTTTATGCAGCTATACATTGATGACATAGTCATAAAATCGTCATCAAAAGATGGTCACCTCGACCACCTTCGACGCTCATTTGAGAGAATGAGAAAATATGGATTAAAAATGAATCCACTAAAATGTGCCTTTAGTGTTCATGCAGGGGACTTTCTGGGATTCGTAGTCCACAAGAGAGGCATCGAGATTAACCAGAACAAGACGAAGGCAATCTTGGATCTCAAGCCTCCGACGACAAAGAAACAACTCAGTCTTTGTTGGGGAAGATAAATTTCTTGAGGAGGTTCATCTCGAACCTAAGTGGCAAGACGAAAGTGTTTTCGCCACTGCTCAAGGCCAAGAAGGAAAGTGAGTTCCGTTGGGGACAGGAGCAGCAAAAGGCTTTCGACGCAATTAAGGAGTACCTTACAAAGCCTCTGATCCTATTACCACCTAGTATAAATAAAAACATGAAGTTGTACATTGCAGCATCGGATGCGACCATAGGCACTATGTTAGCACAAGAGGATAGTAGTGGCGTCGAAAGATCCATTTATTACCTTAGTAGGATGTTAATAGATGCTGAAACTAGGTATACTCTGATTGAAAAATTGTGTCTATGCTTGTACTTCTCATGTATGAAACTAAAGTAATATATTAAACCAGTTGATGTTTATGTTTCGTCGCATTTTGATGTTATTAAGCATATGTTTTCCAAACCTATTTTGCATAGTCGAGTTGGGAAATAGGCACTAGCATTAACCGAGTTCTCTCTGACATACGTCCCTTTAAGGGCGATGAAGGGTCAAATAGTGGCAGACTTTATTGTCGACCATGCTTTGGTCGAAACATCGACACACAGTATCGACATCGCTCCGTGGAAGCTGTACTTCAATGGATCAAGCCATAAAAATGGGGCAGGTATTGGAATCCTAATAATATCCCCCACAAGGGATTCCAACTACATTTAAATGCAAAGTTGATGGCAAATTATCAAATAATGAGGTGGAGTATGAAACCTTAATCACTGGTCTCAAAATACTTAAGGATTTGGGAGCCAAAGAGGTCGAGATAAGAGGAGACTCAAAATTGGTGATTAAACAAATCACAAGGGAGTACAAGTGCGTGAAAGAGCATCTTTTGAGTTACTTCTCATTGGCGAGACGTTTGTTAGAGCATTTTGAAGTGGTCAACATTTCACACGTGCCTAGGGTAGAAAAACATAAAGCCAATGAATTAGGACAGATTGCCTCCAGTTATAAAGTGTTAGAGGGCAGGCTGAAAGAGTTAATCAAAACTAGGGAAAATATTTTTCCGTTTCGCGATTTCTTTCCCGATTTTGCGTCTGATGCGGTTCCTTTTGATCCGTAACTCGGATCGAGACGTTCTTGGTACCGATGGAAAGCTAATGAGATGTTCTTTCTTATAAAAATGGTTTTTAAATTGGTGGCCAATTTAATTGTGTCGAGAATTTGGAAATGTGTCATTTTGTCGACTTTTATCGTCGTAATTGTGTGCGATTGATGTGTTATCATGCGATATGTTTTTGGATATATACCGTATGGCTTGTGTGCTGTTATATGATGTGAATGTATGTGATGAAATATTGTGATGGTGGTTTGTGGCCTTAGGGCAAGTAAATGCATGGTGTTGTGTTTGATTGTATATGCATGATTATGGATGTTGAAATGGTTTACATGGTTGTATATGTGTATGCATTTGATTGTCATGAGTCATTGTATGCCAAGCATAATGATATGCATCTTGTGATGTCGTGTGCCCTTGTGGGGTGTGAGCGACAAAATGATTCTAGAGGGAATCTGCTGTAACGGTCGTGTTCCTTATACAAAGAGGACCTAAAGCGACGTTATAAATGATCGTGTGCCTTATACAAAGAGAACCTAAAGCGATCGGATCGTGTGCCTTATACAAAGAGGACCTAAAGCGACGGGGAACGTCGTTTGCCCCACGGGGATTTACACTAAGTAACAAGCGATGATTCCAATAATTCCTGAGTGAATTAATGATGAGAATGATGGATGGAATTGTACCGCATGCATAGAGTCGTTGTGTCGGTCTCTGTGCATTTGCATAAGTCATGAATGGATTGATTATGTGTGGGAATTGTGAATGGGATTGATGATTGATATGCCTTTGTGATGGATGCATGAATTATGAATTTTTTTGTTTTGTATTTGAATTATGGTATACGTTGTGTTGAGAATGTTTTTGTATACGTATTTCATGTTATTACATAATTGTATACAATTATATTATAATTGTGTTTCTCACCCTTCTGCTATTTTGAATGCTCTACGAGGCATTGCTGATTAGATGCTGGAGGTCTTTTTATGAAGATTATGTCTTCATTCTTTTGTCGGTCGGCTCTGATATGTAGCACCGGGTAGTCGGGGAGATCGTTATGTGATTATGTGTATATGTATATGTTTTTTTTGGATTTTACATGTGTGACTCTGTATATGACAGACAACCATTTTTTGTTATATATATGACATTTCAGTTGCAGATTTTCTGCTTTTATTCTGTATCTGAATTGTGGGTGTTAGGAACTGAGTTCCTCTGTTTATGTTGCTACCTGACTGTTGCATATCTATATGAGCAGGTTATTATATTTCATCATCGTGATGTGACGTTCCCATCTATGCCATGAATATTTTAATTACACTCTGATTATTTTTTATCGCTTTAATTACTCGGGTTATAGATTAGGGGTGTTACAGTTTGCCCGACGGGGAGTTACACTAAGTAACAAACGATGATTCCAATAATTCCTGAGTGAATTACTGATGATGAGAATGATGGATGGAATGGTACCGCATGCATAGAGTCGTTGTGTCGGTCTCTATGCATTTGCATAAATCATGAATGGATTGATTATGTGTGGGAAATTGTGAATGGATTGATTATGTGTGGGAAATTGTGAATGGATTGATTATGTGTGGGAAATTGTGAATTGATTGATTATGTGTTGAGCTCGTGATAGCATTGGTAATTTGATATGCATTGGTTATGGATGATATGTTTTATGTATAGACATATGCTATGTTTTGTGGGGATGTTGTACATTACAATGATTGTATTAATTATCTATGATATGCTATATATGAATATATGTGATGTGGTGGTGTGTTTCCATATGTCATAACTTTGGTATGCCTTTTGTGTGAATATGTGATTATGTTGGTATAATTGATATATACTATGTGGTTGGATTATTAGAAATATGTTATGTATTTGTGGTATGCTATATGTATTAGTATGTGATGCTTGTGGTGAGAATAATTATGCATGTGAATTTATATGTGTTTGCATATTATTATGCAATCCTGATTTAGTTGTTATTTCTCACCCTTCTGCTGTGGTTTGTTGCCCTATGAGGCAATTGTAGATTAGTATCTTGGAGGCTTTTGTGAAGATTAGTTCTCCATCCTTTTGTCGGTCTGTCTGCTCTGATACGTAACACGGGAGTCGGGGAACGCTTTTGTTATATATGTATACATTTGTTGGATCTATTTTGTATTACCTTTGTATGAATATTTTGATGTTATAAAACAATTTATTTTGTAAAACAAGTCAGTTATGGATTTTCCGCTTTATTCCATAATTGAACTTTCCTTTTGTTGGAAAAAGTTTCCCTTGTATGTTTATTCCATTTTGTGTTATGTATCAAATTTATGAGCAGGGATTGTGTTTTCTTTCTTTAAATGTGACATACTTGTTTCTGTCTAAGAATAAATTTTTATTCACTCTGATTTATTTATGTATTTTTTATCCGCGATGGGAATTGGGGTGTTACAAGTTATCCTAAAGTCTACGGCTAAACGGAAATGGGAAACAAAAGGAAAAAAAGAGACTCGGTAGTGTAGCGAGTGATTTTTGGATGTGGTTGCGAAGCACGATCGCTCTGGTACTACAGCTCGATTCATTTTTTATCCTATTAAAGCTGATGAAGGAAGGGAAATAGATGTCTCCAATTAACCCTGCTTGCATAATGAGTTTAAACAGCGGTCTGTTAGGTTACAGATGCTACAAAGATTCGGGGTTTCTCCTAGTTTATTTTTGTTGACGAGGGGTGCTTTAAGCTATCGGTTAGGATGTTAGGATGAGAGTATAGGATTTTAGGTTTTTGTTTAGTGTGCTCGCTAAGATTTTTTCTTTCAATCTTATGCCTACGTATTCCCGTTTTCCGAAACAGGGAAATCAGAGCGATCGTAGTTCCTCCTATTCTATGGGAGGAAATGGTTGTTTTGGTGTCTTGTTCAAAGCCCAAGACGTGAAGCGAAAGGTGGTTTATATCTTGTTCAAAGCCCAAGATGTGAAGCTAAAAGGTGTTGACTTTAGAGAGAATTTGTCATCTCTAAAGGGGGGGGGTTGTATGTCACAACTGTTTATAAAGGAGAATTACTTTAACCGGGATTTGTGAATTTGGCAATGCCATAATTTCCTTTATAGGGGATTTTAACCTGAAGGAGAAGACTTTAACTCAGTGTAGAGCAATGCCATCTTTCCTTAGGAATTTCTCATACTAAAAGAGGGACAGTGGCATGGATGTAGATAATCCAGAGGCTTGCCGCTTACAGCAATTAGATGAAGGGGAAAGAGTTGTTGAAGTTTGTGAACGAGGCACAACTTTGATGCTAAAAGGTTGATTGGATCAACCAGTGGTTTTCTTATATAAAGCCTAAGAGGAGGCTAATATATGTCTCGTACAAAGCCCGAGAGAAAGGCTAAAAGGTTTTGACTTGACGATGGAGTCTTTTGGTATCTCGTATAAAGCCCGAGATGAAGGCTACTTGACTTAACAAGAGAGTTTTTGTATCTCGTACAAAGCCCGAGATGGAGGCTAAAATTTGTTTGGCTCAATGAGAACCTTTTTGTATCTCGTATAAAGCCCGAGATGGAGACGAAAGGGGTGATTGACTCAACGAGGGAGTCTCTTATGTGTCTCGTACAAAGCCCAAGAGAGAGGCTAAACGTTGTTTGACTCCGCTGGGGAGAATCATTGTATAAAGCCCAAGAGAGAGGCTATGGTTACTGTTTCAGTTGAGTGACAGGTCCAGTATGCTGATTTAAAGAGAAAATCCGTTCTTATATGAGCAACATTGTACTCGAGGATTTGATTCGAGGATCCGGGCTATTCCTGTTCTTTAAGGAACCGGGAAATTCGAAGGGTATCAAGACTGTCCGAGTCTATGGGTTTTCTTCCTATCTAACAAAGGGGTCACTTGAGAATGTCTTTGAGACTCAAGGAGATTAGACTGTCCAAGTCTAGAGTTTCGTCTTTTGTACCATGCTTTGAGAAACAGTAGTAGACTCTTGGAAGGACTGTTCTATGCAGATGACTGTCGCTCCCAGGATTTTCATCCAGGTACAAACGCGAGAGTGGCGCGGAAAAACAGAGTCGCCAGCCATGTAAATTTATCCCAAGAGAGGGAAAGGGAACACCGCATAAACCTGAGGAAGAGGGAAAGGAATGGTCATCGCAACCATAACCTGGGTTCGGGAGTCGGTTACGCGAGGGGAAGGTGCTAGCACCCCACGCGTCCATCGTACTCAATGGGATTCACGCTTGTTATCTACTCTAAGGGTAAGTTATACTATCATCTAGGGCTGTACTAAAATGGAGAGGGAAAGACAAAGACCGACTCGGTAGGACGTCGACGTCCTAGGCCTACGTACCCCCTTGTGCAATGGGGAATTCAGAGTCAACGTAGTTCGGACCAAGTTCTTTTTGTGTTTTTTATGAGCGACGTTAAGTTCGCGTCCAGCAGTTAGGGTCGATGCCTGTTTGCGACTCAGATGGAAGGTAACATGCCCTTTTTGAAAATAGCCTTTAAGTTGAAGGTCCCGAAGGACAAAAAGGTTTGAAGTTGGTTTATGTTTTTTAGGACAGAAGTGGCTTAAGTTAGTTCCTAAGTTGCATTGCACCAAAGTCTAGGGCACAGGGGCGAATACTTAACGCATCGTCCCAAGACAGGACGCTCGTTAAGCACTCTAGAAAGATGAGAGGAAGCCCCTCATTTCTCATTCCCCATACTTAAGGCTCGTGCGCAATACACTTTATTCTTATTAAGTGTTTTAAAGAAATTTAAGATGAGAAGAGAGAAGACACAAGGGTGACTCTAAGGGGGGACTATGAGTCCTAAAGTCATCATGCATGGGTGACCTACGGTTAGTGAGGTTTGACGACACCCTAAACCTAAAGGAAGAAAAATAGGAGAGAAAAAAAGAATAAGGGTGACCATGGATACTTATCCATACCCTTAAAGAACTTACCTTAGTCCCTGCATAAAAGGTTAGTGAGAAACAGGCATAAATAATATCAAAGCAAATGAAAATCAAACAATGGCAAACAATAGTGATAATAGTCCAAACATGAACTCAGCAGTTAGAGAAACAACCCCAAAGCAAATGGCACAAGTGCCTTTCAAACAAGGACTTAGGCATGATCAGAAATACACATATAAGCAGATCTCAAGTGAAAGCAAACCAAATAATTAGAGAAATAACTCCTAAAATTCCCAAATTAAATGTCAAGGTTCCTCAACCAGAGACAAGCAACATACCAAAAATCCCTGCAAAAATTCAAAGTGTTAGTCATTCAAACAATTGGGCAAAGTTCAGGTGAGGAGTGGGGTTCAGTGTGCCAAAGGGAAGGACCAAAATGCAACATGAAATAAATTTAAAAATGAAAGAAAAATATTTTAATGCATTTTAGAATGTTAGTGAACAAATGCAAAAAGAACGGATTAAAAATATTTTATGGATGCAGAGAAATAAAATAAAGAAATTTATGTATGCATGATATGGGTAATTCTAAAAAGAAATAAACAAATAATTAATTTAAATGATAAAAATAAGATAAAAATAAAAAATAAAATTTGGAAAATTTATTAAAATGATAAATATGATGCATGAAATTTTTTAGTAATTTTTTTAATGCAATTAGGCATTTTTAAAAATTAAAAATGAAACAATATAATTAAAATAAAAATAAAATAAAATAAATGGTCTGGGGGTGTAGATAGTAAGGGATTCATGTTGAAGATGATAGTTAGGCCAGAGAGGGAGGGTGCGAATAGCAGCCCAACCCAACCAATTAATCAGCAAAAATAAACAAAAAAAAGAGGGTGCACGCATGTGACCCAGTCAACTGGGTAGACTGAGTCCTTACCTTGGGATCAATCTAACGTCCACGGATAAGTCAACGCAAGCAAAAAAGTACACGAAATGGAAAAGTATTATTGGACGTACACCATAGCAACGATGGGGTAATAAACACCTGATTATAAAGTAAAATTCAAAAAAATAAATAAAAAAGAAACACATGGCACGTTATGGACCGTCAGATCCCAAGATCCAACGGCCACAACGTCATCTTCCCCAAAATTCCTCCGGTGACCTGCAACCTTTTCCGGCGACGGGCTTAGGGTTCCGATCGTCATCTTGGAAGCACACCAACCTGGAACTGCCCAGAAACTACAAACAAATACACTAATCCAACCAGATTTTCACGAGGATTAAGATTATGCCATCAAAAACAACAAAAAACTAACGCATGGTGAGATACGAAGAGAAAAAGATTAGGGCATGAAACTTTAAATCATCATTTCAAGCAATATACGCATCCAAACACAAAACCAATCATACCAGCATGATCAGTGACAATAACACAACAATATACACGTAAAAAAGGAGAGTTTTAGGATCCTTAAAAATCCTTCCCACCTGAGATGGTTCCACACGTGTACTTGCTTTTGGCTGCGAATGGTGGTTGATTTACACTCTAGAGATCACCAGGAGAAGGTTTGTGGAAGAACTTTTTGCAAAAAAACTTGTGGATCGTGAGATTTGTTGAAAGAAGGCTTTAGGGTTCAAACTCTCCAATCCTCCAAATGTCACGTGTAAGCTACCCAACCAGTGCATGGATAGGTTTAAATAGGCTAGGGTTTTCTTCTGATGATGAATTGGGCTTGGGTAATTCCTTGTTTAATGAGTTTTTGAATTATCTTGAAAAATCACATTATGTTAAGTACACCTCCTCCATGCATGGGTATTTGAAAGTTTCATGATAAATCACTTGCATTTGAATTGTTAATTACACCCATATTGACATTGGGCCTTGAAACTTTATGATTCATGACTTTTAAACAATTTGGGAATTTTGAATAATGGAGAATAAGTAGTACATACACCATGAAATTTCTTGGTTCTTGGGCCCAAAATAATCCTCAAAGAAAGTCCTTTGATATTAGAATGTGGCATGAAGCAATGGAATTGTTTATAGGTCATTATGCCCAAAGTTGTGAAAATGGGATCATGAGAAACCCTAAAAACTACTTTGCCTTCTTTTGACCATAAGTTGAGTTTCACAAATGATATGGAGACCCACTAGTACTTGTTGGAAAGAGGAGAAAAAGATCTTAAACTTTCATGTTGGAGAAAAATTCATTTAAAGCTTCATTGATGATAAAAAGTTAAGTTGAATGCAGTGCAGGAACTTGCCAAAAATGGAAACTTTTCATTATAGGTCACTTTCCAAATTTAGAAACTTTGCACCAACTCCTGATTCCTGATAAATATGTATGAAACTTGACCCCTGGAGACCATATGAGGATGTGAGACCTTGAAAACTTTGGAGAGAACCTCAAAATTCAACAGTTGACTTCTCCTCTCACTGTTGACTTTTACCCAATTCAACTGATTTTCAATCCATTGGCCAATTGAACTTCTCCTGAACCAAACTGATGGACAACCTCCCATCCCTAGGTATTTAGGGACCCAAGGAGTACCATGGAATCAAGTATTTCCCAAAAAATCAGAAATAAACTGACTTTATAGCAAACCCTAGTTGTGGCACCCTCAGTCTAGGAGGAAATAGCACAGTCTCCAAATCCAAATTCCTCTGAATATGATGTGTATCCTCTCCAACAAGGATAAGATATGTCATTTGATGATGATAAAAACCCAAGGAGCTTTCCTATTGGAGCAATAAACCCAATAATTTCAAAACCCTAATTCATGCACTAGTTAGGAGGGAGTGATCCACTTGAGCTCTCTTGGACAATACCAGGACTCTTGCTTGACCCTATGAAGCACTGCCTCAGGCACCTTGACCCCATGCTAAAAACCAATGATATGCATATATGATAATGCAAAATGCAATGCAATATAAGCCAGTTAGTGATAAAGTAAGGAGGGCAAATTTTGGGGTGCAACAATGACTAAGTTCTGTTCCTATACCTCTAGGAGGTCGTTGGGACAATTTGTACGAAGCCCAAGAGGAGGCTGGAAACTTTTAAGAAGCTGATCGGTCCTTGTACTAAGCCCAAGAGGAGGCTATCATTCCCGGAGGAAGAGATCATTATACAAAGCCTAAGAGGAGGCTGTGAATACTTCTAAAAAGCCGATGGGTCCTTGTACTAAGCCCAAGAGGAGGTCGGATTGCTTTTAGGAAGCCTGTGGGTCCTTATATGATGCCCAAGAGGAGGCCGATTCTTTTAAGAAGCCGATGGGTCCCCAAACCCCGAGAAATTCAAGACAGGTCATTCACGAGGAATAGATCAAGCCAGGAAAGTTCGAGAATTTGGAAGAAACTCGAGAGATGCCATTCACGGAGAAAAGATCATCTCTGGGGAGTAGAGTTTCTTGACAAGTGCTTTTAAGAAGCCTGTGGGTCCCCAAACCACGAGAAGTTCAAGACATGCCATTCACCGAGAATAGATCAAGCCAGGAAAGTTCGAGAATTTGGAAGAAATTCAAGAGATGCAATTCACGGAGAAGAGATCATCTCTGGGGAGTAGAGTTTCTTTGACAACTTCTACGAGTGACAGTCTATGAAAGGGTACACAGAGAATGCTGCCTTTCATATCTTCATATTGTTTAACCCCAAGAGGAGGGAAGACTGTGTCTGGTAATCCTATGGGGATCTAGTTTTGACTATTTAAGAGTGATCAACGGGCTTAATGCTAGACGTAGTTGCCGGGGAAACTCTAAATATCTATACTATTATTACACAGTTGATATGAGTTTATGAAAGAAGACTTACAGTGAAACAGCCCCACAATACAATTATATGTATATGAAAGTGGTAAATGAAAGCAATAACTACTTACTCGGTTGTAGAGCTTCCATGCTGTTTGGTTAGTTGTTCAACAAAGAAAGATTGAAAACAACAGTATATTCAAAATCAAAGGAGAAAGTGCTTTAAAAAGAAAGATTTGTGGCTTACAGCTCAAGGAGAGGCCCAGGGTTTTATCAGTGAGCACACTGTTTAAATTTGTACAGAGGGACTTATACAAGTTACTGTGGCCCAAAAAGGTTTTCTGTACAAAGGGATGGGTCTTACACTCTCTCAAGAGGCCCAAAAAGGTTTAAAGGAAATGATTGGGGCTTATAACACGAGGGTAGGCCCAGATGATTTTTCCGTTAAAAATGGCGATCGCACCGAGATTTTCTTTTAACGCGAAGGGACTTATACAATAAGTGAGGCCCAAAATGTTTTTGGTTAAAAGGGGATTGGGTCTTACACTCTATTAGAGGCCCAAAAATTTTGAATGGGTCTTATAGCTCAAGGAGAGGCCCAAAAGGTTATTTTTCAAAAGGCGACGGTCGCGCCGTTTTTTTTTACGGTATCGGGACTTATACAATACATTGAGGCCCAAAAATGATTTGGTCAAAAAAAGGATTGGGTCTTACACTCTATTAGAGGCCCAAAGTGTTTTGAAAATGATTTATGAGGGTTGAATTAATCCAAAAACCCTAATTTGTTTTCAAAAATGTGTTTTAATTGAATAAAAATTCAATTAAAATGATCAAAATTGTTTAACATAGGAAAAATAAATTGTGATCTTGGATTAATGCTTCAAAAATTAAGTATTGACCTACAAAATAATTAGAAGGCATTAAAAGTTGCAAAATCAAGGTGGAAAAAATATTTTAAATGTCAAAAACAATTAAAACATTAATTCTTTGCAAAAATATCAATTATACAAAATAAATAATATTTTTGGGATTTTTTAGGAGAATAAAATATTTTAACATTTTTGTGAATTATTAAAAAAAGAATCAACTCAAAATCATTAAAACTCAGAGAGAAATTAATTTTTGAATCAATTAAATAAAATCACAAAATTCAAATATTCAAATTTTGAAAAAATGGTGCCAAGAACAACCAAGAACACGCGGGTGTTCTGGGCTAGCCCAGATTTGCATTTTCTCTCCAATCTCACTGAATACTTGATTATATCATGCAATCCACATACCAATCAACTCGTTTCAACCTCACGATCATGTCTATGGTATTTAATTTCATTTAAATTAAACATATAACAAGAAATCACGAAAAATCCTCAAGAACCCTAATTTCTGCATGAAGGCTAGGATTTTTGATACACGATTCAAACAATGCAATTAATTGAGGGGAAACATTCCATGCATGATTATGAACATATGGCCAAATTATTGTGCAGCAAAAATTGCATGGATCATAGAGTTAGAAGAGCTCATGCTTACCACTTGCAGCTGGTGATCGTGATTTGTGTTGGAGGTGTTACAGCTAGGTTCCAATGATCTGGATAGCTTCCCTAAGTGCCATGGAGTGTGTATGAATGCTTGGAATGGATTGAAATGGTCTAGAACTTGAGATGGTACCCCAACTGCAAATCTGTCAAGAACTTGAGCAATTGGCTGGTGATTTTGTGAAATCTGTTTTCCAGATGTTATGTGAGTGTTTGTATCACTTCTATATGATGTATGTGAGGTGTGTGTGTGATTGGTTTGATTGGAAAAGCTCCCAAACTCAAAACCCGATAGTGACTTGCCTTAGAAGGCAAAATTGGAGTGAAAGAAGAGATTTTAAGGAAAGCATCTATTTGATGGCTTTGGTGTACTCAAACTGATCACAATTGAGCTCTATTTATAGTAGAGCAAGTTTGTTTTGGGATCCACAGTGAATGGCAACTGCAGCAGAGGTTTGGCCAATGTTGTCCAATGGAAATCCAAGTCTCCTCTAGCCATTGACTAGAGGTTAGGGCACAGGGTTGTGGTTCCCTTGGTCTTGGATAAGTCTTGACTAAATTCAGTTGAGAATGGCTCAGTCCATGCCAGCTTGATGCTTCCATTGAATGCTCCAATCCAAAATTGGAGTCTTGTCCCTATTTTGGCCATTCTAGGTTCAACATGCTATTTCTTGTTCCAAAGATTTTGGAGGCTTGGCTCAGTGATTGTCCCCTTTAGATTCAATCCTCAGAGGTGTCCAAGTGGATAGGAGCATTTGGATTTGGCTGATTTAGGCAAATCGACCAAAAATGCAAAATCTGCCTTGCCTTGACAGATTTCAACAAGGCAACTTGCCAATGTTATATCTCATGACTCAAATTGAATTTGGTAATGTTCTTGGCCATTTTGGAAAGCCCTTACATGATACAACAACTGTTTGAATATGTTTGGTTTTGATCTCTTTTGAATTCAAGTGAAAAATCCCCCTACATTTGGCAAAAAGTAGGGTAAAATCTGACTTAGTGAAATTTTCACCAAGTGTTGGAACAAAGTGACTTTTCTTGATTTTGATCACTCCATAACTCAAAATCCATGAGGAATTTGGACATAGGTTAGTATTAAGCTTTTGTAGAGGGCAATGAGATCTACAAATCAAGCTTTGAATGGGGACCAATGGCCTTGTGATTTAGGAGTTATGATCCTCCAAAGTTGGCACATTAGTGTCACTTTTTCCATAACTTAGAAATTTTTCTAAGTTTTTATGGTTACCCCTTTTACAAGTTATCCCACTTTCTTTGATTTTTCTTGATGAATGATGATTCAAATCATACATTAACATCATTTTAGGGTTAAAAATCCATTTTGGTGAAAAATCTCAAAAAGTCAAAGTTGCCTTTTGTGCACAGTTGACTTTTTTTCAGATGAATTCCAAACTGTGCAATTCTTCATGAAATCATGTCCTTGACCTAAATCAAACTTGATGGACATGTTCCATGGGTGTCACAGGGTATATTGAATCATGTCTTAGGGCTTGGGAGCATGTCCTGGTCAAAAGTCAAAGTTATAGTTGACTTTCCTCGCGAAACCCTAATTGTGGTGCAGATGAAATTGAGACTTGTTGCTCAAGCTTCTTGGATTAATCCATTATTCCAAATGGATAAATATAGTTCATTAAAGACCCTCAAACCCTCTCTTGAGGTCTTGGCTCATGATTTTCCCTAAAAGTCAACTTAGGGGTGAATTAGGTCAAGAAACCCTAATTCCTGATTTTTGATGAATGCATCCCCTGAGGCAAAATTGACTTGATGATTGGGTCCATGAGGTTCCATGGAGTATATTAGGTTATGTTGTGGATCATTGGCTTGTGCCCAGATGAAAAATTTCCATCTGGAGGCCCTGGTCGACCAAAACCCTAATTTGGTGACACTGTCGATCTTGAGACTTGATCCACCCATAAGGGAGCTGCCTTGTGCTTAATCCTTGAAGTGGGAGTCCTTTTGATCCATTGTGGATGTTTGAGAGGTTAGACAAGTTGAAGATCATGTCATTCCTTGATTGATCCTTTGTCTAAAGCTCCGAGAGGGCTTGAAACCCTAATTCTTGATGGTAGTGAATGCTCAACAATCCTTGAGGCATTTGATGAGGCATGAAAGTACATCCATATTGTGATGATGATTTGCACAATGATGGGAAATCTAAGTGGTCAAAATTTGGGGTATGACAGATGCCCCTATTTAATCTTCTTGGACACGAAGGTGTGAATGACGAAGGTATTCGGGCATTCGGGGTGCAAGAGGATTAAATATCGGAATACCCAAAATTTTGACGGCGTCTATGATTGGTAATTCACACATTCATCTTCTTTTGCTAATCAATGATGCTTAGAAAAGGTAAACTTCCCCTCGATCCTGGTTTCCTACCGAGGAACTGGTCTCAGTTTCTGATTTAAACTTCCCCTCGATCCTGGTTTCCTACCGAGGAACTGGTCTTAGTTTCTGATGTAAACTTCCCCTTGATCCTGGTTTCCTACCAAGGAACTAGTCTTAGTTTCTGATGTAGACTTCCCCTCGATCCTGGTTTCCTACCATGGAACTGGTCTTAGTTTCTTTCGTCAATAAACTTTATTGACAAGGGACGCTATTCGTAGCGGCTTTCCTTCAAACTTCTCGCCGAATTTTCCTGGGGAGATGCTATTTGAGTGGAAAAAGTTTTGATGTCAGACTTGCTGGGGAACCCAGTCGTCTGAGTTGTAGAGGTGCACAAACTTCTCTGTTTGGAGACGCCATTTGTCGAATCTACTGGGCAAAACGAGTCTCTTGAGAGACTACTTTTGTTCGGGGTCTTTACATCATACTTTTCTCGGAGATCTTCTCGGAGAAATGCCATATGATGTGATCCAATTTTGAGGTGTCGAGGACCTTTTCATCAGTGGGTTTTTTTGGAGAAAGGCAGTTGTACTGCCAAATCTCTGCTTAGGAGGCTTTCTTTGGGGATTTTTCTTTAATCCGGGAAAGCAAGGATATCATCTTCAATGGCGAAGAGTGATGTTAACTGAGGGCTCTCTGGTCTTTCAGAGGTTCAAGTTATCAAAGTGGTCGAGGACCCAACTTCAATCCAGAAATAAAACTGGAGAAGAGAGATTGTTCAGACGTAACACTTCCTGACGAGGAAAGGGCTGACAACTCGATTGAGAGGACTTTTATCACTAGGGGACAAGACCGACTAGAGTGATAGTGATGCAATATGACTGTGAATGTAAATCAATAATGCATGATGCATGTATGTATATGCTGACAAAACTGACCCAACATATAAACTAAAAGATGAACACGACTGGATACTCGGCCATTGCAGGAAGAAGAAGTACCGTTGGTTCAGAATAACAATTCCACCTTGCTTAGGAGAGATAGTCCCTGTTGGGAGCTATGTTGATCGGGCTTAGGAGATGAGAACTTGGCCGAAGCGTGTCAGACGAAACAAGGTCTTTGACACAATTGATCCCTTCATTCAGGCGTACTGGCGTAGAAAGAGTACTTTGATTCTGCACTTTGAGGTTCGATTACTTCTGGAGAAGCGACCGATGTTCTTCTGATGTTCCACAGTCAAAAGAAATTGACGTCTTTATTAAAAAGCAGAAAAAGTTTTAACAAGTAAATTCATTTTTTGTTTTATTTCAAGAATCGTTAATCATACTAAAATGTCGTTATGTAAAGCTAAAACAAATAAGAATTACAAACAAAAGCACAAAGGCTCAAATTTTATTGATAAAATGGAGATCAGCCAAACGCGTGATTCCAAAGAGTATATACAAAGTTTGAAAATGGTAATTTACAGGGAAAAGGGCTACGTTGAAACATAACGACCACTATCCTTCTACCAACTTTGAATTCGGGACATCCCGAGCTTCTGTCGAAGATGACCTTGACTGGAGTTTTCTGACGGATGATGTAAATGCTGCTGAGGGACTTGCCTCTGTTGAACATAGTTACTTGCCATTATCCCTAATTTTTGCCTGGATTGTACTGTGATGTTTCCAATCCACCGGGATGATTTTTTCCATGTCTCTAACTTTTGCATGGACCGCCCTTTCAGGTTTTCAATCCACCGAGACGTTTTTTTTTAGTTTAGGCGAAGTATTTCTTGACTACATCAACATTCGTGGGGTAGGCAAATTCCTCTTCTTCCATGGTTGCAAGTCTCAAGGCGCCGCCTGAGAAAGCTTTCGTGACCACATAGGGGCCATCATAATTCGGAGTCCATTTACCTCGCGAATCAGTGAGAAATGATTGTATCTTTTTGACCACGAGGTCTCCTTTTCTGAAGACACGAGGTCGGACCTTTTTGTCAAATGCCCTCTTCATTCTCTGTTGATACAACTGACCATGGCATAGTGCCTTTATTCTCTTAGCTTCCATCAATACTCGGATTGACGGGATCTCTACTTCTATGGGGAGAACTGCTTCCATACCATATACTAGAGAGAAATGGGTTGCCCCTGTTGTAGTGCGGACAGATGTGCGATAACTGTGAAGCGCAAAGGGTAGCATCTCGTCCAGTCTTTGTAGGTTACAACCATCTTTTGAACGATCTTCTTGATGTTCTTATTGGCCGCTTCTACCGCTCCGTTCATCTTTGGTCGGTAGGGAGATGAGTTATGATGTTCAATCTTGAACTCTGCGCACAACTCTTTCATCATCTTGTTGTTCAAGTTAGATCCATTATCAGTAATGATCTCGCTTGGAACACCATAACGGCAGATGATATTGTTTTTGATAAATCGGACCACCACTTGTCGGGTTACATTGGCGAATGACGCTGCTTCGACCCACTTAGTGAAATAGTCAATGGCTACCAGAATGAACTGATGTCCGTTTGAAGCTTTGGGCTCAATCAAGCCAATCATGTCGATTCCCCATATGGAAAAAGGCCATGGGGAAGAGAGAACTTTGAGATGTGATGGCGGTACATGAATTTTGTCGGAGTATATCTGACACTTGTGACACCTCCTCATGTACTTGTAGCAGTCGAATTCCATTGTCAACCAATAGTACCCTGCTCTTAGGATTTTTCTCGCCATTGTGTGTCCGTTGGCATGAGTGCCAAAGGATCCTTCATGAATTTCTTTCATAAGTATGTCTGCTTCGGGTCTGTCGACGCACCGGAGCAAAACCATGTCGAAGTTTCTCTTATAGAGTATGTCACCGCTCAGGAAGAAGTTTCTAGCCAGTCTTCTGAGGGTTTTTCTATCCTTTCTTAGTGCCCCAGGTGGGTACTCTTGTTTTTGAAGGAAGCATTTGATATCGTGATACCAAGGTTTGTCGTCTATGATTGCCTCAATCGTGAAGATGTAAGCGGGCCGTTCAAGACGCACTATGTCGATCTTAGGTAAGTCGTTCCATTGACCTACACTAATCATGGAAGAGAGAGTGGCTAAAGCGTCAGCCATGTGATTCTCATCACGAGGGATATGATGAAACTCGATTCTGTTGAAGAAAGGTAACAACCTTCATGCATAGTCTTTGTAAGGAATCAATCCTGATTGGTATGTGTTCCAATCTCCTTTTATTTGATTGATAACCAGGGCTGAGTCACCGTATACGTCCAAGTTTTTGATCCTTAAATCAATCGCTTCCTCGAGACCCATAATACAAGCTTCGTATTCGGCCTCGTTGTTCGTACATTTGAACGTGAGTCTGGTGGTGAAAGGAATGTGGGTACCCTGAGGGGTAACAATTATTGCCCCAATTCCGTTTCCATAATGATTAACTGCTCCGTCAAAGATAAGTCCCCATTGGGAATCTGGTTCTGGCCCTTCATTGGGTAACGGTTCATCGCAATCTTTCATTTTTAGATACATGACATCTTCGTCTGGGAAGTCAAACCCGATTGGTTCTTGATCATCAATCGGTTGATGAGCCAAATGATCGGCTAAAACACTCCCCTTAACAGCTTTCTGAGTGTGGTACTCTATGTCATATTCTGATAATAACATCTGCCAACGGGCAATTCTTCCCGTGAGAGCAGGTTTTTCGAAAACGTACTTGATTGGATCCATTTCGGAGACCAACCAAGTAGTACGACAAATCATGTATTGGCGAAGACGTTTGGCTGCCCAAGCCAAAGCACAACAAGTTTTCTCAAGCATCGTGTACCGAGTCTCGCAGTCGGTGAACTTCTTGCTTAGATAGTAAATGGCAGACTCTTTTCTTTTGGTTTCGTCTTGTTGGCCAAGTACACATCCCATTGAGTCCTCTAGAACTGTGAGGTAAATGATCAGTGGTCTTCCTTCTACTGGAGGTGATAGAATCGGAGGATTCAACAGATATTCCTTGATACTGTCGAAGGCGGTTTGACAATCTTATGTCCAAACGCAATCCTGGTTCTTTTTGAGTAACTTGAAAATTGGCGCGCATGTCGCGGTCATAAGGAATATGAATCTGGAGATGTAGTTCAAACGTCCCAAGAATCCTCTGACTTGTTTTTCAGTTTTCGGAGAAGGAATTTCTTGAATGGCCTTGACCTTGTCAGGATCAACCTCAATTCCTTTCTGGCTGACGATGAACCCTAGTAATTTCCCTAAACGGACACCGAAGGTGCACTTGTTGGGATTCAAGCGGAGTTTGTACTTTCCCAAACGCTCGAATAGTTTTGACAGGTGGGTCACATGCTCCTTTTCTATCTTAGATTTTGCAATCATATCATCGACATATACCTCGATTTCTTTGTGTATCATGTCATGAAAAAGAGTTGTCATGGCCCTTTGATAGGTTGCCCCGGCGTTCTTCAAGCCGAACGGCATCACCTTGTAACAAAAGGTACCCCATGGGGTAATGAACGAAGTTTTCTCCATGTCTTTCGGCGCCATTTTGATCTGGTTATAGCCCGAGAATCCATCCATGAAGGAGAAGACTTTGAACTTTGTTGTACTGTCTACCAGCATGTCAATGTGTGGTAAAGGAAAGTCGTCCTTTGGACTAGCCTTGTTCAGATCTCGGTAGTCGACACACATTCTGACCTTTCCATCCTTTTTCGGAACGGGTACGATATTGGCTAACCATTGAGGATATTCAGATGTAGCGAGGAAACCCGCGTCAATCTGTTTCTGTACCTCCTCTTTGATTTTGATGGCCATGTCCGGGTGAGTCCGTCTCAACCTCTGCTTTACTGGCGGACATTCTGATCTCAACGGTAAGTGATGTTCCACGATGCTGGTATCCAACCCTGGAATGTCCTGATAGGACCAAGCGAATACATTGGGGAATTCTTTGAGAAGCTTTATCAAACTCTCTTTGGCAGTTGGACTGAGAAGTGCCCCAATCCTGATTTCTTTTCTCTCTTGTTCTGAACCCAAGTTTACCGTTTCCAACGGTTCTTTGTGAGGTTCAATGGACCTTTCCTCTTGTCTGAGTAGTCGGGAGATCTCTTCTGGAATTTTGTTGTCATTTTCTTCTTCAGCCTCGAATACCGGGAACTCAAAGTCGGGAGAAGGCATCAGATCGTATGTTTCAACGGGGTTTAAAACAAGCAATCTGCATGACGTGATGATTCGTGTTTAGAAGAGATAGAGAAAATGCAAGTGTGTGCAGTGTTTTATTTTACTGCTTGTTTTTATTTTTAATTATTTTTTTAGGATTACCATTTTTTGAAAAAACAAAAAGAGAAAACAGCGATTAATGCGGAAATTACAGAACAACATTATTTTATTAATGAACAAGTCGATTCTTGAAACTACAACCCTATAAAACAAAACTCTGTCGCTTTGGGCAAAGCGAAGAGGGAAATTTACAGAAAGTGAGCCCTATCAAAACATCTGTTTCACCCGGGCAGGGTGAAAGGTTAAAGATGGCAATTACTTTGACTGATGAACGACCTTCGGAGCATCAACAACAACCCATTGGCGGCGAACTCCTCGGTGAATCACAAAATCTGGCACCTTCCTTGATTCGTCTTCAGAAATGACGCTGATTTCTGGTGGAGCGGGATCATTGGAATCTGTCTCCCAGGCAGAATTGTCGTAGGAGAATTCCTCAGTTGTATTTTGCATAGTATTTGTGCTCTCAGCTGTATCTCCCCATCCAGTTGGCTGGATGTCTTCGAGCCTGATACGAGAGCTTTCAAGAGCGGTGTACTTGACCATGAAGTTGTACTTTCCACTTGGTTGTCCCAGGGTGTCCCACACTTCTTTCCAACTGGAGGAGTCATCTCTCTCGATGACGTTGACCTCTGGAAAAGCATAGTTGATGAATTTGAGTCCTGCAAATGTTGCGAATTTATCTTCATGTTGAGTAGTTTCTGAATGACCTGAGTGTTAATCCCATGACATGGTGGGGACATAGGTATTCTGTTCAATGACGGTCAGCCGCTTTTCATTGTTCGGCTGACTCTCTTGCCCCAAGTCTCCTGGGTAAGGTTGCCACATTGGCAGACCATCCATTGGGCCATAGTAGTTGTAGTCAAAGTTGTCTTTCATCAGAGTGTCTTCCTCTAATGAATTTGGCGGAGTACGACATCCTTCCGGATCACAACCTCCATAGATCATTTTGACATCTGACCGTGGTATAAATCTCGGACTCTGTGCAGGATAGCAAAATGGTATAGGCACCTCTTCCTGAGACATATAACCGTCCTCATTAAGGTAGGACTTCCATTCTTCATCTGTGTCAGAGGGATCTTCCTCATTGATAGCATGTACTGCTTGAGACACTGGGTGAAGGAAACCTCCACTGTGGAAGAAATCCTAAATGGGATGAAGACTTTCATCGTTAGCAGCTGTCTGGGTACAGGTTGCAGAAAAACCAAGACCCTTCTTTGTTTTATTGTCAATAGGAATGACAAGCTGTCCCCATCCGGTTGTATCGGTACTCTCGACTGCTTTGATAGCATCTTTGTATGAAGAAATGGAAGTTCCTTCTTTGAACTGATTGTTCTTGCTCATCGACAGTGCTTGGAACTGAGTTCCAATAACCTCCTCGGGTTCTACACAAGTAGATAATGATAAGTTACTCACGAGCAAGGCCTGTTCTCCATAGACTGTGACAAGTTGATCGTTCTGAACGAACTTTAGCTTTTGGTGGAGGGTTGAAGTGACCGCTCCAGCCTGATGTATCCAAGGTCTTCCTAATAAACAACTGTACATTGCCCGGATGTCCATAACCTGGAAAGTGACTTGGAAAGTATGAGGACCGATAGTTATAGGAAGATCAACTTTGCCGATAACTGTTTTTCTGGATCCGTCGAACGCTTTGACGACGACCTCGCTGATTCTCATCGGAGGGCCTTTGAATGATAATTGCATCAAAGTGGATTTCGGCATAACATTCAGGGCTGACCCTGTGTCTACCAGTACGCTGGCTAAAGCATCGTCCTGGCAGTTAACTGTAATGTTGAGCGCCATGTTATGACGGCGACCCTCTTCGGGTAATTGCTCATCACTAAATCCCAACTTGTTGCAGAAAGTGATGTTAGAGACAATGCTATCGAACTATCTGATTGTTACATCCTGTTCCACAAAGGCTTGCTCCAAGACTTTCTGTAGAGCCTCCCTATGGGCTTCTGAATTGAGTAATAATGATAATACCGAGATCTTTGAAGGAGTTTGTAATAGTTGATTGACAATGTTGTATTCACTCCTTTGGATGAGCTTCAGCATCTCATCATTATTTTTCAAAAGGTTGGTATCATTGGATTAACCGACTGATGGATCGAGAGCTTCTGTCTGAAGTTCCTTTTCTTTGTTAGCTTCCCCAACCCCTCGGTTGAAGATTCTACCACTCCATGTTACACGACTGATGTCTGCAATATTCACGACGGAGGGTAATGGAATTTCCTTTCCATTTTCAATTATCGTTGCACCGTATTTGTAAGGGATTGCCTTAGCTGATTCATACGGTAATGGTCTCGGTAGATAGATGACTAAGGGAGTCCTCTGATTTTTCTGACCATCATAAGTAATCTCGATCCGTCCCCGGTTGGGAACTTTAGATTCGTCAAGTAGAGGGATAATGGCAAAAACATCCCTGGTCCTGTGATGACCAGCGATTGTGACAACATCCTCGACTTGATTGGCAAGGTAGTCTGGCGACCAATTGGTGGGTCCAGAACCCAGATATGGGCGAATCTCTCCACGATCCACCTGACCCTGAAGAGCTGCTCTCACAAGGTAACACCCTTGGTTACTTTCCGAACAGACGCTACAACGGTCATAATTGTGTGGTGGCACCTGGCCACGCCCACGTTGAATACAATGTAACCTCACTAGGTTAGCTTCCACAGATCGGACATCCTGACTCTGACGCCGAGTGGGATTTCTGTTATTAATACTAATTTGCTGAGTATATTTATCCATATAAATTGGCATCCACCAGTGATTTAACAAGTGCTGAAGTGCCTCCTGGACAAGGGTACAACCTCGATCGTTTTCGCAACCCGCTTTACACCTCTGATAGTCATGTGATATTAAGAATCCGAGTCGGACCTGCTCAGCATGTAACTCTACCAGGTTGGTATTCATCACGCGAATATCGAAGATCAGAACCATATTGATCTGATAGGGATTCCTATCATGGTAGTCTTGGATCCATCCAAGATCCATCTGACGCTGGAGGGCTTCTTGTACAAAAGAGCAACCCTGTTTGTTTACCGAGCAAGTCAGACAAGAACTGTAATCGTGCTGCGGCAGATTATGATACTGGTTTTGCCTTGAGTGCATCGCCACTAAGTTAACATTCATTGCACAGATATCGTGGTTCTGAATGATGTTGGAATTCGTGTAAACCATGTTAACTCCACGAACTCAGTGCTCTTGGATCCATCCGAGATCCATTTGTTCCTGTAGAGCTGCTTGCACTACCGAACATCCTTGATTGTTTTTAGAGCAGACATCACATTGATGATAATTATGAGGTGGCACATGGCCATATCCACTCTGTCTACAATGCATCTTGACCAGATTGGTCTTTAACAAGAGTACATCGTGAATTTGATAGACAATGTTAGACTCTCCTTCTATCAAATTGACTGCAGCCTTCTCATGTTGAGGCAGCGGGTTCGTGAGAACATTAGGATTTGTATCCTTGAAGGATAAGACCCCGCTCCTAACAAGTTTTTGCACGTCAGACTTGAAATTGAGATAAGTCTCGATGTTATGCCCTGATCCTCCTTGGTGGTAAGGGCAGGTTTGATCCACCTTAAACCAAAAAGGCGGATTTTTCGTTACTGTAAGAGAAGATTTAGTCTGAATGTGCCCCTTAGCCAGTAGTAACGGAAATAGTTCTGCGTACAACATGGGTATAGGATCAAACCCTGATGGTCATGTTGTACGGTTGTTGTTATATGGAGGACGAGCCTGCTGAAGAGGCTGTTGTGTCCTTTGCTGATTAGGTTGGCTCTGCGCAACCTGAGTTGATACGTAGGAATAGGCGCAGGGCCGATAGCAGGAGTTACAGCTGCTACTGGTTGATAACGTCGCCTTTGCTTTCTGAGAGAGATATTCCCAATATCTTGCTCTTTTTTCTTAGGGAGAGCACTACCGTATTTTTTAGTACCGCTCGTCGATCCAGTGTCTATTACCAAACGTCACACTCAGACGGCTTCCTCAAGACGTACGCCCATGCCGACCATTTCGGTGAAGTCACTGGGCGCACCGACAACTATTCGGTCATAGTAAAATGAACTTAAGGTTTTTAAGAAGATCTTTGTCATCTCTTTTTCCTCAAGAGGTGGACAAATTTGAGCGGCGATTTCACGCCACCTTTGAGCATACTCCTTAAAGGTTTCCTTGTCCTTTTGCGACATCGATCTGAGTTGATCTCTGTCGGGTGCCATGTCCAAATTGTATTTGTATTGTTGGAAGAAGGCAGTGCCAAGATCTCTGAATGTGCTAATCGTGGCAGGGTTTAAACCCATGTACCATTTGAGTGCGGCACCGGTTAAACTATCTTGGAAGTAGTGAATCAGTAGGTCCTGATTCTCCATCTGAGCTGACATCCGCCGAGCGTACATCACCAGATGGCTTTGAGGGCAAGAGTTACCCTTGTATTTTTCAAAGTCGGGCACTTGAAATTTGTGCAGAACTTTTACATTGGGGACCAAGCAGAGGTCTGCGGCGTCCTTTCCAAATAAATCCTGACAGTGAATGGCTTGCAGCTCCTTCTGCATTTCCAAGAACTGTTCCTGGAATTCATCCATTCGGTCAAACATAGTTTCCTTTTTACCAGAAGGTGTTTGTGGAATCTGTCCTTCCGGGACAGTATGCACCACATGGGGTGGTACCGTGACTACAGCATGTGATCTCCCCTCTGCTGTACAAATTTACCAAATGTACAAAATGATACGCATCTGCGAGCAAAGTCAGCACAGGGTTTCCAATGAGAAAAACCTTAATGGAGTTGATATCGACGAAGTTATTAATGTTGGGAAACAAAAATAACCCGTAGGTGAGCATGACAAAGACGCTTTCAAAAGCAGTCACGTTTCCTATACTGGCAAAATACAGGGCCTTCTTTGTCAAGAACTGGGCTGGCAAACCTTGGATGCCACCCTTAGTGGTTAGGTGAGTCCTAACCTCAGACTCGTCCAAATGAATTGCTCTTGCAATGGTCTGATTCTTTGGAATTTATTCCAGTCCAGAAAATGGAGCTCGATCAGTAATGTGTAGATCAATCAGATGAGAATACTCCTCCAGCGTTGGTGCGAGCTGGTAATCCGGGAATGTGAAACAGTGATAAACTGGATCATAAAACTGAATGAGCGCATCCATGATTCCCTCAATCACATGGACTCTTAGCAGAGATAGCAAACCTCCGTGTTTGGCTCTGAAAGCCTCTTGGTTTGTGATCATCTTCGCCAAACCTCTTAAATCCCCTAGCTTTAGAACCTTGAAGGTGTACGTATGAGTTCTCCTTCTACCGTAATCCATTAGCGCAATCCTTTTCTCTGATATTTGCAATCATTGTCTTAGTTTAATTTGAAAAACTGAGAGACTCAGAAGAGAATATTTTTTTAATGTTTTAATGTTTTTTTTAAATGAATGCATGAATGCAGCACACAAAAACATAGAAAAAACATGGGGTCAAAGGGTCGTTGTCATGAAGTCAAGGCTCTACCCATCCCCAAAGGTTTATACTAAGATGATTTTTGTACCTGTACTCATTATCATCAGCTCCTCCCAGGAAAGCAAAACAACAAGCAGATCGCCAGCGAGTTGTAGAGCGATCTTAGAGTAAGTGCCATTCACCGAGAATAGATCACCAGCCTCAAATGAGGGTAGTATCGCGTAACAACTATTCCCGATAGTTTCCGCACTACAAAAGGGTTTGGCTCCTCAGCTTCTCAGACATCACAATCGGCCCATTGTCTAGGTGAGAGAATGGGTTACATTGGTCAGCCTCCACTGAGGTTGATGGTCGACCTCGTCGCCATCACTTATCTTAAGTGTATATTCAATCTTTCCACATGCGGCACCACACGCATTCCCATTAGCAGAAAAATAAACACGTATAGCAATTAGGAAAAGCAGTATATATATTTGTCCTAATCATCCTAGACCTATAAAGCTATGAATCCTAAGTTCCTGACAGAAAATGGGTTCCCCGGCGGAAGCCCCAATCTGTGGTTTCATTCTGAACTAACGGCGTCGACCTAAGATCCTAATGACGTCAAGGTTTCCACCTAGGGGACAAGAAAAAGAACAAGATCCTTAAAGAGACATGTAATTTTCCCCAGCAGAGTCGCCATTTTTCTGTAGCGAGTGATTTTTGGATGTGGTTGCGAAGCACGGTCGCTCTGGTACTACAGCTCGATTCATTTTTTATCCTATTAAAGCTGATGAAGGAAGGGAAATAGATGTCTCCAATTAACCCTGCTTGCATACTGAGTTTAAACAGCGGTCTGTTAGGTTACAGATGCTACAAAGATTCGGGGTTTCTCCTAGTTTATTTTGTTGACGAGGGGTGCTTTAAGCTATCGGTTAGGATGTTAGGACGAGAGTATGGGATTTTGGGTTTTTGTTTAGTGTGCTCGCTAAGATTTTTTCTTTCAATATTATGCCTACGTATTCCCGTTTACCGAAACAGGGAAATTAGAGCGATCATAGTTCCTCCTATTCTATGGGAGGAAATGGTTGTTTTGGTGTCTTGTTCAAAGCCCAAGACGTGAAGCGAAAGGTGGTTTGTATCTTGTTCAAAGCCCAAGATGTGAAGCTAAAAGGTGTTGAATTTAGAGAGAATTTGTCATCTCTAAAGGGGGGGTTGTATGTCACAACTGTTTATAAAGGAGAATTACTTTAACCGATTTGTGAATCCGGCAATGCCATAATTTCCTTTATAGGGGATTTTAACCTGAAGGAGAAGACTTTAACTCAGTGTAGAGCAATGCCATCTTTCCTTAGGAATTTCTCATACTAAAAGAGGGACAGTGGCATGGATGTAGATAATCCAGAGGCTTGCCGCTTACAGCAATTAGATGAAGGGGAAAGAGTTGTTGAAGTTTGTGAACGAGGCACAACTTTGATGCTAAAAGGTTGATTGGATCAACCAGTGGTTTTCTTATATAAAGCCTAAGAGGAGGTTAATATGTGTCTCGTACAAAGCCCGAGAGAAAGAGTAAAAGGTTTTGACTTGACGATGGAGTCTTTTGGTATCTCGTATAAAGCCCGAGATGAAGGCTACTTGACTTAATAAGAGAGTTTTTGTATCTCGTACAAAGCCCGAGATGGAGGCTAAAATTTGTTTGGCTCAATGAGAGCCTTTTTGTATCTCGTATAAAGCCCGAGATGGAGGCGAAAAAGGTGATTAACTCAATGAGGGCGTCTCTTATGTGTCTCGTACAAATCCCGAGAGAGAGGCTAAACGTTGTTTGACTCCGCTGGGGAGAATCATTGTATAAAGCCCAAGAGAGAGGCTATGGTTACTGTTTCAGTTGAGTGACAGGTCCAATATGCTAATTTAAAGAGAAAATTCGTTCTTATATGAGCAACACTGTACTCGAGGATTTGATTCGAGGATCCGGGCTATTCCTGTTCTTTAAGGAATCGGGAAATCCGAAGGGTATCAAGACTGTCCGAGTCTATAGGTTTTCTTCCTATCTAACGAAAGGGTCACTTGAGAATGTCTTTGAGACTCAAGGAGATTAGACTGTCCAAGTCTAGAGTTTCATCTTTTGTACCATGCTTTGAGAAACAGTAGTAGACTCTTGGAAGGACTGTTTTATGCAGATGACTAAGTTCTGTTCCTATACCTCTTGGAGGTCGTCGGGACAATTTGTACGAAGCCCAAGAGGAGGCTGGAAACTTTTAAGAAGCTGATCGGTCCTTGTACTAAGCCCAGGAGGAGGCTATCATTCCTGGAGGAAGAGATCATTATACGAAGCCTAAGAGGAGGCTGTGAATACTTCTAAGAAGCCGATGGGTCCTTGTACTAAGCCCAAGAGGAGGCCGAGTTGCTTTTAGGAAGCATGTGGGTCCTTGTATGATGCCCAAGAGGAGGCCGATGCTTTTAAGAAGCCGATGGGTCCCTAAACCCCGAGAAATTCAAGATAGGCCATTCACGAGGAATAGATCAAGCCAGGAAAGTTTGAGAATTTGGAAGAAACTCGAGAGATGCCATTCACGGAGAAAAGATCATCTCTGGGGAGTAGAGTTTCTTAACAAGTGCTTTTAAGAAGCATATGGGTCCCTAAATCCCGAGAAGTTCAAGACATTCCATTCACCGAGAATAGATCAAGCCAGGAAAGTTCGAGAATTTGGAAGAAACTCAAGAGATGCAATTCACGGAGAAGAGATCATCTCTGGGGAGTAGAGTTTCTTTGACAACTTCTACGAGTGACAGTCTATGAAAGGGTTCACAGAGAATGCTGCCTTTCATATCTCCATATTGTTTAACCCCAAGAGGAGGGAAGACTGTGTCTGGTAATCCTATGGGGATCTAGTTTTGACTATTTAAGAGTGATAAACGGGCTTAATGCTAGACGTAGTTGCCGGGGAAACTCTAAATATCTATACTATTATTACACAGTTGATATGAGTTTATGAAAGAAGACTTACAGTGAAACAGCCCCACAATACAGTTATATGTTTATGAAAGCGGTAAATGAAAGCAATAACCACTTACTCGGTTGTAGAGCTTCCATGCTGTTTGGTTAGTTGTTCAACAAAGAAAGATTGAAAACAACAGTATATTCAAAATTAAAGGAGAAAGTGCTTTAAAAAAGAAAGATTTGGGGCTTACAGCTCAAGGAGAGGCCCAGGGTTTTATCAGTGAGCGCACTGTTTGAATTTGTACAGAGGGACTTATACAAGTGACTGTGGCCCAAAAAGGTTTTCTGTACAAAGGGATGGGTCTTACACTCTCTCAAGAGGCCCAAAAAGGTTTAAAGGAAATGATTGGGGCTTATAACACGAGGGTAGGCCCAGATGATTTTTCCGTTAAAAATGGCGATCGCGCCGAGATTTTCTTTTAACGCGAAGGGACTTATACAATAAGTGAGGCCCAAAATGTTTTTGGTTAAAAGAGGATTGGGTCTTACACTCTATTAGAGGCCCAAAAATTTTGAATGGGTCTTATAGCTCAAGGAGAGGCCCAAAAGGTTATTTTTCAAAAGGAGACGGTCGCACCGTTTGTTTTTGACGGTATCGGGACTTATACAATACACTGAGGCCCAAAAATGATTTGGTCAAAAAAAGGATTGGGTCTTACACTCTATTAGAGGTCCAAAGTGTTTTTAAAATGATTTATGAGGGTTGAATTAATCCAAAAACCCTAATTTGTTTTCAAAAATGTGTTTTAATTGAATAAAAATTCAATTAAAATGATCAAAATTGTTTAACATAGGAAAAACAAATTGTGATCTTGGATTAATGCTTCAAAAATTAAGTATTGACCTACAAAATAATTATAAGGCATTAAAAGTTGCAAAATCAAGGTGGAAAAAATATTTTAAATGTCAAAAACAATTAAAACATTAATTCTTTGCAAAAATATCAATTATACAAAATAAATAATATTTTTGGGATTTTTTAGGAGAATAAAATATTTTAACATTTTTGTAAATTATTAAAAAAAGAATCAACTCAAAATCATTAAAACTCAGAGAGAAATTAATTTTTGAATCAATTAAATAAAATCACAAAATTCAAATATTCAAATTTTGAAAAAATGGCGCCAAGAACAACCAAGAACACGCGCGTGTTCTGGTCTTGCCCAGATTTGCATTTTCTCTCCAATCTCACTGAATACTTGATTATATCATGCAATCCACATACCAATCAACTCGTTTCAACCTCACGATCATGTCTATGGTATTTAATTTCATTTAAATTAAACATATAACAAGAAATCACAAAAAATCCTCAAGAACCCTAATTTCTGCATGAAGGCTAGGATTTTTGATACACGATTCAAACAATGCAATTAATTGAGGGGAAACATTCAATGCATGATTATGAACATATGGCCAAATTATTGTGCAGCAAAAATTGCATGGATCATAGAGTTAGAAGAGCTCATGCTTACCACTTGCAGCTGGTGATCGTGATTTGTGTTGGAGGTGTTACAGCTAGGTTCCAATGATCTGGATAGCTTCCCTAGGTGCCATGGAGTGTGTATGAATGCTTGGAATGGATGGAAATGATCTAGAACTTGACATGGTACCCCAACTGCAAGTTTGTCAAGAACTTGAGCAATTGGCTGGTGATTTTGTGAAATCTGTGTTCCAGATGTTATGTGAGTGTTTGGATCACTTCTATATGATGTATGTGAGGTGTGTGTGTGATTGATTTGATTGGAAAAGCTCCCAAACTCAAAACCCGATAGTGACTTGCCTTAGAAGGCAAAATTGGAGTGAAAGAAGAGATTTTGAGGAAAGAATCTGTTTGATGGCTTTGGTGTACTTAAACTGATCACAATTGAGCTCTATTTATAGTAGAGCAAGTTTGTTTTGGGATCCACAGTGAATGGCAACTGCAGCAGAGGTTTGGCCAATGTTGTCCAATGGAAATCCAAGTCTCCTCTAGCCATTGACTAGAGGTTAGGGCACAGGGATATGGTTCCCTTGGTCTTGTTTAAGTCTTAACTGAATTCAGTTGAAAATGGCTCAGTCCATGCCACCTTGATGCTTCCATTGAATGCTCCAATCCAAAATTGGAGTCTTGTCCCTATTTTGGCCATTCTAGGTTCAACATGCTATTTCTTGTTCCAAAGACTTTGGAGGCTTGGCTCAGTGATTGTCCCCTTTAAATTTAATCCTCAGAGGTATCCAAGTGGATAGGAGCATTTGGATTTGGCTGATTTTGGCAAATCGACCAAAAATGCAAAATTTGCCATGCCTTGACAGATTTCAACAAGGCAACTTGCCAATGTTATATCTCATGACTCAAATTGAATTTAGTAATGTTCTTGGCCATTTTGGAAAGCCCTTACATGATACAACAACTATTTGAACATGTTTGGTTTTGACTTAGTGAATTTTTCACTAAGTGTTGGAACAAAGTGACTTTTCTTGATTTTGATCACTCCATAACTCAAAATCCATGAGGAATTTGGACATAGGTCAGTATGAAGCTTTTGTAGAGGGCAATGAGATCTACAAATCAAGCTTTGAATGGGGACCAATGGCCTTGTGGTTTAGGAGTTATGATCCTCCAAAGTTGGCACATTAGTGTCACTTTTTCCATAACTTAGAAATTTTTCTAAGTTTTTATGGTTACCCCTTTTACAAGTTATCCCACTTTCTTTGATTTTTTTTTATGAATGATGATTTAAATCATACATTAACATCATTTTAGGGTTAAAAATCCATTTTGGTGAAAAATCTCAAAAAGTCAAAGTTAACTTTTGTGCATAGTTGACTTTTTATCAGATGAATTCCAAACTGTGCAATTCTTCATGAAATCATGTCCTTGACCTAAATCAAACTTGATGGACATGTTCCATGGGTGTCATAGGGTATATTGAATCATGTTTTAGGGCTTGGGAGCATGTCCTGGTCAAAAGTCAAAGTTACAGTTGACTTTCCTCGCGAAACCCTAATTGTGGTGCAGATGAAATTGAGACTTGTTGCTCAAGCTTCTTGGATTAATCCATTATTCCAAATGGATCAATATAGTTCATTAAAGACCCTCAAACCCTCTCTTGAGGTCTTGGCTCATGATTTGCCCTAAAAGTCAACTTAGGGGTGAATTAGGTCAAGAAACCCTAATTCCTGATTTTTGATGAATGCATCCCCTGAGGCAAAATTGACTTGATGATTGGGTCCATGAGGTTCCATGGAGTATATTAGGTTATGTTTTGGATCATTGGCTTGTGCCCAAATGAAAAATTTCCATCTGGAGGCCCTGGTCGACCAAAACCTTAGTTTGGTGACACTGTCGATCTTGAGACTTGATCCACCCAAAAGGGAGCAGCCTTGTGCTTAATCCTTGAAGTGAGAGTCCTTTTGATCCATTGTGGATGTTTGAGAGGTTAGACAAGTTGAAGATCATGTCATTCCTTGATTAATCCTTTGTCTAAAGCTCCGAGAGGGCTTAAAACCCTAATTCTTGATGGTAGTGAATGCTCAACAATCCTTGAGGCATTTGATGAGGCATGAAAGTACATCCATATTGTGATGATGATTTTCACAATGATGGGAAATCTAAGTGGTCAAAATTTGGGGTATGACAGGTAGGACATCGCCGTCCTATGCCTACGTATTCCCTTTGTGCAATGGGAAAGTCAGAGTCAACGTAGTTCGGAGGACTACGGGGGAGGTTGCTCGTCGAGATATCGCATCTCGTGCCTACGTATCCTCAATCGAACGAGAAAGAGGAATTAGAGCAAACGTAGTTCGACCTACGGGTCGGTGAAGAAGTCTCGATCGCACTGGGGTGAGAGAAAAGGTTCGGTTAACAAGTCTCGATCACACCGAGGCGAGAAAAAAAAGGGAAGTTAGTTGTTAGTGTGCTCGCCGAGATATCGCATCTCGTGCCTACGTATCTCATCGGAAATGAGAATCAAAGCATCCGTAGTTCACAGAACTACGGGAAGGGGAGAAGGGTGCTTGCCAAGACATCGCCGTCTTGTTCCTACGTATCCTCAATCTATCTAGAGAGAGGAAATCAGAGCGTCTGTAGTTCGTGGGACTACGGGAAACGGGATCTCGATCACACTGAGGCGAGGGAGAGGACTCGGGATCTGAAGAAACGCTCCTGAAGAAGTGAGTTGACTTTGTTTGTGATTCGTATTGCGCTAAAGTCTATGACACCGGAGCGAATGAGTCGCAAATCGTCCCAAGACGGGATGTCCACTAAACACTCTAGAAAAATGACGGGAAACCCCCCATTCTTCATTTCCAATGTACTTAAGGCTCGTGGAGCACAATACTCATCGCCTTTATTAAGTGTCTTGATTATTGTTTTGAGAAAGAAGAGAGAGATGCACGCAAGGTCTAGGGGAAACTGAATCCTACAAGTTATCATGCTTGGATTGCTAGCCTAATGTCTATCCTACTCCGGGCTTAATCAGAAATTAAGTCGGACTAGGAGCCTTAAGGAAACATGTGAATACAAAGGTAATCAACAAGTAAACACCAGACAGCCCAATCACAAAGGAAAATCAAGCAAGATACAGGCAAGCCTTTAATCAGAAATTAATCAGAATAAGCACCAAAATTAACCAAGAATATCCACAAAAATTAAAATGCTAAATAAACAAAATTAAATTCTAAGTAAAAAATTTAATTAAAAATTAAACCTAAAATTAATTCAAGTTAATTAAAATCTAATTCTAAATCAAAATATTAAGAAAACTAATATTAAAAAAACTAACTTCTAATTAAAATCTAATTAATTACCCTAAACCAATTATCTAAAAAAAGTTAGAATTAATTGAAAAGAAAAACTAAATAAACTGAAAAGTGGGGTGCAGCCAGTAGATTGGGTGGTGTAGGAATCAATCCAGGCGCATGGGCTTGAGGTTAAGGCCCAATGGCTTTCTGTTCACATCCAAGGAGGGGGTGCGTGTGAGAGACACGGGTGTGTAGTGAGAAAAACACGTGGGCCAAAACTTAAGAGCCTGGCCCGATTCTCCTTCAAAACTTAACCTAAAGAACCCTCATCTGATTCCACTCAAACACAAACTGTGTCGTCGGCCATCTCCCACACAGCCACGACTCCTTCTCCAAGTCCTCATCCATCATCACCTTCTAATGAATGTCTCTGACAATCAGAACCTCCCTCCGTCAATGCTCTTCTTCAATTCAAACTCCTTCTAAACCTCTTAATATCTCCGTCAACAACCTATAATGACTGGAAGAACAATCTCATGACGTGGCCTTCTTCTCTAAATGGCTCCGCCGCGTGACTCACGACATCGTCTCTCACACTTAAACAACCACAACAACAACTTCCTTCGTCTGCCTCATCATTTCCCACTCATCGTCGTTCAACCTCGCCAGAAATCCTCTCCCTTCGATTGAACCAGAAACAACACTTTCATAAACTACATCATCGCAGCAATTTCATCGTTTCATCGTCGTCAAACTTTGCCATCCAAACTCCGTTTGCGCCGCTCTCTCTTCCTCAACGTCTCATTCTCATTCAATCGTAACTCTTACGACGAGTAAAGCAATGTTCAGGAATCAACAACAATCGTAATGGCAATCACAAGTTTCAAATTGCAGATCAGAAGTAGTAAACACATGAACAAACTATCGCACACAAGAGCAAATTCATCCAAGTTTAGAGATGAGATTAACGTACCTATCGGAGTCGCTCCGATGGCGTCTTCGACGGCGGAAAAACACCCACAAAAGATCAGGTACCTCAATTCTTCTTAATTCCTTAGATTTCTCTAAATTCACTGCTGATGTTGTTAGCGGTTCTGAATTTGGTGTTCGTTGCATCAATAGTGTGTTACGTGAGTGAATGGATCCTTAATTCTTCTAAACCTTCTCCATGTTGCGTTGTGTTTGAATCTTGCTTCAGAATTGATGATGATGATGATGCGACTTGCAGATCGAACGGCTCGGTAGCTTCAAGAGTTTGCAGAAAGTTGTTGTGATGATATGAATATGATGAAGGTTGTTGCAAGTTGCCTTTGATTTGATTATGGTGAGAGTTGAAGAGATTGATGAAGGTGCGGTTTCAGAGAGCGTGAAGGTTTTTAAAGAACTGACTAAGGATTAATGTTGATCATCTGATGAAGATGATGATCATTGAAGAACTGTACATGAACTGGTGTAGCAGAGAACGAAGAAGATGATGAGAGTTTTTCAATTCTATTGTAGCTGATTCGTTTTATATCTGGTTTAGGGAGGGGTAGGATAGGTATTCTAATTCAAATTCTGTTAGAACTTTTGTAATCATTCACGCATTTTTTCACTGCCTTTGAAATGGTTTTGAAGTGTTGCACGTGTTATGTATCTCTTTTCCTTTGTAATCACAAGTTTTCTGTTATAATTTATTTCAATTCCTTGTGTCTTTTTGCTGCGATTTTTGGTTCAATTAGCTATCGTTCTGTTTCGCGTGATGAGGCACTGCGTTTCACACTCACATAGCTTGCATTTTCACTTGGCTGTAGCATGAAATTTGGAGGTGGACCAGGCGAAAATGAAGGCCTGCAGAACTGCTTGCACACGTGATGCAGCATGAAAATTTTTATTTTGTAAGGCTTCACATTCTCATGTGTAAAGTAACGGCTAGCTTGGCATTTGGCCTATGGCTTCTCATGTGGCTTTCGGTTTAGAATATTAGCTCAAATAAAGTTGTGGCTGATTTTTACTTCCATGAGCTGGCTCGCTGGCATCATATACCACTTGGCTGAAGTTTGAGCTTGGTACAATAGCAAGGCTTGGAAAATACTTCACACGGCTTGTTTAATAAGTGGCATGATATTGTAGTAGACTGTGTTGGTTTCATGATGTTCATGAGAGGCTTTTAAACTTTAAAGTAAAAAATGGATAATGGATGTTAGATATGGTTAGAAATGGTATTGAATGAATAATGGTTTTTTATGGGTAAGTAATTGGTTTTAGAATGAAATTTGATATGGATATGGATATATGGAAAAAATGGGAATGGATAAAAAAATGGAAATTGGAAAGAATTAGATATTAATGGATATTTAAATGAATAGAAATGGTTTAATTAGATAATAAAAAGAATGGATTTTTTTAGAATTGGATTTGAAATGGGTAATTAAAAAGTGGATAACAAAAATGGAAATGGATATGGATCATGGATAACCAAATGAATTCAAAACCAATCACAAACTTTTCACAAGCCTCTGATAAAATGGTCACAGCTACCACTGAACAATCTTGCCACTAAAACAAAATATCTGAATCAAACATTCTCTGATTCTCTGATCAAATGAATCCTGACTTTCTGAACCCACACCTCACATGAACCACTGAAGAATCTCAAATGATAAATAGTCTATAAGCTCAACCTTGAACAAGAACCCTAATTATCTTTGAGACGCATACCCTGATTCACACCAATGAAACCCTAACCCAATACTTCTGATGAATCCTCTGAATGAGGAAAACCTTGGATCTTGGTAAACCTCTAAATAAGAAGTCACTCATGATATTATGAACTCAACCCTGACTGAGGATGAGAATCACACAACATACGAGAATCCCGAGGTTGCACATAATACCTTGATCCCACGCCAATGCAAATGAATGAATATGAGGTTATGACCTAAAAATGAAGATGAAAAAGAAACAAAAGCCAGTTAGAGGTTAGAAATAGAGAGGGAAAATTTTGGGGTGCTACAGCTGCCCTTATTCAATCTTCTTGGACCTGAAAGGATGATAGCAACGGCTTTCAGACATTCAAGGTAGAAGGTGATTGAATACAAAAGAACCCAGAAATTTGCAAACTGTGGGGAGAGAAATGACATAGTGGTTGTCAGCTGAAGGTGGACTCATGTCCAAAGGTTAGTAGAATCAACAAACCCACAAAGATGACTCTGTTGGGGATAAGAAGGTAGACCATCAGCTCTGAGGTTGAGGAAAAATGGCACCAGCTCTGAGATTGAAAAGAAATTTGGAGTAAACCATCAACACTGAGGTTGAGGAAAAGGTAGACATCAACTCTGAGGTCGAGAAAAAACTGAAACTTCAACTCTGGGGTTAGAAGAAGGATACACGTCAACTTTGAGGTTGGTAAAAAGGTATACATCAATTTTGAGACCGGAGATAAAAACATTGACTTCAACTCTGAGGCTGGAAGAAAGGAATTGGTCAACATTAAGGTTGGAGACATGCCACAATATACGAAAACTCTGAGGTTGGGGACAAAAGGCTTCAACTCTAAGGTTAAAGAGAAGATATACGACAACTCTGAGGTTGGGGAAGAAAGGCGACAACTTTGAGGTTGGAGAAGAAAGACGACAACTCTGAGGTTGGATAGGAAAGGCGATAACTCTGAGGTTGGAAAAAGGATTGTTCATCAACTCTGAGGTCAAGAAAAGGTACACGACAACTTTGAAGTTGGTAAAAAGGGGCGTCAACCCTGAGGTTGGACAAAAGGAGGCACGATAACTCTGAGGTTAGAGAAGACATGCATCAACTTGGCGGTTGGGGAAGAAATGGCTATTCATCAACTCTGTGGTCGGGGATAGAAGGATTATGCATTAACTCTGAGGTTGAGAAAAGGTATACGACAACTCTGAGGTTGATAAAAAAGGGGCGTCAACTCTGAGGTTGGACAGACGGACGTCAACTCTGAGGTTAGAGAAAAGATATACGACAACTCTAAGGTTGGTAAAAAGGGGCGTCAACTCTGAGGTTGGACAAAACAGACGTCAACTCTGAGGTTGGGGGAAATAGGTAGGGATGGCAAACAAACCCGGACCCGCCCGTACCCGCCCGGACCCGCCCCGAAATTAACGGGGAAAACCCGATTTAATTGGGTGCGGGTGAAACCCGGTTCTTAACTACGGGTGCGGGTAGACACTAAGACCCGCCCGCACCCGCCCCCGCCCCTCCCCCGGATAATGTATTTTATTTTAATTCCTTTATTTTACTTATTTTAATATTCATTTATTAATTATATTTTTAATTAAATTATTAATACCCCTATTGTAATTAAAATAATCAAATTTATCAAGTTAATATTTATTTACTAATTAAAATTTTAATTAAATAATTAATTAATTTATTAAAATAATCAATTTTTTAATTAAAATTATTAATTTTTATTGCAATTAAAAAAAAATTATTTTTTTGCGGGTGGGGGCGGGGCGGTTGCGGGTGCACCCGTTCACTACTGGGGGCGGGTCTGGGTGGTAAACTTTTACCCCCGGTTGGGTTTGGGGGCGGGGGCGGGTGTGTCACATGGAGGCGGGTGCGGGTGCGGGTATAGTTAAACCCGCCCCCGCCCCGCCCCGTTGCCATCCCTAGAAATAGGCATCAACTCTGAGGTTGGGGCTCTCTTCGGAGGATTGGAATCGCTGTTTTGATTGTGGGTTGATCTGGGCTTTCGTACAAGGTACCAAATCTGGCTTATGCTCCGCATGCATATGTTTTAATTTTTTTTCTATGGCATAATGCTCTATATCAAATGGAAATGCTATGCATTTTGGTAAATACAATGCAATGATGATAACTACATGCAAGAATGAGAGGACACTTCACTGGGGAATGTGCAGAACAGAGCAAGCAAACTTCGCTGAGGAAGGGATCACCAATATCTAATCTCATGTACCACCAATAACCACTGGTGCTGCAAACTCTGTCGGGGAACCGCAAGCTGAATTGCGAACTCTGTTGGGGAGATGCCAATGAAGATTGGACTTTGAACTGATGAGAGTGCCAATAACCATTGGACTTTGACTTGCGGGAAAATACTGAATCTGACTTTTGAGGAAGAGAATACTCTGACTTCTCACCGTCTTCAAACTGCTTGAAAAATATTCCATCGTCTTACCCTGCTGAGAATGAGGAATCCACCTACACTGTTGGGGATAAGGAATCCTTATAAAGAACCCTTTTTCGACTTGAGGATGACTCTATGATTGGGGAAGAATAAAAATTCCAACACCTCGCTGGAAAAAGACACCTTCTGGCTCTTTGCTGGGGGAGAGACTTCGAAAGCTTAGCGCTTCAAGTTTCTGCTGATCAACTGCATACTGATTATCAAGAGTGAATAACGGTTCCTTTAATTCTCGACTTGCTCCAGACTACAGGGTCTAATGGAAGAAATCATCTCAAGAGGATTTTACAGAAAACCTGGCATCCAAAATGCCCCAGGGTCTTCAAATTCTTGGAGAGATTTATCGGATCTCAACATAACTGCCCCAGACTGTATGACTTGTGAAGGAATTTGCCTCGAGAGGATTCGTAGTGACTTGAAATACTCTGACTCAATATTTTAAACCTTGAAGAGGTGCTTCTGATTAACCTTCTTCTGGAGAGGATAACTTCTCATGCTCCGGAGGTGGCCTGCCTCGATATAGGCTTTGAAGTGACTTTGCCCCTGATCTTCGAATGAATGCCCCAGAATAACTGAATTTCGGAGAGATTTCTTGACGTGACTACCCCAGATTGGCTACATCTTAACACGACTTACTGGGGAGAGCCCACTCTGCACTGAGTCTCTTGGCAGCATACCCCTTGATATGACTATCCTTCAGAATTTTCAAGCATCCCAACTCGGCAGGATCAAGCTTCTTGACTGACTTTCACTGTGTAAGCTTCCTTGATGCTTAGGCACATGCATGCAATCAGAAAATGTTTATTGTGAGAATGATAATTCTAATGCGACAAACATGTTAACCTTGAAGTTTTTATTGAAAAGATATCGCCAAACCCTGTGAACGAGTCACTAGCTACGACATTGATTTTTGAATGGAAGAACAATAAGCACATGCAATACCAACAAAAATCTTTTGGCACAACTCATGGGAGTCAGGAACGCTATCTCGTTGAAGTAAGCCTTCGAAATAAACCCTGTTTCAATTAGGACTTTTAAGGGTTGTAACGTGGTCTGGTTCGCGGTTTTAGAAAAAAGGATTTATGGCTCAAAATTTTGTTTGTACCCACCCATTCTCGTTGATGTTCTCCAGTCCTACGTTCAGTTAATTTGGCACAAGCGCTCATCTCCCAAAAGGATTCTTGTGAGAAGTGATGGTTAAGGAACCCACGAGGTTTTTGAAATGACAGTCACCCCTTTTATCTTCAGTGTTGTGGTCACACGACTTGTTCTTGCTCTAGGATTTTTCTTTTGATCATTTCTTTTTCGTTTTTCGCTTTTTTCTTTATTTCCCTGATTTTTTCTGGACGAATTCTTTTTGAATATTTTGATTTTGAAGTCCAACGGGATGCCCTAACTTTTGCCTAAGTCGCTTGTTTTCAAGTTTTGGACTTAGCGGACTATCTCTTTTTTCTTTTTTTTCTTTCTTCTTTTTTTTGAACAAATCGTGTGACACTGGCTTGTCTGATTTGCTTGAAAGGGGTTATTGTAACACCCATTTCTACCCCCAAATAATGTTGCAGCAGAAACAACTCAAATATCAGAGTAAAGCATAAAAATGCCCTCGAAGGGTGCACATTTCTCATTAAATCAAAATAACACAATTACCCTGTAAACAAAAAGGGTTTTTCCTCAACATTTCACAAAAAGCCTTCACATGGCAGCGGAACTCAAAATTCTCAATAAAAAGGTTTTCCACAATGTCGTCATAATAAAAAATAAAACCACATCATCGTATGACAACAAAATAAAGAAACAACATAGTTCAACTCAAAGGACCCCAAGCCGATGTTACACTATCATAGCAAGACCCTCTAAATCGACCAAAGCAAATAAACTTCAAGTCCTCGGAAGCATCCAAAGCTAAGGCTGATCACATGCACGTTACCCACGTGGAGGCAACATTGAAACAGGCAGGGTGAGTAATCACAATTCAATATAAATCATATAAAGAAAAGACATTAACAGGGCAACATGTGTTTTCATCAATTACTTTAGTGGCTCACTCAAACATCATATAAAACATCACATCACCAATATCACTCAAACATCATATAAATCATATAAAGAAAAGACATTAACAGGGCAACATGTGTTTACACTCATGCGATGCCACCAAGAATGAAATGCAACGTCATAAAAATGCATGTGGTACCAAATCGTCATAGTAATGGATATTATGCCATCAACCCTCCACAAGGGAGCACGTCACAAACACCTCAATCCACACAATGGGATTGAAGCCACCACTGGACCAAAGTCCTAACATCATCAATAGACCGAAGTCTAAATGCTATGAATGCATGATGCACAACGTCAATACCATCATCATCAACAAAAGTCATTACGTGCATCAACATTCATCAAAATCTCATGTTAATCCATGTCATCATTTAATCATCAAAACATCATGAATCGTCACCCCATAATCATCAATATACTCATGGTACTTCACACCGTCATTCTATCCTCAAACATCACATATAAACATCTAATGATCATCAATAACACCATATCATCACCTAATCATCAAAACATCATTTCATCACTAAATTATTCATCATATAACACGTCAACACATAGCAGAAATTCACAGCAACATCACCGCATTAATATAATATAAAACAAATATTTTTCATGAATTTTAAATTAATAAAAATAATATTTTTCAGTCCCAAGTCGCGTTAAACGCGCCCTACCCGCGCTAAGCGCGGTACTCACTGCCTCGAAGAGGTGAAATTTCTTCAGACCGCGCTAAGCGGGCTCTGCGATTTCTGCAGAAAAACCCTGCGATAACAACACTCCTCTATCTACGATTTTCTGCACTAAACTTGATTTTTAACAACAATTTTTCATATATTTTGCACCAATATCCTACCTCTAACATTTGCAATTCAACCAAACAAATCAAACAAGACCAATTCATCAATTCCAATCATATTATCACAAAATCTTCCTAAAACCCTCATTCAACCCCATGGATTTCCCCCAAAACCCCAATCACCCACCAACACCTAACCTTTATATCAACATATTGCAAAGTGATACTCCCCATACTTTAGAATATTATCTCATTCGACCTCTCTTGAAGTTTCGCCGGAATTCTTCTATGCCCTAGCCTCCTTCTCACTTGTTCTTCAGAGCACCTATGCCTTTTCCTCAAAATAATACGAATCATGAGTTCCTTTCATTATTCTCTCTTAATATACCCCTAAATGTGCTCTTCCCATTATATCCTCACTAATTCTCCTCAAATGTCCACTTTACCCTTCATTCTTCTAATATTATTTAAAATAAATAATAATACAAATATATTCATATCATATACTATTATTTAATTAAAATAACCAAAACTTCACAAAATCACTGACCTCGACACGAAACACCAAAATTCACGGAAATCCACGAATATAATATTTAAATAGATTAAATAAATATTCTACGAAATTTGGGGCGTTACAACTCTCCCCCACTTAAAGAATTTTCGCCCTCGAAAATTACCTCAAGGAAACAGAGTCGGATACGACTCCATCATCTGATCTTCATGTTCCCAAGTCCAACTCTCGCCAGCTGGTCCACCCCACAACACCTTTACCAAAGTTATGTCCTTACCCCGCAGTTTCTTCGTCTCTCGACCATCAACACGCACCGGTAACGCTTCCACTGTCAGATTATCCCTTACTTGCACATCATCCATCTGAATCACATGCGACGGATCTGGAATGTACTTCCTCAATTGAGACACATGGAACACGTCATGCAAATTTGCAAGTGACGGCGGTAAAGCAATTCGATAGGCTACCTCTCCTATCCTCTACGATATCTGATATGGACCAACAAAACGTGGAGTGAGCTTCCTAGACTTCAAAGCTCGACCCACACCAGTCATTGGCGTCACTCTCAAAAACACGTTATCTCCCTCTTGGAATTCAAGTGCTTTCCTCCTCTTATCATGGTAACTCTTCTGACGACTCTGCGAAGCTTTCATCCTCTCTTGGATCTTCTTAATCTTCTCAGTCGTCTCTTGCAAAATTTCAGGTCCGAGTACAACACTCTCGCTCGACTTATACCAACACAACGGAGTCCTACACCTTCTCCCATACAAAGCTTCATAAGGCGCCATTCCAATACTAGCATGAAAACTATTATTGTACGTGAACTCAATCAACGGCAAATGGTTGTCCCAAGATCCTCCATGATCCAACACACAAGCCCTCAGCAAATCTTCTAAAGATTGGATAGTCCTTTCTGTCTGACTGACCGTCTACGGATGGTAGGCAGAACTCATCCTCAACTTAGTACCCAAAGCATCTTGCAAACTTTTCCAAAACCTCAATGTAAACCTCAGGTCTCTATCCGACACAATACTCAAAGGCACCCCATGTAACTTCACAATCTCTTCAATATACATCCCGGCTAGCTTCTGCATGGAATGATTAATCTTCATCGGCAAGAAATGAGCCGACTTAGTTAATTTATCCACGATCACCCAAATTGAATCATTTCCCTTAGCAGTCTTCGGCAACCCCACCACAAAATCCATGGAAATACTATCCCATTTCCATTTTGGAATCCTCAACAGCTGCATCATACCTAAAGGCTTCTGATGCTCAACTTTCGAATTCTGACAAGTCAAACACGCATAAACAAACTCGGCAACATCCTTCTTCATACCTGGCCACCAAAACAACTTTTTCAAATCTTGGTACATCTTCGTAGCACCGGGATGAATGCTTAACCTACTTCGGTCTCCTTCTTCAAGAATGCTCTTCTTAATGTCTGGAACATCTGGAACACACGCTCTATCTTGAAACCTCATCACACCATTCTCATCAATCCGGAAGTTACCTCCGCTACCTTGGTTAATCAAAGTCAATTGGTCAACCAACTTTAAGTCAGATTGTTGTCCCACCCTGATTTCTTCCAGAATACTACTAGTCAACCTCAACATTCCCCAATTTCACACTGTCAAAGGTCTCTTCACATACCAAACTCAAATCTCTGAATTGTTCAATTAGTTCCAACTCCTTCACCATAAGCATCGACATATGCAATGACTTTCTGCTCAATGCATCGGTCACTACATTTGCTTTGCCCGGATGATAACTCAAATCAAAATCAAAATCTTTTAACAGCTCTAACCACCTTCTCTGCCTCATATTCAGTTCCTTCTGATCGAATAAATACTTCAGACTTTTATGATCACTGAACACTTCAAATTTAGAGCCAAACAGATAATGTCTCCAAATCTTCAACACAAACACCACTGCAGACAATTCCAAGTCATGTGTAGGATAATTTCTCTCATGAACTCGCAATTGTCTCGAGGCATAGGCAACAACTTGTCCATTATGCATAAATACTCCACCAAGACCCATCTTCGATGCATCGCAATACACCACAAAAGATTCGCTCGGATTAGGCAAAATCAACACTGGAGCAGTCGTCAGCTTCTTCTTTAATTCCACAAAACTCCCTTCACAAGCTACATCCCACACAAAAGCTTGACCCTTTCGAGTCAACTGAGTCAAAGGTAACGCCAACTTAGAAAAGCCTTCAATAAACTTGCGGTAATAACCCGCTAATCCCAGAAAACTCCGTATTTCAGTAACAGACTTCGTCTCCCACTGTAATACGGCATCAATCTTAGAAGGATCAACAGCAATCCCGCCACTTGAAATCACATGGCCAAGGAAACTCACTTCCTTTAACCAGAACTCACACTTTGACAGCTTTGCATACAACTTCTCCTTCAACACTTGCAACACAGTTCTCAAATGCTCGGCATGCTTTTCTTCAGATCTAGAATATATCAAGATATCATCGATAAACACCACTACAAACTTATCCAAATACTCATGGAAAATTCGATTCATGTACTCCATGAACACACCAGGTGCATTAGGTACACCAAACAGCATCACAGTGTATTCATAGTGTCCATACCTCGTCCTGAAAGCCGTCTTCTGAATATCGTCAGGCTTAACACGAATCTGATGATAACCCGACCTTAAATCAATCTTGCTAAACACACAAGCACCTACTAGCTGATCCATCAAATCGTCGATTCTCGGTAGCGGATACTTATTCTTGATAGTCACTTTATTCAGCTGCCGATAATCAACACACAACCTCATACTTCCATCCTTCTTCTTCAATAACAACACAGGAGCACCCCACGGAGAAACACTTGGTCGAACAAACCTCTTCTCAAGCAATTCTTCCAACTGTTTCTTCAACTCACTTAGCTCAAAACCTGACATCCAATAAGGAGCCATCGACACTGGACTCGTACCTGGTATTAAGTCCACTGCAAACTCTACCTCACGCTCTGGAGGAAAATCACTTATGTCATCTGGAAACACATCTGGGAATTCACAGATAACCGATAACTCCACACTCGCAGCTTCACGATCAATTTGCAACGACGCAAACATTGCAAACACCAAAGCTTCATCCTCCACAAGTTCGTCTACTTGCTTAGGAGATAAGAACATCAACTCCCCACTGACATCAATTTCAGGGAACTCTACAACCTTGGTATAACAATTGATGTGAACCCGGTTGAACTCTAACTAGTTCATTCCAAAGATCACATCGATCTGGTGCAAGGGTAAGCACACCAAATCCATCACAAAACTCTTCTCAAAAATCGTCACAGGACATCTCAAACACACAAGGGTAGTAGTAACAGCACCATTAGCTGGAGTTTCTATTACCATATTCCCATTCATATCCGATAACTTCAAACTCAATCTATTAACACACTCAAGCGAGATAAAAGAATGAGTAGCACCAGTATCAATAATAGCAACCAACTCGATATTATTAATAAAACAAGTACCTCGAATCAAGTTGTCCTTCTCTGGAACTTCTGCACCACTCAAAGCAAACACATGACCACTGGTCTGGGCAGCAGTAGCAGTCTTCTTCGGCTTCTGACATTGGGTTCTGATATGACCTTTCTCACCAAAATTGAAATAGGCCGGACCTTCATCTTTGCAGTCAGTAGCTTTATGTCCCTTCTTACCACATCGATAGCACCTCACCACATTATTGGTGCATGCATCAGCACGGTGACCTTGCTCACCACACTTATGACACTTTCCAGAAGCGGGAACTGCTCCCCCACTTGTCCTTTTCCCATCTGAAGCCTTCTGCTTTCCTTTGTCAACTGAAGTTGTATAAGGCTTACCCCTATACTGCCATTTCTTCTCACTCAACTGCTTGTAGTGAGCAGATCAAGCTCGGTTGTCCTTGTCGTAGATTCTGCTCTTGTCAACCAACTCAGCTACCTGTGGATCTGCTAATACCCAATACCCTGCTTAATCTCTGGTCTCAGTCCGTTCTCGAACTTGAGACATTTGGACATCTCAAACTTTGCGGCATACTCTGCCACAGTCATATCTCCTTGTTTCAGCTCAAGGAATTCCACTTCTCTCTTGCCACGAGCATCCTTTGGAAAATACTTCCCCAGAAACTCCTGCTTAAACACAGTCCAAGTTATCACAGTGCCAACATCCGTGAGTCTCTGATGGGTGTTATCCCACCAGTCCTCAGCCTCTTCTTCCAGCATATGCATTCCGAATTGAACCTGTTGCTCATCAGAACACCCCATCACCTGGAAGATCTTCTCGATCGCCTTCAGCCACTTGTGTGCACTTGCTGGATCATGCGTACCCACAAAAAATGGTGGATTGTTCCTTTGAAACATCCCTAAAGCACGAAACTCATCAGGAGCTCCACCATTCGGATTCAGCTGTGCCACCACATTAGCATCCGATTCCAATGCATCAGCAATCGCACGATCATTTCTTCCATCCATCCTGCACACCACCAACAAGGTTAGAAGAACTAAAACATCGACAGTGTACACACACTCGTCGACTGACAGGGACAGACATCAAGTAAAAACCTGGCTAGACGGACCGATCTACTCCGATACCACTAATGTAACACCCTTTTCTACCCCTAAATAATGTTGCAGCAGAAACAACTCAAATATCAGAGTAAAGCATAAAGATGCCCTCGAAGGGTGCACATTTCTCATTAAATCAAAATAACACAATTACCCTGTAAACAAAAAGGGTTTTTCCTCAACGTTTCACAAATAGCCTTCACATGGCAGCATAACTCAAAATTCTCAATAAAAAGGTTTTCCACAACGTCGTAATAATAAAAAATAAAACCACATCAACGTATGACAACAAAATAAAGAAACAACATAGTTCGACTCAAAGGACCCCAACCCGATGTTACACTATCAGAGCAAGACCCTATAAATCGACCAAAGCAAATAAACTTCAAGTCCTCGGAAGCATCCAAAGCTAAGCCTGATCACCTGCACGTTACCCACGTGGATGCAACATTCAAACAGGCAGGGTGAGTAATCACAATTCAATATAAATCATATAAAGAAAAGACATTAACAGGGCAACAGGTGTTTTCATCAATTACTTCAGTGGCTCACCCAAACATCATATAAAAAATCACATCACCAATATCACTCATATGCACTCATGTGATGCCACCAAGAATGAAATGCAACGTCATAAAAATGCATGTGGTACCAAATCGTCATAGTAATGGACACTAGGCCATCAACCCTCCACAAGGAAGCACGTCACAAACACCTCAATCCACACAATGGAATTGAAGCCACCACTGGACCGAAGTCCTAACATCATCAATAGACCGAAGTCTAAATGCTATGAATGCATGATGCACAACGTCAATATCATCATCATCGACAAAAGTCATTACGTGCATCAACATTCATCAAAATCTCATGTTAACCCATGACATCATTTAATCATCAAAACATCATGAATCGTCGCCCCATAATCATCAATATACTCATGGTACTTCACACCGTCATTCTATCCTCAAACATCACATATAAACATCTAATGATCATCAATAACATCATATCATCACCTAATCATCAAAACATCATTTTGATCACTAAATAATTCATCATATAACACGTCAACACATAGCAGAAATTCACAGCAACATCACCGCATTAATATAATATAAAACAGATATTTTTCATGAATTTTAAATAAATAAAAATAATATTTTTCAGTCCCAGGTCGCGCTAAGTGCGCCCCACCCGCGCTAAGCGTGCTACTCACTGCCTCGAAGAGGTGAAATTTCTTCAGACCGCGCTAGGCCGTTCTAAGCGGGCTCTGCGATTTCTGCAGAAAAACCCTGCGATAACAGCACTCCTCCATCTGTGATTTTCTGCACTAAACTCGATTTTTAACAACAATTTTTCATAAATTTTGCACCAATATCCTACCTCTAACATTTGCAATTCAACCAAACAAATCAAATAAGACCAATTCATCAATTCCAATCATATTATCACAAAATCTTCCTAAAACCCTCATTCAACCCCATGGGTTTCCCCCAAAACCCCAATCACCCACCAACACCTAACCTTTATATCAACATATTGCAAAGTGAGACTCCTCATACCTTAGAATATTGTCTCCTTCGACCTCTCTTGAAGTTTCGCCGAAATTCTTCTATGCCCTAGCCTCCTTCTCACTTGTTCTTCAGAGCACCTTTGCCTTTTCCTCAAAATAATACGAATAATGAGTTCCTTTCATTATTCTCTCTTAATATACCCCTAAATGTGCTCTTCCCATTATATCCTCACTAATTCTCCTCAAATGTCCACTTTACCCTTCATTCTTCTAATATTATTTAAAATAAATAATAATACAAATATATTCATATCATATACTATTATTTAATTAAAATAACCAAAACTTCACAAAATCACCGACCTCGACACAAATCTCCAAAATTCACGGAAATCCACGAATATAATATTTAAATAGATTAAATAAATATTCTACGAAATTTGGGGCGTTACAGTTATGACTGCCTCATTCCTTGGTCGATGAGGGATAACCATTGTGGTTTCACGTCTCTTGATCTCCTGATGTGTGAGGGAAGAAAGGGAATGGATCCTCAGATGCACATTGCTTTTGAAATTTGGGCGCTCGGTCAAATTACTGATAACTACCATGCCCCTGTGTTAGATGTGAGGGTTTTTTCAAATGAAAAGAAGCTCCTACTTCGAGGCTCAAAGGGGTTGACGAGGGTCTATCTCCCTTATATCTCCGGTGTTTGGGGATTTGAAGCAATGTCTGTACATCATCAGTAGGGTTTTATCCAACAGCATACAACCAAAGACTTTGCGTTTTCAATTCATCATCCTCCCTCCAAGAGTTAAAGCAAGCAAGCTGGTATTGCAATGCACAGAAATATCATATGAATGAATAAGAATAAGAAAACTTCAAGAAAAACATATTCATTGCATTAAGATCATCATTAAAAACAAACAAGTCTTTTCATGCATACAATGTGTTAACAAGAAATGAAAAACTACAAATGAAAATGCAATAAAGAAACTGAAGATTGCCATCGCTGAGGAAGCTTGATTATGTCTGAACTTATTGATTCTGATGACATACTTGCAGTCTGAGTGCCCACTTGATAAAGGAGGCTTCAATTGATGTACATATCGTCTGCAGTGAATGTAATGACCCCTGAGTCGACCAGATCTTGCACATTATGCTTGAACACATTGTAATTTTCAATTGAATGACCCGGTGTGTCTGAGTGATACTCACATCTAGCATCCAGATCATAATCAGGAGGTATGGGGTCGGGAACAGGCTTGACATCCCTTAGTTCAACCAGAGAACTCTCAAGTAGAAGGGCGAGAACATGACTGTGAGGAATAGGGAGTGGATCGAACCTTCTCGCAGGCCTTCGTGATCTTTGTTGTCTCTGTTGCTGAGGCGCATAAGGTTGCCAATACTTAACGGGCTGTTGAGCAACAGGAGGAGTATAAACAACACTAGCTTCTCCTTCCTTTTTCTTGGAGAACCCAGCATAAGGTTTCTTGGCATCTTCAGAGGAGCCAGCAGCAATTTGAATCTTTCCCATTTTGATGCCATTTTCAACTCTTTCTCCTGTCAATACAAGGTCTGAAAACCCGGCTGTCAAACATCCAACCAACTTCTCATAATATGGCCCCTGAAGCGTATCCATGAACATATCTATGAGCTCTCGCTCCAAGATCAGAGGTTGAACTCAGTAAGCCAATTCACGCCACCTCTGGGCGTACTCTTTGAAGCTTTCATTTTGTCCCTGATAAAGACTCTGCAATTGTATTCTATTAGGCACCATGTCCTGTTGTACTGGTAGTGCTTAACGAAAGCTTCTGCCAAATCTCTCCAACTTTTAATATGCGTTCTTTCCAAGCTCATATACAAGTCTAAAGATGCCCCAGCTAGGCTGTCCTAAAAGAAATGCATTAGCAGTTTCTCGTCATCCTAATAGGCAGACATTTTTCTGGAATATGCCCTGATGTGAAACTTGGGGCAGGTGGTTCCATTGTACTTTTCGAAAACAGACGCCCTGAACTTCAGAGGAATTTTCACACCTGGGACCAACCCTAAGTCAGACAGGTCCATACCCAAAGCATTTTGGCTCTCAAAATCCTTCATTCTCTCTTCGATCATACGAAACCTCTTGTCCGCCTCAGTAGGGAAACTCATCTCAGCATTGTAAAATTGTTCATCCTGATTATCCACCTCCCGACGGGGAACATAAATCTTAACATTACTTCTGCTGGATTGACTCATAGGAAGGGGTGGAGGAATGCCAGTACGTGGAGGGTTCACATCTCCTCCCGGAGTATTACCACCAACCACATTTTCACTACCAGCCCCCGGGATAATGATAACAGCCCTGTGAATAACTGCCCTTAATTCCTCTTGGTGTTGAGCCATACCCTGCATCACCTTCATGCACCGAGCCATACAAGTCTGGAGTTTCGGCAACTCTGCTCGCACCTGATCCATGATTCTCCTCTGATTGCTTCGTGTTGCATAATGGTGAGAAGCCAGGTTTGCAGTTCTGAAGAAAATACCAAGTCAGAATAAGAATCCCCATCTTTGAATACCTGCTATGCATATGAGTATGAGAATGCAAAATGTCATGTGATGCAAATACAAAGACACGGGATCAAGGTATCCATAAATTCTGAATAACTGTTGTGCTGATGACTGAATAAGTTCAAAGGTCCGCTCTGATAAGGAAAACAGGAATACCCAGAATACCAGAATAATCTGAATACTAGAATACCAAGCTGATAAGTCCACACTGATAGGAAGACCAGAAAACCAGGTAGGTGGAAGGTTACGGTTACCTGCAGACCTGCAAATGCCCATCCCCCTCACATGTGGGTTCTAGAAAACTGAGGATCCTTAGCGTCGGATTCTCGATTTGAGAAGCAATAGTACATTCATCCCTCGGGGTATAATACTATTGCTAAACAAAGAGGTCGTCCACTGATTCCCCCAAAAATAAAGTCATCCTATGTAAGTTCCCAGCTTCGGGTCCTCAGATCAAGAAGTATAATGGGTTTGCCATTTCTGGTATGCCATTACTACCTCTTGGGAGGAGTGCCTCTACTGAGTCCTCGGGGAAATGGTCGCCAGAGTCGACAACTCTCTAGATCAACACCCCAAAATGCGCAAGACACGCACATCAGAATATCTCCCAAGAAAACCTCGTCTGGATGTGAATTTCGTGAACACCAAACGTACCAAGATGGCGCGTAGGTCCCACTACTTTCCACTCTAGTCCTAGGTGTATACTCAAGCCTGTGTATTGGGCTTATCTCTCAAAGAATCCTAACCCACCCAACAGTACAACAGCAGCAGAGCAATATGATAACAGTAATCAAATGCAATAAAATGCAGTAAAAACAATAATGTACAGTAATATACAACAAATAAAGCATAACAATAAACACCCAATGAAATAAAACAGACAAGCGATAGGATTAACTCGCATAGGGGATGGACCAGCAAGAGGTCAACCTATCCCTAGCAGAGTCGCCAGTTGTCGCAACTGCTAAAAAACAACCGGCAGAAACAAGAACAGAAGAGTCGCCACCGAACATTATTTATCCCGACGCAGGGAAAGGAAATGATCGAAGAAAACCTGAAAGAGGGAAAAGACATGGTCATCGCAACCATAGTCCGGGTTCGGGAGTCGGTTACGCGAGGGGAAGGTATTAGCACCCCCACGCATCCATCGTACTCGATGGGATCCACGCTTGTTGTCTAATTAAAGGGTGAGTTATCCTAAAGTCTACGGCTAAACGGAAACGGGAAACAAAAGAAAAAAAAAGAGACTCGGTAGGACATCGCTGTCCTAGGCCTACGTATTCCCTTTGTGCAATGAGAAAGTCAGAGTCAACGTAGTTCGGAGGACTACGGGGGAGGTTGCTCGTCGAGATATCGCATCTCGTGCCTACGTATCCTCAATCAAATGAAAAAGAGGAATCAGAGCAAATGTAGTTCGACCTACGGGTTGGTGAAGAAGTCTCGATCGCACTGGGGCGAGAGAAAAGGTTCGGTTAACAAGTCTCGATCACACTGAGGCGAGAGAAAAAAGGGAAGTTAGTTGTTAGTGTGCTCGCCGAGATATCGCATCTCGTGCCTACGTATCTCATTGGAAATGAGAATCAGAGCATCCGTAGTTCACAGAACTACGGGAAGGGGAGAAGGGTGCTCGCCAAGACATCGCCGTCTTGTGCCTACATATCCTCAATCTATCTAGAGAGAGGAAATCAGAGCATCCGTAGTTTGTGTGACTACGGGAAACGGGATCTCGATCACAATGAGGCGAGAGAGAGGACTCGGTATCTGAAGAAACGCTCCTGAAGAAGTGAGTAGACTTTGTTTATGATACGTACTGCACTAAAGTCTATGACACTGGAGCGAATGAGCCGCAAATCATCCCAAGACGGGACGTCAGCTAAACACTCTAGAAAAATGACGGGAAACCCCCCATTCTTCATTTCCAATGTACTTAAGGCTCATGGCGCACAGTACTCATCGCCTTTATTAAGTGTCTTGATTATTGTTTTGAGAAAGAAGAGAGACACGCACGCAAGGTCTAGGGGAAACTGAATCCTACAAGTTATAATGCTTGGATTGCTAGCCTAATGTCTATCCTACTCCGAGCTTAATCAGAAATTAAGTCGGACTAGGAGCCTTAAGGGAACATGTGAATACAAAGGTAATCAACAAGTAAACACCAGACAGCCCAATCACAAAGGAAAATCAAGCAAGAGACAGGCAAGTCTTTAATCAGAAATTAATCAGAATAAACACCAAAATCAACCAAGAATATCCACAAAAATTAAAATGCTAAATAAACAAAATTAAATTCTAATTAAAAATGTTAATTAAAAATTAAACCTAAAATTAATTCAAGTTAATTAAAATCTAATTCTAAATCAAAATATTAAGAAAACTAATATTAAAAAAAACTAACTTCTAATTAAAATCTAATTAATTACCCTAAACCAATTATCTAAAAAAAGTTAGAATTAAATGAAAAGGAAAACTAAATAAACTGAAAAGTGGGGTGCAGCCAGCAGATTGGGTGGTGTAGGAATCAATCCAGGCGCATGGGCCTGAGATTAAGGCCCAATGGCTTTCTGTTCACATCCAAGGAGGGGGGTGCGTGTGAGAGACACGGGTGTGTAGTGAGAAAAACATATGGGCCAAAACTTAAGAGCCTGGCCCGATTCTCCTTCAAAACTTAACCTAAAGAACCCTCATCTGATTCCACTCAAATACAAACTGCACCGCCGACCATCTCTCACACAGCCACGACTCCTTCTCCAAGTCTTCCTCCATCATCACCTTCTAATGAATGTCTACGACAATCAGAACCTCCCTCCTTCAATGCTCTTCTTCAATTCAAACTCATTCTCAACCTCTCAATATCTCCTTCAACAACCTACAATGACTGGAAGAACAATTTCACGACGTGACCTTTTTCTCTAAATGGCGCCGCCGCGTGACTCACGACATCGTCTCTCACACATAAACAACCACAACAACAACTTCCTTCATCCGCTTCATCCTTCCCACTCATCATCATTCAACCTCGCCAGAAATCCGCTCCCTTTGATTGAACCAGAAACAACAATTTCATAAACTACATCATCGCAACAATTTCATCGTTTCGTCGTCGTCAAACTTTGCCATCCAAACTCCGTTCGCACCGCTCTCTCTTCCTCAACGTCTCATTCTCACTCAATCATAACTCTCCCGATGAGTAAAGCAATGTTCAAAAATCAACAACAATCATAATGGCAATCACAAGTTTCGGATTACAGATCAGAAGTAGTAAACACATGAACAAATTATCGCACACAAGAGCAAATTCATCCAAGTTTAGAGATGAGATTAGCATACCTATCGGAGTCGCTCTGATGGCGTCTTCGACGGCGGCAAAACACCCACAGAAGATCAGGTACCTCGCTTCTTCTTACTTCCATAGATTTCTCTAAATTCACTGCTGATGTTGTGAGCGGTTCTGAATTTGCTGTTCGTTGCGTCAATAGTGTGTTGCGTGAGTGAATGATCCTTAATTATTCTAAACCTTCTCCATGTTGTGTTGTGTTTGAATCTTGCTTCAGAATTGATGATGATGATGATGCGACTTGCAGATCGAACGGCTCGGTAGCTTCAAGAGTTTGCAGAAAGTTGTTGCAATGATATGAAGATGATGAAGGTTGTTGCAGGTTTCCTTTGATTTGATTATGGTGAGAGTCGAAGAGATTGATGAAGGTGCTGTTTCAGAGAACGTTAAGGTTTTTGAAGAACTGACTAAGGATTGATGTTGATCATCTGATAAAGATGATGATCACTGAAGAACTGCACATGAACTAGTATAGCAGAGAACGAAGAAGATGATGAGAGTTTTTCAATTCTATTGCATCTGCTTCGTTTTATATCTGGTTTAGGGAGGGGTAGGATAGGTATTCTCATTCGTATTCTGTTAGAACTTTTGTAATCGTTCACGCATTTTTTCACTGCCTTAGAAATGGTTTTGAAGTGTTGCACGTGTTATGTATCTCTTTTCCTTTGTAATCACAAGTTTTCTGTTATAATTTATCTCAATTCCTTGTGACTTTTTGCTGCGAGTTTTGGTTCAATTAGCTGTCCTTCTGTTTCACGTGATGAGGCACTGCATTTCACACTCACATAGCTTGCATTTTGACTTGTCTGTAGCATGAAATTTGGAGGTGGGCCAGGCGAAAATGAAGGCATGTAGAACTGCTTGCACACGTGATGCAGCGTGAAAATTTTTATTTTGTGAGGCTTCACATTCTCATGTGTAAAGTAACGGCTAGCTTGGTATTTGGCCTATGGCTTCTCATGTGGCTTTCGGTTTGGAATATTAGCTCAAATAAAGTTATGGCTGAGTTTTACTTCCATGAGCTGGCTCGCTGGCATCATATACCACTTGGCTGAAGTTTGAGCTTGGTACAATAGCAAGGCTTGGAAAATACTTCACACAGCTTGTTTAATAAGTGGCATGCTATTGTAGCAGACTGTGTTGGCTTCATAATGTTCATGAGAGGCTTTTAAACTTTAAAGTAAAAAATGGATAATGGATGTTAGATATGGTTAGAAATGGTATTGAATGAATAATGGTTTTTTATGGGTAAGTAATTGGTTTTAGAATGAAATTTGATATGGATATGGATATATGGAAAAAATGGGAATGGATAAAAAAATGGAAATTAGAAAGAATTAGATATTAATGGATATTTAAATGAATAGAAATGGTTTAATTAGATAATAAAAAGAATGGATTTTTTTAGAATTGGATTTGAAATGGGTTATTAAAAAGTGGATAACTGGAAATGGATATGGATCATGGATAGAAAATGGATAACCAAATGAATTCAAAACCAATCACAAACTTTTCACAAGCCTCTGATAAAATGGTCACAGCTACCACTGAACAATCTTGCCACTGAAACAAAACATCTGAATCAAACATCCTCTGAATCTCTGATCAAATGAATCCTGGCTTTCTGAACCCACACCTCACATGAACCACTGAAGAATATCAACCGATAAACAGTCCATAAGCTCAACCTTGAACAAGAAACCTAATTATCCTTGAGACGCATACCCTGATTCACACCAATGAAACCCTAACCCAATACTTCTGATGAATCCTCTGAATGAGGAAAACCTTGGATCTTGGTAAACCTCTGAATAAGAAGTCACTCATGATAATGTGAATTCAACCCTGACTGAGGATGAGAATCTTACAACATACGAGAATCCCGAGCTTGCACATAATACCTTGATCCCACGCCAATGCAAATGAATGAATATGAGGTTATGAACTAAAAATGCAGATGAAAAAGAAACAAAAGCCAGTTATAGGTTAGAAAAAGAGAGGGCAAATTTTGTGGTGCTACAATGTGTAATTAATTATCTTGTGTTGGGATAAATGGTGGAGTATAACACTCTTTATTTTGAGCAGGTGAATTTTTTATCCTGAGAGTCCAAATTTGTGGCAAGCAATTGAAAGTGCTAAGCTTGGGTATGGAACTAAGTGTGAATCGTGGAACAGACTATACCGTGTGGTCTTATAAGTAGACAATAAGAATTGTCGGTTACGAGTCATTCAGATAAGTAGTTTCTGTGTGGTGAAGTGTTCGATGGATGTTAAGTTTGGAAGGGAATCCAAGTCAATAAGAGCGTGGGAATGTCAAGGTTCATCTTGTGTGCATATTATTTAGTTTGCAAGAGTAGGAATGGATTATTGAAAGTCAGGTTGTTGTTCATCTTCCTAAGTAGTGTTTGGATTGGTTGATCCCGGAGTATGATGTTCACACCTTTTTGGAACTAAGTATATCCCAAATCTCATTGTTGTGCCATTGTGGATGTGTGGGGTTGATAATGGAGTTGCAAGTTATTGCAAGTCAGATTGGTAGCTTTGAAATTTGAATTTTGATGGTGTATTGCGAAGTTGATCATTTGTAGAGATGTCAAAGAAATTAGACGTTTAGCGAACCAACCTAGTGAACCATACTCAGTGTGAGTAAGTCTTGGGTGTATCACTATTATGACTAATGAGAACCATAAGGAGTGAAGCTGGAAGAGACTTACCAAGTGGTGATTTTGATGAGATCGGTTCAATATCTAACATATGTGTTAGTAAGGTGTAAGTTGTTAGTCATAGTATGACATTAGATAATTCTCTCGGATTCATGACCTCGAACATAGATCCCATGAGAGTGGTACCTGATGTGTACAATGATACTTTACCATTTTAAAAGGATTTGTGAGTTATACTTCCAGGAAAGAGTGGGAATGAGATATTCATGAAGTTAAGCATGTAACTCAGATTGTATATAAGTAAGAACACGAGCTAGACTTGTGGGAGATAGAGCAGGACGATTAAGAAGAATTATTTTTGGATAGGAAGTGCAATATTATCTCCAAATGTGTGACCGAGTTGTGTGACTCTGTGAGTAGTATTGGAAAACTTACAATTACATCCTAGTTTAGTTAGAGTTCCTTGGAAGCGTTGTCTCGTCGATGACTTGAAATTCCATGTTGGTATTATTTCTCCAGTTGGTTGGAATCCCATGTCAGCAGAACTCGTGAGTGGGTCAAAACTTCATAAAGAACTTAAAATGGATTATGGCAATAAGAACCAAGTATTTTCAAACTAAATGGGATTAATCGGAACCAGTGCAAGATGATTCTCAACGTTGTACATCCTTATGATCGCAGTCGTGTGATTCTTCCATATCAACCTCTTGACATGTATTGGTTCTAATTCTTCATCTTATGTCGGCAAAAAAAGTATTATACCTATGGATGTAGTAATGTTCTGAAGTTGTTTTGGGGCACTAAGTAATAAGAGGAAAATACAGATATCCTTTAAAAACCTATAAGCTAATCAGTAGAAAGTGATGAATGGAAGAGCACAGTGCAGTTTCTGGAGGATCAGGAATGAAAGTAAGATAATCTCGTTCCAAGTGTGTTATCTTATTAGAGTAGTGTTACAGTGAGAATTGGATATCAAGCTATTAATTAACTTGAATCACACATCATGAAGTTCACCACCGAACTTTGATTTATCCAAAGGAATGGGTAAAGCTCGAAGAAAACCCTAAGTGTCATATGTAACAACACAACTAGAGATCTAAGGTTTGGGGGGTTGGTTATACCTAGGAAGGTGCTAGCATCCTAAGTATCTGTAGTAATCTACAGGAACCACTTGTTAGTATTTGTGTTATGTTAATGTTTGTTTGCTAAGGTAACTGTGCTAAGGTAAAGACATAAGGGTATATACACTAAGTATGCTCGCCAAGACGTCGCATCTCGTGCCTACGTATCCTAACTAGGATGGAATTAGAGCATTCGTAGTTCACCTAACTAGGGGTGAGGAACTCTTGACTATGGTCAAGGTTCCAGAGGGAAGTAAGTGTCCATAACCATGACACTTACACAGAGTTAACAAACTCTCTAAGTCTAAGTTGAAAGGCTAACTAGGGAATAAAATTTTAACAAAGTCAAAAAAGGGGGAAGTGAGTACACATGACAATGGTGCTCACATAGAGTTTACAAACTCTAAACTTAGTTTTAAGCTGCAAGGCGAAGTGGCTCTCATAAGGCCAAAAGGGAAGATAAATACTTATAACAATAGTACTTATATAGGGTTTACAAACCCTAACCTAAAGTTAGGTTAAAAGGAAGTGGCTCTAACAAGGCCAAGGGAGATGATCCTAACAAGGTCATGGAGTAGGTAGGGAAAGGTCTAAACTATCTTAAAATATGACTTACCAGCCAACATGGGAACTTTCCTTTGGAATAAGGGACCTACAACTTATAATAACAGTATTTGAACGATAAGCTTTAAGGTAAGGATGATAACAATCAAGGTATCAAAGCCAAAGAGTTAAAATGTGATAACAAATCAAGAGGGGAAGTAACTACATCATATTATGTTCAACATGCAAAAATGATCAAGAACAAATTTAAACACACACCAAAATAACAAGCATACTTGCTACAAACTTAACCACACAAAGACAAGTGCAAAGGATGGTTTAAAATAAAAGTTACAACTCAAACACAACATGGGCAGTAGCATACACATCATGCAAAACTCATACTCAACCTCATGATATCAAGAGAAACACAAACAAGAATCATATCAAGACATAAACCAAGTCTTATACAAGAAAAATAAACCAAAACATCATGAAAGGATTCAAACAAATCAAGACATACATGGTGAATCAAATAGGCAAACAAGGACATTTTGGAATCATGAAATCAGAAGCTAAACTTAATTTTCAAGCCACACATAAGCATATATTCATCAAGACAAACACTCAAAGAATCATGCCTAAAAACTAGGTCAAAGCAAACACCAAGACATACTCAAAACAAACCCCAAATTGATACACCAATCAAAAATACCAAAATGGTCAAATAAAAATCAACTTAAAGTTTTAAGTCATGTACAAATATTCAAGAATATATGTACAAAAGCTCACAACAAGGCTGGTACAAAAACTCCATAAAAACCCATTAACAAACTCATAGTGTCAAAAGAATCGAGGCTCCTAAAACCACAATCAAAAGTTAACCTAACAACATCATTTGAGGCCAAAAAAATACTCAAGACTCCCTCAATCATATGTAATAACATGACAAAAAATCAGATTAAAAAGACTCAAGAAAGTCACTCAAATGAAAAACCATAATCCAAGGGTGTTTTGGTAAATATAGTAAAACAAAATATTTAAATAAAATACGAAAATAAATAAATAAAATAAATAAAAATTGTCAAAAATATGTCAAGACAGTAAAGTATCTAAAATTATTTTTGTGCAATTTTTAAAGTATTTTAAGTATTTAAATAAAATACAAAGTTGAAAATAACAAAATAATAATGAAAAAGAAAAACCAAAGCATAGGGGGTGTGCTCAGCAACCCAGACTTAAAGGAAAGTCTTCAAGCCATGCTTGGGCCTCTAAACAGGAGGGTGCGAATAGCATATTACAAGGCCCATACCCATATAACAACAAAAAGCTCAAAAAATAAACTAGGGGACACACAAGCGGGCATGTGTGCCTTTTAATTGACCTGGCGCATTGTTGGCAATTCAGAATGAGTCAAACAAAACAACACGTAGGACGCCGGAGCCCTAGCTCTGGTCGTCCTCTCCAGTGGGTCACTAGAGTTGCAGAGGTGATAACTTCACCAAAATGTTTGAACCTTATACCATTCTCTTCGTCTTTTCACGCTGAACCCGTTTCACTATTATCTTTTACGTTTGAGGTTTCTAACAACAAGAAAAACGACCACGGAAGTTGGGGACGAAAACTGGAAGTTTATAAAACATCACAACAATAACCTAGAATAAAACTACTATCATCCATACATACAAGTACACATAGAAACAGCAAGAATGCACGTGAAAAATAGGAGAAATGGTTCAAGGAATCTTACTGAAACTTTCAGCTCTACACCTCTGAGTTATGCTCCAACACTCTCTCCAAAGGTCCAGAAAATCTCCTTACAGTTTAAGGATGATAGTAAAGTCAAAAGAAACCAAAGGAAACTCCACACTGAATAAATTCAAAGACTTGAGTTTTTTTTGGTTGAGAAAGTCAAGTCATGTATGTTTAGATCACTCTCTCTTTTGTTCTCTCTTCTATTGTGTTGTTTGTATATTTTTCTCTGATGGGTTTTGCTAGCCATAAGCCTTCTTAAAGTTAAGAAAAATGATGAGTTCCCCTTTGGTCCAAGAAATAAAGAAGTGAGGTAGATGAAAGCTACACGCATGACTTCTTCTTTTCAGTCCTTGAGCCAAGTGAGTGTTGGCTTGCTTGTGCTCAGGTTATGGCCAGAAAGAAGATGAGAGAAAACCAAGGGATTATGGCATATGTGAGAGTTTGCATGTTGGTCCAAAGTTTTTGTCAAACATGCCCTAAAATGTCATACTTCCAAGAACCAAAAATGGCAAGCTTTTGGATCACTCTTGACAAGTTTAGGGACAAGGAAAATCAGTCTTGGATGCTGAAAAGAAGTTAGTAGGTTTAGCTTGAAAAGTTAGTCATGCTTGGAAAGCTAGGCAAGGTCATGAACATGTCCATGGTAATGAATTTGGTGCACTCTAACTCAATGGTTCTTGGCTCAATGGATAGGGTTTCAAGCTCTTTGGAAAGAGGGCGTGAAAGTGAACAACTTTCATGTTTGAAACTTCTTGAGATAAGGCTTAGAATATGGTGAAATTTGGACATGAAAAGTGATTCAACACACTGGCCTAGGGTTTGGCACGCAGGCCAAGTCATGACTTGGGAAATTTGTTTCATGGCTTGACACCCATGTTCATCACACCATAACTTGAACTATAGAACTCCAATTGAAAAGTTCTGCATATGCTTGGAAAGCTGAGATGGAGAACAACTTTCATGTTCAACAATTTTGGATTTGAAGCTTGGAACCATTAGAAAAACAGCTTGCAAGATAAGCAAAAACATGACTTGAGATGCCTTGGCAACCTGGGCAAGTATCCTAACTTTTTCCCAAAAACCTCCAACTTTGGGACACCATAACTTTTGACTCCTTGATCCAATTGGGGAGTTCTACATATGCTTGGAAAGCTTGAAGAACAAGTAATAACTTTCATGTTTGAAGAATTTTGATTTGAGGTCAAGAAACCCATGAAGCCTTGGCTTGAAGTTGGTGCAAAAACCTAAATTTTTGGACTTAGAAAAATTCTAAGTATAAGTGCCAAAACATGATTTCTTCCAACTTTGATCATCCATAACTTCAAATCCTTACAATTTTTGAACTTGATTCCTTCTAAAAACTTCTAGTATGGAATGTCCTCTTTAAAATGAGTACTAGTTTGCTCCATTTGGATAAAAAATGAGTGAGATATGATCCTTGAAAGATGGCTAAAAGTCATTATTTCCACACTTAGAAAAATTCAACCAAAACCCTAATTTTGCAAATCTCCTGATTTTATTGTTCCAACTTGATTTTTCTTGATCTAACCACATGGGAACATGGAATATGACTTGAAATGTTCATGGTTAACCAAAAAACTCAAAGGTTGACTTTTTGGAGCCTCAGTTGACTTTTTGATCAGATGAATTCAAAACCTCTTCCATTTACTTAGGAAGTCCTTAAAATGAGTTGTGTTGAACCAAAAGGAATCTTAGGAATCCTTGAAGTGTATGAGGACTTTTTTTTGTTGATCTCTCTCTCAAATCCTGATTAATCAGAGCTTTCCCTTTCTTGTACAAGACCCTAATTCCACAAAAGAAACAAAACCACAAAGCCTGGTAGTTTGGTTAGCTATGCAAAGATGATTGACCTATAATGCTTATACAAATGATGATGACATCTAAGGGGGTAAAATTTGGGGTATGAAAAAGTAGTAAGAGAGAAGTGAAGCATTGGGTGTAGACGCTCATAGTTTATAGTATCAGGTCAAGTGAAGTTGATAAGGATATTAATAAATGGCTTATAAAGTTTGTCATAATTACTGAAGGATTTATAAGAGAATAGTATCAATATTGTGTGTAGTCAAGGAATCTATAAATTATCTCACAAAGTTCCAAGAGTATTGATTATCTAATCAGAATAAGGTGTCATGGTTATGGTTTTGTGTAACTCAGTGCAAGAAAGGGAAGTCGTGTATTCTTGAGGGATCTGTGACCAAACGATTCAGAGCAGTTTGTCAGATGAATTAAGTGGGTAAAAGGTTAGAAGTTAATCGACGGTTAGAAATAAGAGTATGAATAAGCCAAGGAGTTTCGGAAAATCACAAAGGAAGGAAGTTTCTAGTGAAAAGAAGTTTGGAGTTTGAGTATGTCAGAGGATTTAATTGAAGTAAAGTCAAGTGCTTACCTAGGACTGTGATGTAAGGAATGTTTCTTTCTTTGAAAAGAAGAAACTCAAGGATGAATTTCAATTTAAGGGGGGAGAATGTAATATCCCACATTCCCTTAAATGCTCTAATTGTTATCAGTTGAGACCAACTAGGCTCCTACTTACTCTAAATGTTGTTAGTTGGGATAAATAATAGAGTAATTAGTTGACTAAAAAGAAATCAATTCTTATTAAAAGAGACTGACCATTATTAATTAGTACAAGAGGGGACATTTATGTAACATTAATAATTGGTCAATTGGTACTAAAAGACAAATCTCAATTAAGATATTTTTCATTTCTTAATATTATATATTATATATTATGTACTATATAATTGTGTGGTGGTAAGAAAAAGAAGAAAAATGGATAAGAACAAAAGGAAGGAAGAGAAAATCAGTAAAAAGAGAAAGAGAGAAAGGAAAAACAGAAAGAAAGAAAGGAAAAGAAGAAAGAAGAGAAATAAGAGAAGAAGAAGAAGAAACCATGGGAAATATTCATCATCACCACCAAATCATCTCATTTTTTCCATTGTCTTCATCTATTAAGGTTAGTTCCTAGATAAAATTAGCTTTTGGAGGAAATTGCATAAAAAAGGAAAACATATGGTTTGTGTGTTCTTGCGTGAACCATGAAATTGATACTAATCTATGATACTTTTGTTGTTCTACATGTTTATGGATGCTTTGGGGTGTAAAAATCATGAGATTTAGGGCCGAAGTTGTGTTTTGGGGTGTTTCAGAAGTCGAGTTTACCGGTTTTTGCGCTTAGCTCGACCTAAGGGAGCTCAAAGAGCCTTCAGCCACTTCAAGCGCACTACAAGCGCAATTTTCTGTTTCCTGGGGATTTAAGTACGCTAAAAGTGCAGCTTCCAGCACTAGTGGTGCTTAGCCTCACTTTTTGACGCTCAGTGCGGCTGACAACTTTATGTTTTTCCCCTAGCACTGTTAGTGACGTAACTTGAATTCTATAACTCGGAATAAGATGCAGTCAGTTGCGTTGGAAAGCTATTTCAACACTATAGTATATGGTGAAGTAAATACATTATTTTATTCCAATGAGAAATAAGATAGGAATGATAAACTATTATGTATGTTTATGACTTTTTTCCCTGTTTCCACCATAAAACGGGAATGGTAGCTCCAATTGATGCGAGAACGGATGCGTTAGGAAGCTAACATATATGACTATGATATTGCGGGGAGTCTCTATAAGTTACTCAACTGTAAATTTCCCTTTGAGTTCGGTTAACCCATCAAAGAATGATCGGACAGACGTTTCCTACGTGACGTGAAAGTGGAATAAGATAGATTGAGGCATATTGTGTGATAGCTTGGCCTATGGTTTTGTAACATGTTATCTTTTCATGTGTGCTTTATATATGTTACAAATCATATTATGATATATGCCATGGATTATGTTCTGAATTGTGGTTTGTGTTAATTTTGTAATAAAAAGATTAAAATCTTATGATGATGAGTGAGGAAACCTAGGAGTATGACTAGGTGAATGAACTAGAAAGATAACTTAGGTTATGAAAATAACTTAGGTGGCGATGCTTGGACGCAGAGGTACCTCGATGTGTACCGTGGACGAGTAGTCGCTAGAATTGTAGCTTAGTCACGAACTAATGTGCTATGTATGGAACATGAGTTAATAACATATGAATTGGTGGATGTGATCACCTAGTGATTTATGAGTACAATCACGTTGCGATTAATGAACTAATCATGTATTCGGAAACAAACCTATTATCGTGCCCGTCCAAAATTGCAATGTTTATGAAAAGTAAGGATTGAGATACTTGCACTATTGATTCACATTAACCATACGGGTTAGAGTTTTATTGATGATGTGGACCTCAATGTGGGTTAGAGTCCCAAATGAGGAAAAAACTTGAAATGGGTTTGAGTCCCACATAGAGCGACGATTCTCAAAATGGGTTATAGTCCCATGGGGAATCCGAAATCCACAGGGTGGACCTCAAAGTGGGTTAGAGTCCCATACGAGGAATAAGGCTCGAAATGGGTATTGAGTCCCATAGGGAGCGACGATTCTCTAAGTGTGTACGAGTCCCATGAAGAATCTGAAATCCACCAAAATGTCGAAGTATGATACAAGGATCCGTTACCCGTGTCGAGATTCCTAGACGTAAGGTTAACCGGGGAAAAATGCCTTGGTACGATTTTCGATTAGTGACTTATTTGAGTTGGTGAACTCAAGTGTACATGTTTCCATACAATGCGAAAATCCTCTAGATGCTTAAGTCTTTATTCTTTTTGAATGACTTAACTTGAGAAATCAATTAGAAACCCTGTAAAGCCGAGTGAACCCATAGGATAGAGAAACTCACTGAGATTATTATCTCACCCCAATATTATTGTTGTTTTTCAGGTGTTATTTGCAGGTGATATGCAAGAGAAGCTGTCTGTTGATGTTTCGAAGGATTCTGATTATTGTGATCTTCTGCTGTGGATTGTGTGCAATCACTACTACGAAAAACCCATTTAGCAACGGTTAGAAATGACATATAATGACGCGGGCGAAGGCGTTGTTATGTAGATTGTCGTTGTAAGTTAGCTGTTTCTACAACGGGCTGGAAACTGTTATTGAAAGGTAGGGCGCGAGCCATATATCACAACGGTTATGATAATAAACCGTTGTAATACATACAATTAGGTTCTGGGTTCGAAACCCATCAGCAGCGAAATTATATAAAACATAAATTACTTATGATATCGGTTACAATAGATAACCGTTGTTGTAAGTACCCTAAGTTTATTATATTAAATGTAGATTGCTTGTTTTCCAAACACCTCACTAAATAAATATACATGGATTCAATTTGATGAAGATGTCTATAATCTGCAAATTAAACTGTTCTTGAAAACCAACTTAAACAAACCAATGTTGTTTTCTGATTGCATTCGTCTCATCGTGCATTTCACGTTCTTTTACATATATTGTGGTTTATTGATCTGACTCCTTCGATATATCGCTATATTCGATTATAGTTAAATTTCCATAAGATCAATAAGACATTGGATAATCTGCCTCATCTTTGATTTAACTATAATGGAAGATGGCGATGCATCTAAGGAGCCAGATCATTATACCATAATATATATATAAAAGAATGTGAGATAAATGATGAGAGGCATGCAATCAAAAAACAACATTGGTTTGTTTAAGTTGGTTTTCAAATACAACTTAATTTGCAGATTATAAGTATCTATGTCAAATTAACTGAATGTATTTTAAGTGAGGTTAGTGAAACAAACAATCTACATAGAATATAATAAACTCAAACAACATTCTATACCAGATCCAGATATTATAAACTCATATAATACGCTTGCTATTACCACCAGCAAACTTTAAGTGAGGGTTAGTTAAACAAACAATGTAATAGAATATAATAAACTCAAACAACATTCTATACCAGATCCATAAATTATAAACTAATATAATACGCTTGCTTCCACCAGCATCATCACCCTGTATCATCCCCTTAACCTGAAAGGAAACAAAGCAAACTTCAAAAATGAGCATCCTCAGTTGAAAACAAACCCTAAAACCATAATCCAGTGAAGCGTAAAGAGAGGAACAGGAATAACGCACCTTTTAATGAAACTAATCGCGGAACAGGAATCAATTACGATCTTGAACTAGTTGGGGAAGCAATTAAAAATAAATATAAGGAGGAAGAAGCTTACACAAAAGCTTCATACTTCTTATACTTCTTTTCATTGTTTCTAAAACTAGATAAAGTTTGCTTACACTGTTGTTTCTTCATTTACTAACATCTTGTTCGTGATGCTATGAAAAAAAGTTATAAGGTAGATGAAGTTTCCATCATAGCTTCATGCTTCTTATACATTTTTCCATAGCAACACAAACACTATGAAGTTTCCAAAGTATATGGTCTTTGTTAAGGTAGTTGTTATTTCCTTGGTTTTATGGTTGGCATTATTTTGCTAAAAATCATGTAGCAGCAGATGTTGGATGAAGATGTCTAATAATATGTTTCATTACTCTTTGTTCAACATGTCGTATGAAGATGTTCCATGGAAGCTCATAGGACATCGCGTTGTGAAGTCAGTTTTATTGCAGATTCTGTTACTATGATTTGTAACTGAATATTCTATGAATATTTGGTAATCCTATGTAGCATCCAAAGCATTTTTGGATTAGGGTTAATTGTTGGTTTTCGGATTTGCTGCTGTTTCTAATTATGGAGACATAATAGGAAACTTTGGATTGAAGACCTATTTTATTGGAGTTAATTTTGCAGATTTGTGAGTAGCCTAATTGCTGCGTTTTTGAAGCCCAATTCAGTCCAGATTATAAGCTATAAATAGACTGATGTAAACCTAGTTTTAAGTGTCGAACTTACATGTATTTTTAGGATTGTGTGCTTGTGTTTTGTGAGCCTAACTGGTATCTTATGATAACAGTATAAGGACTGTAGTGTAAGTTGTGTAAGGTTGCTCATAAGCTTTTAAGTATTGAGTAGCTGTGTGTTAATTCTCATAAGCTGTGAAGTATTGAGAATTTGTGTTTCGACCATTGTTACTTGTCTTATAAGGAACCAGTCACGGGTTGTGATTGAAGAGGGATTTGAGGAGGGCCTCATACCTAGGGGAGTCTTAGGTAGAAGTCATAGGAAGGGTAGTGATTAAGTGAGCTGATTGAACCGGGTATGGTTATCAGTGAATTGATACTATCGAATATTGATTTCATCCCTGGCTTGGTAGCCCCCAGATGTAGGATAGTTAGATCCAAACTGGGTTAACAATTTCTGGTGTTCTTTACATTTTCTGCACACTTTTATTTTGAACTTGTTCATTGTTGTTGTATATCAGTGTCTCGACATCTCGATAAGACATCTGATATATAGGCCAGAATTTCAATTGGCATCAAGAGCAGGCACCCTTTGTTGTTTCTGGGTGAGATTCAGAGAAGGTACTTTCTGGTACAATGGACAAGGATGGAGGAGCTCTAAATAAACCACCTCTGCTGGATGGTTCTAACTATGAGTATTGGAAACCTAGGATGATAGCTTTCATTAAGTCCATGGATGATCAAGCATGGAAAGCTGTTCTTAAAGGTTGGGAGCCTCCAAAGGTAAGAGATGGAGAAGGAAATCTTACTGATGTTCTGAAGGAAGAAGAGGACTGGGATGATGCTGACTACAAAGGATCTGTTGGAAATTCTAAAGCCATGAATGCATTGTTCAATGGTGTCAACAGAAATATCTTCAGACTGATTGAGCATTGTACTATTGCCAAAGAGGCTTGGCAGGTCTTGAAAGTTGCTCATGAAGGGACCTCAAAGGTGAAAATGTCAAAGCTTCAGCTTCTCACTAGCAAGTTTGAGAGTTTGAAGATGAAAGAGGATGAGAGCATTCATGATTTTCATTTGAACATTATTGAGATAGCTAATGCCTCTAGTGCCTTAGGAGAAAAGATGTCTGACAGCAAGCTGGTCAGGAAGATTCTCAGGTCTCTTCCTAGGAGATTTGATATGAAGGTTACTGCTATAGAGGAAGCTCAGGACATTGACAAGATGAAGGTGGATGAGCTTATGGGATCACTCCAAACTTTTGAGTTAGGATTCAGTGAAAAAGCTGAAAAGAAGAAGAGTATAGCATTTGTGTCGAATGCTGATGACTCAGATGATGAAGGAGAACTGGTCAAAGATGAAGATGTGTCCAAAGAGCTAGTGTTGCTTGGAAGACAATTTAATAAAGTGTTGAAAAGGATGGACTGGAAGTCAAGAGAAAATGTTCGGAACAAGTCTCTCGACATCAACAAAGACCAGGATGGAGGCAGAAGATCCAGAACTGAAGAAGACTCTAATCAAGGGAAGAGAGTTCAATGCTATGAATGTGAAAGATTTGGGCACGTAAAAACTGAGTGTCCCACTTATCTCAAAAGACAGAAGAATGGATTATCTGTGACATGGTCAGAAGATGATTCTGAAACTGACGCTGATGAAAAATCTGCAAAGTTGGTGACAACATTAACAGGAGTATGTGAATCAGATGAAGAATCTGAAGAGCTTACTTTTGAAGAGCTGGCTATCTCTTATAAGAAGTTGTGCATAGAACATGAAGAAGTATGTCAGCAGAAAGAAGAACAAGCATGTGCCATTGTTCATTTAGAAGCTGAGAATACTGAGTATATGTCTACTATAGCTGATCTACAAAGTGAAGTAAATGTTTTGAATTCAAAACTGGACAACATGATAAAAAATGTCAGAATGTTAAATAGGAGTTCGGATGTACTTGATGAAATTCTGAAGTCAGGAAGAGATGCTGGAAATGTCAGTGGTATTGGATTTAAAGGTACAAATGAATTAGATGAAGGAAAGAAATCTGAGGAAGTACCCGTTCAAGATAAGAGAAGTTTGAAGATGTTGAATAACATGCTGCAACATCCTCCCAGGCATCAGAAGAAGTTCATAAAGAAAAAGAATCAAAGGTGGACATGCTACCATTGTGGGAAGTTTGGTCATATAAAAGCTTTTTGCTACAAGTTACATGGTTATCCCAAACCCATGCAACAATATAGTAGAAAAAAGAGCTGGGTTGAAACAAAAAGGATATGGACTTCAAAGGATAGTGTAAAAGAACATAGGGACTACAAGTCTTTCAGAGTCTCTACAAATGAAAAATGGTTCTTTGATAGTGGATGTTCTCAACATATGACTGGCGTTAGTGGATATATGTCACATGTTAAGTATCATGCTCCTAATGAGGTGATTTTTGGTAATGGATCGAAAGGAAAAGTGCTTGGTGTTGGAAGAGTGGATTGTCCAGGACAGCCAATTCTGGAAGAAGTATTGCTTGTTGAAGGGTTAGATACTAACCTAATAAGCATAAGCCAGTTGTGTGATCAAGGTCTTAAGGTCATTTTTACAACCCACGAATGTTTAATAATGGATGAAAAGAATGTTGTTGTTATGAGAGGTGAAAGAACCTCAGAAAATTACTATTTGTGGAAAGACGAAAGCACAATTGTGGAAGTGTTAAACCAAAGAACTTGTGAATGGCACGTGTATAAGGACCCATTTCCAAAACTTATAAACAACCCAGCTAACTCATTCCAACTTCAATCCTACAGTGCAAAAACTTCATCTGACCTATTCTCTCAAAACTCTTCTTCGCTAGGGTTTGCTCTTACTCTCTTCAATACTGCATTTTGTGAGCAACAAAAAATGTCTCAATATCATGATTCTCCTGCTGATTCAAGAACTTCTCAAGTCAATGACGAAGACTATGATCCTTACCGAATGATCAAACTCACAGACCTTGTTCTTGATATCGCCCCGTTGAATGTTGTTCATTCTGACACTAGAGGTGAGCAACCAGTTTTCCACTCTATGAATGAAAGTATGTCAAGTAAGAAGTCTAAACCCCTTTCATCTAGGAAGAAAGACAAAATGATTACTAGGTTTTATTCTGATAAGTTAAACCCTAGAAAAAATGTCACTGAAAAGAATTCAAATAGGAGGGTGGATGAAACTAAGAATGATAGTAGGACTCTTGATGATAATGTTTTCAGTAGAGATCAGAGTCTTAGAAGATTTGCCACCTTTGCTGTTAGTGAAGCTGATAAAGATGTCGGGTCTGACGTCCCAACATCCATGGCTGGAAATACAAATAATAGTTCAAAGAATCTATCAGGAGAGATACAAGTTCAGGTGGCTAGGGAAAGAAGAAGCAAGAAGAGGGTTGAGATGTGTAGTAACGTTGCTGAGAAAAACTCTGATGAGGAACCAATAGCTGACATACTACAAAGAATCAAGAGTAGAAAAGAGAATACCATTGTGGCTGAGAATTCAAAGGATGCAGAAATGATTAGGAAATCTGCTAAAAAGGCTGGAGCAAGTCCCTCTAAGCAATGGAGTAAAGTTGTGGTTCCAATCAAGAAAATAAGGGTCACAGGCCTGAATGAGTCAAATGCTGGAACTGATGTCCAGGACATCAGTGGGAGAAGGGAGGATCAAACTGTCAGGCAAACTGATAGGTGGAAAATTGTCAGCCAAAGAAGGGTAGCTTTAGAGAGAGAATTGGGAAAAGACTTCAACAAGTATAAGGAAGTGGTTGATCTTATTGAAGCTGCTGGGTTGATGAAGACTGTGTCTGACATAGGACCATGTTATGAGAAGTTGCTTAAGGAGTTTGTTGTGAGTATCCCTGAAGACTGTAATAGCAAACTCAGAAAAGTCTATGTAAGAGGCAAAGCTGTGAAATTTTCTCCCAAAGTGATTAATAACTTTCTGGGGAGACCTACGGACCATCATGCTGAGTTAGGAGCAACAGATGATGAAATCAGTGAGGAGATAACAAGTGGTTGCATCAAAGTTTGGCCAAATGAAGGAAAGCTCTCTTTTGGGAAGCTAAGTGTCAAATATGTTATCCTTCACAGAATTGCAGTGGTAAACTGGGTTTCTACCAACCATACTTCCACCATCTCATCCTTGCTTGGAAAATTCATTTATGCTATTGGAAAGAAGGTCCCTTTCAAATTTAGAGCATATATCTTTGAACAAGTTTTGAAGCAAGCTAGCTCATCCGCTGTTAAGCTACCCATATGTTTTCCATCCTTAATCTGCGGAATAATCCTGAACCAATTTCCTGACTGCTTAGTAAGAAGTGACAAAGTCAGCAAGAGAAAACCTCCAATGACTTTGCATTATAGGCTGCTAGGTGGAGTTCATGTGTCTGATGTTGTTGGGACATCTACACAGACTCCTGGTCCTACTAATCTTGATGATGAAGCCATTGCTCAGTTGCAAGAAACCTGCAAGGAGCTGGAAGAATCCATCAGGAGAGATACAGCAAGGAAGACAAAGCTCGAGCAGCTGATTAAAGCCTTGGTTGAAAAGAGAAATGCTGCTAAAGAGCAAGAGCTGACTGAAGATGATGGACAAGGTGAATCTACTGAGTCTGATAGAAGGAGTGTCCAGCAGTCTGATGATTCCGGTTCTGAGAATGGTGTCTCTGAATCTGAAGGTGAAAGTGATGAGGTGGCTGAAGAGGACAGTGCTGAATAGCTAGAGGCTATCTGCAAGTTTACTTTCTATTTTTTTGTTTGTTTTTTTTCTCTTTTAGGACAACTTAATTCTGTTTTGGTTTTGAACAATATACTGCTATGTAATTTGGTTACATTTGTCTATGACCTCTCTTTGTCATATTTGTGGCTAAAAAGGGGGAGTAGTAAGTGTGAGGGGGAGCAGCATTGTTATGTGTTTGTGCTGTTGCAGGTAGATTCTGTGTACTGCAGGTGGATGGTGTGTTGTTGCTGTTGAAGGGGAGTTGCTGTTGAGGGGGAGTTACTATGATGAGATGTTTGCTGGACTATGTGTGTATATGCAACTGAGGGGGAGTTTTTTGTTGCTGCTATTAATGGTGTTTTTTTTTCGCTGCTGATACTGATGGTATTTAAGTGTGTGTGGAGTTTTAGCCAAAAATAACCCAAAGGGGGAGATTGTTATTTCCTTGGTTTTATGGTTGGCATTATTTTGCTAAAACTCATGTAGCAGCAGATGTTGGGTGAAGATGTCTAATAATATGTTTCATTACTCTTTGTTCAATATGTCGTATGAAGATGTTCCATGGCAGCTCATGGGACATCGCGTTGTGAAGTCAGTTTTATTGCAGATTCTGTTACTATGATTTGTAACTGAATATTCTGTGAATATTTGGTTATCCTATGTGGCATCCAAAGCATTTTTGGATTATGGTTAATTGTTGGTTTTCGGATTTGCTGCTGTTTCTAATTATGGAGACATAATAGGAAACTTTGGATTGAAGACCTATTTTATTGGAGTTAATTTTGCAGATTTGTGAGCAGCCTAATTGCTGCGTTTTTGAAGCCCAATTCAGTCCAGATTACAAGCTATAAATAGACTGATGTAAACCTAGTTTTAAGTGTCGAACTTACATGTATTTTTAGGGTTGTGTGCTTGTGTTTTGTGAGCCTAACTGGTATCTTATGATAATAGTATAAGGACTGTAGTGTAAGTTGTGTAAGGTTGCTCATAAGCTTTTAAGTATTGAGTAGCTGTGTGTTAATTCTCATAAGCTGTGAAGTATTGAGAATTTGTGTTTCGACCATTGTTACTTGTCTTGTAAGGAACCAGTCACGGGTTGTGATTGAAGAGGGATTTGAGGAGGGCCTCATACCTAGGGGAGTCTTAGGTAGAAGTCATAGGAATGGTAGTGATTAAGTGAGCTGATTGAACTGGGTGTGGTTATCAGTGAATTGATACTATCGAATATTGATTTCATCCCTGGCTTGGTAGCCCCCAGATGTAGGATAGTTAGATCTGAACTGGGTTAACAATTTCTGGTGTTCTTTACATTTTTTGCACACTTTTATTTTGAACTTGTTCATTGTTGTTGTATATCAGTGTCTCGACATCTCGATAGGACATCTGATATATAGGCCAGAATTTCAGTAGTGAAAACGAATCTGAAAAAATGAGAACAATCAACAAAAACAACATGCAACAAACGAGATAATGGGAAATATCTAACAATAGATGGAATAAGAAGAATACCTTAATGTATGATTCACGGCTAATGGTGAAAACGAAGAGAAAAAATGGGTTCTAGGGTTTCACTTTGAAGGCAACGGCGTTACTGTCAATTAAGTGAAAGTTATTTTGTTTATATATGGGTAAACTATTTCACAACCGTTAGCAATAACAACCGTATAGATATGTATTTATTTATTATAAATATATCACGACGGTTAACTAGAATAACCGTAGTGATAACCCTTTTATCTGTGAATTTTAAAATAAATAAAAACCGTATAGATAGGTATTTATTTATTATAAATATATCACAACGGTTGACCAGGAGAACCGTAGTGATAACCCTTTTATTTGTGAATTTTAAAATAAATAAAAAAGAAAAGGTGCGCCTTAACTTCTCACTTAATGCATCTTCAGTTTAAACATCAACAATGTAATTCACAATGGATCTGCAGTTTAAACATCAACAATGTAATTCAAACCCTAATTTAACTATTACATTTCATAATAAAGTAAAAATAAACATAAAGGAGATAAGAAAACATAACATCTTGATATTTCCAGAAAATATCTCTGATTTCAGTTTGTTCTTCAAATTCTTGTTCTTTTTCTTTAAATCCTCATACATAACCTTCAGATAGCCCACAACTTCCAACTCTGACTTCATAATGCTCTAATCATCATTTCCATTTCTTTCTCCCACGTCGTCATCCCATATGAACAAATTACATGTTTCATCGCTCCTCCAAAATGGACATCTCCAAAAAAGCCTTCCTTTATTTTGTCCCTTCTTGCATTGATACGAAACCATACGACCATCACAACCACAAAAATTTCCAGATCGAGATTTTACACTGGAAGAAGACGTAGAAACACCTCTGGATGATTTTGTCTTCAAATGTGACATTGCAACACCTTAAAGTAGAACACTTTCTTGTTGTTGTTATCTTCTTCCTGACAATGGTGACGGCGTTGGTGTTAGGGTTATTTCGTCTTGTTTCTTTTTTCAATGGATAAATTGATATATACTTGGTGTTTAAAATACATAAAAAGAAGCTTCAATTTGTAACAACAGTTTTAAGAAAAAGCTGTCGTGATATCCTTATTATTTTTTAGTTAAATATTAATAAAACTTAAAAAGGGAGCATTTACGTCAAAGGGATAAACTATTTGAGGGCGATGAGGTTCGAACCCATGATAGCTAGATTGTATCACCACGGTTTTCATAACAACCGTTATTATACCCTTGAGATTTCTAATTAAAATAATGCGCGCGCATCCAGGACGCACTATAAGAACGGTGTATAGGATGCCGTTGTAAACCTGGCGTTGTTGTTTGGCCATTTTGTAGTAGTGAATGAAGAGATTACACCTAGATCTTAGTTTTTATTTTCACGCACTATTGTATAACTTGTGCCATAGATGTAATTTTAGTTGGATATGTGTATATAATAATGCCATTAGGCACTTGTGATGTATCAGTACCAAAATAATATCTCGTATATTGTATTTTCTAGATGTATATTATACGGAGTGTTACACCGGCCATATCAATTTGAAGGTTGACCGCAATCTACGTCGTGCCCCACGCTTTAATTGCCAACCAATTCTCTTATTTAAGAGGAAAAAAATCACGACATTCCTCTTATGTTCAAATTCATTCACACTGACATCATTTTTACTCTCCTACTGACTTGAGTGTTTGAGTGCTATCTTAATATGTCAGTCTTTTCTCTACCGCATCGAAAAGTCAAGACCATTACAACAAATTATGCCTCCTTATTTATCGATCAACTTTAATTCCACTACAGAACACTGCACTTAATAATGAGTAAGAAAAATAACCAGTAAAATACTATAGAACATTAACTTTAAGGTAAATTCTTTAGTACGCATTAATTCAAGTTGGGTACACGTGCCTTTAGTGCAAATTGTATTGAAATTTCAATATATTTTAAAATAAAATAAAATAAAAAGTGACATAACATTTAATCATAATATTTGATTGGTTGAAAGTATTGACAGTAAATTAAATTGAAAGATACTCCTAAATTTAATTGTTATGTTTTGGAATCGTAATATACACATCGCAATTATTTATAACCATAATTTTAAAAATACTTATAATAATAGTTAAATATTTTTAATAATCTAGTGATGGTAATTGATTAAAGGTATAAAAATTATTTATATTAATAATGTATACAAATTAAGTTTTATAAAATTTAGTGTAGTTATTATGGAATGCTAATGCAAAAAGGCTTATTTTATTAATTTATTACAAACTTTATAAATATAATTTCAAATATAATTATGATAAAAGTCAAATATTTTTGATAATATAACTATTTTAATAATAAAAAATATTTTTAATAGTTTTCCTCAGCATCAATTAAATTAATTTTTTTATGCAGTGATCCAATAAAAATTTCATTTTACCACCTGATTTGGAACTTGGAACCGCTTAATCTTCTACTAATTCCTAAAACCCCAATTTCTTGTTGATTTGCAATTTGAATTCTCCTTCCAAAAGGTATCTGAATTTTGTGTCACAAAAATGTCTCTCCCTCCTTATCCCTCATCTCACCTCCTATCCTCCACTTCCATTTGTTTTCAACCTCTCACATTCACCAAATCCTTCATAACTCAACCTCCTTTTCTCAGATTCAAGGTATTATTCCAACTTTCTCTTTTACATTTTTTCTTCTTCTTCTTTTTCAATGTTATGAAACCCACGTAGATCATTGAATGGTTAGGGCATTAGATGAATGCGTAGTTACTTGCCAATTAGTTGTTAGTTGAACCCTAAATATCATAATTTCCTCCAAGTTTCATGCTAAATTTCATAATTCTTCAAGCATTTACATTTTTGTTATAATATGTCCAAATGTATCACTTTTTATCTTTATCTTGTTCAACAAAAACATTAAGCAAACAAGAAATCTATTGGTTTGATTTTACACTTTTTGGCACTTCTATTGAAGTGCACTAAATATAAACACAACTCATGTTGTATTTTGGCCTATTATGACTTCTCTAGCAAAAGGTACTTTACTCTACAGAAATGACTTTTAGATATCATAGTTTTGATGTCAAATACCTTGTCTTGTGGTTTGTGTGAATTTTTGAAATATGTGTAAGGTGTAGAAGATGGAAAGTGAGACAGAGATAGCGATAAATACCTAAGGTGTATTTATTTTGATGTTCAAATAACACTAGAGTAAAGTAAGTGTAGCAGAAATGTGGGTGTTGCGTGGGATGTGTAGTATGAGTAGACCTGATAGGATTAGAAATGAAAGTATTAGAGTGTTGGGATAGCATCTACAGTAGAAAAGATGGTGGAAAATAGACTTAGGTGGTTTGGGCATGTAGAGAAAAGACCTATAGATTTTGTGGCAAGTAGAGTATATCAGATGGAGAGAAGTCAAACAACTAGAGGTAGAGGAAGAGGAAGACCTAGAAAGACTATCAGAGAAGTTATTAAGAAAGATTTTGAGATTAACAATTTGGATAGAACATTATGGCAAAAGTTGATCCATGTAGCCGACCCTACTTAGTGATATTAGGCTTGGTTGTTGTTGTTGTTGTTGTCGTTCAAATAACACAGTTGTTAATATATACACATGGTCAAGTTTATGCAGTGTCAAAGCAATGTATACGTGCCAAATAATAAATGCAGGATGTGCATGTAAATTGATATGGTATTGTGTGTGTGTGTAGCATTAATTACTCAATCTGAAAATGACTAGTTTTCATTATTTTGGAGTTTTCGAAAGGTAGAGTTGTAGACTACTTTTACATTCTCTTAAGAAAAGTGTTTTTTTTTTCTGTATAAATTACACAGCCATTTTAGGTTTGGTGATTTGTTTCATAATTAGCTTGAAAGTCTTGTTTTTGCTACTGCAGGGTGCATCAGGTTTTATCAAGCAGCACAATTGCTGTTTAGGTGTTGAGCCATTTTGTGCATCTCAAAAGATAAGGCCTAAGATCTCATGTGCTATGAATATGTCTGCACATTCATCAGATGATGATAGAAAACTGCAACTTGACCGGTTAATAGAAAAAGCACGTAAGCTTTGGGACAATTCTCCTCAGCCGGTGAAGAATTTCCCTTGGAACACAGCTCTGGGAAACTTCATTCAACTTGTTCTTGATCTTACTTTGGCTGTTGTCAAATACCTTTATGTACCTGTGTTTACAGTTACCTCCATCAGCGAGTTATCCTATTGCGCACGTCAAAGGAAGCTAGTTCTTGTTCCTATTCCGATTCTCCTTGGAGCTGCTGTTGCTGGGATCCTTAAAGAGACTGTATTAGAGTTGTCACCACGGCTAAGGGTAAAATCACTGGCTATGCCTCATTGTATAGTCTATAATAGATATTCGATAAAGTACTTGGATTTTACATTAAGCTGTTTTTTTTAACCACTACATTACCTCTGTATCTTGAGTTGCTGACAATTGAGCTTGCTCCACTTTCTTTTGAAGTTTCATTTTTCAGTTATTTGTCATGAAAACATTATGACTACAATTGATGTTCTTTAATTATGTCTTCCAACATAGACATCCAACATTAAGATTGCATGCAGAGTAGTCAATAGTGGCCAATAGCGGAGTGGAGCAGAGGCCGACCGCTTTGGGAAGAGCCTTAGCGGTATAGCGGCCGCTATAGGATAAATAGAAGGACAGCGGAGCAAAGCGGTTCCCGGCCCGGAGCAGCTTCTGGCCCGCTATTCTTTTCCCCACTAAAATCCAAAATTACCCCTTAAAATTACAATGTTTTAAGGGTAACTTTGGGGTTTTCAATCAAATTTGAGTTGAAACTCAACCTTAACTTTCCTTCATAGTCGTTTATGCACTTCAAGAGTCACGTGTGCTTTGATTTATGAATATTTTATAGTTTAGTTATTTGTTTAATTTTATATTAAGTATATGTTTTTAATTATTATATGTAATTTCTCCAAAAAAATGATCAAATAGAGCGGTCATCCCACTATACGCTATCCTGCCATCCCATTTTTGGGGTCGGCCACTCCGCGCCACCATCTGGAAATGACTACTCTGATTGCATATTGAATATTAAGATAGATTCTGAATCCGAATATTGGAACACTGACGGAGTATTAAGAATGAGGCCCATGATTAGTTCTGTGCTGCTAATAAATTCTCTCTCCCCTTACAAACTAACCAGTTACCACTAACGTTTGCCTTTGAAAAGATAAAAGCAAAACTAAATGAGTGCCTCATTTTTTGGGTCAGGCCTGTTTGGAACATACACTTGTGTTAATATTTTCTGAGGAATTTTTTACTAGTTATATTATTAGAAAATAGATGCGAAACTCAATCTGATACTCATTCTACTTCCCCCTTCACTGTATTTGATCCTCCTCTTTTACCGTATCTCTTCATGTCTGATTTTCAGGATGCAGAAGTTCCATGGCATTTAATTGCAATTGCAATTTTCTTCACATTGATCAAATTGCCAGGTCCATATTACCCTTATTGGGGTCGTATACTAATTCCTTACTTTGCGAATGGGGTTTTATTGAGGGCTCTATGGTTTGCAATATTGTGGTATAGAAGATCTAAAGTATTGAAGATGTCAGAGTCTGATAGTTAGTTAATCCTGTGAGCTATGGTACAAGGTTGCAAAGTCCATTTCAGTAGTAAGTTTCATAAATTCTTTCTAAATCCTACTACTTATATCCTCAGTAGTTTGCACAGAGGCTATAGTTTGTTTCTTTGTTTATAATTAAATGTTATGCATTTTGTAAATTGAGTGGAAATGCACAAGCTTAAGTAAACCTACTTGTATCAAGCTCGAGTTGCATTCAAATAAATGTGAAGATTAATCCCCATTTGGTCCTTGGATGACATTTTTTTTTTGGCATTCAATTAATCCAAAAGTTAGGGTTTCTAGGACATGTTATGCAGTGACTAAATTAATATTCTAAAATTCCTTTGATGAGAAATCGAGGGTTATTCAAGCTTTGACTTGGTATCTGTGCCTTGCTCAGTTATATAATCAAACCTTGTAAGATAATCTACCTTGGTGATATCAAACTTAGAGTTTTAGCCACACTGAAATTTAGTTTAGTTGTTGATCACTGTTAGGAATTCAGGATGAACATTGGAGTTAATTAGAGGCAGAGGAAGACTTAGAAAAACTAGAAACTATTAAGAATGACCTAGAGATTAATTAGTTGGATAGAGATATAATATATGACAAAACATTATGGCATCGTTTGATCCATGTGGCAAAGCCTATTTAGTAGTGGGATACAAATTGGTTGTTGTTGGGCACACTGCAAATGCTCCTAAAGCTGCTGGAGGCCCTCATCACGGTACATCTAATCCATGGCAACAGACTCTACCTTAGTTTCCCCAGGTAAAATGCGCACAAAGGTTTCCTCTCATATGCAATTTCAAAAGGTGCAACTCTGTTGATGCATGAAATGTGGTGTTACCATTCAACCCAAGACACCCACGGAGACCAGAGTCGCAGCTGTTCTGAGGCAAAACAATGCAAGTAGTCTTCTAAACAACCGTTAACCACCTACTTTTGTCCATTGGTTTCCAGAGTAAACTTACAAATAATGGGTATCAATCACTTACAATGGAATGAGGGACTGCATGAAGAAGACAAACTACCTCGGCGAATAGTTCTACCACCTTTTGCACCGTGTAAGGATGTTTTAACTGAATGAAGTCGGCATACTTCGAGAGACGGTCTGCAACCACCACATTTGCTTCAGTCCTTGGACTTGGGCAATTCATTAAGAAAATCTAAAGATACTTCTTTAGCAAGTTGTAAGGATAAGATGTCATATACTTCTCTGGTGCTGACACATATCACGGGATTGAATAAATTCTTGGACAGATTGTACTTCTTGTTGGGCCTCCTTGTTTGTTTTTCTCCATTCTGATTCCAGCTTGCTGTTATTTAATATGCTTTATGTGCTTTAACATTTCAACAGTTATCATCATCGTTCATGAGCAGGATCATTTTCCTCAGAACATGCTATTGGTTGCCTATTGTTATTAATTATCATTGTTTCACATATAGAAAAATAATAAATGAATAAATAAATATAAATAAGTCAAAATCAGAATGGAGAAACACAAATATCAGTATGTTTGTCATGACGACACCAATGTATTTTAGTTCTATTATATTAATTCTGGCGTTTAACCATAGGTTTGCATGTAATATACCTTTTAAAAATGTTATTGATTAATGACATTGACATCTAATTTCTTTGTGATACAGGTTACAAAAATTCTCAATAATGAAGAAGATCTTGGAAAATCAAACAGTACATGAGAATTTCATTGAAATTAGAATTCACTTTGTTGAGAAAAGATGTAGACTGTTATGCTTGGCTTTTTGTTATGAGAATGGCTGATAAGGTTTTGTTGAATGATCCAGATAATCAGGTGGATTAGCATTAAGTTGATGCCAATGGCGATTCATCCTTTTTGTATAAGAAAAAGTATTTAGTCTTGTCATACATCTCAAACTTTGTGGAGAAAGGGCAAGTGTTTTTTGTTATTTTTCTTTTCCTTTTTTTATTAACAATTGACATGTTCACATTGGAGCATGTACACAATTTTGAACCGATATGAACAAATTAGGCAATTCTGTTTAAACTGTTCTGTTAGTAAGATCATTGTGCGGATAGATTATTGATGTTTCTAAGAATAAATTGGTTTGTTTTGTATAAGAAGCAACGAAGCACAAATACATAAAAAAAATCTATATCAATATAGGCTCCAACATGCCGTCGATACGGTGATACACACTTACTCTTTATTTTTTATTTTTATCAAATTCTCCTTTTTAAATTTTTTTAGTGACCCTTAATTCCCATTTTGAATTCATTCATGATATTATTACTAATTAATTCTCTGCAGATAGTTGTCATATTTAAAATTAGTTTTATTTTCCATAATTTATTATCAATACCAATATTTTAACTTTTAATATGAGAGGTCTTCTTCACTCTCATCCCCTATATCTTCATTCTCATTATATTTTGGGAAATGTCCCTCTATATTAATTATAACTTCAATGATATCATCACTATCATCAGTTTTTGGTCTAATCAAATCATCATCATTTATCTCTTCCAAGACTTATTCATTTTCTTTATGTATGTCAATGGATTGAGCATCACCCAAATCATATACATCTCTAACATTAGCGTGCACAACAACAAACCAATCATTTTGTCTTTTATTCTCCACATAGAATACTTTCTTAGCATGAGAAGCAAAACTAGATGGGTCATCACGTATATCATTTCCTATATGTTGCAAGTAATTAAAATTTACTAATGTCAAACCCAAATCATCAATATTGCATTCCTTATTTATGTCAATCCAATCTATTTTCCTGCATAATCCAACTGAATTATATCTATCAATGCACCAGAGTAGTTTATTTCTCCTTAATGCACCCTCCTTCTTTTGGGTGTTTGTCTCGTGTACTGGCGTACCTTCTGATTTTAACACTAACACAAATTCCACTATTTTGAGTCTTTAAGCACCTTTATCGCTTCTTTGTATGAAATCTAACCCCATTAACAATATAGCCACTATAGTTTTTCACTATTTCTAGTGGTCCTCGAGCTAACCATTTGATTTCACCATTTCATCTGTGACTATAATACTTCCTTGTTCTTCCAATCGTGGTACCTAACACAATTAAAATAAAAAATATAATATAAAAAGCATTTGAATACATTATTATCATAGACTTTATAGAAATGAAATATTTTTGTAGATTTGACTAATTTCTCTTCCTGTTTTTACAATTTGATTGTGTCACATATATTGATTATTGATTTCTACAAAATGCGGAAAATTTACGAATCTTCTTCCACCGCGTTCAATTCAACTAAGTTAGGCTCATCTACAAAGGTGTTTACTGTTTTTCATCTCATTCCTTTTTCCTTTCATATTACTATTATTACATGTTAAAGGCTCCCTCCACTCATGACTCTAGTAGAATTTAAGGCATACACCAGAACACTAAACTATTAAAAGGGAACATGGATCAAAACAACCAAATGTAGGAACAACTTAGGTTCACTTTGGAAGAGTATTCAAATATTATGAGTAACTATTATCTTAAGAACCATATTCAGAAACAGTTTAGTATTGAACCTTTATATTAGTTTATTACAGTCATAATTCATTTATGATGAAGTAGTTGTCTGTCATCATACATGTCAAATTTAGCAGTTATTGTTAGAAAAAATGAAGGCGTCCTTCTAATCCGTTTCCATGCTCCGTATATACAATCAATTTTTGATATCATTGATATCTTTCACAATTGTTTGGATAAATTTATATTCATTTTTGAACCAATACCTAACCTAAACTAGTATGATGTTTGTTAGACGATGACACTGATCTAGAAAGGGGTTGAATAAATCACTAATTTTTAATAATAATTTGCACTTTAAAAATTGTTTTAAAAATGTGCAAAAGTGGCCTTGGATCAAAACTCGTTTAAACGAACCGTTATTGGTAAGATCGAATTTGAGAAACCGAATGAAATAATATTGATGAGATATTATAATCAATAAGGTTCCCAGTCAAACAATTCAAATAAAGACCACTTAAGGTGATCCAATTTCCAATGCTTAATAAACGATAAAATTAAATTGACAATTCAACAAACAGTTTGTGTGCAATCAATATGTCGAACACTTGCGTGCGAAACACTCCAAGTCAAATTTCCTTTGAAATTGTAGTGCAAAATTTTTCACACTTGCAATCAAAGTGATTGCAATGGTTTTTCAAAACAGTTTTAAGGCACTACAAACCAATCGAAATATTTCTAACAATTGATTTCACACAAACATCAACAACGTAAAGTAAAGATATTATATATATATATATATATATATATATATATATATATATATATATATATATATATATATATATATAGAGAGAGAGAGAGAGAGAGAGAGAGAGAGAGAGACCCAATTTGTTTAGGCAATTCCCCTTTCGTCCTCGCTTCGGGTACGTCTGCCCCCAATTCTAAAACTAGAATTGAGATATGCATAATATCTATTTCCGAAATTCTATACAAGAGAAGTCCTAGCTAACCAACAATATAAACCAATTGTTGAAGTTAAATCTAACCACTTCTCCCCCTTGATTCCAGTCGAATCAAGAATATCAAACACTCCGAACAAACCTCTGGTTACCGCTACTCACTTGACCGAACCTTCCGTTCTTCAAGTCTTTCACTCGGCTGATTTCGATCACAAGATGTTTGACCCCAAATCTTTCAAAACAATCCTCCGGTTACCGTTACTCCCTTCATCGAACCCACCGTTCTTCAAGGCTTTCACTCGACTGAATCTGTAATGCAAAGATTTGGGCAAAAACCAAAAAATCTACCAAGATCTTGGAGGACAAAACCCCAATGGTTTTATTGAAGAAAATCCCACTAAATCTCTACCCAAACTTGATTTACAAATCCTACGTTTGGACGTTATCACTCTTGACAAAGCACAATCAATAAAGATGATTATGTGTGATTGTTGACGAATGCAATTGTGATAGTGAAGACGAAGAGCAATGCAATGTATCTTTCAATTTTCTTCTTATTTTTCAAAGTGATGCATATGAGAATATATAGGTGCATGAATGAATAAAAAAAATTGAGTTTGGAAACACAAAGACACAGAAAAATGGGTGGCTACGCGCGAGAGTATACCTGTAGGAGCTGCGAGTCGAATTGAGCAAGACAGAATGCAAAACTGCACATAAAAGAAGTGCATGCGTCGACCTACACGAGATCCATGTGTAACACCCTTCTACCCCAAAGAACATTCACGATAATTATAAACAATTATATCAGAGTATATCACCACAAGGGTACCACATTTCATCATAAAATCACAATAACGTCTTACTCCGTAACACGGGTTTTATTCATCATAATTTCAATCAATTACTACACAGCAGAAAGATTCAAAATCACCAGCATAATTTGTAATTCAAAAAGTTTTAAAAATAAGAACTCATAACTTCATGATTGTCAACAACAAAAGATCACAACAGTTTGACTCAAACGTCCCGACCCAATGTTACATATCAGAGCAAGACCCTCTACTCAACAGAAACAACCAAAATTCTTCAAGTCAGTTCTTCACGCACCAAGGGAGCTAATCCTGATTGCCTGCATGTTACCCACGTGGAGGCAATATTCAAACTGGCATAGTGAGTAATCACAAATCATTATACAAGATATAAAGATAAGATATATTAAGATAGCATTCATCATACAAAAGCAACATCATAATGAAATCCATGCATCATCATTCACCAAGTATTATACTCACACCTTCATATCATAGTAACATATATACATCTTCGTTCATAAAGTCATCAAATCAACAATTCATCATCAAAGCATGACTTAAGTCACAACATCATCAAACTATCCACATATATGCAATGCCACATAGTGTAGCGTGCGATTTTTGTCGGTGACGTGACCACCTTATTGCCATGGGTTTCTCCTCACCGCAATGGTAGGAGTGGGGTGCTACTCTCTGATTTCTTATTTATCCCGTGAAGCTGGAAGGGAAAGGGAAGTTATCTAAAACTAACCTTTCACGCAAATGTTTAACTGAACAAATGCTAAAAGAGATTCGGGGAGTTCGAGGTCAGATTATACAATGGGGAGTTGTCAATTACCCATCCTATATGTGGTTATCCACAGGTTGTTAGCAATAGGTTATGCTTTGTACTTGATGGTGTTTATCTGTTGCGGGTTGGAAAAGTTTCTTATTTGGGAGGTATGAGAAGGAGAGAGTTTTTTGATGATTTTGGTGAGGTACTGGACCTCAGGTTTTTGATTGTTATGAAGGTAGTGGACCTAGAGTTTTTGATTGGTATGAAGGTACTGGACCTAGAGTTTTCGATTGGTATGCTCGCTAAGATTTCGCAATCTTATGCTTACGTATTCCCGTTAAAGATAAACAGGGAAATCAGAGCAACTGTAGTTCCTCCTATTCTATGGGAGGAAAAAGATGTTTGGTGTCTTGTTCAAAGCCCAATATTGAAGCTAAAAGGTTTATTTGTGTCTTGTTCAAAGCCCAAGATTGAAGCTAAAAGGTTTGACTGAGAGAGAATTTGACATCTCTAAAGGGAGACATCTCATCTGTTTATCACAACTGTTGGGTGACTGTTTATAAAGGAAAATTACTTTAAGTGGGATATGAGAATCCAACAATTCCATAATTTCCTTTATGAGGGATTTGTCCTAAAGGAGAAAATTTTAACTCAGAGTTGAGCAATGCCTTTTTTCCTTAGGAGTTTTCCATACTAAGAGAAGGACAGTGGCGTGGATGTAAATAATCCAGAGGCTTGCCACTTACAACAATTAGATGAAAGAGAGGATTTTTACCAGGATAAGAGATGGACGATAACTTGGATTTTTGAATCAACAAGTGTGCCACTTACAGCAGTTATCTGGGATTTGGGTTTGTTTTGATTTGTTTGTTTAAATGGGACTTATAACTCAAAGGCAGACCCAGATGAAAATGTTTTGAAAAGCGACGATCGCGCCGAGATTTTGAAATAGTATCGGGACTTATACAATGGCTGAGGCCCAAAATTATTTATGTACAATGGGGGGTGAGACTTACACTCTATCAAGAGGCCCAAAGTGTTTGAAAATTTAAAATCGAGAGGAAACCCTAATTCTAAATTAAAATGTCATTTTTCAAAGGAAATTAAATGAAAAAATGATATAAAATACCAAATATATTCAAAAACAAGTTGTACACTTTGAAAAATATTTTGAAAAATCATGTTTAATTACATGAAAGTTTGAAATTCAATTGGTTTTGAAAGATCAAAGTGGGAATTTCATTTAAAAATGTTTAAAAACAAATAAAATGAAATTAATTACAAAAATTCTAACTATATTAAAAAAATAATATAAATTGGATTTTTTTGTAAAATAAAATATTTAAACATTTTTGTGAATTTTGAGAAAAAGAATCAATTCAAAAACACAAATATTCAGAGAGAAATTAATTTTTGAATCAATTAAATAAAATAACCAAAATTCAAAAATTCAAATAATTTGAATTATGGCGCCAAGGATGATTTGCGTTTTCTCACTTTTCTCTCTGATTACTCAATGGTTTTGCATGATTTAAACACCAATCTTGTTCGTTTTTGAACTAGGATCACAACCATATAGATTAATTGCATTTATATTAAGCATGGAGTGAGAAATTAGAAGATAACCTTAAGAACCCTAATTTCAGCATGAACACAATGAAATTCCATACACGATTGATTCATGGCAATTGATTGAGGGTTATTACTCTATATACATGTAGGAAGAAGATGGTAACTCACAAATTCATTTATGATGCATGAATCATAGAGTTTGAAGGGTTCAGGCGTACCTCTTGCAGATGGTGATCGAGTTTGGTGATGGAGGTGTTGCAGCTAGGTTCCAATGATCTGGACAACTTCCTTAGGTGCCACGGAGTATGTTTGAATGCTTGGAGTGGATTGAAATGAGCTGGAACTGGTTGTGGTACCTCAACTGCAACTCTGTCAAGAACTTGAGTAATTGGCTGGTGATTTTGTGAATTTGATGTTCCAGATATGATTTTGTGTTATGGATCACTCATACATGATGTTTATGAGGTGTGTGTGTGATTGGTTTGGTTGGAATCACTCTCAATCTCAAAACCCGATAGTGACTTGAGTTAGAAGGCAAAATTGTAGTGAAAGGGAGATTTTGAGGAAAACATTACTTTGGGTGCTTTGGTGTACTCAAATTGATCACAATTGAGGTCTATTTATAGTGTATCAAGTTTGTTTTGGCAGCAATAATGTGTGGCAACTGCAGCAGGTCTGTGGCCAATGTGGATCAAATGGAATCTCAAGTCTCCTCTAGCCATTGACTTGAGGTTATAGCACATGCCTATGGTCATCTGGTTCAGAGATAAGGCTTGACTCATTCAGTTAAACTTGCCTCAGTTCATTCCACCTTGGTGCATCCATTGAATGCATTGAAACAAAATTGGAGTCTTGGCACTTTTTAGCCTTTTTAGGATGACATAGCTACATGTAGATTCTTGGACTTGGGAGGCTTGGGGATCAGATCATTCCCTTTTGATTTCATCCTCTGATGTGTCCAAATGGATGACAAGGCTTGGATTTGTCCAAATTTTCCAAATCGAGCAAAACACCAAATTCTGCCTTGTACAAGACAGTTGGAAATGGTGATTTTGAGGGGATCATATCTCCCTACTCAGGTTGGGTTATGGGAGGCTCTTATGCTTTTTACAGAGCCCTCATATGATACAAAATATGTGTGATCAAAGTTTTTTTTGAAACTATTTGGATCCCATTGAAAAATCCTCATGAACGTTGATGTTCAAGGCTGGTAACTTAGGCAGATTTTCACTAAGTGTTGGAAAAGTGCCATTTTCTTCATTTTTGTCATTTTGATCTGTACATAACTCAAAATCCATGAGGAATTGGAGTTTGAGGTAGTTGAAGCTTTTGTAGAATGTAGGAAGACCTACAAATCAGGCTTTGGATCACCCAAAATGGCTGCTTGGATCTCAAGTTATGATCCTTGGAAGTTGGTACCAAATCACTTTTGTTCCATAACTTAGAAATTTTTTGGCTTCCTATGGTTGCCCCTTTTGCAAGAAACCTCACTTTTCTTGATTTTTTTTAATGAATGAAGATCAATACCATACATTAACATTATTTTTGACTTAGGGGAACCATATTTGTGAAAAATTCCAAAAAGTCAAACTTGATTTTGTGCACAGTTGACTTTTTATCGGATGAAATCCAAATTGTGCGATCCTTTGTGAAATCAAGCCATTGGCCTAAATCAAACCTAATGTATGGATTCCATAGGTGTTATAGGGTGTATTGAATCATTTCCCAAGGTTTGGGAGCATGTCTTGGTCAAAAGTCAAAGATACAGTTGACTTTTTCCTCGAAACCCTAATTGTGGTCCTGGTGAAATTGAAACTTGAGAGTCAAGCTTCTTGGGTCAATCCATTGTTGAAAATGGATCAATTTAGTGTATTGGAGGCCCTCCAATTATGTCTTGAGGTCTTGGCTCATGCTTTGCCTCAAAAGTCAACTTAGGGGTGAATTAGGTCAAGAAACCCTAATTCCTGATTTTTGGTAAATGCATCCCCTGAGGTTAAATTGAATTGATGATTGGGTTCATGAGGTCCCTTGGAGTATCTTGGGTTGTGATTTGAAGCATTGGCTCATGCCCAGATGAAAATTTCCATCTAGAGGCCCTGGTCGACCAAAACCCTAATTTGGTGACACTGTCGATCTTGAGGCTTGATCCACTTGGAATGTTGCAACCTTGTGCTTGATTCTTGATGTGGGAGTCCTTTTGATCCTTCATGGGTGTTTGAGAGGTTAGAAAAGTTGAAGATCATGTCATTTCTTGATTGATCCTTTGTCCAAGTGCTCCGAGAGGGCTCAAAACCCTAATTCTTGGTTGCAGTGAAAGCTCAATAATCCTTGAGGAGATTGATGAGGCATGATGGTACCTACATATTGTGGCATTGATCCTCACAATGATGGGAAATCTTGGTGGTCAAAATTTGGGGTATGACAGATGCCTCTATTTAATCTTCTTGGACCCGAAGGTGTGAATAGCGAAGGTATTCGGGCATTCGGGGTGCAAGAGGATTAAATATCGGAATACCCAAAATTTTGATAGTGGTTATGAATGGCAGTTTGCCCATTCATCTTCTTTTGCGTAAGCAGTGTTACTTAGAAAAGGGTAAAACTTCCCCTCGATCCTGGTCTTCAGCCACAGAACTGGTCTTAGTTTCTTTTATCAATAAACTTCCCCTCAATCCTGGTCTTTAGCCATGAAACTGGTCTCAGTTTCTTTTGTCAATAAACTTCCCCTCGATCTTGGCCTTCAGCCACGAAACTGGTCTCAGTTTCTTTTGTCAATAAACTTCCCCTCGATCCTGGTCTTCAGCCACGGAACTGGTCTCAGTTTCTTTTGTCAATAAACTTCCCTTCGATCCTGGTCTTCAGCCAAGGAACTGGTCTCAGTTTCTTTTGTCAATAAACTACCCCTCGATCCTGGACTTCAGCCACGAAACTGGTCTCAGTTTCTTTTGTCAATAAACTTCCCCTCGATCCTGGTCTTCAGCCACAGAACTGGTCTCAGTTTTTTTATGACAAGGGGCGCTATGTGTGGCGGTTTTCATCAAACTTCTTGCCGAGTTTACTGGGGGAGACGCCATTTGACTGAAAAATTTGATGTCAGACTTGCTGGGGGGACCCATTTGTCTGAGTTGTAGAGGTGTGCAAACTTCTCTGTTTGGAGATGCCATTTGTTGACTCTACTGGGGGAAAACGAGTCTCCTGAGAGACTGCTTTCTGCTTGGGGATACTACATCATACTTTTCTTCGAGATCTTCTCGGAGAAATTCCATGTGATGCAATCCAATTTTGAGGTGCTGATGACTTCATTAACATTGACTTTTTGGAGAGAAAAACCAATGTGTTGCTGAGAGTCTTTAGTTGCGAGGCTTTCTCTGGGGATTTTCCTTAATCCGGGAAAGCGAAGATATCATCTTTGATGGTGAAGAGTGACGTTTGTCGAATACCTTTTTGCCTTTCAGAGGTTCAAGTTATCAAAGTGGTCGAGGACCGTCTCCAATCCAGAAATAAACTGGGGGAGAGAGATTGTTCAGACAAAACAATTCCTGACGAGGAAAGAACTGACAACTCGATTGATAAGAGGACTTTTATCACTTGTGGATAAGACTAACCAGAGTGATAGTGATGCAATATGATTATGAGTATGAATCAATAATACATGATGTATGTATGTTTATGCTGACAAAACTGACGCAACATACAGACTAATGGATGAACACGACAGGATACTCGGCCACTGCGGGGGATGAAAAGTACCAATGTTCCAAGATAGCAATCATGTCTTGCTTATGAGAGGTAGTCCCTATGGGGAGAAAGAATTGTTCAATCGGTCTTAAGAGGTACGAACTCTGTCGGGGATGTCAGATGAAACATGGTCTCTGACACAGTTGATCCTTCATTCAGGCGTACTGGTTTAGAAGGAGTACTTTAATTCTGCACTTTAAGGTTCAACCACTTTCGGAGAAGCGATCGATGTTCTTGCGATGTTCAACAGTCAAGAGAATTGCCATCTTTATTTTAAAAGTAGAAAAATTTTGACAAGCAAATTCGTTTTTGTTTCATTTTAAGAATCGTTGATCATGTTAAAAATGTCATTCTATATAGCTAAAACAAATAAGAATTGCAAACAAAAGCACTAGGGCTCAAATTTTATTGATAGGATGGAAATCAGCCAAGTGCGTGATACCATAGAGTATTTACAAAGTTTAGAAAATGGTAATTTATGGGAAAAGGGCTACATTGAAACATAACGACCGTTATCCTTTTACCAACTTTGAGTTCTGGACATCCTAAGCTTCTGTCGAAGATGACCTTGACTGGAGTTTTTCTGATGGATGGCATTACTGCTGGGGATTTAACCTCGTCGGACGTAGTTACTTGCCATTAATCCCTAACTTTTTCCTGGATTGTACTTTGAGATTTCCAATCCAACGGGATTTTTGTTTGTGTCTCTAATTTTTGCCTGGACCTCCCTTTCAGATTTTCGATCCACTGAGACGTTTTTTTTTTGTTTAGGCAAAGTATTTCTTGACTACGTCAACATTAGTTGGGTAGGTAAACTCCTCTCCATCCATAGTTGCGAGTCTCAAGACGCCGCCTGAGAAGGCTTTCTTAACAACATAGGGGCCATCATAGTTCGGAGTCCATTTGCCCTGGGAATCAGTGAGAAATGATTGTATCTTCATAAGCATAAGGTCTCCTTTTCTGAAGATGCGAGGTCGGACCTTTTTGTCGAATGCTTTCTTCATTCTCTGCTGATACAACTGACCATGGTACAAAGCTGTTATTCGCTTTTCTTAGATTAGGTTTAGTTCATCGTGTCAACTTTGACACCATTCAGCCTCTGTTAGCTTAGCTTCCATCAATACCCGGATTGATGGGATCTCTACTTCTATGGGAAGCACTGCCTCCATGCCATATACTAGAGAGAAAGGGGTTGCCCTTGTTAAAGTACGGACAGATGTGCAATAATCGTGAAGAGCAAAGGGCAGCATTTCGTGCCAGTCTTTGTAGGTTACAACCATCTTTTGAGATCTTCTTGATGTTCTTGTTTGCTGCTTCTACCGCTCCATTCATCTTAGGCCGGTAGGGAGATGAGTTATGGTGTTCGATCTTGAACTCAACACACAACTCTTTCATCATCTTGTTGTTCAAGTTAGATCCATTATCAGTAATGATCTGGCTTGGAACACCATAACGGAAGATGAGATTGTTTTTGATAAATCGGACCATGACTTGTCGGGTTACATTGGCATATGATGCTGCTTTGATCCACTTGGTGAAGTAATCAATGGCTACCAGGATGAACCGATGTCTGTTTGAAGCATTGGGTTCGATCATGTCAATCATGTTGATTCCCCATATGGAAAAAGGCCATGGGGAAGAAAGAACTTTGAGATCTGTTGGCGGTACATGGATTTTGTCTGCGTATATCTGACACTTGTGACACCTCCTCACATACTTGTAGCAATCGGATTCCATGGTCAACCAATAGTACCCTGCTCTTATAATTCTTCTCGCCATTGTATGTCCATTGGCATGAGTGCTAAAGGATCCTTCGTGAATTTCTTTCATCAACATGTTTGCCTCTGGTTTGTCTACACATCGGAGCAAGACCATGTCAAAGTTTCTCTTATAGAGTGTATCACCGCTTAGGAAGAAGTTGCCTTCCAGCCTTCTGAGGATTTTCCTGTCTTTTCTTGATGCCCCAGGTGGGTACTCTTGTTTCTGAAGGAAGCATTTGATATTGTGATACCAAGGTTGGTCGTCTATGACTGCTTCAATTGTGAAAATGTAAGCGGGCCTTTCTAGGCGCATTATATCGATCTTAGGTACGTCATTCCATTGACCTACAACAATCATGGAAGAGAGAGTGGCTAGTGCATCAGCCATGTGATTTTCTTCACGAGGGATATGATGAAACTCGAATCTGTTGAAGAATGGTAACAACCTTCTCGCGTAATCTTTGTACAGAATCAGTCCTGATATGTATGTGTTCCAATCTCCTTTGATTTGATTGATAACCAGGGCTAAGTCTCCATATACATTCAAGTTCTTAATCCTCAAATCAATTTCTTCTTCGAGACCCATGATACAAGCTTCGTATTCGGCCTCGTTGTTTGTGCACTTGAATTGTCAATATGGAAATAAAAGGAATATGGGTACCTTGAGGTGTTACGATGATTTCCCCAATTCCATTTCCGTAATTGTTGACAGCTCCGTCAAAGATTAGTTCCCATTGGGAACCTGGTTCTGGCCCTTCACTGGGTAGCGGTTCATCGCAATCTTTCATTTTCAAGTACATGACATCTTCGTCTGGGAAGTCAAATCCGACTGATTCCTGATCGTCAATTGGTTGATGAGCCAAATGATCGGCTAAAATACTTCCTTTGACGGCTTTCTGAGCATGGTACTCGATGTCGTATTCTGATAACAACATCTGCCAATGGGCAATCCTTCCCGTGAGAGCAGGCTTTTCAAATACGTACTTGATCGGATCCATTTCAGAGATTAACCAAGTAGTGTAACAAATCATGTACTGGCGAAGTCGTTTGGTTGCCCAAGCCAGAGCAAGCAAGTTTTCTTGAGCATAGTGTACCGAGTTTCACAGTCGGTAAATTTCTTGCTTAAGTAGTAAATGGCCGACTCTTTTCTTTTTGTTTCGTCTTGTTGACCAAGTACATATCCCATTGAGTCTTCCAAGACTGTTAGGTAGATGATAAGTGGTCTTTCCTCCACTGGAGATGATATAATTAGTGGATTCAACAGATACTCTTTGATACTGTCGAAGGCGGTTTGGCAGTCTTCTGTCCATACGCAGTCCTGATTCTTTTTGAGTAATTTGAAGATTGGCTCGCATGTCGCTGTCATGAGGGATATGAATTTGGAAATGTAATTCAAACGTCCCAGGAATCCTCTGACTTGTTTCTCAGTCTTTGAAGAAGGCATTTCTTGAATGGCCTTGACTTTGTCAGGATCAACCTCAATTCCTTTCTGGTTGACGATGAACCCTAAAAGTTTCCCTGAGCGGACACCGAACGTGCACTTGTTAGGATTCAAGCGGAGTTTGTATTTTCTCAGACGCTCGAATAGTTTTGACAAGTGGGTCACATGCTCCTCTTCTGTTTTATATTTGGCAATCATATCATCGTCATACACTTTGATTTCTTTGTGCATCATGTTGTGAAACTGAGTAGTCATGGCCCTTTGATAGGTTGCCTCGGCGTTCTTCAAACCGAACGACATTACCTTATAACAAAAGGTGCCCCATGGGGTTATGAATGAAGTTTTCTCCATATCTTCTAGGGCCATTTTGATTTGATTATAGCCCGAGAATCCATCCATGAAGAAGAAGACTTTGAACTTTGGTGTACTGTCTACCAACATGTCTATGTGCGGTAAGGGGAAGTCATCCTTTGGACTGGCTTTGTTCAGATCCCTGTAATCTACACACATTCTGACTTTTTCGTCTTTTTTCAGAACTAGTACTATGTTGGCTAACCTTTGAGGATATTCTGAGGTGGCGAGGAAACCCGCATCAATCTGTTTCTGAACTTCCTCCTTGATTTTGATGGCCATGTCTGGATGAGTCCGTCTTAGTCTTTATTTTACCGGCGGATATTCTGATCTTAACGGTAGATGATGTTCCACGATGCTGGTGTCCAACCCTGGCATGTCCTGATAAGACCAAGAAAAAACATCTGGAAACTCTTTGAGAAGCCTTATCAAGCTTTCTTTGACAGCCGAACTGAGCAGTGCCCCAATCTTGACTTATTTCCTTTCTTCTCCTGAACCCAAGTTTACCGTTTCCAACGGCTCTCTGTGAGGTTCAATGGATCTTTCCCCTTGTCTGAGTAATCGGGAGATCTCTTCTGGAATTTCTTCGTCTTCTTCTTCTTTAGCTTCAAATACCAGGAATTCAAAGTTGGGAGAAGGCATTGGATTGTATGTTTCAATGGGGTTTAAAACAAGCAATCTGCATGACGTGATGATTTTTTTTAGAAGAGATAGAGAGAATGCAAGAGTGTGTGTAGTGTATTTTCTGAAAAATGCTTGTTCTTTTTTTTTGGTTGTTTTAGGATTACCATTTTCTGAAAAGCGAAAAGTGAAAACATCAATAAAATGTGGAAATTACAGAATGATGTTATTTATTTATGATTTTGTCGATTCTTGAAACTACAACCCTATAAAACAAAACTCTGTGGCTTTGGGCAAAGCGAAGAGAGACATTTACAGAAAGTGAGCCCTATAAAAACATTCGTTTCACCTAGGCAGGGTGAAATGTTAAAATAAAGATGGCAATTACTTAGACTTATGGACGACTTTCGAGACATCGACAACAACCCATTGGTGGCGAACTCCTCGGTGAATCACAAAGTCTGGTACCTTTTTTCTTGGTTTGTCCTCAGAAATGATGCTAATTTCTGGCGGAGTAGGATTGTTGGAGTCTTCCTCCCATGTAGAGTTATCGTAGACGAAATCTTCTGTTGTATCTTGCACAGTGTTTTCACTCTCAGGCGGATCTTCCCATCCAGTTGGTTGGATGTCCTCGTATCTGATGCGAGAGCTTTCAGGAGCGGTGTACTTGACCAAGAAGTCGTACTTGCCACTCGATTGTCCTAAAGTGTCCCATACTTCCGTGGAACAGGAGGAGTCATCCTTCTCGATGACGTTGACCTCGGGAAAAGCATAGTTAATGAACTCTTGTCCTGTAATCTTTGCAGATTCGTCATTGTACTGGGTATTTTCTGAATGCTCTGAGTAACAATCCCATGATTTGGTGGGGACGCAGGTATTCTTTTCAATGATGCTCAGCTGATATGTATCGTTTGGCTGACTCTTTTGCCCCAAGTCTTCAGGGTACGGTTACCAGATAGGGAGGTCATCCAGTGGGTCATAATAGTCATAATCAAAGTTGTCTTTCATCAGAGTGTCCTCCTCTAATGAGTTGGGCAGAGCACGGCGTCCTTCCGGATCACAATCTCCGTATATCATCTTGACATCTGATCTCGGTATATATCTCGGACTCTGCGTGGGAAGGAAAAATGGCGTATGCGCCTCTCCCTAAGACATATAACCATCCTCTTTGAGATATGACTTCCACTCTTCATCTGTATCGGAGGAGTCACCCTCATTGATGGTGTGTACTTCTTGAGACACTGGGTGGAGGAAGCCTCCACTGTGGAAGAAGTCCTGAATGGGATGAAAAATTTCATCTTTAGTAGTCTGGGTACAGGTTGAGGAAAAACCAAGACCTTTCTTCGTCTTGTTATCAGTAGGAATGACAAGCTGTCCCCATCCTTTTGCGTTGTTACTTTTGATCACTTCGAGAGCATCTTTGTATGAGGAAATTGACGTTCCTCTCTCTGATCGATTCTCATTGCTCAATGAGAGTGCCTGAAACTGGGTTCCAATAACCTCTTCTGGTTCTACACAGGATGATGATAAGTTGCTTACGATTAAGGCTTGTTCTCCACAGACTGTGACTAGCTTGTCATTTTTGACGAACTTCAGCTTCTGGTGAAGTGTCAAAGTGACTGCCCAGCTTCGTGTATCCAAGGTCTTCCTAACAAATAACTGTATGCTGCCTGGATGTCCATGACCTGGAAAGTGACTTGGAAAGTGCGAGGACCGATAGTTATGGGAAGGTCGACTTCACCGATAACTGTTTTTCTGGATCCATCGAAGGCTTTGACGATGACCTCACTGCCTCTCATCAGAGATCTTTGAAATGATAGTCGCATCAGAGTAGATTTTGGCATAACATTTAGAGCTAATCCGGAATCTACCAGTACGCTGGCTAAAGCATCGTCCCGGCAGTTGACTGTAATGTTAAGCGCCATGTTGTGATTTTTGCCTTCTTCCGGCAGTTCTTCATCACTGAATCCTAAATTGTTGTAGGAAGTGATGTTGGAGATGATGCTGTCAAATTATCTTATCATTACATCTTATTCCACAAAGGCTTGCTCTAAAACTTTCTGTAGGGCTTCTCTGTGAGCTTCGGAACTGAGCAAGAGAGATAGCACAGAGATTCTCGAAGGAGTTTGCAACAGTTGGTCTACAATGTTGTACTCGCTTTTCTGGATGAGCTTCAGCACCTCATCGTTGTTCTTTGAAAGGTCGGGATTACTGAATTGACTGACTGGTTGATTGGGAACTTCTGTTTGAGGTTCATTTTCCTTGGTGGGTTCTCCAACTCCTTGATTGAAAATCCGACCACTCCGTGTCACTTGACTGATATCGGCAATGTTTACGATGGAGGGTAATAGAGTTTCTTTTCCATTCTCGATTGTTGTTGCACCGTACTTGTAAGGGATAGTCTTATCGGATTTGTATGGTATTGGTCCTGGCAGATTGATAACCACAGGAGCCTTTTGATTTTTCTGACCATCGTAGTCGGCCTCAATTGGCTCGAGGTTGAGAATCTTTCTACTATCAAGAGGAACTCTTGATTCATGTAGTAGAGGGATTATGGCGTATACGTCTTTGGCCATTTTGTGTTTAGAGATTAAGACAACGTCTTTGCTTTGATCAGGGAGATAGTCGGGTATCCCGTTGGTCGACCCAGAACTTGAACATGGTCGGATCTCTCTGTGGTCCAACTGATTTTGAAGGGCCGCTCGCCCGTGGTAGCATCCTTGGTTATTCTCTGAGAAAACTCTACAGCGCTCATAGTTGTGTGGTGGCACCCGGCCACGTCCGCTTTGTATGTAGTGCAACCTTACTAGATCTATTTCCATCGGGAGAACATCCTGACTTTGATGCCTAGAAGGATTCCCTTCAGTCATCTGATCTGTTGTGTGGATTCATCCAAGTAGATTGGAAGCCACCAGTGGTCCAACAAGTGTTGAAGTGTTCTTTGGACAAGTGCACATCCTTGGTCGTCTTCACGACACACTTTACAGTCCTGATAATCATGTGAAGCCAGAAATCCAAGCCTGACTTGCTCAACATGTAATTCTACCAGACTGGTATTCATCAAGCGAATATCAAAGATTTGAATCATATTGACGTGATGGCTACTTCTATCACGGTATTCCTGGATCCATCTGAGATCCATCTGACGCTGGAGGGTCTCTTGTACAAAAGAGCATCCCTGATTATTTATTGAGCATATCAGACAGGAATTGTAATCGTGCCATGGCAGATCATGATATTGACTTTGCCTTGAGTGCATTGCCACCAAGTTGACATTCATTGCTAGAATGTTGTGGTTCTGGACAATGTTGGGATTTGCGTGAGCCATATTGACCTCACAGATTCGGTGATATTGGATCCATCCGAGATCCATCTGTTCTTGTAGAGCTGATTACACTACAGAATATCCTTGATTATTCTTTGAGAAGATATCACACTTGTGATAATTGTGAGGTGGTACATGACCATACCCGCAATGTCTGCAATGTATCCTGACCAGATTGGTTCCCAATAGGAGTACATCGTGAATTTTATAACTGTGGTTAAATTCGTCCTCTATCAAATTTACTGCAGTTTTCTCATGCCGCGGCAACGGGTTCGTCTGAACATATGGATTTGTATCCTTGAAGGATAATACCCTGTTCATGACAAGCTTCTGTACATCGGACTTGAAGCTGAGATAGTTTTCTATGTTGTGCCCTGGTCCTCCTTGATGGTAAGGGCAAGTTTGATCTGCTTTGAACCAAAAAGGCAGATTTTCCGGTACTGTAAGAGGAGACCTAGTTTGGACGTTCCCCTTGACCAGTAAGAGTGGAAACAGTTATGCGTACAACATTGGTATAAGGTCAAACCCTGGTGGTCGTGTTGTACGATTTTTGTTGTTGTACTGAGGACGAGCCTGCTGAAGAGGCTGTTGTGTCCTTTATTGATACTGTTGTTGATTCGATTGGCTCTGAGCAACCTGAGGTTGATACATCGGACCCAGCACTGGGTTGATAGCAGGAGTTACCACTGCTACTGGTTGATACCTTCGCCTTTGCTTTTCGAGAGAGATATTACCAATATCTTGCTCATTTTTCTTTGGGAAAGCACTGCCGTATTTTTTGGTACTGCTTGATGGCTCTGCATTTTTGACCAATCGTCCTTCTCGGATTGCCTCTTCAAGGCATACCCCCATGTTCACCATTTCAGTGAAGTCACTGGGCGCACTGGCAACCATTCGATCGTAATAGAATGAGCTTAAGGTTTTCAAAAAGATCTTAGTCATCTCTTTTTCCTCAAGAGGGGGACAGATCTGAGCGGAAATTTCACGCCATCTCTGAGCATATTCCTTAAAAGTTTCTTTGTCTCTCTGCGACATTGCTCGGAGCTGATCTCTGTCTGGTGCCATATTCAGGTTATACTTATACTGCTGAACGAAGGCAGCGCCGAGATCTCTGAAAGTATTGATCTTGGTGCGGTTTAAACCCATGTACCATTTGAGTGCGGCACCGGTTAAATTGTTTTGGAAATAATGGATCAGTAGCTGTTGATTCTCTGTCTGAGTTGACATCTTTCTAGCGTACATCACCAAATGACTTTGAGGGCAAGAGTGGCCCTTGTATTTTTCAAAGTCAGGAACCTTGAATTTGTGCGAGATTTTCACATTAGGGACCAGACAGAGGTCTGCGGCGTCCTTTCCAAATAAATCCTGACCCCGAATGGCATGCAATTCCTTCTGCATCTCCAGGAATTGCTCCTGGAGCTCATTCATTCTTTCGTACATGTCTTTGTTTCCACCAAAAATTTCTTGTGGGATCTGTCCTTCCGGGATAGTGTGTACCACTGGTTATGGTATAGTCATTATGGCGGCGACTCTTGGTGCTTCCATGCCCTGAAGTTTGTAACCTTCAGGAGTTGCTGTCATCACTCTTGCGTCTTCGCTTTCTCGAAGTTTGTAACCTTCAGGCCCAGCTGTTCCTGCTACAGTTTCTGGGTCTTCAGTGACCGGCGGGATGTATCCTTCAGGGACAAAGTTGATAGGCATGCCCCAGGGACAATCTTTAGGCATGTTGTACCGAGGATCATACGTCTCCACTATGGGCGTAGATGTGATCTCCGAGATCACGGTCCTTTGTTGTTGTCTCTGAGCTGCAGCCAGAGATTGCATGTCACTGTGAAGTTTTTTCAGATCTTCCTTCAGAGCGTCGATTTCTTCTCTCAGCTCTCCGTTCTCTTCCTCGAGATCATCCATTTTCTTTTGACGATTGGCCCGAGTATTGTACAAATGAGACAGTTTGACTCTAGAATCGTGACACATATGATAGGTTCGAAGGTAAGAAGAATGCGTTATGTGAGAATGATGAATAATATGCAATGATATATTAATTTTTTTTTGTTTTTGCTTTAATAAAAAAGAAACTTCAACAAATAGATTGCAAATATCGTACAGTAGGGAGATCCCGTTTTATTGAATTCGAAAGATTGCAGAAAGGGAATACAATATTTTACAAAGTGCTATAAAAGGAAAAGTCTAAGCTTATGGATCCTGAGTCCTCTCTGAAGAGAGCTCAGGTTCTAGTTCTGGTATTTTCCTTTTCTTTGACCGGGGCTCTTTAGTCGTTGTCGAGTTGTCAGTCCTTTGCCAAGTGAAAGGAGCGAGCAGATTTCTTCGGTCATCTTGATTTTCTACAACATGTTGCTCTAATATCCTAATCAGAGCATCCTTTTCTTTTAACAGTTGCTGAATTTTAGTACACTGCACATTGAGGATATGGTACTTGTTCTTCCAAGAGTTTTTTCCCATTGAACTTTGTTGAGAGCGACCTGGAGCTTTTCCGCATCAGACATAAAATAAAGGACATATTCCTTTAGCGGAAGAACTTCTTGACGAGGGTAAGGCATCCTCAGCTTGAGAGCTCTAGTTTGTACCCAATGGAGATAAGGTTCCACGGAGACACAATCTGGTTTTCCTAGAGACTCTCTTCCTTTTCGGTGAATATGTTACCAGGCATGCACTATTTCCGTCTTTAGTGCCCTATCATTTTCTCCTTCCTTGAAGAAAAGACCTTCCAGATGAACATTACGCGGGATGTGCCTCATCGGGTATCCGAGTTGACGTCGAACTAAAATTGGATGATAGTTAATTCCTCCTTTAGTTCCTATGAGGGGTACATTAGGGAAGTCTCCACATTTGTCAATGATCCTTATCCAGTCATAGATCCAATTGTACCAATCTATGTTAGAATTGGTAAGAGACATGATCCTCTGTGACCAACGTAGAGTACTCTTATGATCCCAGAAAGCAGCAGACTTGGGTAAATGGGAAGTGAACCATTTGTATAACAGGGGTACACAGCATGTGATCATATCTCCATTGTACAAATTCCTTAAGTGTACAGAATGATAAGCATCTGCGAACAAGGTTGGTACGGGGTTTCCAATCAGAAATATCTTAATGGCGTTGGTATCGACGAAGTTATCGATGTTGGGAAAGATGAATAACATGTATGTGAGTAGAACAAAGATATCTTCGAAAGCAGTAATGTTTCCTACACTGGAAAAATATAGGGCTTTCTCTACCAAAAACTTGGTCGGTAAACCTTGGATTCCTTCCTTAGTGTTCATGTGAGTCCTAACTTCTGACTCGTCCAAATAGATTGCTCTTGCAATGATTTGACCTTTGGAATTTCTTCCAGTCCAGAAAAGGGGGCTTGTTCAGTGATGGGTAAATCAGTCAGGTGAGAGTACTCTTCTAACGTCGGTGCTAGTTGATAATCCGGGAATGTGAAACAGTGATAAACCGGATCTTAGAATTGAATTAGCGTAGACAGGATTCCTTCAATAACATGGACCCTTAATAGAGACAACAGTCTTCCGTACTTAGCTCTGAAAGCATCAGGGTTGGTGATCATCCTTGCCAACCCCCTTAAATCCTCTAGTTTTGGAGCCTTGAAGGTGTACTTGTGCGTCTTCCTTCTACCGAAATCCATAACACAATCTTTCTCTATGATATTTGCAATCATTGTATTAGTTTAATTTGAAAAAAGAGAGAAGAGAAAAGAAGATTTTTTCTTTGCTTAAGAGTTTTTTTTAAAATGAATGCATGAATGCAGCACACAAAAACATTGAAAAAACATGGGTTCAAGGGTTCAACGTCACGAGCATGGAGTCATGGCTCTACCCATCCCCAAAGGTTGTATTTTGGTGAATTTTTGTACCTGTAGAACGGGTTAAAAGTTCCCAAAATCATTGACCCCCCTAGGGATAAAAACAGCAAGCTGGTTCACCCGAGCGAGCTGTAGCATCCTAGGGTAATCTCAATTGAGTGTAGTATCGCGTGTCAACTATTTCTGATAGCTACCGCACTACCAAATGGACACATGGTTAATGTCTACTAAATCCTCAGTTTCACGGATACCACATTGGGACAATCTGCCTTCACAACGGAGTCGTTAAGCATTGAATCCGCAAAGGGTATCTCCACTGATTTAATGGTCTACCGGGATAGCTTATTCGGGAATCACTCCCTGTGAGACCACCCGTCTATGCCATCACCTATTTTAGGGTTCTCTCATACTTTCCACATGCGACATCACTCGCATTCCCATTAGCAGAAAAAATAAACACGGATATACAGTAGGAAAAGCAGTATATATATAGTATGATTCCAAAAACTAACATCCTAGAACTCTTAGGAATTCTAATCCTAGTCCTAGATAGACAAAATGACTCCCTAGCAGAGTCGCCATTTCACTGTAGCGTGCGATTTTTGTCGGTGACGCGACCACCTTATCGCCATGGGTTTCTCCTCACCGCAGTGGTAGGAGTGGGGTGCTACTTTCTGATTTCTTATTTATCTCGTGAAGTTGGAAGGGAAAGGAAAGCTATCTAAAACTAACCTTGCACGCGAATGTTTAACTAAACAAACGCTAAAAGAGATTCAGAGAGTTCGAGGTCAGATTATACAATGGGGAGTTGTCAATTACCCATCCTATATGTGGTTATCCACAGGTTCTTAGCAATAGGTTCTGCTTTGTACTTGATGGTATTTATTTGTTGTGGGTTGGGAAAGTTTCTTCTTTGGGAGGTATGAGAGGGAGAGAGTTTTTTGATGATTTTGGTGAGGTACTGGACCTCAGGTTTTTGATTGGTATGAAGGTACTGGACCTAGAGTTTTTGATCGGTATGAAGGTACTGAACCTAGAGTTTTCGATTTGTATGCTCGCTAAGATTTCACAATCTTAAGCCTACGTATTCCCGTTAAAGATAAACAGGGAAATCAGAGCAATCGTAGTTCCTCCTATTCTATGGGAGGAAAAAGATGTTTGGTGTCTTGTTCAAAGCCCAAGATTGAAGCTAAAAGGTTTATTTGTGTCTTGTTCAAAGCTCAAGATTGAAGCTAAAAGGTTTGACTGAGAGAGAATTTGTCATCTCTAAAGGGATACATCTCGTCTGTTTATCACAACTGTTGGGTGACTGTTTATAAAGGAAAATTACTTTAACTGGGATATGAGAATCCAGCAATGCCATAATTTCCTTTATGAGGGATTTGTCCTGAAGGAGAAAACTTTAACTCAGTGTTGAGCAATGCCATTTTTCCTTAGGAGTTTTCCATGCTAAGAGAAGGACAGTGGCGTAGATGTAAATAATCCAGAGGCTTGCCACTTACAGCAATTAGATGAAAGAGAGGATTTTTACCAGGATAAGAGATGGACGACAACTTGGATTTTTGAATCAACAAGTGTGCCACTTACAGCAGTTATCTGGGATTTGGGTTTGTTTGATTTGTTTGTTTTGATGTATGATAACATAGAGAAATGTCTTCCTACAGAGAGATTTTGATTTCTTTTGAGGGGAATGTTAATTTTTGTGTGCCTTGATCAAAGGCCAAGGTTGAAGCTAAGAGGTTGATTGACTCCAATGGGGAAATCATTATGCAATGCCTAAGAGGAGGCTAGAAAGGACTGACTCAACAAGAGAGTGTTTATATATGTTTTGTACAAAGCCCAAGATTAAGGCTAAAAAGAGACTGACTCTTTTGGGGATATCATTATACAAAGCCTAAGAGGAGGCTAAAAGTTGACTTTTCTGGGGAAATATTTTGTCTGTCTTATACAAAGCCCAAGATTGAGGCTAAAAATAGGCTGACTCTACGGGTGAGAGGTTTTATCTGTCTTGTACAAAGCCCAAGATTGAGGCTAAAAGAAGATTGACTTTGCTGGAGAGATTTATACGGTGTCTTGTACAAAGCCCAAGATTGAGGCTGAAAAGAGACTGACTCAGCAGAGGATTTTTAGGTGTCTTGTACCAAGCCCAAGATTGAGGCTGACTTTTCTGGAGAAAATCATTATACAAAGCCTAAGAGAAGGCTGAAAAGAAGATTGACTCTACTTAGGGACATTAATTCTCAAAGCCTAAAAGAAGGATGGGAGGAATTGACTTTGCTAGGGAAGATTTTATCCAAAGCTTAAGAGAAGGTTATGAAGATTTTGACTTTGTTGGAGAAAGTTTATATATGTCTTGTACAAAGCCCGAGATTGAGGCTAAAAGAATGACTCAAGAAGAGAGTGTTTATGTTTTGTACCACTGACTCAACAAGAGAGTGTGGAAAGGTGATTGACTCAACAAGAGAGTACTTTGTTTGTCCTGTACAAAGCCCAAGATTGAGGCTGAATAGGGTTAACTCAACAAGAGAGTGTTTTAAGAAAGAAGATGGACTCAACAAAAGGGTGTTGTTGGGGGCAAATTCTGCTGAGGGAAATCATTATACAAAGTCTAAGAGGAGGCTGGCTTCTGCTGAGGATTATTGAGATCCAGAGGCAGGTCCAAGTCGGGGGATCAACTCTTGCTGAGGGTTACAGAAGAGTTGAGATATCAGATGCCTTGAGGTTCTGATTTGGGATAATGTTATACTGATGGTAAGCTGACCCTGGCTGGGGAAATTTAAAGTGAGAGTTTAAAGATTGAGCTTTGAAAACCTATAGAGATTTCAACTCTACCGGAGATTGGTTAAATGACCAGGTTTTTTCCTGTATTTGTAGGGAACTTGAGAATGGCTTTGAGATCCAAGAGGGGATTAGACTATCCAAGTCTACTGGTATGGAAGAGTTTACCATTGTATGATGCCCAAAAGGAGGCTGGTGTTTTAAGGGATGAGAATCAACCTTAAATTTTCCAAGGTTTTGACTCTTTAGAAAGACTGCTCTAACAAAGGATGACGAAGTTTTATCCTATACCTTTAAGAGGTTTTCAGGGTCCTTGTATTAAGCCCAAGAGAAGGCATGAGAACTTCTAAGAAGCCGGAGGGTCATTGTACAAAGCCCAAGAGGAGACTGGGATGCTTTTAGGAAGCCTGTGGGTCCAAACTTAAGAAGAGTTCAAGAAAAGTTTCACCTGGAATAATCTTTTCTTTAGTGAACATTTATAGGGTTTGAAGAAATTCAAGAGAGGTTTCACCGAGAATTAATCCTCTATGGGGAAATGAACTTCTTTGACAATTTTTTCTAATAGTGACAGTCTGAGAAAAGTTTCACCGGGAATAATGCCTTTCTCTTTGTTCCATATTGTTTAAGCCCAAGAGAAGGTAAGTCTGTATCTGGAAATTCCTATGGGGAACTAATTTTGACTGTATTTAAGAGTGACCAACTGGCTTTACCTAATTCTAGACTTAGTTGTGTCATAACCCAGAATTTGACCTCCTTCTTTTGCCTTTTGCATAAGCACGCGCATTCGCATAGCTAGCATACGCACTCGCACTTTTCCTCTTTGATTTTTGTTACAGAATATTCAGGTTTTCCAAACCCGATTAATTGCATCCTCACAAGATCATCACATCATCAAATCAAGCTCAAAATAAAGGTTTCCAGGCTCACTCATCAAATCAAGAGGTGGAAAATCGAAACCGGGACTTCAGTATCATTTCCTAAGTAATTTGGGCAAAAATTGACTGAAGTAACCGATTAAAGTGTGGTGAGTAACCGATTACTGTAACGCCCCGATTTGTTTAATTGATTTTATTTATTTCATTTATGTGAATCTTGTGAAATGTGTGAATTTATTGTATTTTACTTGCTAATTGAGTTAATTGGTTAGTTTCTCTGATAGATAAAATATTTGCATTAAATTATAATTTCTTTTCAACTTTTACTTCCTGAAATATATTTCATCGGTATGTTTATGTTTTATTGCGTTTTGAGAGCGTTTGCAAGATATTTGAGCTGAGGGGTATTTTGGTCTTTTGGCTTAGTTATTTTTCATAAAATAGAAAGTGGAGAGAAAAAGAGAGAAAATAAAGGAAAAAGAAGAGAAAGAAAAAGAGAAGAGAGAAAGGAAGAGAAGGGAAAAAGAGGAGAAGAGGAAAATCGAGAATTCATCTGTTTCAATCGCGATTAATCGGGTAAGGGTGAGAAGTTTCAATTATGTCTTGCTTGTGTATGTATATGTGTTGTTTATGTATGTGTTTTGGTTGTTTCACAACTTTTTCCTCATTGATAAATTGTTGAACAATAAATAGAAATCGATGTTTTCACAGTCGGAAATCACGAGTTAAGGTTCCTATTTGTCGATACATGTTAGATATATGTGGTTGTGCATTCAATTGGTAATTTTCTGATGTTTAGAGGAGATTTAGAGAGGATTTGGGGTAGAATTCGTAACAAAAATTATGCAGGAAAAATTTTGAGTTTCGCAGGCGATACGCGTATTGGGTAAGGCATTACGCGTAACACCTTGGGCAATACGCGTATGGCAATGGTGAAACGAGGGCATTATGCTTATGAAAACCATTTTGAACGACCCTCTGGTGGAATGCGTAATGGTACGCGTAAGGGGCAAGGCATTACGCGTAACACCTTGGACAATACGCGTAATGGGTTTTTAAAAGGAATTTTTGGGAGAAATCAGTCTCTGCCTATACGCGTATCACTTTGGGCAATACGCGTATGGACTGGGTGAGTGAGCAAGGCAATACGCGTATGGCTCAGGGCAATACGCATATGGCCAGTGAGAGTGCAGAATGTTGTCTTTTCGCGATTCCTTTTCTTTATACTTTCGTAACTTGTGTTCCGATTATCCGTTTTGAACATTCTTGGTATCGTTGGAAAGCTATTGAAATTTTCTTTCTCATTAAAATGGTTTTGAGATTATTGGCCGATTTAATTATGTCGGGAAGTTGGAAATGTGTCGTTTTCGTGACGTTTACCGTTTTAATGGTGTGTATTTGATGTGTTATCATGCAATGTGCTTTTGATATGTATCGTATGACTTGTGTGATGTTATATGATGTGAATGCATGTGTTGAAATTTTGTGATGATGGTTTGTAGCCTAAGGGCAAGAAAATGCATTGTGTTGTATTTTATGATATATGCATGATTATGGATGTGTATATGTGTGCATTGGAATGTCATGAGTCATTGTATGCTAAGCATCATGATATGCATTCTTGTGATGTCGTGTGCCCTAGTGGGTGTGAGCGACGAAATGATTCCAGAGGGAATCTGCTATAACATCGTGATCCTTATACCGAGAGGACTGAAAGCGATGATTATAGACGATCATGAGCCTTATACAAAGAGGACCGAAAGCGATAGGATCGTGAGCCTTATACAAAGAGGACTGAAAGCGATCCATAAACGTCGTGAGCCTTATACCAAGAGGACCGAAAGCGACGGGGAACATCGTTTTCCCGACGGGGAGTTACACTAAGTAACAAGCGATGATTCCAATAGTTCCTGAGTGAACTAGTGATGAGAATGATGGATGGATGGTACCGCATATGCATTGCATAGAGTCGTTGTGTCGGTCTCTGTGCATTTGTATAAATCATGAATGGATTGATTATGTGTGAGAATTGTGAATGGAATGATTATGTGTGGAAAATCATGAATGGATTGATGATGTGTGGGAAATCATGAATTGATTGAGTATGTGTTGAGATTTATGTTTGAATTGGTGAATTGATGTGCATATGTGATAAATGCATTGGTTGTGGATAATATGTTTTATGCATAAATATATGCTATGTGATGTGGTGGGGTGTTTCCATAGGTTATGACTTTGGTGTGCCTTATGTGTGAATATGTGATTATGTTGGTGGAATTGATATATGCAATATGTATTAGTAGGTGAGGTTCGTGGTGAGAATAACTATGCATGTGAATTTTTATGTGTTTTTGCATATTATTATGCAATCCTGATTTAGTTGTTATTTCTCACCCTTCTGCTGTGGTTTGTTGCTCTATGAGGCAATTGCAGATTAGTAGTCTTGGAGGCTTTTGTGAAGATTAGTTCTCCATCCGTTTGTCTGTCTGCTCTGATACGTAACACGGGAGTCGGGGAACGCTTTTATTATATATGTATACATTTGTTGTATCTAATTGTATTATCTTTGTATGAATATTCGGATGTTTTGAAACAATTTATTTTGTAAAACAAGGCAGTTATGGATCTTTCCGCTTTATTCCATAACTGAATTTTCCTTTTATATGGAAAAAGTTCCCTTTGAGGTTATTCCACTTTGTGTTATGTATAAAAAATTTATGAGCAGGGATTGTGTTTTCTTTCTTTAAATGTGGCATCCTTGTTTCTTTCGGAAAAATAAATTTTTATTTACTTTGATTGGATTATGTATTATTTATTCGCGATGGGAATTGGGGTGTTACATAAGTGGTATCAGAGCAGGTCGGTCCGTCCGGCCTAGTTGTTGAGTCAGTTGGTGTGACAGTTGAATACTGTTGGTGTTGTTTGTCCCTTAGTATGTGATAGGTGTGTGAAACACTGTCAGTGCTTTCTGGTTTTCTAATCTTTTGTCTTCAGGTTTGAGAATGAGATAAGTGGGGGAGAAGCTGGTACTTCTCCATGTTGCTTCAGGTGTGGAGCGCTGGCTCAGTGTGTTGAGAATTGCGAGATTGTAAGTGTTGTTTGGACAGTGTGGTTCCCGATTCCAGAAGGGATGCGGAGGCAAGGCTTATGTCAACTAAGGACTTGTGCCTTAGGTAGTTTTGTGCACAGGGTGTAAGGAATGCTATTATAGTTTGGTAAAGACGGTTTATGCCCCATCATGATTGTCGGCTGTCTATTGACAAATTGAGGAACTGATCACCCTTAATCTCTTGTTGATAGCAGACGAGAATTATGTTGGATGGAATAGACGTGTCTTTCCAGCTTTGATAGTGTGTGTAATGAATTGTAGGGAATTTAGAAAATGATTACGGATTGTTTTGATGAGTTGATGAAGATTCTTATATCAGAAGATGAGACAGATTAGAGGTTTTGGTATGTTGGTCCAGTGGGAAGTCATTGAGAGAGAACAATTGGGTATCGTTAATGGTTGTTCTCAGAGAGTAGAGATTGAACTTAATTGGACGAAGGTGAATAGTTGAGGTTTTTATCTGCTAAGTAAGTAGAGGAACTTTTAGGAAGTGAAACTCAGATTGCAAGAGCGGTTGGAAGATTTACTGGAAGAGGGATTTGTGAGACCAAGTGTGTTGTCTTAGAGAGCTCCAGCTGTGTTAGTAACACAAAGGAAGAATGATTGAATGGAATAACAAGTACGATGTGTATCATGGTATTGAGACTACGCGAAGCCAAACTTAGAGTTCTGGTGAGGTTTTGAGTCTTTGGAGTTTTAGAGTATTAATGGAAATCTTGAGAAAACCCGAGGTGTGGATGTAATATTTGAGAGTTCTTTTTGGGTTGGTTGTTGCGACATGTTGGGATTTATGGAATTTGGACTGTCAAGAGAAGAAATTGCGTATGGATTACTGATAGTCGAATAAGGTAACGATTGATAACAAGTGTCCACTTTCATGAACAGATGACTGGAATGGTTTGGTTGAGTTTGAGTGAAATTGCAATTGTTTGGAATGTTTGATAAGAGTGGTGAATTTTGTGAGTTGAGGCTATGATCGATTCAATGTGACTTATTATGTTTTCTATCGTCGGGATAGGCTATTATTTACTCAGTTAAGCTTGTTTGTGAGTAACCAGTTACCCAGTGAAAAGTTTTGCAAAGGCTTTAAGAATTTATATCTTTTGGAATTTGGTTGGGCATTACAAAGAATAGTGATGTTGTTTGGTGTTAGTAAAGCGTCCGTAATGTTTCTGGAGTAGATGAATTGTATCTTCCATATTTACTTGGATGAGGTCATGATGGTTTTGATTGAGGGTATTCGGATCTGTTATAAACTCAGAGGAGAAACAGGTAGAGTGTTTGAGATTTGAATTACAAGTGTTGAAAAGAGACGAAGTTTTATGCTAAGATATTCAAGTGAGAATTTTGGATTGAAAAAGGTTATTTTTCTTGGATATGTTATTTCAGATGAGAGTATGGTTATGGATCCATCGGAAGTAGATGTAGTTCTACAATGAGAGGCTCCGAAGTTGGTTAAGGAGATTAGAATTTTTGGGCTTAGTTGGTTGTTACAGCAGGCTATGGAAGACTTTGCTAAGTTCGTACTTTCGTTATCTCAGTTGACTTGCAAAGGGTGAGTCGTTTGTTTTGGATGTTCGTTGTGAGTGAGTTTTGGTGAGCTGAAGTAGAAGTTGTCTACGGCTCCAATTTTGATACTGCGTGACACTGATAAACCGTTTGTGAGGTGTTGTGATGTGTCTTTGATGAGTTAGTCAGTGTGTTAATGCAAGATGGTTAAGTCGTGGCTTATGCTTACGACGAGTGAGGATTTATAAAAGGATCTATACTATTCTGGATTTGGGATTGGTTGCGATTGTATTGTGTTGGAATATTTGGAGGTATTATCTTTATGATTCTAGATTCGAAGTGTTTAGTAATCACAAGAGTTTAGAGTACTTGTTTGGTCTAAAGGAATAGAGTATGAGACAACGAGGAGGGTTGGAATTAGTGACAAGTTATGAATTTGGCTTGGATTATTCTTGGGAAAAGCTAAGGTTGTGCCTGAAAAGTTAAGTCAAAAGTTGTTAAGCATGCCTGTTTTGATGGTCATAGAATTAGAATTATTTGAGCAGTTCCGAGACTTGTGTCTGGTGTGTGTGAGATGACACAGTAGAGTGTGAGGTTGGGTATATTAAAAATGAACAGTGATTTTTGGTGAATATGAGAAAGAGTTAGACTTTGGACGTGAGATTGGTAGACTTGATGGTTCCGAGTAATCAGAGTGCGCAGCAGAAGTGTGATGTGGCACATTTTGTATTTGAGAGTGTGACTTATAAGAGTTCATAGGTTGATTATTGGAAACATGTTGGAATGATGAGACTATTGGACGTTTCAGAAGGGAAGTGTTAGGCGAGAGATTTAAATATTATTCATGGGATACTATGTAGATGGATGTTTTGGTTATGTGTTCGACTGGTGGAGCGTAGCATTGTTGTAATATTGTTGTGTGACAAGGATGTTTGGTATCTTGGTTTTGTTGATGTTGTTGAGACGATGTTGGGTCGTGGGACTTTATGTTCTTGTTTGTGTTATGGTCTCGTTTCCATGCTGATGGTTCGAGTGCGAGTGGCTAATTCCTTGTGGGGAATTCGGGGAGTGTTACCTTTGGTGGGGGTAACGACCTTATTGTGTTTCAGTTCAAGAGTGAACCTGTGTGTGTTCGTAACTTGGGTATTCTTTGAGTTGTGAGTTGGTCGTAAAGTGCATTGTAAGGGCTTTGCATCTTGTCATTGTAGTTGTCGTTGTTGTCGTGTCGTTGGTGTTGTTGCTGTTAGCAAGGTGGTTTGTCAGTTGTGTTATTCGTGGTGTGCCTTTGGTTGGCATGTTAGTTGGTTAATCGGGTGCGAGAGTTGTATCCCAAGTTGTTCGTATCGGTTATATTTTCGAGGACGAAAATGTCTAAGTGGGGGAGGATTGTAATGCCCCGATTTGTTTAATTGTATTTATATATTTCATTTATGTGAATTTTGTGAAATGTGTGAATTTATTGTATTTTACCTGCTAATTGAGTTAATTGGTTAGTTTCTCTGATAGATAAAATATTTGCATTAAATTATAACTTCTTTTCAACTTTTACTTCCTGAAATATATTTCATCGGTATGTTTATGTTTTATCGCGTTTTGAGAGCGTTTCCGAGATATTTGAGATGAGGGGTATTTTGGTCTTTTGGCTTAGTTATTTTTCATAAAATAGAAAGTGGAGAGAAAAAGAGAGAAAAGAAAGGAAAAAGAAGAGAAAGAAAAAGAGAAGAGAGAAAGGAAGAGAAGGGAAAAAGAGGAGAAGAGGAAAATCGAGAATTCATCCATTTCAATCGCGATTAATCGTGTAAGGGTGAGAAGTTTCAATTATGTCTTGCTTGTGTATGTATATGTATTGTTTATGTATGTGTTTTGGTTGTTTCACAACTTTTTCCTCATTGATATATTATTGAACAATAAATAGAAATCGATGTTTTCACGGTCGAAAATCACGGGTTAAGATTCCTAATTGTCGATACATGTTAGATATATATGGTTGTGCATTCAATTGGTAATTTTCTAATGTTTAGAGGAGATTTAGAGAGGATTTGGGGTAGAATTCGTAACAAAAATTATGCAGGAAAAATTCTGGGTTTCGCAAGCGATACGTGTATTGGGTAAGGCATTACGCGTAACACCTTAGGCAATACGCGTATGGCAATGGTGAAATGAGGGCATTACGCGTATGAAAACCATTTTGCACGGCCCTCTGGTGGAATGCGTATTGGTACGCGTAAGGGGCAAGGCATTACGCGTAACACCTTGGGCAATACGCGTAATGGGTTTTTAAAAGGAATTTTTGGGAGAAATCAGTCTCTGCCCATATGCGTATCACTTTGGGCAATACGCGTATGGACTGGGCGAGTGAGCAAGGCAATACGCGTATGGCTCAGGGCAATACGCGTATGGCCAGTGAGAGTGCAGAATGTTGTCTTTTCGCGATTCCTTTTCTCTATACTTCCGTAACTTGTGTTCCGATTATCCGTTTTGAACATTCTTGGTATCGTTGGAAAGCTATTGAAATGTTCTTTCTTATTAAAATGATTTTGAGATTGTTGGCCGATTTAATTATGTCGGGAAGTTGGAAATGTGTCGTTTTGGTGACGTTTAACGTTTTAATGGTGTGTATTTGATGTGTTATCATGCAATGTGCTTTTGATTTGTATCATATGACTTGTGTGATGTTATATGATGTGAATGCATGTGTTGAAATGTTGTGATGATGGTTTGTGGCCTAAGGGCAAGAAAATACATTGTGTTGTATTTTATGATATATGCATGATTATGGATGTGTATATGTGTGCATTGGAATTTAATGAGTCATTGTATGCTAAGCATCATGATATGCATTCTTGTGATGTCGTGTGCCCTAGTGGGTATGAGCAATGAAACGATTCCAGAGGAAATCCGCTATAACATCGTGAGCCTTATACCGAGAGGACTGAAAGCGATGATTATAGACGATCGTGATCCTTATACAAAGAGGACCGAAAGCGATCGGATCGTGAGCCTTATACAAAGAGGACTGAAAGCGATCCATAAACGTCGTGAGCCTTATACCAAGAGGACCGAAAGCGACGGGGAACATCGTTTTCCCGACGGGGAGTTACACTAAGTAACAAGCGATGATTCCAATAGTTCCTGAGTGAACTAGTGATGAGAATGATGGATGGATGGTACCGTATATGCATTTCATAGAGTCGTTGTGTTGGTCTCTGTGCATTTGCATAAATCTTGAATGGATTGATTATGTGTGAGAATTGTGAATGGGATGATTATGTGTGGAAAATCATGAATGGATTGATTATGTGTGGGAAATCGTGAATTGATTGAGTATGTGTTGAGATTTATGTTTGAATTGGTGAATTAATGTGCATATGTGATAAATGCATTGGTTGTGGATAATATGTTTTATGCATAAATATATGCTCTGTGATGTGGTGGGGTGTTTCCATAGGTTATGACTTTGGTGTGCCTTATGTGTGAATATGTGATTATGTTGGTGGAATTGATATATGCAATATGTATTAGTAGGTGAGGCTCGTGGTGAGAATAACTATGCATGTGAATTTTTATGTGTTTTTGCATATTATTATGCAATCCTGATTTAGTTGTTATTTCTCACCCTTCTGCTGTGGTTTGTTGCTCTATGAGGCAATTGCAGATTAGTAGTCTTGGAGGCTTTTGTGAAGATTAGTTCTCCATTCGTTTGTCTGTCTGCTCTGATACGTAACACGGGAGTCGGGGAACGCTTTTATTATATATGTATACATTTGTTGTATCTAATTATATTATCTTTGTATGAATATTCGGATGTTTTGAAACAATTTATTTTGTAAAACAAGGTAGTTAAGGATCTTTCTGCTTTATTCCATAACCGAATTTTCCTTTTATATGGAAAAAGTTCCCTTTGAGGTTATTCCACTTTGTGTTATGTATCAAAAATTTATGAGCAGGGATTGTGTTTTCTTTCTTTAAATGTGGCATCCTTGTTTCTGTCGAAAAAATAAATTTTTATTTACTCTGATTGGATTATGTATTATTTATTCGCGATGGGAATCAGGGTGTTACAGTTACTCAATGCAAAATTTCAGTTCCTGCTCCAATTTTTTGAGACAGCAGCCATGCACTCTCCTTGCTCTTTGGTTCTACTTGATTCTAGCAGTGTGTGGAACATTCTAGACATCTCTAGACATTTCAAGACATTCCAAGTGCATTTGTTCCAATGCTTCACTCTAAAATAAGTTCACCATGTTCCTTGCTTTCCAAGCATGCTAACCTTTGGATGGTGGAGTTCTCATTGGAATTGTTACCGAGTTGGTTCTAACTAACCGAGTTAACCACCTTGACTCGGTGAGTCAAGCCCAACTAACTCCTAGCCTAGTTCCAAACCCAAAGCTAAGTCCAAAGCTAGCTCCAAACCTCTCACACTCCAAACCAAAAGTCTATATAAACAAACCTTCACTCATTTTCAAGGACCTTCAACCATTTGCGCAATTCACTCTCAATTCTCTCACTTTCTCTTTGAATTTCTCTACTACTTCTTCATCTTCATCTCGACTCTCTTCCAAAACCTCACCAAAGCTCATTTCTACTTTGAAGGATAATCACTTTTACATCAAAAGTGATTATTTCTTGAGCTCAACCTTCATCATCCTTGCTATTACACTTGAATTTCTGGAGTTATTTCAGCTTGTGGATTAATCTTGAGTATTTTCTGCAATTTTCAACGGTTCGAATTCGCATTTTGGAGCTTTATCGTATTTTGCTCGATTTCGACACGTTTCGTCACCGAATAGAAGATTCCTCTGGTTTTCTTTAATTTTCTGCATCAAGAACACTTCGCAACAATTACCAAGGCACACCTCTGCCTTGTAGGTTGGTGGATCTCCCTAATTTTACTGTTTCGAGCATTTTCGCATCATTCGCGATGTAGTCAATATTTTTTCGTGTGAATTGATTTTGAATTGTTTGATCCATGATCTTGATGTGTTAATTGATTCTATCACTGCTTATTTGTTGTTTTAAAGTTCAATTTTCATGCACAAATTCATGACCTAGCATGTGGTGGTTGGTATAAGTGGTTAAGTGCTGAAAATCACTTATGGAAAGCTGTTTTCTGTTATTTTTTTTGCCACTGTCACAGTGGTAACCGGTTAACACGTGGTGAGTAACCGGTTACTCAGTGTAAATTTCACCAGAAACACAAATTTTCAAATAAGTAACCGGTTAACGTGTGGTGAGTAACCTGCTACTCAGTGCAATTTTCACAAAAAACTCAGTTTTTCAAGCAAGTAACCGGTTAACGCGTGGTGAGTAACCGGTTACCACTGTACTGAACGACCATTTTTCTTGCATTTTCAAGTGTGTTTGCCATACTTTCCTTTTTTTAACCTCCATGGATCAAAATGCTTGATATTTATTGATGTTTTAAGGGTTGTTTAACCTCTGGTTGAAGCATGTTTGTCAACTTTCGATGCTCGTTTTTTTTTCATTTATCGATTACTTGCAATTTTGGCAATGTTTGTTCATGAACATCTTGCATTCTATTTGATCACTTGTTAACATGTTTTGCATTGCATACTAAATGATATTTGGTACTGTTTTGCATGTTTGTTCCTTGATTGCATTAAGTTTGTTCTTTATTGAGCAAATTTAATCATGCTTAATCATTAATTCACACCTTTGGCTTTAATGATTTTCCATTCTCTTTGGAAAGTTATTAGCATAGCATTTCCCTTTGATTAATTGATCGAAACCATGTTTCGATTAATTGATCTCCCCCTTTCCTCTCTTTAGGCCTTTAGAGATTTTTCTCTCTTTTCCCCCGCGGAGTTGGAGTTTTGCGCTACGCCCTGCATCGAAGCACCGTATAATTAAAGCTGTTACACTGTCCATCTCATCACGCAGGAGCACTGTATAACTTGGAGTTGTTGTGCCGTCCATTTTAACTTCTGCATTACACCCTGTGTGTTAGAGAAGGAATAAGAAGGGAGAAGTCCTAATCTCATTCTGACTACTTCAGGCAGGGGACGAATGAACCTGTGCTTGGCTTAGTCATCTCTGTCTCCGGGCGGTAGTGTGCTTTCTTTCCCCAGTCGGGTCGATCCTTGATCACTCCTATCTCTTTGGATCCCTCTTTTGATCAATCACCTTCTTGGTTAAGATCGTTGTTCTTTGGGTTAGCAAATCTTTCTTTGTTTCAATACCCTACTCTTTTCTTGCGGTCAATCATGGTCTTTTGATCCCCTTGAAGATTCCCTTTTCTCTTTCTTCGGTTAAACGCAGTACTCCTGTTGCGACCGAATTCCATGTGGAGTTCACAACCTTCTTTTGGTTCTTCTCCCTTTGATTGGTTAACCACTGTTTGTCAGTTAAGACACCAATATTTACACGTCTCCTTAGTTAACAATAATCCATCTGTTAAAACACTGAGTTCCTCTAGGGTTAATCACATATTCTTGGTTAATCACCCATTTCTTTAGTTAACCACAATCCTCTGTTAAAATACTGAAACCCTTTTTGAGTTAATCACCTCCTCTTGGTTAATCACTCATTCTCCTCGGTTAATCACAGTGTTCTATTAAAAATCGAACCCCCCAGTGGTTATCAACCTCTTTTGGTTCAATACCCTTCTTTGTTGGTCAAGTGATATTTGTTCAGTCAATACCAACATCCCTTTTGGGTTACGACCTTCGATCGGTCCTACACTCGTTCTTCTGGTTGATCACAACTTTCTCTCTTAAAACCAATGCTTCTCTATCCCCACAGAGTGGCAATCCTTGTTTTCCTCGTTAACCACTATTTATCAGTTAACATACAGATGTCTCCTCAGAGTCAAACACCTTCCCTTGGGTCAACACTCTGTCTTTTGGTTTATCACAGTCCGTCTGTTGACACCAGTGTCCTTTCCCCGCCAGGGTCTTACTCTTTTTCTTCGGTTAACCACTACCAGCCAGTTAATATACCGAGTTTCCTTCTTTCTCTTGGTTTCGACACCATCTGTTTGTTTGTTTCCCAGTAGGGTTGCTTACCCTCTGTTCCTAGCAGATCTTTATTTTCTTTTGCAGAGGAGTCCCTTCTATTCATTTTGCTCTTACTTTCTTGGTTTCGACACCAATCCTCTTTGTTATCCCCAGCGGAGTTCCTTTCATTCTTGGTTTTGACACCATTCCTTTTCTAGTTTCTTGTGCAATCGCTCTTACTGTTCGGTTTTTCCCCAGAAGAGTTTTCTTTCACTCTTGCTCTTGGTTTTCTGACACCACCTTTCTCTTTCTTGTTTTGTTTTCCGTTTGGTTCCCCGAACTACGGAAGCTCTGATTCTGCATTCGTTCGAATGTCAGATACGTAGGCACGAGATCGCGATGATCTTGGCGAGCACACTTCCACCCTTCCTTCCTTCTCGCCTTCTTCTTTTCCTTTCTGTCCCCTGGTTCCATGAACTACGACGCTTTGATTTCCTCATTGCACTATGAGGGTACGTAGGCACGAGGGCCCCAATCCTCCGCGAGCACTTTCCTTTCTTTCTTTCTTTATTTCCCCTTTCTCTTCTCTCTCCTTTTCTTTTAGCTAGAAGCCTTTAGATAGATAACCCATCTAAGCCTAGAAGCAAGCGAAATGGTTCCCGTCGAGTACGACGGATGCGTAAGGTGCTAGTACCTTCCTTTCGCATAACCGACCCCCGTTCCCGTTTCTCTTCCCCTCGGGTTTTATCGATATTTTCCCTGTCCTTCGGGACTAAATAAAGTTCGTTGGCGACTCTGTGTTATATTTGAGTGTGCGATTCACTCAGGATATAAACCAACCATCTTCAGCTGGCGACTCTGCTGGGGAGTCCTTGCGCTCGCAGGTTGGGGTCTCGCCTAGTTTTGTTTGCTTTCTTTCTTGCTTGGGTGTTTATCTTTCGCGCTTTGTTTGCTTTATCTTTATGCTTTAGCTTTATGTTTATTTACTGCATTTCTTTATTGCTTTGAATATTCATATGCTGCATATTCTGGATATCTGCTATTTTCTGTTGTTGTTGGGATGGGTAGATATTATTGGAGAGAAAGGTCCTAACACCGGCCCTAGTATACACATAGGCTAGAACGTGGATAGTCACGAGGCCTACGTTTTGCGCGTTGGGATATCACGAGACCCACATCCCAGATCGTGATTCGTTTGAGAATACTTCCGTCCTGTGAGAATTCACTACGGCGGGGGATTTTCATCCTGAGTCCTATCGTTTGGGCGACCTTTCTAGGGACCACCTTGTTGTGTCTAGATCACACCTGTGAGGGGGTAGGGTTTTTGCAGGAAAACAAGCCACTTCATACCCTTGTTCTCTCATGCACATCAGATTCGTCACCGACACATCAGACTATGTTGCATCGACACAGAATTATATGCAGATATCCGGATTGTTCAAACTTGATTGTTCAGACAGTGTTGGCTTCTTGTTGTTGTGTTGCATATCATTTCATCATGTAAATTAATTTTTGCATGTGCATTTCCAGGTTTTCGAAGACTTATCTTTTGTTGACATTATCATAGAGATTAGTATTGGTTGTCGTGGCATCTTCAGTTACAAGTTTGTGGAGCCTAAGCTGGGTATTTTGAGAGGTTTGGCATCTTTGTTGGTTGGAGATCACAGACGGGTTTTCATAGAAACTTATGGCAATCTGTTGTCCATCCTCAACACTGAATTTAACATCACCGCCATTCATACTCTGGTTCAGTTCTATGACCCGCCATATAGGTGCTTCACATTTAAGGATTATCAGCTAGCACCTACACTTGAGGAGTATGCTTACATTCTGGGGGTTGAGATCAAGAAGCAGGTTCCTTATGTTTACACTAGTGGTTGTCCGAAGTTTCCCCTTATTGCTGATGCGCTTTGCATTAGTAAGAAGGATGTGGAGGATAATCTCAAGACCAAAGGGAAGGCATTCGAGGGTTTACTAAAAAGTTATTGGTTGACAAGGCCACTTCTTTTACTAAGGATAGAAACTGGAAGGCTTTCAACGCCGTTCTTGCTTTACTGATATATGGGATTGTCTTGTTTCCGAACATGGAGGATTTCATAGATCAGGTTGCCATCAGTATCTTCTTGTCCAAGAACCCTGTTCCGACACTTCATGCTGATACCTATCATTCTATTCATTCCATGAATGAAAAGAAAAAGGGAACCATTTTCTGTTGTGCTCCTTTGTTGTACCGATGGTTCATGTCTCACCTTCCGTAGAAGGGTCCCTTTGTTGAGAATAAAGGTAATCTCAAGTGGTCCCAACGAATCATGTCTCTCACTACTGATGACATTTCTTGGTATTCTCGAGTCTTCGAAGATACTATGATCATTCTTCATTGTGGGAATTTCTCCAATGTGCCTCTCTTGGGTACAAAGGGTGGGATTAACTACAATCTGAGAATGGCCTTCCGACAGTTGGGATACCCTATGGTCGCCAAGCCAGATCCTGAAGTAGTGGAGGAGTTCATCTTTCATGAAGGGGTTGATGACATGGGTTTGCTGAAGAGGTTTAGTGCCGCTTGGACTCAGATTCATCTTGAGGGTAGAGCCGATTTGGGTAAGAAGAATTGCATAGCCAAGGAAGCTTACACACTTTGGGTCAAAGAGTGCATCAAAGAGATCTTGTTGCCATTTTCTTTCGTGCCTTCCATGAGTGCCAAGCCTCCTGAACTTGCAATTGTTACTCCGTTTGAAGTCGATCAACTCATGCTGACTATTAAGAAGTTGAAGAAGGAGAATGTTGATCTTCATCTCAACCTTGATAGAGTCACTTCTGAGAAGGATAGATTACAGATTGAGCTCCATCAAAAGCGCGAGCGCATGCTCAAAGAGGTGGAGGTTGAACAAAACAAGCGTAGGAAGGTGGGTGATGCTTTGAAGAGTACCTACGAGGGACTTGCTTCAAAGAAGAGATAACTCGCCGATGCCCATTATCAAGCCTACAAGGATGAGGTGAGCTACAACAAGCGACTTGCTTCAAGACAAAGTGGCAAAGTGAGCAAGACCGTGCTAGTTAGTTAGCAAAGGACTTTTCTCAGTGTCAAGCTAAGCTCGAAAAAGTCTTCGGTGAGATTCAAAAGATGCAAGATCAAGCACATCAGAGCCAAAAGCAGATTAGTCAGCTCAACATAGAGAGCACTCATTGGGAGCATCAAAGCCGTCATCTGCAGAACCTCCTGGATCAGAAAGAGGCCTTTCTTCAGGATATGCTTCAGGGACCTAACCATTCTTTTCTGCGTAACCTCATGAAGGATGCGGAGTATTGGAGTGAGAGGCATGGTCGTCTAGCCAGATTTGCTGAGCATGCATTGGAAGATCTACCTGGGTTGTTGAGGGATGCATATGCTGATGTATTGCCACACCAGCTTCCTTGGGCTGTTTTCCACTTCTTGTCTATTTACAGGGTGGTATTTGATAGGATCCATGCGGATTTTGTTGTAGCCCAAAAGGCAGATGTTTGACTTATATTCGACTTGTACTTCTTTCCTGTATTGTTGAATGAATGAAGTTGCTCGCCAATTTTATCTTTCGCATCTTTACTTATATACTTTATGATATATTATCAACAAAGATAAGTTTAAGAATTCCTGGAATTTAAAACTTTATTTTTGCATGCATATCATACATTCATTTGCACACATATGCACGTACCTTCATCCGAAACCGTTGTTCATCCTTGTCCGCCTTCTTTGTAGCAAGACGACGACTTGACATTGGTATTTTACTCGCTCAAACAAATCCAGAATCATGGCTGACTTCGAACCTGAGAATGCCACTTATAAGGAAACTCTGGCTCAATTCCAAGGTCGAATGGATTAGTTCCAGATGAATATGGATGTCATTATGGAACTCCTTCGCGCTCAGAGGGATGTCACTGATGCTGCCACTATTGTTGCAACCTCTACTGATGCAACTGTTGTCACTCCTGTTGTGACTGTTCCTCCTGTTGTTACAGCTACTCTTGCTGTTGTTATTCCTTCTCCTGCTATTATTGAAGTACCAGTTGAGCCTGTGAATCAGCCTGTTGTTCATCCGACAAATCCTCAATCCGGTTTGAACCAGATGCCCGCTGGTTTTCCTTGGGGAATGCCTCCGAATTACACTCCTCAGATCGCAAATAACGGTAGTTCCTTCATACCATATCAGCCTTTTGTGGTGTCCATGCCTAATGGGAATGTTGCTGCATATCCATGGGTCATGCCTACTCCAGTCCCACCTCCAGTGGTGAATGATGATCCTGAGAATCTTTAGGTTCAAACTCATCAAACTACCGGATTGGCTGACATGGAAACTCCTGATGAAGAAGAGCATGTGTATAGGGGTCCTCCTTTCCAGGTTCCGGTCTCATCTCAACCTGCTCAAACTGATGTTCAGAATGTTCATCATGGGATGTTCTATCCTGGGGCACCTTCCTCAGCTGCTGAGATACCTCCTCCGATTTATCCGTTTGGTGTTCTGATGGGTCAGAACGCTGGTCATATGGTTAATCTGGGTTTGGTCTATCCTTCTCAGTTTGCTACTCCGCAAGTGCATGCTCCCGCTATATCTCAGTTTCCAAATCCTCAGATTCTTGTCAGGCCCACTAATCAGAATAGACCTACTGACTACAAGTTGTTGGAAGATCGTATCAGAGATATTGAAGGGTTTTCTTCTTTTGGCATGGAGGCCAAGGACTTGTGTTTGGTTCCAAATGTTGTGTTGTCGCGGAAATTCAAGATACCCGAGTTGTCAAAGTATAAAGATTTGAGTTGCCCGCGTAGTCACATCACTATGTACTGCAGGAAGATGGCATCCTATATTGATAATGATGAATTGCTAGTTCATTGTTTTCAAGATAGTTTGTCTAGTGCTTCATTGGATTGGTACATGGGCTTAGAACGCAGCAAGATCTGTACTTGGAGGGATTTATCTGAAGCATTCGTGAAACAATACAAATACAATCTTGATCTGGCGCTAACTAGATTACAGTTGCAGAATCAGTCCCAGCGCTTAGCTAAAACATTTAAGGAGTATGCACAAAGATGGCGTGAGATGGCATCTCGTGTGGGACCTGCTCTCTCTGACAACGAGTTGGTTGACATCTTTACGGGTACATTGCAAGGATCCTACTACGAGAAAATGGTGGGCAGTTCTTCATCGAACTTCGCTGATGTTGTAACCATTGGTGAACGGATTGAAAACGGTTTGAAGACTGGAAAGATTCCTGGAGCTACTTCCCAGCAGCCAGCCACTAGAAAATCTCAGAACAGTCAGTCTAAGAGAAAGGAAGGTGAAGCCAACGCTGTGACTGCTCAAGTTTATCCTCAGTATCAAGCTCCCATGGCTCCCATGCCGTATTATCCATATTCGTACATTGCTGCTGCACAATATCAGCAACCTCCATATCAGTATTATCCGCAACAATCAATTCAGAATGCTCAGAATCAGCAACAGAATCAACAGAACAAAAAAAATCAGCAGAATCAAAACCGTCAGAACAACAACAATCAAGGAAATCGCAAGTGTTCGAATTTTGATAGAATTCCGGTGTCATACACTGGATTGTTTCCTTACTTGGTTCACCAAGGGGCAATTGTTCCCAAATAGATCGCTCCTGCAATTCCTCCATTTGGCCTTAAGCATAATCCAAATGCGTCATGTGCTTATCATGCTGGATACATAGGACATGCAACAGAGGATTGCTTTGTTTTCAAAACCAAGGTTCAGGAACTCATTGATAAGAAGGTTCTAACTTTCGCTGAAGAAGGACCTAGCATTCAGAATAATCCGTTGTCGGATCACGGTAGACCCGCGGTTAACATGATTGAGGATAGTTCAAGGGCTGAACTGATCTTGGATGTTGACGAAGTAAAGACCCTGATGATTATGGTTTTTAAGAAATTGAATGAACACGGGCTGTTGAAAGGGTTACATGATAAGTGTCAGATTTGTGACGATAATCCCAACCAGTGTCGAAGGCTGAAGGGTTGTGTCCAGATATTGATGAACCGAGGTGAAGTGCAATTTTCCAAGTCTAAACCTGTTAAGGAAGTTGCTGGCGTTGAGCCGTTCACCATCGTCTATAGGAAGGTTCCAGTTGAATCCCCTAAATTGAAGAATGTGCAACCCATCGTGGTTTGCCCGCCAAACCCATTTCCGTATCTGAATTCCAAGGAGGTACCTTGGAAGTATGGGTCTGCTGTGTTTTCTGGAGGTCAAGAGATAAGGTTTGTTGAGTCTGAGATCGTGAATGTTACAGCCATTGGAGGTATGACTCATAGTGGACGTGTGTTTGCTCCGAAGGTCACTACAAAGCCTATTCAAGTTCCAACCATTGCTCCTCCCAAGGAAACGCCTGTATCTGCAACCCCTGTTGGTCAACAAGGGGCATCTTCTAATGCCATTCCAGTGCCGAATGTTCCGTCTGAGGATGTTTCAAAGAGCAAAGAAACATTTGATGATCAAGAGTTCCTTAAGTTGATCAAGAAAAGTGACTTTAAGATTGTGGATCCGCTGGGACAAACACCCTCAAGGATCTCAATCTTGTCTTTACTCATGAGCTCGCCCGCGCACAGATCAGCTTTGTCGAAGGTCTTGAACACTGCCCACATGATGCATGACATACCCGTTGTCGAGTTTGATGATGTAGTGGCCAACATAACTGCAAGTCGGTATTTGGGTTTTAATGAATCAGAATTGCCTCCTGAAGGAACTGCCCACAATAAAGCGCTACACATATCTGTAACATGCACTGACATCCTATTATCTCGTGTTCTAGTGGATACCGATTCTTCCCTCAATGTGATGCTTAAGGGCACATTGAGCCAATTACTGGTAGAAGGGAGCGAGATGAGACCAAGTGCCTTAGTTGTCAGAGACTTTGACGGTTCTCGAAGGCAAGTCATTGGAGAAGTGGATTTACCCATCAAAGTCGGGCTGCATTTGTTCACCATTACCTTCCAAGTGATGGATATCAATCCGGTATATAGTTGCCGATTGGGTCGTCCCTGGATTCATGCTGCATGGGCAGTTACATCCACTTTGCATCAGAAGTTGAAATTCATGTTCGAAGACCAGCTTGTCATCGTCTGTGGTGAAGAGGATTTAATCGTAAGCGAGTTATCATCTTTCCGATATGTCGAGACCGAGGAAGGCATAGCTGAGGTGCCGTTGCAGTGTCTCGAATTTAAAGATGTCAGCTCTGCTTCAACTAGTCGAAGTAGATCACCATAATTCACTTTAGCGTCTGCTAAGAGTGCTAAAGAGACTATTGAGAGAGGTGATTTGCCACGCTGGGGGCATGTAATCGATGTGGTTGAAAAGCACAATCATTTTGGATTGGGGTACTGTCCTAGTTGGTAATCTAACTCACTTGGTTCGAGGCAGTGTAATTTGATCAAGTTCAATAGCGCGGGTTTCTAGCAGGGTGGCATCGTGGCAGCTCTTGACGACGCTGGTCCTAGTAATCAGACTTCAAGCTTTGTGCGCAAATGTCCGCCGAGTTTCAAGCTCAACAATTGGACATCTACTGTGATTCCTGTGGTTTCCCCATATAACATGTAATGCATTTTGCTTTCTCGTTCCCTCGTCCTCGCTCGAGACAAGTGGATAGCTTGTAAAGGGCCTCACGTTTTTGCAATATTATGTGATCAATAAATAAAAGTTTTTGCATTCAAAATCATGCTCTATTTTCTTTCTTTATTTTACTTTTTCACAAACAAATGGTAAAAGTTTATTTTATTTTCACTTTTTAAATAGCTCATTCTAAACATATTCATAAACATATAGAACTAATAAAAGCATTGATAACAAAATGGCAAACAACCATTGTAATTCTGGAATTCCAATTAACCAAGCCGAAGAAGAGGGTGAGGAAAATTGTGAATTACCCGCTGAACTAGCAAGGCTCCTTGAGCACGACCATAAAGAGATTCAGCCACACAAAGAGCCAGTGGAATTTGTCAATCTTGGTACTGATGAGGTGAGAAAAGAAGTCAAGGTTGGCGCGTCCCTCGCTAAGCATGTACACTCAGAGTTGGTCAAGTTATTGAAAGAGTATGTTGATATCTTTGCCTGGTCCTATCAAGATATGCCTGGGTTGGATACCAACATCGTTGAGCATCACTTGCCACTCAAGCCCGGATGTCCTCCTGTCAAGCAGAAACTCAGAAGGACTAGACCCGACATGGCACTCAAAATCAGAGAAGAGGTAAAGAAACAACTTGATGCTGGGTTCCTAGCCACTTTCGAATATCCTGAATGGATTGCCAACATCGTCCCAGTTCCTAAGAAAGATGGGAAAGTCAAAATGTGTGTGGATTATCGAGATCTCAACAAGGCAAGCCCGAAGGATGATTTTTATTTGCCTCATATTGATGTCTTGGTGGACAACACAGCGCAGTTCTCTGTCTTTTCATTTATGGATGGTTTCTCAGGATATAATCAGATCAAGATGTCCCCAGCTGATATGGAGAAGACTACTTTCATCACGCCGTGGGGTACATATTGTTACAAAGTCATGCCATTCGGTCTAAAGAATGCAGGGGCAACATACCAACGTGCCATGACAACCCTCTTTCACGATATGATTCATAAAGAGATTGAGGTTTACATGGACGATATGATTACCAAGTCCAAAACTGAAGATGATCACTTGGTTCATCTGAAGAAACTATTTGACAGACTCTGGAAGTTTCGATTGCGGTTGAATCCTGCGAAGTGCACTTTCGGAGTTCGATCTGGTAAACTGTTGGGTTTTATTGTGAGTCAGAAGGGCATTGAAGTTGATCCCGACAAGGTTAGGGCAATTCAGAACATGCCGCCTCCCAAAACAGAAAAATAAGTCAGTGGCTTTCTGGGAAGACTCAATTAAATTTCAAGATTCATTTCCCATTTGATGGCTACCTGTGAACCATGTTCAAATTACTAAGAAAAAATCAATCGGTTAAATGGAATAATGATTGTCAGGAAGCATTTGACAAAATAAAACAATACTTGCAAGAACCACCGATCTTAGTACCGTTGGTAGGCCTTTAATCATGTATCTCACAGTGCTCGATGAATCAATGGGATGTGTATTGGGTCAACATGACGACACCGGCAGAAAAGAACATGCAATATACTATCTGAGCAAGAAGTTCACTGATTATGAGACCCGATACTCACTCTTAGAGAAAACTTGATGTGCTCTGGTCTGGGCTGCTCGACGCCTACGACAATACATGATTTACCATACTACTTTGTTGATATCCAAAATGGATCTGATAAAGTACATATTCGAAAAGCCTGCTGTCTCTGGAAGGATTTCTTGGTGGCATATACTGTTAACTGAGTATGATATCCAACATGTTACCCAGAAAGCAATAAAAGGGAGCGTCTTGTCTGACTACCTTGCTCATCAACCTATAGAGGGTTATCAACAAATGAAGTTTGACTTTCCCGATGAGGATATTCTGTTTATCAGAGATTATGATACTTCAGACCCTGACATAGGACCCGAACCAGGGGCACGATGGACGCTCGTGTTCGATGGTGCCTCAAATTCTAAAGGTCGTGGAATCGGTGCTATCCTCATCTCTCCAACAGGTTTTCACCTTCCATTCACTGCCAGATTATGCTTTGCATGCACCAACAATATGGCTGAATACGAAGCATGTATCTATGGTATTGAAGTGGATATTGACATGAGAATTAAGATTCTTGAGGTCTATGGAGACTCTGCCTTGGTCATCGGTCAAGTCAGAGGGAATTTTATAACTCGGGATTCCAAGCTGGTTCCGTACCAACAATACATTGCGAAGTTGATTCCTTACTTTGATGAGATTTCTTTTCATCATATCCCCAGAGAGGAAAATCAACTAGCCGATTCACTTGCCACTCTAGCATCCATGTTCAAGGTCAAGTGGAAGAATGAAGCTCCTCATATCCGCATTGATCACTTGAACGAACCAGCACACTGTTTCGCAATCGAGGGTGAGTCTGATGACAAGCCTTGGTTCTACGACATTAAAAGATATCTGGAAAAACAGGAATATCCCGAGGGTATTACTATCACTGATAAGAAAGCTCTTAGGTGGCTTTGCGCCAAATTCTTCTTAAGTGGTGGTATACTGTACAAGAGGAATTATGATTCCGTGTTGCTCAGATACGTGGATAGACACGAAGCAAACACGATCATAAGGTCCATACATGAGGGCTGCGAGGGTGTATATGCTAAAGGTCCTGCTATGGCCAAGAAGATCCTTTGGGCTGGGTATTACTGGACAACAATGGAGGTAGATTGTTACAACTTTGCCAAAAGATGTCACAAGTGCCAAATCTACGGAGACAAGATCCATGTGCCTCTAACTCCATTGAATGTTTTGACTTCACCTTGGCCATTCTCCATGTGGGGTATAGATATGATTGGAATGATCGAGCCGAAGGCTTCCAACGGTCATCGATTCATTCTAGTTGCTATCGACTACTTCACCAAGTGGGTTGAAGCTGCTTCTTATGCAAACGTTACATGACAAGTGGTTGCCAGATTTATCAAGAAAGAGATAATCTGCCGTTATGGCATTCCTAGCAACATTATCACAAGCAATGCAAGCAACTTGAAAAATAATATGATGAAGGAGTTGTGTCAAGAATTTAAGATCGAGCACCACAACTCTTCACCATATCGGCCCAAGATGAATGGTGTCGTTGAAGTGGCAAATAAGAACATCAAGAGGATTATCCAAAAAATGGTAAAAAGTTACAAGGATTAGCATGAAATACTTCCCTTTGCACTGCATGGCTACCGAACTTCAGTCCGCACTTCTACTGGGGCAACTCCGTATTCGCTTGTGTATGGTATGGAGGCAGTTTTACCCATTGAAGTCAAGATTCCTTCGCTCAGAGTCATCATGGAAGCAGGTCTTGATGAAGACGAATGGGTTCAATCCAGATACGACCAGCTGAATCTCATCGAAGAGAAGTGCCTTACAGCCATTTGTCATGGTCAACTGTATCAAAGGCACCTGAAGCGAGCTTTTGACAATAAAGTTCTCCCTCGAACGTTCTATGAAGGCGAACTCGTGCTCAAGAGATATTCACCTGTTCACTCGGATCCACGAGGCAAGTGGACTCCCAAGTACGAAGGACCCTTTGTTGTCAAGAAGGCCTTCTCAGGCGGAGCCCTGATCCTCACCACCATGGATGGGGAGGAGTTGCCATCGCCCGTGAATTCCGATACAGTCAAAAAATATTATGCCTGAAAAAAATGGATAAGAGTCCGCTAGGTTAACATCCGCAAGGACAATCTAGGGAAAAATGGACGTCCCGATGGACAAAAAAAAAAGAGATATCCATGCAAAAGTTAGGGACAATGAAAAAATAATAGCAGCCCGCTAAGTTGAAAACCCGAAAGAGCAACTTAGGCAAAAATTGGTATCCCGGTGGACGAAAAAAAAAAGAAAAACATGTCCAGGAAAAAATTAGGGATAAAGGCATTGACTGTGAATCCTTCAGCCTCCTTTCATCACAGCTAGACCTCAGACGGCAATAGAGCAGTCAAATCATCATCAACTGGTGCAAGGCGTTGGAACCTAGACTTACGATGGATGGTAGCCAATGTTGTAATAAATGCAAAACATGATTTCCCTTTGCCATTTATATTTGTTTTTCAATTTTATTGCAAATTTCCTCATCAGGGATTTTTGCATCCTTGTACACATCTTATGTACAAAATTTTTACAATCAATAAAGTGCATCATTTGTTATCTCAAGTGTTTTCATTCCAGTATTTTGTTTGCAAAATAAACAATTATTTGTGATAACATAATACTATAAAATGTTGAGAACAATAAAAAGCTAAATCAATCGAGAAAGCATTATGCATTGCATGTGTTACTGGCAACTCCTGTAGGATAATTGATAACTCAAAAATGTATCGTATTTTTGACTTGACTTACATGAATTTTAGTTGCGGTTTCTTCTATTTTATTCGATCTACACTTTGATTTACATCTCGATTTTATATTTTCAGGTAGCTTGGGATTTAATTATAAAAGAATGAAAAGAAAGAGAAAAAGAGAGGAATTGAAGAAATGAAGAAAGAAAATGAGAAGGAAAGAAAATGAGAAGAAAAAAAAGGGGTGTAGGGGCCCACCACACTACATAAGGTGTCGCCTTCCACACTTATGAGTGTGGCGCCCACCACACCAAATGTGGCGCCTGCCACATATGGGAAAGAGGAAAGTGGCGAGTGCCACTAGTGGAGAAGTGAGAAAAGTGTGGCGAAAGCCACACTAAAATTAAGGAGGAAGTGGCGACCAATCTGCACACGTCCAGACCTATTCGTTCAACCATTCCTATTTTCATTCCTACTTTCATGAAGAAAACTTTGAGTAATCGGCAACGACCACTGAGTATAAGACCAGGAGAATTTTCTTGAGATGGGGTGGACTTTTCTTAGCCAGAATTTTTCTTCGTTTTAGTTTTTAAGCAGTTTCATATTTACCATGTAAAAGTAATAGTTCTCCACATCGGGGGATTATTATCAAGATAGTTTTAGGATTTATTTTTATCAGTCGATTTCTGTACTTTGATTCGAAGCTTTCAGGCGTATTACAATTCAGCATCTATTTAATTCCAGGTTCCCTTTATCGTTTATTTTACTGTTATTACTTTCTTATTTTATTTGCTAGATCATGTTTAGTATTAAGTTTATTTATCTTAACTACGTGTTTGTTTTCCTGCGTATGAGGACCGTCGTTACCAACGGGACTCGGTAGAAAATAATAGGTGCGAACTTATGATTAAAATTCTGTTTTAGTTTTAATTTCCAAGTCAAATTTAAATAGCTTTGTCACGAGAGTGAGAGGTTATTTAACACGATTTTGTCACGAGAGTGAGAAATTAATTAAGGTTAGAGCCGGCACTGCGAGAGCGTGGGGTCGAACCGGATAGTGGAAATTAGGCAACATATCTAAATACAGCGAGAGCGTTTTAGATACGTTTAGGATATTATTGGCTTTCAAAATATATTTCCTAGTTACCGGGCGAGCGAGCGAGCGAGAGCAAAATCTTGGGATTAGGGAACATGACTTTAGTTAATACCACGAGAGCGTGAGGCGGAGTTTTTAAGTCGGTATATTATACGGAACTAAGTTATAGTTGTAATTAGTACCTGAATTCTACAAAGTCCTTTAGGAACGCGGAATCCAAATTCCGGCCTCTCTTTATTATCATATTTTCTAAGTTCATTTTTAGTTTTAGTTCTAGTTTCCTCTTAATTAAATATTCATCAGCCTTAGCTTTACAAAGCAACGATAGATTATAGTAGGTTGACATTGGTCTCTGTGGGTTCGATAATCTTTTATATTACTTCGATATTTCCGTGCACTTGCGGACGCATCAAGTTTTTGGCGCCGTTTCCGGGGACCAACAATAAATATTATGATTCCGTTGTTACACTATATAAACTAAGGCACTCTTATCTCTAAATTACTATGTATCACCCAAATTTCCTCTACGATGACTACTCCCAAAATTTTGAGGATCCGCACCCAAATTTTCTCTACGATTACCAACCGCCAGACTCCCAGTATTTTGAGGAACCTCACCAAAATTTTCTCTATGATTACCACTCCCAATATTTTGAGGAACCACAAGAATCCGTTAATTCCAACCTCGAAACATTAATGGAGGATTTCATTGAAACAACAACTAATTCTAGGCTAGAATCTATGATGGATCGCTTTGTGGAGACACAAACTCTCCAGAATGAAGAGTTTAGAAGACAACATCTCGATACTTATGAAACCTTTAGGCAGATAAACACTATGGTCGAGTCCCTCGCGACTCACACTAAGGCATTGGAAACTCAAATCTTCCTTCTTGCACAGACACCTATAGGGCCCTCCCCTGAGGAGAATGTGTATGTTGTAACAACCAGTAGTGATAAACAAATCGAAAATCCTAAAGAGAGTGATAATGAGGTTGAGGAGAGTTCTGGTGAGAAGAGAGTAGAGATTGAGAAAAATACACCGACACCATCCGAAAGGGAGGCTGTCAAAGAGGTAGAGATAGAAGCATCTAATGTCGTTCCTCCTCCCTATACCCCACCAATTCCTTTCTCGCAAAGGTTTGTAGAGGCTAAGGTAGACTCCCAATCCAAAATGTATGCAAAGATATTGGAAAATATCCACACTAACACACCTTTGTCTGAGGTCCTGTATAAAAAGAGAAAATTAGAGGACCATGAAACTAGGGAAATCATTAGTGCTGAGAGGGTTAGGTTAAACTTTGAGGTGATGGATGAAATAACTAAGCCCAAACTTGAAAAGCTAATACTTAGGATAGATCCAGAACCACCACCACAAGTTCAAAAGAATGAACCACCCCACAAAAGGAAGAAAAGAAAAGGTGAGGGATATGTGAGATGGCTTGATAAATGGCCATGGAAACCGAAGATTAACACTCCTAACCGTCGAGCTATCGACGTTAACCAAGACGCTGCATGGGTGGCAACCCACGAGCTTTTAATTTAATGTTTTCCTTTTATTGTGTGTGTCTGCAGAAAATAAAGAATTGTATCGCTTGTCACGTCTCAGCCATATTTAGGCGAAAAATCTATAGATGACAATCCCGGAAATGAATTGGTGCCCACGGACATTCCTGCGAATGTTGTTGCTGGTGGTGACACCGATGATGAGTATGATAAGAGAGAGCATGTCTCTCCCGTCCGTAACTTACATCCTCCTTGTTATTTGCATGGTCAGGTTCCACCTGCACACACCGCACCGTATTTTTCTAACATTTTTTATAGGTACTTCCATCAGAAACTGGTAGTATGATGAACGACTTCAGTAAAGTGAAGTTTCAGCAAATTCAGATAACTCGTAGTACAAGATGCTGGAGTAGAAGTGATCAGCAAAGACAGGGACAACATGGGAAGAATTAGAGCGAATTTGGTCGTGGCATTCTTACAGGTTCTATCTTTCCTTTACCACCTTTTATCAAAACATTGAGGACAATGTTTGGTTTAAATGTGGGGGAGGAACATTTACCGCTTTCATTTTACCGCTTTCTAGTTAGATTTACTGTTTTCTAGCATAATTTTAAAAATAAATTCTGTTTTTAATGTTCCGTGCGTCTGTGCATGTGCTGTCGAGTCTCTATGCGTGATTTTATGTTGTTTGTCGATTTCCCCATTCCCTTGAGCCACACCAAATATTTTGAAAATTTTTGAGGTTACAAACAAAATTGAGGTTGAATTGTGAGACTTGGGAAAATTCCGCATGATCGGTATCGTTCTAACACCGTGAGCCTCCCAATTATGGAAATCAATTTGAGTACTTGTTATGCCATAGCCTTAAGCTCTCACCCCTTTAGTAGTCCCTAAGTAGTTTATTTAGCAGTCAGCACCATCCTAAGCACGCACTAAGTAGGAAGCCGATGCAAATAAGTGTATGATCTCAGGCTTAAAAGGTAAACTAAGAAAAAAAATGAATGAAAAGAAATGCCCCTTCTAAGTTAGGCGATCCTCACCTGATCATTTAGCCCAACGGTGCAAACTTCTTTATTCTATTGATATTTAAGCTAATGTGCCAAAAGAAAAAAATGATGATGATAATGAGATCATAGTCACTAACAGGCCATCCTACCATGAGTGTGAAAGGATAACGGGCTTAATGTGATTGTGCCAGAATGAAAAGGGACGAAAGAAGGATGAGTAAGTTAGGCTTAGGTATAATAATATGATTCAGATTGGTTTGTATAGGAGGGAGGTTGATGACCGCAAAAGCAGAATTGTGTTGTTCCGATGTCCTTAGTGTGTGAGCAAGTGCCTATCGACACAAACTTAACCAAAATAGAATTGGTAGCCTAGGATGAGTATCCGTATATACTATTTTTCTCGTGAGTCATGGTTTGCTTGAGGACAAGCAAAGGTTTAAGTGTGGGGGAGTTTGATAACTCGAAAATGTATCGTATTTTTTACTTGACTTACATGAATTTTAGTTGCAATTTCTTCTATTTTATTTGATCTACACTTTGATTTATGTCTCGATTTTATATTTTCAGGTAGCTTGGGATTTAATTATAAAAGAATGAAAAGAAAGAGAAAAGAGAGGAATTGAAGAAATGAAGAAAGAAAATGAGAAGGAAAGAAAATGAGAAGAAAGAAAAGAAAAAAAAAGGGGGGTGTGGGGGCCCACCACACTACATAAGGTGGCGCCTGCCACACTTATGAGTGTGGCGCCCACCACACCAAAGTATGGTGCCTGCCACATATGGGAAAGAGGAAAGTGGCGAGTGCCACAAGTGGAGAAGTGAGAAAAGTGTGGCGAAAGCCACACTAAAATTAAGGAGGAAGTGGCGACCAATCTGCACATGTCCAGACCTATTCGTTCAACCATTCCTACTTTCACGAAGAAAACTTCAAGTAACCGGCAACGACCACTGAGTATAAGACCAGAAGAATTTTCCTGAGATGGGGTGGACTTTTCTTAGCCAGAATTTTTCTTCGTTTTAGTTTTTAAGCAGTTTCATATTTACCATGTAAAAGTAATAGTTCTCCACATCGGGGGACTATTTCCAAGATAGTTTTAGGATTTATTTTTGTCAATCGATTTCTGTACTTTGATTCAAAGCTTTCAGGCGTATTACAATTCAGCATCTATTTAATTCCAGGTTCCCTTTATCGTTTATTTTACTGTTATTACTTTCTTATTTTATTTGCTAGATCATGTTTAGTATTAAGTTTATTTATCGTAACTACATGTTTGTTTTCCTATCTATGTCTTTCTAAATATTCTTGAGTCCGGCGTATGAGGACCGTCGTTACCAACGGGACTCGGTAGAAAATAGTAGGTGCGAACTTATGATTAAAATTCTATTTTGGTTTTAATTTCCAAGTCTAATTTACATAGCTTTGTCACGAGAGTGAGAGGTTATTTAACACGATTTTGTCATGAGAGTGAGAAATTAATTAAGGTTAGAGCCAACACTGCGAGAGCGTGGGGTCGAACCGAATAGTGTAAATTAGGCAACATATCTAAATACAGCGAGAGCGCTTTAGATACGTTTAGGATATTATTGGCTTTCAAAATATATTTCCTAGTTACCGGGCGAGCGAGACCAAAATCTTGGGATTAGGGAACATGACTTTAGTTAATACCGCGAGAGCGTGAGGCGGAGTTTTTAAGTCGGTATATTCTACGGAACTAAGTTATAGTTGTAATTAGTACCCGAATTCTACAAAGTCCTTTAGGAACGTGAAATCCATATTCCGGCCTCTCTTTACAAAGCAACGATAGATTACAATAGGTTGACATTGGTCTCTGTGGGTTCGACAATCTTTTATATTACTTCGATATTCCTGTGAACTTGTGGACGCATCAATAATCAGTAATATCCATTGATAAACCTAACGCCCGGTCGACAATGTGGTGGTTTTTTGCAAAAGTTGTTGTTTCCTGAACAGTTCCTCCGCAGAGTCATCAGTTCCTCGACAATCGTCATTATGGTTCTACTGGAGGGTTGATTACTTGCCATTTCCCCAACAGGTCCATAATGTCTCCAGCGAAGTTGTCATGATGTACCATGAGAAGAGACGGGTTTTTTCTTTTACCCCGCACGGGTCGTGCATCATCCGCATCCACAGCTTTACGATTTGGTTCTTGTAACGCCCCGATTTTTGTTAGATTTATTTAATCGAGTCGATTTAATTATTTTTATTTTTATATTAGTTTATTCTTGGTTTTTATTTGGTAAATATGTTATGTTTATCGTTATTATGTTTTATCGCGTTTTAGGAACGTTTGCGAGGAATTGAGTGTAGGGGTATTTTGGTCATTTTGCTTGGTTAGATATTATTGTTTTTCATAAAATAGAAACTTAGAGAATAGACAGAGAGAAAAAAGAAAGGAAAGAGAAAAGGAGAGTGAGAAGAAGAAAAAGAGGAAAACTTGGAGTTTAAGAAACCGATTCAACCGACACTTCAAATCACGATTAATCGGGTAAGGGTGCGAAACTCGATTACTATATGCTTGTGTATGAATATGTATGTGTGAGTGTGAATGTTCTCTTGCTTTTCCTAGTTTTTCCGATTCTAGGTTGAAATGAGAAAAATGAATAGAAATCGATGTTTTCACGGTCGGAAATCGATATAAACTGTGTTGAATGATCACACTATGCATATGAACATTTGTTGTTACTTATTATGCTGTTTGGAACTGATTTGTGATGCAAAATGGTGATTTTGGGAAGGACTGTCGAAGGGTTTATTTTTCTGAAAATCGTAGTGCGCGCTTAGCGCGGTCTGGAGAATTTGCAACCTCTTCAGGCAGTGAGGAGCGCGCTTAGCGCGGGGTGGGGCCCGCTTAGTGTGACCTGGAGCAAAAATAAAACTGTTTTTTTTCTAAAATCCATAACGTTTGATCCGTAACTCGGATCGAGACGTTCTTAGTACCGTTGGAAAGCTAAGGAGATGTTCTTTCTTATAAAAATGGGTTTTAGGATTAGTGGCCGATTTAATTGTGACGGGAATTTGGAAACGTGTCGTTTTGTCGACTTTTACCGTCGTAATTGTGTGCGATTGATGTGTTATCATGTGATATGCTTTTGATATATAACGTATAGCTCGTGCGTTATTATATGTTGTGAATGCATGTGATGAAATGTTGTGATGATGGTTTGTAGCCCTATGGCAAATAAATGCATTGTTTTGGGTTTGATTTCAATGCATGATTATTGATGTGGAGATGGTTCACGTGGTTATATATGTATATGCATTTGATTGTCATGAGTCATTGTATGCCAAGCATCATGATATGCATCTTGTGATGTCGTGTGCCCTTGTGGAGTGTGAGCAACGAAACGATTCCAGAGGGAATCTGTTGTAACGGTCGTGTGCCTTATACAAAGAGGACCTAAAGCGATCGGATCGTGTGCCTTATACAAAGAGGACCTAAAGCGATCGGATCGTGTGTCTTATACAAAGAGGACCTAAAGCGATCCAAAAACGTCATGAACCTTATACCAAGAGGACCTAAAGCGACGGGGAACATCGTTTGCCCGACGGGGAGTTACACTAAGGAACAAGTGATGATTCCAATAATTCCTGAGTGAATTAATGATGATGAGAATGATGGATGGAATGGTACTGCATGCATAGAGTCGTTGTGTCGGTCTCTGTGCATTTGCATAAGTCATGAATGGATTGATTATGTGTGGAAATTGTGAATGGGATTGATGAGTTGATATATATATTGGTGATAAATGTGTTGAGAATGATCGATATGCCTTTGTGATGGATGCATTAATTATGAAGTGTCTTGTTTTGTATTTGAACTATGGTGTACGTTGTGGTGAGGATGTTTTGCATGCGTATTTCATGTTATTACATAATTGTATTCAACTATATTATAATTATGTTTCTCACCCTTCTACTATTTTGAATGCTCTATGAGGCATTGCAGATTAGATGCTGGAGGTCTTTTTGTGAAGATTATGTCTTCATTCTTTTGTCGGTCGGCTCTGATATGTGGCACCGGGTAGTCGGGGAGATCGTTATGTGATTATGTGTATATATATATATCTTTTTGGATTGTACATGTATGACTCTATATGACAGACAAAAATTTATGTTTATGTATGAGGTTTCAGTTGCAGATTTTCCGCTTTTATTCTGTATCTGAATTGTGGGTGTTAGGAACTGAGTTCCTCTATTTATGTTGCTACCTGATTGTTGCATATCTATATGAGCAGGTTGTTATATTTCGTTACTTTGATGTGACCCTCCCGTCTATGCCATGAATGTTTTAATTATACTCTGATTAATTATTATCGCTTTAATTACTCGGGGTATAGATTGGGGGTGTCACATTAAGTGGTATCAGAGCCAGTCCGTGTCGGTTATTTTGACCAAGTTGTTTGTCGTACGACAGTTGTGTTCTGGTGAGTTAATTGTTTAACCATAGCTACTATTATTGGATATGAACAAAATATGGCTGGTAGGAATGATGTTGCTCTTGCTGCTGCTATGCAAGCTATGGCTCAGGCTGTGCGGAATGCACCTAATTCTGGGGGGAATGATGAGTTCAGGAAGAACAAACCGCCTGTCTTCAAAGGAAGACATGATCCTGATGGTGCTCAGATTTGGCTTAAGGAGATTGAAAGAATCTTTCGAGTGATGGACTATGCTGAGGAACAGAAGGTGAGACTGGGTACTCACATGTTAAAGGAGGAGGCTGATGATTGGTGGGTTAGCACGCGTCATGTGTGGGAAGCTACAGGTGAATTTGTCACTTGGGCTTTGTTTTGCAGTGAGTTTTTTAGGAAGTATTTTCCTGAAGATGTTAGAGGAAAGAAAGAAATAGAGTTCTTAGAGTTGAAACAGGGTAACATGTCTGTTACTGATTACAATGCTAAGTTTGTGGAGCTTGTTCAGTTTTATCCACATTATGCTGAAGCAACTGCGGAGTATTCTAAATGTGTGAAGTTTGAGAACGGGTTGCATCCCGAGATCAAGCAGGCAATCGGTTATCAAAGAATTAGAAGGTTTTCAGATTTGGTGGATTGTTGTAGAATTTATGAGGAGGATAGCAAGGCTCGTTCTATTCATTATAAGAGTGTGAACGAAAGGAAAGGAAAGCAACCGTTTCGTGGTGGTCCTTATGTGGCACCAGCTGACAAGGGAAAGCAAAGGGATAATTTTGCTAAAAGGCCAAGTGGGGGAGGTATGTATAATCCTCCGAGATGTTTTAAGTGTGGTGACTTAGGACATCGTCAGTTTGAATGTAGAAAAGATGTGAGGAAGTGTTCTAATTGCGGAGGTATAGGACATGTCGCAGCTGATTGCAAGAGGAATGTGGTGAAGTGTTTCAACTGTGGTGAACCTGGTCATGTTAGTACGAGGTGTCCGAAACCAAAGCAAGCTCAAGCTGGAGGAAAAGTATTTGCATTGGCAGGAGCTCAGCCTACTAATGCAGATCGTCTGATAAGAGGTACTTGTTTTATTAATAGTACACCTTTAGTTGCTATTATTGATACTGGAGCGACTCATTCGTTTATTTCGTCTGAGTGTGCGCAGCATTTGAATCTTTTGTTGTCATTGATGGGTGGAGAGATGGTTATCGATACTCCAGCATTGGGGTCGGTAACTACTTCTCTGATTTGTTTAAGTTGTCCTTTGACCATTTATGGTAAGGATTTTACTATGGATTTTGTGTGTCTGCAGTTGTAGGGTTTAGACGTAGTTCTGGGAATGAATTGGTTGCAGTTCAATTGAGTTCATATCGATTGTTATCATAAGTTGGTAAGGTTTCCTTCTCTTGAAGAAGACGAGGAATCGAGTTTCTTATCTACCAAAGAGTTGAAGGAACTTTTGGCGGATGAAGCTCAGTTATTTGGGTTATTTGCATCGTTGACTGTGGATAGACAAGTTGCAATTGATGTGTTTCCAGTCGTGTGTGATTTTCCGGAGGTGTTTCTGGAGGATATTTATGATGTGTCGCCAGAAAGAGAGGTGGTGTTTTCTATAGATCTAGTTCCTGGTACTAGACCTGTGTCTATGGCACCATATCGTATGTCGGCATCTGAGTTGGTTGAGTTGAAGAAGCAGTTGAATAAATTGTTAGAAAAGAGGTTTGTGAGGCCGAGTGTATCGCCTTGGGGTGCTCCAGTTTTATTGGTGAAGAAGAAAGATGGAAGTATGCGATTGTGTATTGATTATCGCCAGCTGAATAAGGTGACGATTAAGACTAAGTATCCTCTTTCGAGAATTGATGATTTGATGGACCAGTTGGTAGGTGCGTGTGTGTTTAGTAAAATTGATTTGAGGTCAGGCTATCATCAGATTAGAGTGAAGGAGGAAGATATTCAGAAGACGGCTTTTAGGACACGATACAGACATTACGAATATTCCGTGATGCCGTTCGGGGTTTCTAATGTGCCGAGAGTGTTTATGGAGTATATGAATCGCATTTTCCATGAGCATTTGGATCAATTTGTTGTTGTGTTTATTGATGACATCTTGATTTATTCCAAGTCTCGAGAGGAACATGCGGAGTATTTGCGTATTGTATTGCAAATTTTCAAGGAGAAGAAACTTTATGCCAAGTTGTCTAAGTGTGAGTTCTGGTGGTCAGAAGTGAGTTTTCTTGGGCATGTGATTTCAGGTAATGGTATTACTGTGGATCCATCCAAAGTAGATGCAGTTCTACAATGGGAGGCTCCTAGATCTGTTACTGAAATTAGAAGCTTTTTGGGTTTAGCTGGATATTATCGAAGATTCATTGAAGGATTTTCCAAGTTAGCACTTCCTTTGACCCAGCTGACTTGTAAAGGTAAGGCGTTTATTTGGGATATTCAGTGTGAGGAAAGTTTTAGTGAGCTGAAGAGAAGATTGACTACAGCTCCGATTTTGATCTTACCAAATCCTAGTGAACCGTTTGTGGTGGAGTGTTGATGCAAGATGGTAAGGTTGTGGCTTATGCTTCTAGACAATTGAGGGTTCATGAGAAGAATTATCCTACTCATGATTTGGAATTAGATGCGGTGGTTTTTGTATTGAAAATTTGGAGGCATTATCTCTACGGTGCAAGATTTGAAGTCTTTAGTGATCATAAGAGTTTAAAATACTTGTTTGATCAGAAAGAGTTGAATATGAAGCAACGGAGATGGTTGGAATTTTTGAAGGACTACGATTTTAGCTTGAATTACCATCCTGGTAAAGCTAATGTGGTAGCCGATGCGTTAAGCCGGAAATCTTTGCATATGTCTGCTTTGATGGTTAAAGAGTGGGAACTTTTGGAAGAATTTAGAGATTTGAGTTTGGTGTATGAATTGACATCTGACAGCGTGAGGCTTGGTATGTTAAAGGTCACTAATGATTTTTTGTTTACCGTTAGCGAGAAACAGAGGTTGGATGTGAAATTTGTTGATTTGATGACGGTTGGAGGTAAAGGTGTGAATGATGACTTTAAAGTGGATGATCAGGGTGTTTTGAGATTCCGTGGTAGAATTTGTATTCCTGATGATTCAGAATTGAAAAAGATGATTTTAGAGGAAGGACACCGGAGTAGTTTGAGTATACATCCGGGAGCTAATAAGATGTATCAAGATTTGAAGAAGATCTTTTGGTGGTCCGGATTGAAGAGGGATGTGGCTCAGTTTGTTTATGCGTGTTTGACGTGTCAGAAGTCAAAGGTAGAACATCAGAAGCCTAGTGGATTATTGCAACCTTTGGATATTCCTGAGTGGAAATGGGACATCATTTCTATGGATTTTGTGACAGGGTTGCCGAATACTCAGAGGGGACATAATGCCATTTGGGTGATTGTGGATAGGCTGACTAAATTGGCGCATTTCATTCCGATTGACATCAGTTTTTCTTTGGAAAGGTTGGTTGAGATTTATATCCGTGTGATTGTGAGATTACATGGTGTTCCGTTGTGTATTGTTTCATATCGAGATCCGAGGTTTACTTCCAGATTTTGGGATAGTTTGCCAAAGGTGTTAGGTTCCAAGTTGAGGTTGAGTTCTGCTTATCATCCTCAGACGGATGGTCAGACCTAGAGAACTATTCAGTCATTGGAATATTTATTGAGAGCTTGTGTTCTTAAGCAAGGTGGTGCTTGGGATAGTTATCTTTCGTTGGTGGAGTTCACGTATAACAACAGTTTCCATTCGAGTATTGGAATGGCACCTTTTGAAGCGTTGTATGGAAGAAGATGTCGAACACCTTTGTGTTGGCATGAATCTGGTGAGAGTTCGGTGGTTGGACCGGAGTTAGTTCAACAAACTATGGAAAAGGTGAAACTTATTCGTGAGAAAACGAAGGCTTCTCAGAGTAGGCAGAAGAGTTATCATGGTCGAAGGAGGAAAGATCTTGAGTTTCAAAAAGGCGATCATGTATTTTTGAGAGTTACACCTGTGATGGGTGTTGGACGTGCATTGAAGTCGAAGAAGCTTACTTCTCGGTTTATGGGTCCTTATCAGATATCCGCGAGAGTGGGTGCTGTGACTTGTCGGGTGGCGTTGCCGCCGAATCTTTTGAATTTACATGATGTGTTCCATGTTTCACAGCTTCGGAAGTATGTTCCGGATCCGTCGCATGTGATCCCGATGGATGAGGTTGAGGTAAGGGAGAACCTTACGGTTGAGGCATTACCGATGAGGGTTTTGGATCGCGAGTTGAAGAGGTTAAGAGGCAAAGATATTGCGCTTGTGAAAGTAGTGTGGGGAGGCGCTGCTCAGGGTAATTTGACTTGGGAGTTGGAGAGTCGGATGCGGGAATCGTATCTGGAGTTGTTCGTCTTAGGTAATATTTTCGAGGACGAAAATTTCTAAGTGGGGGAGAGTTATAACGCCCCGGTTTTTGTTAGATTTATTTAATCGAGTCAATTTAATTATTTTTGTTTTTATATTATTTTATTCTTGGTTTTTATTTGGTAAATATGTTATGTTTACCGTTATTATGTTTTATTACGTTTTGGGAACGTTTGCGAGGAATTGAGTGTAGGGGTATTTTGGTCATTTTGCTTGGTTAGATATTATTGTTTTTCATAAAATAGAAACTTAGAGAATAGAAAGAGAGAAAAAAGAAAGGAAAGAGAAAAGGAGAGTGAGAAGAAGAAAAAGAGGAAAACTTGGAGTTTAAGAAACCGATTCAACCGACACTTCAAATCACGATTAATCAGGTAAGGGTGCGAAACTCGATTACTATATGCTTGTGTATGAATATGTATGTGTGAGTGTGAATGTTCTCTTGCTTTTCCTAGTTTTTTCGATTCTAGGTTGAAATAAGAAAAATGAATAGAAATCGATGTTTTCACGGTCGGAAATCGATATAAACTGTGTTGAATGATCACAATATGCATATGAAGATTTGTTGATACTTGGTATGCTGTTTGGAACTGATTTGTGATGGAAATGGTGATTTTGGGAAGGACTGTCGAAGGGTTTATTTTTCTGAAAATCGCAGTCCGCGCTTAGCGCGCAGTCGCCCGCTTAGCGCGGTCTGGAGAATTTGCAACCTCTCCAGGCAGTGAGGAGCGCGCTTAGCGTGGGGTGGGGCCCGCTTAGCACGACCTGGAGCAAAACGAAAACTGTTTTTTCCTAAAATCCATAACTTTTGATCTGTAACTCGGATCGAGACGTTCTTAGTACCGTGGGAAAGCTATGGAGATGTTCTTTCTTATAAAAATGGGTTTTAGGATTAGTAGCCGATTTAATTGTGTCGGGAATTTGGAAACGTGTCGTTTTGTCGTCTTTTACCGTCGTAATTGTGTACGATTGATGTGTTATCATGTGATATACTTTTGATATATAACGTATAGCTTGTGTGCTATTATATGATGTGAATGCATGTGATAAAATGTTGTGATGATTGTTTGTGGCCCTATGGCAAATAAATGCATTGTTTTGGGTTTGATTTCAATGCATGATTATTGATGTGGGGATGGTTCACTTGGTTATATATGTATATGCATTTGATTGTCATGAGTCATTGTATGCCAAGCATCATGATATGCATCTTGTGATGTCGTGTGCCCTTGTGGGGTGTGAGCGACGAAACGATTCCAGAGGGAATCTGCTGTAACGGACGTGTGCCTTATACAAAGAGGACCTAAAGCGACGTTATAGTCGATCGTGTGCCTTATAAAAAGAGGACCTAAAGCGATCGAATTGTGTGCCTTATACAAAGAGAACCTAAAGCGATCCATAAACATCGTGAGCCTTATACCAAGAGGACCTAAAGCGACGGGGAACATCGTTTGCCCGACGGGGAGTTACAATAAGTAACAAGCGATGATTCCAATAATTCCTGAGTGAATTAATGATGATGAGAATGATGGATGGAATGGTACCGCATGCATAGAGTCGTTGTGTCGGTCTCTGTGCATTTGCATAAGTCATGAATGGATTGATTATGTGTGGAAATTTTGAATGGGATTGATGAGTTGATATATATATTGGTGATAAATGTGTTGAGCATGATTGATATGCCTTTGTGATGGATGCATTAATTATGAAGTGTCTGGTTTTGTATTTGAACTATGGTGTACGTTGTGGTGAGGATGTTTTGCATGCGTATTTCATGTTATTACATAATTGTATGCAACTATATTATAATTGTGTTTCTCACCCTTCTGCTATTTTGAATGCTCTATGAGGCATTGCAGATTAGATGCTGGAGGTCTTTTTGTGAAGATTATGTCTTCATTCTTTTGTCGGTCGTCTCTGATATGTGGCACCGGGTAGTCGGGGAGATCGTTATGTGATTATGTGTATATATATCTTTTTGGATTGTACATGTATGACTCTGTATGACAGACAAACTTTTATGTTTATGTATTAGGTTTCAGTTGCAGATTTTCCGCTTTTATTCTGTATCTGAATTGTGGGTGTTAGGAACTGAGTTCCTCTGTTTATGTTGCTACCTGATTGTTGCATATCTATATGAGCAGGTTGTTATATTTCGTTACTTTGATGTGACCCTCCCGTCTATGCCATGAATATTTTAATTATACTCTGATTAATTGTTATCGCTTTAATTACTCGGGGTATAGATTGGGGGTGTCACATTAAGTGGTATCAGAGCCACTCCGTGTCGGTCATTTTGACCAAGTTGTTTGTCGTACGACAGTTGTGTTCTGGTGAGTTAATTGTTTAACCATAGCTACTGTTATTGGATATGAACAAAATATGGCTGGTAGGAATGATGTTGCTCTTGTTGCTGCTATGCAAGCTATGGCTCAGGCTGTGCGGAATGCACCTAATTCTGGGGGGAATGATGAGTTCAGGAAGAACAAACCGCCTGTCTTCAAAGGAAGACATGATCCTGATGGTGCTCAGATTTGGCTTAAGGAGATTGAAAGAATATTTCGAGTGATGGACTATGCTGAGGAACAGAAGGTGAGACTGGGTACTCACATGTTAAAGGAGGAGGCTGATGATTGGTGGGTTAGCATGCGTCATGTGTGGGAAGCTACAGGTGAAGTTGTCACTTGGGCTTTGTTTAGCAGTGAGTTTTTTAGGAAGTATTTTCCTGAAGATGTTAGAGGAAAGAAAGAAATAGAGTTCTTGGAGTTGAAACAGGGTAACATGTCTGTTACTGATTACACTGCTAAGTTTGTGGAGCTTGTTCAGTTTTATCCACATTATGCTGAAGCAACTGCGGAGTTTTCTAAATGTGTGAAGTTTGAGAACGGGTTGCGTCCCGAGATCAAGCAGGCAATTGGTTATCAAAGAATTAGGAGGTTTTCAGATTTGGTGGATTGTTGTTGAATTTATGAGGAGGATAGCAAGGCTCGTTCTATTCATTATAAGAGTGTGAACGAAAGGAAAGGAAAGCAACCGTTTCGTGGTGGTCCTTATGTGGCACCAGCTGACAAGGGAAAGCAAAGGGATAATTTTGCTAAAAGGCCAAGTGGGGGAGGTATGTATAATCCTCCGAGATGTTTTAAGTGTGGTGACTTAGGACATCGTCAGTTTGAATGTAGAAAGGATGTGAGGAAGTGTTCTAATTGCGGAGGTATAGGACATGTCGCAGCTGATTGCAAGAGGAATGTGGTGAAGTGTTTCAACTGTGGTGAACCTGGTCATGTTAGTACGAGGTGTCCGAAACCAAAGCAAGCTCAAGCTGGAGGAAAAGTATTTGCATTGGCAGGAGCTCAGCCTACTAGTGCAGATCGTCTGATAAGAGGTACTTGTTTTATTAATAGTACGCCTTTAGTTGCTATTATTGATACCGGAGCGACTCATTCGTTTATTTCGTCTGAGTGTACGCAGCGTTTGAATCTTTTGTTGTCATTGATGGGTGGAGAGATGGTTATCGATACTCCAACATTGGGGTCGGTAACTACTTCTCTGGTTTGTTTAAGTTGTCCTTTGACCATTTATGGTAAGGATTTTGCTATGGATTTTGTGTGTCTGTAGTTGGAGGGTTTAGACGTAGTTCTGGGAATGAATTGGTTGCAGTTCAATCGAGTTCATATCGATTGTTATCATAAGTTGGTAAGGTTTCCTTCTCTTGAAGAAGACAAGGAATCGAGTTTCTTATCTACCAAAGAGTTGAAGGAACTTTTGGCAGATGAAGCTCAGTTGTTTGGGTTGTTTGCATCGTTGACTGTGGATAGTCAAGTTGCAATTGATGTGTTTCCAGTCGTGTGTGATTTTCTGGAGGTGTTTCCGGAGGATATTTCTGATGTGTCGCCAGAAAGAGAGGTGGAGTTTTCTATAGATCTAGTTCCTGGTACTAGACCTGTGTCTATGGCACCATATCGTATGTCGGCATCTGAGTTGGTTGAGTTGAAGAAGCAGTTGAATAAATTGTTAGAAAAGAGGTTTGTGAGGCCGAGTGTATCGCCTTGGGGTGCTCCAGTTTTATTGGTGAAGAAGAAAGATGGAAGTATGCGATTGTGTATTGATTATCGCCAGCTGAATAAGGTGACGATTAAGACTAAGTATCCTCTTCCGAGAATTGATGATTTGATGGACCAGTTGGTAGGTGCGTGTGTGTTTAGTAAAATTGATTTGAGGTCAGGCTATCATCAGATTAGAGTGAAGGAGGAAGATATTCAGAAGACGGCTTTTAGGACACGATACGGACATTACGAATATTCCGTGATGCCGTTCGGGGTTTCTAATGTGCCGAGAGTGTTTATGGAGTATATGAATCGCATTTTCCATGAGCATTTGGATCAATTTGTTGTTGTGTTTATTGATGACATCTTGATTTATTCCAAGTCTCAGGAGGAACATGCGGAGTATTTGCGTATTGTATTGCAAATTTTCAAGGAGAAGAAACTTTATGCCAAGTTGTCTAAGTGTGAGTTCTGGTGGTCAGAAGTGAGTTTTCTTGGGCATGTGATTTCAGGTAATGGTATTACTGTGGATCCATCCAAAGTAGATGCAGTTCTACAATGGGAGGCTCCTAGATCTGTTACTGAAATTAGAAGCTTTTTGGGTTTAGCTGGATATTATCGAAGATTCATTGAAGGATTTTCCAAGTTAGCACTTCCTTTGACCCAGCTGACTTGTAAAGGTAAGGCGTTTATTTGGGATATTCAGTGTGAGGAAAGTTTTAGTGAGCTGAAGAGAAGATTGACTACAGCTCCGATTTTGATCTTACCAAATCCTAGTGAACCGTTTGTGGTGGAGTGTTGATGCAAGATGGTAAGGTTGTGGCTTATGCTTCTAGACAATTGAGGGTTCATGAGAAGAATTATCCTACTCATGATTTGGAATTAGCTGCGGTGGTTTTTGTATTGAAAATTTGGACGCATTATCTCTACGGTGCAAGATTTGAAGTCTTTACTGATCATAAGAGTTTAAAATACTTGTTTGATCAGAAAGAGTTGAATATGAGGCAACGGAGATGGTTGGAATTTTTGAAGGACTACGATTTTAGCTTGAATTACCATCCTGGTAAAGCTAACGTGGTAGCCGATGCGTTAAGCCGGAAATCTTTGCATATGTCTGCTTTGATGGTTAAAGAGTGGGAACTTTTGGAAGAATTTAGAGATTTGAGTTTGGTGTATGAATTGACATCTGACAGCGTGAGGCTTGGTATGTTAAAGGTCACTAATGATTTTTTGTTGACCGTTAGCGAGAAACAGAGGTTGGATGTGAAATTTGTTGATTTGATGACGGTTGGTGGTAAAGGTGTGAATGATGACTTTAAAGTGGATGATCAGGGTGTTTTGAGATTCCGTGGTAGAATTTGTATTCCTGATGATTCAGAATTAAAAAAGATGATTTTAGAGGAAGGACACCGGAGTAGTTTGAGTATACATCCAGGAGCTAATAAGATGTATCAAGATTTGAAGAAGATATTTTGGTGGTCCGGATTGAAGAGGGATGTGGCTCAGTTTGTTTATGCGTGTTTGACGTGTCAGAAGTCAAAGGTAGAACATCAGAAGCCTAGTGGATTATTGCAACCTTTGGATATTCCTGAGTGGAAATGGGACATCATTTCTATGGATTTTGTGACAGGGTTGCCGAATACTCAGAGGGGACATAATGCCATTTGGGTGATTGTGGATAGGCTGACTAAATTGGCGCATTTCATTCCGATTGACATCAGTTTTTCTTTGGAAAGGTTGGCTGAGATTTATATCCGTGTGATTGTGAGATTACATGGTGTTCCGTTGTGTATTGTTTCATATCGAGATCCGAGGTTTACTTCCAGATTTTGGGAAAGTTTGCCAAAGGCGTTAGGTTCCAAGTTGAGGTTGAGTTCTGCTTATCATCCTCAGACGGATGGTCAGACCGAGAGAACTATTCAGTCATTGGAAGATTTATTGAGAGCTTGTGTTCTTAAGCAAGGTGGTGCTTGGGATAGTTATCTTTCGTTGGTGGAGTTCACGTATAACAACAGTTTCCATTCGAGTATTGGAATGGCACCTTTTGAAGCGTCGTATGGAAGAAGATGTCGAACACCTTTGTGTTGGCATGAATCTGGTGAGAGTTCGGTGGTTGGACCGAAGTTAGTTCAACAAACTATGGAAAAGGTGAAACTTATTCGTGAGAAAACGAAGGCTTCTCAGAGTAGGCAAAAGAGTTATCATGGTCGAAGGAGGAAAGATCTTGAGTTTCAAAAAGGCGATCATGTATTTTTGAGAGTTACACCGGTGATGGGTGTTGGACGTGCATTAAAGTCGAAGAAGCTTACTTCTCGGTTTATGGGTCCTTATCAGATATCCGTGAGAGTGGGTGCTGTGACTTGTCGGGTGGCGTTGCCGCCGAATCTTTCAAATTTACATGATGTGTTCCATGTTTCACAGCTTCGGAAGTATGTTCCGGATCCGTCGCATGTGATCCCGATGGATGAGGTTGAGGTAAGGGAGAACCTTACGGTTGAGGCATTACCGATGAGGGTTTTGGATCGCGAGTTGAAGCGGTTAAGAGGCAAAGATATTGCGCTTGTGAAAGTAGCGTGGGGAGGCGCTGCTCAGGGTAATTTGACTTGGGAGTTGGAGAGTCGGATGCGGGAATCGTATCCGAAGTTGTTCGTCTCAGGTAATATTTTCGAGGACGAAAATTTCTAAGTGGGGGAGAGTTGTAACGTCCTGGTTTTTGTTAGATTTATTTAATCGAGTCAATTTAATTATTTTTGTTTTTATATTATTTTATTCTTGGTTTTTATTTGGTAAATTAGTTATAATTACCGTTATTATGTTTTATTACGTTTTGGGAACGTTTGCGAGGAATTGAGTGTATGGGTATTTTGGTCATTTTGCTTGGTTAGATATTATTGTTTTTCATAAAATAGAAACTTAGAGAATAGAAAGAGAGAAAAAAGAAAGGAAAGAGAAAAGGAGAGTGAGAAGAAGAAAAAAAGGAAAACTTGGAGTTTAAGAAACCGATTCAACCGACACTTCAAATCACGATTAATCGGGTAAGGGTGCGAAACTCGGTTACTATATGCTTGTGTATGAATATGTATGTGTGAGTGTGAATGTTCTCTTGCTTTTCCTAGTTTTTTCGATTCTAGGTTGAAATAAGAAAAATGAATAGAAATCGATGTTTTCACGATCGGAAATCGATATAAACTGTGTTGAATGATCACAATATGCATATGAACATTTGTTGATACTTGGTATGCTGTTTGGAACTGATTTGTGATGGAAATGGTGATTTTAGGAAGGACTGTCGAAGGGTTTATTTTTCTGAAAATCGCAGTACGCGCTTAGCGCGCAGTCGCCCGCTTAGCGCGGTCTGGAGAATTTGCAACCTCTCCAGGAAGTGAGGAGCGCGCTTAGCGTGGGGTGGGGCCCGCTTAGCGCGACCTGGAGCAAAAATAAAACTGTTTTTTCCTAAAATCCATAACTTTTGATCCGTAACTCGGATCGAGACGTTCTTAGTACCGTGGGAAAGCTAAGGAGATGTTCTTTCTTATAAAAATGGGTTTTAGGATTAGTGGCCGATTTAATTGTGTCGGGAATTTGGAAACGTGTCGTTTTGTCGTCTTTTACCGTCGTAATTGTGTGTGATTGATGTGTTATCATGTGATATGCTTTTGATATATAACGTATAGCTTGTGTGCTATTATATGATGTGAATGCATGTGATGAAATGTTGTGATGATTGTTTGTGGCCCTATGGCAAATAAATGCATTGTTTTGGGTTTGATTTCAATGCATGATTATTGATGTGGAGATGGTTCACATGGTTATATATGTATATGCATTTGATTGTCATGAGTCATTGTATGCCAAGCATCATGATATGCATCTTGTGATGTCATGTGCCCTTGTGGGGTGTGAGCGACGAAACGATTCCAGAGGGAATCTGCTGTAACGATCGTGTGCCTTATACAAAGAGGACCTAAAGCGACGTTATAGTCGATCGTGTGCCTTATAAAAAGAGGACCTAAAGCGATCGGATTGTGTGCCTTATACAAAGAGGACCTAAAGCGATCCATAAACATCGTGAGCCTTATACCAAGAGGACCTAAAGCGACGGGGAACATCGTTTGCCTGACGGGGAGTTACACTAAGTAACAAGCGATGATTCCAATAATTCCTGAGTGAATTAATGATGATGAGAATGATGGATGGAATGGTACCGCATGCATAGAGTCGTTGTGTCGGTCTCTGTGCATTTGCATAAGTCATGAATGGATTGATTATGTGTGGAAATTGTGAATGGGATTGATGAGTTGATATATATATTGGTGATAAATGTGTTGAGCATGATTGATATGCCTTTGTGATGGATGCATTAATTATGAAGTGTCTGGTTTTGTATTTGAACTATGGTGTACGTTGTGGTGAGGATGTTTTGCATGCGTATTTCATGTTATTACATAATTGTATGCAACTATATTATAATTGTGTTTCTCACCCTTCTGCTATTTTGAATGCTCTATGAGGCATTGCAGATTAGATGCTGGAGGTCTTTTTGTGAAGATTATGTCTTCATTCTTTTGTCGGTCGGCTCTGATATTTGGCACCGGGTAGTCGGGGAGATCGTTATGTGATTATGTGTATATATATCTTTTTGGATTGTACATGTATGACTCTGTATGACAGACAAACTTTTATGTTTATGTATGAGGTTTCAGTTGTAGATTTTCCGCTTTTATTCTGTATCTGAATTGTGGGTGTTAGGAACTGAGTTCCTCTGGTTATGTTGCTACCTGATTGTTGCATATCTATATGAGCAGGTAGTTATATTTCGTTACTTTGATCTGACGCTCCCGTCTATGCCATGAATATTTTAATTATACTCTGATTAATTGTTATCGCTTTAATTACTCGGGGTATAGATTGGGGGTGTCACAGTTCCCCGTCTTCTCCAAGCAGAGAAGATCCTCAGAACCTTGTGAATTCCTTGCAACAGAGTCAGTGGCATCTTATAAATCGGAGTTTTCTGATTTCGTGATGGAAACGGTTGGCCTGGTTCACTTATCCCCTGCAATATGGTTGGTGATAGTTCTTCCCCAACGGAATCTTCACCATTTTTCCTGGGTCTTCCCAGCAAGAGTTATTACCCTTTTGAGGGCCTTTCCCCAGCAAGTTTGGTCTTCATCCGTGGGTTCTCTCCCCGACCAAGGATGTTGAGATTGTTTTGCTACAATCCCTGCCTAACTCACCGCATATTACCTTAGCCCGCACCTTTGCATTGCATGATATCAAACATCATGTAGAATGCATACATGGCATATGCATCGAGCATACTCCCTTTCCTTTGGCCTGATTCATCCCTCAGCAAATATTCAGCCAAACTCTTTTTTTGTCGCCGTCGGCCAAATTCTCGAGCTACTCTTTTATTTAATCCTCTTTTACCTCGAATAATCGAAAAGCTAGCGCAATTCGTACATTCAGGTCCAAGAGGATTAAATAGGGGCAGCAGTTGTAACCCGGAATTTGACCTCCCTCTTTTGCCTTTTGCATAAGCACGCGCATTCGCATCGCTAGCATGCGCACTCGCACTTTTCCTCTTTGACTTTTGTTGCAGGATATTCAGGTTTTCCAAACCCGATTAATTGCATCCTCACAAGATCATCACATCATCAAATCAAGCTCAAAATAAAGGTTTCCAGGCTCACTCATCAAATCAAGAGGTGGAAAATCGAAACCGAGACTTCAGTATCATTTCCTAAGCAATTTGGGAAAAAATTGACTGAAGTAACCGGTTAACGTGTGGTGAGTAACCGGTTACTCAATGTAAAATTTCATTTCCTGCTACAATTTTTTGAGACAACAGCCATGCACTCTCTTTGGTCTTTGGTTCTACTTGATTCTAGCAGTGTGTGGAACATTCTAGACATCTCTAGACATTTCAAGACATTCCAAGTGCATTTATTCCAATGCTTCACTCTAAAATAAGTGCACCATGTTCCTTGCTTTCCAAGCATGCTACCCTTTGGATGATGGAGTTCACATTGGGATCGTTACCGAGTTGGTTCTAACTAACCGAGTTAACCACCTTGACTCGGTGAGTCAAGCCCAACTAACTCCTAGCCTAGTTCCAAACCCAAAGCTAAGTCCAAAGCTAGCTCCAAACCTCTCACACTCCAAACCAAAAGTCTATATAAACAAACCTTCATCATTTTCAAGGACCTTTAACCATTTGCAAAATTCAGTCTCAATTCTCTCACATTCTCTCTGAATTTCTCTACTACTTCTTCATCTTCATCTAAACTCTCTTCCAAAACCTCACCAAAGCTCATTTCTACTTTGAAGGATAATCACTTTTACATCAAAAGTGATTATTTCTTGAGCTCAACCTTCATCATTCTTGCTATTACACTTGGATTTCTGGATTTATTTTAGCTTGTGGATTAATCTTGAGTATTTTCTGCAATTTTCAACGGTTCAAATTCGCATTTTGGAGCTTTCTCGTATTTTGCTCGATTTCGACACGTTTCGTCACTGAATCGAAGATTCCTCTGGTTTTCTTTAATTTTTTGCATCAAGAACACTTCGCAACAATTACCAAGGCACACCTCTGCCTTGTAGGTTGGTGGATCTCACTAATTTTACTGTTACGAGCATTTTCGCATCATTCGCGATGTAGTCGATATTTTTGCGTGTGAATTAATTTTGCATTGTTTGATCCATGATCTTGATGTTTTAATTGATTCTATCACTGCTTATTTGTTGTTTTCAAGTTCAATTTCTGTGCACAAATTCATGACCTAGCATGTGGTGGTTGGTATAAGTGGTTAAGTGCTGAAAATCACTTTTGGAAAGCTGTTTTCTGTTTTTTTTTTGCCACTGTCATAGTGGTAACCGGATAACACGTGGTGAGTAAACAGTTACTCAGTGTAAATTTCACCTCAAATGCAAATTTTCAAATAAGTAACCGGTTAACGTGTGGTGAGTAACCGGTTACTCAGTGCAATTTTCACCAAAAACTCAGTTTTTCAAGCAAGTAACCGGTTACCGCTGTACAGAACGGCCATTTTTCTTGAATTTTCAAGTGTGTTTGCCATGCTTTCCTTTTTTCACCTCCGTGGATCAAAATGCTTGATATTTATGGATGTTTTAAGGGTTGTTTAACCTCTGGTTGAAGCATGTTTGTCAACTTTCAATGCTAGTTTTTTTTTCATTTATCGATTACTTGCAATTTTGGGAATGTTTGTTCATGAACATCTTGCATTCTATTTGATCACTTGTTAACATGTTTGGCATTGCATACTAAATGATATTTGGTACTGTTTTGCATGTTTGTTCCTTGATTGCATTAAGTTTGTTCTTTATTGAGCAAATTTAATCATGCTTTATCATTAATTCACACCTTTGGCTTTAATGATTTTCCATTCTCTTTGGAAAGTTGTTAGCATAGCATTTCCCTTTGATTAATTGATCGAAACCATGTTTCGATTAGTTGATCTTCCCCTTTCCTCTCTTTAGGCCTTTAGAGATTTTTCTCTCTTTTCCCCCGCGGAGTTGGAGTTTTGCGCTACGCCTTGCATCGGAGCACCGTACAATTGAAGTTGTTACGCTGTCCTTCTCATCACGCAGGAGCACTGTACAACTTGGAGTTGTTATGTCGTCCGTTTCAACTTCTGCATTACACCCTGTGTGTTAGAGACGGAATGAGAAGGGAGAAGTCCTAATCTCATTCTGACTACTTCAGGTAGGGGACAAATGACCCTGTGCTTGGCTTAGTCATCTCTGTCTCCGGGCAGTAGTGTGCTTTCTTTCCCCACTCGGGTCGATCCTTGATCACTCCTATCTCTTTCGATCCCTCTTTTGATCAATCACCTTCTTGGTTAAGATCATTGTTCTTTGGGTTAGCAAATCTTTCTTTGTTTCAATACCCTACTCTTTTCTTGCGGTCAATCATGGTCTTTTGATCCCCTTGAAGATTCCCTTTTCTCTTTCTTCGGTTAAACACAGTACTCCTGTTGCGACCGAATTCCCTGTGGAGTTCGCAACCTTCTTTTGGTTCTTCTCCCTTTGATTGGTTAACCACTGTTTGTCAGTTAAGACACGAATATTTGCACGCCTCCTCAGTTAACCACAGTCCGTCTATTAAAACACTATGTTCCTCTTGGGTTAATCACCTATTCTTGGTTAATCACCCTTTTCTTCAGTTAACCACAGTCCGTCTGTTAAAATACTGAAACCCTTTTTGAGTTAATCACCTCCTCTTGGTTAATCACTCATTCTCCTCGGTTAATCACAGTGTTCTGTTAAAAACCGAACCGCCCCAGTGGTTAGAAACCTCTTTTGGTTCAATACCCTTCTTTGTTGGTCAAGTGATGTTTGTTCAGTCAATACCAACACCTATTTTGGGTTACGACCTTCGATCGGTCCTACACCCGTTCTTCTGGTTGATCACAAGTTTCTCTGTTAAAACCAATGCTTCTCTATCCCCCACAGAGTGGCAATCCTTGTTTTCCTCAGTTAACCACTATTTATCAGTTAACATACCGATGTCTCCTCAGAGTCAAACACCTTCCCTTGGGTCAGCACTCTCTCTTTTGGTTTATCACAGTCTGTCTGTTGACACCAGCGTCCTTTCCCCGCCAGGGCCTTACTCTCTTTCTTTGGTTAACCACTACCAGCTAGTTAATATACCGAGTTTCCTTCTCTCTCTTGGTTTCGACACCATCCGTTTGTTTGTTTCCCAGTATGGTTGCTTACCCTCTGTTCCTAGCAGTTCTTTATTTTCTTCCCCAGAGGAGTCCCTTCTATTCATTTTACTTTTACTTTCTTGGTTTCGACACCAATCCTCTTTGTTATCCCCAACGGAGTTCCTTTCGTTCTTGGTTTTGACACCATTCATTTTCTAGTTTCTTGTGCAATCACTCTTACTGTTCAATTTTTCCCCAGTAGAGTTTTCTTTCACTCTTGCTCTTGGTTTTTTGACACCACCTTTCTCTTTCTTGTTTTGTTTTCCGTTTGGTTCCCCAAACTACGGAAGCTCTGATTATGCATTCTTTCGAATGTCAGATACGTAGGCACGAGATCGCGATGATCTTGGCGAGCACACTTCCACCCTTCCTTCCTTCTCCCCTTCTTCTTTTCCTTTCTGTCCCCTGGTTCCATGAACTACGACGCTCTGATTTCCTCATTGCACTATGAGGGTACGTAGGCACGAGGGCCCCAATCCTCCACGAGCACTTTCCTTTGTTTCTTTCTTTCCCCTTTCTCTTCTCTCTCCTTTTCTTTTAGCTAGAAGCCTTTAGATAGATAACTCATCCAAGCCTAGAAGCAAGCGAAATGGTTCCCGTCGAGTACGACGGATGCGTAAGGTGTTAGTACCTTCCTTTCGCATAACCGACCCCCGTTCCCGTTTCTCTTCCCCTCAGGTTTTATCAATATTTTCCCTGTCCTTCGGGACTAAATAAAGTCCGGTGACGACTCTGTGTTTTCTTTGAGTGTGCGATTCACTCAGGATGTAAACCAGCTATCTTCAAGTTGTCGGGGAAAACTCTAAGCAGATATACAAGTATATATACAGTTGATATATGACAAGTATTTAAAAGGATCTGAAAGAAGGACTTACAGGTGAGCAAGCTTCCAGCAATACAGTTATATATATATGACAAGTATTTATAAGAAAGCTGATAAAACTTACAGGTGAGCAAGCTTCCATTGTAACAGCTGTATGGTTAGTTGTTCAAGAAATTAAAGAAAGTTTTGATAACAACTATGAATTTGAACCTAAATCAAAAGGGAAGTTGTTTTTGAAAAGACTGTTGGGGCTTATACTCAAGGAGAGGCCCAGATATAACAGTGATCGCACTGTTGTTCTAAAAAATTGTATCAGGACTTATACAACGATTGAGGCCCAAAAAGTTTTTTGTACAAAGGGATGGGTCTTACAACTCAAGGAGAGGCCCAAAGTGTTTGAAAAAGAAAATAAATGGGACTTACAACTCAAAGGTAGGCCCAGATGAAAATGTTTTGAAAAGCGACGATCGCGCCGAGATTTTGAAATCGTATCGGGACTTATACAATGACTGAGGCCCAAAATTATTTATGTAAAATGGGGGGTGGGACTTACACTCTATCAAGAGGCCCAAAGTGTTTGAAAATTTAAAATCGAGAGGAAACCCTAATTTTAAATTAAAATGTCATTTTTCAAAGGAAATTAAATGAAAAAATGATATAAAATACCAAATATATTCAAAAACAAGTTGTACACTTTGAAAAATATTTTGAAAAATCATGTTTAATTACATGAAAGTTTGAAATTCAATTGGTTTTGAAAGATCAAAGTGGGAATTTCATTTAAAAATGTTTAAAAACAAATAAAATGAAATTAATTACAAAAATTCTAACTATATTAAAAAAATAATATCAATTGGATTCTTTTGTAAAATAAAATATTTAAACATTTTTGTGAATTTTGAGAAAAAGAATCAATTCAAAAACACAAATATTCAGAGAGAAATTTATTTTTGAATCAATTAAACAAAAATAACCAAAATTCAAAAATTCAAATAATTTGAATTATGGCGCCAACGATCACCTTCTTTTTCCTCGTGACCGTGCCATGGATGATTTGTATTTTCTCACTTTTCTCTCTGATTACTCAATGGTTTTGCACGATTCAAACACCAATCTTGTTCGTTTTTGAACAAGGATCACAACCAAATAAATTAATTGTATTTATATTAAGCATGGAGTGAGAAATCAAAAGATAACCTCAAGAACCCTAATTTCAGCATGAACACAATGAAATTCCATACATGATTGATTTATGGCAATTGATTGAGGGTTATTACTCTATATACATGTAGGAACAAGATGGTAACTCACAAATTCATTTATGATGCATGGATCATAGAGTTTGAAGGGTTCAGGCCTACCTCTTGCAGCTGGTGATCGAGTTTGGTGATGGAGGTGTTGCAGTTAGGTTCCAATGATCTGGACAGCTTCCTTAGGTGCCAAGGAGTGTGTTTGAATGCTTGGAGTGGATTGAAATGAGCTGGAACTGGTTGTGGTACCTCAACTGCAACTCTGTCAAGAACTTGAGTAATTGGCTGGTGATTTTGTGAAATTGATGTTCCAGATGTGATTTTGTGTTATGGATCACTTATACATGATGTTTATGAGGTGTGTGTTTTATTGGTTTGGTTGGAATCACTCTTAATCTCAAAACCCGATAGTGACTTGAGTTAGAAGGCAAAATTGGAGTGAAAGGGAGATTTTGAGGAAAGCATCAGTTTGGATGCTTTGGTGTACTCAAACTGATCACAATTGAGGTCTATTTAGTGTATCAAGTTTGTTTTGGCAATAATAGTGTGTGGCAAGTGCAGCAGGTCTGTGGCCAATGTGGATCAAATGGAATCTCAAGTCTCCTCTAGCCATTAACTTGAGGTTAGAGCACAGGCCTATGGTCATCTGGTTCAGAGATAAGGCTTGACTCATTCAGTTAAACTTGCCTCAGTTCATTCCACCTTGGTGCATCCATTGAATGCATTGAAACAAAATTGGAGTCTTGGCACTTTTTAGCCTTTTTAGGATGACATAGCTACATGTAGATTCTTGGACTTTGGAGGCTTGGGGATCAGATCATTCCCTTTTGATTTCATCCTCTGATGTGTCCAAATGGATGACAAGGCTTGGATTTGTCTAAAATTTCCAAATCGAGCAAAACACCAAATTCTGCCTTGTACAAGACAGTTGGAAATGATGATTTTGAGGGGATCATATCTCCCTGCTCAGGTTGAGTTATGGGAGGCTCTTGTGCTTTTTAAAGAGCCGTCATATGCTACAAAACATGTGTGATCATAGTTTGTTTTGAAACTATTTGGATCCCATTGAAAAATCCTCATGAACATTGGTGTTCAAGGCTGGTAACTTAGGCAGATTTTCACTAAGTGTTGGAAAAGTGCCATTTTCTTCATTTTTGTCATTTTGATCAGTCCATAACTCAAAATCCATGAGGAATTGGAGTTTGAGGTAGTTGAAGCTTTTGTATAATGTAGGAAGACCTACAAATCAGGCTTTAGATCACACAAAATGGCTGCTAGGATCTCAAGTTATGATCCTTGGAAGTTGGTACCAAAATCACTTTTGTTCCATAACTTAGAAAAATTTTGGTTTCCTATGGTTGCCCCTTTTGCAAGAAACCTCACTTTTCTTGATTTTTCTTAATGAATGATGATCAATACCATACATTAACATTATTTTTTACTTAGGGGAACCATATTTGTGAAAAATTCCAAAAAGTCAAACTTGATTTTGTGCACAATTGACTTTTTATTGGATGAAATCCAAATTGTTCGATCCTTTGTGAAATCAAGTCCTTGACCTAAATCAAACCTAATGGATGGATTCCATAGGTGTTATAGGGTGTATTGAATCATGTCCCAAGGTTTGGGAGCATGTCTTGGTCAAAAGTCAAAGATACAATTGACTTTTTCCTCGAAACCCTAATTGTGGTCCTGGTGAAATTGAAACTTGAGAGTCAAGCTTCTTGGGTCAATCCATTGTTGCAAATGGATCAATGTAGTGTATTGAGGTCTTGGCTCATGCTTTGCCTCAAAAGTCAACTTAGGGGTGAATTAGGTCAAGAAACCCTAATTCCTGATTTTTGGTAAATGCATCCCCTGAGGTTAAATTGACTTGATGATTGGGTTCATGAGGTCCCTTGGAGTATCTTGGGTTGTGCTTTGAAGCATTGGCTCATGCCCAAATGAAAGTTTCCAACTGGAGGCCCTGGTCAACCAAAACCCTAATTTGGTGACACTGTCGATCTTGAGGCTTGATCCACTTGGAATGTTGCAACCTTGTGCTTGATTCTTGATGTGGGAGTCCTCTTGGTCCTTCATGGGTATTTGAGAGGTTATAAAAGTTGAATATCATGTTATTTCTTGATTGATCCTTTGTCTAAGTGCTCTGAGAGGGCTCAAAACCCTAATTCTTGGTTGTAATGAAAGCTCAACAATCCTCGAGGAGATTAATGAGGCATGATGGTACCTCCATATTGTGGCATTGATCCTCACAATGATGGGAAATCTTGGTGGTAAAAATTTGGGGTATGACACATAGTATGGAATGCAACAACATAGACTCATGCATGTGGTACCAATTCATCATGTTGATGGACACTAGGCCATCACCCTCCAAAGATCCCCACCAATAGGATCGATTCTACACAAGAACTGGAGCACGTCATAAACACCACAATCCACACAATGGGATTGAGGCCACCACTAGACCGAAGTCCTCACATCGTCACTGGACCGAAGTCCTAATATGCTATGAATGCATGATGCAAAACGTCACAATCATCATCATCACAGGTTCAACAATTGCATCATCATTCATAAAAATTTCATCGTAACCATCATGGTATTACGCCATTATCGTGCATCAAAATTCTTCATGTTACATCACATATCATCATGGTTTAATCATCAAAATACAACACATCAATTGCCCAAGGCATACAAATAACACTCAAGGTCTGTCACTTACACCACGACTGCTTAAGGTACACAACAAGCAACAATCAAATTCTTTAAGATATTTGACATAAAAATATTAGGAAAATGATTCATATAATTACACCATGTTAAAGTTTTACTAATTAGCTTTCCAATACTTCGAACGATTCGTCATTTGGATTAACGGTTAAAAAGTCATGATCGAAACAGTTTCTGGCGTTTTTCTACCTATGAGTCGACTCAAAGGTCGAGGCACGGAGCTATGAGTCGATGTACAGAGCTATGACTCGACGTATACTGCTAAAATTTCCACAATTTTGCATTCGATTAGCTATGAGTTGACCCAGGGGTACCTATGAGTCGGCGCATACTGTTCCGAACCCCAAAAATCACTTTTTTTAAAAGCACTTTCACCCCATAATTTCACACCAAAGCCTATGCTACGAAAACCCATCATCATGGACTCGATTTTACACTAAAATAACATTCTAAAACTCAATTATTCATAGTTTTACTCATATACTAACACCCTATCATCATGAATTCATACTTTCGACTCAGACCTTCAAACTCAACAATGGAGGAAACTCATTAACAATCCAAAACAGTCCAAAATTACTCATAAATCACAATACAATTAACACCATAACAACAACACATCATACTAGGTTTCATACATATTATCTCATACAACTCAAAACCCCAATTTCATCATAATATTACCATTCTCACAAACCCCAAAACTAACTACCTACATCTACACTCTATATCCATTAGAATGAAAAGTAATACTCCCCATACCTTAGATAATTCATTTTTGACTTTCTCCTTGAATTCTTCAAAGTTCTCTATGAGCCCTATCCTCTTCCTCTTTCTTTCTTCAGAGCGCTCTCCCAAAAACACGATCGTACCAAATAAACTTCTCCACTCTCTCTTTTTCCTTTTAATCATTCTTACCCCTTGGACCCCTATTATGATTTCCCAATTTCGTCCTTATTCCACCCAACATTACCATTTTAACCTCAGTGTTCCCTTCCTATTATTTAAAATAATAATAATAATATAAATAACATTATTCACATTATTCCACTATTATTATTATCAAAATAATTCTAGTAAATTATACATTTCTAAATATCTTCAATACCCTCTTAACATCATCAATACCCAACAACACAAATCATCAGGCATCAAAATATTTCACCAATATTCACCGAAAATCATGAATATTTATAATAAATAAATTAAATAAATATTCTAATTATCTTTGGGTGTTACAACTCTCCCCCATTTAAATAATTTTTGTCCTCGAAAATTGCCTGAAGTAAATAGAGTTGGATACGACTCCCTCATATGACCTTCACGTTCCCAAGTCCAACTCTCTCCTGCTGGTCCACCCCATAACACCTTCACCAAAGCTATGTCTTTACCCCGCAGTTGTTTCATTTCTCATCCATCAATCCGCACAGGTAATGCTTCAACAGTCAGGTTATCTCTCACTTGTACGTCATCCATTTGGATTACCTGCGATGGATCCGGAATATACTTCCTCAACTGAGATACATGAAACACATCATGTAAATTCGCAAGCGACGACGGTAAAGCAATATGATAGGCTACCTCCCCTATTCTCTGCGTAATCTGATACGAACCAAAAAAACGTAGAGTGAGTTTTCTAGACTTCAAGGCTCGACCCACACCAGTCACCGACGTAACTCTCAAAAACACGTGATCTCCCCCTTGGAACTCCAGTGCCTTCCTTCTCTTATCATGATAACTCTTTTTACGAATCTGCAAAGCTCTCATCCTTTCTTGGATCATCTTAATCTTTTTAGTCGTCCCCTGCACAATCTCAGGTCCAAGTACAACACTCTCGCCTAACTCATACCAACACAATGGAGTTCTACAGCTTCTTCCATACAAAGCTTCATACAGCGCCATCCCAATACTAGCATGGAAACTATTGTTGTATGTAAACTCAATCAACGGCAAATGGCTATCCCAAGATCATCCTTGGTCCAGTACACAAGGCCTCAAAAAATCCTCTAAGAACTAGATAGTCCTCTCTGTTTGACCATCCATCTGAGGATGATATGCATAACTCATCCTCAACTTAGTACCCAAAGCATCTTGAAACTTGTCCAGAACCTCGACACAAATCTCAGGTCTCTATCCGACACAATACTCGAAGGTATCCCATGCAACTTCAGAATTTCCTCAATGTAAAAGTCAGCCAACTTCTGTATAGAATGATTAATCTTCGTCGGTAAGAAATGAGCCGATTTAGTTAATCTATCCACAATCATCCAAATTGAATCATTCGCCTTCGCAGTATTTAGCAAACCCGGCACAAAATCCAGGGAAATACTATCCCACTTCCATCCTGGGATATTCAACGGTTGCATCAGACCCAAAAGGCTTCTGATGTTCCATCTTTGACTTCTGACAAGTCAGATACGCGTAAATAAATTCAGCAATTTCCTTTCTCATAATGGGCCACCAAAATAATTCCTTCAATTCTTGATACATCTTTGTAGCACCGGAATGAATACTCAACCTACTTCGATGTCCTCCTTCAAGAATACTCTTCTTAATTTCTGGAACATCTGGAATACACACTCTATCTCTAAACCACATCACACCATTCTCATCAACTCGGAATTCACCTCCATTACCTTGGTTAATCAAGGTCAACTGATCAACCAATCCCAAATGATATTTTTCTAACCTCCTTAGATTTCTTCAAGAATACAACTAGTCAGTTTCAACATCCCCAACTTCACACTATCATAAGTTGCTTCACGCACTAAACTCATGTCTCTGAATTGCTCGATCAATTCAAACTCTCTCACCATAAGCATCCGAAAATGCAAGGACTTCCTACTCAAAGCATCAGCTACTACATCAGCTTTACCGAGATGGTAATTCAAATCAAAATCATAATCCTTCAGAAGTTCAAGCCACCTTCTCTGCCTCGTACTCAACCTTTTATGATCGAATAAATACTTCAGACTCTTATGATCACTGAACACCTCAAATTCAGAGCCAAAAATATAATGTCTCCAAATCTTCAACACGAACACTACCGCTGCCAATTCTAAGTCATGCGTAGGATAATTCCTTTCATAAATTTTCAGTTGTCTAGAAGCATAAGCAACGACCTAACCATTCTGCATCAGTACCCCACCAAGACCCATCTTCGACGCATCATAATATACTATAAAAGACTCACTCGGATTAGGCAAAACCAATACTAGAGAAGTCGTCAACTCCTTCTTCAACTCCACAGAACTCTCTTCATATACAACATCTCACACCTAAGCTTGACCCTTTCGAGTCAACTGAGTTGAAGGTAATGTCAACTTAAAAAAGTCTTCAATAAACTTGTGATAATGACCAGCTAAGTCAAGGAAAATTCGAATCTCAGTAGCAGACTTCAGAGTCTCTCACTATAACACAACATTAACTTTAGAAGGATCTACCGAATTCTACCACTCAAAATCACATGGTCAAGGAAGCTCACTTCCTTCAACCAAAAATTACATTTCCACAACTTGGCATAAAGCTTCTTCTCCCTCAACGCCTTCAACACATTCTTAAGATATTCTGCATACTCTTCATTAGACTTATAATATATATATATATATATATATATATATATATCAAAATACCGTTGATGAAGACCACCACAAAATTATCCAAATATTCCTAAAAAATCTGATTTAATATACTCCCTAAACACACCTGGTGCATTGGATACGCCAAACGACATCACAGTGTATTCATAGCGACCATACCTCATTCTCAAAGCTGTTTTGGAATATCATCTGGCTTAACATGAATCTGATGATAACCAGACCTCGGATCAATCTTGCTAAACACATAAGCGCCCACTAGTTGATCCATCAAATCGTCGATTCTCAGAAGTGGATACTTATTCTTGATGGTCACTTTATTCGACTGTCTGTAATCAACACACAACCTTATATTGCCGTCTTTCTTCTTAACTAACAACACAAGAGCACCCCACAGAGAAACATCCGGTCGAACAAACTTCTTCTCAAGCAATTCTTCCAACTATTTCTTCAATTCCCCTAACTCAGAAGCTGTCATCCTATAAGGAGCTATTGGCACCGAACTCGTACATGGTATCAAGTCCACCGCGAACTCTACTTCACGCTCTGGGGCAAATCACGTATGTCGTCTTAAAAATACATCTGGAAATTCACAGACAACAGGTAATTCAGCACTTGTAACTTCACGATAAACTTGCAAATATACAAACATTGCAACCATCAAGGCTTCATCTTCTATAAGTTCATCCCCTTACTTAGCAGACACAACATCAGCTCTCTACTATCACCAAACCCAGATCCACACTCTGGAGGCAAGTCACAAATATCTTCAGGAAGACATCAGGAATTACACACCACTGGAATTTCTCTAGCCGTCACATTGCTCTCTATTCCTTGAGAAGCAACCATCAACAATACCTGATCGTTCTCCCTCAGAGACATCCCAACATGACCGACGGACAGAAATTCGAATCAGTCTCATCTTTACATATGAGAATTTGCATCGACTCATCAAAATAATCTGTAAGCGCTAGGCTTAACTCCAAACAATTTACTATACACATCATCTAAGCTGGCAAGACGCGTCCATTCCATCCAACATGATCCCCTCTATTATCAACAAGAGATTAAGGGTGATCAGTTCCTCAATTTTTCAACTAATAACCGACAATCATGATGGGCATGAACTATCTTTACCAAACTATAGTAGCGTCCAACGGCACACTGAGCCATCAATCTACACCTGAAGCATCTTGGAGAAGCACAAGCATCTCCCACACTTGTTCCATTCCCAACCTGCAAATGGAAAACAAAACAAGCATCGACAGTATTTTCACACACATGTCGCATACTAGGGAACAACATAGTTAAACAACCTGGCCGGATGGACCGACCTGCTCTGATATCACTAATGTAACACCCTTCTACCCCAAATAACATTCACGATAATTATAAACAATTATATCAGAGTATATCACCACAAGGGTGCCACATTTCATCATAAAATCACAATAACGTCTTACTCCATAACATGGGTTTTATTCATCATAATTTCAATCTATTACTATGCAACGGAAAGATTCAAAATCATCAGCATAATTTGTAATTCAAAAAGTTTTAAAAACAAGAACTCATACCTTCATGATTGTCAACAACAAAAGAATACAACGGGTTGACTCAAACGTCTAGACCCAATGTTACATATCAGAGCAAGACCCTCTACTCAACAGAAATAACCAAAATACTTCAAGTCGGTTCTTCACGCACCAAGGGAGCTAATCCTGATCACCTGCACATTACCCACGTGGAGGCAACAGTCAAACAGGCAGGGTGAGTAATCATAAATTATTATACAAGATATAAAGATGAGATATATTAAGATATCATTCATCATACAAAAATAACATCATCATGAAATCCATGCATCATCATTCACCAAGTATCATACTCACACCTTCATATCATAATAACATATATACATCTTCGTTCATAAAGCCATCAAATCAACAATTCATCATCAAAGCATCACATAAGTCACAACATTATCAAACAATTCACATGTATACAATGCCACATAGCATGGAATACAACAACATAGATGCATGCGTGTGGTACCAATTCATCATGTTGATGGACACTGGGCCATCACCCTCCAAAGATCCCCACCAATAGGATCGATTCTACACAAGAATCGGAGCACATCATAAACACCACAATCCACGCAATGGGATTGAGGCCACCACTGGACCGAAGTCCTCACATCGTTACTGGACCAAATTCCTAATATGCTATGAATGCATGATGTAGAACGTTACAATTATCATCATCACAGGATCATCAATTGCATCATCATTCATAAAAATTTCATCGTAGCCATCATGGTATTACATCATTATTGTGCATCAAAATTCTTCATGTTACATCACAAATCATCATGTTTTAATCATCAAAATACAACACATCAATTGCCCAAGGCATACAAATAACACTCAAGGTTCGTCACTTAAACCACGATTGCTTAACGTACACAACAAGTAACAATCACATTCTTCAAGATATTAGACATAAAAATATTAGGAAAATTATTCATATAATTACACTATGTTAAAGTTTTACTTATTAACTTTCCAACACTTTGAACGATTCGTCATTTGGATTAATGGTTAAAAAGTTATGATCGAAACCGTTTCTGGCGGTTTTCTACCTATGAGTCGACTCAAAGGTCGACGCACAGAGCTATATGTTGACGCACAGAGCTATGAGTCGATGCATACTGCTAAAATTTCCATAATTTTGCATTCGGGTAGCTATGAGTCGACCCAGGGGTACCTATGAGTCGACGCATACTGTTTCGAACCCCAAAAATCACTTTTTTTAAAAGCACTTTCACCCCAGAATTTCAAACCAAAGCCTATGCTACGAAAACCCATCATCATGGACTCGATTTTACACTAAAATAACATTCTAAAACTCAATTATTCATAGTTTTACTCATAGATTAACACCCTATCATCATGAATTCATACTTTCGACTCAGACCTTCAAACTCAACAATGGAGGAAACTCATTAACAATCCAAAATAGTCCAAAATTACTCATAAATCACAATGCAATTAACAACATAACAACAACACATCATACTAGGTTTCATACATATCATCTCATACAACTCAAAACCCCAATTTCATCATAGTCTCACCATTCTCACAAACCCCAAAACTAACTACCTACATCTACACTCTATATCCATTACAATGAAAAGTAATACTCCCCATACCTTAGATAATTCGATTTTGAATTTCTCCTTGAATTCTTCAGAGTTCTCTCTGAGCCCTAGCCTCTTCCTCTTTCTTTCTTCAGAGCGCTCTCCCAAAAACACGATCGTACAAATAAACTTCTTGAAAGCTCCTATGGTTTGACAAAATTCTGGTAAAACATATTGTTGATAAAGATGAAGAAATCTGGCCATGAACAAAAATGTCGAAGAAGATGTCCCAACCTGAAGACACAATATCCTGGATTAATACACTAATTTAGCAGGTTTTAAATCTGTAAAAAATTAGCCCAAGAATTGGTGCGCCGTTTAGGAATGGAACAAGGACCAAAGATATGAAGCCCAAGACTGCTGAAGCCTATATAAGAGGACTTAGATTTAGGGTTTTGATATACCTTTTGTAACCTAGTTCTTGTATGTTATATAAGGGTTTAGGGTTTTGAGAGTCGTTGGCTCTCTAGGTTTTGTAAGTCTTCCTCTGTGTCGCTTGATGTACTGTGATAGGTAAAGGTATCACACAGATTCAGAAGCCTTTAGGTAATGAATTATGTATTGTTCTTGGATGAAGCTTTGAAGCAAATCTGAGTTAGCTTGTTGGTCAAGTATGTTTGACAAAATGATGTATTGATAGAGATGAATCAATTACTAGTGACAGTAACTGTAACTAATCACAGGTAGTGATTAGAGGAAGTGAGTTGTGGATCTCATATAAGAGATGGTGGTCTTTGATAAAGTCTTCATTGGGTAGTGATTAGGAGATAAAGTTGTAAATGAGGGAGTTTAGCTTTATAATAATACTACAGATAGTGAAGTCTTCCTTCTGGATTGGTATCCCCCAGAGTAGGTGATTTGCACCGAACTGGGTTAACATATTCTGTGTAGTTTATCTTTCTGCAATTTAAAGTTATGTTGTGTTCTTGATAAACATGTTGTAACAAATGTCGAAACATCTGTGTTTTTGCAGTTATTGATAGTCTGGATATCAGTTTGCAGTTCTTTCTTTGTTTAATAATTATGCAGAACAATGTCTTGACATGTGTTAAGACATCTGATGTCTGCTATGCTAGAATTTCAATTGGTATCAGAGCAGGCATCCTGTCTGTTTCTGGATGAGATCTTTGGGAGATACTTTCTGGCGTTTAAACAAGGAGGAGTTTTGGAGATCAGTTCATCAACTCAGACATACTCGAGGGTATTAATGGATGGGATGGATGTTCTGGATCAAGGTAATAACTCGGTGGTTGTTCATATTGCTGAGGAGGTTTTACAACAACTGTAGGAGAAATAGCTAGTTCTCTTGTTGGTGTGTCTTATAAGATGTTCTGGCATCTTATTAGGGAAAACTGAATTTGTTCCTTGGTGGTTCCGCTGCATATGTTTCTGATGGAAGAACTCTGGTATTTTTGGGATTTTGGAGTTTTTATTGAAGACAGATGGTGGAAGATCTCAATCGTCGGCCTCTATATTTGAAGATATCTGCATCTTTTATTCCAAAGTCAGGAGCAATGAAGTGGAGAGAGTGATTGGAAGATGTCTATTATGGTGACTTGGTACTTGGAAGCTTGGTTCCTTTGTGCAATTTGAAGTCAGTTGAAGAGAAGGGGAGTTGAGATTAGGTTTATCAAGTTCTTGCTCTAGGAATTTGATAAATTATTGATCAGCTAAGTTGTCAAAGATACTTGAGAATTCTCTCAAGTCCACTCATAAAGACATATCAGTCGTGCATTTGGAGTCTTCTAGTTACTCTTCTGACTAGAAGGCATTTATGTGAAACATAAACCTGAAGAAAGTATAGGTGATTTATTTTCATTGTCCAAAAGTGCAAGGAAGGATTCATCTTTCTTAATCCTAAGGGTGGATCCAACCTGAATGGAGATTTCAGAACTGTTGAGGTAAATAGGGTTCGTTCAGAGAGAATCTTAGTTACTTGAGTCAAGGGTGGCAGTCTTGGTATCTCAACACTTTGTCTGTCAAAGAAGATACTTGCAAAAGATTGAATACTTGATAAGTGTTCATGGAGTGATATGTTGGAGTATGGTTTCAATAGTGAAGCAGGGTTATTGAACAAGGATTTAAGATCAATTGCTATTTTTGATATTCACAAGTATTTAATTGATTATCCTTGTATGTGAAGTTCAAGATTGCTGATGTTCAACACGATGTTGAAAAATCTCTTCATCTGGTTTGTGCAGAATCATGGGAGGGGTACTGCATAAGCTTTTAGATCTATTTCTCTTTAGCATTGACCTAAGAATCTGCTTCAGTGTGGTGTGGCAGAAGCATCTGATCTCTGGAGAGTTTCCTGGCAAGAAACTGGTCTAGACAATGGTGATGTTAAAGATGAAGAAGAAGACATCATAATCTTGATGAATAGTTCTTGGATCAGTTTATTTCTGATATAGGAGTATTGGAGTGCAGCAGGTGTGTTCCAGTTGTTACTAGAAGCATCTGATGTTTATCTAGAAAGTGTCCTGGAAAGAGACTTGTCCAGAATATGGTGCTGGTGATGGCACAACTTGGGTCAATTTATTTCTGATCTAGGTACATAGGAGCATATGATCTTGCTCATCTTGGAAGTCAAGGTTAAGTGGCAGTTATCTCTGACTTTCTACAGAATGCTCTACTAAGGAAAGTGGCATCCTTTGGATGTCTGATCAGATGTCATGACATCAAGCAGAAACTTCAGGGTCTTAGTTGATGTTGTGGTGCATCATCGAAAGATAAGTTGATCTTCTCAGAAAGAAATGTAATTAACACTTCAAAAAGTTCTATCTCATGCAGTTTGCGGGAGCTATGGAAGGAGAAGATGTTACATGTCTAAGGCTTGGTGGATCCAAGATGGCTTACTATGGAGTAAGTAGATCATGTAACTTGAAGATTAGGTTTCATTAGTGGATCAGAAGATTATATGAAACTCTGAAGAAAAGTTAAGATGAATCAAACAGTGGCATTTGGTTGATCTTTATTGTGCATTCAAGTAGGGTGCTTGGAACTAATTACTCTTGGGCAGAATGGTAGTTGGTTAAAGACATAAGGAGGTTCTGGTTTAGGTCTATCTTGGAGCTTGTGGTAGAAGTTCTAGGTTGATTATGGAAGATTACCTTCTTTTGGTGGATGAGAGTTTATTTCTCTCTATGCTTATCTAGAGTTCTTATTGATCAAGCTGGTGGCACAGTGTTGTTTAAAGATCTTCAGTTTTATTACTATGCAGATAGTAAGTCCAGTGGTGGAACATATCTAGAACCATGTTGGTTGGTGTCTATGATATGTGAAGAATGTCTTAACTGATGTTTGGGTTGGTTATCCTTGGAGTAGGATTCTAAGTTCTAAGTGTGGAACTTGACACTCACATCTTGTCTAAGAGGTATTTATCTTGTCGTACGGGAGAATGATGGGTAAAGGACTGTCTTGGAAGTCTGATGTGAATGGGACATGCTAGAAGTGGATCAGTTTGGTGCTTGTGGAGAAAATAGGCTGAGGATTTCTGGAGCATGTGTTTGATGTCCTTCAAGTGTGAAGAACATCTGGGCGAGATAGTAAACTAAAGGGCTCTGTATGTCTCTTTGAGGAATGTGAAGTATTCCAGAATCAATTGGGTTGTATCTCAGGGAACAAGGAGATCTATAAATGAGAATTCAGGAGGAATTTGTGTGGTGTATAGATGGTTTCTGGATGAGAGGGATCAATGGTGTTTTGGTCTCAATCTAAGAGTTTGTTGGTTGTGGTACAAGGATGTGTTCCTGGTACTCTCACTATATGATCATGAAGATGCCATGGGATATCATGTGGTGATTTTGAAGTGGTTCTTGTTGGAGAAGCATCATTTGAGAAAGATAGGGGAGAACTTCTGTCTGTTAAATGTACTAGTGTGGTACATGGGTTGCTTGAGGGTCAAGCATTAGGTGAATGCGTTCAGCAGGTGTGTTGAACAGAGGGTGCACTCTTGAAGACATGAAGATGCGTCTTATGTTTTCGATTCATTTAGGGTGTTCTTCTGGCAAAGGATCACATGTTATCTATGACAGGGGAACTTAGACTTCTGTTTTGGATATTTGGCTGCAGTGGTGCAGATTGGATATCAAGATTATTTGTGGTGAGGATGGTATGTCGAGAAGATTGTCTTGACATTGCTCTGTTGTTGCAGGCTGTGGGGTATTGATCAATACATAAGTTTTTGGTAGACAATGTCTGACATGATGTCAGGACATTATTAAGGACTTGCTGGTAAAATAACTGGTCTTTTGGTCGGTGTGCCTTGGATAGTGGAGAACATGCGCGTGAAAAACATGTTCATCGTTACTTGCATTATTTTTGGACGATTTTCTTTAAAGAAGAAATAGTCAAAGTATTCTTGGCCGGTGTGCATTTGTTTTGGTGAAGTTACATCCTTCGATTAATGATTTCATTGAATTGACCATCGTTATTTTCAATGGTTCGTTATATTCGAAGGAAATTTCTTGGGTATTTAAGGGGGTCCTTGGATTAGTGTGTCTCAGGTTGTGTTTTCTTTGTGTTGTGTTCCAAATGTTTTTTGTTCAAGTCTGGATAAGTATTGGTTGGGTATGGGAATGTCTTGGCTATCTTTGCCAATTTTTGGCTAGGGAGTGTGAGTCACTGGTACAAGGGATGTGTGTGTTGTTCTTGCAGTTGTTTTGCAAGGATATTAAACAAGGTGTTTGTTTCATCATCTTGTCTATGTTTCCCTTGTGTCTTATGATTTGAGTTAAAGAACATGTTGTGTCTTGTGATCTTAGTTACATGCTCTATGTGCTCAGATCTACAAAGTCTACAACTGTTCTCTGGAGGGGGAGTGTGTTTGATAGAAGTGTCCAGTGTTCTTATGTTTCAGACTTCCTTTTTTGTTTCTTTAGGAGTCTCAACTTTCGGACCTTTTTCAACTTCACTCACCCTGAGGTTATTCTTCATCTCTGGTGGGGTTATACGGTCTCATGGGAAAGAGGGAGTTTGACTTATCTTCCTCCTCGTGTACACCAACATGAATTCGGTATGCACTGTATTCTAATCATATACGCCACTCAGACTAAAGACTAAAATAAATTCAGGAGCCTCCTGGGATTATTGTTCAAAAGGAGTTTTAGCCAAAATTTGTCAAAAGGGGGAGATTGAAAGCTCCAATGGTTTGAAATTTTTTTGGTAAAACATATTGTTGATAAAGATGAAGAAATCTGGCCATAAACAAAGGTGTCGATGAAGATGTCCTAACTTGAAGACACGACATCCTGGATTAATACACTGATTTAGCAGGTTTTAAATCTGTAACAAATCTGGCCAAGAATTGATGCGCTTTTTAGGAATGGATCAAGGACCAAAGATATACAGCCCAAGATTGTTGAAGCCTATATAAGAGGACTAAGATTTAGGGTTTTGATATACCTTTTGTAACCTAGTTCTTGTATGTTATATAAGGGTTTAGAGCTTTGAGAGTCGTTGGCTCTCTAGGTTTTGTAAGTCTTCCTTTGTGTCGCTTGATGCACTGTGATAGGCATAGGTATCACACAGATTCAGAAGCCTTTAGGTAATGAATTATGTATTATTCTTGGATGAAGCTTTGAAGCAAATCCGAGTTAGCTTGTTGGTCAAATGTTTGACAGAACGCTGTATTGACAGAGATGAATCAGTTACTAGTGACTGTAACTGTAAGTAATCACAGGTAGTGATTAGAGGAAGTGAGTTGTGGATCTCATATCAGAGATGGTGGTCTTTGATAAAGTCTTCATTGGGTAGTGATTAGGAGATTGTTAGTTCTTAGATTGGCTGGAATTTTGGTAAAACAAAGTATATTCAATATTGATGTCAAGGTGGTGATGTTGCAACATTGAGTCTTAACACTGGGCTGTGTTAAGTATTTAAAGTGCTGAAGTTGGATGTCTGATGTCACATGCGATGTTGTGACATTAGATCTACAGAATTAATAACATCAGCATGTGATGTTGTTAGGGTTTGCGTGTTAGCTGGAATTGTGGAGAGCAAGCTGTCTCATTGGATGCGAATATCTTGGGTTAGATATTTTCGCTGCATAGGAGATCTGGTGTAGATTTGTAGGAGATTTAAAAGGTTGAAGATTTGAAAAGATTTTAGGAGAAAATCTGTTTTGAATATTCAGTTTTAAATAACAAATCAAGTCAGATATTGTAGCAGGTCCAAGTCCAATTCAAGGAGCTATATAAAACGCACCAGTTCTAAAGAAAATTAACGAAGAAAGAGAGCTAAAGACTGAGTGTCGTTTGTATCTTCGTGTATGATTTGTAAACCATTCTAGTGTGAATTGGTATTATTGTTTTGAGTTGTTCTTGATCAAAGCTGTGAAGCAGAATCAAGTAGTGTTATTCAGCGTGTGTGATCTTTGAATTATCTCACTGAAGTGTTTTAGGGGTTGAGTAGTGTTCTCATATCTAAGTGGTTTCTTAGGTAGAAAGTCACTAGTAGGAATTAAGTTTAGGAGATTGTCAACTGGGTTGTTGAGTCTGTAAATTAATTCTACAAGTAGTGAATTTCATCCCTGGCTTGGTAGCCCCCAGACATAGGTAGTTAGACCGAACTGGGTGAACAATTCTTTGTGTTGTTTTGTTACTGTTATTGTTATCCATTTGCAGAGTGTGTTGTTGTAACATCGCACCTTAACATCACACGTCTGATACCAGAATTTCAATTGGTATCGAAGCAGGCATCCTGTCTGTCTCTGGGTGAGATCTAGGGAAGTTACTTTCTGGTGTAAAGATGGACAAAAAGTTGGAGGATTCGTCAACTGACCCCCTATTTTGGATGGATCCAATTATGACTATTGGAAGCCAAGGATGACTACTTTCTTAAAATCCTTGGACAGCAGAGCATGGAAGGCTATTATTAAAGAGTGGAAAGAACCTGTTGTGTGTGAGAAAGATGATGCCGGCAAAGATAAAGAAGGCACCTCAAAGCCAAAGCCTGAAGAAGAATGGACCAAGGAAGAAGATGAGCTTGCCCTTGGAAATTCCAAAGCTCTAAATGCAATTTTCAATGGAGTGGATAAGAATATCTTCAGGTTAATCAATACCTGTGAAGTTGCTAAGGAAGCGTGGGATATTTTGAACGCTACACATGAAGGAACATCTAGAGTAAAGATGTCTAGACTTCAGCTTCTAACATCAAAGTTTGAAAGTCTGAAGATGAAGGAAGATGAGACTATTCATGACTTCCACATGAGTGTTCTTGAGCTGGCCAATGCATCTAGTGCTCTTGGAAAGAAAATGTCAGAAGAAAAGCTTGTAAGGAAGATTCTTAGGTCCCTTCCTAAGAAGTACAAGATGAAGGTGACTGCTATTGAAGAAGCTCAAGACATCAGCAAGATGAGAGTTGATGAGCTCATTGGATCTCTTCAAACTTTTGAGCTTGGTTTGAATGAAGAAGAACCAGAAAAGAAGCCCAAGGGTATTGCTTTGGTCTCCACTCCTGCAGAAGCTAAGGAAGTCAAAGATGATGATTCTCAGGAAGATTTGTCTCGAGCCATTGCTATGTTGGGAAAGCAGTTCAACAAAGTGTTAAAAAGGTGGAACAATAACTACAAGCCTAGTGTCAAGAACATCTCTTCTGACATCAGTAAGCCAAAAGAGAAAGATGAAGAGAAGACTGCCTAGGATAAAGGTGTTCAGTGCTTTGAATGTGAAGGGTATGGACATGTCAAGAAAGAATGTCCCACATTCTTGAAGAAGCAGAAGAAGGGCATGGCAGTTTCCTGGTCTGAATCTGATAGTGAAAGTGAAGGTGAGTCAGCAAGGCATGTTAGAGCCTTAACAGGAACTGTTGTGTCTGATGATGATAGTGATGGAGAAATAACTTATGAGGAGTTAGCATCTACTTATCAAGAGCTGTGTTTAAAAAGTGCTGAGATTTGTCAAGAAAACAAGTGTCACAAGCAATAGATTGCTCAGCTTGAAAATGAAAAAGCTGATCTGGAGAATGAAGTTGTACTAGTTAAGTCTCAGCTGAATCAGATGACAAAATCCGTTAGGATGATGAACAGTGGTACAACTACTCTTGATAAGATTCTTCAGTCAGAAAAAGCTGCTGGAGATAAATCGAGTATAGGATATGTGGCGAGCACTTCAGGAACAAAGAAGGAGATGTCTCAACCATTGTCTCAACATCAACCTAAGAGACAGGGTCCTACACTAAAGAAGGTTGTTCAGCCCCAGAATGTTGAGAAGAAGAATGGTCCTCATCAGAGGAAGATGCAGCCCCAAGGAGTCAGCCAGTATATGCCTCCCCAATATCACAAGAGTGTGCAAGCTGCCAGGTTCAAACAAAACATGTCCCATCAGATGTCTCAACTTCAGAGAGACTGGTATGGATATGGATATGGATACAACAATGTTGTGCCTCATCACTATGGAAGAAGGAAGCCTCATCACCATAGGAGACAGTCTAGAAGGCAGCATCCTCAGTACAGAAGAAGACAATCCAACTATGGAAGAAGGAGACAACATTATGGGTGGCAGCCACAGCATTATCATCAAAGTGGCAAAAGATTTAACCACTTTAGAGGTGACAGAGTAAGCTGTTTCTATTGTGGCAGGGTTGGACATATGCAGTCCTCGTGCTTCAAACTCCATGGTTATCCAAATTCGATTCCTCAAGCCAGACAGAAGGAGGTCAGATCCAAAGTTGCTAAACAATGGGTTCCTAAAGCTCAGGTCACGTGTCTATTGGCTCATACCTCAGATGGACATTTTGCCATGGATGCATGGTACTTTGACAGTGGATGTTCTATGCACATGACTGGATCAAAGGAGCAGTTGGTGGGGTTTAATCCTTGCCATGCAAATAAGGTTGTGTTTGGCAATGGAGAAAAAGGAGTAGTAGAAGGAAGTGGAAGCGTGAAGAATCTTGATGGTCTTACTCTTGATAGTGTGATCCTTGTCCAAGGTTTGAATGCAAATCTGATTAGCATAAGTCAGCTATGTAATGAAGGTTACAAAGTTAACTACACCAAAGATGAGTGTGAGGTATCTAATGATCATAATCAGGTTGTTATGAAGGGTGCCAGATCCAAAGATAACTGCTATCAGTGGATTCCTCTTGAAGTTAATTCAACTGATGATGTTCAAGTTGATGTTATAACATCAGACCATAACATCAGGTGTGAAAGGATGCTGAAAGGTCACTCAGAGTTAATGAGTTCTGGTGTGAATCCTTTTAAAAATTTAAAAGGAAAGTCTCTAGGGAGGGAGAAAATTAGTAATTGGTCTTTAAGAGGTACTCAAAATCAGGCGCCTTACCATATTGATTCTATATCAAGATTCATCAAAGCGTTCTCTTCTCAACGGTTCATCTCCCTTAATCTCAACAGAATAGAAAAATCTTCTCTAAACCTAGTCTGTTACAAAGGAACGATGTCTTCCCCACTCAAGAACTCTGATTCTCAAAGACCTGCGCATGTACGAACTAGGGTTTCTTCGGAAAAAGAACTTGCTTCTAAAAGGGCCACAACTACCTATAAATTCACTGAGACAAAGAAGCTTGTTACGAGTATCCTATTTAGTGATAAATCAACACCTAGGTCATCCACGTCTCAAACTATGGTAGAAAAGTTTGATGTTGACAAGAGTATGGGGAATCTAGCTACCAAAATACTAGACAAAGGTATACCTGTGAAAGGAATTTCTATACCATTGAATCAGATGCTGGCAGAAAAGGTAGACATGCAAGGAGATGAGTTTGATCTTCATAAACTTGCTATGTCTGTCATTGAAGATTCTGAAATGGGAGGGGAAGAAGATGATGTGCATGAAGAGACAAATGTTGAGGAGAATGTTAGAACATCTGCAGAACCCACTTCTATTGGTAATGATAATGCTGATGTGATCAATGTAGATGATCTATCAGATGATGAAGTGATAGCAAGAGCTGTCCCAAGTATTGGAAAGAGATTAAAGTCTAGGAAGGGAAAGAAGGTTGAACCCTCTCCTAAGAAGTCATCTAATGAAAAGAGGAAGAACATTGCTGTTGGACCAGCAAAAGCCTGGAGCAAAGTGGAAGTAAATCCTAGAAAGAGGAAGGTTGTGGAGCATTCAGAGTCTGACTATGATGTCGAAGATGATGTTCATGACATCACGCCTATCAGGAAAACTATTCTAAAGAGAATATCTGATAAGGTTCCTGAAGTTCCAATTGATAACATCTCTTTCCATTATGCCAGTAGTGCATCTATGTGGAAGTTTGTTTGTCAGAGAAGGCTAGCCCTGGAAAGGGAACTAGGTAAAGAAGCTTTGGAAATGGTGGAAATTATGGAATTAATCAATACTGCTGGACTGGAGAAGACTGTGACAAAACTTCCTAGATGTTACGAAGGGCTTGTCAAAGAGTTTATTGTAAACATCCCTATCAACATTACTGATAAGAGAAGTACAGACTTTATGAAAGTCTTTGTTAGAGAAAAGTGTATTAATTTTTCTCCTAGCGTCATCAACAAATATCTAGGGAGACATGATGGAGAGTGCAGTGATCTTGAGTCTACTGATACTAATATCTGCAAGGAGATTACTGCTGGACAAGTGAAGGTTTGGCCGTTGAAAGGGAAGCTGAAGACTAGCAAACTCAGCATCAAGTATGTCGTTCTTCACAGGATTGGTGCAGCTAACTGGGTGCCAACCAACCATAAAACAACAATTGCTGTTGGTCTTGGAAAGTTTATCTATGCTGTTGGAAGGAAAATGAAATTTGACTTTGAAAGCTATATTTTTAACCAGGTGGTAAAACATGCTGAAACCAATGCTGCCAAGTTACCTATAGCATTCCCCTATTTGGTTTGTGGAATCATTTTAGATCAGCAACCTGAGACTTTAACAAGCTCAAACATAGCTTGCCAGAGAAAGACAGTCTTGTCCCTACACCCTAAGCTGTTTACTGGACATCATGTTCCAGACATTGTTGTAACATCAACTGCTGAAGACAAGAAGAAGACTACAAAGGCTGAACTGATTGGAGAATTGAAGACCATGTGCAAAGACCTTGATGCGGTAATCAGTACCAGTCTGGTTAGAAAAGAGAAACTTGAAAAGCTGATCCAGCAGTTAGAACAAGACAATGGTGATGATGTTCCTGAAGAAAATAATGAGAACAATGTTGATGGGTCAGAAGAAGATGAGGTTCCTGATAAAAATGATAAGTGTGAGAATTCCAGTGTTGATAGCTCAGAGGAGGATAAAGAAGATACTGGAGTTGGATCAAGTTCAAATGAAGACTAACTTCCATCTGCTGTTATTAGATAATAGTTTAGTTTTTTTTTGTTTTGCACTTGTCAATGAGAGCTAGGGTAGTACTAACTGTAGTTAGACTGGCTTGATGAGGCTGTCAAATTGTGGTTAAAAAGGGGGAGAAGTAGCCAAGAGTATCCAAGAGTACTAATGTCAATTGCTGTCAAAGGAGTTGTTTTGTGATGTTGTTGTTTGTTGATTGCTGATGTTATAGTTCAGAAGTGCAGAAATTAAGGGGGAGTAATTGCTGGACAGTTGGAATGCTGGATTTTGCATTGAGGGGGAGTGCTAATTGCTGCTAATAATGAAATATGTGCAGCTGTTTGACTTTTGCTTTGAGGGGGAGTGCTTATTACTGCTAATGTTGAAATATGTGCAGCTGTTTGAAGATTGTTGCTGTTGAAGATGGTGCTGCAGCAGAGTTTTGTGAAGTCTTTATTGAAGATGCTGCTGCTTGAAGTTTTACAAATTATTGAAGTTTTTCCGCTGCTGAAGTCTCTGAAGGTGCAGAGATTGTTTTAGCCAAAATTAGCCAAAGGGGGAGATTGTTAGTTCTTGGATTGGCTGGAATTTTGGTAAAACAAAGTATGTTCAATATTGATGTCAAGGTGGTGATGTTGCAACATTGAGTCTTAACACTGGGCTGTGTTAAGTATTTAAAGTGCTGAAGTTAGATGTCTGATGTCATATGCGATGTTGTGACATTAGATCTGCAGAATTAATAACATCCGGATATGATGTTGTTAGGGTTTGCATGTTAGCTGGAATTATGGAGAGCAAGCTGTCTCATTGGATGCGAATATCTTAGGTTAGATATTTTCGCTGCATAGGAGATCTGGTGCAGATTTGTAGGAGATTTAAAAGGTTGAAGATTTGAAAAGATTTTAGGAGAAAATCTATTTTGAATATTCAGTTTTAAATAACAAATCAAGTCAGATATTGTAGCAGGTCCAAGTCCAATTCAAGGAGCTATATAAAGCACACCAGTTCTAAAGAAAATTAACGAAGAAAGAGAGCTAAAGACTGAGTGTCGATTGTGTCTTCGTGTATGATTTGTAAACCATTCTAGTGTGAATTGGTATTATTGTTTTGAGTTGTTCTTGATCAAAGCTGTGAAGCAGAATCAAGTAGTACTATTCAGCGTGTGTGATCTTTGAATTATCTCACTGAAGTGTTTTAGGGATTGAGTAGTGTTCTCATATCTAAGTGGTTTCTTAGGTAGAAAGTCACTAGTAGGAATTAAGTTTAGGAGATTGTCAAATGGGTTGTTGAGTCTGTAAATTAATTTCACAAGTAGTGAATTTCATCCCTGGCTTGGTAGCCCCCAGACGTAGGTAGTTAGACCGAACTGGGTGAAAAATTCTTTGTGTTGTTTTGTTACTGTTATTGCTGTCCATTTGCAGAGTGTGTTGTTGTAACATCGCACCTTAACATCACACGTCTGATACCAGAATTTCAGAGATAAAGTTGTAAATGAGGGAGTTTAGCTTTATAATAATACTACAGATGATGAAGTCTTCTTCCTGGATTGGTATCCCCCAGAGTAGGTGATTTGCACCGATATGGGTTAACATATTCTGTGTAGTTTATCTTTCTGCAATTTAAAGTTCTATTGTGTTCTTGATAAACATGTTGGAATAGATGTCGAAAGATATGTGTTTCTGCAGTTACTGATAGTATGGATATCAGTTTACAGTTCTGTTATTTATTTAATAATTATGCAGAAAAATGTCTTGACATGTGTTAGGACATCTGATGTCTGCTATGCCAGAATTTCACTTCTCCACTCTCTCTTTTTCCCTTTTGTCATTCTTACCTTCAGGACCCCTATTATGATTTCCCAATTTCGTCCTCACTTATTCCACCCAACATTACCATCTTACCCTCAGTGTTCCCTTCTTATTATTTAAAATAATAATAATAATATAAATAACATTATTCACATTATTCCACTATTATTATTATCAAAATAATTCTAGTAAATTATACACTTCTAAATATCCTCAATACCCTCTTAACATCATCAATACCCCACAACACAAATCATCAGGCATCAAAATATTTCACCAATATTAACTGAAAATCACGAATATTTATAATAAATAAATTAAATAAGTATTCTAATTATCTTGGGGTGTTACACCTTCTCTTCCTATGGTCCAACCATCTATCATAATGGCACATCCTAACTTCATTCAAATATCCATATGCTCCTTTAAATATTTGCTAATATGACCATAGTAAAAATCTAAATACTTCACTTTAATCTCATGATAGGTTGATGTCTTAAATCCTATTTTGTCTTTTATAACATATTCAAACATCTTTTGAATTTCTTCAAACCTTGCATCATTAAATGGAATAACATTACTGTAAAACCAATAGATCAATGTCTTTACATGCATCGTACATTAAAATCTTCTTATAGACATTTTGATTGTGGTATGTTTAAGTGCACTAGTGATTCCTCTTTTGAACATATCCTTAGGTGCTATTTCCCATTGACTTTTCCTTTTTCCGCTTGAACAATCACCAACTTCAAGATCATTATTGGCAACATCATTATCACCTTCAATATTAATTTTTTGACTTTTGGAACAACAAACTTTGTAATTTGTAGACCTTATCTAACATTGTTTTTTATTTTTTGAGGTCATCTTGAACTAAACAAGACTTAACATTATTTTTGGTTCCGGCCAAACGATGTTTTATACTATAAACACATGTCTAAAATGATGAATTTAAAATAATGTCATAGATACAAATTATAACATATTATAATATCAAAAACAATCAAGAACAATGATAAAAACGGTGTACCTTGTAGGATTTGAGAGACCGTCATTGAAAGAGTGAGTATGAGAGGATTACTACCTTTATTGCCGTTTAGAGTTTTCAGAGTATGTTAACTGTCTAATGGGGCAACACTTAAATAGCTAAACGGATGAGGGCAGAGACCTCTCATTGGACTTAACTGAACGATCAAACCCATCATGGTCCATTCAGGCACAAAACTTAATCAAATAATTCAACAATAATTAGTGTTTAATAATAATTGATCATAGTATAATTAATTAATAATTGATTATGTTAATCCGTATTAGATTAATTAAATAAGTAATCTAACAATCTCACACTTGGATGACAATAATCAATTATCAAGAAAATATTAGTTTTAATATTAGATTACTAACTATGGCCAAAACACTAATCAATTAAAAGAGAAGTAAGTTTCAACATTGTAGAAATTGTATCCGATAGGGAAAATAAATCATACATGTTAAATACTCATAACTTATTGTTGGCTAAGAGATTTCGACTAGGTAAAGAGAATGAAGAAATGCTAGAATATCCAGAACCAGTCAACACCAAAAGGGAGTTTGGGACGTTGGTCCGACATAGATGAGGGTCGCGTCGGAAGAAAACTTAAAGGCAATGTTGTAGGAGGATGTTAAGTGATGGACAAAACCGAAACAAGGATAAACACTTTCTGAGCGGGAAAATTTGAAAACTCCAAGAACATGGGAATTTGAAAAGATAGTGGGGTGACACATGTCAGAACCAAAACCAATCTAGGTAGATGAACAGTTATTTTGTTAGCCTATATAAGGCAATAGTTTTTTCCATTTTAGGGGTCGCATTTGTAACATTGCAAAGGGAAACACTCTAAGTACCAAGCGTTAAGAGAAACGGGTTACTTCCACAAAATGTATAATAGCGTCCACATTTTTTAATGCAATTTACAATCAAAGTTTAAATTATTGTCATTTACTTGCTTTTTCTTTCTTTCTTTTACTTTGTTTTGTTTATCAATCCGAAACCCTTTCTTACTCATTCAAGTTTCTCGCAACTTCTCTAAGAGTAAAACTGTCACATCAAATGAACATACACTTCAGCGCCATTGTTCTGGGATTCTGTGACCGATCCCGCGAGTAAACCTGTGATAGGAGGCCAGCGGTTGTTCGTGAGAGCGAACAAATTGGCACGCCCATTGGGACCCGTGTGAGTTGAGTGTATGCATTTGCGCAGTGGTAAGATGGTGACACCACGTCCGAACGAAGAACCGTCTTTGATGGAAAGTACAGTTGTGATGCAAACAACTGATGTTGGCTCTGGGACCGTGTCAGCGGTTTCAACCACCCCTAGTGGGCCAACCGCGACATCATGTCGACACGACCCGAGGCCGACAATGGTAGGGACTATAGGGCCGTATGTGCCTAGTATCACAATACCCATCCCTCGATCCTTTGGGATGCCAACATAATTCATGTCGAGTCTACATTCTAGTGGTCCGGTGTTTGGGGAGAGTTCGTCCCCAAATTTCTCACCATACCAAGGATTAGGGCCTTTGGACAACCAGGTCACTCGACCCCCAGGTTTTAGTCTATTATCCCAATCAATACCCAGGTTCACGTTAAGTTCTGTTGCGGTCATGAGGCAGCAGATGGATGAGAGTAATCACGAGATGGTTCATATGTTGACTCAACAAATGGGCACTATATTGAGGCCATTAATACAAGATTCAACCCAGAGTTACCAATAATTGGCGACTCAAATGACACGGATAGGTGACTTCCTAGGCGCTCCTAGGGCACAGGGTCGATAGACCCCTCCACCTCGACCGGAGACACCTGTTCGTCAAGATGAGGTCTTCGAAGAAACAATTAAACAACCCCAGGAGTTTGAACAAATCCTTAGAATGGCCCAAAGGCCTTCTGTGCTAGTCCATAGGAACCAAGATCCCGACTATGTGGTCAGACAAGTTCGACATGATGCTTTGGCTGGCGAACCAAACTTGGAAGCCATGGTCGAACGCATTATGGTCCGTAATGGGGAAAATCCAGGCCTTCGACGACCAACGTACATGTCCCCATTACCAGATTTTGTCTTACAGACGAAATTACCTAGGGGTTGGAAAGTGCTAAAGTTCACCAAGTTCGCCGGTGAGACTGAAGAATCCACCGTCGAGCACGTCTCTAGGTATCAAACCAAAGCCGGTGACATAGCGAATAATGAGGACTTGAAAATGAAGTATTTCCCAAGTTCCCTCACGAAGAATGCGTTTACATGGTTAACCACATTGCCCCCTCAGTCCGTACACATGTGGGCACAATTAGAAAGATTGTTTCATGAGCAGTTTTACATGGGACAATCGAAAATTAGTTTGAAAGAGTTGGCCAGTGTCAAACGAAAGGCCACGGAATTGGTAGACCATTATCTAAACAGGTTTAAACTGTTGAAAGCGCGATGCTTTACTCAAGTCCATGAACATGAGTTAGTCGAAATGGCAGCGGGCGGTTTAGATTATTCCATCAGGAAAAGCTGGACACGCAATATCTCAGGGATATGGCACAACTGGATGACCGAGTCCGACAAGTCGAACTGCTGAAAGCTGAGAAAAATTAAACTAACAGATACCGTAAGAAAGAAAAAGTTTCGTATGTGGTGGCTGATGAATATTCCTCTGACGATGAAGAAATCGTTGACGAGAGTGAGGTCAACGTGGCTGAACTCAAGCCAGGGCCCCCGTACACATGCAAACTACTAAAACCATCAAACGGGAAAAATCCCGTCGAAACTGGAAACACAGATAAATACGTTGCTAAAACTTATACGTTTGATGTTTCTAAATGTGACAAAATATTTGACTTGTTAGTTAAAGATGGTCAGATAATTGTTCCTCCTGGTTTAAAAGACCCCCCTTTAGAACAAAAGAAAAAAAGGGGATTTTGTTAATTTCATAATTTCCATGGTCATAAAACAGCTCAATGTGTTCTTTTCATGGATTTGGTGCAGAAGGCTTTGAAGGAGGGCCGACTTCAATTTGGCGAAAGGCCAAAGATGCAGGTTGACACTGACCCGCTGAAGGTCGAAGAGGCTTTGTATTCGGAGTTTTATGAGTGCATGATGGTTGAGGCTACTGAGGGTCTCTCCAAACAACCAACAACTGAATTTGTGGAATGCATGATGGTCGAAGCCACTGAGGGTTCCGACAAAAGAGCTGAGGAAAAACTCGAAGCAGTTTACCCCCAAGCTGGCGAAAGCTTTGCGGATTTCCAAGAAAAGTGCAGGATAAGTGGGTCGAAGGCCGTATTATGCCCTAGGTGCAATGCGGTGTTTGATGAGAAAGCTGCTGAGAGATATGAGGCGAGTAAGAAATGCCGCGAGAAGATAAGCTACCTGTCCCAAGGTTCGTATTCGACAGGAACAGGGCTCCTCGACGAAACGAGGAATACAGGAAGCTATTCCAAGAGGCACGACCTAAAACTTTTGTTCCTCTGTCGGACACCCCACAGGAAAGCTGGATGGCACCAATCAGCTAGAAAGGAAGTAAAAGGCCAAAATGGAAGGTTTTAGACTTGGAAAAAGAAGCGAAAGTCTACGACAAAAGAGTCGAACCCAGGGGCTATGTGGTGTCCCCCAACTATAAAGGAAAAAACCCCATGACCAGGACTCATTGGAGACGCTATCAGCGAAACAAGAAAGCTGAGAAAGAGGCTGCTACTCCACAGTCGAAGCCTGTCGGAACTTCTGGACAAAAGCGGCAACACCCAAGAGGAAGATGGGTAGAAAAGGACAGAGTGGTGACAAATCAGACCATAGCAGTAACTGTGGAAGCTTCAAGAGAAAAGGGGGTAGTTTCGACCCAAAGCTCAAAATGTACTTCACTGATTGAAAACAAGAAGGAACCGGAGTAAATCCCTCAGTCGGATGAGGAAGAGCCAAAGTACTCTCCTCATTCAGATGATGAGTATACCCCCTCGCCAGACGGGGACTATGACGAAGATATGGACGATGACACCAATGACGACACCTATGGTGAAGACTTCGTCTTGAACTGTGGTATTATGTCGATACTGCTCACTGAATATGATGTGGTGTCAGAAATATCTGAGGCAGAATAAGACTTTGTGCCTGGCGAAAATGAGGAAGACAAGCCGCTATGCTATTATGTAATAAACAATGGTGTGGTCGAGGAACAAACGGCCATGTTTGAGAGACCCAGTCCGGGGATGATGTACCATCTGAAGCCGTTATTCATAAAGGCAAAAGTTGACGGAGTGACAGTCAACAAGGTGTTTGTGGATGGTGGGGCAACTGTAAATCTGATGCCTCACAACTTATTCAAAAAGATTAGAAAGTCGGAGGATGACCTTCGACAACACAACATGGTTCTCTCCAACTACGAAGGAAAGACCAGTAACATCCTTGGTGTTGTCCAGGTGGACTTGGTAGTAGGTACGACCAACAGATCAACACTTTTTATGGTTATCAACTCGAAAGCGAATTTTAACTTAATGTTGGGTCGGGAGTGGATTCATGGAATATGGGTAGTACCGTCGACGATGCACCAGAGATTGACCATATAGAGGAAAGATGGCATCGTTGAAAATATTAAGGATGATCAAAGTTATTATAAGATTGACGAAGTTAAGGGCAATAAAAAGTCCTTTGATCAGCACCTAGCAAATGTGGCTCCTTGTGATGACGGGTCAGGGTCCTATACTTCCGTCGACACGGGTCGTGTCCTAAACTTAGATCCTGACTATGGGTTTATCTGAGATACTGCCGACGAAGCCATGGAGCCTACAAAAAATCCACCCATTGGGTGGGCAGTAGTCGGTGAGAATGACTGCTGAGTCAGAAAGCATGACTCGAATTTTGGCCTATCTGGCTGAAAACAAAAGAATTTTGGCATTAAAAGTGGAGGAACAACATAATATAGCTAGCAGAGCTGACTGTGATGCAGAAACGAATGGACCACAAGGCCAGACAGCAGCGTCAGAAAGTCGAAGGCTTGATTGTATCTATGACAACGAGCCTTTGGTGTTTGAGAAAGACCCAAATAGTGAGCTGCAAAGAATGCAAGTGCAGGACCCACTCGAAGAGGTTGACTTAGGAGATGGGGTTACCAAAAGACCCACCTATGTGAGCACCGAAGTTGGTTAAAGATGAAGGTTAAGCTAATTGAGGTATTAAAGGAATACAAGGATTGCTTCGCCTGGGATTATGGCGAAATGCCTGGTTTGAGTCGAAGTGTGGTGGAGCATCGACTTCCAATTCAGCCAAGTAAAAGGCCAGTAAAGCAGCGTCCTTGACAATTCGCTCTAGAGGTGACGTCGAAGATCAAGTAGGAGATCGAGAGATTGCTCAAAAGTCGCTTCATCAGAACTGCAAGGTATGTCAAATGGATAGCAAACATAGTGCCCGTTATCAAGAAAAATGGAACCTTTCGAGCCTGTATAGACTTTAGGGATCTAAACAACGCTACCCCAAAAGACGAATATTCGATGCCTGTGGCAGAGATGCTTGTCGACTTAGCGGCAGGTTTTGAATATTTGAGCATGCTCGACGGCTACTCCGGCTATAACCAAATTCTCATAGCCGAAGAGGATATTCCCAAAACCGCGTTTCGATGCCCTGGGGCTTTGGGAACATATGAATGGGTTGTAATGCATTTTGGTTTAAAAAATGCTGGGGAGACCTATCAAAGGGCTATGAATGCTATATTCCATGACTTTATTGAAAATTTTATGCAGGTGTACATTGATGACATTATGATAAAATCTTCATCAGAGGATGGTCACCTAGACCACCTTCGACGTTTATTCGAGATAATGAGAAAATATGGATTAAAAATGAATCCACTAAAATGTGCCTTTGGTGTTCATGCAGGGGACTTCCTGGGATTCGTGGTCCACAAGAAATGCATCGAGATAAACCAGAACAAGACGAAAGCGATCTTGGATCTCAAGCCTCCTTCGACAAAGAAGCAGCTCCAGTCTTTGTTGGGGGAAGATAAACTCACTACGCCAAACAAGACCTTAGACAGCGCTTTTTTTGGCCTTAGACAGCGCTTTTAAGCGATGTCTAAACCCGCGCTGTTAAAGGTTTAGACAGCGCTTTGGGTAATACCAAAAGCGCTGTCTAAAGGGGGGTATATTTAATGAAAAGCGCTGTCTATGGTCCATTAGACAGCGCTTTTTGACATTTTTTAGGTATACCTTAGACAGCGCTTTTTTTAAACGCGCTGTCTAAGTCCCACCATTTTGAACATTTTTAGGTATACCTTAGACAACGCTTTTTTTGAAAGCGCTTTCTAAGCCCCACCATTTTGAACTTTTTTAGGCATACCTTAGACAGCGCTTTTGGTGAAAGCGCTTTCTAAGCCCCACCTTAGACAGCGCTTTTAGTGTAAAGCGCTGTCTAAGGTATACGAAAATTTTTATATAATTTTTTGTAAACCACAATTTTTACCAGGTTTTTCAACCAGAATTTGACCTGTTTTTCAACCATTTTTTTTCCAGAAAAATACCACAATTTGGAGATTCAAATCAATCCAATTTGGCCTATTTAATCCAATTTGGCCTATTTATATATCCAAAACAATTGGCAATTCAAACCAATATATATATATATATATATATATATATATATATATATATATATATATATATATATATATATATATATATATACACACCAATTTATAATTACAAATCATTACATTTTTTTCTACAAAGCATTGTATTCAACCAAAGCATATTACTTATACTAGTACTTTTGCATCCAACCAAAGCATTGCTTCAAATCTACATAGGTCCTGAAAGAACACAAAGATTGTAATTCAATTAAAAGAATACATCAACAATGTCTATAGTTAGAAAGTTACACATATTTAAATTCTCATCAATTAAAGTAAGAGTACAATATTATACCTGATAAAACTCCGAGCTCCATAATGTATTGACACCAATCCTCTTTAATTTCATCCAATTGACAAATTGAGTAATGAGCACACTTGCATTCTTCAAAGTACTACATTATAATATAACATAGTGTTAGATGGAAACTTTCTACACGACGTCAAAATACAAAAAAACTATAATAGATGAATTTAGAATGAAATAATATATAACATTTTATTATTTTACCTCTTTCACTAACATCTCTTTCTTTTCTTGGTTGGAATATGAATTACTTGTTTCTTAGCAATGCGGACGGATGAATGGATCCAAATTCCCTCGTTATGGTCATTTCTGATATATGACTCATTCGCTATAAGATCCTCATCTTGATCATTTCTATTCAACTCATTCCGTCTAATGCATGACTCATTCTCAACATCAATATCACATTGATCTACACCGCTATCATCAACCACTTTGTTAGATAAAAGCACTATAGACCATTTCGTACTCGCCGGGTCAGTGACATAAAACACTTGTTTAGCTTGAGATGCTAGAATAAAAGGCTCATCTTTGTACCCCACCCTATTAAGATCCACTTGCAAAAATCCAGACTTATCCATTCGTATGCCACTACTATTTACCCACTTGCAACCAAAGATTGGAATCTGAAACTTCTCGTAATCAAACACCCAAATGTGCTCAATAACTCCAAAATATGACAGATTTGCATATTTGGGGTTTAAGTCCTTCATACTTGATATGTGTATTGCTTCAGCTAGGACGGTGACACCACTATTTTGCATAGTACTTTTATCATCTTGTTCTTTGGTATAAAATGTGTATCCATTAATTACGTATGCGCTATGAGAATACACATGCAAACTTGGACCATATGCCAAACATCTCAACCTTTCTGTTACTGAAGCAGGATCTGAAGAGCGCTTTGAATAAATATGATCCTTTAACCATTGTATGAAACTTTGATTGTGCTCTCGTACTATCCAATTTTCATTTCTGTTCTGATTTAACCTTCGGAGTACATCCTTGTGCATCTCAACATATGGCTCAACCTCATTATCATTGTGCAGAACATACAAATGCACTTGATCCCGTTCATCCCTTGATACTGTCACAATTTTATTTCCAATTAATTTTTTACCATCCTTTTTTTCGAAAATATGAGCTTTGGGGAGTCCAATCGATTGAACATTGGACAAATATTCAGTACAAAACTCAACCGCTTCTTCAACAATGTATCGTTCAACAATACACCCCTCTGGTCGACTTCGGCTTTTCACGTACCCTTTTAATATTTTCATATAACATTCAGCTGGGTACATCCATCTCATATAAGCTGGTCCACACAACTGTGTCTCTTTCACAAGATGAACAACTAGATGTACCATTATGTCAAAAAAAGAGGGAGGAAAATACATTTCAAGCTCACACAAGGTAATAACTATCTCTTTTTGTAGTGTTGGTAAGATATCGGGATCGATTACCTTACTACAAATTTACCTAAAGAAAAAACACAAATTAGTTATGGCGCTTCTTACTTTCACTGGCAAAATAGAACGTATACCTATTGGTAGAAAGTGTTCCATTATAACATGGCAGTCGTGTGTCTTTAAACTCTTCAACGTGAGGTCTTTCATAGACACAAGTCTTCTAACATCTGAAGAGTATCCTTCTAGAACTTTAACTTCACTCAGAAACTTACACAATATTTTCTTCTCCTTTCTAGATAGAGTAAAAGCAGCAGGTGGTAGATATGTTCGTCTTCTTTTCTTCACGGGTGCTAATTCAGTTCTAATCCCCATCGCTACCAAGTCTTTTCTTGCTTTAAGGTCATCCTTAGTCTTTCCTTTTATATTGAGTAACGTACCAATAACACTTTCAAATACATTTTTCTCAATATGCATAACATCAAGAAAATGTCTCACGTACAAAGACTTCCAATATGGCAATTCAAAAAATATCGACCTCTTTTTCCACCCACCTTTGACAACCTTATGTGCAAAAGGTTTGCCAAACTGAGTACGCATATCTTTCACCTTTTTAAAAACTTGGTCACCTGACAACATAGGTGGAGCTCTACCTTGTTCGGTGTCTCCATTGAATTCTTGTCTCCACCCACGGTAGTGATGTTTGGCATTTAAGAATCTACGATGGCCGAGAAAGACATTCTTATGACCAAACTCCAATCGCTTCGAATCTGTTTTATCTTCATAAATAGGACACGTTTTTTCACCTTTTATGCTGTACCCTGATAGATTCCCGTAAGCTGGAAAATCATTAATTGTGCCAAACAACATCGCCCTCAAATTGAAACTTTCTTTCCTATATCCATCATAAACCTCCACACCGTTCTCCCACAAGCTCTTTAAATCTTCGATCAAAGGTGTCAAGTATACGTCTATGTCATTCCCTGGTTGTTTAGGCCCAGAGATTAACATAGATAACATCATGTACTTACGCTTCATGCATAGCCACGGAGGTAGGTTATAAATCATAAGAATCACAGGCCATGTGGTATGTGAGATACTTTGAAGACCATGCGGGTTCATTCCATCAGTAGATAATGCCAAGCGAAGGTTTCTTGCTTCTTCTCCAAAGTCAGGATAATCATTATCAATTTTCGACCACTGTGGTGAATCAACCAGATGTCGCAACTTTCCATCAATAATTCTTTCATCTGCATGCCAAGTCAGGTGTCTTGCATCGGTTTCACTACGAAACATGCGCCTAAATCTCGGAATTATAGGAAAATACCATAAGACCTTGGCTGGAGACAATTTTTTCTTATATCGAGACAAACCGCATTTAGGGCACTCAGTTAACGATGCATATTCGTTTTGAAACAAAACACAATTGTTTGGACAAGCATGTATCTTATCATAGCTCATGCCAATAGAGCACAACATTTTTTTGGCCTCATAGGTTCGATTGGGAAGAACATTATCCTCCGGTAGCATGTCTCTCAAAAGGGCCAACAACTCTGTGAAAATTTTATCCGACCATCCATTGCCCGCCTTTAAGTTGTACAACTTCAATACCGTAGACAGTCTTGTGAATTTAGTGCAACCTTGATAGAGCAGTTTCTCTGCATCGCTTACCAACCTCTCAAACATTTCGGGACAATCATGAAGATCTTCTTCAACTGCTTCTGCAATCTCTTCGACTCGATCACAATCGTATGTTTCCGTGTCTTTGTCATCTGAAGCATAGGTCGTATTACTTTTCCCCTTCGGTTCAACATTCTCGTTAATTTTCTCACCATGATGTATCCAACACTTATAACTTCGATCAATTCCATGCATCAGTAAATGCGATTTCAATCCATCTGCGTCAACCTTACCCACATAACAATAACCCAAGCAAGGACAGTCCATTCGACTGGGGTCTTTAACGTGTTGAACAACAAACTTAACGAAATCCAATACCCCATTCTCGTACTCTTTGGACAATCGATCGGCATCCATCCATTTTTTATCCATGGTTTTCCTACTTATTAAGGTCAACAAAAACACTATTATATGAGGAATCAAAACATTGAATGAGGAGGAAAGTTATGATAAAACATAGAACATTGAATGAGCTTCTAACAGGGCTTCTAACATAATACAGTATTAAAATAACAAAATAACACTAACAACCTCAAGGATTTACAATATTAAAATAATGAGCATTATTAACACTAACACTAACACTAACCTAAATTAACCTAAACTAAACTAACACATTATATAGCAATAACATTCAAAATAAAAAACCAAAAACTCAATATTATTTCACCCGCTAAAATAATACTATTTCTCCTCATATCAAATATAAGCAAAAGTTGGTAAAAAATTGATATATTTGTATCAAATTCATAAACTTTATTGTTCAATTTTTAAAGTTTATCCAACATAAGTCATAACTTTAGTAAAGTGAAAGAAAAACCATCCTTCTTTCTATTAAACATTACACTAGTAGAGTTTGGCAAACATCATAACTTGAAACCACCGTCATTCAAAAATAAACAATTTCTTTTTACATTAAAGAATGAACATAATGAAACCGTGGAATGGAAACATTCACTGTGATTGGTGTTGAAGATTCAAATTCAATCTCAAAACTGTGTACTCATAAGATCTATGCAACCTCTTTCTGAATCTTCTAGGATGAATTTCATATAAAGAAAAATATGAAACTCACTTAAAACCTAACATAAAAAGAAAAACTCTTACCGGAACAGTGGAGCACGGTGGAGGATGGTGGAGGACAAAGTAGGAAGGACGGCGGCCGGACGGACGACGCCGAGAAAGGACGGACGACGGCGGTGAAAGGACGGACGACGGCGGTGGTTTCAGCTGGTTCGGTTCTTGTTCGCAGAAAGAGAGGGAAAGAGGGAAAGAATGAAATGAAAAAGTATAGAATACTGATAACGTTTCAATTTTTATTTTAATTAAGAAGACCTTAGACATCGCTTTTAATAAAAGCACTGTCTAATGTGGGCCTTAGAAAGCGCTTTTGAAAGCGCTGTCTCATATGGGCCTTAGACAGCGCTTTTGATTTTTTTTTTTTAATTTATAAGACCTTAGACAGCGCTTTTTAGTAAAGCGTTGTCTAATATTTTCCTTTAATTTTTTTTTAATTTATAAGACCTTAGAAAGCGCTTTCCTCAAAAGCGCTGTCTAAAGTCTTATATTTAGACGCGCTTTTATTTTTCTACGTGAGCAGTTTCCGTGTTTTCTAAATTTTTTAACTTATAGCAGCGCTTTTGTAATAAAGCGCTGCCTATGTTGTGCTGCCAAAGGACACTTTTGGCGTAGTGACTTCTTGAGGAGGTTCATATCGAATCTAAGTGGCAAGACGAAGGTGTTTTCGCCATTACTCAAAGCCAAAAAGGAAAATGAGTTCTGTTGGGGACAGGAGCAGCAAGAGGCTTTCGATGCAATCAAGGAATATCTTATAAGGCCTCAAATTCTACTGCCACCTAGTATGAATAAAAACATGAAGTTATACATTGCAGCATCGGATACGACCATAGGAAGCATGTTAGCACAAGAGGATAATAGTGGCGTCGAAAGACCCATTTATTACCTTAGTAGAATGTTAATAGATGCTGAAACTAGGTATACTATGATTGAAAAATTGTGCCTATGCCTGTACTTCTCATGTATGAAATTAAAGCAATATATTAAACCAGTTGATGTTTATGTTTCATCGCATTTTGATGTTATTAAGCACATGTTGTCCAAACCTATTTTGCATAGTCGAATTGGGAAATGGGCACTAGCATTGACTGAGTTTTCCCTGACATACGTTCCTCTAAGGGCTATGAAAGGTTAGATAGTGGCAGACTTTATTGTCGACCATGCCCTAGTCGAACCATTGATATGTAGTATCGACATTGCCCCGTAGAAATTATACTTCGATGGGTCGAGCCATAGAAATGGGGCGGGCATTGGAATCCTGATAGTATCCCCGCAGGGTATTCCAACTAAGTTCAAATGCAAGGTTGACGGGAAATGTTCCAACAACGAGGCAGAGTATGAAACCTTAATCACAGGCCTCAAAATACTCAAGGACTTAGGTGCCAAGGAGGTCGAAATAAGAGGAGACTCAAAACTGGTGATTAAACAGTTCACGAAATAATACAAGTACGTCAAAGAGCACCTTTTGATTTACTTTTTTGGAACATTTTGAGGTCGTCAGCATTATGCACGTGCCCAGGGTAGAAAACCATGAGGCTAATAAGCTAGCACAAATAGCTTCTGGTTACAAGGTGTCGGAAGGAAAGCTGAAGGACTTCATTGAAACTAGGGAGAAGATGGTGTCGAACATACACTCACCATCAGACTGGTTAATGTCCAAGGCAGTGAGGGCCAATGCATCATCGGAGAGTTTGATCGAGGGGTTGGAAAGTTATGAAGTTTTTGCTATCAGCAATCTGTCATCAACAGATTGGAGAAGACCAATCATCGAATATCTGGAGAATCCGGTGGGCAGCGCTGATAGGAAGACGAAATATACAGCATTGAGTTATGTCCTTATGGGAAACGAGTTGCTAAAGAAGACTCTCGAGGGAATATTGCTCAAATGTTTAGGGGACACAGATGCCTACTTGGCAATGTCTGAAGTTCATAGTGGGACATGTGGAGCTCACCAAGTTGGCCACAAAATGAAATGGTTACTGTTTCGACAATTGGCCAAGCATGCTAAAAGATTGCATGGACTTCGCGAAGGGATGCCAAGACTGTCAGAAACATGCAAAAATTCAGCATGTGCCAGCCAGCGAGTTACACGTCATCGCCAAACCATTGCCCTTTAGGGGTTGGGCTTTGGACGTCATAGGGGAGATTCGACCAGCCTCGTCGAAACAACAAAGATTCATCCTCGTAGGGATAGACTATTTCACAAAATGGATAGAGGTTGTGCCCCTAGTGAAAATGGATCAAGAGATCATGATAGAATTCATCCAGAATCATATCTTGTATAGATTCGGGATACTTGAGACCATCACGACGGATCAAGGCTCTGTATTCGTTGGACAGAAAATGCAAGAGTTCACTGCAGAAACAGACTTCAAGTTGGTTACTTTAACACCATATTATGCTCAGGCAAATGGTCAGGTCGAAGTAGCTAATAAAGTGGTCATTGGTCTCATTAAGAAGCACGTGGCCAAAAAGCCAAAGAATTGGCACAAAACGTTGAATCATATTTTACGGGCTTGTAGAACATCCCCCAAGGAGTCAACGAATTCAACTCCGCTTCACTTGGCTTTCGGGCATGACGCTGTGTTACCAGCAGAAATATACCTACAATCGGTCAGAGTGCAACAACAACATGAGATTCCGACGGAGCAATAGTGGGACATGGTGCTAGACGAACTTGTAGACTTAGACAAAGAAAGAAGGGTGGCATTGAATGTGTTATTATGCCAGAAGGCACGGGTTGCCAAGGCATATAACAAGAAGGTCATAAGGAAGACCTTCGCAGTTAATGACTATGTATAGAAAGCAGTGTTACCCATGGGTCGACAGAATCGAACGTTAGGGAAATGGTCACCAAACTGGGAGGGACCGTTCAAAGTGAACCAAGTTTTCAGCAACAATGCATATGAGGTCCAGGAGGTAGGAATTAACAAACGAGTATTAAGGGTAAATTGGAAATATTTGAAGAAATATAAACCTATGCTACAAGAGATTCACATTAAAACATAACTTTCTCATTAATAATAAGCCAAAATTAGGCTAGGAGGCCAAAATGGCTTATAAAAAATTGCTAGAAAAAGTACAGTTGTTCGACATGAACACTAAGGAAAAGCTGGGAATCTGGCTTTAAAATCTTCAAAAAGAGTTTTCTCATGGACAACCTTGCTCTCGAGAAGCACTTTCTTTTTCTGCATGCGGCCAATAGCATCCTTTATCTTAATGGCCGCTTCGACATGAGCAATTCCCTGGGCGATCTCTTGGTCGATGGTCTCTTGAGTGGGCAAGGGCTCAGATGAGTCCAAAGAGGCTTTTTGTTGTTCGAATTCAGCAATCTTTCTTGTCAGTTCTGCTATCTGAGCCTGGTAGTCAGATATCTACTGGTCGAAGACACGACGCTTTTCGGAACGCTCTTGCTTCCTAGCCTCAAAATCCCCAAGTTTCTTCTCACAAAGTGAGCTGAAATACCACTCACGTTTCATGTCGTTGTTTTTTAGCCTGATTTGGGCGTCAACTTGATGACACATGGAAAGGTCCTTGGCCAATTGCATGAAAAAGGCCTCGAACTCAATTAAGTACGTGGCCATGGGAGCAGGAAGTTGGAATTCAGCAAGTTCATCCAAGATCTTGAACACGTCACAAGCTACAGCAGCCTCTTCTGCGACGACCGCAAGAAATTGTTCCTTAAATAGGTAGGTCCTCAACTGTTGAAGTTTGAGGGAGAAGGAGGCATCCGCGTCTAGAGTTGGTATGGCCGTCGAACTGGTGGGTTAAGCGTCCTCAGACTCTTTATGAAGCTAGTGCAAGGCCTTCAGGGTCGTCGCTGGGTTTGTTTACTTGGTCGCCAGAATCTCCTCTGGGGTAAGGACTTTGTCGATAACAGGTGAAGATGTGTTGGAACCACTTTTAGGGACTTTAGGGTTCACCTCGACGTCAACTGAGGTGGCAACAATTGAAGGATTTATGTTCTCACCAGGGTTTGCACCATCATTTCCAGCCTCAGGGTTGACATGTTGAGGAGGGGGCGTTTTTGCCACTAAGTTCTCCTCTGTCGAGGGCGTTTGGAATTCGTCGACCATCTGAGGACTTGGCATGGTTGTGGTTTCAGGAGGATTGGTGTTGGCAGCTAGTTCAGTATCATCTTTTTCTACAGTGGTCGAGGTGACCACGGTTTTCTGCGTAACAAGTTTCAGTGAGAAGGTTGTCCGAATATCATCTGAAATAATTGAGCAGAGAAAATGAATACCGTTGTAGATTGTAGAGGAGGTGTTTTAGGAGGAGCTTCAGCTTGAATGGGCTCGAAGACTTCTTCAAGGTTCATTGGGACAACAGGGTCCACGGTCGAAGTAGCTGCCTTTGAAGGCGTTTTCTTGGTTAAAGCTTTTTTCTTTCTCACCAAAGGAGTGGCTGGAGGAAATGCTGGAGCTGTAGTAGGGAAGACCCGGGATTGGGTACTTTCATCTGATGCAGATCTCTCAGGAGGTGTGGCTTTCTCAGAAGCCTATGCAGACAAAAAATCAAACAAATGACAGAAGCAAATGTGAAGGAATAAGGAGATAAGGTATACCTGTGGAATGGTAGTCTTGGGTTTCTTGGCAAGCCTAGTCGAGGTCGATGCAGCAGCCGCTTCCCATTTTCGACTCTAGAGATAAGACGAAATGGTTAGTTAAAGCTCATGGATAAAATGGAATTGAAGAATTCAGAGTCTACCTTCTTTGATAGGTCTTCTGGGACGTCAGCAGCTTAGGGGTCCTCCACATGAGCGGCAATTGGTGGATTAGGAGCTTCGCCAGCAAAGGAAGCAAAAGCGTCGACCACGTTCTCTAGGAAAAGGTTGGGCGTGAAAATTTGAGCTTGGTAGTCCGACCACCAGACATCGAACTCTTGTGTAGTAAAAAAAGGAAGGTTGGAACGCAAAGACAGACAGTGCAAGATGTTGCGTAGACTTGGCAAATCTCAGACAGGCTTTATGGCCTGCCATGTTCAAGCATCGGCCAGACCGCACGATGTCATCAGAATGTTTCACTAAAGATTTTGGCAGCATTTGGCTCAATCCAAATTGTCGAGCAACCAAATTAGGCAGGTAGTTCATAAAACCATAGCCGTTGTTCCTCGTCTCGATCCGAAAGGATAGCATGGTGGGGGTTATAAACGCCCGCCATATGGAATTTGACTGCGTTGCGGCTTTGGAGGAGACTCCCGGAAACAGATTTGTAAACCATGTCGGACCAAATTTGCGTTCTACAAAAGGGGCCATGTTGGGAACGAAGGAAGTAGTTTCCACAAACATGTTAAGATACCTCGTGAAAAGAGTTTTCTTGAGGGTTTCTTGGGTGGTCATCAAGGCAAGTCGCATGCCTTCGACGGAACACTCTTTGTTCAAACGCTCTATGGTGGCAGAGGCAGGGTATCTCAAGTTATGCTCGAAAGTGGCATTCATCCAATGCTGTAACAACCACGTAGGCCCTGAAATGTTTAAAGCCTTGGTAGTTTGATGGAGAAGTTTCAACCGCATGGCCGACAAACCAAGAGAATGGTAGAGGGAGGCTAGTAAAAGCTTGCCCAGAGCCACCTGTCGACCCTCATGGATCTGGATGGCCAGGTTGATATAACTTTTGGCTATCTGCAGAGAACGAGGGCAGAACAAGTAATAAGACAGCCACAGTGTCAGGAACGCTATATGTTCTTCATCGGACACCTCTTTAGAGCGTTTGCCGTGGTGATCCTCTATGTAGTTTTGGAAACTAGCCCGCTCGAAGTCGAAGGAGTTGTTGGTTTCCAGGGTCGGGTCAAACATTTCACCTAGTGGCGGAAGGCCAGTGATGGCCGCCACATCAAAAAGTGTTGGTGTAAACATACCATAGGGGAGGTGGAATGTATTGGTCGACCCTTCCCAAAAGTACATCGACGCAATCAGCAGGCAGGGGTTGACCCTGTGAGCATTTCTGGAAAGTTGAATGGCGTCGAAAATGCCAGCCTTCTTCCATTGCTATTTACACTGGCCTTCGACTCTGTTGAGTCAGGAAATGTAGTCTTTATTTCCGGGTGTAGGCATGGATCTGAAGATTCTAGACTTAGGTGCCATGAATTTTAGGTCCAAAGTGTCACCTTTCTCGAAAGCTGGTGGAATAGTAGGCGCAAAACAAGGAAAGAACTCTTGAAGTTCTTGGTGATTTTGTTTTTTGTCCGGGTATGGGCCATGAAAAGCGTGGATCTTACCAGCCACTGCGAAAGGGATAATCATCTGACGACGCCAGTTATCCACCACCGCTTCATCAGGGGACGACAGTTACGAAAGAGGCCTGAGGGATTCTTGTTCAGAAAGAACAAAGACAATAGGGTTATGTCTGGTGGTACGAGTGGTAGAAGTAGCAGCGTTTGTGGTTGAAGCCATTGGAAAAGGAAAACAGAGGTTTTTTCAAGAACAATAAAGAGTTGAAGAAGAAGAAGAAGCTATGGAGAAAAGGTGAAAAGAAAACCAGTTTGGGCTTGGTGGTATTTATAGGAAAACGCATACAAATGAGAAAGATCACGAACTTTTCAACTTTTGAAGTGAGTGGGGGTAGTTTCGAGACCCATAACTTAGGTCGGGACTAGCCATCATGGAATGTCTTGGAAATCGTGGTACAAAAGTTGCCATCATCATGTTAGACGGCGGGTGACACGTGGCTCAGAGGAAGACAAAATGCTGGTTGTTGAGTCGGAGCCAAAGCGTCATCGAAATCTCACAAGAAAGCAAAATACCAGATTTCTCAGTCGACACGGTGCTCAGTCGAAACTGGCCTTTTGTGGGGGCAATTTATTGGCTAAGAGATTTCGACCAAGTAAAGAGAATAAAGAAATGTTGGAATATCCAGAACCAGTCGACACCAAGAGGGAGTTTGGGGCGTTGGTCCGACATAGATGAGGGTCTCATCGGAAGAAAACTTAAAGGCAATGTTGTCGGAGGATGTTAAGTGATGGACAAAACCGACACAAGGATAAACACTTTCTGAGCGGGAAAATTTGAAAACTCCAAGAACATGGGAAGTTGAAAAGATAGTGGGGTGACACGTGTCAGAACCAAAACCAATCTGGATAGATGAACAATTATTTTGTTAGCCTATATAAGGCAATAGTTTTTTCTATTTTAGGGGCCGCATTTGTAACATTGCAAAGGGAAACACTCTAAGTACCAAGCATTAAGAGAAACGAGTTACTCCCACAAAATGTATGATAGCGTCCACATTTTTTAATGCAATTTAAAATCAAAGTTTAAATTATTGTCATTTACTTTCTTTTTCTTTCTTTCTTTTACTTTGTTTTTTTTATCAATCTGAAACCCTTTCTTACTCATTCAAGTTTCTCACAACTTCTCTAAGAGTAAAATTGTCACATCAAATGAACATACACTTCAGCGCCATTGTTCTGGGATTCTGTGGCCGATCCCACAAGTAAACCTGCGATAGGAGGCCAACGGTTGTTCGTGAGAGAGAACACTTATATAAAAAAATGATGAATTTATAGTAACATATTAAAGTTAAGAAAAATATGTTATAAAGAATGACCCAAACATATGAAAATGCTATTGATAAACTCCCACTAACCCAAAATATCATAAGACGTATAAGTCTGTGGTCAGTGATTTTACTAATGAGTTTTCAAATTAAAGGTTATAGAATATCCACATAGGTCTAAGAATTTTAATTACGTATAGAGATACCGTATTACGAGAGTAATTACATTAATCATAAGTACCTTCATAACACAATATCATACTCGATAGGAGTATTGATATTTACTTGTACTTTCATATTATGACCTCAAGAGTGTGGGCGTTTAAGAAGAATAACACAATATTATTGTACGCTAAAGAATTATTGTGTGTTTTTAATATCAAGCTAAACTTCAAGTTATGATATTTCCTGAGATTAAGAGAATAATATATATCTCACTATAAGACTTCTTAGAACTATTTTATATTTTGAAGTGTTTTTAGAATATGTCATATTTACAGTAAGAATATATGACACTATGAGAATAATAATAAAAGAATTTTAGATTATATGATTGTGTACTCATGAACTCTCACTTATCCAATAGAATAAAGATTTCTTAGAGTTCACTAGTATTAAATACTCTGATTATACAGTGGGGTATTAATTTTATTTTTAGTGCAAAACTATACAGAGAAGTTGTTTTATAATATATCATCATTAGAGTTTTACAAACTCAACCACATATTTTACACTTAAATAGAATATATCATTATTTATATAATTTCACATGAAAGAGTATGATGGTCATATAAGAAAGGCTTACCATTATTGAGTGAGATCAAACCTTATAATTTTAAATATAATAGAGTTATATATAGTATTTTAATAACTCACTCGAAACTCAAATACTACAAATATAACTACACATGTTTGAGAAACAGTCTATGTTATACGCAGCGGAAAAATATGAGACATTAATTTAATTAATATTGAGGATATAATACAAGTAGTCATAAATTTCCACCAATAACATAAGACTATAATACCCTCAATATAAATTTTCATAAAATAATATTATATTAAAGAAATAATATTTGATTCTCATTTCTATACATTTGACATGTAAAAATTCTCCCACTTGATAGAGACTAATAATTGAATTATTAATTCAAGAGTTTATAAATATTTAAGAAAAATATTCAATTATTTTGTCTATCACAAAATGATCATGTCAAGTAACGTCACACCGATAGGGTATGTCCATCACTTACATAATACAATGAAAAATAAAATTCATTTTAATAAAAATTATTGAAAATAAATTATTGAATTTCATAAAGTAATATATGTCTTTAAAATAATTTTTTATTTTTTTAAATAACACTTTCAACAATATTAAATAAGAAATATAACAATGTACAAATATTATGTCACCAAAAAATTCTAATATTGATAAGGTACTAGAACAATAATTTAGTTAATCATAAATCATAAGTACATTGAACAAAACAATTAACTTTAATAATAACATGCCGATAGGGTATAATTATTATCAATATAATTTTTATTATAATTAAAATTAATTTAATTATTTTATTTTAAAAATTTTGTATAATTGTATCCACGATAAGTGAGTTACAATCATACGAATTAACAATGCTTATAGTTTATTTAAAATAAGAAATTTTATATGATTATATCCATGATAGGTGAGATTACAATTATACAACTTAATAAAAATTACTTAACTTTTCAGAATAAAACTCTCATAAGATTTCAAATATTCTCGTAAAATTATTTTTTAATGTAGTATATAACAATAAATCAATTTATGACAAATTATAGAGAGTTTTAATTTTGAATATATTTTGAAAATATTTTTTATATATAAATGCATATTTTATAATTTTTAAAGGAGTACCTAATATTATAAACAAATATCTCCTTATTTGCAATTATATAATTAATTACTAAAAATTGAAAATAAATCATGACTAACCTCAGAAAGTGTGACATTCATCCCTGTAAGCAAGAGTCATTGCATTTTGATGACATTACAATTTACAATGTCAACTCAAATGGTTCATAGATCAATACAAACCATTATATTAAATTAAAAGACTCTTTTAATAAAGAATTGATTAATTATAGAATAAAATAAAATAAGATTCTCTATAACACATAAATAAAGAAAGAAATATATTAAAGTATCGTTAAAGAATAAAGAATATACACAAAAATATTAGACACAGAATCTTCAAAATATAATATGATATTAAAAAATTTCAAATAAATTAAAATAGTTTTATCCCTTTGAATAGAGTGAGAATGAACAAATCTATCACTAGTTTTTAAGAGTAACTGTGGTGGTTCAACAACAAATTCTGCATTCCTTGATTTTGTTGCTTAATTGATGTAGAAGTGAGAAGTCGCACACTGATTATAATTGCAAATAAAAAGTGTCAATTCCAAAATATTTAAAATCCTTCAATTTTAATTGTGAAAAGAACTAGTATTTTAGACCAATAAAGGTAGAAAATCAAGAAAATCATGTTATTTAATTAAAATTATTGAGTGATAAACATATGTTCTTCTCATTATGGTTTTTGCAATAGAAATATATCTTAATCATATAAAATTGAGCAGAAGTCTACGCGCAAGCAAACGTGGTTAATTGCTACATCCAGAATAATGATAAAAATTTGGATTATTATATTTCACTGAATCTAAATTGATATATCAGGAAAATATGTTATCAATTATATATTTGATGTAATAATCTTAAAGGACTTTGATTATGATAAAATAAATTGCCAAGCTCGATTGAAAAGTTGTGCACCAAAATATATACTAATAAAATATCTGAATAAACATCCACGACATATGCTTAATTATATGGAGTAATAAACAATAACATAATACACCATAAATGTTAATTTGTTTCATAAAAACACGTTATGATTTCCATCATTATAAGGAAGTGGGGGTGATGACATTCATATATTAGGGTTTATATAAAATAACAAATAATAGTTATAACATGTATTTAATCCGGCTCTGATACCAATTGATGAATTTAAAATAATTTGATAGATATAAATTACAACATATTATAATATAAAAAATAATTAAGAACAATGATAAAAACGGTGTACCTTGTAGGATTTAAGAGGCGATCATTGTGAAAGAGTGAGTATGAGAGGATTACTACCCTTATTGTCGTTTAAGATTTTTAGAGTATGTTAATTGTCTAATGGGGCGACACTTAAATAGCTAAACGACTGGGGGCAGAGACCTCTCATTGGGCTAAACTGAATGATCCAACCCACCACAGTCCATTCAGACACAAAAATCAATCAAATAATTCATCAATAATTAGTGTTTAATAACAAGAAATCATAGTATAATTAATTAATAATTGATTATGTTAATCCACATTATATTAATTAAATAATTAATCTAACATAAAACACATTATTCCCATGCTCAATAATTTTTATTTCAAGAGAATTTTTCGCAGAAGTATGAGCAGAAACACCACTTTGATAAAACATTTTGTGACCCTCTATTTGAAACATATACATAGGGGAGAAAATAGTGTTAAACAAAATGAGGGGAGAAGAAGAACGCAGACATTGATAGGGATAAAATGAACACGAACATTTATGATAGGGGCGAATTGGTTGTCGTCGTCTTCATGAAAGAAGATTAACAGTGCCAATAACAGAGGAGAAATAGGGAAAATGGAATGGGGATGAGAATGTGAAACTCGAAAGTTACAGAGAGTTGTGTGAAAAAGGGAGAGTTATCGTGAACAAGACTATCATGAAAGAGGTGTAGCCACTTCTGTATTAGAATTAGGAGAAAGAATCGAGTTTTCACTTAAAAAAACCCAACCCGCTCAGACTGTTAGATCTTGCGTTGAGGGTCTATTGCAAAACTTGAATAAGAAGAAGATGAAGATGTTATGATGAAAGTTGCACAAAATAAATTCCAAAGTGTATGTTTACATTAAGCTTTAGGTTCGATTCACCCACACCAATTTAAGCAAATTGGATGTAAATGGGTAATCCGGCGAACCTCCTTCAGGATACTTTGGAATCCTTAACATGAATTTCACATTCACATTAAGCATATCAATCAACGATATTTTACAGAATAAAGTTCCTTCACTTATTCTCGTGTACAAGAAAATTAAAGAAATGACTTAGATATAAATTTTGGCTCTGAAATATATTATTTTCGTATATATTTTATGCCTAACAGGTATCTCTATTTATAGAAAAACTTGTACCAATTGGTCAGGAGAAAAAATGTTTCAATGGTTTCAACATAACCATTCGCGAACCATTATATACCAATAACAACAAACTTTTTCACAAAAAGTTGTGTTAGTCTAGTTGTTGCATCTTATGACCATGCGCCCAATCATTATTGGGTTTTTGGTTTCATTCTAGACAGTTTCAACTTTTGTCCATTTACTTTATAGTAAAAGTCATAACCACTACAACACATAACCATTATTTATGATTAAAAAGATTCATAAAATCAATTTAATCATTATTATTTATCAATGTAGTATTTTGGAAATTTCTCCAAAAATCTCTCACCGTTTTCAAAATATATCTAAATCCATTATTCAGGAAATTTCATGGTTTCAAATAAAGGTATCTTACGATTTGAACAAATACTTAGTAAGTTAAATTTTCACTCATCCCCGAATAGATTGGTAGACAAACTTTGAACCAATTATTCATTAGAACAAGTGTGCATAACTCATACATGAAATCTCGGTACCATTGGTCGAATTATTAATATGACACGTTTAATAAATACATGTGTCTCATATCCTTTTCATGAGAATTTAAGAGTCAAGCCCTTGAACTCTATGAAGCAGCGCCACTTCATTCTCATATAGGTAGGCTATATCAGAAATACACCCATAATTATGCATTCCAACAAACATATGTTATATGTCTATTAAGAGGAAAACTTCATCCTATCATACTTATTCTTATGGTTCAAGTACTTTTACCCCTTGAAATGTATTTATCATTAAGTACTTCAATCACTTTAATAGTGTACTTTCATCATTGAACTCAAGACTTAACATTAATCAAGTGTGAGTTGAGTTTTCACTATTGATGATTAATTAGATACGACCTTGTTCCACATCCCTAATGATGTCTTCATTGTATTCAATTATATCCAAAGACATCATATCTTTGTTAATCCTTTCGTCAAAGAATTGCAAGATTTTTCCAAACTTTATTAAATTCCAAATATTCAATTTTTCAACTAATCATGCATATGATTACTTTATGTACTCTTGATAGTATTTGACATCTATCATCAAATCATAACACTTTTGTCATATTAGTACAATTTCCATATATAACATATGTCCTATATTCTTGGTAGTTTCGATAAACTATCATCATGACACTTTTGTCATTCATTTTGTTATATACACAAATTTTATGTCATTCTTTATTTGCTAACCTTTTTAATTTGAAGTTTTTCTTCCACTTAAATATATCCGAAATATATTTAATGCATTAAACATTTATAGCAATCGACAACCACGATCAAACAAATTTGTCATAACTAACTTTTATTTTATGAAGTGAATTCAAACATGTAATTCATAAACTCCATATAAATACAACACTATAGAATTCATTTCTATTCTTTTTAAAATAAACAATTTCCTTGCATAACTAATATGCATAACAAATTCTATGTGATAAATTCATATTTCATATTTAACAATATTATATGGTATATCCAAATAAAAATCAGAATACAAAGTAAACAATGAATTCGTATCATTAATATTTTCTATAACTTTGCTCCATAAATATTTGTCAAATTATAATAATCTAAAATATACCCAAATTACTTTTAATATCAAGATGAACAAGAAATAATATTTTCATATTATGATACACATATAACATGAGATAAATTATTTTAAATTTAATAAATTCTTGCAAAAATTAATGTACAATTTAAACATGTCTTTGATATTTTTAACATTTTATTTACATCATTTTATGTTACCATTAATTCAAATTTATGATTTTTTTATATCAAATCATTTCATCTAGAAATAATTTATAAAAATAAATTACTTATACCAAAGAATAATATTTAACATGTATTTTACATTCAAGTACACACCATAAAAAAAATATATTTTTAATTATTCAAATTCACATACTTGAATAATTTATAATCATGCATATATAGATTTATTCCACATGTTAAACTTAACATAAAAAAAATATTATTTTCAACATTTTTACAAAGATTTAGAACATCATATAACATATATTTATTTAAAATAATTATGTATCTTTCATCATGGGTATGAATAAACAAAGATGTATGTTTATCTCTCCATCAAAGTTTCAACCACAAATTAATCACAAAAATCATAAATTAAAATTCCACAAATTTAAAGTTATATGAATTAATTGTGTACCTTTCACTATCATTGAAAGGTGTTATCATTTTCTTTAAAGTTACATACTTTAATATTAATTATAAATAAAATATGGATCAAAATTGAAAATCGAACATAAAGATTGTTAGATCTTGCGTTGGGGGTCTGCTGCAAAACTTGAATAAGAAGAAGATGAAGATGTTATGATAAAAGTTGGACAAAATAAATTTCAAAGCGTGTGTTTACACTAAGCTTTAAGTTCGATTCACCCCACAAATTTAAGTAAATTGGATGCAAATGGGTAATCCGGCGAATCCCCTTCAGAATATTTTGGAATCCTTAATATGAATTGCACATTAAACATATCGATCAACCATCCTTTCCACAATAAAATTTCTTCAATTATTCTCATGCACAAGAAAAATAAAGAAATGACTTAGATATAAATTTTGGCTCTGAAATATATTAATTTTGTATATATTTTATGTCTAACAGATATCTCTATTTATAGAAAAACTTGTAATAATTGGTGAGTAAAAACAATGTTTCAATGGTTTCAACATGACCATTCGCAAACTATTATATACAAATATCAGCAAATCTTTTCACTAAATGTTGTGTTTGTCTGGTTGTTGCACCTTAAGATTATGCGCCCAATCATTATTGGATCTTTGATTTCATTCTAGACAGTTGATTACTTTATAGCAAAAGCTATAACTACTACAACACATAGCCATTATTTATGATTTAAAAGATTCATAAAATCAATTTAATTATTATTATTTATCAATTTAATATTTTGAAAATTTCTCTACAAAGACAAACCAAAAAAAGGACCATCACATTTTATTTTACGATCTTGCTTTAAAAAGTTTGATCTTGACTAGGGGTGGGAATAGGCTAGGTCAAGTTAGGCTTTGTCAAGCCTGAGCCTGGCCTGCTAAAAAATTCAAAGCCTAAGCCTGACGTGTAGCCTATCATAGGCTTATTTTTAGGCCTAAGTCTGGCCTTTTCGAATGCCTGATTAGTCTGCTAGCCTATTTAAAAGCCTACTTCATTTGAACATCTGTAAATAAGAAATTCAACTAATGTTAAATAGACTAACAAGTTAAAAGATCAATGAGATTAAATGTTTATTTTCATTGTCTCGTTCAAGTTTTCTGATTAGCATACGTTTGGTGATACTATTTTTTGAAAATAACTTATGAGAAAAACTTATGACATTGTTTATAATGTTTTTTCAACTTATTTTCGTAAGTTCTTCAAGATAACTAAGTTTTATTTTCATATTTTAATTTAAAGTACAAAATAAAATATAATAATAATAAATTTATTGATTTTTTTTAAATAGGCTAGCCTGAAAGGCTTAAAAGGCTTTTCTTACAGCCTATGGCCTAGCCTCTTTAGCTAAATAGGCTTATAAAAAAACCTAGGCCTTTTCTATTTAAGAAAAAGCCTGGCCTGGCCTGAGCCTATGTAGGCTAGGCCGTAGGTCCCTGTTAATTAGTCTGGCCTATTCCCACCCCTAATCTTGACCACGCCGACAACAAAAAAACAATATATTTCTCTAATTGTAGCATTGGTAGTCAATCAACCTCAGCACATAAGATCTAACGATCTTATGATCCAACACTTGACTACACTGGTTACAATTGTCATACAATATACAAACCAGGTGTCACACCAATAAAATTTATAGTAGTATTATCCCGTTAAGGTTTGAAGAAATGTATCCATTTTGAAACATATATTTGTTTAGCTGGTGAGTATAGAACACCACAAGAAGCAAAGGCTTACATACATGTTTCGATACTTGAAAATTTTAATAAGCATGAAACCAAAGAAGGATCAACAAAGTAATTCAAAGGAAAACGAAAGACATCAACTTCATCATTACATAACAACTTAATACATCTATAATACAAAGTTCTCTCAAGCTGAGAACATATACACAAGATAACAGAATCCTTCCTTGAAGATGTGAAATCTTTTTCTCACACATTGTTTGCTATACCATCTTACATTGCATATACTATTTCACCACTGCTATCTATATCAAGGTCAGGATCGGTCTCTACATCCTCGTCCATTTCATCATCGATGTCCAAACTACAGGTAAGATACTGGTTGAGAGACTGATGAGTTCCAGCTGCAGGAATAGTAGCTTCGCTAATTATCTGCATGATTTCTTCAACGGTCTGCATCGGCTGTTCAGGCTCTTGAAACTGGTCGTTCATTGTATTTCCGACTATAAGATCCGCTGGAAGGTTCTTCAAAAACCACATGTGGTTTCGAATATCAGGCATACTTATTCTCTGTTTCAAAACATTGTTAGTTTCCAATTGAATGATAATGCAACAACTTTTGAAACAAAAACATAATTAAGCACATATAAATCACATAAGTTTCACCTGTGCAGGGTCTGCAACGAAGATCCTTGAGATCAGATGACGACACTCAGGAGATATTTGAACATAATCAGGAATTGAGTATTGGACTTTCAAAATCCTCTGCATGAAAAAATCAGAACTTCAAAAATAGCAATTCACTGTAATTGCTACATTGATCTAAAAGAAGTTGCAAAAGGTTACATGAATAGTCTTCCGGAAATTCTTAGGCTCCTCCGGATCCTCGAAAGGATATGTACCCACCAACATGACATATAAGGTAACACCACAAGACCACACATCTGCAATCTGGACCATGGCGTCAACATCAGTACAAAGTATTCTTAAGCAAGAAAAAGCTACTTTGAATGAAAGCATTGCTTCTGCATTAACATCTAATATTTACAAATCCTCACGAGTGTATTTACCGGTGGTTGAAGTAACAAATGTCAACTAACTGAAACTTACAGGAAAACAACAAAAGTCTAATTAGGTACCGACATAAACAAAATGCGTAAAAGAAGAAAAAAAAGAAGAAAAAAATAGAAAAGAGAAGCTAATTGCACAATGTAATTAGGAAGTACCCGAATATCATTAGCTAAATGATTTTTTTTCAAGGATGGGAGTTACAAAATACCTTGCCATCGTATTCCTTCTTCAGCAAAACCTCAGGAGCGATATATGCAGGTGTACCAACGGTAGATTTTGGTTGTGAATGTAGCACTGATGACTGCAGAAGTAAGACAGTCATGATTACACAAATTATTTTACTTTATATCGGAGAAAATTAAAATTTCAAAGAATTTCAAACTAGTATGAGAAAAGTATACCTTTGAATACCCAAAATCACAAATCTTCAAACGAGGAGCCGGGCTACCATCCAACAACGTGTTCTCCAATTTCAAGTCACGATGACATACATGCTATATTAAAAAATACGAATAGATATATTCGAGTCAAGCATTTTACTATATTGTTGGGGCGGATTGTAAAAGTAATGACTATGTGTGTCAAAATTTTGTACCATTGCATGACAGTAGCTAACCCCTGAAATAAGTTGTTGAAAGAAAAACCGTGCCTGCAGCACAACACAATGATCACTAACTTTAACCACAGCAGCAGTACTGCATTCAAAATCAATGAACGGAATACGATAAGAACCTCGTCCTCGCTGAACCGTCCTGCATTGCATATTCGCTCAAATAGCTCTCCTCCAGAAGCATATTCCATCACAATAGCTAAATGTGTAGGGGTAAGTATTACCTATATTTGACGAGTATGAGTATAACTATGGATTAATATAGATAAATATATGAAGGTTAGAAGAATATGATAAAACACTAGATGTCTCCAGAGCTATGTCTGAAAAAAGGCGTGTAAGTGTACGTCTGACTCGACACTGACATTTGTGATTGCGTTCAATTTATTCATTTTTTCAAATTATTACCAGTGTCAGTGTCGTGTCTGGTGTTCGTGTATGTGTCAGTGCTTCATAGCTACAGAGGACAAACCTCCTTGAACCTGACAATATTGGGATGCCTCAGTGATCTATGATTTATAATTTCCCTTTGTACATTTTCATCTATCTGTTAATAAATAGGTTATGGTTAAGCTCAATAACAACAAGCATAGAAAATGATATCAATATGCATGTAATTCCTTCCAAAATTCAATAAATTCTACCTTTAAGCTAAGCATAAAAAATGATGAAGAGTTAAAAAACCACATAAACCAAAACATGAAAAACAAAAAGGAAAAAGGCAGAGAGAAATTAAGGTCAAACCTTATCACCTCTCTCAATATACTTGACAGCAACACGTTGATTAGTGTGTTTATCTCTCATAAGCCTAGCCACCCCAAAATTCCCAGACCCAATATCACGAACAAGCTCATACCTATCACTCTCATGCATAATCAGTATATTCATTGCTCCTGGCCCAACAGGATTCATTTTTGTTGGAAAAAAATCTCACCTTTTTTCAATTATTCAGCATGTCAGCGTCTCTCACATTGAGAAATCAAAAACCCAGATCAGATCTTTGAAAAAGAAAACGTGGGTTGGTAGCTGATGGTTGAAGAAATGAGAGAACAAGTTATGATTATTGTTAAAACACGTGAAAAAGGTTCTTAACACACGAAAATGTGAAGCAGTGGTTGGAGTTGCAGATGCAGAGGGGCGGTGAAAATTGGCTCGTGAATGTGAAATGAAACTTTGTTTTCATTTATCTGTGTTTGTTTGTGCAAATGGAATGGTGGTGTGGTGTGTTTGTTGGGTTTCTTTCTCACTCACTCCAAAGTTTGTTTTTTCTTTTTATTTTATCCAAAACCAGAGAATCTAGGAACATGTGCACCAGATATTTTATTTTATTACACTGCATTGTACAACAACTTTGAATTCATTAAATACTTTGAATTCATTTAAATAAATTGTGACTTTTAAGTCTATTTATTTTTTTAATAATTTAAATGTTAAAGTGATAATCTCATATGTCAACCCCCACTCTATTAAAACAAATTATACTTCCTCATTCACTTTTCTTGGAATTGAAATCTAATTCTCGCATATTTTCCTGTTCAGATATCCTCTGCTAGATGTTTCGATTTTCTACGATAGAAGTTCAAATCTACATTTTTTAATCACTTTTCTCGATTCTCAACTTCCTCTCTATTATATCCTTTATCATATCCATCAACCACAGTGGCATCCAAAGCTACTCGATCTGTCGTTCAACGATAAGATGCTGCAATCGCTTTGAAGCTACTAAAGACCCATTTCCTCTTCCTTAAACAGTGGACGATCGAGTCTTGATAGCATCTTCGTCCAATCCTTCACAACAAAATCTTGTTCAGCCTAGAACAAGCTAAGGAGTATTCCAACTCAGATCAGTGAAATAATTTTCACCAAGGTGATCTTTTGCACAAACCTCCATCATTACCTGTGATCCCCAAACAATAAGCAATCCCCGAACAAGAATCGCTCTCCAACCTTCAGTTATTGCAGGCAAACCTCTGAATGCAGGGAGCCATTAATGTACTAAACAATGTTTACAATCTGGTACAACAACATAATTTGCAACACCTGGATGAAAAGCTATTTAGAATTGAAAAGAGCCTACAACATGTTAATCTAAATAATAATGTTATGTAGCAAGCCGCCTCCTGAAGAAATCAAATCATCGTTCCAGAGGTGGCCTCAATTTGATCGGTGATGCCACAAAGAGAAACTCCAATGTCACCAAGTCGCCACCACCATGGAAGATACGATACTCATACCCCTGGTCGTGAAGGTGTAACGAGCGATTTTGGACGCGGTTCTTAAGCGTTGGCCGCTCTCTGCGGTTTGACCTTACTACAGGTCGATTCATTTTTTATCCTATTAAAGCTGATGAAGTAAGGGAAATAGATGTCTCCAATTAACCCTGCTTGCATACTGAGTTTAAACAGCGGTCTGTTAAGTTACGAATGCTATCAATGTGGGGGGCCTTTGTACTGGTTATTTGTATTTTCGCCAATACGGTTTTCTTTCTCTTTTTTACCTAGACAGAGGGTTTCTGGCGGGGAACAAGGATTAGGATGTTAGGACGGATATTTTCGAATTACTGCTTTTGATTGATGGAGATATGGGATTTGGGTTTTTGTTTAGTGTGCTCGCTAAGATCTTTTTCTTTCGATCTTATGCCTACGTATTCCCGTTTACCGAAACAGGGAAATCAGAGCATTCGTAGTTCCTCCTATTCTATGGGAGGAAATGAGTGTTTTTGTGTCTTGTTCAAAGCCCAAGACGTGAAGCGAAAGGTGATTTGTATCTTGTTCAAAGCCTAAGATGTGAAGCTAAAAGGTCTCAACTTTAGAGAGAATTTGTCATCTCTAAAGAGGGGGTTGTATGTCACAACTGTTTATAAAGGAGAATTACTTTAACCGGGATATGTGAATTCGACAATGCCATAATTTCCTGAGAAGGGGTTTTTAACCTGAAGGAGAAGACTTTAACTCAGTGTAGAGCAATGCTATCTTTCCCTAGGAATTTCTCATGCTAAAAGAGGGACAGTGGCATGGATGTAGATGATCCAGAGGCTTGCCGCTTACAGCGATTAGATGAAGGGAGTTGTTGATGTTTGTTTACTGTGAACGAGGCACAGTTTTGATGCTAAAAGGTTAATTGGATTAACCAGTGGTTTTCTTATATAAAGCCTAAGAGGAGGCTATCATGTGTCTCGTACAAAGCCCGAGAAAGAGGCTAAAAGGTTTTGACTCAACAATGGAGTCTTTTGGTATCTCGTATAAAGCCCGAGATGGAGGCGATTGGACTCAACAAGAGAGTTTCCTTTTTTTGTATCTCGTACGAAGCCCGAGGTGGAGGCTATTTGCTTGTTTGGCTCAATAAGAACCTTTTTGTATCTCGTATAAAGCCCGAGATGGAGGCGAAAAGGGTGTCTGACTCAACGAGGGAGTCTCTTATGTGTCTCGTACAAAGCCCGAGAGAGAGGCTAAAAGTTGTTTGACTCCGCTGGGGGAGAATCATTGTACAAGGCCCAAGAGGAGGCTAGGGTGACTGTTTCAGTTGAGTGACAGGTCCAGTATACTGATTTTGAAAGAGAAAATCAGTTCTTATATGAGCAACACTGTACTCAGGGATTTGATTCAAGGATCAGGGATATTTCCTTCTCTTTGTGGGAAATCCGAAGGGTATTGAGACTGTCCAAGTCTACGGGTTTCCTTCCTATTTAACGAAGGGGTCACTTGAGAATGTCTTTGAGACTCAAGGAGATTAGACTGTCCAAGTCTAGAGTTTCATCTTTTGTACTATGCTTTAAGAAACAGTAGTAGACTCTTTGAAAGGACCGTTCTATGCAGATGACTAGGTTCTGTTCCTATACCTCTAGGAGGTCGTCGGGATAATTTGTACGAAGCCCAAGAGTAGGCTGAAAACTTTTAAGAAGCCGACGGGTCCTTGTACTAAGCCCAAGAGGAGGCTATCATTCCCGGAGGAAGAGATCATTATACGAAGCCTAAGAGGAGGCTGTGAATACTTCTAAGAAGCCGTAGGGTCCTTGTACTAAGCCCAAGAGGAGGCGGGGTTGCTTTTAGGAAGCCTGTGGGTCCTTGTACGATGCCCAAGAGGAGGCCGATGCTTTTAAGAAGCCCGTGGGTCCCCAAACCCCGAGAAATTCAAGGCAAGCTATTCACAAGAAATAGATCAAGTCAGGAAAGTTTGAGAATTTGGAAGAAACTCAAAGATGTCATTCATGGAGAAGACATTCATCTTTGGGGAGTAGAGTTTCTTGACAATTCCTAATGAGGACAGCCGAAGAGAAGACTGTATCTGGTGGTCCTATTGGGGATCTAGTTGTCTATTTCTATGAATAAACGAAACGGCGTCACCTAGTTCTAGACGTAGTTGCCGGGGGAAACTCGAAATATCTATACTATTATTACACAGTTGATATGAGTTTATGAAAGAAGACTTACAGTGAAACAGCCCCACAATACAGTTATATGTATATGAAAGCGGTAAATGAAAGCAATAACCACTTACTCGGTTGTAGAGCTTCCATGCTGTTTGGTTAGTTGTTCAGCAAAGAAAGATTAAAAACAACAATATATTCAAAATCAAAGGAGAAGGTGCTTTGAAAAAGAAAATTTTAGGGCTTACAACTCAAGGAGAGGCCCAGGGTTTCATCAGTGAGTGCACTGTTTGAATTTGTACAGAGGGACTTATACAAGTGACTAAGGCCCCAAAATGGTTTTCTGTACAAAGGGATGGGTCTTACACTCTCTCAAGAGGCCCAAAAAGTTTTAAAGAAAAAAGAGTGGGGCTTACAACACGAGGGTAGGCCCAAGGTTTTTCCGTTTTGAAATGGCGATCGCGCCGAGGTTTTTTTTTAACGCAGGGGGACTTATACAATAAGTGAGGCCCAAATGATTTTGGTTAAAAGGGGATTGGGTCTTACACTCTATTAGAGGCCCAAAAGTTTTGAATGGGTCTTATAGCTCAAGGAGAGGCCCAAAGGTTATTTTGAAAAGGCGATGATCGCGCCGTTTGTTTTTTACGGTATCGGGACTTATACAATGCACTGAGGCCCAAAATGTTTTGGTCAAGAAAGGATTAGGTCTTACACTCTATTAGAGGCCCAAAGTGTTTTGAAAATGATTTATGAGGGTTGAATTAATCCAAAAACCATAATTTATTTTCAAAAATGTATTTAATTGAATAAAAATTCAATTAAAGTGATCAAAATTGTTTAATATGTGAAAAACAAATTGTGATCTTGAATTAATGCTTCAAAAATTTAGTATTGACCTACAAAATAATTAGAAAGCATTAAAAGTTGCAAAATCAATGTAGAAAAAATATTTAAAATGTCAAAAACAATTAAAATATTAATTCTTTGCAAAAATATCAATTATATGAAATAAATAATATTTTGGGATTTTTTGTTAAAATAAAATATTTTAACATTTTTGTGAATTATTAAAAAAAGATGGCTTAAATAGGTTTTTCGTCCCTGTAAGTTGGCGAGATTTTGGTTTTCGTCCCTGTATCTTTTTTTTTTCGGTTTTAGTCCCTATATCTTATTTTTTGTTGGTGTTTAGTCCCTAAAGCCAAAATTCGCAGGAAAATCCGAAGGTTTCTTGCGGATTTTCCTGCGGATTTTCCTAAAAATCAAATTCCGCAGGAAAATCCGCAGGAAAATCCGCAGGAAACCTCTGTAAGGACTAAACACCAGCAAAAAGTAAGATACAGGGACTAAAACCGAAAAAAAAAAGATACAGGGACGAAAATCAAAATCTCGCCAACTTACAGGGACGAAAAACCTATTTAAGCCAAAAAAGAATCAACTCAAAATCATTAAAACTCAGAGAGAAATTAATTTTTGAATCAATTAAACAAAATTACAAAATTCAAATATTTGAATTTGTGAAAAAGGCGCCATGAACACAAGCAAGAACACGCGCGTTTTTCTGAGTTTGGCTGATTTACGTTTTCCATCCAATCTCATTGAATACGTAATCATATCATGCAATCCACATATCATTATGCTCGTCTCAACCTCACGATCATGTTTATGACACTTAATTTCATTTAAATTAAACACAAAACATGAAATCACGAAGAAACCTCAAGAACCCTAATTTCTGCATGAAGGCTAGGATTTTTGATACACGATTCAAACAATGCAATTAATTGAGGGAAAACATTCCATGCATGATTATGAACATATGGCCAAATTATTGTGCGAGGAAATATGCATAGATTGAGAGATGACCAAGTATGTACTTACCTCTAGGCCGTGACAGCAAGTGCAATGTGATTTTTTATTTGGAGGTGTTACAGATGAGTGGTGATGATCTGAGCAGCTTCCCTACACCCTATGGAGTGTGTTTGAATGGTTGGACTTGATTGAAATTGGTTGGATCACTTTGTGGTACCTCAGCTGCAACTTGGTTAAAACCTTGAGCAACCAGCTGGTGATTTTGTGAAATTGGTGTTTCAGAAGTGATCTAAGTGTTTGATCAGCTCATATGTGATGTATGTGAGGTGTGTGAGTGATTGGTTTGATTGGAAGAGCTCTCAAACTCAAAACCCGATAGTGACTTGCCTTAGAAGGCAAAATTGGAGTGAAAGAAGAGATTTTGAGGAAAGCATCTGTTTGATGGCTTTGGTGTACTCAAACTGATCACAATTGAGCTCTATTTATAGTAGAGCAAGTTTGTTTTGCAAGGAATAGTGAATGGCAGCTGGTAAGTAGGTTTGGCCAATGTTGGCAAATGAAAATCCAAGTCTCCTCTAGCCATTGACTAGAGGTTAGGGCACAGAGCTTTGGTTCCCTTGGTCTTGGATAAGTCTTGACTAATTTCAGATGAGAATGGTTCAGTCCATGCCACCTTGATGCTTCCATTGAATGCTTCAATCCAAATTTGGAGTCTTGTCCCTATTTTGGCCATTATAGGTTCAACATGCTATTTCTTGTTCCATGGACTTTGGAGGTTTGGCTCAGTGATTGTCCCCTTTAGATTCAATCCTCTGAGGTGTCCAAGTGGATAGGAGCATTTGGATTTGGCTGATTTTGGCAAATCGAGCAAAAATGCAAATTCTGTCTTGCCTTTGACAGATTTCAGCAAGGCAACTTGACAATGTCATATCTCATGGTGTAAGTTGAATTTGGCAATGTTCTTGACCATTTTGGAAAACCCTTACATGATACAACAACTGTTTGAACAAATTTGGTTTTGATCTCTTTTGATTCCAAGTGAAAAATCTCTCTACATTTGGCAAAAAGTGAAGCAAAATCTGACTTAGTGAAATTTTCACTAAGTGTTGGAACAAAGTGTGATTTCTTGATTTTGATCACTCCATAACTCAAAATCCTTAATAAATTGGACTTAGGTCTAGTTGAAGTTTTTGTAGAGGGTAATGAGGGCTACAAATCCATGTTTGGATGAGAAAAAATGGCCATGTGGTTTAGGAGTTATGATCCTCCAAAGTTAGTGTATTAGTGGTACTTTTTCCATAACTTAGAAAAATTTCTAAGTTTTATGGTTACCCCTTTTACAAGTTATCCAACTTTCTTTGATTTTTCTTGATGAATGATGATTCAAATCATACATTAACATCATTTTATGGTTAAAAATCCATTTTGGTGAAAAATCTCAAAAAGTCAAAGTTGACTTTTATGCACAGTTGACTTTTTATCAGATGAATTCCAAACTGTGCAATTCTTCATGAAATCATGTCCTTGACCTAAATCAAACTTGATGGACATGTTCCAAGGGTGTCATAGGGTACATTAAGGCATGTTCTAGGGTTTGGGAGCATGTCCTGGTCAAAAGTCAAAGTTACAGTTGACTTTTCTCGCGAAACCCTAATTGTGGTGCAGATGGACTTGAGACTTGTTGCTCAAGCTTCTTGGATTAATCCATTGTTCCAAATGGATCAATATACTTCATTAGAGACCCTCAAATCATGTCTTGAGTTCTTGGCTCTTGATTTGTCCCAAAAGTCAACTTAGGGGTGAATTAGGTCAAGAAACCCTAATTCCTAATTTTTGATGTATGCATCCCCTGAGGTCAAATTGACTTGATGCTTGGGTCCATGAGGTTCGATGGAGTATATTAGGTTGTGTTTTGGATCATTGCCTTGTGCCCAGATGAAGATTCCCATCTGGAGGCCCTGGCCGACCAAAACCCTAATTTGGTGACACTGTCGATCTTGAGACTTAATCCACCTAGAAGGGAGCAACCTTGTGCTTAATCCTTGAAGTGGGAGTCCTTTTTGATCCATTGTGGATGTTTGAGAGGTTAGACAAGTTGAAGATCATGTCATTCCTTGATTGATCCTTTGCCTAAGGCTCTGAGAGGGCTTAAAACCCTAATTCTGATTGTAGTGGATGCTCACCCATCTTTGGGGGAGACTGACAAGGTATGATGGTTCCTCTATATTGTGATGATGATTTGCACAATGATGGGAAATCTTAGTGGTTAAAATTTGGGGTATGACAGAAGGGGGAAACAACAACCATACCCCCTTGAGGTCCCTAATCCTCATAAGAGGGAAAGGTATGAAGAAGATACTCTGACCTCGGAATGGAAAAGAAATCCCATGCAAGTATCTATATGCTTGTAGGTATGCGTTTGAAGTAACCTGTTTGGTTTTGATGTTGACATGGCTCTTGAGTGAAATCTTCATAAAAAATGTTGATCATTCCTATTTGTTGTTGATGATAACAACAATATGAGATGAAGTCGTCATTTGATGTGGTTCTTGAATATTAGGATATCAAAGTCTTTCATTAGAGGACAACACCTTATGTCAAGTAGCGTTAGATGAAGTCAATAAAGATCTCTTATCAAGGAGTGTGTCTGATGATTGTGTCTATCATAAAGCATCATCTCAAGACTCATAAGGAGAAGTTTCAAGGTTCCAATGAAGTCCTAAAGTTAAAGATAATGTAGCAAGGAACCCAAAGCTTCAGAGTTGTGAAAGTGAGAAAGTCTGAAAGCTCGCTGAGTCTGTGTCAAGTGATCTCCGTCTATAAAGGTATAAGACTAACTCTTGAGTTTACTAAGGAAAATCACACACACATGAATGATCGGAAACCCTATTTAATTTATTAAAGCAACCAAAAATAATATTTGTGGGCTTAGTTAATTGGCTACTAGCTTAAAAAGTTCATTATGAGCGTATTTTACAATGTATAATCGATTAGTCCTTAGGACTAATCAATTATATCTCTTTATAATGCCTCATAAAACCTCTGTTTGGATGAGAGATCTCTTTAATTAAAACTCCAGTTCAGTTTGTGAGCCTAGCCTAATGTGAAAAGCTCTCAGTTGGTTCGAGATTGTCCTAGTTGAAAAATCTCTTGTTTGGCAGGTTTCCATAGTTAAAATTATGTGTTTGTTTGGGAAGTTAGCCATTGTAAAACTTCAATCCTTGTATAAGGTGGTTCGTGGGAAATCATGTCAAAAGCTTACATCATAGTGGAAAGTCTAAAGAAAGAATTCTTGGGGAGAGGAGTAGGTCAAGTTATTAGACTGGACCTCTATAAATCTCAGGTGCTTTTCTCTTTTCCCTTAACTCTTTATTTTTCAATTATTTATTTTCGTTGCATTTCCATCTATTTGATTTTCTTTTTTCCGCTGCTTTTATCTTGTTTGTTATACAAACATATTTTAAACTTTGACTTTGTAAAAGATTTTTATTTGGAAATGGTTTTTCAAACCCACAGAATTCACCCCCTCTTATGTTTGGAGTCACTTGTCTAACACATTGTGTGTTCGCATCCTTGATAGTAGAATTCCAAGGTTGTTAGAAAACCCTCCCAATCTTCAAACGATGGGAAGGAAATTCGAACGAACACGTCGAGCACGTAGATAAACAGATAAACTACTACCACACCCACGTGGCTATAAAGTGCATGTTCTTTGCATTAACCTTGATTGTATCATCAATGGTTTGGCTTAAGGTCATCCTCAATAGGAGTAGGGATTCCTAGAAGGATATGTGTGAAGCCTTCACTGCCCATTTCACCTCCCGAAAGAGGAAACCCATGACAATGGTCGTACTTAGAGGGATACCTCAAGGTAAAAAGAAAACAATACGCGGATACATTGACCACTTTACCAAAATGGTGTAACTACAAAGTGTAACCTAAAGGGGGTGAATTAGATTTTATGATTTTTTTCTCGTTATTTTGCAGATGTTCTTTTTTTCGGAAATACAATGATGAACTTAGAACAAAAATGCAGAAAATAAATAACATAAATGTAAATGACATAAGAGATTTATCCTAGTCCCCCTTTCCAACTTAAGGGTACATCTAGTCCCTTCACACCTTGAAGGAAATTTCAGTATGTTATATTTTTGTACAATCTTCACACTAAGATCTTTCTTACAATCTTCTAATATAAATACCAAACATATGGTGGACTTTGAATCAACCCGATTCAAATGATCTTTTTACAAACACCAAGACAATGGTGAACTTTGAATCTCCCCAAATCAAAGAACCTTTTATGACACACACAATAAATATACCACTTTCTATTTACACACTTTTAGAAAGTACACACGCTTCCTTTACAAATTAAGTCACCATACACTTGATGATCACTTACAATACTTGAACAAATTTAAATATATGAATTTGTTCTTGAATCAATTTTAATAGACAAATAATCTTCTCTTTCAATGTACAATTCAATAATATATGAACCTTAAGTGCTCAGAAATTTGAATGAAACTTTTTCAATGATATGAAAGTTCAAAGTGAAAGAACTCGCTAGTTTCACTACAAACACTATTACAAAAGTTCCAAGTTAAAAAAATCATCAATTTCACTATATAGATCATAACAAAAATTCCAAGTTAAAAAAGTCAACAATATCACTATAAATACCATAAAAAAAGTTTAAGGTGAAAAAATCTCACCAATTTTACGCTAAAAACCATAACAAAAGTTTAAAATTTAAAAAACTCAACAATTTCACTATAAAAACCATAACAAAAGTTCAAAGTTAAAAAGCTCACCAATTTCACTATAAAAACCATAAAAAAAATTCGAAGTAAAAAACTCAATAATTTCACTATAAAAACCATAACAAAATTTCCAAGTTAAAAAACTCACAAATTCACTATAATGACCATTACAAGAGTTTAACGTTAAAAAACTCACCAATTTCATTCTAAAAACTATAACAAAAGTTCAAAGTTGAAAAACTCATACTTTTCACTCTAAAAACTATAGCAAAATATCAAAGTTAAAAAAACTCATCAATATCACTATAAAAACCATAACAAAATTTTGAAGTAAAAAACTCAATAATTTCACTATAAAAACCATAACAAAAGTTCCAAGTTAAAAAACTCACCAGTTTCAATATAAAAACCATTACAAGAGTTCAAAGTTGAAAAACTCATCATTTTCACTCTAAAACCTATAACAAAAGTTCAAAGTTGAAAAACTCTCTAATTTCACTATAAAAACCATAACAAAAGTTTCAAGTGAAAAAACTCACCAGTTTCACTATAAAGACAATTACAAAAGTTCAAAGTTAAAAAACTCACTAATTTCTCTATAAAGCCCATAAGAAAAGTTCTAAGTGAAAAAATTCACTAGTTTCACTATAAAGACCATTAAAAAAGTTTCAAGTTAAAAAGCTCATGAATTTCAAGATAAAGCCCATAACAAAAGTTCAAAGTGAAAGAACTCGCTAGTTTCACTATAAAGACCATTAAAAAAGTTCCGAGTTAAAAAATCACCAATTTCACTATATAGACCATAACAAAAGTTTCAAGTTAAAAAAGTCAACAATATCACTATAAAGACCATAAAAAAAGTTTAAAGTGCAAAAACTTCACTAATTTCACACTAAAAACCATAACAAAAGTTCAAAGTAAAAAAACTCATCAATTTCAATATAAGAACCATAACAAAATTTTGAAGTAAAAAACTCAATAATTTCACTATAAAAACCATAACAAAAGTTTCAAGTTAAAAAAACTCACCAATTCACTATAAAGACGATTACAAGGTTCAAACTTAAAAATATTCACCAATTTCATTATAAAAAAATATCAAAAGTCCTAAATTGAAAAACTCACCAATTTCACTATAAAAACTATAACAAAATATCAAAGTTAAAAAACTCAACAATTTCACTATAAAAACTATAACAAAATTTCGAAGCAAAAAACTCAATAATTTCACTATAAAAACCATAACAAAATTTTCAAGTTAAAAAACTCACCAATTCACTATAATGACCATTACAAGAGTTCAAAGTTAAAAAACTCACCAATTTCATTCTAAAAACTATAACAAAAGTTCAAAGTTGAAAAACTCAAACTTTTCACTCTAAAAACTATAACAAAATATCAAAGTTAAAAAAACTCATCAATATCACTATAAAAACCATAACAAAATTTCGAAGTAAAAAACTCAATAATTTCACTATAAAAACCATAACAAAAGTTTCAGGTTAAAAAACTCACCAATTTCAATATAAAAACCATTACAAGAGTTCAAAGTTGAAAAACTCGTCATTTTTACTCTAAAAACTATAACAAAAGTTCAAAGTTGAAAAAATCTCTAATTTCACTATAAAAATCATAACAAAAGTTCCAAGTGAAAAAACATACCAGTTCCACTATAAAGACAATTACAAAAGTTCCAAGTTAAAAAACTCACCAATTTCTCTATAAACCCCATAACAAAAGTTCTAAGTGAAAAAACTCACTAGTTTCACTATAAAGACCATTACAAAAGTTTCAAGTTAAAAAGCTCATGAATTTTAAGATAAAACCCATAACAGAAGTTCAGAGTGAAAGAACTCGCTAGTTTCACTATAATGACCATTCAAAAAGTTCCGAGTTAAAAAATGATCAATTTCACTATATAGACCATAACAAAAGTTTCAAGTTAAAAAAGTCTACAATATCACTATAAAGACCATAAAAAAAAATTTAAAGTGCAAAAACCTTACCAATTTCACACTAAAAACCATAAAAAAAGTTCAAAGTAAAAAAACTCACCAATTTCAATATTAAAATCATAACAAAATTTGGAATTAAAAAACTCAATAATTTCACTATAAAAATCATAACAAAAGTTTCAAGTTAAAAAACTCACCAATTCACTATAAAGACGATTACAAGAGTTCAAAGTTAAAAAAATTCACCAATTTCATTATAAAAAATATAACAAAAGTCCTAAATTGAAACACTCACCAATTTCACTCTAAAAACTATAACAAAATATCTAAGTTAAAAAACTCAACAATTTCACTATAAAAACCATAACAAAATTTTGAAGCAAAAAACTCAATAATTTCACTATAAAAACCATAACAAAAATTCCAAGTAAAGAAACTCACTAATTCACTATAAAGACCATTATAAGAGTTCAAAGTTAAAAAACTCACCAATTTCATTATAAAAACTATAACAAAAGTTCAAAGTTGAAAAACTCACTAATTTCATTCTAAAAACTAAAACAAAATATCAATGTTAAAAAAGACACCAATTTCACTATAAAAACCATAACAAAATTTAGAAATAAAAAACTAAATAATTTCACTATAAAAACCATAACAAAAGTTCTAGGTTAAAAAACTAACAAATTTCACTATTGTTCTGGACTGGACCAATGGCTAGACATGGCCCAATCTACCTCTGCTCCCAGAACGGTCCAATTGCCTAAGTCCAATCCACAAAAGGGCCAAAGTTACCTTTCTGCCCCTCCAACCCGGCAAGGACTGCATCGCTCCTCCCCAGAAATGCTGCCCGTTCCGCACGGCTTCTTCACTCCCTGAACAGTTAAGGGCGTGCGCTCGACACTATGCCTATGCCCAACATAACAGCTAGTTTTGGGCGCCCTTCCCGACATAACGGCGAGTTTTGGGCAGTTACCTATTCTTCGGGAAAACGGTTATTTCGCCCCGAAAATAAGACCGTTGGCCACGCGCTGGGGGCACTATATAAACCCTCTCACTTGAGAGGGTCAGGTATCCAATATTCACCCTTGAAACTCATACTTTGTACTTGCCCCTCTTCTCTGACCCTTACTTACTTGAGCGTCGAAGTGCCTTGCAGGTACACCCCCTCCTCCTCTTCATACGCCCAGCATCTCAGACGTACTTGGTGTCCCACTTCAACAAGATCTGATCCAGCCTTCACGATCAGTGGCGCCATCTGTGGGAATTCTTGTTCTCCCCATCTTTCTTTCCCCAGAAACCAAAGATCAAAGCAAACTTTCAAGATCATCGTCATGGCCTCTCAAGATCACGCCAAAGGTGTTCTTCAGTCTGCTGTCCTCCCCGTCATCAAGACTGACGTTGATGGTCCATCATCTCTCCTCGGAGATGCCCATTTTCTAAGGGACGGGGCCACGACTTCTCCTTCCCCTACTCCTGCTGATGGCAACAACCACCAGCCTTCGCTGGATGTCCAGCCTGTTCCTATCCCACCCAACGCCGACCCGGCCGTGGTGGCCCTTCTGGAGGCAATCAACAAAACCAACATCCTGATCCTTCAACAGAATGAAAGGATCGGGGCACTGGAGGAACCCACCCGTCCAAGATCCTCTCCTCCGAGGAAGAACCATCGACGATCCAAGAGCCCGCAACCTCGGCAAGAGGTCGACCGAATGATGCTCCAAGAACCAGAATCTCGCATTGTCTGGAAACGCGACAAGGTTTCCCCGTGAAACCAACACTCTCCCAGTCACAAGAGGACCCGAAGAGACAAGTAGTCACCTCCGGTCAGGTCAAAGGGCCGGGCGCGTTCACCTTCTCCTCGAAGAAACCGCCGCCAAGAGCGAGTAGTACGGTCCCCGTCGCTGACCAGCTCCAGCAGCGATGATGAGCCTCACGGCCCATTGTCCCAGGAAATCTTGGCAACCCGTCTCCCCAAGGGCCTGGAGAAGCCCCCAGCACTGGGCACGTACGACGGTACGACTGACCCTGACGAGCACATCGAAAACATCGATGCACTGTTGGATTACCGTGGCGTCCGTGGCTCCATCAAATGCCGGCTATTTCAGACCACGCTCCGGAAAGGGGAAATGACGTGGTACAAGCAGTTGCCCAAAGAGTCTATTACGCCGTGGAAGCAGCTGGGGAGGATGTTTTCCCGGCATTTCACTGTGTCACGGCGTCACCCTAAGACTGAAGCCTCCCTTGGGGCCATAATCAAAGGAAAGGATGAACCTCTCCGGGCATACATCTAGAGGTTCAACAAAGAAGCGGTACAGGTCCCTACAACGGACGAGATGAAAAAATTTCTGCTCGAGCAAGGACTCGGCCCGGGCTCAGAATTTTCTAAAGCCATTGGCCTAGCACCTTCGAAGAATCTGGATGCCCTCCTCCTCAAGGAACAATCACACATCCAGTACGAGGAGAAGGAATCGGCCAACCCCGTCTGAGCTTCTCGCCACCAAGGGAACGCCCGGGCCTCAAGAGGCGAAGAAACCTCGACATCCCGTCGAGGAGAAAGAAAATGCGAAGATCGTCCTCGGGACTCCCGTGACAGCAAGGGCCCCTCCGGACGATTCCACGACTATACCCCCTAACCGTCTCTAGGGAGAAGATACTGTCCGAGTGCACAAATTCGGAGTTCAAGCAAGCAGGGGTCCGCTTCCCCAAACAAATACCGGCCAAACCCAACACCGACAAATCGAAGTACTGCCGTTTCCATAAGAGTCACATCCACACTACTGAAGACTACATCCATTTGAAGGATGCTATCGAGATACTGATCAGGGATGGCCACCTGAAACAGTTCACTAAGAAGAAAGACGCTCCTCGGCAAGACGCCCAGGAGTCCAAAAAGGTAGAGGAAGAGGTGCCTTCCTCTGAAGAGGCAAACATCCAGGTAGCCATGTCCATATCACGACCAGAGGACTTCCACGTCCCAGATGAGTTCAACGCTCCTGCCTACTTCGCGGCCAACAGCCCGTGGAAGATGTTCCCATCCGCCATGGTCAGCTCAGGCGGAGGCTTCAATAAAGTCACGGTGGGCTCCGTGAAAAGGAAATTCGAGCACCTTATCAGCACGAGCTCCAGCAAGGTGACCACGCTCGACCAAGACCAGAAGGGCTCTGTCCCCATCTCTTTCTATCGGGAAGAGCTCCTCGGGGGATCTCCAAACTCAAGCATACCTCTGCTCATTAGAGCCCGGATGGCGAACTTTGACGTTCGCAGAATCCTCGTCGACCAAGGCAGCTCGGTCGACATTATGTACTCCCAGCTGTTTTCAAGACTTCAGCTGGACGAATCACACCTCACCCCTTATGTGGGGTCTGATTTGCAAGAAATCAATGTATCGGTGACCAAACCCTGGGGGTACATCGAACTGATCGTCACTTTTGGATCGACAGAGATGGCCAGATCCGTCAAAGTGCAGTTTTTGGTGATCGATTGTCCGTTACTGTACCAGTGTATTTTCGGAAGACCAACATTGGCTGAGTTGGTAGCTGTACCCTCAACCATCCACTTGAAGATGAAGTATTACACTTTAAAGGGGATGGTCTCCACCCTCCACGGCGACATCGAAGCCGCACGACGATGTTTTGAAGCAGCCACGAAGGGACTCAATGCCATCGCCTCTAAGCCTAAGGTATCGAGCAAGCCAGCCCTGCCCAACAGTTCCAAGGAAGCCAAGCCTCTGCCTCAGGTCGACTCCATTGACCTCGACAACCACTTCCCCGAAGAAGATCAGCAGGAGGACCAAGCAGCTTCAACCAACTCGTCTACCCTGTCCAGCAGAAGCTCCCGTTCGATGTACCCAATCCCGGATGGCAACTTCGAGCTCATTTTGCTCGGCGATGACCCCCAGCTGTAGCGCAATTTTTGTGGTTTCGAATCACTATCGCTTTGGAACTATAGTTCGATTCATTTTTTATCCTGTTGAGCTGATTAAGGAAGGGAAATAGATGTCTCCATTTAACCCTGCTTGCAAACTGAGATTAAATAGTCAAAACTTTTGGTTTACAGATGCTATCAAGAGGGGGTTTTCTTTAGGGTTATTCGCTTAAAAACAATGTCTAGGCTATTGGTAAGATATTAGGTCTGATGCTTTTTGATTGATGTGTGAAGGTACGGGATTTTGGGTTTTTTATTAGTATGCTTGCTAAGATTTTTGCAATCTTATGCCTACGTATTCCTGAAACAGGGAAATCAGAGCAATCGTAGTTCCTCCTATTCTATGGGAGGAAAGAGGTTTTTTGGTGTCTTGTTCAAAGCCCAAGACGTGAAGCTAAAGGTGGTTTGTATCTTGTTCAAAGCCCAAGATGTGAAGCTAAATGGTTTTGTCTGAGAGAGAATTTGTCATCTCTAAAAAGGAGTTTTTGATGTTTGTATGCTGTGAGCAAGGCACAACTTTGATGCTAAAAGGTTGATTGACTCAACTGAGGGTTTCTTTATACAAAGCCTAAGAGGAGGCAGGAAGTTTGACTTTTTTTGGGGAAAATGTTCTTTCTGTCTTGTACAAGGCCCAAAATTGAGGCTAAAAGTGATTTTGACTCCGTTGGGGAGAATGTATCTTGTATAAAGCCCAAGATGGAGGCTAAAATGGTTTGACTCAACAAGAGAGTACTTTTATCTGTCCTGTATAAAGCCCAAGATGGAGGCTAAAAAGGTTGACTCGACAAGAGAGTCTTGAACAGGTGATTGACTCAATAAGAGAGTATGAAGGTTGTTTGACTCAATGATAGAGTCTTTTATACTCAACAAGAGAGTGATTTACTGTCTCATACGAAGCCCGAGATTGAGGCTAAAAGGATATTAACTCAACAAGAGAGTCTTTTATACTCAACAAGAGAATGTTTTTCTACCTCGTACGAAGCCCGAGATGGAGGCTAAAAGGAGGTTGACTCAACAAGAGAGTCTTTTATACTCAACAAGAGAGTCTTTTATATTCAACAAGAGAGTGTTTTTCTATCTCGTACGAAGCCAGAGATGGAGGCTAAAAGGCAGTTGACTCAACAAGAGAGTCTTTTATACTCAACAAGAGAGTGATTTATATGTCTTGTACAAAGCCCAAGACGGAGGCTAAAAAAGGGATTGACTCAACAAGAGAGTCCTTTATACTCAACAAGAGAGTGTTTTATATGTCTTGTACAAAGTCCAAAACGGAGGCTAAAAGGGGATTGACTCAAGAAGAGAGTCTTTTATACTCAACAAGAGAGTGTTTTTCTATCTCGTACGAAGCCCGAGATGGAGGCTAAAAAATGGATTGACTCAACAAGAGAGTCTTTTATACTCAACAAGAGAGTGTTTTATATGTCTTGTACAAAGCCCAAGACAGAGGCTAAAAAAGGGATTAACTCAACAAGAGAGTCTTTTATACTCAACAAGAGAGTGTTTTATATGTCTTGTACAAAGCCCAAGACGGAGGCTAAAAAAGGTGGTTGACTCAACAAGAAAGTGTGAGAAGGCTAGCTCCACTGGGGAGAATCATTTGTACAAAGCCCAAGAGGAGGCTGACTTACTGCTGAGGATTATTGAGATCCTGAAGCGGGTCCAAGTGTGGGGAACTCTCATGGAAGAGACCGGGGTTTCTCCCTATGTTTGAAAGGAACTTGAGAATGTCTTTGAGACTCAAGGGTCTTAGACTGTCTAAGTCTAGAGTTTTCTCTATGGTACTATGCCCTATAAGAGGTATAAGTATTAAGGGATGAGTATTAACCCTACAACGGCTGGAGTTTTGACACTGGAAAGACTGCTCTAGCAAAGGATGACTAAGTTCTGTCTTATACCTTTAAGAGGTTGTCAGGGTCCTTATATTAAGCCCAAGAGAAGGCATGAGAACTTCTAAGAAGCCGAAGGGTCCTTGTACAACGCCCAAGAGGAGGCGGGGATGCTTTTAGGAAGCCTGTGGGTCCCCAAACCAAGAGAAGTTCAAGAAATGCAATTCACTGAGAAGAGATCATTCCAGGAAAGTTCGAGAATTTGGAAGAAACTCAAGAGATGCCATTCACAGAAAAAAGATCATCTATGGGGAGTTAGAGTTTCTTTGACAATTTCTAAGGGTGACAGTTTGAGAAAAGGTTCATTGAGAATACTGCCTTTCTCTTTGTTCCATATTATTTAACCCCAAGAGAAGGGAAGACTGTATCTGGAAATCCTATGGGGATCTAGTTTTGTTTGTATTTAAGAGTGACCAACAAGGCTTTACCTAGTGCTAGACGTAGTTGTCGGGGAAAACTCTAAATAACTATACTAGTATTACACAGTGGATATATGGCAAGTATATAAAAGGATGTGAAAGAAGACTTACAGCGCAGCAGCCCCACAATACAGTTATGTACATATGAAAGCAGTAAATGAAAGCGAATAAACACTTACCCGTTGTAGAGCATCCATGTTGTTTGGTTAGTTGTTCAACAAATAAAGTTTTGATAACAACATATATTTGAATTCAAAATCAAAGGAGAAAGTGCTTTGAAAAGATAGTTGGGGCTTACATCTCGAGGAGAGGCCCAAGTTTTAACGACGATTGCATCGTTGTTTTAAAATCTGTACAGAGAAACTTATACAATACGTGAGGCCCAAAAAGTTTTTATGTACAAGGGGGTGGGTCTTACACTCTATTAGAGGCCCAGAGATTTTGAAAAGAAAAGAAATGAGGCTTACAACACGAGGGGAGGCCCAGATGATTTGTTTTTGAACTGGCGATCGCGCTGAGATTTTTCTTTTAACGCAGAGGTACTTATACAATGTCTAAGGCACAAAAAGGTTTTGGTTAAAAGGGGATTGGGTCTTACACTCTATTAGAGGCCCAATAATTTATTTTTGTACAAGTGGTGGGGCTTACAGCTCAAGGAGAGCCCCAAATGATTTTTGTTAAAAAGGCGACGATTTTGCAAAACTTTTTGACGGTATTGGGACTTATACAATACACTGAGGCCCAAATTATTTTGGTTTTAAAAAAAGTGTTGGGTCTTACACTCTATTAGAGGCCCAAAATGGTTTGAAAAAGTTTAATGAGGGTTGAATTAATCAAAACCCTAATTTGTTTTCAAAATATATTTTAATTGAAAAAAAATTCAATTAAAATTATCAAAATTGTTAAACATTGTGTGAAAACAAATTTTGATCTTGGATCAATGTTTCAAAAATCATGTTTCTATCCACAAAATGATTGGAAATCAATTAAGTTTGGAAAATCAAGGGAGAAAAAACATTTTAAATGTTGAAAAACAAATAAAATATTAATTCTTTGTAAAAATATCAAGTATATGAAATAGTTAATATTTTTCGGATTTTTTGGTAAAATAAAATATTTTAGCATTTTTGTGAATTATTAAAAAAAGAATCAACTCAAAATCATTAAAAACTAGAGAGAAATTAATTTTTGAATCAATTAAATAAAACCACAAAATTCAAATATTCAAATATTCAAAAAATGGCGCCAAGAACATGCCAAGAACACGCGCCACCCTCTGTTTCTGCAGATTTGCATTTTCTATCCAATCTCACTGAATACTTGATGATATCATGCAATCTACATATCAATCTGCTCGTTTTCACCTCACGATCATGTCTATGGTATTTAATTTCATTTATTTTAAGCATGGAATAAGAAATCAAAGAGAAACCTCAAGAACCCTCTTGCAACTGGTGATCATGTTTTGTGTTAGAGGTGTTGCAAGCCGGTTCCAATGATTTGCACAGCTTCCTTAGGTGCCAAGTGATGTGTCTGAATGCTTGGAGTGGTTTGAAACATGCTGAAACTGAAGATGGTACCCCAACTGCAAGTCTGCTAAAAGCTTGAGCAGTTGGAGGGTGATTTTGAGAAATCAGTGTTCTAGATGTTGTTTAAGTGTTTGGATCACTTCTATATGATGTTTATGAGGTGTGTGTGTATGATAGGTTTGGTTGGAATTGCTCTCAAACTCAAAACCTGATAGTGACTTGCTTTGGAAGGCAATTTTGGAGTGAAGGAAGAGATTTTGAGGAAAGCATCTGTTTGATGGCTTTGGTGTACTCAAACTGAGCATAAATGAGCTCTATTTATAGTAGAGCAAGTTTGTTTTACAAGCAATAGTGAATGGCAACTGATGCAGAAGTTTGGCAAATGTTGATCAATAGGAATCCAAGTCTCCTCTAGCCATTGACTAGAGGTTTGAGCACAGGCTGCTGGTTCCCTAGTTCTTGGATAAGTCTTGACTGAATTCAGTTGGAAAGAGCTCAATCCATGCCACCTTGGTGCATCCATTAAATGTGTTAGTTCTGTATTGGCAGCAATTTTGCTAAAACAAAGTGGTTCATCAAGATGTCTTCCTTGATGTCTTGACATGTTGTTTCTAACATTCTGCAGATGATGTTTCTTAGTATTACAATACTTTATGCATGATGTCAAACACGATGTCCTAACATCTGTTAACAGAACATTCTGTTGAGAATGTTATGATTTATTTGCTGCACTCTTTTTGCAATCTGTTGTGCTTTTATTCAGTAATTGCGTGCGAAAATCTTGGAGTATATTTAGATTGAAGCAAGCAATTTCTGTGATATTTTGAAGAATAGGTTGTTTCTATTTTCTTGCAAAAAGATATGGAGAATAATTAGCTTTAATTATTAATTGAATCAAAGATCTGCTAATGCCCAAGCCCAAGGAGTTTATTACTATTTAAAGATGTTCAACCCTAATTGCAAAAAAAAAGGAGAATAAGTTATTGAAAGCTGCGTTCGAGTTTTAGGGTTTAATCATTGTATTGTTTTTGTGAGCCATTCATTCATCTGTTAGATGCTTGAATTGGACTGGTTAGTTGAGTTGTAATTTGTCCACTCTAAGCTTTTAAGTACAAGGGCTTTGTTCTTGATTGAAGCTTTTAAGCAAGATCAAGCTTTGTATTTGAAGTGTGTTCTTCTCTTTAGTATTGTTCTGTAGTTCTCACTGCATGTGATTGAGGGGGAGTGAGAGGTGTCTCTTGTCTAAGTGTCTTAGATAGAAATCTCACAGGTAGAGATTAGGTGAGAAGATTGTAAACTGGAGTGTGTTTACTGAGAGTCTTCAAACTAATTCTGTTTAGTGGATTTCCTTCCTGGCTTGGTAGCTCCCAGACGTAGGTGTGATTGCACCGAACTGGGTTAACAGTTGCTTGTGTCTCTTTGCTATTGTTTACTGTTTTTATATCATTCTTATATTGATCATTGTTCAGATATTAGTGTCGTGACATCTATTTCGACATCTCATATCTGATACCAGAATTTCAATTGGCATCAGAGCAGGCACCCTGTTCTGTTTCTGGGTGAGATCTAGGGACGACATTTTCTGGTACTATGGATAAGGAATGAGGATTTGTGATTAGACCATCCATCTTGGATGGATCTAACTATGATTATTGGAAACCACGCATGGTGGCCTTCTTGAAATCATTGGATAGTAAGGCCTGGAAAGCTGTCTTAAAAGGATGGAAACATCCTGTCATTATTGGGAAGGATGGAAAAGAAACATCTGATCTAAAACCTGAGGAAGAATGGACTAAGGAGGAGGATGAACTGGCTCTTGGAAACTCTAAAGCATTGAATGCTTTGTTCAATGGAATTGATAGAAAAATATTCAGATTGGTGAACACTTGTGAGATAGCTAAAGATGCTTGGGACATACTCAAAACTACTCATAAAGGTACTTCCAAAGTAAAGATGTCAAGACTTCAACTGCTGACTACCAAGTTTGAAAACTTAAAGATGAAGGAAGATGAGAGCATACATGACTTCCACATGAATATTCTTGAAATAGCTAATGCTTCAAGTGCCCTAGGTGAAAGGATGTCTGATGAAAAGCTGGTAAGAAAAATTCTCAGATCTCTTCCAAAGAGATTTGACATGAAAGTGACTGCCATAGAAGAAGCTCAAGATATCAACAAGATGAGGGTTGATGAACTTGTTGGATCTCTTCAAACATTTGAACTAGGAATAAGTGAAAGATCTGAAAAGAAAGCCAAGAGCATAACATTTGTTTCCAATACTGAAGATGAAGAGGAGGAGAGTACCCTGGATGGTGATGAAAGCCTATCTAATGCTATAGTTCTGCTAGGAAGATAGTTTAACAAGGTGATGAAGAGAATAGACATAAAGTCAAGATCAAATCTCAAGAACAACTCATCTGACATTAGCAGGTCCAATGATGGTGGAAGGAGAACAAGGTCTGAAGAAAAATCCACTCAAGGAAAAGGAATTCAGTGCCATGGTTGTGAGGGATTTGGTCGCATTAGAGCTGAAAGTCCTACTTACCTCAAGAAACAAAAGAAAAGCCTAGCTGTCTCCTGGTCTGATGAGGACTCTGAAAGTGAAATTGAAGAAGAATCTGCTAAACATGTAACTGCCTTGACTGGAAGATGTGTCTCTGATGAAGATTCTAGTGATGATGAATTGACCTTTGAAGAACTTACAGCTTCCTACAAAAAGTTGTGTCTCAGAAGTGAAGAAGTATGTCTTAAAGGGGAGAAACAGAAGAAACTTATCATTCAACTGAAGGCTGAAAAAGTTGAGCTAGAGAATGAAGTCATGTTATTGAACTCCAAACTTGATCAAATGACCAAGTCTGTCAGAATGCTGAACAGTGGAACTGACACATTGGATGAAATCCTTCAGAGTGGAAAAATGGCAGGTGATCTTACTGGGTTGGGATTTAAGGGAGAGAAGAGATCATCTTCAGATGATAGTCCTTCTGAACCTAAACGTAACATGTCACATCAGATGTCTCAACATCATGGGAGAAAACATGTATCTAAACCTAAACATAATATGCCTCAACATCATAGGAGTGGTTATTCCAACCACTTAAGAGGAAGATTCCAAAGAAGGAGATGCCATTACTTTGAGCGTTTTGGTCACATAAAACCTTTTTGCTTCAGACTCTATGGATATCCTAAACCTGCTCCTCAACCTAGGTCAAATACAAACATTTCTACTAATGGAAGACAATGGGTTCCCAAGACTGCTGCTACCAGCCTGATAGCTCACATGTCTCTCAGAGTCTCAGCTAAGAAGGATTGGTATTTTGATAGTGGTTGTTCTAGACACATGACAGGGATTAAGAATTTGTTGGTTGACATCAAATCTCACTCCACAAGCTATGTGACTTTTGGTGATGGAGCCAAGGGTGAAATCAAGGGAGTTGGAAAGTTGAACTGCTCAGGAGTTTCAGACCTTGATAATGTGCTGCTAGTAAAAGGGTTAACTGTGAATTTGATCAGCATCAGTCAATTGTGTGATCAAGGATTTGATGTCAACTTCACCAAATCTGAATGTTTGGTTACAAATGAAAAGAATGAAGTGATCATGAAGGGAGTCAGATCTAAGGATAATTGCTACTTATGGGTTCCTCTAGATTCTAGTTACTCATCCATTTGTGCTCTTGCTACAGATGATGAAGTGAAGTTGTGGCACCAAAAACTTGGTCATCTACATCTAAAAGGTATGAAAAGAATCATCTCCATGGAAGCTGTCATAGGAATACCTAAGCTAAAGATTGAAGGAGGAAGGGTATGTGGTGAATGTCAAATTGGAAAGCAAACAAAGATGTCACATCAGAAGATTAAACATCTCACTACTTCAAAACTGTTGGAACTACTTCACATGGATTTGATGGGGCCTATGCAAGTGGAAAGTCTTGGCGGGAAGAAGTATGCATATGTGGTTGTTGATGATTTCTCCAGATATACTTGGGTGAGTTTTATTAGAGAAAAATCTGAAGTGTTTGATGTGTTCAGAGAGCTTTGCCAAAGACTCCAAAGAAAAAAGGAGAGTAATATTGTTAGAATTAGAAGTGATCATGGGAAGGAATTTGAAAATCATAAATTTGCTTAATTCTGTTCCTCTGAAGGGATTGGCCATGAATTCTCTTCTCCCATTACTCCACAACAAAATGGAGTTGTGGAACGAAAGAATAGAAATATCCAGGAATCAGCTAGAGCTATAATTCATGCCAAGAAACTGCCTTACCATTTCTGGGCTGAAGCTATGAACACTGCCTGTTATGTTCATAATAGAGTGACCCTAAGAATAGGAACCACTACTACCCTGTATGAGATATGGAAGGGAAGAAAACCTACTGTTAAATACTTCCATGTGTTTGGTAGTAAATGCTATATTTTGGTAGATCGTGAACAAAGAAGAAAGATGGATCCAAAAAGTGATGAAGGAATATTTTTGGGCTACTCTACTAATAGCAGAGCCTATAGAGTGTTCAACTCCAGAACTAAGGTTATGATGGAGTCCATAAATGTTGTTGTTGATGATTTGCATAAGGAGGCTGATGTTCTAGAGGATGTTGGAACATTCCTTGATACATCTGCAGAAATTTCAGACAAAAATGTTGATCCAATCCTACTGTTGCAGAATCTGATTCTGAGCCAGTAAACAAAGGACCTTCCATCAGAATTCAGAAGGATCATCCTAGAGACCTTATCATAGGTGATCCAAATGAGGGAGTCACTACCAGATCAAGAGAAGTCATCACAAGCTCTTGTTTTGTGTCAAAAATTGAACCCAAAAATATCAAGGAAGCTTTAACTGATGAATTCTGGATTAATGCCATGCAAGAAGAGCTAGGGAAATTCAAAAGAAATGAAGTATGGGAGCTGGTTCCAAGACCTGAAGGAACAAATGTGATTGGAACAAAATGGGTTTACAAGAACAAGTCAGATGAAAAAGGTGTGGTCACCAGAAATAAAGCTAGACTGGTTGCTCAGGGATATGCTCAAATTGAAGGGGTTGACTTTGATGAAACTTTTGCTCTTGTTGCTCGTCTTGAATCTATCAGATTGCTAATAGGAGTTGCTTGCATCTTGAGGTTCAAGCTATTTCAGATGGATGTCAAGAGTGCCTTTTTGAATGGTTATATGAGTGAGGAAGTTTATGTCGAACAACCTAAGGGATTCATTGATCCAACCTATCCTGCATATATTTATAAGTTGAAGAAAGCTCTATATGGTTTGAAACAAGCTCCAAGAGTGTGGTATGAGAGACTTACTGAATTTCTTGTTGAACATGGATACAGAAAAGGTGGCATAGATAAGACTCTTTTTGTCAAAGATGAAGGAGGGAAACTCATGGTTGCTCAAATTTATGTTGATGATATTGTGTTTGGTGGGATGTCAGATAAGATGGTTAAACATTTTATTCAACAAATGCAGTCTGAATTTGAGATGAGTCTTGTTGGTGAGTTAACTTATTTTCTTGGGTTGCAAGTCAGGCAGATGGAAGACTCTATATTTCTATCTCAGAGTAAATATGCCCAGAACATAGTTAAGAAGTTTGGGATAGAGAATGCCAGTCACAAAAGAACACCTGCTCTTACTCATCTGAAGTTGTCTAAAGATGAAAATGGTGTTAATGTGGACCAAAGTTTATATAGGAGTATGATAGGAAGCCTACTTAATCTTACAGCTAGCAGGCATGACATTGCTTTTGTTGTAGGTGTTTGTGCTAGATATCAAACTGAACCCAAAGTGAGTCATATCAATCAAGTCAAGAGAATTCTGAAATATGTAAATGGAACATGTGATTATGGTATGTTATACACACATGGATCTGGCTACACTTTATCTGGATATTGTGATGCTGATTGGGCTGGAAGTGTTGATGATAGGAAAAGCACTTCAGGAGGTTGGTTCTTCTTGGAGAACAATCTTATATCATGGTTTAGCAAGAAGCAAAATTGTGTCTCTCTATCTACTGCTGAAGCAGAGTATATAGCAGTTGGAAGTAGTTGTTCTCAACTAGTGTGGATGAAACAAATGCTCACTGAATATAATGTCACACAGGATGTTATGACATTGTATTGTGACAATTTGAGTGCTATAAACATATCCAAGAACCCTATTCAACATAGAAGGACCAAACACATTGATATTCGTCATCATTTCATAAGGGAACTTGTAGAAGACAAGGTTATTACTCTAGAACATGTTGCCACAGAGAAGCAGTTAGCTGACATTTTCACTAAGGCTTTGGATGCAAGTCAATTTGAAATCTTAAGAGGAAAATTAGGCATTTGTATTTATGAAGATGTGTAGCAATTAATGGCGTGTGGGCAACTTTCATTGAAATTAAAAAATTTAAAAAGCCATTTACTATTTTGTGGAAATATCATTTACTTCCTTTTAAGTTTCCAACAAAAGCAGCCCCTACCATAGGCAATCATTTTATCACATTGTTCCCACGCACTACATCCATATTGCTCCTTACGTGCTCAGTTCTTTCACCTTCCCTCTCAGAAAAAGAAGTCTTTCTACTCCAAGTTCAAGCATTTGCAAGAAGTTTACGATGTCTCAACAATATTCTTCTCCGTCCAAGAACTCTCCTGCTAAAAATCCTACCCCTTCAAAATCTAGGGTTTCTTCGGAAGGTATCTCTTCTGAAGCTGTTCTTGACGTTGCTTCATTATCCATGATTCCCCATTCTGAAACTGAAAAGACAAGGCCCAGCAAACTGCATGTAAGAAGTTCCAAACGTACACCTGAAGGTAACTCCTCTAAAACCACAGTTGAGTCTTCTTATGATCATAGGGAAGGTAGTAAATATGTGGATAGAACCATTAAAAGTATTGTCACTGGACTGTTGTATGGTGATCGTAAGGTTCCTGGGATTTCGATCCCACTTGCTCAAATTAATGCTGTCCCCACTTTAAATGAGAATCAAAGCGAGGAAAGGGATGATGATACTTCAAATTCTGAGAAAGATAACACAGAAGAAAATCTTCACACACTGGCTAGCTCTGTGTTGGTAAATGCTGGAACTGTGGTTGAACAAGATGTTGAAACATCTTCGGCAAAGAAAAGCTCTCCTACCAAGAGTAATGATCCTGAACCTAAGGAAAAGGAGCATGCAAAGGCTGACAATATTGTGAATGTTGATGACCTGTCAGACAATGACCTGATTGCTAGTGTGAACCCTGGGATGGTTAAAAGATTGAGGACTAGAAGAGGAATAGCTACTGTTGAGAAAACTCCTGCTAGGAGTACTAAGAAGAAACCTGTTGTTGGCCCTTCAAAATCATGGAGCAAGGTGGCTACCAGCTCCAAGAAAAGGAAGGCTAGGTCTGACACTGATTCAGACTTCGATGTTGAAGAAGATGTCCAAGATATCACTCCTGTGAAAAAGACTGTGTTAAAAAGGATTTCTGGAATAGTCCTTGATGTTCCTTTGGATAACATCTCCTTCCACTATGCTGACAGTGTTCAAAGGTGGAAGTATGTTTATCAAAGAAGGATAACACTGGAGAGAGAGTTAGGGAAAGACGCTTTGGAGTGTAAGGAGGTAATGGCTTTGATTGAGCATGCTGGATTGATGAAGACAGTGACCAAGTTTTCCAAATGCTATGATGTGCTAGTGAAGGAGTTTATAGTCAATATTCCTGTTGATTGTAATGATAAGAATAGTAAGGATTTCAGAAAGGTGTATGTTAGAGGAAAGTGTGTGGAATTCTCTCCTAGCATAATCAACAAGTACCTTGGCAGAAATGAAAATGATCAATGTGAGCCGGAAGCTACTGATAATCAGGTGTGCAAAACTATCACACCTAATCAGGTTGATGGTTGGCCTATGAAACACAAGTTATCTGCTGGCCTGCTAAGTGTTAAATATGCTATTTTGCATAGGATAGGTGCTGCTAACTGGGTCCCCACAAATCACACTTCCATTATTTCTGTTGGTTTGGGAAGGTTTATATATGCTGTTGGGACTAAGAAGAGTTTTGATTATGGTTCCTTTATATTTGATCAGACTCTGAAGCAAGCTGGCACTTTTGCTGTGAAGATGCCCATTGCCTTCCCCTCCCTTATCTGTGGCATTATTTTATATCAGTACCCCGGTATCCTATCTCATTCTGATGTTGTTTGTAAAAGGGGGTCTGCCTTGTCCCTTCACTATAAATTGTTTGAAGGTCAACATGTCCCTGACATTGTCATGACATCTGCCTCTACTTCACACTAGCCCACAAACAAGTCTGGGGAAATTTCTGAGTTGGTAGAAACTGGCTGAGGTTATTAGATTCAGTACTGAAAGAAAACTGAAGTTTGAAAGAATGATCATGACTCTTAGAATAGCTGAAGGTGATACTGTTGAGGATGCAAATGAGAAGGAAGGTTATGAGGAGGGTGGTTCTGGTGAGTCTGATGGAAATGCAGAGGGTGATGAAGATAATTTTGAGAGTGAGGACTCTGCTGGTTCTGGAGATGCTTGAGTGATCTGTTCATGAAGTTTTTTTGTTATTATTTTGGTTCTTTTTCTGGATTTCTTTTGGCACCCTTGTGTGCTTGAATTCTGTTCTGGTTTTCTGGTGGCACTCTTGTGTGCATAATCTTAATTTTGAAGATGTTTGTACTGCTCTTTTGATGACAGCTTCTATATGATAATTTTAGCTATGTTTGTTATGGAATTTTCTGTCTGATGTTTGTCTAATTATGGCTAAAAAGGGGGATAGTAGCTTAGTAGTTTTGTTCTGTGTGTGCAGCTGGTTTTCTTGGTTTTCTTTGCTGGTTTTCTCTGCTCCTTGGCTTGAGGGGGAGTTTATGGTTATCTTGGAATGTTAGATGTGTTTGTGTGTTGCTTCTGCTGCAGGGATCTCTGTTCATTGTTAGTGCTATAGTGTTTTAGCCAAAATTTTCCAAAAGGGGAGTTTGTTAGTTCTGTATTGGCAGCAATTTTGCTAAAACAAAGTGGTTCATCAAGATGTCTTACTTGATGTCTTGACATGTTGTTTCTAACATTTTGCATATGGTGTTTCTTAGTATTGCGGGACTTTGTGCATGATGTCAAACACGATGTCCTAACATCTGTTAACAGAACATTCTGTTGAGAATGTTATGATTTATTTGCTGCGCTCTTTTTGCAATCTGTTGTGCTTTTATTCAGTAATTGCGTGTGAAAATCTTGGAGTATCTTTAAATTGAAGCAAGCAATTTCTGTGATATTTTGAAGAATAGGTTGTTGCTATTTTCTTGTAAACAGATATGGAGAATAATTAGCTTTAATTATTAATTGAATCAAAGATCTGCTAATGTCCAAGCCCAAGGAGTTTATTACTATTTAAAGATGTTTAACCCTAATTGCAAAAAAAAAGGAGAATAAGTTATTGAAAGCTGTGTTTGAGTTTTAGGGTTTAAGCATTGTATTGTTTTTGTGAGCCATTCATTCATCTGTTAGATGCTTGAATTGGACTGGTTAGTTGAGTTGTAATTTGTCCACTCTAAGCTTTTAAGTACGAGTGCTTTGTTCTTGATTGAAGCTTTTAAGCAAGATCAAGCTTTGTATTTGATGTGTGTTCTTCTCTTTAGTATTGTTCTGTAGTTATCACTGCATGTGATTGAGGGGGAGTGAGAGGTGTCTCTTGTCTAAGTGTTTTAGATAGAAATCTCACAGGTAGAGATTAGGTGAAAAGATTGTAAACTGGAGTGTGTTTACTGAGAGTCTTCAAACAAATTCTATTTAGTGGATTTCCTTCTTGGCTTGGTAGCCCCCAGACGTAGGTGTGATTGCACCGAACTGGGTTAACAATTGCTTGTGTCTCTTTGCTATTGTTTACTATTTTTATATCATTCTTATATTGATCATTGTTCAGATATTAGTGTCGTGACATCTATTTCGACATCTCATACCTGATACCAGAATTTCAAAATGCTACAAACCAAAATTGAAGTCTTGTCCCTCTTTTAGGCATTTCTAGGTTTGGCATGCTACTTTTGGTTCCAAGGACTTGGGAGGTTGATGGATTAGTGTTTGTCCCTACTTGGTCTCCCCCTGAGGTGTTCAGATGGATAAAATTGTTTGTCATTTGCAAAATTTGCTCAAATCGAGCAAAATGCACAAATCTGCCTTGCCATGACAGTTTGCAGCAAGGCACATTGTCATTGTCATATCTCATGGCTTAAGTGGAGTTTCATGGAGTTCTTGGCCATTTTGGAAAGCTCTTATATGATACAACACATGTGTGATCATAGTTTGTCTTGATACTTTTTGGATCCAAGTGAAAAATCCCCCTACTTTTGAAAAAAAACAAGACAGATTCTAACTTAGTGAAAATTTCACTGTGTTGGAAAAAGTGGCATTTCATGTTTTCAGCCATTTTGGTCCAACCATAACTCAAAATCTATGGTGAATTGGAATGAGGTGTAGTTGACACTTTTAAAGTATGTCATGAGAGCTACAAATCCATCTTTGGATCAGCCCAAATGGTTGCTTGGATCTCAAGTTATGATCCTTGGAAGTTGGTACCCTAGCCACTTTGTTCCATAACTTAGAAAATTTCTAAGTTTTTTATGGTTACCCCTTTTACAAGTTATCCCACTTTTCTTGATTTTTCTTGATTAATGATGATCCCAATCACATATTAACATCATTTTAGGGTCAAAGAACCATAATTGTGAAAAATCTTAAAAAGTCAAAGTTGACTTTTGTGCACAGTTGATTTTTTGTCAAATGAACTCCAAACTGTGCGATCCTCTATGAAATCAAGTCCTTGACCTAAATAAAACTTGATGTATTGATTTCATAGGTGTTATAGGGTGTATTGAATCATGTCCCAAGGTTTGGGAGCATGCCTGGGTCAAAAGTCAAAGGCACAGTTGACTTTTCCCGCGAAACCCTAATTGTGGTTCTGATGAATTTGAAACTTGTTGATCAAGCTTCTTGTATCAATCCATTGTTATAAATGGATCAACGTAGTGTGTTAGAGACCCTCAAATCCTCTCTTGAGGTCTTGGCTCAGGTTTTGTCCCAAAAGTCAACTTAGGGGTGAATTAGGTCAAGAAACCCTAATTCCTGATTTTTTATGAATGCATCCCCTGAGGCAGAATTGACTTGATGATTGGGTTTATGATGTCCCCTAGAGCATCTTAGGTTGTGCTTTGAAGCCTTTGGCTCATGCCCAGAGGAAAATTTCCATCTGGAGGCCCCAATCTACCAAAACCCTAATTTGGTGACACTGGCGATCTTGAGGCTTAATCCACTTGGAAAGTTGCAACTTTGTGCTTGATTCTTGAGGTGGGAGTCTTCTTGATCCATTGTGGATATTTGAGAGGTTTAGACAAGTTGAAGATCAAGTTATTCCTTGATTAATCCTTTGTCTAAGATCTTTGAGAGGGCTTGAAACCCTAAGTTTGATTGTAGTGGATGCTCACCCATTTTTGGGGAGACTAATGAGGTATAATGGTTCATCCATATTGTGATGATGATTTGCACAATGATGGGGAATCTTAGTGGTCAAAATTTGGGATATGACAGATGCCCCTATTTAATTTTCTTGGACCCGAAGGTGTGAATGGCGAAGGTATTCGGGCATTCGGGGTGCAAGAGGATTAAATATCGGAATACCCGAAATTTTGATGGTGGTTATGCATGGCAGTTTGCTCATCCATCTTCTTTTGCTAAGCAATGATACTTAGAAAATGTAAACTTCCCCTCGATTCTAGTTTCCTACCGAGGAACTGGTCTTAGTTTCTGAAATGAACTTCCCCTCGATCCTGGTTTCCTACCAAGGAACTGGTCTTAGTTGCTGAAATAAATTCCCCTCGATCCTAGTTTCCTACCAAGGAACTGGTCTCAGTTTCTGAATTAAACCTCCCCTCGATCCTGGTTTCCTTCCAAGGAACTGGTCTCAGTTTCTGTTGTCAATAAACTTCTTGCAAGGGACACTGTTCGTAGCGGTTTTCCTCAAACTTCTCGACGAATTTTCTTGGGGAGCTACCATTTGATTGAAAAAGATCTGATGTCAAAGTTGCTGGGGAACCCAGTTGTCTGAGTTGTAGAGGTGTACAAACTTCTCTGTTGGAGATGCCATTCATTGACTCTACTGGGGGAAAATGAGTCTCTTGAGAGACTGCTTTCGCTTGGGGGTATTACATCATACTTTTCTCGGGATCTTCTCGGAGAAATGCCATATGATGTGATCCAATTTTGAGGTACAAGCGACCTTTTCGTCAACGAAATTTTTCGGAGAAAAACGGTTGCATTGTCGAATCTCTGATTAAGAGGCTTTCTCTGGGGTTTTTCCTTAATCCGGGAAAGCGAAGACATCATCTTCAATGGTGAAGAGTGATGTTGGCTGAAGGTTCTCTGGCCTTTCAGAGGTTCAAGTTATCAAAGTGGTCAAGGGACCCACTTCAATTCAGCAGCAAAGTGGAGGAGCGGTTGGTCAGACGCCACCCTTCCCGACGAGGAAAGAACTAACAACTCGGTTGAAAAGACTATTATCACTAGAGAACAAGACTGAATAGAGTGATAGTGATGCAATATTAATATAAATGTAAATCAATAATGCATGATGTATGTATGTATATGCTGACAAAACTGATGTGACATATAGACTAGTAGATGAACACGACTGGATACTCGGCCACAGCGGGAGATGAAAAGTATCGTTGGTTCAGAAAAATAGCAATTCTGCCTTACTTAGGAGGAATGGTCTCTGTTGGGAGCTACGTTGGTCGGACTTAGGAGATGAGAACTCTGCCGAGGGTGTTAGACAAAACTTGGTCTCTGACACAGTTGATCCTTCATTTAGGTGTATTGGCTAAGAATGAGTACTTTGATTCTGCACTTTGAAGCTCAATTGCTTATGGAGAAACGATCGACGTTCTTTCGATGTTCAACAGTCAAAAGAAATTGCCATCTTTGTTTTAAAAGCAAAAAAAGTTTTAACAAGTAAATTCATTTTTATTTTATTTCAAGAATCGTTGACCATATTAAAATGTCGTTCTATAAAGTTAAAACAAATGAGAATTATAAACAAAGCACCAGGGCTCAAATTTTATTGATAGGATGGAAATCAGCCAAATGCGTGATTTCATGGAGTATTTACAAAGTTTAGAAAATGGTAATTTAAGGTAAAAGGGCTACATTGAAACATAACGACCATTATCCTTCTACCAATTTTGAATTCTGGACATCATGAGCTTCTGTCGAAGATGACCTTGACTGGAGTTTTCCTGATGGATGGCATGACTACTGCTGGGGGATTTTCCCCTGTTGAACATAGTTACTTGCCATTATCCCTAACTTTTGCCTGGATTGTACTTTGAGATTTCCAATCCACCGGGATGATTTTTTATTGTGTCTCTAATTTTTGCCTAGACCGCCCTTTTGGGTTTTCAATCAACCGAGACGTCTTTTTTTATTTATTTAGGCGAAGTATTTCTTGACTACGTCAACATTTGTGGGGTAGGCAAATTCCTCTCCATCCATGGTTGCGAGTCTCAAGGAACCGCCTGAGAAGGCTTTCTTGACCACGTAGGGGCCGTCATAATTCGGAGTCCATTTGCCCCAAGAATCAGTGAGGAATGATTGTATCTTTTTGAGCACGTGGTCTCCTTTCCTGAAGACGCGAGGTCAGACCTTTTTGTCAAACACCTTCTTCATTCTCTGTTGATACAACTGACCATGGCATAGTGCCGTTATTCGTTTTTCTTCGATCAGATTCAAATCATCGTGTCGACTTTAACACCATTCAGCTTCTGTTAGCTTAGCTTCCATCAATACCCAGATTGATGGGATCTCTACTTCTATAGGGAGCACTGCCTCCATGCCATATACTAGAGAGAAAGGGGTTGCCCCTGTTGAAGTGCGGACAGATGTACGATAACCGTGAAGAGCAAAGGGTAGCATCTCGTGCCAATCTTTATAGGTTACAACCATCTTTTGAATAATCTTCTTGATGTTCTTGTTAGCCGCTTCTACCGCTTCGTTCATCTTGGGTCGGTAGGGAGATGAGTTATGGTGTTCGATCTTGAGCTCAGCACACAACTCCTTCATCATATTATTGTTCAAGTTGGATCCATTGTCAGTAATGATCTGGCTTGGAACACCATAACGGCAAATGATATTGTTTCTGATAAATTGGACCACGACTTATCGGGTTACATTGGTGTATGACGCAGCTTCGACCCACTTGGTGAAGTAGTCAATGGCCACCAGGATAAACCGATGTCTGTTTAAAGCTCTGGGTTCGATCATGCCAATCATGTCGATTCCCCATATGGAAAAAGGCCATGGGGAAGAAAGAACTTTGAGATGTGTTGGCGGTACATGGATTTTGTCTAAGTATATTTGACACTTGTGACACTTCCTCATATACTTGTAGCAGTCGGATTCCATGGTCAACCAGTAGTACCCTACTCTTAGAATTTTTCTTGCCATTGTGTGTCCTTTGGCATGAGTGCCAAAGGATCCTTCGTGAATTTCTTTTATCAACATGTATGCTTCTGATCTGTCTATGCATCGGAGTAAGACCATATCAAAGTTTCTCTTATAGAGTGTATCACCGCCCAGAAAGAAGCTTCCTGCTAGTCTTCTGAGGGTGTTTCGGTCCTTTCTGGATGCCCTAGGAGGGTACTCTTGTTTCTGAAGGAAGCATTTGATATCGTGATACCAAGGTTTGTCGTCTATGACTGCTTCAATCGTGAAGATGTAAGCGGGCCGTTCAAGGCGCATTATGTCAATCTTAGGTAAGTCGTTCCATTGACCTACACTAATCATGGAAGAGAGGGTGGCTAATGCATCAGCCATGTGATTCTCTTCACGAGGGATATGATGAAACTCAATTCTGTTGAAGAAGGGTAACAACCTTCTCGCGTAATCTTTGTAAGGAATCAATCCTGATTAGTATGTGTTCCAATCTCCTTTGATCTAATTGATAACCAGGGCTGACTCACCGTATACGTCCAAGTTCTTGATCCATAAGTCGATCGCTTCTTCGAGACCCATGATACAAGCTTCGTATTCGGCCTCGTGGTTTGTGCACTTGAACGTAAGTCTAGCGATGAAAGGAATGTGGGTACACTACTACGAAAAATCCATTTAACAACGGTTGGAAATGACATATAATGATGGGGGCGAAGGCGTTGTTATGTAGAGTGTTGTTGTATATGAGGTACGTACAATAACGGTCCAGGAACCGTTGTTGTATTCCAGTTTGCGCTCACCATTTCACGACGGTTAGTTTAGTCAACCGCTGTGATATACTAAACTGTGATCTGGTTCGATTCTCAGCAACAACATTTTTTATTTATATTAGCGTTTGACATACAACTACGGATAGGTTTATAACCGCTGCCAAAAACAGACTATTTTAAATATAAAATTTATCTACGTATCAAATTATTCCCATAATTTATCCTGTCAAAACAGCTTCTGTTTACATGCAAACACAATATGTGCATCAAACACAATTCTTCCTATATTGTGTTCTTATAAATGAATCACAGAATTTACATCAAAAGAAATTTACATCAAAAGCTAAATGAATCAGAGAATTAAACTGCTAACATTATTTAAATCAAAAGCCAATATTATTGATTTCATTATGTGCATCAAAAGCCAAAACTATTGTTCACATTATGTGCATCAAAAGCAAAAAATATGTGCATCAAAAAATGTTGCTGATATATCATACAGCAGGAGCAGAACCCTTAAGCTGATTGTGGATATACGCCCAACATTTACGAAGATCCACAAAGTCCTCAAGGGGGAATGGGGTTTCGTCGTTAAACATCTACATAAGAGCAAAAAATTGAAGATACATCATGCATGATAATAATTCAATAGTCAACTTATATATTAATATATGTAAACATTTTATGGCATATATTACCGTATCCCATGAATCAACAGTGTCGGCAAGGACGATGTTTAACATATGTTTCATGATAAAATACCCACACTCGTAACTCCCGCGTTGTTTCCTCGTCTACAAATTACATGAATATAAAAACATGAATACAACCACACATGCATGAATGTAAATGAAATAAACAGGTAATCGGGCCACTTACTTTAGGAGCAAGGTATGTGGGCTTTTTTCTAACATTCCTCAATATATTAACTTGCTCCACAATACTGCACATTGAAAATTGAATTAAACATATTACATGATAAACTAATTACAATTAATGCCAAAGAAAATGATATTAAACAAAGACACTTACGTTAATACAAGATCTTTCATTGTTTTGTGGAGTGGATCGTGCAAGGAACACAGTAATGTCATCGTATTTGTCCTAAACGATATTACGATCAATTGCCAATGACCACTGAATGAACACGAGAATATATATATATATATATATATATATATATATATATATATATATATATATATATATATATATTATTAGTTGTTACTAAAACAAAACTAAATATAGAATATAGAAATAAATTACAACAATACTAACCTACATAGGAATGGTACAAGGTAACATTCTTTTCCTCCGTCATTTAGCCGGCTTTTCAAGTACTTTTCTCTGATAGTTTTATCATTATACGCCCAAGCAATAAAACTTGGGTCCAAAATTCCATATGTACTTGATTTATTCAATTCTATACAAACATGGTGAATGTACCTAAATGGTCAAAGAAAATGAATAAATTAAGGGAGAAAATACAAAAAATTATAATGTTCTATAATGACATGTATATTCGACTATATACTTACGTGCACCAAACTTGCAAAATAGATAAGTCAAGCCACTTATATCCTGCAAAAAAATCCCTCACATCTTCAGGAGTGTAATACACTAAATCCAATTGTGGGCAATGTTCTAGCGTGAGGGGCTGCGCAAGGTCTGTTGTTGAAATGTAGTAGTATAAACTTGTTATTTCATTTGGACTAGGGTCCAATATCCCATTGCGGTTATCTACAGGTGGGGGGGGGGGGGGGGGTGGGGGGGGGGGGGGGGGGGCTGTACAATTACTCCTTTTTGTTGAAGCGTGATTTACGACACTTCTACTTGGAGTTTGATCATCACCAACGCAACGACGATCTTCATTAGTTCGTTGTTCGAGACTTTCACTTAATCTCTACATCATAACATTCAATTAGAACATAAAACAAAAAAAATCACAATACATTCAATTAGAACATATAATATATATCATACAAAAATAAGCACGATTTACGACACATACCGAATACATCTCTTGTAACATTTCCATTTCTTTCTCCCTTTTTTCCCTCTCCTCCTCAAACAGCCTCCTTTTCTCTGCCAATTGCTTTTCAACATTATCAATCTTTTGTCATTGAGCAAGAAATTCAGTGGTTTCGGTGCTTCTTCTTTGAGATCCAAAGTATGACCTCAAGCCGACACCATCTCCAACACCACGGACACGGCCTCCATGCTCAGTTGTTCCGATAGCTTCAACTAATATCTCATGTCGTGCTTCTGGAACAAATGTGCCTTCACGGGCCGCCACAACCAAGTTATCCTACACAACATGAGCAACTTAATTACATAAGCAAACATATTTAAATAACAACTCATCATGAGCAATTTACATAAGCAAACGCATTTAAACAAAACATATATGTACAATTTTCTCAGCAACTACTCTTGAAGCCTCAGAGGTGTACTCTCCATTAGGTCTTAATCGAGCCCTCTTCCATTTCTCATGTCTTGAAGGTGGAGATGGAATGTCACCATCTCCTCCTTCTTGTAGTTTTTCCCGCAGGATCCTCTTCTCAAGTTTCCTGTAACCCCCACGAGACAATCTATGGGGGTACATGTTTTTCGCCTTGTTCTAAATTCCCACTTCGCTTTTAGCCTGTTATTAACATAGTGAAAAATGTGTATGATTAGAATCTATAACTCATTAGCATAACATTATAGGTTACATAAGACTACTAGTACTAACCTTGAATTCCTCAGAACGACGTTTCTTCGCAAACTTGTGCCACACCTTCTTCGATAAAAAATTATCCCGAATCCATGGAGGTTGAAGACCGCTCTTAGGCTTCGTAATGTAGTCAGCCGTGACCCGTGACTTAAATCCCTTCCAACGAACACCGGCATAAGTTATCCACTTTCTTTTCAATTTTGAGTCATCGGTAAACTCAAAATTCAACTACATTAAATCAATATATAAGTATGAATTAGAAACTATAGGTAGTGATATCAAATATATGAAAATTATAGTATGAAATACCTTAATGTCTGTCCATAAGCTGTCTTTGACATTACCATCCACTTCTCTCCAATTATCAATCAGTATACTGACTTTGCCACGTGCAAGGAACACAACATAACTCCTAAAAGTAGCGTAATGTGGACAATCCACTAATCTGAAGTGCGAATCAAACTCGATCGGAATTTTTGCACCAGATGAGTTGCGGACTGATGTGAACTGGGGTATCATTATGACACCTCTTTGTGATCTTTTTGTTTGACTTTCAGTTGTTTGAGTTTCATTGGCTAACCTTTCATTTGTTTGAGTTTCTTCGCTGGTTTCTGATGAAGAACTCGACAAGGTCGACATCTAAGTTCAAAAACAACAACAACAACATGAACAACAATGGCAAAAGAGTTTACTGTAGATGCATGGGGAAAATATTTTACGTACCATAAACGTGACGACGAAGTAAACGATGTTGGTGTTGGTGTTGTTGTTGTCTTCCTTCCTTATGACAACGACGGTGACGATGATGATGACAGTGTTGGTATGTGCGTAATCTTCTATTTTCTTCACTATCGTGACGATGATGACAAAAATGACAACAAATGGATACCGATGATGCAAGCTTTGGTGGAATCGTGTATTGTTTCACAGTATTGAAGGTTAAGGTTTAGGGTTGAAATCATGTAACATTTCGTCAGGTTTCTATTTTCAATGGAATCGAAATAAGGATACTGAAGAGACAATGAGACTACCTAGTTTGGATACTATTGAAACACTACTGCGACGATCAAGAATTTACACCGTTATGATATATTATTTACATAATGAAATTTCATATTAAAGCGCCAGAGTTATTTTTAGAATTAAAAATTAAAAAAAACATACAAAATATATCACAACGGTGTATATAAACAACCGTAGTCATAACTTTTAATTTTTTTAATTAGAAGTAAATAAAAAAGTAAATGCGCGCTTTAACATAAAAGGAATAATATATATGAATACGCTGAGGTTCGAACACATGAAAGCTTGAAGGTATCACTACGGTTGATTTATCAACCGTTGTTATATACAGATAATCACCACGGTTGGTTTATCAACCGTTGTTATATACATATAAGTTTTATTCAATAAACAAATAAAATACAACCGCGCCTTAGTTTAGATATGTCACAACGGTGTAGGGATGAAGCGTTGTGAGCATGGCATCGTTGTTTACGCGTTTTGCAGTAGTGGTACCCTGAGGTGTTATGATGATTGCCCCAATTCCGTTTCCATAATGATTGACAGCTCCTTCAAAGATTAGTCCCCACTGGGAACCTGGTTCTGGCCCTTCACTGGGTATTGGTTCATTGCAGTCTTTGATTTTTAGATACATGACATCTTCGTCTGGGAAGTCAAATCTGACTGATTCCTGATCGTCAATCAGTTGATGGGCCAAATAATCAGCTAAAATACTTCCTTTGACGGCTTTTTAAGCACAGTACTCGATGTCGTATTCGGATGACAACATCTGCCAACGGGCAATCCTTCCCGTGAGAGCAGGCTTTTCAAAGACGTACTTGATTGGATCCATTTCAGAGATTAACCAAGTAGTGTGACGAATCATATACTGGCGAAGACGTTTGGCTGCCCAAGCCAGAGCACAACAAGTTTTCCCAAGCATAGTGTACCGAGTTTCGCAGTCGGTGAATTTCTTGCTCAAATAGTAAATGGCAGAATCTTTCCTTTTTGTTTCATCCTGTTGGCCAAGTACACAACCCATTGAGTCTTCCAAGACTTCCAACAGATATTCCTTAATACTGTCGAAGGCGGTTTGGCAGTCATCTGTCCAAACACAGTCCTGATTCTTTTTGAGTAATTTAAAAATCGGCGTACATGTCGCGGTCATGAGGAATATAAATCTGGAAATGTAATTCAGACGTCCCAGGAATCCCCTGACTTGTTTTTCAGTCTTTGGAGAAGGCATTTCTTGAATGGCCTTGACCTTGTTAAGATCGACCTCAATTCCTTTCTGACTGACGATGAACCCTAAAAGTTTCCCTGAACGGACACCGAATGTCCATTTGTTAGGATTCAAGCGGAGTTTATACTTTCTCAACCGCTCAAATAGTTTTGACAGGTGGTCACATGCTCCTCCTATGTTCTAGATTTGGCAATCATGTCATTGACATATACCTCGATTTCCTTGTGTATCATGTCATGAAACAGAGTAGTCATGGCCCGTTGATAGGTTGCCCCGACATTCTTCAACCTGAACGACATTACCTTGTAGCAAAAATTACCCCATGGGGTGATGAAGGAAGTTTTCTGCATGTCTTTCGGCGCCATTTTTATCTGATTATAGCCCGAGAATCCATCCATGAAGGAGAATACTTTGAACTTTGTTGTACTGTCAACCAGCATGTCAATGTGTGGTAAAGGAAAGTCATCCTTTGGACTAACCTTGTTTAGATCCCTGTAGTCTACACACATTCTGACTTTTCCGTCCTTTTTTGGAACTGGTATGATGTTGGCTAACCATTGAGGATATTCTGATGTGGCGAGGAAACCTGCGTCAATCTGTTTATGTAATTCCTCTTTGATTTTGATGGCCATGTCTAGATGAGTTCGTCTCAACCTCTGTTTTACTGATGGACATTCTGATCTCAACGGTAGATGATGTTCCACAATGCTGGTATCCAACCCTAGCATGTGCTGATAGGACTAAGCGAATACATCGGGAAACTCTTTGAGAAGCTTTGTCAAACTTTCTTTGATAGTTAGACTGAGCAGTGCTCCAATCTTGATTTCTTTTCTCTCTTCTTCTGAGCCCAAGTTGACTGTTTCCAACGGCTCCTTGTGAGGTTTAATGGACCTTTCCTCTTGTCTGAGTAATCGGGAGATCTCTTCTGGAATTTCTTCGTCATCTTCTTCTTCTGCCCCAAATACTAGGAATTCAAAGTAGGGAGAAGGCATCGGATCGTATGTTTCAACGGGGTTTAAAACAAGCAATCTGCATGACGTTATGATTTCTGTTTAGAAAAGATAGAGAAAATGCAAGAGTGCGTGCAGTGTATTTTCTGAAAACTGCTTATTTTTATTATTTGAATTGTTTTTTAGGATTACCATTTTCTGAAAAACGAAAAGAGAAAACAACAATTAATGCGAAAATTACAGAACGACGTTTATTTATTTATGATTTTGTCGATTCTTGAAACTACAGCCCTATAAAACAAAACTCAGTCGCTTTGGGCGAAGCGAAGAGGGATATTTATAGAAAGTGAGCCCTATCAAAACATCTGTTTCACCCGGGCAGGGCGAAAGGTTAAAGACGACAATTACTTTGACTTATGAACAATCTTCGGAACATCAACTGCAACCAATTGGCGGCGAACTCCTCGGTGAATCACAAAGTCTGGTACCTTCCTTGATTTGTCTTCAGAAATAACGCTGATTTCCGACGGAGCGGGATCGTTGGAATCTCTCTCCCAAGCAGAGTTGTCGTAGGAGGATTCCTCAGTTGTATTTTGTATAGTGTTTGTGCTCTTAGGTAGATCTCCCCATCCAGTTGGCTGAATGTCTTTGAGCCTGATATGGGAGCTTTCGAGAGTAGTGTATTTGACCATGAAGTCGTATTTGCCACTCGGTTATCCCAAGGTATGCCAAACTTCTTTGGGACTGGAGGAGTCATCTCTCTCGATGACGTTGACCTCGCGAAAAGCATAGTTAATGAATTCTAGTCCTGCAAACTTTGTGAATTCATCATCGTGCTGGACGTTTTCTGAATGACCTAAGTGTTGATCCCATGACATGGTGGAGACGCAGGTATTTTTTCCAATGATGCTCAGCTGATTTTCATTGTTCGGCTAATTTTCTTGCCCCAAGTCTCCTGGGTACGGCTGCCACATAGGCAGGCCATCCATTGGGCCATAATAGTCATGGTCAAAGTTGTATTTCATCGGAGTGTGTTCCTCTAATGAATTTGGCGGAGCACGACATCCTTCCGGATCACAATCTCCGTATATCATTTCGACGTCTGACCTCGGTATAAATCTCAGACTCTGTTCAGGATAACAAAATGGCGTAGGCACCTCTTCCTGAGACATATAACTGTCCTTGTTAAGATAGGACTTCCATTCCTCATCTGGGTCGGAGGAATCTCGCTCGTTGATGGTATGTACTTCTTGAGACACTGGGTGAAGGAAACCTCCACTATGGAAGAAGTTCTGAATGGGATGAAGACTTTCACCGTTAGCGGCAGTCTGGGTACAGGTTACAGAAAAACCAAGACCCTTCTTTGTTTTATTATCAGTAGGGATGACAAGCTGTCCTCTTCCTTTTGCGTTGTTACTCTCAATTAGTTTGAGAGCATCTTTGTATGGGGAAATCGATGTTCCTTTTTCTGACTGATTGTCATTGCTCACTAAAAGTGCTTGGAACTGAGTTCCAACGACCTCCTCTGGTTCTACACAAGTGGCCATTGATAGGTTACTCACGATCAAGGCTTGTTCTCCACATACCGTGACGAGTTGGTCATTCTTGACGAACTTCAGCTTCTGGTGAAGTGTCGAAGTGATTGCCTCAGCCTGGTGTATCCAAGGTCTTCCCAACAAATAGCTGTATGTTGCTCGGATGTCCATGACCTGGAAAATGACTTGGAAAGTGTGAGGACCGATGGTTATGGGAAGGTCGACTTCACCGATAACTATTTTTCTAGACCAATCAAATGCTTTGACGACGACCTCACTGCCTCTCATCGGATATCCTTTGAATGATATTCGCATTAGAGTGGACTTTGGCATGACGTTGAGAGCCGATCTGGTGTCTACCAGTACGCTGGCTAAAGCATCGTCCTGGCAGTTGACTGTGATATTGAGCGCCATGTTGTGGCTTTTGCCTTCTTCTGGCAATTCCTCATCACTGAACCCCAAGTTGTTGCAGGAAGTGATGTTAGAGACGATACTGTCGAATTATCGTATTGACACATCCTGTTCCACAAAGGCCTATTCTAAGACTTTCTGTAGAGCCTCTCTGTGGGCTTTGGAACTGAGTAAAAGAGATAACACATAGATCTTTGAAGGAGTTTGTAACAGTTGATCAACAATGTTGTATTCACTCCTTTGGATGAGCTTCAGCATCTCATCATCGCTCTTTGAAAGGTCGGGATCACTGGATTGACCGACCGGTGGATTGGGATCTTTTGTATGAAGTTCCTTTTCTCTGTTAGGTTCTCTAACTCCTCTGTTGAAGATTCGACCGCTCCGTGTTACTCGACTGATGTCTGCAATATTCACGACGGAGGGCAATGGAATTTCCTTTCCATTCTCAACTGTTGTTGCACCGTATTTGTAAGGGATCGCCTTAGCTGATTCATACGGTAGCGGTCCTGGCAGATAAATAACTACAGGAGCCTTTTGATTTTTCTGACTGTCGTAAGTAACTTCAATCAGTTCCTGGCTAAGAACTTTTGATTCGTCAAGTAGAGGGATGATGGTACAAACATCCTTGGTTCTTTCAGGATCAGAGATTACAACCACATCTTTAATCTGATCAGCGAAATAGTATGGCATCTAGTTGATAGACCCCGAAACTGAATATTGTTGAATCTCTTTGCGGTCCAACTGACTCTGAAGGGCTGCTTGCACGAGGTAGCATCCTTGATTATTTTCCGAGCAGACTCTACAGCGCTCGTAGTTATGTGGTAGCACTTGGTCACGTCTGCTTTGAATGCAATGTAACCTCACTAGATCTATTTCCATCGATCGAACATCCTGACTCTGATGCCTAGTAGGGTTCCCATTAACCACATTGATTTGTTGCGTGTCTTCATCCATATAAATCAGAAGCCACCAGTGGTTTAACAAGTGTTGTAAAGTTCTCTGAACGAGAGTGCAACCTTGGTCGCTCTCCCGACATACTGTACAGTTCAGATAATCATGTGAAGTGAGAAAACTGAGTTGGAATTTCTTGGCGTGCAACTCCACCAAGCTGGTATTCATCAAACGAATATCGAAGATTTGAATCATGTTGATCTGATAGGGATTTCTATCACGGTAGTCCTGGAGCCACCCAAGATCCATCTGATGTTGGAGGGCTTCTTGTACAAAAGAGCATCCCTGTTTGTTTATCAAGCAAGTCAGATAGGAATCGTAATCATGCCGTGGCAGATTATGATACTGGCTTTTCCTTGAGTGAATTGCCACTAAGTTGACATTTATTACACGAATGTCGTGGTTCTGAATGACGTTAGAATTTGTATAAGTCGTGTTAACTCCACGAACTAGATGCTCTTGGATCAATCCGAGATCCAACTGTTCCTGTAGAGCTGATTGCACCACAGAACAATCCTGATTATTTTTAGAGCAGATATCACACTGGTGATAATTATGAGGTGGCATATGGCCGTATCCATTCTGTCTATAATGCATCTTGACCAAGTTGGTCCTTAATAAGAATACATCATGAATTTGATAGCAGTTATTGGACTCTCCCTCTATCAAATTTACTGCGGCTTTCTCGTGTTGAGGCAGTGGGTTTGTGAGAACATTTAGATTCATATCTTTGAAATGTTATGCCCTGGTCCTCCTTGGTGGTAAGGGCAAGTCTGATATGATTTAAACCAAAAAGGCGAATTCTCCGGTACTGTAAGAGGAGACCTGGTTTGGACGTGTCCCTTGACCAGTAATAACGGAAATAGTTCTGCGTACAACACCTGTATAGGATCAAACCCTGGTGGTCGCGTTGTACGATTGTTGTTGTATGGAGGGCGAGCCCGCTGAAGAGGTTGTTGTGTCCTTTGCAGATATTGTTGTTGATTCGTTTGGCTCTGAGCAACCCGAGGTTGATACGTAGGAACAGATGCGGGGTTGATAGCAGGAGTTATGGCTGCTACTGGTTGGTATCGTCGCCTTTGCTTTCCGAGAGAGATATTGCCAATACCTTGCTCTTTTTTCTTAGGGAGAGCACTACCGTATCGTTTTGTATTACTTGATGATCCAGCGTCTTTAACTAACTGTCCTTCTCGGACTGCTTCCTCAAGACGAATTCCCATGCCCACCATCTCAGTGAAGTCACTGGGCACACTGGCAACTATTCTGTCATAGTAAAATGAGCTTAAGGTTTTCAAGAAGATCTTTATCATCTCTTTTTTCCTTAAGAGGTGGACAAATTTGAGCGGCAATTTCACACCATCTCTGAGCGTACTCCTTAAAGGTTTCCTTGTCCTTCTGTGACATCGATCTGAGTTGATCTCTGTCTGGTGCCATGTCCAGGTTACACTTATATTGTTGAACAAAGGCAGCGCCAAGATCTCTGAAAGTGCTGATCTTAGTGCGGTTTAAACCCATGTACCATTTGAATGCAGCACCGGTTAAACTATCCTGAAATTAGTGAATTAGTAGCTCCTGGTTCTTTGTCTGAGCTGAAATTTGCCGAGCGTACATCACTAAGTGGCTTTGAGGGCAAGAGTTACCGTTGTACTTAAATCGGGTACCTGGAACTTGTTTGGAACTTTCACATTGGGGACCAAACAAAGGTCTGCGGTGTCCTTTCCAAATAAATCCTGACCGTGAAGGGCTTGCAGTTCTTTCTGCATCTCCAAGAATTATTCCTGGAACTCATTCATTCTGTCGAACATACTTTCATTTCCACCAGAAGGTATCTGTGGAATCTTTCCTTCCGGGACAGTGTGTACCACGGGTGCTGGTATAGTCATTATGGCCGAGACTCTCGGTGCCTCCCGAAGTTTGTAACCTTCAGGAGTTGTTGTCATGCCCCTGGCATCTTCGCTTTCCCGAAGTTTGTAACCTTTAGGCCCAGCGGCTCCTGCTGAAGTTTTCGGATCTTTAGTGATCGGCGGAATATATCCCTCCGGGATATAGTTGAGTGGCATGCCCCAGGGAAGATCTTTCGGCATTTTGCACCTAGGGTCATACTTTTCCACTATGGGCGTTGATGTGATCTCTGAGATCACAGGCCTTTGTTGTTGCATTTGAGCTCCTGCTAGAGCTTGCATGTCGTTATAAAGCTTTCTCAGATCCTCTTTCAGAGTGTCGATCTCTTCTCTCAACTCTCTTTCTCTTCCTCGAGATCATCCATCTTTTTCTGACGATTGGCCCGAGTATTGTACGAATGAGGCAGTTTGACTCTAGAATCGAGACGCAAATGTGAAATTCATAGGTAAGAAGAATGCGTTACGTGAGAATGATGAATGATATGCAATGATTATATTAATTGTATATATTTTTTGTTTATTCAAAGTAAACTTTGACAATTAGATTGCAAATATCAAATAGTGGGGAAACCCCATTTTATTGAATTCAAAGATTGCGGAAATGGAAATATAGTAATTTACAAAGTGCTGTAAAAGGAAATCTAAACTTATGGGTCCTGAGTCCTCTCTGAGGAGAGCTCAAGTGCGGGTTCCGGTACTTACCTTTTCTTTGACCGGGGCTCTTGGGCCGTTGTCGGGTTGTCATTCCTTTGCCAAGTGAAAGGAGTGAGCAAATTCCTTTGGTCATCCTGATTTTCTACATCATGTTGCTCTAAAATCTCAATCAGAGCATCTTTATCTTTCAATAGTTGTTGTATTTTCTTGCACTCTACATTGAGAATACGATACTTGTTCCTCCAAGACCTCTTCTCCTGCTGAACTTTGTTGAGAGTAACCTGAAGTTTTTCTGTCTAAGACATAAAATAAAGGACAAAGTCCCTTAATGGAAGAACTTCCTGACGAGGGTAAGGCATCCTCAGCTTGAGAGCTCTAGTTTGTACCCAGTGGAGATAAGGCTCCACCAAGACACAGTCTAGTTTTCCTAGAGACTCTCTTCCTTTCCTATGAACGTGTTTCTAGGCATGCACTATTTCCATCTTTAGTGCCCTATCATTTTCTCCTTCCTTGAAGAAAAGACCTTCCAGATGAGCATTACGCGAGACATGCCTCATCAGGTATCCAAATTGACGACGAACTAACACTGGATGATAGTTGATTCCTCCCTTAGTTCCTATAAGGGGTATATTTGGGAAATTTCCACAATGGTCAATGATTCTGATCCCGTCATAGATTCGATTGTACCAATCAATGTCAGAGTTGGTAAGAGACATGATTCTCTGCGTCCAACGTAAAGTATTCTTTTGATCCCAAAATGCAGCAGACTTGGGTAAGTGGGAAGTGAACCATTTGTATAGCAGGGGTACACAACATGTGATTATTCCTCCGCTGTACAAATTCCTTAAGTGTACTGAATGATAAGCATCTGCGAGCAAGGTCGGTACAGGGTTTCCAATCAGAAAAACCTTAATGGCATTGATATCTACAAAGTTATCGATGTTGGGAAACAAAAATAACCCGTAGGTGAGCAAAACAAAGATGCTCTCGAAAGCGGCCACGTTCCCTATACTAGAAAAGTATAGAGCTTTCTTTGTCAAGAACTGGGTTGGCAAACCCTTGATTCCCCCCTTAGTGGTCAGGTGAGTCCTGACCTCTGACTCGTCCAAATAGATTGCTCTCGCAATGGTTTGATCCTTTGGAATTTCTTCCAGTCCAGAAAAGGGAGCTTGGTCAGTAATATGCAAATCAGTCAGGTGAGAGTACTCCTCCAGTGTTGGTGCTAGCTAATAATCCGAGAATGTGAAAAACTGATAGACCGGATCGTAGAACTGGATTAGTGTGGACAAGATTCCTTCGATTACATGAACCCTTAACAGAGATAGCAGTCCTCCATACTTGGCTCTGAAAGCCTCGGAGTTGGTGATCATTCTCGCCAGACCTCTTAAATCCTCTAGTTTTGGAACCTTGAAGGTGTACTTGTGAGTTTTTCTTCTACCTAAATCCATTAGCGCAATCTCTTTATCTGACATTTGCAATCATTGTCTTAGTTTAATTTGAAAAAGAGAGACTAGAAGAGAAGTTTTTTCTTTTTTTTTTTTAATGTTTTTAAGATAAATGCATGAATGCAGCACACAAAAACATAGAAAAAACATGGGGTCAAAGGGTCCTTGTCATGAAGTCAAGGCTCTGCCCATCCCCAAAGGTTTATACTGGTGATGTTTTGTACCTGTCCGCAAAATCATTGACCCCTCTTGGGATAACAACAACAAGCGGATCGCCAGCGAGCTGATGTTTCTTAGAGTGATCTCAAATGAGGGTAGTATCGCGTGACAACTATTTCTGATAGCTTCCGCACTACAAAATGGTTTCAGTATACTAAAAACCTCAGCTTCTCAGATAACCCAATCGACCACACTACTTTCAACAACCAAATTCGTATAGGCAATGTATCTGCAAAGGGAGTCTCCACTGAGTCTAATGGTTGACCGGGGACTCTTAACTGGGATTCACTCCCCGTAAGATTACCTGTATAATGCCATCCCCTATCTTAGGTGTATACTCAATCTTTCCACATGCGGCATCACACGCATTCCCATTAGCAGAAAAATAAACACAGATATCAATTAGGAAAAGCAGTATATATATTTGTCTTAATCATCCTAGACCTCTAGTCTTATGATCCTATACAGACAATGACTCTCCAGCAGAGTCGCCATTTCTGTGACATTTTGTTGAATTTAAATCTCTCACCCTAAAAGAGGCTAGGAAGAATGCCTCCCACTGTGGTCGCCACTTTTCTGTAGCGCGATTTTGTGGTTTCGAATCACTATCACTTTGGAACTACAGTTTGATTAATTTTTTATCCTGTTGAGCTGATTAAGGAATGGAAATAGATGTCTCCAATTAAACCTGCTTGAAAACTGAGATTATACAGTCAAAACTGTTGGTTTATAGATGCTATCAAGAGGGGGTTCTTCTTTAGGGTTATTCGCTTAAAAACAATGTCTAGGCTATTGGTAAGATGTTAGGTCTGATGCTTTTCGATTGATGTGTGAAGGTAAGGGATTTTGGGTTTTTGATTAGTATGCTCGCTAAGATTTTTGCAATCTTATGCCTACGTATTCCCGAAACAGGGAAATCAGAGCGACCGTAGTTCCTCCTATTCTATGGGAGGAAAGAGGTGTTTTGGTGTCTTGTTCAAAGCCCAAGACATGAAGCTAAAGGTGATTTGTATCTTGTTCAAAGCCCAAGATGTGAAGCTAAAGGGTTTGGGCCGAGAGAGAATTTGTCATCTCTAAAGAGGAGTTGTTGATGTTTGTATGCTGTGAGCAAGGCACAACTTTGATGCTAAAAGGTTGATTGACTCAACCAGGGTTTTCTTTATACAAATCCTAAGAGGAGGCGGGAAGTTTAACTTTTCCGGGGAAAATGTTCTTTCTGTCTTGTACAAAGCCCAAGATTGAGGCTAAAAGGGATTTTGACTCCATTGGGGAGAATGTATCTTGTATAAAGCCCAAGATGGAGGCTGAAATGGTTTGACTTAACAAGAGAGTACTTTTATCTGTCCTGTATAAAGCCCAAGAGGGAGGCTAAAAAGTTTGGCTCGACAAGAGAGTCTTGAACATGTGATTGACTCAACAAGAGAGTCTGAAGGTTGTTTGACTCAATGAGAGAGTCTTTTATACTCAACAAGAGAGTGATTTGCTGTCTCGTACGAAGCCCGAGATGGAGGCTAAAAGGAGGCTGACTCAACAAGAGAGTCTTTTATACTCAACAAGAGAATGATTTATATGTCTTGTACAAAGCCCAAGATGGAGGCTAAAAAAGGGATTGACTCAACAAGAGAGTCTTTTATACTCAACAAGAGAGAGTTTTATATGTCTTGTACAAAGCCCAAGATGGAGGCTAAAAGGGGATTGACTCAACAAGAGAGTCTTTTATACTCAACAAGAGAGTGTTTTTCTATCTCTTACGAAGGCCGAGATGGAGGCTAAAAAAGGGATTGACTCAATAAGAGAGTCTTTTATACTCAACAAGAAAGTGTTTTATATATCTTGTATAAAGCCCAAGACGGAGGCTAAAAGAGGGACTGACTCAACAAGAGAGTCTTTTATACTCAACAAGTGAGTGTTTTATATGTCTTGTACAAAGCCCAAGACGGAGGCTAAAAAAGGTGGTTGACTCAACAAGAGAGTCTGACAAGGTTAGCTCCGCTGGGGAGAATCATTTGTACAAATCCCAAGAGGAGGCTGACTTACTGCTCAGGATTATTGAGATCCTGAAGCAGGTCCAGGTGTGGGGAACTCTCATGGGAGAGACCAGAGTTTCTCCTTATGTTTGAAAGGAACTTGAGAATGTCTTTGAGACTCAAGGGTCTTAGACTGTCCAAGTCTAGAGTTTTCTCTATGGTACTATGCCCTAGAGGAGGTATGGGCATTAAGGGATGAGTATCAACTCTACAACGGCCGGAGTTTTGACGCTGGAAAGACTGTTCTAGCAAAGGATGACTAAGTTCTGTCTTATACCTTTAAAAGGTCATTAGGGTCCTTGTATTAAGCCCAAGAGAAGGCATGAGAACTTCTAAGAAGCCGAAGGGTCCTTGTACAACTCCCAAGAGGAGGCGAGGATGCTTTTAGGAAGCCTGTGGGTCCCCAAACCAAGAGAAGTACAAGAAATGAAATTCACCGAGAAGAGATCATTCCAGGAAAGTTTGAGAATTTGGAAGAAACTCAAGAGATGCTATTCACGGAGAAAAGATCATCTCTAGGGAGTTAGAGTTTCTTTGACAATTTCTAAGGGTGACAGTCTGAGAAAAGGTTCACCGAGAATACTACCTTTCTCTTTGTTCCATATTGTTTAACCCCAAGAGAAGGGAAGACTGTATCTGGAAATCCTATGGGGATCTAGTTTTGTTTGTATTTAAGAGTGACCAACAAGGCTTTACCTAGTGCTAGACATAGTTGTCGGGGAAAACTCTAAATAACTATACTAGTATTACACAGTGGATATGTGACAAGTATATAAAAGGATGTGAAAGAAGACTTACAGTGAAGCAGCCCCACAATACAGTTATGTACATATGAAAGAGGTAAATGAAAGCGGATAAACACTTACCCGTTGTAGAGCTTCCATGCTGTTTGATTAGTTGTTCAACAAAGAAAGTTTTGATAACAACATATATTTGAATTCAAAATCAAAGGAGAAAGTGCTTTGAAAAGATTGTTGGGGCTTACAGCTCGAGGAGAGGCCCAAGTTTTAACGATGATTGCACCGTTGTTTTAAAAACTGTACAAAGGGACTTATACAATACGTGAGGCCCAAAAAGTTTTTATGTACAAGGGGGTGGGTCTTACACTCTATTAGAGGCCCAAAGATTTTGAAAAGAAAAGAAATGGGGCTTACAACACGAGGGGAGGCCCAGATGATTTGTTTTTGAACTGGCGATCGCGCCGAGATTTTTCTTTTAACGCAGAGGGACTTATACAATGTCTGAGGCCCAAAAAGGTTTTGGTTAAAAGGGGATTGGGTCTTACACTCTATTAGAGGCCCAATAATTTATTTTTGTACAAGTGGTGGGGTTTACAGCTCAAGGAGAGGCCCAAATGATTTTTGTTATAAAGGCGACGATCGTACCGAACTTTTTGACGGTATCGGGACTTATACAATACACTGAGGTCCAAATTATTTTGGTTTTAAAAAAAAGGTTTGGGTCTTACACTCTATTAGAGGCCCAGAATGGTTTGAAAAAGTTTGATGAGGGTTGAATTAATCAAAACCCTAATTTGTTTTCAAAATATATTTTAATTGAATAAAAATTCAATTAAAATGATCAAAATTGTTAAACAATGTGTGAAAACAAATTGTGATCTTGGATCAATGTTTCAAAAATCATGTTTCTATCCATAAAATGATTGGAAATCAATTAAATTTGGAAAATCAAGGGAGAAAAACATTTTTAAAATGTTGAAAAACAAATAAAATATTAATTCTTTGTAAAAATATCAAGTATATGAAATAATTAATATTTTTAGGATTTTTTGGTAAAATGAAATATTTTAGCATTTTTGTCAATTATTAAAAAAGAATCAACTCAAAATCATTAAAAACTAGAGAGAAATTAATTTTTGAATCAATTAAATAAAATCACAAAATTCAAATATTCAAATATTCAAAAAATGGCGCCAAGAACATGCCAAGAACATGCGTTACCCTTTATTTCTGCAGATTTGCATTTTCTATCCAATCTCATTGAATACTTGATGATATAATGCAATCTACATATCAATCTGCTCGTTTTCACCTCACGATCATGTCTATGGTCTTTAACTTCATTTATTTTAAGCATGGAATAAGAAACCAAAGAGAAATCTCAAGAACCCTCTTGCATCCGGTGATCGTGTTTTGTGTTAGAGGTGTTGCAAGCTGGTTCCAATGATTTGCACAGCTTCCTTAGGTGCCAAGTGATGTGTCTGAATGCTTGGAGTGGTTTGAAACAAGCTGGAACTGAAGATGGTACCCCAACTGCAAGTCTGCTAAAAGCTTGAACAGTTGGATAGTGATTTTGAGAAATCAGTGTTCCAGATGTTGTTTAAGTGTTTGGATCACTTCTATATGATGTTTATGAGGTGTGTGTGTGATTGGTTTGGTTGTAATTGCTCTCAAACTCAAAACCCGATAGTGACTTGCTTTGGAAGGCAATTTTGGAGTGAAGGAAGAGATTTTGAGGAAAGCATCTGTTTGATGGCTTTGGTGTACTCAAACTGAGCACAAATAAGCTCTATTTATAGTAGATCAAGTTTATTTTGCAAGCAATAGTGAATGGCAACTGCTGCAGAAGTTTGGCAAATGTTGATCAATAGGAATCCAAGTCTCCTCTAGCCATTGACTAGAGGTTAGAGCACAGGATGCTGGTTCCCTAGTTCTTGGATAAGTCTTGACTGAATTCAGTTGGAAAGGGCTCAGTCCATGCCACCTTGGTGCATCCATTAAATGCTCCAACCCAAAATTGGAGTCTTGTCCCTCTTTTAGGCATTTCTAGGTTTGGCATGCTACTTTTGGTTCCAAGGACTTGGGAGGCTGATAGATCAATGTTTGTCCCTCATTGGTATCCCCCTGAGGTGTTCAGATGGATAAACTTATTTGTCATTTGCAAATTTTGCTCAAATCGAGCAAAATGCACAAATCTGCCTTGCCATGATAGTTTGCAGCAAGGCACATTGTCATTGTCATATCTCATGGCTTAAGTGGAGTTTCATGGAGTTCTTGGCCATTTTGGAAAGCTATTATATGATACAACACATGTGTGATCATAGTTTGTCTTGATACTTTTTGGATCCAAGTGAAAAATCCCCCTACTTTTGAAAAAAAAAAGACAGATTCTGACTTAGTGAAAATTTCACTAAGTGTTGGAAAAAGTGGCATTTCATGTTTTCAGCCATTTTGATCCAACCATAACTCAAAATCTATGGTGAATTGGAATGAGGTGTAGTTGACAATTTTAAAGTATGCCATGAGAGCTACAAATCCATCTTTGGATCAGCCAAAATGGTTGCTTGGATCTCAAGTTATGATCCTTGGAAGTTGGTACCACTTTGTTCCATAACTTAGAAAATTTCCAAGTTTTTTATGGTTACCCCTTTTACAAGTTATCCCACTTTTCTTGATTTTTCTTGATGAATGATGATCCCAATCACATATTAACATCATTTTAGGGTCAAAGAACCATACTTGTGAAAAATCTCAAAAAGTCAAAGTTGAATTTTGTGCACAGTTGACTTTTTGTCAAATGAACTCCAAATTGTGCGATCCTCTATGAAATCAAGTCCTTGACCTAAATCAAACTTGAAGGATTGATTTCATAGGTGTTATAGGGTGTATTGAATCATGTCCCAAGGTTTGGGAGCATGCCTGGGTCAAAAGTCAAAGGCACATGTGACTTTTCCCCAGAAACCCTAATTGTGGTTCTGATGAATTTGAAACTTGTTGATCAAGCTTCTTGGATCAATCCATTGTTGCAAATGGATCAATGTAGTGTGTTAGAGACCCTCAAATCCTCTCTTGAGGTCTTGGCTCATATTTTGTCCCAAAAGTCAACTTAGGGGTAAATTAGGTCAAGAAACCCTAATTCCAGATTTTTTTATGAATGCATCCCCTGAGGCAGAATTGACTTGATGATTGGGTTCATGATGTCCCTTAGAGCATCTTAGGTTGTGCTTTGAAGACTTTGGCTCATGCTTAGAGGAAAATTTCCATCTGGAGGCCCCAGTCGACCAAAACCCTAATTTGGTGACACTGGCGATCTTGAGGCTTAATCCACTTGGAAAGTTGCAACTTTGTGCTTGATTCTTGAGGTGGGAGTCCTCTTGATCCATTATGGATATTTGAGAGGTTTAGACAAGTTCAAGATCAAGTCATTCCTTGATTGATCCTTTGTCTAAGATCTCTGAGAGGGCTTGAAAACCTAAGTTTGATTGTAGTGGTTGCTCACCCATTTTTGGGGAGACTAATAAGGTATAATGGTCCATCCATACTGTGATGATGATTTGCACAATGATGGAGAATATTAGTGGTCAAAATTTGGGGTATGACACCAGCGGGGAGTGAAGATTGGAGCGGACCTCCCCGACATTGCAAGAAAGCAATTGTGAGAATGCCAATCTCTTCGCATGGAGCGCCGCCGAGATGCCCGACTTGGACCCATCCGTCGCCTGCCATCAACTTACGATTGACCCGGCCGTCAAAGCAGTAGCACAACGTAGGAGAAAGTAGTCTCCGGAGAAAATGGAGGGTGCAGAAAAAGCTGTAAAGGACCTCCTCGAGGCCAAATTTATTTCGGAGGCCACGTACACCACTTGGCTGTCCAACGTTGTACTTGTGAAAAAATCTAATGGCAAATGGCGAATGTGCATTGACTACACCGATCTTAATAAGGCGTGCCCGAAGGATGCCTACCCCTCCCCAATATCGATAAACTTGTTGATAATTCTGCCAGTTTTAAACTTTTATCATTCATGGACGCCTACTCGGGCTATAACCAAATTCCAATGGCAATGAGCAAAAAAAATACACGACCTTCATGACCGGATCGGGCAACTATTACTACAATGTAATTCCCTTTGGACTGAAGAACGTCGGCGCGACATATCAAAGAATGATGAACAAAGTCTTCCGGGGAGAGATAGGCGACATGCTCGAAGTCTATATGGACGACATGATCGAAAATCCCACGAGGAAACCGATCACACCGCCCATCTAAGGAAGGTCTTCGAACAGGCCAGAAAATAAAAAATGCGTTTCAACCTGGAGAAGTGCACGTTTGGCGTCCGGGCAGGCAAGTTCCTCTGCTTCTACTTGACGGAACGAGGAATTGAAGCCAACCCCAATAAATGCTGAGCATTCTCTGAGTTTTCGATGCCCAAGTCAAAGAAATCTATTCAGTCCCTTAAAGGGATGCTCGCGTCATTGTCCCATTTCGTGGCCAAGTCTGCCCAACACGCCTTACCATTCTTCAAACTCCTCCGCAAGGAGGCAGCGTTCCAATGGACCAAGGAATCTGACAAGGCTCTCCTCCACCTGTAACGGGCACTTTCAGAGCCGCCCGTTCTCTCTCGCCTGGACAACGGCGAAACTTGGTACATATACCTCGCCGTGGCAACCAAAGCAGTAAGCGCCGCTCTTATTCGCGAGACGCCTGATGGGCAGAAGCCCATATATTTTACGAGCAAAGCACTGCAGGGACCAGAGTTGAGATACCACCAGATTGAAAAAGTGGCACTGGCCCTCATCAACGCAGCTAGAAGACTGAGACACTACTTCCTAGCCCACACAATTGTGGTTCGAACAGATCAACCCGTAAAGTAGCTATTGGGATGACCAGACATGGCCGGTAGAATTCTCAAGTGGTCGCTCAAGCTATCCTAATTCGACATCCAGCATGAGAGCAGGAAAGCCCTCAAAGCCCAGGCCCTGGCCGATTTCATCGCATAAATGACGTTCATAGACTCTTCCACTTGCGGAACACGGAAATGGACCATTTTCATAGACAGGGCCTCCAGCTCGGCGGGAAGCGGGCAGACATCATACTGGAAAGCAACGAGGGAATCATCGTTGAAGTTTCACTCACCCTATCCTTCCCCACCTCTAATAACCAGGCAGAGTATGAGGCCTTCCACGTCGGGTTGCGCTTGGCCGAAGACCTTGGCGCAAAGGAAGTCGTTATTTGCACAGACTCACAACTCGTTGCCCTTCAAGTTCAAGGGGAATATCAAGCCAAAAACGACAACTTGACCGAATACTTAGCCCTGGTCAAGAGGAGGATGATGAAGTTCGCAGCGGTAGAGGTAAAACATGTTCCTCGCGAACACAATGTTTGGGCAGACGTTTTGTCCAAACTAGCCAGCACGAAGAAGAAAGGTGGAAACAGGTCCATCATACAAGAAGTACTTCCTCGACCCAGCATTGAGAAGGCTTCCCCGATGCTCGACGTACAAGTGATCGACGACAACAATTGCTGGATGACCCCTGTTTACAACTACCTCACTAGAGACGAACTCCCATCCGACCCCAAAGAAGCCAGCGTAGTCAGGCAAAGAGCCTACTCCTACGTCCTGGTCGAAGACAAACTCTACATGCGAGGGTTCTCCATCCCGCTACTCAAGTGTGTCGAAGAAGAAATTGTCGCCCATATTTTGCGCGAAATTCATGAAGGAATTAACGCCCAACACCTGGGAGGAAGGTCCCTTGCCCGAAAGGCCCTCCGAGCAGGGTACTACTAGACAACCATGTTGCATGATGCTAGAGAGCACGTAAATAAATGTGACAAGTACGAACGACACGGGGACATGCACCTAGCTCCCCCTAATGAACTCAAGGCTATTGTCACTCCCGGGATTTTCATCCAAGTACAAACGCCAAAGTGGCGCTAAAACAGAGTCGCCAGTAATGTGTATTTATCCCAAGAGAGGGAAAGGAAACACTGAGTAAACCTGAGGGAAGGGAAAAGTATGGTCTCGCGACCAAGAAAAACGGGTAAGGGAGTCGGTTATGCGAGGGGAAGGTGTTACCACCCCCACGCGTCCATCGTACTCGATGGGATCCACGCTTGTTGTCTCGATCAAAGGGTGTCGTCGTCTGAAGCTCTACTGCTACTGGAAAGAAAAAGGAACAGGTACGGGAAGGAACGAGGAAACAGGGAAGAAAAGGAAAAGAAGTGACTCAATAGGACGTCCTCGGAGTCCTAGGCCTACGTATTCCCTCGTGCAATGGGAAAGTCAGAGTCAACGTAGTTCAGACACGAACTAGGTGGAGGTTGCTCGCCAAGACATCACCGTCTTGTGCCAACTTACCCTCAATCTAACCAAAGAGAGGAAGTCAGAGCAGTCGTAGTTCAACTTAACCAAGGATGGATTTGCTTTGTTTATGTTTTTTTTAACGGAAGACGCCAAGGTTCGCGTTCCAGAAGTTAGGTGTCGCAGCTCGTTGTACGGAGTCTTAGGCATTTACCCGTTTGCGGTAGAACGGAAATGACGCATCCTTAATGAGTGGAGTGAGGAAGATGAGAGGAGAATTGTTTGTTTTTGTCTTTTAAGAAGAAGTGTTTTGATTATTTTGTGTTCATAACAAGTATTGCACTAAAGTCTATGACATAGGAACGAATGCCTCGCATGGTCGTCCTAACAGGACGTATGCTAAACACTCTAGAAAGGCGAAGGGAAACCCTTCTCCTTCCATTTCCCATGTACTTAAGGCTCATGGCGTACAATACTTGTTGCCTTTATTACATGCTTTTTGATTTTTGTTATGAGATGAGAAAGATACTCAAAGGAAGAAAGGAAAAAAAGTCTAAATGGGGGAAAGACTAATAATCCTAATGTTGTCATATATGGATGTCCTATGGTTATGTGGGGCATAAGAACCACCTAAGTCTAAAGAGAAGAGAGGGATATCACTATATAATGCTTATCCTACCTCTCCTTAATCAAAATTAAGGATGAGCTAGGATCCCTAAGGGATGTGTGAAAGTTCTACACAATCAAGCATTATATCATGCTATTCACAAAAGAGAAATAGTAATGAAAGAGATGAGATGAAGAAGATATGAGTATGGATTAACATCCAAATACTCAAATGTCTTACCTCTTCCCCTACACAAAAGGTTAGTATATAATCAATCACAAGTAATGAATTCAAGTGAAAGAAGCTAAACAAACAATACTAGTTGTTTTAGGAGGACAACTTAAGAAGAAAGTAAAGTTCAAACCAAAAAGGAAAGGTCCTAATGGTAAAGGGGCATGCCAAGTCAGTATGTATATGTTAAAGGATCCTACTAATGTAAACATGCCATATGAACTCAAACAAAAGCAAACTATGCACTAGACAATCATACAAATGCAAATGAAACATACATAATGCAATATGAATGCAAATGAATCATGAATATGGATGAATGCATATGTAAGCATCAAATTCAGAACTGAATGACATTTAAGGATGTATGGAGATGTCATTAAAATGGCATAGAGTTCATGAATGCACCTATGGATCAAGTAGAAAGAAGTGGAAGCAAACATCATTCAAGTTCCAACAATGAAGCATACTTGTAATGCAAGTAAGAAATGAAGATGAAAATTGAACAATCATGCCATATGAATGCAAGTCAGTATCTCATTACATTTGAAATGACATTTAGAAGTCAAGGATGGAAGCTCAAAGTCCCCACAAGTATCACATTCAAGCACATTGATGATTAAGAACCAACTAAGTTCAAACAAGTTCAAGTAAGCATCCAAAGATTTATGAACTTAAGAAACATGTAAAGTGCAATTATAGGTCATGGAATATGGTTGAGGATGATTACAAACAGAAGTGAATCATGTTCAAGTGATTGTTCAAGATCATGCAAGTGTTGGTACAAACATACACTCAAAGAAGATCCAAGAAGAATGCATAATTACACAAGGTATTTCAAGTTAAAACAAATGCATACAAGTCATGTAAGGATGAACTTTGAATGACCTATAACATGAGGAGAAATGACCTACAATATTCATGCATCATGCATTAATAGGCCTCAACAAATGGTCAAAGAAGATAGCACACAATGCTCATTAAGACCTAAACATAAGTCTTCTACGTTCACACAAACCAACATGCTTTCATACAATCCACAAAGTCATGTTAAGATGATGGGAAAATTGATAAAAGGCAATCAAATTGAGGTACAATCAGTGTGTAAGCATACTCCAAAAGGATGGCTCAAAAAACATTAGGGATCATGCTCAAAGATGTTTCACAATGCCATACAAAACACACAAACAATTGGCTTCAAAGACCTCACTCAAAAGTCAACAAGAAATGACTAGAAAAATTCACAAAAAATGAATAACATGACTCAACATATCATAATTGTATACACCAATTATTAGGAAAAAAATCAGGGCACAACTATGTCAAACAAAATTAGAATGAAGCATAGGTCATGGTTAAATGCACAAACAAAGGAAAATAAAAGAAAATTCATGAAAATATGCCAAAACATGATTAAATCAGAAACTAAAATATGTAAAATTTATTTAAATGTTTCTAGATGCTTCATGCATTTTTGTAGAATTTTTGGATGCTTGAATGTATTTTTAAAAATTAAAAACCAAACAATCATGCAAAAGAATATAAAACAACAAGAAATAAAGCCTGGGGGGTGCAGCACAAGTAATTCCACAGTTCAAAGTCCCTTGGGCTCAGAGAGAGGGGGTGTGCATAACAAATTGAGTCCAGTCCAAAACACGCGCTCAGGGATGGTCCATACCATGGATGTTAGTCAAATTCTTTGACTCATCCAGAGCCATTGGATGAAGTCAACATCTGATCATCAAGAAAGTACACACATCTAACAAACCACATTGCGTGCTCATGATAAGATATGATGATACAACCACATGCAAACACCAAATTCAAATTAATCCAAAAATTAGAAGCACGTGAGGGGAGTGTGGTTCATTAATGTGCTGGCATGTTATCGTCCCTTGGATCAAAAGCATCTAACAGCCACGACTTAAACTGGACTCAGGCTAGGGTTTATATGAGTTCATCAACTCAGGTGCCCGGAGAAGACTCTGGTCGTCTTCTCCGGTGATCCTCTGCCGTGGACAAAATTTCAGGTGACCAGAAACACACAAACCTTATATCAAAATGTTCCTCTCAACTAGTAGATCATGAATCTAGCATCAAAAATCACAAACAACACACATACAGAGAGAATCGAAGCCAATAAGTTTGCCCTAAGATTTTCAACTAAGCACATAAGGTGCCTATCAACTAGCCAGAGGTCACATTGCTCCTACTGAGCTTCAATCATGCAAAAACAAGTGAAATTAGATCAAAAGAGAACAAGAGGCTTGAACTGAAACCTGTGCTTTTTACTGCTTCCTTAGCTTCAAAGAATACCAGAGGTGAGGTTCCACTTGTTTCTCGAACTTTATTTTGGCCAAATAAAGGCTATGAAGAAGCTTAGAAATTCTTGAAAATCAACTGCTGAATGTGTGAATCAATCTGGATATAGCAGCTTGAATCTCTTCCTTTACTCTATTGATGCTTCTTGATGAAGAATGGAGGAGAAAATTGTAAAGAGAATGAGTAAATCTTCGAGAGAAAGAGAGAAAAGATTGAGAGAAAGAAGGTGGAAATTTCAGAGAAGTGTGTAGAATGAAGTGTGTTCCTTTCAATTCTGTTAGAGGGAGCCTTATATACCTTGAGTTAACTGTTAACCACCTTGGTTAACAGTTAGAACTCTGATTAGGGTGAGTTAGTCAACTGAGTGAGTGAGTCAAGTTAGTTAGACACGAGTTGTGTGGTTTTTGTTTAAGTGTGGAGAGATTATGGAGTGTTATGGTGGTGGTGAAGGGTATTGAACAACATGGCTTGCTCTGCAAGTTTTTTCTTCTTTCTTTTGTGTTTGAATATATATAGTAACAAGTACATGGTCATGCAATGTGTGTAAGGGACATGTTTAACTTGTTAGGGTAATGTCATGTATGAAGGGCTGATGTATGTGAGTCATGCGCATGTAAAAGTAGGAAAAGAACAAAGTCTGTCTTGGTTTGGTTTGCTTGGTAATAAAAAAAATAGCCATCATGAGGTAAACTTTGGATGAAGTAATCTCCATAACCATAGGGTGAAATGGTGAGTTTAATGGCTCTTTGGAAAGAAAACACGGAGTAGAGCAAGGTTTATGTTCAAAACAATTGCAAATAGAATCTCTAAGGTGCTTAGAATTGGCTATGAAAGCATGTAATCAAGAATGAGTTGGTTGCCCATATGACCTACTCTTGACCAGCCCTATGGCGTGTGAAATTCAGGTGTGATGACCCTAACTTTGATCCACTATGACTCTCAAATGGTTGATCAGATGAAAAAGAGTTCAACACCAAAGTTGAAGAAGAGATGGAAATGAACAGATTGATGTTGAACAATTTTCCATTTGGAGTCTCCATCAGGGAGAAATATTCCCTTGAACTTGGATAGAACATGCACACAAGGTGTTTGTGGAAATGACTGCGTGCTGGCTCGCTCATGACCTGCCTAGCTGCCAAAAATGCCATGATTTGTCTCAACTTTGAAGCACCATATCTCTCTTGATTTTGATCCAATGGGGATGTTCTTGGAATGGATTTGAAGCTTAAAATGTGAAATTTTGATAGGCCTCCCTAGCTTTTCACTTTGGTGCTTGGAGCATGGAGAAAGAAAGCTCTAAAGTTGACCCTTCAGTTTGTCAAAACTTGCCATAAATGGCAACCCTACATTGCTATTTTTGGCAACTTTGTATATTTCTTGATTTTTGATGAATCTTTTATTATTTCTTGACCAAATCTTCACCAATGATCATATTTAACATGAGGAACATGAATTTGACATCAAAAAGTCAAGAGTTGACTTTTTCCTCTGCACAATTGACTTTCCCCCAAATCTCCTGATTCTCAATCAATTGATCAATTGAAACCCTTCGAAATCAAATTGATGGACAATTCTTCATCCTTAGACCCTTGAGGACATTTAGAATACCATAGAATCAAGTCTTGCCCAAAAAATTAGAAATAAACTGATTTTATGGCAAACCCTAATTTTGACCCCTCAGTCTAGGAGAAATCAGTACATCCTCCAAATCCAAATTCCTCTGAGTATGATGTATATCCTCTCTAACAAAGATGAGCTATGCCATTTGGAAATGATAAAAGCTCAAAGATCTTGCCCATTGGGGTGTTATACTTCAGAATTCCAAAACCCTAGTTTGCACTGGTTAGGAGAATATGACTTCCTTCAATCTTCTATTGAACTCTCATCTTGTGATACCTTGAGGACTCAAATAAGATGAATTGAGATGTGAGAAACCCTTGTGACTTGTTTGGAAAATATTTTTACTCTTGTCCTTTGGCTTTGAACTGTCCACACCTTGATGTACTTGATCCCATGCCTTGCAATCAATGATGTGTATAATGTTGTATGACCTACTATGAAATGCAAATGAATGAAACATGAGCCAATTATTGGAGAGAGATAAGAGGGCAAAATTTGAGGTATTACAGCTGCCCCTATTCAATCAACTATGGACCTGAATGGATGAGAGCAACGAATGTCAGACATTCAAGGTACATAGGGATTGAATACAAAAATAACCAGAAAATTCGCGCTCTGTGGGTAAAAAGAATGGCTATATGACAAACATAGCAGTTGTGGTGATGGATGTTGGTGGAAAAGAGTCCGAAACAAATGAAATTCAAAAGTCACCTGTCGGGAATGGCTAAGGTCTAAAGCTTATAGTATGCCTGTCGGGAACGGCTAAAGTTGAAAACCTATGGCTTACTTGTCGGGAACGGTAAAAGGGTAAGTCGGAAACGGCTAGGTTTAAAACTCAAAGGTTGCTTGTCGGGAACGGCTAAAGTTGAAAACCTATGGCTTACCTGTCGGGAATGGTAAATGGGCCTGTCGGGAATGGCTAGGTTTAAAACTCAAAGGGTCGCCTGTCGGGAACGACTAAAGTTAAAAACCTATGGCTTACCTGCCGGGAACGGTAAATGGGCCTGTCGGGAACGACTAGGTTTAAAAATCAAAGGGTCGCCTGTCGGGAACGGCTAAAGTTGAAAACCTATGGCTTAGCTGTCAGGACCGGTAAATGGGCCTGTCGGGAACGACTAGGTTTAAAACTCAAAGGTCGCCTGTCGGGAACGACTAAAGTTGAAAACCTATGGCTTACCTGTTGGGAATGGTAAATGGACCTGTCTGGAATGACTAGGTTTAAAACTCAAAAGTCGCTTGTCGGGAACGGCTAAAGCTGAAAACCTATGGCTTACCTGTCGGGAACGGTAAAAGGGCCTGCCGAGAACGGCTAGGTTTAAAACTCAAAGGGTTGCCTGTCGGGAACGGCTAAAGGAATCCTCTCGGGAATGGTTCCTGAAATACGACCAAGATGTAAGATAAAAAAGGATCTACAAACCGAAAAAAGTGACTCTGGTGAGGAGGAAAGAGGTGAAACCCTGGTACTGCTTTGAAATGTCCGTTGAGGAATGAACGAAGCATTCGTTTTGTTTTTGTTAATCTGATAGAAGGGAAACAATTTTGGGCTCTCGCACGAGGTACCAAAACTGGCTTATGCTTCGCATGCATATGTTTGAATTTTTTCATGGCATAATGCTCCATCTCGAATGGAAATGCTACGCGTTTTGGAGGATGCAATGATTACTATATGTAAAATGCAAAGAGGTTCCTTAGGAAAATAAATGCTGAGGAAAAGAAGGCAGCTCCGCTGGGGATAACAAGCTGGATTGACTTCGTGGTCGCAAACCGTGTCGAGGAAGACAAATTACTTGATCTCCTGATCTGGGCTCTGACCTGACAAACCTGTTGAGGTTGTTGTAGGCAATGATAACTTTGCTGGGGAGGCATCATCTGAACCAGTCTGCTTGGGGGAATAACTATAACCATAGAACTCCGCTGGGGAAACGACAATTTTCTAACCTGGCTGCTAGGGAGTTGAGATCAAACGAACTCTTGCTGAGGTAACCGCTTCTACTTGGGGGGAACTATTATCTGAGTCCTACTGGAAAAGACACTGAAGACATCACTTGCCCTTGATGGGCTAACCAATGAAAATTAACACCTGCAAACGAAAGGGTGTACACATATGCCCCAGGGTATCACTGAGTTTTGAATTCATCACCCAAGAACACCTGGCATTTAAAACAATTTTAATTGTTTTCTTTTGCACGCATGTCATTGTAAAACCTCGATGTTTTCAAATGCATTGTTTATCAAAAACTCAGACGTTTTTGCAATCAAAACAAACTGTAAAAGAAAACACAGGAAATGGATATTCTGAATAAAGAAAGTTTTATTGATTGAGAAGCCCGAAGATAGGCGTTTACATCAAGAAGCAATTCCTGGAAAGAGGTAATTGCTTGGAAGAGAAAATAAACCATCCTAATGGCAATGTAGAAAATGGAAATCCATTGAGTTTCAATCCTGCTATGATTCATATGTCTTCATGACTCTCCAAGTGCTTCACTTTTCGAGGGGGATGATTGAACCGATTCCTATCCTTCGGAATGCCTCTTGTTGAAACGAGACGGGATATAGGTTACTCAAATCGTAGCCTTTTGCTAAATCCCTCTTTTGCCTGGATCGCCCTTTGCGGGTTTTCAATCCACCGGGATACCCATTTTTGCCTAAGTTGCCCTTTCGGGTTTTCAATTTACCGGGTGTACTCATTTTTTTAATTTTATCTCTAATTTTTGCCCGAACCTTTTTCCTTTTTTATGGTTCGCCGGGATGCCCTTTTTTTCCCGGACCCTCTTTTTACTGTCTAGCGGGTCCATTTATGCGAAGTATTTTTTGACTACGTCTAAGTTCACAGGCGATGGAAAATCCTCACCATCCATAGTTGTAAGCATCAAGGCTCCGCCCGAGAAAAGCTTCTTGACAACATACAGACCTTCATAATTCGGAGTCCATTTCCCCCTGTGATCTGTATTAGGAGGAAGAATCCTTTTCAACACCAAGTCACCTGTTTGATAATTCCGAGGACACACTTTCTGATCAAATGCCCGTTTCATCCTTCTCTGATACAGTTGCCCATGGCATACTGCTGCCAATCTCCTCTCTTCTATGAGACTCAACTCGTTGAACCTCGTTCGAACCCATTCAGCCTCATCAAGCTTGACATCCATCATGACCCTTAGAGAAGGAATCTCAACTTCAACCGGTGATACCGCTTCCATACCATACACAAGAGAAAACGGGGTTGCCCTAGTAGACGTGCGTACTGATGTACGGTACCCATGCAAAGAGAAAGGCAACATCTCATGCCAATCCTTGTACATCACGACCATCTTTTGCACAATCTTCTTGATATTTTTATTGGCTGCCTCGACGACACCATTCATCTTTGGGCGATACAGAGAAGAATTGTGATGTTCAACCTTGAAGCTCTGGCACAAAACTTGCATCATCTTATTATTAAATTAGAACCATTGTCGGTGATGATCCTCTCGGGCACCCCGTATCGATAAATAATCTCTTTCTTGATAAACCGGGCAACCACCTGCTTGGTGACATTTGCAAAGGAAGCAACTTCCACCCACTTGGTGAAGTAATCAATGGCCACCAGAATAAAACGATGTCCATTAGAGCCGGTGGGCTCAATCTTCCCAATCATATCAATGCCCCACATGGCAAAGGGCCAAGGGGAACTCATCACGTTTAAAGGATTCAGTGGCATATCCACTTTATCAGCATAAATCTGGCACTTGTGGCATTTTCGAGCATATTTGAAACAATCAGCCTCCATGGTCATCAAGTAATAACCAGATCGCAACTATTTCTTTGCCATGGCATGTCCACTAGCATGGGTACCGAAGGAACCTTTGTGCACTTCTTGCATTAAAACGTCTGCTTCATGTCTATCCACGCATCTGAGCAAGACCATGTCAAAATTTCTTTTGTATAATACGCCATCTTCATTCAAGAAGAAACTGTCCGCCAATCTTCTCAGAGTCTTCTTGTCATTATTGGATGCCCCAGTCGGATACTCTTGACTCTCCAAGAAACGCTTGATATCATGATACCAAGGTTTATCATTGGTCGCTGTATCGGTTGCAAACACATGAGCAGGTCTATCAAGCCGCACCACATCAATTTTGGGTATATGATTCCACCAATTCACTTGAATCATAGAAGATAACGTTGCCAAAGCGTCTGCCATCTGATTCTCATCACGAGGTACATGATACAGCTTTACTGTTTTAAAGAAAGTCAACAGTCTTCTCGTATAATCTCTGTAAGGGATCAAATTGGATTGATGGGTGTGCCAATCTCCGTTGACCTGATTGATCACTAGAGCAGAATCCCTAAATACATCAAGAGTCTTGACCCTTAAATTAATGGCTCCTTCAATACCCATAATGCAAGCTTCGTATTCAGCTTCATTGTTGGTGACATCAAAAGTCAGTCTGGTAGTGAAAGGTATATGGGAACCTTTCGGGGTTATGAGAACTGCCCCAACGCCAATACCATTCACATTAACAGCCCCGTCAAACATCAATTTCCACTTGTCATCAGGATCTGGTCCTCCATCAACTGGTGGCTCGTCACAATCTTTCATTTTCAAGTACATGATGTCTTCATCAGGGAACTCAAACTTCATTGGCTGATAATCATCAATTGGTTGCTCAGCGAGATAGTCAGACAGAATGCTACCCTTTATGGCTTTTTGGGAAGTATATTGTATGTCATATGTAACACCCTTCTACCCCACATACATTTTTAGGAAAACACTAAATATTATCAGAGTAAAATCAGCAAGAAAGGTGCCACATATATATTCAAACGACATTCAAAATCATTGTCCTGTCCCGTAACACGGGTTATTCATTTCATATTTAACATAAATTGACAATTACACAGCGAAATCAAACTTTTAATTCAGGTCAACAAAATACTTCATGGATAAAGTATCCAATTCAAAATGGCATCAACAATATAAAAATTTCAACATAAAACCAAAAAGGAAAACACGAGGTTCACAACTAATCCCAACCCGATGTTACATGACATAGAGCAGGACACCACTTAAAACACGACTAAAACGACGAAAGAACGCTTCAAGACTCAATCCTCCAGCACCACAAGTCTACTCTTGACTATCTGCAAGTTACCCACATAAGAGGCAACATTTCCAAGCAGGCAGGGTGAGAAATCACAATTCATTATAGTAATGTAAGGACATGGAAAATAAAAAGAAAGGCAACAGCAACATCATAACATCATCAACAACAACATCATAACATCATCACCAAAGACATCATATGCATCATCAACAACAACATCATAGCATCATCAACAAAACATCATTTATACCATCAACAAAGACATCATAGCATTATCAACAACAACATCATTTATATCATAAACAAAGACATCATAGCATTATCAACAATAACATCATTTATATCATCAACAAAGACATCATAGCATTATCAACAACAACATCATTTATATGCAACGTCAATTATAATGAAATGCAAAGGATGCATGTGGTACCAATTCAACGTGGAAGGACACTGGCCATCAACCCTCCTAAAGGAGCACAACATAATCAACATATAACTTAAATCCACACAATGGGATTTAAGCTACCAATGGACCGAAGCCCCACCAAAAAAATGCTTTGAAATGCAATGATGCTAATTCTCCTCAACTCATCAAAAAGCAACGTGTGCATCATTCATTTCATATTCAACAAGTATTTACCATACAATCATGTTTTATCATCTTATATCAACAACAACTCGACAACAAAAGATCAGCACGATAAAACGTCAAGAAACCTCAAGAGAAACACCAAAAACAGCAAAACAGTTGTCTGACACAGCCGCTCGTGTCCTGTGACACGGCCCGTGTCTGGAAACATGCACTCAAAAACACAAACAGGCAAAATACAGCAAATACAGCGGTCTGACACGGCCGCCCGTGTCCTGTGACACACCCGTGTCAGGCAACCTGTTAATAATTTTTTTTTACACGCCCAACTAGAAAGCTGACACGGGTGCCCGTGTTGTGTGGCACGGCCCGAGTCATGGTGCGACAAACCCAACTTTTCCCGAAAAGTGATTTTCTGCGTTTTTGACTTCGATTACCCCAAAAATCAGTTTTTCCAATACGAAAATTTGACCAAACGACTCACGCAATACACATACATCACCCATAACGTCTTATCTCATTATTTCTCATCGAATCATTCATCCCTAACTTATTCTACATCATCAAAACACCACATTTACCCAAACTCCACAAATACCTAATCTATTCATAACCAATCCTATAGAACTATAATAAATAGTCAAAACTCCCCATACCTTAGAGAAATCAGTAGCTTTCCTCCTTCTCTAAGATTCTCCAGCAACCTTCAAGTCTAAGGGTTCCTCTCCTCTTCTCTTCTTCAGCGTTCTTCACAAAAACACGATCAGTTAGAAAAGTGATCGGTCTTTTTCCTCTTTAGACAAAATATCCCAGTTTATGAACTTCCAACTCCACCCTTACTCTTTTTCCTTTAAGACCACCTTGTCCTTTTTCTTATTATTTTTAATAATAATAATAATAGTATAAATAATTACATTAATTATTCATTCTATTAAATTATTTAAAAATACTCTTTTGATCCAATATTCTCCAAAATTACCAAAACTTCTTAATTCCTTCTAAATTAAATAAATAAATAAATAAATGATTGATTTAGATTTTCGGGGCGTTACAACTCTCCCATACTTTAAGAATTTTCTTCCTCGAAAATTTACTCGATACAAACCACTCCAGATACGACATCACATCCAACTAATCAATTCTCATGCCACATGTGGCAATACTACGAATAACGCAATACAACAATACACCTTCACAATGACAACGGCAACAAGATGAAATGCTCACGCGACGCACTCGACGACCAACTCGAAACACCAAGAATAATCGAATTAAGAACACACAGGTTCACTATGAACCAGAATACAACACGACCGTTACCATCGCCATAGGCAACACTCCCCTAATTCCCCATCATAGGAGTTAGCTACTCGCATCGAACCATCACCATAGGTAACGAGGCAACAACAAAGGTAAGAACACAAAAGGCCATAGCACAACATCAACGTAACCAAACTACCGACATCGTTGTTACCCACGTAAGAATTAACTGCGCTACACCACGCTTTCTCCGCACACTCTGAGTACTCGCAACTATCTAGTCTACCAAGTTTACATCAACTCCCGACCATCAAAGCAAACATAAGAAAAGACTTTCAACTTAACTCATCGGAAAAAGACCTCTGAATATTCAACACAACTACAACCGCAACCAATTCCAAATCTTGAATAGAATAAATACTTTCACAAATCCCCAATTACCGTAAAACATAAGCTACAACTTTACCATCTTGTATTAACACGATGTCCAAATTCATCATAACCACCTACCAATGCCAAAACAGCAACAATACAGCATTCCAACAGCATAAGCTACATGTGTCCAATTAATCCCAATAAGATAAATCATCTCTTTCACTCCCAGACCGTGCTAAGCGGAATCTGTGAATTCTGCACGAAAAACCCTGCGAAAGACACATGTCTTGCTGCGACTTAACACTTTCCAAACAGTTCTTTAACACTAATTAAACACAGATTTTTCATCCATACTCCACACCCAACCTATGCACATTAACCAAATCAGTCCAACAACTAATTCATCAATTCTTACTCATACCAACACAATTCTTCATAAAACTTCATCCGAATTAACACAACCAAGTAAACTCATCTTTACTAACCAAAAATCACACTTCGATAACTTAACATATAACTTCGCTTCTTTCAGTACTTGTAACCCAATCCTCAAATATTCTACGCGTTATTCTTCTGATTTTATACCAGATCAGAACATTCACAACGAACACCGGTTCTAACTTATCCAAACAAGTATTGAAGATACGATTCATATTCCTTATATACACTTTAAGGCATACTAGCCACTAGTATTCTCTATCCGACATCCTTGGTCAAATCGTGCTCTTACATTTCCATTTACTTCCTCCTTGGTTCATCTCTATAATACTTCAAGTCTCATGTCAATCGGGTTCTCGACTCATCGCAAAACAAAACTCAAGTTATCCCGAATACAACTGTGAGTTTCCATACTACTCACCGATCAACTCGCAACCTCATGCTATCATCCTTGAGTTTGCATCATCTTCCTATATAAGAATTTGCATTGACTAATCAAAATAATCCTTAAGCACTTGGCTCAACTCCGAACAATTCACTGTATATACAATCTCAGTTTGAAAGACACGTCTATTCCATCCAACATGATCCCGTCTACTATCAACAAGAGATTAAGGGTGATCAGTTCCTCAATTTGTTAATAGATAGCCGGCAACCATAACGGTGGCATAAATCGTCATTACTCAACTACAATAGCGTCCTTTACCTTGTGCTCAAAATTACCTAAGCATAATGCTCCACCATCTCTCTAAAGCTTACAAACGTTTTCTTAATTTTCTTATTTCCCACCTCGTCAATGATACAAAAACTCCAAAATCCAGTACATATTCTCCTACACACGCTCATAGTACAACACATTTGCTGATTATTCTCCCAATACCGGGACTACTACGACACCAAGTACAATCCAAATCGGTTTGCTCCAATCGAAACCTTTATTCAAGTTAAGAACTTCAACAACACTAACCAATCCTTCGTCTCTCCTTTAATATTAGAACCTCTATAATCCATATAGTTTCACACTTGATCCTCATTCAAACCACACTCTCAATAGTACCACCTCGTCATCTGGTTGGTGATACAAACTTCCAAAATTTTTCCCGACACATGTCGACACCATATCAACAATAACACACAGTCCACTTTACTATTTAACCTTCCTCAAAGAAATCTGTATTCTAATAATTCTCCACTGGCATACGCCGCATCTCTATGTGCTCCTTCAATATCTTCACCACCTTCCTATTTCCAAACATTTTACACTTGATCTTATCTTACTCGTCTCTAGTAAGAATCATTCAACTTCTAACACAATTATCTCTTTCAGTACGAACCTCCCAAACACAAAATGGTATTCCAAAATGAAGGGAATTTCATGTAGATTTCATAACTTCAAGAATCGCTTAAATCTGAGTTACGAGTAGAAGTTATCGCCTGTGCAATGGCGGCTGATCCAGAAATCCCGTATACATACTTCCACCAAAATCAGCATCAGACCCAAATATTCAAACACGCATTTCTCTCCCTTCAAAAACATGCTGGAGACAAAATTTATATGGAAACTGTATAAAATTTCGTAAGCTTTCTAAAAGGTCCAGAATCGCTCCCATCGGAGTTACCAACGAAAAGTTATCACCCGTTTAGTGAAGACTGTTCCATAAGTGCGAAAATGAAAATTGGAATTGGTGAACAAGAGTTCTACCTCTCTCTCTCTAGCTTCTGAGATCCTCCAATTATCCTTGCTTTTAACCCAACTCTGAAAATCATCCGACTTTAATCCAATTATACTCAAGATATATTAGTCTACCAGTTGATCCATCGAATTATCATTTTCTTTAGAGTGGATCCTTATTCTCAATCGTCTCTTTAATTCACCGTCGGTAGTCTACGCACCTCTCAAATAACCGTGATCACCCACATGCGCTCATATAAGCTCAATTCTGTAAGAGTTGTCTTACTCGCTTAGCAGGTAAAAACATCATCTCCTAACTGTATCCAAACTCTGATCTACACTTCAGAGGCCAATCGCAATTATCGGCACGTCCTCCCTCAAAGGCATCTTAACTTGACCGATAAGAGTCATGAGTCCATACTCCCTTCTGTTCGCAACACAGTCCCAACAACAGTTGTACTCTTGCAAACAATATCACCTTGATCCAACTTCACATACCATTTACATTTCGGGAAGCAAGTTTCTCCCCCACTTGTTTCAAACCGACTCCGGGAGACAAACGGTTAGAAAACTAATAAGCAAGTACCGACAGTGTTTCACACACATGCCGCGTACGAAGGAATAAACAACATTAGACAACTTGGCCGGACGGACCGACCTGCTCTGATACCACTAATGTAACACCCTTCTACCCCGCATAGATTTTTAGGAAAACACTTAATATTATCAGAGTAAAATCAGCAAGAAAGGTGCCACATATATATTCAAACGACATTCAAAATCATTGTCTTGTCCCGTAACACGGGTTATTCATTTCATATTTGACATAAATTGACAATTACGCACCGGAATCTAACTTTTAATTCAGGTCAACCAAATACTTCATGGATAAAGTATCCAATTCAAAATGGCATCAATAATATAAAAATTTCAACATAAAACCAAAAAGGAAAACACGAGGTTCACAACTAATCCCAACCCGATGTTACATGACACAAAGCAGGACACCACTTAAAACACGACTAAAATGACGAAAGAACACTCCAAGACTCAATCCTCCATCACCGCAAGTCTACTCTTGGTTATCTGCAAGTTACCCACATAAGAGGCAACATTTCCAAGCAGGCAGGGTGAGAAATCACAATTCATTATAGTAATGTAAGGACATGAAAAATAAACAGAAAGGCAACAACAACATCATAGCATCATCAACAACAACATCATAGCATCATCAACAAAGACATCATATGCATCATCAACAACAACATCATAACATCATCAACAAAACATCATTTATATCATCAACAATGACATCATAGCATTATGAACAACAACATCATTTATATCATCAACAAAGACATCATAGCATTATCAACAACAACATCGTTTATATCATCAACAAAGACATCATAACATTATCAACAACAATATCATTTATATGCAACGTCAATTATAATGAAATGCAAAGGATGCATGTGGTACCGATTCAACGTGGATGGACACTGGCCATCAACCCTCCAAAAGGAGCACAACATAATCAACATATCACTTAAATCCGCACAATGGGATTTAAGCTACCAATGGGCCGAAGCCCCAACATAAAAATGCTATGAAATGCAATGATGCTAATTCTCCTCAACTCATCAAAAATCAACGTGTGCATCATTCATTTCATATTCAACAAGTATTTATCATACAATCATGTTTTATCATCTTACATCAACAACAACTCGACAACAAAAGATCAGCATGAGAAAACGTCAAGAAACCTCAAGAGAAACACCAAAAACAGCAAAACAGTTGTCTGACACGGCCGCCCGTGTCCTGTGACACGGGCCGTGTCAGGAATCCTGCACTCAAAAACACAAATAGGCAAAATACAGCAAATACAGCGGTCTGACACGGCCACCCGTGTCCTGTGACACGGCCCGTGTCAGGCAACCTGTTAATAAATTTTTTTTCACACGCCCAACCAGAAAGCTGACACGGGTGCCCGTGTTGTGTGACACGGCCCGTGTCAGGGTGCGACAAACCCAACTTTTCCCAAAAAGTGATTTTCTGCGTTTTTGACTTCGATTACCCCAAAAATCAGTTTTTCCAATACGAAAATTTGACCAAACGACTCACACAATACACATACATCACCCATAACATATCTCATTATATTTCATCGAATCATTCATCCCTAACTTATTCTACATCATTAAAACACCACATTTACCCAAACTCCACAAATACCTAATCTATTCATAACCAATCCTATAGAACTATAATAAAATGTGAAAACTCCCCATACCTTAGAGAAATCAGTAGCTTTCCCCCTTCTCTAAGATTCTCCAGCAACCTTCAAGTCTTAGGGTTCTTCTCCTCTTCTCTTCTTCAGCGTTCTTCATAAAAACACGATCAGTTAGAAAACTGATCGGTCTTTTTCCTCTTTAGACAAAATATCCCAGTTTATGAACTTCCAACTCCACCCTTACTCTTTTTCCTTTAAGACCACCTTGTCCTTTTTCTTATTATTTTTAATAATAATAATAATAGTATAAATAATTACATTAATTATTCATTCTATTAAATTATTTAAAAATACTCTTTTGATCCAAAATTCTCCAAAATTACCAAAACTTCTTAATTCCTTCTAAATTAAATAAATAAATAAATAAATGATTAATTTAGATTTTCGGGGCGTTACAACTCTCCCCTACTTTAAGAATTTTCGTCCTCGAAAATTTACTCGATACAAACCACTCCAGATACGACATCACATCCAACTAATCAATTCTCATGCCACATGTGGCAATACTACGAATAACGCAATACAACAATACACCTTATCAATGACAACGACAACAAGATGAAACGCTCACGCGACGCACTCGACGACCAACTCGAAACACCAAGAATAATCGAATTAAGAACACACAGGTTCACTATAAACCAGAATACAACACGACCGTTACCATCACCATAGGCAACACTCCCCTAATTCTCCATCATAGGAATTAGCTACTCGCATCGAACCATCACCATAGGTAACGAGGCAACAACAAAGGTAAGAACACAAAAGGCCATAGCACAACATCAACGTAACCAAACTACCGACATCGTTATTACCCACGTAAGAATTAACTGCGCTACACCACGCTTTCTCTGCGCACTTTGAGTACTCGCAACTATCTAGTCTACCAAGTTTACATCAACCCCCGACCATCAAAGCAGACATAAGAAAAGACTTTCGACTTAACTCATCGGAAATTCCAACCAAACAGGCATTCTATACTCTTGTGATTATTGAATACATCGAACTCCGATTACATAAAAAAAAAAACACCTCTGAATATTCAACACAACTACAACCGCAGCCAATTCCAAATCTTGAATAGAATAAATACTTTCACGAATCCCCAATTACCGTAAAACATAAGCTACAACTTTACCATCTTGTATTAACACGATGTCCAAATTCATCATAACCACCTACCAATGCTATAACAACAACAATACAACATTCCAATAGCATAAGCTACATGTGTCCAATTAATCCCAATAAGATAAATCATCTCTTTCACTCCCAGACCGTGCTAAGCGGAATCTGTGAATTCTGCAGGGAAAGCCCTGCGAAAGACACATGTCCTGCTGCGACTTAACACTTTCCAAACAGTTCTTTAACACCAATTAAACACAGATTTTTTATCCATACTCCACACCCAACCTATGCACATTAACCAAATCAGTCCAACAACCAATTCTTCAATTCCTACTCATACTAACACAATTCTTCATAAAACTTCATCCGAATTAACACAACCAAGTAAACTCATCTTTACTAACCAAAAATCACACTTCGATAACTTAACATATAACTTCGTTTCTTTCAGTACTTGTAACCCAATCCTCAAATATTCTACGCGCTCTTCTTCTGATTTTATACCATATCAGAACATTCACACGAACACCGGTTCCAACTTATCCAAACAAGTATTGAAGATATGATTCATATTCCTTATATACACTTTAAGGTATACTAGCCACTACTATTATCTATCCGACATCCTTGGTCAAATCGTGGTCTTACATTTCCATTTACTTCCTCCTTGGTTCATCTCTATAATACTTCAAGTCTCATGTCAATCGGGTTCTCGACTCATCGCAAAACAAAACTCAAGTTATCCCGAATACAACTGTGAGTTTCCATACTACTCACCGATCAACTCGCAACCTAATGCTATCATCCTCGAGTTCGCATCATCTTCCTATATAAGAATTTGCATTGACTAATCAAAACAATCCTTAAGCACTTGGCTTAACTCCGAACAATTCACTGTACATACAATCTCAGTTGGAAAGACACGTCTATTCTATCCAACATGACCCCGTCTACTATCAACAAGAGATTAAGGATGATCAGTTCCTCAATTTGTTAATAGATAGCCGGCAACCATAACGGTGGCATAAATCGTCATTACTCAACTACAATAGCATCCTTTACCTTGTGCTCAAAATTACCTAAGCATAATCTCCACCATTTCTCTAAAGCTTACAAACGTTTTCTTAATTTTCTTATTTCCCACCTCGTCAATGATAAAAAAAGTCCAAAATCCAGTACATATTCTCCTACACACACTCGTAGTACAACACATTTGCTAAAGATTCTCCCAATACCTGGACTACTACGACACCAAGTACAATCCAAATCGGTTTGCTCCAATCGAAACCTTTATTCAAGTTAAGAACTTCAACAACACTAACCAATCCTTCATCTCTCCTTTAATATCAGAACCTCTATAATCCATATAGTTTCACACTTGATCCTCATTCAAACCACACTCTCAATAGTACCACCTCGTCATCTGGTTGGTGATACAACCTTCCAAAATTTTTCCCGACAGATGTCGACACCATATCAACAATAACACACAGTCCACTTTACTATTTAACCTTCCTCAAAGAAATCTATATTCTAATAATTCTCCACTGGCATATGCCGTATCTCTATGTGCTCCTTCGATATCTTCACCTCCTTCCTATTTCCAAATATTTTACACTTGATCTTATCTTACTCGTCTCTAGTAAGAATCATTCAACTTCTAACACAATTATCTCTTTCTGTACGAACCTCCCAAACACAAAATGATATTCCAAAATGAAGGGAATTTCATGTAGATTTCAGAACTTCAAGAATCGCTTAAATCTGAGTTACGAGTAGAAGTTATCGCCTGTGCAATGGCGGCTGATCCAGAAATCCCGTATACATACTTCCACCAAAATCAGCATCAGACCCAAATATTCAAACGCGCATTTCTCTCCCTTCCAAAACATGCCGGAGACAAAATTTAAATGCAAACTGTATAAAATTTCGTAAGCTTTCCAAAAGGTCCAGAATCGCTCCCATCGGAGTTACCAGCGAAAAGTTATCACCCGTTTAGTGAAGACTGTTCCATAAGTGCGAAAATGAAAATTGGAATTGGTGAACAAGAGTTCTACCTCTCTCTCTATAGTTTCTGAGATCCTCCAATTATCCTTGCTTTTAACCCAACTCTGAAAATCATCCGACTTCAATCCAATTATACTCAAGACATATTAGTCTACCAGTTGATCCATTGAATTATCATTTTCTTTGGAGTGGATCCTTATTCTCAATTGTCTCTTTAATCCGCCGTCGGTAGTCTACGCACCTCTCAAATAACCGTGATCACCCACATGCGCTCATATAAGCTCAATTCTGTAAGAGTTGTCTTACTCGCTTAGCAGGTAAAAACATCATCTCCTAACTGTCTCCAAACTCTGATCTACACTCCAGAGGCCAATCGTAATTATCGGCTCGTCCTCCCTCAAAGGCATCTCAACTTGACCGATAAGAGTCATGAGTCCATACTCCCTTCGGTTCGCATCACAGTCCCAACAACAGTTGCACTCTTGCAAACAATATCACCGTGATCCAAATTCACATACCATTTACATTTCGGGAAGCAAGCTTCTCCCCCACTTGTTTCAAACCGACTCCAGGAGACAAACGGTTAGAAAACTAATAAGCAAGTACCGACAGTGTTTCATACACATGCCGCGTACGAAGGTATAAACAACATTAGACAACTTGGCTGGACGGACCGACCTGCTCTGATACCACTAATGTAACATCCTTCTACCCCGCATACATTTTTAGGAAAACACTTAATATTATCAGAGTAAAATCAGCAAGAAAGGTGCCACATATATATTCAAACGACATTCAAAATCATTGTCCTGTCCCGTAACACGGGTTTTTTATTTCATATTTAACATAAATTGACAATTACGCAGCGGAATCAAACTTTTAATTCAGGTCAACAAAATACTTCATGGATAAAGTATCCAATTCAAAATGGCATCAACAATATAAAAATTTCAACATAAAACCAAAAAGGAAACCACGAGGTTCACAACTAATCCCAACCTGATGTTACATGACACAGAGCAGGACACCACTTAAAACACGACTAAAACGACGAAAGAACGCTCCAAGACTCAATCCTCCAGTACCGCAAGTCTGCTCTTGGTTATCTGCAAGTTACCAACATAAGAGACAACATTTCCAAGCAGGCAGGGTGAGAAATCACAATTCATTATAGTAATGTATGGACATGGAAAATAAATAGAATTGCAACAACAACATCATTGCATCATCAACAACAACATCATAGCATCATCAACAAAGACATCATATGCATCATCAACAACAACATCATAGCATCATCAACAAAACATCATTTATATCATCAACAAAGACATCATAGCATTATGAACAACAACATCATTTATATCATCAACAAAGACATCATAGCATTATCAACAACATCATCATTTATATAATCAAAAAAGACATCATAGCATTATCAACAACAACATCATTTATATGCAACGTCAATTATAATGAAATGCAAAGGATGCATGTGGTACCGATTCAACGTGGATGGACACTGGCCATCAACCCTCCAAAAGGAGTACAACATAATCAACATATCACTTAAATCCGTACAATGGGATTTAAGCTACCAATGGACCGAAGCCCCAACATAAAAATGCTATGAAATGCAATGATGCTAATTCTCCTCAACTCATCAAAAATCAACGTGTGCATCATTCATTTCATATTCAACAAGTATTTATCATACAATCATGTTTTATCATCTTACATCAACAACAACTCGACAACAAAAGACCAGCACGAGAAAACGTCAAGAAACCTCAAGAGAAACACCAAAACAGCAAAACAGTTGTCTGACACGGCCGCCCATGTCCTGTGACACGGCCCGTGTCAGGAAACCTGCACTAAAAAACACAAACAGGCAAAATACAGCAAATACAGTGGTCTGACATGGCCGCCCGTGTCCTGTGACACGGCCCGTGTCAGGCAACCTGTTAATAAATTTTTTTTCACACGCCCAACCAGAAAGCTGACACGGGTGCCCGTGTTGTGTGACACGGCCCGTGTCAGGGTGCAACAAACCCAACTTTCCCGAAAAGTGATTTTCTGTGTTTTTGACTTTGATTACCCCAAAAATCAGTTTTTCCAATACAAAAATTTGACCAAATGACTCACACAATACACATACATCACCCATAACATCTTATCTCATTATATTTCATCGAATCATTCATCCCTAACTTATTCTACATCATCAAAACACCACATTTACCAAAACTCCACAAATACCTAATCTATTCATAACTAATCCTATAGAACTATAATAAATCGTGAAAACTCCCCATACCTTAGAAAAATTAGTAGCTTTCCTCCTTCTCTAAGAATCTCCAGCAACCTTCAAGTCTTAGGGTTCTTCTCCTCTTCTCTTCTTCAGCGTTCTTCACAAAAACACGATCAGTTAGAAAAGTGATCGGTCTTTTTCCTCTTTAGACAAAATATCCCAGTTTATGACCTTCCAACTCCACCCTTACTCTTTTTCCTTTAAGAACACCTTGTCCTTTTTCTTATTATTTTTAATAATAATAATAATAGTATAAATAATTACATTAATTATTCATTCTATTAAATTATTTAAAAATACTCTTTTGATCCAAAATTCTCCAAAATTACCAAAACTTCTTAATTCCTTCTAAATTAAATAAATAAATAAATAAATGATTAATTTAGATTTTTGGGGCGTTACATCATACTCTGTCAACACCATCTGCCAACGGGCAACCCTTCCGGTGAGAGCTGGCTTTTCAAAAATGTACTTGACTGGATCCATCTTTGATATCAATAGAGTTGTGTGAGCCAGCATATATTGTCTCAAACTCTTAGCAGCCCATGCAAGTGCACAACATGTCTTCTCAAGCATTGAGTATCTAGACTCGTAATCTGTGAATTTCTTGCTCAGGTAGTATATGGCAGGTTCTTTCCTACCTGTCTCATCTTGTTGACCGAGAACACAACCCATTGAATTTTCACGTACCGACAAATACATTATCAGTGGTCTCCCAGGAACTGGAGGCATAAGAATCGGAGGCTTCTGCAAATACTTTTTTATTTTATCAAATGCCCTTTGGCAATCATTATTCCAATGAATTAATTGATCTTTTCTTAACAATTTGAATATTTGCTCGCAAGTGGCTGTAAGATGAGAGATGAATCTAGCAATGTAGTTCAATCTCCCTAAGAAACCACGAACTTGCTTTTCTGTTCTTGGCTCGGGCATATCTTGTATTGCTTTTACTTTTGCTGGATCATCCTCGATTCCTCTTTCACTGACAATAAAGCCCAATAGCTTACCAGATCTCACCCCGAAAGTACACTTATTCGGGTTCAGCCTCAGTCTGAATTGTCTCAATCGTTCAAAAAACTTTTTCAGATTTACCAAGTGCTCTTCCTCAGTCTGCGACTTAGCAATCATATCATCAACATAAACCTCAATCTCTTTATGAATCATGTCATGAAAGAGTGTCACCATAGCACGCTGATAAATTGTCCCTGCGTTTTTCAAACCAAAAGGCATCACTTTATAGCAGAATGTGCCCCATGGGGTAATAAACGTTGTTTTCTCCATGTCTTCCAGTGCCATTTTTATCTGATTATAATCGAAAAAGCCATCCATGAAGGAAAATACCGAGAATTGAGCTGTATTATCTACCAACACATCAATGTGAGGTAATGGAAAATCATCTTTTGGACTTGCTCGATTTAAATCACGGTAGTCAACACACATCCGAACCTTACCATCTTTCTTAGGTACCGGGACAATATTCGCAACCCATGGTGGATACTGGTGACGGCCAAGAAACCTGCATCCAACTGTTTCTGCACCTCTTCTTTGATCTTAATGGCCATTTCCGGTTTAGTTCTTCTGAGCTTCTGTTTGACGGGGGAACAACCTTTTCTTTGAGAGGCAACCTGTGCACAACAATATCTGTATCCAACCCTGACATATCTTGATAGGACCAGGCAAAGATATCGACATATTCGCGCAACATCTCACTCAGCTATTTCTTCACATTCTCTGCTAGGCTTGCCCCTATTTTGACCTCTTTCTTCACATCCTCGGTGCCAAGGTTGATGACTTCTAACAACTCTTGATGAGACTGAATAGCTCTTTCCTCCTGTTTCGATAATCTGGCCAATTCTTCGGGAAGTTCACCGTCTTCCTCACCCCCTTCTTCAGCTTGGTAAATTGAATTATCAAAGTCATACCGAGCCATAGCAGGACTGTTATCAACTGGATCCGTAGGATTGTTTCTGCATGAATGATGGTTCATGCTTTATTTTAGAAAGAGCTTTTTGAAAAGAAAGAAAACAAACTATGGAGAACAACATTGCCATTTTTATTTGAAATAAAATGAAAAGTGTAAAATGAAAGACAGGGAACACAATTTTTTAATACAAAAAATGTCCTTTTATTGATGATAAACTTGCATATGAAATAAATGTGGCCCTACAATGAAATCACTAAGCCTTGGGCAAGGGAATAAGATTTTACATGCAACATGAAAAAACAAAGAAAATTACTCTTTCTACAGGGTGACTTGGATGAGGTCTTCAGAGAACCAATTATTCAGCTTCTGCCCTGGGACACATGGGCACACCCAATTGTCCATATCATAATCACTGTCCCCATCATCTTCATTTGCACAAAGACATGACCATGATTGATGATCCCCCAACTAGAAAAAGAGATAGGTCCTTGACGCTCTTGGCCTGTTGACCGCGAAGCTTGAGTAGGCTGGTAACCAATTCCACACTTGTCTTCCTTGAAAGGTAACTGAATCAACTGGCCCTAACCTTCAGCATGGCCTGACTGTACTACTTCGAGAGCCTGTTTATAAGAAACTATAGAAGTCCCCGCTTTTGTTTCACTGGAAGGAGGGTCATTTTCAATACTTATGGCTTCGAATGCTTGACAAAGAGTTTCATGGATCTCTCCATCCATCTCCATATATTTGAATGACGACAAATGACTGACAAATATATCCTCCTCTCCACATACCGTGACAACCTGACCATCCATGACAAACTTTATCTTCTGGTGGAGTGTTGACAAAACGGCCCCTGCAGCATGTATTCACGGGCGCCCTAGCAAGCAACTATAAGCTGGCTGGATTTCCATCACATAGAAAACCGTATTAAACACTTGGGGTCCAATCTTCACAGGCAACTCTACCTCCCCAAGAACTGATCTTTTAGAGCCGTCGAAAGCGCGCACCACTAAATCACATGGTCGGAGTACAACCCCCTCAACATCCAACTTTGCCAAAGCCTTCTTCGACAGCACATTCAGGGACGAGCCAGTATATACCAACACATGGGACAAGACTGCCCCTTTGCACTCCATGGAGATGTGGAGAGCTTTGTTATGATTTCTCCCCACTGGCGTCAGATCAAAATCAGTAAATCCCAATCCATTGCTGGCGTTGACGTTGGCGATAACACTCTCAAGTTGGTTCATCGATATTTCCTGTGGGACGTACAACATATTCAAGATTTTCAGTAGGGCGTTGCGATGTGCCTCGGAACATAACAGTAGTGACAAGATAGAAATCTTGGAAGGAGTTTGATGCAGGTGATCCACTATTTTATAATTGCTCTTTCGGATAATCCTCATAAACTCTTCAACGTCATTTGCAAAGGAATTACCAGGCTCTGCCCTTTGCACGGGCTCTTCGTTTACTACCTGCTTGCCTTTAGCTTTCGCCAAAGCTTCAGCATCATCGTTTCAGAGCGTCTGTGGAGCAAAGAGCCTTCCACTACGGGTAAAACCACCCATTCCTCCTACATTCCCCACACTTGAACCAGTTTCCTTGGGAACCTCCACTTCCTGTTTCTGCCCTTGATAATAAACATAAGCCCCATAATGCCATGGGATCGCTTTTGTACTTTCATATGGCATAGGACCCGGAACAGTTATAGTCACGGGGGCTAACTGCTCAGGCACGGGGACCTGTACTGGCGTATGCACGAGAATCTCTGCCGGAGTAAAGTAAATGGTAATTTTTGAGACCGTATCATCCTTCTTTCTCATTTGATCAAACTGTAAACAACCCTCGTCTATCAACTTCTGAAGGCCCTTCCTCAATTCATCACAACCATTCGTCGCCGTCAAACATTCTGAGCAATTTTCCATACAACCGGGGAATACACCCCCTTTCAACAAACGCTTTTTCACGATCCCCAAAGATGTTCTGACTTTGTTGACATCTGACACCAGATTCAAGCCTTTGTCCTCTTCTATTACATAGACCTTTGGTCCGCCATGCGGGGGCATGGGGTTTTGAATCACATTGGGATTAGGAGTGAAGTTGATAGCTTTCGAATCAACCAGATCCTGAACTACGTGCTTAAAAGCTTTGCAGTTCTCTATATGGTGGCCGGGCGCACCCGAATGGAATTCACACTTCACATTTGCATCATAGCCATAAGGTAGCCTGCCTGTTGGTGGTGCCAGCGTTCTTAACTGTACCAACTTTAAGCGGAGCAAATTCTGCAACATCTGGGCATATGTCATAGGTAAAGTGTTAAAGTGGCGATCACTCAATCTCTGCTTCGGTTGGTATTGTCTTTGAGATTGTGACTGAGATTCGGCAGCTGGAACCGGAATAGTTACAGTTGCTACTTGATGGTACGAGACCTGACGTACTTTACCTTCGCCCCCCTGTCCATAGGCAGTACTAGTTTCACCTTTATGTTTCTTCGAGCCATTCCCAAAAAGCCTTTTTACATTGGAAGATCCTGCCCCGCTTCCATCTTGAATTTTCCCCGATTTCAGTAGATTTTCAATTCTCTCTCCTACTATCACAATGTCAGAGAATCCAGTGGATAGACATCCGACCAAGCGATCCAGATATGGGCCCCGTAAAGTATTCATAAACATATCAACCATTTCCCTTTCCATCATCGGGGGTTGTACTCGAGCAGCTAGCTCACGCCACCTTTGGGCATGTTGTTTGAAACCTTCCTTCGGATCCTGTGTCATATTCTGCAATTGGGTATGATTAGGGGCCATGTCAATGTTATACTGATACTGTTTCAAGAAAGCATCGCCCAAGTCCCTCCAGTTCCTGATATAAGCTCTTTCCAGCTTTATGTACCATTCCAATGAAGCTCCTGATAGGCTATCCTGAAAGAAGTACATGCACAGCTTTTCATCGCCAGAATATGTAGAAATCTTCCTGAAATACGCCTGAATATGAGTCTTAAGACAGGTACTTCCATTATACTTGTCAAAGGTTGGGGGCTTAAACTTTGGAGGGATCCTCACCCCTTGCACCAGCCCCATGTCAGCAACATTAATTCCCATGGAGTTTTGACATTCCATGGCTCTTACCTTCTCAGCCAACTCTTCATACCTTCTATCATTACCATCATTATGAACCCCCATGTCAGCATTCAGCACCGAGAACTGATCATCTTGATGGTCCTCCACATGTTGATGATTAATATGACCAACGCCACCAGGAACTCCGCCAGGAGGATCAACTGCCGCTCCGCCAGGAGGATTAACTGCCGCTCCGCCAGGAGGATTAACATTGAGGATTTCCACTTCCAACCTTTGAACTGCAGTTCTCAAATCTTGCTGCCCCTGGGCTATGCCCTGCATAAGGTTCATAAACTGCTCCATACGGGTCCTCATTTCAGTGAGTTCTGCCTGCACCTGCTCCATGATTCTGGCTTGATTTTGTCGAGTCGCATAGCGATGAATGTTGAGATCAGCTATTCTGCCTGCAACCAAATAAAGGTTAGAAACTCCCTGGGATGAGTACCGATTATGTAAAATGATATGTTATGAAATGCATGCAAATGTCATGTTTAACCACTTCCAGGGCATTTCACACCCTGATTCCCGTCTTAATCACAAGAAGCTAAGCAATATACAGATATTGTTGAGAAAATTCTTTGAGAAGAAACGTACTGTGATAAAGTGTTTTGATAATGTGCCGGTGAACAGAACACTTCTAAGGAACCATTTCTGAGTAAACAAATCATTTGAATTAACAGAGAGCCAAAAAGTGCTGAAGCATTCTACAATGAGTTTGCAAACTAGAAATACATCAAGAAAGTGGCTCCATCAACAAGCTTGATGATAACCACAGTACATCAACAAAAACTATATTAGGAAAATGAAGAGAGAACTATCAATCATTTAGCTCCATATCTTTCAACTGCTTGCTAGAATGCCTGATTTCTTCAAAGATTATTCTGGTGCGCCGATGGCTTGGTTTTTCAATCATTTCCCTGATCAAAACACCCCTCTTCTTCAGAGCTTCAACTAATGAGTCCATGTGCATTAAGAGAGCCTCGTCATTACTCACTTCTCTAGGCTTTTTCACACCAGCTAATATTTTGAGTTCTTCTGTTTCTGCCAGAGCATCTTCAAGTTCTTTCTTGAAAGCTTTCAACTCATCTCTAACCTTCTTCAACTATTTTTGACTTTTACTGACATCTTCACGATGCTTTCTTCATTGTGCATGTGCTCTCTGAAGTTCATCGTCTCTGGATTTTAACTGCTCTTGCAGCGCTGCATTCTCAATTCTAACTTCGTGCCATGCTGCTGAAGTTGAGTGAGCTTGGCTTTTGTTTCGGCTAAAGATTGTTTAGTCTGCCTGTAAGTTTGAGCAGAAGTTTCAACAGCCATATTAACTTTCTAGTAATGTCGGGCTCTATCGGAAAAATCTTTTTCTCTTGCTGCTAAGACCTTTTGTGCGTCTTGGGCTTTCCATTCCAATTCCTTGTTGGTATGTAGAGCGTCTTGAAGACGGCTGTTCAGATCAGAATTCTCTCCTCGAAGCTTTTTCACCAAGGCTTGCAATTTGTTGAATTCTTCCATGGAGGCATTACTTCACCCAATCTTCATATGCTGGATAAGCCCGATTGTTGGGCTTGCCTAGAGCAACCTTTCCTTTCTTTAGTACATTGGCCTAGGCCCCAAAAGCTTTTTGTGCCGTTTCCCAACCATCTGATGCATGAAAATACAACGACTCCTCTACATCCCTCTTAATGGGCGAACCTATCAGAGCGTACCCAAATTTCCTAATGGCCAAAGAAGGATTATATTTGATTCCTCCCTTTCTTCCTATTAATGGAACATTGGGGAATTCACCACAACTATGGATAATGCTCTTGCCAAGTATCCCATGGTATATCCATACGATGTTTTTGGCAACTAGTCCCATTTAACGCTGACTCCATTCTAGAGAACCTTTGGAATCCACAAAAGCACTTGACTGCGGTAAGCGATTTGCGAACCATTTATAAAACAAAGGTGCACAGCAATGAACCACCCCTCGTATTTTCTTTTCATTTCTATTGTATAAGTCGTAATGAAGATCTCCCAACAGTGTTGGCACTGGATTTTTCATCATGAATATCCTAATGGCATCCACATCAACAAAGTCGGGCTCGTTGGGGAACAATACAATACCATATATGCAAAGGGCAACAATGCATTGAAAATGACCCATTTCTTGTCTTTCGCTGCCTCTTGAGCTTTCTTTATCAGATACCCCAGCTTATAACCATGAAGCTTTCCTTTGTTCGAGATATTGGCCCTCTAACTCTGGCTTGCTCAAATAAATAGCACCAGCCATTTTCCCAAAGTCCAGATCGCCCTTAGACCCAAAGAATGGAGGCTCCTCTTTGATAGCAATCCCTAGCATGTTGGAATACTCCTCTAGGGTAGGTACCAACAGATAATCTGGAAATACAAAACACCTCAGAGGAGGGTCGTAGAACTGCATCAAAGTATGAAGACCCCGATATTCGTAATCACTGACATTGTGAACAAAAGATAAAATCCACCCATATTTTTATTTGAAAGCCTCCAACACATCAGGGCTTGCCATTCCTTTCAGGACAGTAATAGGACCTAGAGTAGGCATGAGGAATTTGTAACTAATGATGTTCTTCTTCTCTTTAGTATTCATCCCTGTGAGAACCCGGTGACTGGAATCAAGAGTAGAATATGAACCTAGAAATGAGTAAACATGTATGTTAGGATATGTAAATACAATGCAAAAGTCATGGTATTAAAGTGTCGTGTGTCTGTGCTGGACTGTGAACGGTGTCAGTGTAGATCTGAGAATATTATAGGACCGTGGACAAGAACCATCTGAATACAATAGGATGAATCCTCTTTTTGTGTAATAACACCAGAAAACCGGGTATGTGGGAGGTTATGGTTACCTACAAACCTGTAAACACCCCGCCCTTCTCACATGTGGGTACTAGAAAGGCGAGGATCCTCAATATCATGGGCTCTCAGGTCGAGAAATGATGATACGTTCACCATTTTTGGTTTGGCATCATCATCAATCGAGGAGGCCTCAACTGATTCCCCTCAAAAAGGATATCCTATGGCAAGTTCTCAGCATTGGGTCCTCGGATCAAGAATGCGTAATGGGTTTGCCATTTTTGGTCTGCCATTATCACATCTCGGGAGGAGTGCCGCAATTGAGTCCTCGGGAATGGTCACCAGAGTCGACGGTTCCTCAAGAGAATAACTACTGGCCTGTATAAACATACAGTAGCAGATAGATCCTGATAGAACCTCGTCTGGCTGTTGGTCTCATGAACAACAATACATGGTCACCACCATGCAAGTGTCACGACTATCCACTCTAATACCTATGTGTATGCTCAAGCCTGGGGAGTGGGCTTATCTCTCAGAACACCCTGCCCACAAAATAGAAAAATCCAGCACAGTCCAGCACAGTATAATATATGACAATGGTAAATGAAAAGCATGTAAATGCAATAAAATAGTAAACATGCAACAATGCCATAAATAAAGCGAGTAAAGTAAGCAGATAAAACACCCTATAATCGAAAACAAACAAGCGCTAGGATTAAATCGCTTAGGAAACCAGTTCCCCAGCAGAGTCGCCAGCTGTTGCTCTTGGGATTTTCATTCAAGTACAAACGCGAAAGTGGCGCTGAAACAGAGTCGCCAACAATGTGTATTTATCCCAAGAGAGGGTAAAGAAACAATACGTAAACCTGAGGGAAGGGAAGAGCATGGTCTCGCGACCAAGAGAAACGGGTAAGGGAGTCGGTTATGCGAGGGGAAGGTGTTACCACCCCACGCGTCCATCGTACTCGATGGGATCCACGCTTGTTGTCTCAATCAAAGGGTGTCATCGTCTGGAGCTCTACTGCTACTGGAAAGGAAAAGGAACAGGTACGGGAAGGAATGAGGAAACAGGGAAGAAAAGGAAAAGAAGTGACCCGGTAGGACGTCCTCAGAGTCCTAGGCCTACGTATTCCCTCGTGCAATGGGAAAGTCAGAGTCAACGTAATTCGGACACGAACTAGGGGGAGGTTGCTCACCAAGACATCGCCGTCTTGTGCCTACGTACCCTCAATCTAACCAGAGAGAGGAAGTCAGAGCAGTCGTAGTTCGACTTAACCAAGGATGGATTTGCTTTGTTTATGTTTTTTTTAACAAAAGACGCCAAGGTTCGCGTTCCAGCAGTTAGGTGTCACAGCTCGTTACGGAGTCTTAGGCATTTACCCGTTTGCGGTAGAACGGAAGTGACACATCCTTAATGAGTGGAGTGAGGAAGATGAGAGGAGAATTGTTTGTTTTTGTCTTTTAAGATGAAGTGTTTTGATTATTTTGTGTTCATAACAAGTATTGGACTAAAGTCTATGACATAGGAACGAATCCCTCGCATGGTCGTCCTAACAGAACGTATGCTAAACACTCTAGAAAGGCGAAGGGAAACCCTTCTCCTTCCATTTCCCATGTACTTAAGGCTCATGGCGTATAATACTTGTTGCCTTTATTACATGCTTTTGGAAAAAGAAAGGAAAAAAAATCTAAATGGGGGAAAGACTAATAATCCTAATGTTGTCATACATGGATGTCCTATGGTTATGTGGGGCATAAGAACCACCTAAGTCTTAAGATAAGAGAGGGATAACACTATCTAATGCTTATCCTACCTTACCTTAATCAAAATTAAGGATGAGCTAGGATCCCTAAGGGATGTGTGAAAGTTCTACACAATCAAACATTATATCATGCTATTCACAAAAGAGAAATAGTAATGAAAGAGATGAGATGAAAGAAGATATGAGTATGGATTAACATCCACATACTAAAATGTATTACCTCTTCCCCAACACAAAAGGTTAGTATATAATCAATCACAAGTAATGAATTTAAGTGAAAGAAGCTAAACAAACAATACTAGTTGTTTTAGGAGGACAACTTAAGAAGAAAGTAAAGTTCAAACCAAAAGGGAAAGGTCCTAATGGTAAAGGGACATGCCAAATTAGTATGTACAAGTTAAAGGATCCTACTAATGTAAACATGCCATATGAACTCAAACAAAAGCAAACTATGCACTAGACAATCATACAAATGCAAATGAAACATTAATAATGCAATATGAATGCAAATGAATCATGAATATGGATGAATGCACATGTAAGCATCAAAGTCAGAATTGAATTACATTTAAGGATGTATGGAGATGTCATTAAAATGGCATAGAGCTCATGAATGCACCTATGGATCAAGTAGAAAGAAGTGGAAGCAAACATCATTCAAGTTCCAACAATGAAGCATACTTGTAATGCAAGTAAGAAATGAAGATGAAAATTGAACAATCATGCCATATGAATGCAAGTCAGTAGCTCATGACATTTGAAATGACATTTAGAAGTCAAGGATGGAAGCACAAAGTCCCCACAAGTATCACATTCAAGCACATTGATGATTAAGAACCAACTAAGTTCAAACAAGTTCAAGTAAGCATCCAAAGATTTATGACCTTAAGAAACATGTAAAGTGCAATTATAGGTCATGGAATATGGTTGAGGATGATTACAAACAGAAGTGAATAATGTTCAAGTGATTTTTCAAGATCATGCAAGTGTTGGTACAAACATACACTCAAAGAAGATCCAAGAAGAATGCACAATTACACAAGGTATTTCAAGTTAAAACAAATGCATACAAGTCATGTAAGGATGAACTTTGAATGACCTATAACATGAGGAGAGATGACCTACAATATTCATGCCGCATGCATTAATAGGCCTCAACAAATGGTCAAAGAATATAGCAAACAATGCTCATTAAGACCTAAACACAAGTCTTCTACATTCACACAAACAAACATGCTTTCATACAATCCACAAAGTCATGTTAATGTGATGGGAAAATTGAGAAAAGGCAATCAAATTGAGGTACATTCAGTGTGTAAGCATACTCCAAAAGGATGGCTCAAAAAACATTAGGGATCATGCTCAAAGATGTTTCACAATGCCATACAAAACACACAAACAATTGGCTTCAAAGACCTCACTCAAAAGTCAACAAGAAATGACTAGAAAAATTCAAAAAAAAACGTATAACATGCCTCAACATATCATAAATGCATGCACCTAGTATTAGGAAAAAAATCAGAGCACAACTATGTCAAACAAAATTGGAATGAAGCATAGGTCATGGTTAAATGCACAAACAAAGGAAAATAAAAGAAAATTCATGAAAATATGCCAAAACATGATAAAATCAGAAACTAAAATATGTAAAAATTATTTAAATGTTTCTATATGCTTCATACATTTTTGTAGAATTTTTGGATGCTTTAATGTATTTTTAAAAATTAAAAACCAAACAATCATGCAAAAGAAAATAAAACAACAAGAAATAAAGCCTGGGGTTGCAGCGCAAGTAATTCCATAGTTCAAAGTCCCTTGGGCTCAGAGAGAGGGGGTGTGCATAACAACTTGAGTCCAGTCCAAAAAACGCACTCAGGGATGGTCCATACCATGGATGTTAGTCAAATTCTTTGACTCATCCTGAGCCATTGGATGAAGTAAACATCTGATCATCAAGAAAGTACACACATCTAACAAACCACATTGCGTGCTCATGATAAGATATGATGATACAACCACATGCAAACACCAAATTCAAATTAATCCAGAAATTAGAAGCACGTGAGGGGAGTGTGGTTCATTAATGTGCTGGCATGTTATCATCCCTTGGATCAAAAGTATCTAACGTCCATGACTTAAACTTGACTCAGGCTAGGGTTTATATGAGTTCATGAACTCGGGTGGCCGGAGAAGACTCCGGTCGTCTTCTCCGGTGATCCTCCACCGTGGACAAAATTTCAGGTGACCAGAAACACACAAACCTTATATCAAAATGTTATTCTCAACTAGTAGATCATGAATCTAGCATCAAAAATCATAAACAACACACATACAGAGAGAGTCGAAGCCAAAAGTTTGCCCTAAGATTTTCAACTAAGCACCTAAGGTGCCTATCAACTAGCCAGAGGTCACATTGCTCCTACTGAACTTCAATCATGCAAAAACAAGTGATATTAGATCAAAAGAGAATAATAGGCTTGAACTGAAACCTGTGCTTTTTACTGCTTCCATAGCTTCAAAGAATACCAGAGGTGAGGTTCCACTTGTTTCTCAAACTTGATTTTGGCCAAATAAAGGCTATGAAGAAGCTTAGAAATTCTTGAAAATCAACTGCTGAATGTGTGAATCAATCTGGATATAGCAGCTTGAATCTCTTCCTTTACTCCATTGATGCTTCTTGATGAAGAATGGAGGAGAAAATTGCAAAGAGAATGAGTAAATCTTCGAGAGAAAGAGAGAAAAGATTGAGAGAAAGAAAGTGTAAATTTTAGTGAAGTGTGTAGAATGAAGTGTGTTCCTTTCAATTATGTCAGAGGGAGCCTTATATACCTTGAGTTAACTGTTAACCACCTTGGTTAACAGTTAGAACTCTGATTAGGGTGAGTGAGTTAACTGAGTGAGTGAGTCAAGTTAGTTAGACACGAGTTGTGTGGTTTTTGTTTAAGTGTGGAGAGATCATGGAGTGTTATAGTGGTGGTGAAGGGTATTGAACAACATGGCTTGCTCTGCAAGTTTTTTCTTCTTTCTTTTGTGTTTGAATATATATAGTAACAAGTACATGGTCGTGTAGTGTGTGTAAGGGACATGTTTAACTTGTTAGGGTAATGTCATGTATGAAGGGCTGATTTAGGTGAGTCATGCGCATGTAAAAGTAGGAAAAGAACAAAGTCTGTCTTGGTTTGGTTTGCTTGGTAATAAAAAAACCAGCCATCATGAGGTGAACTTTGGATGAAGGAATCTCGATAACCATAGGGTGAAATGGTGAGTTTAATGGCTCTTTGGAAAGAAAACACGAAGTAGAGCAAGGTTTATGTTCAAAACAATTGCAAATAGAACCTCTAAGGTGCTTAGAATTGGATATGAATGCGTGTAATCATGACTGAGTTGATTGCCCACATGACCTGCTCTTGACCAGCCCTATGGCATGTGAAATTTAGGTGTGATGACCCTAACTTTGATCCACTATAACTCTCAAATGGTTGATCAGATGAAAAAGAGTTCAACACCAAAGTTGAAGAAGAGATGGAAAGGAACAAGATTGATGTTGAACAATTTTCCATTTGGAGTCTCCATCATGGAGAAATATTCCCTTGAACTTGGATAGAACATGCACATAAGGTGTTTGTGGAAATGACTGTGTGCTGGCTCGCCCATGACCTGCCTAGCTGCCAAAAATGCCATGATTTGTCTCAACTTTGAAGCACCATATCTCTCTTGATTTTGATCCAATGAGGATGTTCTTGGTATGGATTTGAAGCTTAAAATGTGAACTTTTGATAGGCCTCCCTAGATTTTCACTTTGGTGCTTGGAGCATGGAGAAAGAAAGCTCTAAAGTTGACCCTTCAGCTTGTTAAAACTTGCCATAAATGGCAACCATACATTGCTATTTTTGGCAACTTTGTATATTTCTTGATTTTTGATGAATCTTTTATTATTTCTTGATCAAATCTTCACCAATGATCATATTTAACATGAGGAACATGAATTTGACCTCAAAAAGTCAAGAGTTGACTTTTTCCTTTGCACAATTGACTTTCCCCCAAATCTCCTGATTCTTAATCAATTGATCAATTGAAACCCTTCCAAATCAAATTGATGGACAATTCTCCATCCTTAGACCCTTGAGGACATGTAGAATACCATAGAATCAAGTATTGTCCAAAAAATCAGAAATAAACTGATTTTATGGCAAACCCTAATTTTGACCCCTCAATCTAGGAGAAATCAGCACATCCTCCAAATCCAAATTCCTCTGAGTATGATGTATATCCTCTCTAACAAAGATGAGCTATGCCATTTGGAAGTGATAAAAGTTCAAAGATCTTACCCATTGGGGTGTTATACTTCAGAATTCCAAAACCCTAGTTTGTACTGGTTAGGAGAATATGACTTCCTTCAATCTTCTATTGAACTCTCATCTTGTGATACCTTGAGGACTCAAATGAGCTGAATTGAGATGTGAGAAACCCTTGTGACTTGTTTGGAAAATCTTTTTACTCTTGTCCTTTTGCTTTGAACTGTCCACACCTTGATGTACTTGATCCCATGCCTTGCAACGAATGATGTGTATGATGTTGTATGACCTACTATGAAATGCAAATGAATGAAACATAAGCCAATTATTGGAGAGAGATAAGAGGGCAAATTTTGAGGTATTACAGTTATGTCCTCCCTATGTCCATTTGCCTAGTGGGGCCTGGACATCCTAGGACCATTCGTGGTAGGATCAAGTCAGAACAAATACTTAATAGTAGGTGTGGACTACTTCACAAAAAGGATAGAAGCGGAGGCTCTAGCCAAGATAACTGCCCTTAACATATTGTGTTTCTACAAACGAAACATCCTCGCACGTTTTGGCATCCCACAAGCAATAGTCACGGACAATGGGACACAGTTCACAGACAGGAAGTTCCAGGACTTCATCGCCCAGCTGGGCACGAAGCAACACTTCGCATCCGTCGAACATCCCCAGACAAACGGGCAAGCTGAAGTGGCGAACCGAGTCATCCTTTGGGGCCTCAAATGAAGCCTGGATGAAACGATGAAAGCTTGGGTCGAGGAGCTACACAGTGTCTTGTGGGCATACCGTACAACTTCACACTCTTCTACCGGGGAAACACCCTTTCGTCTAGCCTATGGGACCGAGTCCTTGATTCCCGTCGAAATTCACATACCCTCCAGGCGGACAAAATCACCCCTGGACGAGGAAATGAACAACGAGCCACTAAGGGAGGAACTCGATCTCGTCGAGGAAATCCAAACAGGAGCAACTCTAAGCGAAGCCTCATTAAAACAAAAAATTGCCATCAGGCCTAACACCAAAGTCATACGACGAGAATTCGATGTGGGCAGCCTCGTCCTAAGGAGAAACCATAAAGACTCTCGTGAAGGCAAACTAGCACTTAACTAGGAAGGACCCTATCGAGTTCGGGCAAAAACGAAGAATACGGCCTATTACCTAAAACACCTCAACGGGGAAGAACTTGCTCAACCATGAAATGCTAAAAAGCTGAAACAATACTACAACTAAGACCTAAACTATCGGTTCGACCCGTCACGATGACGAGCATCACGTACCGACCATGATGCACACCTAGGTACAAGCGTCACGTGCAAGTGAAGCAGAACTCCACTCAGGAACGAGCCGGGTATCTGCTCGACAGCAATCCTCGATCTAGCATCGCCGTGGTCAAAGTACCACGACAGGCAGAACACCCAACTCGCGATGGGAGGTTCACGCTGCAAACTCAGGCCTCAAATGCGACCTGAGCTCCGCATCCTAGCCCGAATATTCCCCGGCCGTTCGACCAGTACCCCTCACTGCCGAACACATCTATAACGAGCAATTCCCTGCACTTAAAGAAGATCAAAGTAATCCCTATTACAGGCATACATACCCGAACGAGCATAAGTAACAACACTTAATGAAATTGAAAATAGATAAAGCCTAGCAAATCACAAAATCGGCCACAAGGACCGGGTACATAATTAAGAATTATAAATGGCCGCAAGGACCACAATTGTACTTGGTTACATAAACCGGAGGCCACGCCCCCAGTCAAAATAAATTACAGCAAATTACACGGCACGTAGGCCGGACAAAATTACAACAACAGAAAATCCTTAACTCATCCATCTGGTCATCCTACTCGAAGTTGGGCTGAGGCTCCTGGTTCTCCATGGGCTGATCCTCGACACCCTCTTCGAGAAGGGAGTCAGGCATTATGATTTGGCCACCATCAACGTGCACCGGATAGTGGGTACCCTCGGTGGAAAAATCAAGTCCGAGGTTCACCACCCGCAGTTGAGACACGACATTCTTGAAGGATTCGTCCGCAATGACGATATTATCATCCTCAGCTGCCAATATACGGGCAACCAGCTCAGACCTTGTCTTTAACTCCTTCACGTCCTCGGGTTCATCTTCGCCCGGAGCATTGGCCGCCCTCAGCTGCTGGACCAGCTCCTCAGCCGCCTTCATCTCTGCAGCCAACATAGAACTCTCCGTCTTCAGCCTAGCCACCTCCTCATCAGCCTTCTTTCGGGCATCGTCGGCACTATTAACCTCTTCCTCGAGAGATACCGCGGCAGCCCGAGCAGCCTTGAGGTCAGACTCAGTTTCAGAGTCCCCTTCAGCGTAGATGGCCGCCATCTCTAAAACCCTGACCAGTGCGGAGGCAACTTGGGCCACGAGCACCCTCTTTCTCGGGCGATCCATGCTCTCCAGCCGTAGATACTCTGCCCGCGGCACAACCAAGGATGTCCCCTCAAAGAATCTCCTATCAAGTATGCAAGGAGGAAGCTCGAACTTCCCTTTCTCTGAGGCCCGACTGAGATCCACGATGTCATTGGCCCTCGGTCGCTTGGTTCGTGAGGCCAACGGCAGGGGAGATCCCCGGGAAGTAGGAGTGGGAGAAGAGGTCCCCGCAGCGGGCTGAGGAGGAGTGGGAATACGTGCGTTGGCAAATCGAGACTTGGGGGGAACGGTTCCGAGCTTGTTCCTGGCAAGGGCATTCTTCACCACCCGTTCATGAGCTTGAGGCATCTCACCTACAAAAACAGAATACAAACATGTTAGTCACGAAGAAAAAAAATAGTTCGGGAAAATTAGAAAAACTAAGACTACCGAGCAGTTTTTGAGCCTCCGCAGGAGTCTTGCACTCTAGAAGCGCCTTGGTATTAATAAAGCGGTATTCAACCCTCTGGCCACCATCCTCCTCGAAAATCAGAGACCCCTTCTTCGTCCAGCATTCAACAAGCCGGAAGGAGTTAACATACATCACCAGAGTCTTGTACGCGATGACATCCTGCCCGTCTAAGTCATGTGGCTGGAGAACGTACTCGTTGGGCTCCTTGGTAAAATGACCAGGCCCCCAGTGGATAGGGAACTTGTATACTCTCTCCCCGATAAACTTCTCATCCTCATCGCACAGGTCATTACCCTCCTCAAAAACCTCGATCTCCCAGGAATACGTGCTATCCTAGGCAGCTTCTGATACGGGCTCGATGATGTAATACCTCTCCTTGAACGTCCGTGTCGATTCTGAAAAGGGCTTGAACAGCTTGCGAGGCTGTTTCAATGAGACCCAACCATACCTCCTTGCCATCAGCTGCCATTGGAGATGGAAAATGGTGAAAAATAAAGGGAGAGTTGCCCCTATCCTTAAGTACTCGCACGCCAGCTCAAATTCCCGGTTAAAGGCCAGCGAGTTCGGGTGTAGCTGCGTCAGGGCCAAATTCAAGTGCACGAACACTGACCGCTGAAAATCAGTGAACGACAGCCTCAACACCTACTCTTTGAAGGAATATTCATACATGGAGAAGCGATCCCCGTAATCTGTGCAGACCCTATCATCCTCGGAGGGAAAGTGCACCTTCCACTCCCCCTCTGGCCCGACTTCCGTAAAGACGTCCACCATGTACGTCGCGAAGGTAGACACATGCCCGGCTGGCTCAACCACCATCCACTCCTCCGTGGAACCTTCGACATCATTCTCTTCCATTTCCTCCTCCTCCCCAGCTTCACTGGGGACACTCGAGGACTCTGAGCTACTGCTTTTCGAGGAACTCGCTTCCTCCTTGGATGAATCTATTATTATCTCCCCGCCTAGCCCTGTCACCATCTCGATCACCTGAAAAGCAGAGAAAAAAGTGAATTCAATGAAGAATCAAATCCACCCTTCCACCGCTAGGCAAGTGAAAGGGCGCGCAAAGGGCTGAGGATGACGTCCCCGACCTAAGCCCTAACATCGAACAAAAACTCTAAGAGTCTCCCACGAGGAGATGCCCGGAATAAGCCACTTCAGTATGAGGAACTTCCTCGAGCCACTTCCCAGTTTCCGTTTGAAGCTTCACCGGAAACTGCAAAGCTTCATCAGAAACTGGGAATTCTCGCCGGAAACTTCATCGTTGCCCTGGAATCTGAACGATCACGGCGGTTACGCATGCATCATCATCGCAATGATGCCGGAAACTGCCTGATTCACAAGAATATCCTAAAACCTAGTGGCCTCATCGGCGGCGAAAAATGGCACGACCACCGTCCACCACCAACAATCGCCGGAAATTAACCTATTTCATCACCTAAACCTAAACCTAACCACATGCAAGCTACAAACAACCATTAAAAGGAATAAAAGAGTGTAGAATCTGCGAACTTACTTGGTTAAGAAGAAGAAAATCGGTTGCCCGGAGGTTGATGCGGTGGCCGGAATAGCTAACGGCGATGACGGGCAAGAGCTCTGAAGAAGACGAAGAGAAACGAGAGCGAAAAGTTTAAAATGAAACGAACCTTCCCCTTTTATACGGAGAGGTACGTGCAGCGGCACACCCTCATAGGTCATGATGGCTACTAACTATCCATCATTGCCTAGTAACTGCCACATAGGGCCCTAGGCCCACGCGGCGCCCCTAACGTTTCCAATTCTGACTAACCGTTAGTCTCCCCGTACGACGGGCAATCCTGTCACGGCCATGAATGTCACGAACACCAGGGGTCACGGACATCACGAGACGAACTTCCTCGTCACCAAACGACGACTCCACGATAGCTCCCCGGAGCCACGAGCTCTCCTTAAGTCATCACTCCCATGCTTGGGAGTAACGACTTGAGGGGCTCCTGTTCTGGACTGGACCAATGGCTAGACATGGCCCAATCCACCTCTGCTCCCAGAACGGTCCAATTGCCTAAGTCCAATCCACAAAAGGGCAAAAGTTACCTTTCTTCCCCTCCAACCGGGCAAGGACTGCATCGCTCCTCCCCAAAAATGCTGCCCGTTTTGTACGACTTCTTCACTCCCCGAATAGCTAAGGGCGTGTGCCCGACACTATGCATATGCCTGACATAACGACTAGTTTTGGGCGCCCTGCCTGACATAACGGCTAGTATTGGGCAGTTACCTATTCTTCGGGAAAATAGTTATTTGGCCCTCAAAATAGGATCGTTGGCCACGCGCTGGGGGTACTATATAAACCCTCTCACTTGAGAGGGTCAGGTATCCAATATTCACCCTTGAAACTCATACTTTGTACTTGCCCCTCTTCTCTGACCCTTACTTACTTGAGCGTCGGAGTGCCTTGCAGGTACACCCCCTCCTCCTCTTCACACGCCCAGCATCTCATACGTACTTGGTGACCCACTTCAACAGGATCTGATTCAGCCTTCACGATCAACTATAATTTCTATAAAAACTATTACAAGAGTTCAAAGTTAAAAAACTCACCAATTTCACTCTATAAACTATAACAAAAGTTCATAGTTGAAAAACTTCTCAATTTCAATATAAAAACCGTAAAAGAAGTTTCATGTGAAAAAACTCACCAGTTTCACTATAAAAACAATTACAAAAGTTTCGAATTAAAAAACTCACAAATTTATCTAAAAAGCTCATATCAAAAGTTCCAAGTGAAAAAATCAACAATTTCACTATAAAGTCCCTTATAAAAGTTTCAAGTTAAAAACTGACCAATTTTACGATAAAACACATAACAAAAGTTAAAAGTTAAAGAACTCGCCAGTTTCATTATAAAGACCGTTACAAAAGTTTCAAGTTAAAAAACTCACCAATTTCACTATATAGACCATAACAAAAGTTCCAAGTTAAAAAACTAAACAATATCACTATAAAGACCATAAAAAAAATTTAAAGTGAAAAAATCTCACCAATTTCACTTTAAAAACCATAACAAAAGTTCAAAGCTAAAAAACTCACCAATTTAACTCTAAAAACCATAACAAAAGTTCAAAGTTAAAAAATTCACCAATACCACTATAAAAACCATAACAAAATTTTGAAGTAAAAAACTCAATAATTTCAGATAAAAACCATAACAAAAGTTTCAAGTTAAAAAACTCACCAATTCACTATAACGACCATTACAAGATTTCAAAGTTAAAAAACTCATCAATTTCATTCTAAAAACTATAACATAAGTTCAAAGTTGAAAAATTCACCAATTTCACTCTAAAAACTATAACAAAAGTTCAAATTTTAAAAAACTCACAAATTTCACTATAAATAGCATAACAAAATTTCGAAGTAAAAACTCAATAACTTTTACTATAAAAACAATAACAAAGGTTCCAGGTAAAAAAAACTCACCAATTTCACTATAAAGACCATTACAAGAGTGCAAAGTTAAAAAACACACCAATTTCACTCTAAAAACTATAACAAAAGTTCCAAGTGAAAAAAAATCACCGGTTTCTCTATAAAGACAATTACAAAAGTTCCAAGTTAAAAAACTCACCAATTTCTCTATAAAGCCATTGTTAGTTCCTGGATTAGCTGGAATTTTGGTAAAACAAAGGTTATTCAATGTTGATGTCAAGGTGCTGATGTTGTAACATTGAAGTCTTAACACTGGGCTGTGTTAAGTAGTTAAATGCTGAAGTTGGATGTCTGATGTCACACAGGTGATGTTGTAACATCAGACCTGCAGAATTAATAACAACAGGATATGTTATTAGGGCACGCGTATTAGCTGGAATTGTGGAGAGTGGTTGACTCATTGGATGAGAATATCTTGGGATAGATATTTTCTGTTACATGGGAGATTTGATTGCAGGTCTGTTGGAGAATTAAAAGGTTGAAGATTTAAAAAGATTTTGGGGATAAAATTTGTTTTGAAGATTCAGTTTTAATTAACAAATCTGATCAAATATTGTGACAAGTCCAAGCCCAATTCAGGAGCTATATAAAGCGCACAAGACCAAAGGGAAAAAGTGACAGAAAACATTCAGAAGATCAAGAGCAGAAGGCTTAGTGTCTAGAGTTTGTTTAAAGTGCTTGTATTTACACTATTCTAGGGTTTGAATAGGTGTTGATTTTCTGTCCTCTCTAGAAGCTGTGAAGCAATAGAGAGTGGTTGATTGATCGAAGCTGTGAAGTAAGATCAAGGGTACTCAAAGTGGTTTCTTTGAGTGTTTGTAAGGGATTGAGTGGTGTTCTCATACCTAAGTGGTTTCTTAGGTAGAAATTCATTAGTAGAGTATAAGTTTAGGAGATTGTCAACGGGTTGTTGAGTCTGTAAATTATATCTACAAGTAGTGAATTCCATCCCTGGCTTGGTAGCCCCCAGAGTAGGTTGGTTGTAACCGAACTGGGTCAACAATTCTTGGTGTTATTTTATTATTATTGTTGTCCATTGTGTAGAGTGTGTTGTTGTGACATCACACCTTAACATCACACGTCTGATACCAGAATTTCAATTGGTATCAGAGCAGGCATCCTGTCTGTCTCTGGGTGAGATCTAGGGAAGTTACTTTCTGGTGAAAAGATGGACAAAGAAGTTGGAGGATTCGTCAACAGACCCCCTATTTTGGATGGATCCAATTATGACTATTGGAAGCCAAGGATGACCACCTTCTTAAAATCCTTGGACAGTAGGGCTTGGAAGGCTGTTATTAAAGAGTGGAAAGCACCTGTCATATGTGAGAAGGATGATGCTGGCAAAGATAAAGAAGGCACCTCTAAGCCAATGCCTGAAGAAGAGTGGACCAAGGAGGAAGATGAGCTTGCCCTTGGAAATTCCAAAGCTCTGAATGCTATCTTCAATGGAGTGGATAAGAACATCTTCAGGTTAATCAATACCTGTGAAGTTGCTACAGAAGCATGGGATATCTTGCAGGCTACTCATGAAGGAACGTCTAGAGTCAAGAAGTCAAGACTTCAGATTTTAACATCTAAAATTGAAAGCCTGAAGATGAAGGAAGATGAGACTATTCATGATTTCCACATGAGTGTTCTTGAGCTGGCCAATGCATCTAGTGCTCTTGGAGAGAAGATGTCAGATGAAAAGCTTGTGAGGAAGATCCTTAGGTCCCTACCTAAGAAGTATAAGATGAAGGTTACTGCCATTGAAGAATCACAAGACATCAGCAAGATGAGAGTTGATGAGCTCATTGGATCTCTTCAAACCTTTGAGCTTGGGTTGAATGAGGAAGAACCAGAAAAGAAGCCAAAGAGTATAGCCCTAGTGACAAATGGTGAAGAAGAGAAAGGGAAGAAATCTGAAACCCAGGAGGATCTATCCCAAGCTATAGTGATGTTGGGAAGACAGTTCACCAAAGTATTCAAGAGAATGAATAATAACTTCAGGCCTAATGTCAAGAACATGGCTTCTGACACCAGCAAGAAGGATGAAGAGAAAACTACCCAAGATAAAGGAGTGCAGTGCTTTGAATGTGAAGGGTATGGACATGTCAAGAAAGAATGTCCCACCTTCTTGAAAAAGCAGAAGAAGGGCATGACAATTTCCTGGTCTGACTCTGATAGTGAAAGTGAAGGCGAGTCAGCAAAGCATGTGAGAGCTTTAACATGAGCTGTGGTTTCTGATGATGATTCTAGTGATGGAGAAGTAACTTATGAGGAGTTGGCATCCACCTATCAAGAGCTGTGTTTAAAGAGTGCTGAGATTTGTCAAGAAAACAAGTGCCACAAGCAACAAATTACCCAGCTTGAAAATGAAAAGACTGATCTAGAAAATAAAGTGGTGCTAGTTAGAGCTCATCTTGATCAAATGACCAAGTCTGTTAGGATGCTGAGCTGTGGCACAGACACACTTGACAAGATTCTTCAGTCAGAAAAATCTGTTGGAGACAAAGCTGGGATAGGTCATGTGGCTGAGGACAAGGGAACTTCAGAAGGAAGCACTTCAGGTTCAAAGAAGGAAGTATCACAACTTTCATCTCAACATCAGCCAAAGAAGCAGGATCCTACCCCTAAGAAAGCTGATGTTTCAAAACCTAAGAAGATTGAGAAGAAGACTGGTCCCTATCAGAAGACAAAGCAGCCACAGGGAGCTAGTCAGTATATGCCCCCACAATACCATGAGAGCATGCAAGCTGCTCAGTTCAAACAACACATGTCTCATCAGATGTCTCAACATCAGGACAACTGGTATGGTTATGGGTATGGATACACCAATGTTGTTCCTTATATATATGGAAGAAGAAAGCCACACCATCATAGGAGACAATCCAGGAAACAACATTCTCAGCCGTCTTATGGGAGAAGATATCAACATAATAGATGGCAGGGCAGTTATGGTAGGAGGAGACCACATTATGGATGGCAGCATAAGCAATCTCATCATGGCAGAAGATTCAGAGATGAAAGGGTGAGATGCTATTATTGTGGAAGGTTTGGACATATGCAGTACTCTTGCTACAAGCTGCATGGATACCCTCAACCTCAAAACAGATGGAGAGAGCACAGGCCCAATGTTGTTAAACAATGGGTACCTAAGGAGAAGGTGAAGTGCCTATTGGCTCACATGGGTGATAAAGAAGGAACATGGTATTTTGACAGTGGGTGTTCCAAGCACATGTCTGGATGTAGATCCATGTTTGATAATCTTAGACCTTGCCCTTCTCATGAGGTCATATTTGGCAATGGAGAAAAAGGTGTTGTTGCAGGAGTTGGGAAAGTGCAAGGTGATGGTAGACCTGAACTTGACAATGTTATGTTTGTCAATGGCTTAAGTGCAAATTTGATCAGCATAAGCCAGTTGTGTGATGAAGGTTACAAGGTAAACTACACTAAGGATGATTGTGTGGTTTCTGATGAGCATAATCAGATTGTTATGAAGGGTGTCAGAACCAAAGACAACTGTTATCAGTGGACCTCTCTTGAAGGAGATTCAACTAATGATGTTCAAGTTGATGTTACAACATCAGACTATGACATCAGGATGCTGAAAGATCACTCAGAGTTAATGAGTCCTGATGAAAAAGGAAAGTCTTTATGGAGGGAGAAAGTTAGTAATTGGTCTTTAAAAAATACTAAAAAGCTGGCGCCATACCTCAGACCATCATTCTCTAGTGTAGCAAGATCACGGTTCATCAAAGAGCATATCTTCCGTCAGTTCGTCTTCTTCTACAAGAAGAATCATCTGAACTCATACTGCCTCAAGGGAACCATGTCAAACCAGACTTCATCTCCATCAAAGAAATCTGTCGCTCAAAGCGCTTCGCGAGATAAGGCTAGGGTTTCTTCAGAAGAGGGATTTGCAGAAGAAGCTTTGAATATAGAACCTATCTCAGTGATGCTCCCAGAATCAGGTACTTCGAGACCCACTAAACTAACTCCTAAGAGACCTGCTACTATTTTCAAGAATCCTGAAACAAAGAAGGTTGTCACTAGTGTGTTATTTGGGGACAAAACTGTGCCGAAATCATATACGTCTCAGACTATTGAAGAGAAGTTTGATGTAGACAAAAGGATGGGTAATCTTGCCTCAAAGATTCTGGACAAAGGCATCCCTGTCAAAGGAATTTCAATCCCACTGAATCGGATGCCAGCTGAGAAAGACAACATGCAGGAAGGTAAGTCAAGTCTTCAACAACTTGCAATGATAGCTATTGAAGATGCTGATCAGAGTGAAGACATGCATGAAGAAGCAGATATTGAAGAGGAGGTTAGAACATTGCTTAGTAGGGATGCTGAGACTACGGATGTAATTGATGTTGATGACTTGTCTGATAATGAAGTCATTGGAAGAGCAGTGCCTAGTCTGTCCAAGAGACTAAGAACAAGAAAAGGAAAGATGGATGAATCGTCGTCAAAGAAAGCTTCTGATGAGAAGAGGAAAAAGACTGTTGGGCCAACAAAAGCATGGAGTAAGGTTGATGTGAATCCCAGAAAAAGGAAGCTAATGGAAGAATCTAAATCAGAGTATGATGTTGAGGATGATGTTTAAGACATCACTCCTGTCAGAAAGACAATCTTGAAGAGAATTGCTGACAAGATACCTGAGGTTCCTGTTGATAACATTTCATTCCATTATGCAAGCAGTGCGTCGATGTGGAAATTCATCTGTCAGAGAAGACTTGCTCTTGAGAGAGAGATTGGGAAAGAAATTATGGAGATTAAAGAAATCATAGAGGTGATTAAGGCTGCTGGTCTGGTGAAGACGGTTCATGGGTTCTCCTAGTGATATGACAGCCTGGTTAAGGAATTTGTGGTAAATATTCCTGTGAAGATTTCAGACAAAAGCAGTGTGGACTACATGAAAGTGTTTGTGAGAGGAAAATGTGTTGATTTCTCTCCTGAAGTTATAAACAAGTATCTAGGAAGAAAAGATGAAGAATTTACTGAGCTAGAAGCCACTGAGAATGATGTCTGCAAGGAAATAACTGCTGGTCAAGTTAAGGTGTGGCCCTTGAAAGGGAAACTGCCAACTAGCAAACTCAGTGTTAAGTATGCTGTCTTACACAGAATTGGAGCCGCAAACTGGGTGCCTACCAATCATAAAACCACAACAGCTGTGGGACTAGGGAGGTTTATTTATGCTGTGGGTACTAAGAAGAAATTTGACTATGGAGCATATGTGTTTGAGCAGACTGTGAGACATGCCACCACTAATGCTATCAAACTGCCTATAGCATTTCCTTCGCTCATCTGTGGAGTTATGATGAAACAACATCCAGGCATCTTAACAAGTTCAGACACAGCATGTAAGAGGAAATCAGCTTTATCTTTGCATCCCAAACTGTTTGCTGGGAGCCATGTTCCAGACATTGTTGAAACATCAAGCTCTGGGATTAAGAAGGTCAGTACAAAATCTGAACTAATTAAAGAATTAAGGGCGGCCTGCAAGGATCTTGACATGGTTATCAAGACCAGCACTGACAGGAAAATGAAGATTGAGCAGATGGTTAAAGACTTGGAACAGGGGAAAGACAATGGTGACACTGAGGACTCCAGGTCAGATGAGGGTGAAGAAGATGCTGATGGTACCAGCTCGAATGAAGACTAATCTCTATCTGCTGTCCTTAGATATTAGTTTTGTTATTAGTTTAGTTTTTGTTATGCTTGGTTTGTAATTTGAATATTGTGCTGTTTATGCACTGTTTATGTTTTTAGTTTCCTTCTATGATTTGTTTTGCCTGTTTACTAACTGAGAGGCTAACAATGAGAGCTAGGGTATACTGACTATAGTTAATAGGGCTTCTTATTGAAGCTTGCCTAATTATGGCTAAAAAGGGGGAGAAAATAGCCAAAATAGTCAAGAGGATTATTGCCATATGCTGCTGATGTGATGCAGAGATTAAGGGGGAGATAGATTGATGCTGCTAAAAGGTGTTTAGTTGAAAAGTGGTAATGCAGTTATTGAGGGGGAGTTTTGAAGATATCATGACATTTGAAGAGTGTAGCCAAGCAGACATCTAGGGGGAGTAAATTGATGCACATTATGAGCTACTAAACAGCTGTGATGCTGGTTCATGTTTTCAAGGGGGAGCACCAATTGGCTGTTGTCAATAATGAAGATGGTGCTGCAGCAGATCAAGCGATGAAGACTATGCAAAGTGTCAAACTGCTGCTAATGAGTTTCAAATTTCTGAAGATTATTCCGCTGCTGAAATCTCTGAAGGTACAGAGTGCAGAAGTTGATTGCAGAGGTTGTTTTAGCCAAAATTACCAAAGGGGGAGATTGTTAGTTCCTGGATTGGCTGGAATTTTGGTAAAACAAAGGTTATTCAATGTTGATGTCAAGGTGCTAATGTTGTAACATTGAAGTCTTAACACTGGGCTGTGTTAAGTAGTTAAATGCAGAAGTTGGATGTCTGATGTCACACAGGTGATGTTGTAACATCAGACCTGCAGAATTAATCACAGCAGGATATGTTATTAGGGCACGCGTATTAGCTGGAATTGTGGAGAGTGGTTGACTAATTGGATGAGAATATCTTGGGATAGATATTTTCTGTTACATAGGAGATTTGATTGCAGGTCTGTTGGAGAATTAAAAGGTTGAAGATTTAAAAAGATTTTGGGGATAAAATTTGTTTTGAAGACTCAGTTTTAATTAACAAATCTGATCAAATATTGTGACAAGTCCAAGCCCAATTCAGGAGCTATATAAAGCGCACAAGACCAAAGGGAAAAAGCGACAGAAAACATTCAGAAGATCAAGAGCAGAAGGCTTAGTGTCTAGAGTTTGTTTAAAGTGCTTGTATTTACACTATTCTAGGGTTTGAATAGGTGTTGATTTTCTGTCCTCTCTAGAAGCTGTGAAGCAATAGAGAGTGGTTGATTGATCGAAGCTGTGAAGTAAGATCAAGGGTACTCAAAGTGGTTTCTTTGAGTGTTTGTAAGGGATTGAGTGGTGTTCTCATACCTAAGTGGTTTCTTAGGTAGGAAGTCATTAGTAGAGTATAAGTTTAGGAGATTGTCAACGGGTTGTTGAGTCTGTAAATTATATCTACAAGTAGTGAATTCCATCCCTGGCTTGGTAGCCCCCAGAGTAGGTTGGTTGTAACCGAACTGGGTCAATAATTCTTGGTGTTATTTTATTGTTATTGCTGTCTATTGTGCAGAGTGTGTTGTTGTGACATCACACCTTAACATCACACGTCTGATACCAGAATTTCAAAGCCCATAACAAAAGTTCTAAGTGAAAAAATCACCAGTTTCAGTATAAAGACCATTACAAGGTTCCAAGTTAAAAATCTCAAGAATTTCATGACAAAGCCCATAACAAAAGTTCAAAGTGAAAAAACTTGCTAGTTTCACTAGACCATTACAAAAGTTCCAAGTTAAAAAAATCATCAATTTCACTATATAGACCATAACAAAAGTTCCAAGTTAAATTGTGAACATGGTGGACTTTGAAGATGTTGTGAGTTCTAGCTGGAACAAACCTATAAGGAGGAATCCTTTGTTAATTCTCTAGTTGAAACTTCAAAGACTTAATCCTGATTTAATGAAGCTTAGTATGTCTATGGACAATGTGAGACAGCAAGTGGAGATAGCCAGATCTGAATTAGAGAAGGCTCAAAAAGAGCTTATTCAAAATCATATGGATAATACTGTTATTGATAATGTGAAAAGGTGCACTGAAAATGTTGTCAAGTGGAATGAGGTAGAGGAAAGCATCCTTATGCAAAGAGCCAAAATTAATTGGCTGAGGTTGGGTGATGGCAATAATGCTTATTATTATGCTACAATCCAAGCATCATAATAAAAACATGAATACTCTACAAAAGGCTGGTTGAGGGATTATTACTTACGAACAGGATATTATTCATGAAGTTATGTAGTTTTATAAAAACCTCATGGGAAAAGCTGTCACCTATTTAAAGCATGTTGATATTGAAGCCATGAGGGGAGGAAGTCAAGTCACTAGAGAGCAAGGAGAGTACCTAACTACTAAAGTTATTGATGAGGAGATTCTTAAAGCTTTGAAGGGGGTAGGTTATATGAAAGCTCCAGGCATTGATGGCTATGTGGCTAAGTTTTTCAAAGTCAGTTGGTATATCATCAAGAAGGATGTTGTGGCTGCTATCTAGGATTTCTTTGAAAAAGGTAGTTTACATAAAGTCTTTAATAGTACTGTTGTTACCCTCATTCCAAAGAAGGACAATGCCAAGTCTGTTATGGATTATAGGCCCATAGCAGGATGTACCACTTTCTATAAGATAATCTCTAAAATCTTGACAAATAGATTGGGAAAGATTCTACGGACAGTCATACATCAGAGTCAGGCTGCTTTTGTACCTGGTCAAGTCATCCAAAACCATATCTTATTAGCTTTTGAGCTGATGAAGGACTATACTAGGAAGGGTGGGACCCTCAAATGCATGATGCAACTTGACCTCCAAAAAGCTTATGATATGGTGGATTGGAAAGCCCTTGAGTGCATTTTGCTTGAGATGGGTTTACCTAAGAGATTTGTGGAGTGGATCATGATAGTCACTACAAATTTGAGTTACAGATTTAACATAAATGGTGAATATTATGAGGTTTTGCAGGCTAATAGAGGTATTAGGCAAGGGGACCCTATTTCCCTTATGCTTTTTGTTATAATGATGGAATATATGAACATGATCATGGTTAGGATGCAGCTGAACCCAAATTTCAATCATCATAGTAAATGTGAGAAGATTACCTTAACTCATCTGTATTTTGCATATGCTGTCCTTTTGTTCAGTAGAGGAGATCTTAAATCTATTGAGGTGATCCTAGAGGCTTTCAATAAGTTCTCTCTTTCTACTGGTCTTATTATCAATCCTAGCAAGTGCAAGTATTTTGTGGTGGAATGGATGACAGACATATTCAAGAGGTGAAGAAAATTTTAGGGTTTGAGGAGGGTCACCTTCCTGTGAAATACTTGGGGGTCCCCTCTCTTGTAAGAAACTTAGTTTGAGTCACTATCTCCCAATGGTGGAGAGGATTATCTGCAGCATAAAGCATTGGTTTGCCAAGTTATTGAGTATAACAGGTAGGATCCAACTATTTAAGAGCATATCCTTGCTATTGATTAGTATTGGATGAGTTGCTTTCCTATTCCAAAAATCGAAATTCATAAAATCTAGGCCATTTGCATAACTTTTATTTGGACAGGTAAAGCTGAGTTGAGCTAAAAAATTCTAATGGCCTGGACTAAAGTGTGCAACCTTGTCAGTCAAGGTGGGATGAATTTGATCAATATAAATATCTGGAACACGTTTTCTTTGTTTAAATGCTTGCGGAACATTAGCATGAAGGTTGATAGTTTATGGGTTAAATGGGTTCATGTGTATTATTTAAAAGGTGAAAATGTGATGAATGTTGATATAAAGAACACTAGTTCCTGGATTTTGAGAAACATCATGATAAATAGAGGTATTGTGAACCAGATTCAACATACTTGGAATGACATGGTGATGAATAGGAAGTTTTCAATGAGGATGGTTTACCTGCAGTTAGTGGATAATTACAGTAGAACTGAGTGGAGTCATTTGATTAGGCATAATTATGCTAGACCGCGTGCAATTCTTACTTGTTGGCTTGCGTGTCATAGCCGGTTGTCAACCAAGGCTAGGATGATAAAGTTGGGTATGTGTAGCGTGCGATTTTTGTCGGTGATGCGACCACCTTACTGCATTTGGTTGGAATTGGGTGCTACTTTCTGATTTCTTATTTATCTTATGAAGCTGGAAAAGAAAGGGAAGCTATCTAAAACTAACCTTGCACGCAAATGTTTTCTTTAACAAATGCTAAGAGATTGGGGGGTCCGGGGTCAGATTATACAATGGGGAGTTGTCAATTACCCATCCTATATATGGTTATCCATAGATCGTTTGGCATTTTCTTCTATTATCTACTTACTGGTGTTTTTTTTTATGGTTTGGGAAAGTTTCTTCTTTGGGAGTGTTGAAAGAGTGTTTTTGTTGTTTTCGGGTTTTCCGATGTTTTTGGTAAGGTACTGGACCTAAAGTTTTTGTTATGTGTGCTCGCTAAGATTTCGCAATCATATGCCTACGTATTCCCGTTAAAGAAAATAGGAAAATCAGAGCAATCATAGTTCCTCCTATTCTATGGGAGGAAAAATGATGTTTGGTGTCTTGTTCAAAGCCCAAGATTGAAGCTAAACGAGTATTTGTGTCTTGTTCAAAGCCCAAGATTGAAGCTAAAGGTTTGACTGAGAGAGAATTTGTCATCTCTAAAGGGAGATATCTCACCTGTTCATCCCAATTGTTGGGGTATTTGGTTATAAAGGATAATTACTTTAACTGGGATATGTGAATCCAGTAATGCCATAATTTCCTTTACAAGGGAGATGTCCTGAAGGAGGAAACTTTAACTCAGTTTTGAGCAATGCCATTTTTCCTTAGGAAGCTTGGATGTAAATAATCCAGAGGCTTGCCACTTACAGCTGTTAGATGAAAGAGGAAGTTTACCAAGATAAGAGAGGGATCACATCTTGGATTTTTGAATCAACAAGTGTGCCACTTACAGCAGTTATCTGGAATTAGGTTTGTTTGATTTGTCTGTTTTAATGTGTGATGTACAGAGGAATGTCTTCCTGTAGAGAGAACTCTTGATTTCCTCTGAGGGGATTTTTGGTTTTATGTACCATGATCAAAGCCCAAGGTTGAAGCTAAAAGGTTGACTCTACTAGGGATTTTTATATCTGTCTTGTACAAAGCCCAAGATTGAGGCTGAAAAAAGATTGACTCTTTTGGGGAGATCATTATACAAAGCCTAAGAGGAGGCTAGAAGGAATTGACTCTTCTGTGGAAATAATTTGCATGTCTTGTACAATGCCCAAGATTGAGGCTAAAAGAATTAACTCCACTGGGGAGAGGTTTTATCTGTCTTGTACAAAGCCCAAGATTGAGGTTAAAAGGGATTAATTGACTCAGTTGGAGAATATTTATAGGTGTCTTGTACAAAGCCCAAGATTGAGGCTAAAACTGCTGAGGGTGAATCATTATACAAAGCCTAAGAGGAGGCTGGTTGGGGAATTTCTTATATAAAGCCTAAGAGGAGACTAGCTTTTGCTAAGGATTATTGAGATCCAAAGACAGGTCGAAATTGGGGAATCAACTCTTGCTGAGGATTATAGAAGAGTTGAGATATCAGAGACCATGATGTTCTGATTCTGTCAGTGTTGTATTGATAGTAAGTTGACCTTAGCTGGTTAACTTAGGATGAAAATTTTAAAGATTAAGTTTTAAAACCTATGAAAGTTTCAACTCTGCTGGAGATTGATTAAGTGATCAGGGTTTTCCCGTGCTTTTAGGAAACTTGAGGGTTTCTTTATGATCCAAGAGGAGATGAGACTGTCCAAGTCTACTAGTATGAGAAGGTTGATCTTTGTATGATGCCCAAGAGAAGGCTGATGTTTTAAGGGATGAGAATCAACCTTAAACTGGTCTAATATTCTGACTCTCTAGAGGATTGAACTAGCAAAAGATGACTAGGTTATGTCCTATACTTGTAGGAGGTCTTTGGGTCCTTGTACTAAGCCCAAGAGGAGCCTGGGAAATTCTAAGAAGCCTGAGGGTCCTTGTATAAAGCCCAAGAGGAGGCTGGGATGCTTTTAGGAAGCCTGTGGGTCCAAACCTAAGAAAAGTTCAAGAAAGGTTTCACCGGGAATAATCCTTTCTTTAGTGAACAGTTCTAGGGTTTGAAGAAATTCAAGAGAGGTTTCACCGGGAATAATCCTCTCTGGGGAAATGAATTTCTTGTACAAATTTCTAAGTAGTGACAGTCTTGAGAAAAGTTTCACTGGAAATAACGCCTTTCTCTGTTCCATATTATATAAGCCCAAGAGGAGGCAAGACTGTATCTGGAATTTTCTATGAGAGAACTAGTTTTGACTGTGTTGAAAGAGGGACCACTGGCTTGATCTAATGTTAGACCTAAGTACTGGGGAAAACTCTAAGCAAGTATATACAAGCGCATATATATATATATATATATATATATATATATATACAGATGAAATATATAAGCAAATATGTAAAGAAAACAGTAGAACTTACAGGTGAGCAAGCTTCCAGCAGTATAAATATAGTTGTATGGTTCGTTATTCAAGAAATTAAAGAAAGTTTTGATACAACCATAAATTTGAATCTAAATCAAAAGAAAAGTTGTTTGTAAAAGTAAATTTGGGGCTTATACCTAAGGAGAGACCCAGATGAAAAACAACGATCGTACCATTATTTTGAAATTGTATCAGGGCTTATACAATGACTGAAGCCCAAAAATATTTATGTACAAAGGGGGGTTGGGTCTTACACTATATTAGAGGCCTAAGAGTTTATTAAAAGAATAAATATAGGACTTACAACACAAGGGGAGGCCCAGATGAAAATTGTTTTGAAAGAGGCGATCGCGCCGAGATTTTTTTAAAATCGTATCGGGACTTTTACAATGACTGAGGCCCAAAAATGGTTTATTTACCAAGGGATGGGTCTTACACTCTATCAAGAGCCCCAAAAGTGTTTTAAAAAAAGAAGAATGGGGCTTACAACTCAGGGAGAGACCCAAAGATAACAGTGATCGCATTGTCGGTTTTGAAAATCCTATTAGGACTTATACAATGACTGAGGCCCAAAAAAATATTGTACAACAAGGGATGGGTCTTACACTCTACTAGAGGCCCAAAAGTGTTTATGTGAAGTTTGAAAAATCAAAATTTAGAGAAAACCCTAATTTTGAATTTAAAAGATATAATTTTCAAAGGAAATTAAATAAAAAATGATATAAAATATCAAATCTATTCAAAAACAAGTTATCAACTTTGAAAAATATTTTGAAAAATCATGTTTAATCACATGAAAGAGTGAAATTCACTTGGAATGAAAAGATTAAAGTGGAAATTTCATTTTAAAATGTTTAAAAATAAATAAACTGAAATAAATTACAAAATTTTTAACTATATTAAATAAATAATATAAATTGGAATTTTTTGTAAAATATAATAATTTAACATTTTTGTGATTTTTTAAAAAAAATAACCAAGAAAAAATGATAAAAAATGAGAAAGAAATTAAATTTTGAAATCAATTAAATAAAAGATCAAAAATTCAAAAGTTTGAAAATTTGAAAAAGGGCGCCAAGAACACTTGTTCTTGCCCGCGTGCCCTGTTTTGCCCAGATTTGCATTTTCTCAATTTTCTCTCTATTACTCAATAGTTTTGCACGATTCAAACACAATCTTGCTCGTTTTTGAACAAGGATCACAACCATATAGATTAATTGCATTTATATTAAGTGTGGAATGAGAAATTAGAGGATGAACTCAAGAACCCTAGTTTCAGCATGAACACTATGAAATTCCATACACGATTCATACATAGCAATTGATTGGGGGTTAACAATTTATATACATGCAGAAACAAGATGGTAACTCAAAAATTCATTTATGATGCATGTAATATGGAGTTTGAAGGCTTCAGGCTTACCTCTTGCAGCTGGTGACCGAATTCTATGTTGGAGGTGTTATAGATGTTGTGTAATGATCTGGATAGCTTCAATGGACCTCAAGTAATGTGTTCGAAGGCTTGGACTGGATTGAATCAACCCAGAACTTGTTGTGGCACCTCAACTGCAAACAGGCCAAAAGCTTGAGTAAATGGATGGTGTCTTTGTGATTCTGAGGATCCAGATGTGTTTTAAGGCCATGGATCACTCATATATGATGTATATGAGGTGTTGGCATGATTGGTTTAGTTTGAATTGGTTCTTATTTCAAAATTCGATAGTGACTTGAAAAAGAACTAAAATCTGGTTTTTTTAGAGTATTTTGAAGAAAGCATCAGTTTGGGTGCTTTGGTGTACTTAAACTGATCACAAATAAGCTCTATTTATAGTAGAGTAAGTTTGTTTTGCAAGGAATAGTGAATAGAGGCTTGGACAGTCCCTTGGCCAATGGTGATCAAATTGAATCTCAAGTCTCCTCTAGCCATTAACTTGGCTCAGTGCAGCAGGTTATTGTAGCTTTGGTTCAGAGATAAGGCTTGACTCAATTCACTTAGCAATGTCTTGATGCTTGCCACCTTATGAATCCATTGAATGCATTGGAACAAAATTGGAGTCTTTGAGATTTTTAGCCTTTTTAGGGGACACATAACTACATGTAGATCCTTGAACTTGGGAGGCTTGTGGATTAGATATTTTTCCTTTGATGTTATCCCCTGAGGTGTCCAAATGGTTGACAAGGCTTATAATAGTCTGATTTAGCTAATTCGAGCAAATGACCTATAATCTGCCTTGGGAAGAAACCAGTCTTTGATGCCATGTTCCAAGGGTTGTAACTCCCTACTCAAATTGAATTTAGAGATGATCTGGTACTTGTTGGAAAGCTCTCATGACATACTTTAACTTTGATGTTCACAAATGGACATGGTTCAGCTTGGATCCAGGTGAAAAATGGCCTCAAAGTTTGGAAAAAGTGAAACAGATTCTGACTTCTTTGAGAATTTCACTAAGTGTTGGAAAAAGTGGTTATTTTCACTTTTTGTGATTTTGATCAATCCATAACTCAAAATCCATGAGGATTTGGAATCTTTGGTAGTTGACACTTTTGAAGTATGTAATGAGGGATTTCATTTGTGATTTGGATGGAATAAAAATGCCTTAGGGTTTGGGAGTTATGACCTTGCAAAGTTGGTACCAAAGCCATTTTGTTCCATAACTTAGAAAATTTTAAGTTTTCTAAGGTTGCCCCTTTTGCAAGTTACCTCACTTTTCTTGATTTTTCTTGATGAATGATGATCAAAACCATACATTAACATTGTTTTTGGCTTAGGGGAACCATATTTGTGAAAAATTCCAAAAAGTCAAACCTTATTTTGGGCATAGTTGACTTTTTGTCAGATGAAATCCAAACTGTGTGATCCTTTATGCAATCAAGTTCTTGACCCAATTCAAACCTAATTGATGGATTCCATAGGTGTTTTAGGGTGTCTTGAATCATTTCCCAAGGTTTGGGAACATGTCTTGGTCAAAAGTCAAAGATATAGTTGACTTTTTCTTCAAAACCCTAATTGTGGTCTAGATAAAATTAAAACTTGTGAGTCAAGCTTCTTGGATCAATCTATTGTTGTAAATGGATCAATGTGGTGTATTTGAGGCCTTCAAATCATGTCTTGAGGTCTTGGCTCATGTATTTCCTCAAAAGTCAACTTAGGGGGAATTAGTTCAAGAAACCCTAATTCCTGATTTTTTATGAATGCTTCCCCTGAGGTTGTTTTGACTTTATGACTGGGACCATAAGGTCCCTTTGAGTATCTTGGGTCATGCTTTGAAGCATTGGCTTATGCCCAGATGAAAAATTTCATCTGGAGGCCTTGGTCAAACAAAACCCTAATTTGGTGACACTGGCGATCTTGAGGCTTGATCCACTTAGAATGTTGCAACTTTTTGCTTGATTCTTGATTTGGGAGTCCTCTTGATCCTTTATGGGTGTTTGAGAGGTTAGATAAGTTGAAGATCATGTCATTTCTTGATTGACCCTTTGTCTAAGTGCTCTGAGAGGGCTTAAACCCTTATTCTTGGTTGTAGTGAAAGCTCAACAATCCTTGAGGAGATTGACGAGGCATGATGGCACATCCATATTTTGGCAATGATCCTCACAATGATGGGAAATCTTGTGGTCCAAATTTGGGGTATGACAGATGCCCCTATTTAATTCTCTACCTGAAGGTGTGAATGGTGAAGATGTTCGGACATTCAGGGTGCAAGAGGATTAAATATCGGAATACCCGAAATTTTGACGGTGGTTATGAATGTTAGCGGTTTGCTCATCCATCTTATTTTTCCAAGCAATGATAATCAGAAAAGGGTAAAACATCCCCTAAATCCTGGTCTTCAGCCACAGAACTGGTCTTAGTTTCTTTTGAAATAAACTTCCCGTCGATCCTGGTCTTCAGTCATGGAACTGGTCTCAGTTTCTTTTTGAAATAAACTTCCCCTCGATCCTGGTTTTCAGTCACGAAAATGGTCTTAGTTTCTTTTTGTCGAGTTTATTTCTTTACAAGGAATGCTATTTGTAGCGGTCTTCATCAAACTTCTCACCGAGTTCTACTTGGGAGACACAATTTGATGAAAAAGTATGAGGTCAGACTTGTTGGGGATACCCATTTGTCTGAGCTGTAGAGGTGTGCAAACTTCTCTGTTGGAGATGCCATTTGTTGACTTAACTGGAGAAAAACAAGTCTCTTGAAAGACCGCTTTTGCTTGGGGATATTACATCATACTTTTCTTCGAGATCATTTTGGAGAAATGCCATGTGATGTGATCCAAATTTGAGGTGCTGATGACTTCATTTGATAGCAAACTTTTCGAGGAGAAGCCGCCGTATTGCCGAGAGTCTTTTAGTGGAGAGGCTTTCTCTGGGGATTTTCCTTAATTCGGGAAAGCAAAAATATCATCTTCAATGGTGAAGAGTGATGTTCCAAAGGTGTCTATTGAATGTATTCTTGCCTTTCAGAGGTTCAAGTTATCAAAGTGGTCGAGGATCGTCTCCAATCCAGAAATAAACTAAGGGAGAGATTGCTCAGACGATACATTTCCTGTCGAGGAAAGAACTGATAACCTGATTGGCGGGAGGATGTTATCACTTGGGGACGAGACTGACCAAAGTGATAGTAGTGCAATATGAATATGAACATGAATCAATTATGCATGGTGTATGTATGTTTATGCTGACAAAACAGACGCGACATACAGACTGGTGAATAAACATGACTAGATACTTGGCCACTGTGAGGGATGAAAAGTATCATTGGTCCAAGATAGCAATCCTACCTTGCTTAAGAGAGGTTGACCATGTGGGGGTGAAAAAACCATTAATCGGTCTTAAGAGGTAAGAACTCTGTCGGGGATATCAGATGAGACATTCACACCTAAAATAGTTGATCCTTTATTCAGGCGTATTGATTTAGAAGGAGTAATTTGATTCTGCACTTTGAGGTTTGATCACTTCCAAAGAAGCCCTCGATGTTCTTTTCGCGTTCAACAGTTAAAAAGAAATGCCATCTTTATTTTAAAAGCAGAAGAAAATTTGACAAGTAAATTCATTTTTTGTTGTTGCAAGAATCGTTGATCATGTTAAAATGTCATTCTGTAAAGCAGAAATAAATGAGAATTGCAAACAAAATGCTAGGGCTCAAATTTTATTGATAGGATGGAAATCATACAAGCGCGTGATACCATAGCGTATTTACAAAGTTTAGAAAATGGTAATTTACGTGAAAAGGGGATACATTGAAATATAACGACTGTTTCCTTCTACCAACTTTGAATTCTGGACATTATGGGCTTCTGTCAAAGGTGACCTTGACTAAAGTTTTCCTGATGAATGGCATTACTACTGAGGAGTCGAACTAATCAGATGCAGTTACTCGCCATGAATCCCTAACTTTTGTCTGGATTGCCTTTTGAGGTTTTTCAATCCATCGGGATGACTTTTGTTTATGTCTCTAATTTTTTCCTGGACCGCCCTTTCGGGTTTTCAATCCACCGAGACGTTTTTTTTTACTTAGGAGAAGTATTTCTTGACTACATCAACATTCATGGGGTAGGTAAACGCCTCTCCATCCATGGTTGTGAGTCTCAAGGTGCCACCTGAGAAGGATTTCTTGACCACATAGGGGCCGTCATAATTCGGAGTCCATTTACCCCGGGAATCAGTGAGGAATGATTGTGTCTTCTTAGGCACGAGGTCTCCTTTTTTAAAGACACGGGGTCAGACCTTTTTGTCGAACACTTTCTTCATTCTTTGCTGATACAACTGACCATGGCATAAGGCTGTCATTCTCTTTTCTTCGATTAGGATCAGTTCATCGTGTCTACTTTGACACCATTCAGCTTCTGTTAGCTTAGCTTCCATCAATACTCTGATTGATGGTATCTTTACTTCTATGGGGAGCACTGCCTCCAGGCCATATACTAGAGAGAAAAGGGTTGCCCCTGTTGAAGTGCGGACAAATGTGTGATAACCATGAAGAGCAAAGGGTTGCATCTCGTGCCAGTCTTTGTAGGTTACAACCATATTTTAAACGATCCTTTTGATATTTTTGTTAGCCGCTTCTACCGTGCCGTTCATCTTGGGTTCGGTAGGGAGATGAGTTATGGTGTTCAACCTTGAACTCAGTACATAACTCTTTCATCATCTTATTGTTCAAGTTAGATCCATTATCCATAATGGTCTGGCTTGGCACAACATAACGGCAAATGATATTGTTCTTGATAAATCGGACCACCACTTGTCAAGTTACATTGGCGTATGACATTGCTTCGACCCATTTGGTGAAGTAATCAATGGCTACCAGGATGAACAGATGTCCATTTGAAGCCTTGGGTTCGATCATGCCAATCATGCCAATTCCCCATATAGAAAAAGGCCATGGAGAAGAAAGAACTTTGAGATGCGTTGGCGGTACATGGATTTTGTCACCGTATATCTGACACTTATGACACCTCTTCATGTACTTGTAGCAATCGGATTCCATTGTCAGCCAATAATACCCCGCTCTCAGAATTTTTCTGGCCATTGTGTGTCTGTTGGCATGAGTGCCAAAGGAGCCTCGTGAATTTCTTTCATCAACATGTTTGCTTCTTGTCTGTCTATGCATCTGAGCAAAACCATGTCTAAGTTTCTCTTATAGAGCGTATCACCGCTATGGAAGAAGTTGCCAGCCATTCTTTTGAGGGTCTTCCTGTCTTTTTTGGATGCCCCAGGCAGGTATTCTTGTCTTTGAAGGAAGAATTTGATATCGTGATACCAAGGTTTGTCATCTATGCCTGCTTCAATTGCGAAAATGTAAGTGGGCCTCTCAAGGCGCATTATGTTAATCTTAGGTACGTCATTCCATTGACCTACACTAATCATGGAAGAGAGAGTGGCTAGTGCATCAGCCATGTGATTTTCTTCACGAGGGTTATGATGAAACTCGATTATGTTGAAGAATGGTAACAACCTTCTCGCGTAATCTTTGTAGGGAATTAGTCCTAATTGGCATGTGTTCCAATCTCCTTTGATCTGATTGATAACCAGGGTTGAGTCCCCATACACATCCAAATTCTTTATCCTTAAGTCGATCGCTTCTTCGTTGTTTGTGCATTTGAACATTAATCTGGCAGTGAAAGGAATATGGGTACCCTGAGGTGTTATGATGATTGCCCCAATTCCATTTCCATAATTGTTGACAGCTCTGTCAAAAATTAATCCCCATTGGGATGCTGGTTCTGGCCCTTCACTGGGTAGCGGTTCATCACAATCTTTCATTTTCAAGTACATGACATCTTTGTCTGGGAAGTCAAATCCAACTGATTCCTGATCGTCAATCGATTGATGAGACAAATGATCGGCTAAACTACTCCCTTTGACGGCTTTCTGAGCATGGTACTCGATGTCATATTCTGATAACAACATCTGCCAACGGGAAATCCTTCCCGTGAGAGCAGGTTTTTCAAAGACGTACTTGATTGGGTCCATTTCGGAGATTAACCAAGTAGTGTGACAAATCATGTACTGGCGCAGACGTTTGGTTGCCCAAGCCAGAGCACAACAAGTTTTCTGGAGCATAGTGTACCGAGTTTTCACAGTCTATAAATTTCTTGCTTAAGTAGTAGATGGAAGACTCTTTTCTTTTTGTTTCATCTTGTTGGCCAAGTACACAACCCATAGAGTCTTCCAAGACTGTTAGGTAGATGATTAGTGGTCTTCCCTCCACTGGAGGTAACATAATCGGTGGATTTAATAGATATTCTTGGATACTGTTGAAAGCTTTTTGGAAATCTTCTGTCTATACGCAGCTTTGATTCTTTCTGAATAGTTTGAAGATTGGCGCACATGTCGCGGTCATAAGGGATATGAATCTGGAGATGTAATTTAGACGTCCCAGAAATCCTCTGACCTATTTTTCAGTCTTCGGCGAAGGCATTTCTTGAATGGCCTTGACCTTGTCAGGATCAACCTCAATTCCTTTTTGGCTGACGATGAACCCCAACTAAACGGACACTGAATGTGTATTTGTTGGGATTCAAGCGGAGTTTGTATTTCCTCAGTCGCTCGAATAACTTTGACAGGTGTGTCACATGCTCTTCTATCTGTTTTTAGATTTGGCGATCATGTCATCGACATACACCTCAATCTCTTTGTGCATCATGTCGTAAAACAAAGTTGTCATGGCCCTTTGATAGGTTGCCCCAGCGTTCTTTAGACCGAACGACATTACCTTGTAACAAAAGGTTCCCCATGGGGTGATGAATGAAGTTTTCTCCATATCTTTTGGCGTCAATATGATTTGGTTATAGCCGGAGAATCTATCCATGAAGGAGAAGGCTTTGAACTTTACTGTACTGTCAACCAGCATGTCAATGTGTGGTAAGGGGAAGTCATCCTTTGGACTTGCTTTGTTCAGATCCATGTAGTCCTAACACACATTCTGAATTTTCCGTCCTTTTTCAAAACCGGGGTACTATGTTGGCCAACCATTGAGGATATTCTGAGGTGGCGAGGAAACCTACGTCGATTTGTTTCTTGCACTTCCTCCTCGATTTTGATAGCCATATCTGGATGAGTCCTTCTCCAGTCTCTATTTTATCCGAGGGACATTCTGCTTTTAGTGGTAAATGATGTTACACGATGCTGGTATTCCACCCTGGCATGTCCTGATAGGACCAAGCAAACACATCTGGAAACTCTTTGAGAAGTTTTATCAAGTCTTTTTTGACAAACGGACTGAGTAGTGCTCCAATCTTAACCTCTTTGTTTTCTTCTCCTGAACCCAAATTGACCGTTTCCAATGGCTCTTGTGAGGCTTAATAGACCTTTCCTCTTGTCTGAGTAATCAGGAGATCTCTTCTGGAATTTTCGCGTCCTCTTCTTCTTCAGCCTCAAATACTGGGAATTCAAAGTTGGGAGAAGGCATTGGATCGTATGTTTCAATGGGGTTTAAAACAAGAAATCTGCATGACGTGATGATTCATTTTTTTAGTAAAGACAGAGAGAATGCAAGAGTGTGTTCAGTGTATTTTCTGAAAAATGCTTGTTTTTATTTTGAGTTTTTTTAGGATTACCATTTTCTGAAAAAACAAAAAGTGAAAACAATAATAAATGCAGGAATTACATAATGACATTATTTATTTACGATTTGTTGATTCTTGAAACAACAACCTTATAAATCAAAACTCTATCGCTTTTAGCGGAGCGAAGAGGGACATTTACAGAAAAGCGAGCCCTATAAAACATCCATTCACCTGGGCGAGGTGAAAGGTTTTTAAAACAAAGATGGCAATTACTTAGACTTATGGACGAATTTTGGGACATCAACAGTAACCCAGTGACGACGAACTCCTATGTGAATCACAAAGTCTGGTAATTTCCTTCTTGGCTTTTCTTCAGTAATGATGTTGATTTCTGGCAGAGTAGGATCATTGGAGTCCTTCCTCCCATTGCAGAGTTGTCATAAATAGAACTCTTCTGTTGTATCTTCCCTAGTGTTTTCACTCTCAGAGGATCTCCCCATCCAGTTGGCTGGATGTCCTCGTATCTAATGCGAGAACTTTTGGGAGCAGTGTACTTGACTAAGAAGTCGTACTGCCACTTGGTTGTCCTAAGTGTCCCATACTTCTGTGGGGATAGAGGAGTCATCTTCCTCGATGACGTTGACCTCAGGGAAAGCCAAGTTGATGAACTCTTGTCCTGTAATCTTAGCAGATCCATCATTGTGCTGGATATCTTTTGAATGTCCTGAGGAATGATCCCATGATTTGGTGGGGACATGGGTATTCTTTTCAATATTACTCTGTTGATAGGTATTATCAGGATGACCTTTTTTGCCCCAACTCTTCTGGGCACGGCCCTCCAGATAGGCAAAGTCATCAAGGGGATCATAATAATCTTGGTTAAGCTGTCTTTCATTAGGTCATCTTCTAATGAATTAGGTGGAGCATGACATCCTTCAGGATCGTAATCTCCATAGATCATCCGAGCGTCGAATCTTGGTATATACCTTGGGTTCTGCTTAGGAAAACAGAAATGGCATGTGTGCCTCTTCCGGAGATATATAACTGTCATGGTTAAGATAAGATTTTCATTCTTCTTCCGTATCAGAGGAATTCCTTTCATTGATGGTGTGTAATTCTTGAGACACTGGGGGGAGGAAGCCTCCGCTGTGAAAGAAATCCTGAATGGGACGAAAACTTTCAACCTTCTTAGTAGCCTGGGTACAAGTTGGAGAGAAACCAAGACCTTTCTTTGTCTTGTTATCAGTAGGAATTACAAGCTGTACCCATCTTTTTATGTTGTTACTCTTGATCACTTTGAGAGCATATTTGTATGAGGGAATTGATGTCCCTTTTTCTGATCGATTCTCATTGCTCTCTGATAGTGCTTAAACTGAGTTCCAATATCATCCTCGGGTTCTACACAGGAGAATGATGATAAGTTGCTCACGATTAAGGCCTGCTCTCTGCATATTGTGACTAACTTGTCATTCTTGATGAACTTCAGCTTCTGGTGAAGTGTCGAAGTGACTTGCCCCAGCTTCGTGTATCCAAGGTCTTCCTAATAAAACAGCTGTATGCTGCTCGGATGTCGATGACCTGGAAAGTGATCTTGGAAAGTGTGAGGACCTTTCATACCCCAAATTTTGACCACTAAGATTTCCCATCATTATGCAAATCATCATCACAATATGGATGAACCATTAGTCTCCCCAAAGATGGGTGATCATTCACTACAATCAAAATTAGGGTTTTCAAGCCCTCTCAGAGTTCTTAGACAAAGGATCAATCAAGAAATGACATGATCTTCAACTTGTTTACACCTCTCAAACATCCACAGGGATCAAGAGGACTCCCACTTTAAGGGATTTTAGCACAAGGCTGCTCCCTTCCAGGTGGGATCAAGCCTCAAGATCGCCAGTGTCACCAAATTAGGGTTAGGTCAAACAGGGCCTCCAGATGAAAATTTTCCTCTGGACATGAGCCCAATGCTTCAAAGGCATATCCTAAAATACTTCATGGAACCTCATGGGCCCAAGCATCAAGTCAATTTATCCTCAGGGGTTGCATTCATCAAAAATCAAGAATTAGGGTTTCTTGACCTAATTCAACCCCTAAGTTAACTTTTGGGACAAAACATGAGCCAAGACCTCAAGACATGATTTGAGGGTCTCCAACATACTACATTGATCCATTTGCAACAATGGGTTAATCCAAGAAGCTTGAGCAACAAGTCTCAATTTCATCAGTACCACAATTAGGGTTTCGCGAGAAAAGTCAACTGTAACTTTGACTTTTGGACCAGGACATGCTCCCAAGCCCTAGACATGAATCAATTATACCCTATAATACCCATGGAACATTGTCCATCAGTTTGATTTAGGTCAAAGGGCATGATTTCTTAGAGGGACCGCACAGTTTGGAATTCATCTGATAAAAAGTCAACTGTGCACAAAAGTCAAACTTTGACTTTTTGAGATTTTTCACTTTTATGATTTTTTAACCCTAAAAAGATGTTAATGTGTGATTTGAATCATCATTAATCAATAAAAATCAAGAAAAGTTGGTATAACTTGTAAAAGGGGTAACCATAAAAACTTAGAAAATTTTCTAAGTTATGAAAATAAAGTGACAAGGGTACCAACTTTAGAGGATCATAACTCCTAAACCACAAAGCCATTTTCCCCCATCCAAAGATGGATTTGTAAGCTCTCATGGCCCTCTAACAAAAACTTCAACTACACCTCCTTCCAATTCATTATGGATTCTGAGTTATGGTTGGATCAAAATCACTAAAACATGAAGTACAACTTTTCCAACACTTAGAAAAATTCTGGGCAAGGCAGATTTTGTGTTGAAACACCAAAACTTGTGGGATTTTTTCATATAGATGCAAGCTGAATCAGTTCCAAAGATAAACATCAATGTTGTTGCAAATATTACTAAGAATCCAAAGAGCTCACTAGCATGAACTGATTCATCTTGAGCCAAGAGAAATCCATGCCCAAAGTCATGTTGCCTGCAAGCTGTTTTGGGAAAAATCAGTTTGCATGTTTGCTTGCCAACACGACGATTTTGAGCCAAAGACCAAGGATCACTATGCCACCTGTACTCCAAACCAATCATAATGTAACTGATCCAACTGATAAAGCTGAGTCAAAAAGCCAAGGAAGCTTCCAACTTGAAGTGCATGCATTTTGGCACATTTTGCCTTGAATTCAAAGGGCATTAATGTGGAATAGTGCATTGTCAAGGTAGCCACTCTACTCAGTCAAGTTCTCTGATTAAACAACAATAAAAACATCTAAAGAATGTGAATTTGGTCAAGACATAGCCCTTCTCTTGGGAAGGGCTTGTTTGCCTTGCATGAGAAGAAATCCTCCAAGTCAATCCATGCGAATGTGATCTGATCCAACAGCCATTCACTATTCATCCAAGACAAGAGTTGATCCCCCTATAAATAGAGGTTTCCAATGGATCATTCAACTCACACCAAAGCCAGTTATAGCACTGCTTTCATCTCATTCTCTCTTAAGTGCCAAGTTTTCATGTTTTTTGAGCAACCACTATCGGGTTTTGAGTTGCAAGCCATAAGCAATCCATTCCAATTGCCCAGACACATCACATATGATGTATTTGAGGTGTACAAATGCTTTAAACACCATCTGTAACACCCCCAGCTCAAAATCACCCATCAATCTAGCGCATTATGCTTCAATTATGCGAGTTGGAGTGCTCCAGCTTGATCCAAAGACTTCCAAAGTGTTCCAAAGCTTGCAACACACTCCACAACATCCATTGAAGCTGTTCAGATCATCACAACACATCTGTCAACACCTCCTCCAACTCAAAAATCACATTGCTCTTGCTGTCACGACCCTTCAAGTAAGCCTAAACTTGGTCATCTCTTAATCTATGCATATTTCCTCGCATAATATTTTTGCCAAAATGTTCATAATCATGCATAGAATGTTTCCCCTCAATTAATTGCTTTGTTTGAATCGTGTATCAAAATTCCTCAGCCTTCATGCAAATTCTAGGGTCTTGAGGCTTTGTTTTGATTTCTTATTCCATGTTAAAAATAAAATGAAATTAAAGACCATAGACATGTTCGTGAGGTTGAAACGAGCAGATTGATAGGTGGTTTGCATGATATAATCAAGTATTCTAGGGAGATAGGAGAGAAAATGCAAATCTGGGCAAAACCCAGAACACGCGCGTGTTCTTGGCGCCCTTTTTTGAAAATTCAATATCTTTGAATTTTGTGATTTTGTTTAATTGATTCAAAAATTAATTGCTCTCTGAGTTTTAATGATTCTGAGTTGATCTTTTTTTAATAATTCACCAAAATGTTAAAATATTTTATTTTATCAAAAAATCCCAAAAATATTATTTATTTCATATAATTGATATTTTTAAAAAGAATTAATATTTTAGTTGTTTTTGACATTTAAAATATTCCCCCCCCCCCCCCCCACCCCCCTCCCCCCCCCCCCCCATTGATTTTGTAAATCTTAATGACATTCTAATCATTTTGTAGATCAAAACATGATTTTTGATACATTAATCCAAGATCACAATTTGTTCCCACACATGTTTAAAACAATTTTGATAATTTTAATTGAATTTTTTATTCAATTAAAGTACATTTTGGAAATAAATTAGGGTTTTGATTAATTCAACCCTCACCAATCATTTTCAAACACTTTGGGCCTCTAAATAGAGTGTAAGGACCCAAGCCGTTTTGTAAAATAACCTAATTGTGGGCCTCACTTAATGTATAAGTCCCTCCGGGTATTTTCAAAAACCTCGGCGTAATCGTCGTTTTGTACACAAATAACCTTGGGCCTACCCTCGAGTAGTAAGACCCATTCTTCTTTAAAACACTTTGGGCCTCTAATAGAGTGTAAGACCCAAACCCCTTTTGTAAATAACACAAATTTTTTGGGGCCTCACTTATGGTATAAGTCCAGTTGTATTTCAAAAAGTTCGACGCGATCATAGTCCGTTGAAAAACAAACCTCGGGGCCTCTCCTAGAGCTATAAGACCCAATCCCCTTGTAACCAAAACAAATTTGGGCCTCAGATATTGTATTATGTCCCTCGATGTTAAAAGAAAATCTCGGCGCGATCGCCATTTCAAAATAAAAAAACATCTGGGCCTACCCTCGAGTTATAAGCCCCATTCTTTTTTTACTCTTTGGGCCTCTTGAGAGAGTGTAAGACCCGTCCCTTTGTACAGAAAACAAATTTTGGCCTCAGTCACTTGTATAAGTCCCTCTGTACAAAAACAACAGTGCAATCACTGATAAAACCTTGGGCCTCTTCCTTGAGCTGTAAGCCCCATCATTTTTTCAAAATACTTTCTCCTTTAAGTTTTGAATATATTGTTGTTTTCAATCTTTTTTTTTTGAACAACTAACTAAACAGCATGGAAGCTCTACAACCGAGTAAGTGTTTATATGCTTTCTTTATCCGCTTTCATATACATATAACTGTATTGTGGGGCTGTTTCACTGTAAGTCTTCTTTCATAAACTCATATCAACTGTGTAATATTAGTATAAATATTTAGAGTTTCCCCGGCAACTACGTCTAGCACTAAGACCTGTTAATCACAGTCTTCCCTCCTCTTGGGGTTAAACAATATGGAGATGTGAAAGGCAGATTATTTTTAAACCCTTTCTCAGACTGTCACCTTTAGAAGTTGTCAAAGAAAATCTACTCCCCAGAGATGATCTTTTATCCGTGAATGACATCTCTTGAGTTTCTTCCAAATTCTAGGACTTTCCTGGTTTGATTCATTCTCGGTGAATGGCATGTCTTGAACTTCTCGGGGTTTGGGGACCCACAAGCTTCCTAAAAGCATCCCCGCCTCCTCTTGGGCGTTGTACAAGGACCCTACGGCTTCTTAGAAGTATTCACAGCCTCCTTTTAGGATTCGTATAAGGATTCTTCCTTCGGGAAGAGAGCCTCATCTTGGGCTTCGTACAAATTGTCCCGACGACCTCCTAGAGGTAATGGAACATAAATTAGTCATCTTAATAGAACAATCTTTCAACGAGTCTAGATCTTGCTACTGTTGTTTCTTAAACGTAGTACAAAAGACGAAACTCTAGACTAGGACAGTCTAATTCCCTTGAGTCTTAAAGACATTCTCAAGCTTCTTTCAAAAACTAAGAGATGAAACCCATAGACTCGGGCAGTCTCAATACCCTTTGGATTTCCCATTTCCTTGAAGAACGGGAGATAACCCTGATCCTCAATCAAATCCCTGAGTGCAAATAGTGCTCATATAAGAACTGATTTTCTCTTTTAACAAACATACTGGACCTGTCACTCAACTGAAACAGTAACCCTAACCTCCTCTTGGGCTTTGTACAATGATTCTCCCCAGCGGAGCTAACCCTTTTAGCCTCCATCTCGGGCTTCGTACGAGATACAAAACACTCTCTTGTTGAGTATAAAAGACTCTCTTGTTGAGTCACTTCCTTTTTAGCCTCTCTCTCGGGCTTCGTACAAGATACCAAATCACTCTCTTGTTGAGTATAAAAGACTCTCTTGTTGAGTCAAACTTTTAGCCTCCATCTCGGGCTTCGTACGAGATACAAAAACACTCTCTTGTTGAGTATAAAAGACTCTCTTGTTGAGTCAAAAACCCTTTTAGCCTCCATCTCGGGCTTTGTACGAGATACAAAACACTCTCCTGTTGAGTATAGAAGACTCTCTTGTTGAGTCCAACCTTTAGCCTCCGTCTTGGGCTTCGTACAAGACACATATAAAAGATTCTCCTGTAGATTCAACCCTTTTAGCCTCTCTCTCGGGCTTCGTACGAGACACACAAAAATCACTCTCTTGTTGGGTCAATAGCCTCCTCTTAGGCTTTGTATAAAGAAATCCCCGTTTGATTCAATCAACCTTTTAGCATCAAAATTGTGCCTCGTTCACCGTACACAAACATCAACAACTCATTTCCTTTCATCTAATTGTTGTAAGCGGCAAGCCTCTGGATCATCTATATCCATGCCACTGTCCCTCTTTTAGCATGAGAAATTCCTAAGGAAAGATGACATTGCTCTACACTGAGTTAAAGTCTTCTCCTTCAGGTCAAAAACCCTTATAAAGGAAATTATGGCATTGTTGGATTCACATATCCCAGTTAAATTAATCCTCCTTTATAAACCAGTTGTAACACCTCCACTCTATACCCCCAATTAAATAAAGCGATAAAAATTTCATCAGAGTATAATTAAATATTCACGGCATAGACAAAGGCGTCACATCAATTGAGACAAAACACAATAAACATGCTTATAAAGATATGCAACAATCAGGTAGCAATTAACAGAGGAACTTAGTTCCTACTACCCACAAATCAGATACAGAATAAAAGCGGAAAATCTGCAACTGAATCTCATATATATATATATATATATATATATATATATATATATATATATCACATAAAGAGTTGGTCTGTCATACACAGATTCATACATATACAATCAAAAAGGCATATATACATATACACATAAATCACAACGATCTCCCCGACTACCCGGTGCTACATATCAGAGCCGACTGACAAAAGAATGAAGACATAAGCTTCACAAAAAGACCTCCAGCATCTAATCTGCAATGCCTCATAGAGCATTAAAACAGCAGAAGGGTGAGAAACACAATTATAATATAATTTCATACAATTATATAATAACACCAAAATACATATGTAATATTCTCACCACAACTTATACCAGAATTCAAACGTAAAACAACACAATGCATATCATCATATATCCATCACCAAGGCATATATAATCAAATAAATGCATTTTATCAACAACATATATATATATATATATATATATATATATCCCAACTCATCAATTCCATTCACAATTCCACACAAAATCAATCTATTCATGATTTATATAAATGCAAAGAGACCGACACAACGACTCTATGCAAATGCGGTACCATCCATCCGTCAATCTCAACAATAGTTCACTCAGGAACTATTGGAACCATCAATTGTTACTTATTGTAACTCCCCATCGGGCAAACGATGCTCCCCGTCGCTCACACCTCTTTTGTATAAGGCACACGACGTTTATGGATCGCTCACCACCTCTTTGTATAAGGCACACGACCCAATCGCTCACACCTCTTTGCATAAGGCACGCGATCGTCCATAATCATCGCTCACACCTCTTTGAATAAGGCACACGATTTTATAGCGGATTCCCTCTGGAATCGATTCGTCGCTCACACCCACTAGGGCACACAACATCTCAAGAATGCATATCATGATGCTTGGCATACAATGACTCATGACATTCAAATGCACACATACATGCAATCATCTCTATCAACAATAATCATGCTTTTCACTCAAGCCCAAAATAATGCATTTAATTGCCATAAGGCCACACACCCTCATCACAACATATTATCACTAACACATCGCATAATAACACCTCAATTACACACAATTAAAACGGTAAAAGTCGACAAAACGACACATTTCCAAATTCCCGACTTAATTAAATCGGTCAACAATCTAAAAACCATCATCATAAGAAAGTATAATTCAATAGCTATTCAACGATACCAAGAATGTTAAAAACGGATAATCGGAACATAAGTTACGGACTGAACAAGAAAAGTAATCGCGAAAAAAAACACAATTCTGCAATCTTCCTGGCCATACGCGTATTTCCCTGAGCCATACGCGTATTGCCTTGCTCCCTCGCCCATTCCATATGCGTATTGCCCAACTTGATACGCGTATGGGCAGAGACCAATTCCTCCTAAAAATCCCACTAAAAACTCCAATACGCGTATTGCCTCACTTCATACGCGTATTGCCCTCAACCTTACGCGTACCATTACGCAAATGGGCAGATGGCCAAGAAAATGAAACTCCTTACGCGTATTGCCCACATTTCTTCATTGCCATACACGTATTGCCTTAACCAATACGCATATTGCCTTGAGTGATACGCGTATGGGCAGTGGAAAAACCAGAAATTTCCTGCATAATTTTTCTGCGAAATTCAACCAAAAATCACTCCCAATCTCACCTAAACACCAGAAAATTACCAATTGAATGCCCAACAACATGTATCTATCATGTATCAACAATAAGGGACACTAAAACATGATTTCAGACATAAATTATATCTATTTCTAACAATTCCAACATATTATGGGTTTTACTCTATATTTCAATTTCAATCCAATATCAACCAAAAACATACATACATAATCATACACAAGTATAAGATAATCGAGTTTCGCACCCTTACCCGATTTAATCGTGTTTTTGAAAGTCGGTTGATCGATTTCTTATTCCACAAGTTTTCTCTTTTTTTCTTCTCTTCTTTTCCTTCTTTCTCTTTTTTCTTCTTTTCTTTTTCTTTCCTTACTATTTTTCTCTCTTTTCTTTCTATTTTCTAACTTAAAGAAAATAAAGCAAAATGACCAAATTACCCCTACACTCAAATATCTCGCAAACGCTCCCAAAACGCGATAAAACATAACAACAATGATAAATAAATATTTTCAAATAAAAGTCAAAAATAAAATAATAAAATAATCAAAACGACTCGATTAAATAAAACTAACCAAAACTGGGGCGTTACAACTCTCCCCCACTTAGAAATTTTCGTCCTCGAAAATAATACCTGAGACGAACAACTCTGGATACGACTCCCGCATCCGACTCTCCAACTCCCAAGTCAAATTGCCCTCAGCAGCGCCTCCCCCTCCACTTTCACAAGCGCAATATCCTTGCCCCTCAACCGCATTAACTCGCGATCCAAAATTCTCACTGGTAATGCCTCCACCATAAGGTTCTCCCTTTCCTCAACTTCATCCATCGGAATCACATGCGACGGATCCGAAACATACTTCCGAAGCTGTGAAACATGGAACACATCGTGCAAATTTGACAGATTCGGCGGCAACGCCACCCGATAAGCCACAGCACCCACTCTCGCGGATATCTGGTAAGGACCAATAAACCGAGAAGTAAGCTTCTTCGACTTCCATGCACGACCAACACCCGTTACCGGCGTAACTCTCAAAAATACATGATCGCCCTCTTAAAACTCAAGATCTTTCCTTCTTCGATCATGATAACTCTTTTGCCTACTCTGAGAAGCCTTCATTTTCTCACGAATAAGTTTCACCTTTTCTGTAGTCTGTTGAATCAATTCGGGTCCAACCACCGAACTCTCCCCAGATTCATGCCAACACAACGGTGTTTGACATCTTCTTCCATACAATGCTTCAAAAGGTGCCATTTCAATACTCGAATGGAAACTGTTATTATACGTGAATTCCACCAACGCAAGATAACTATCCCACGCACCACCTTGTTCAAGAACACAAGCCCGCAACAAATCTTCCAACGACTGAATCGTTCTCTCCGTCTGTCCATCCGTCTGAGGATGATAAGCCGAACTCAACCTCAACTTAGGACCCAACGCCTTTTGTAAACTTTCCCAAAATCTTGAGGTAAACCTCGGATCTCGATCCAAAACAATACTCAATGGAACACCATGCAGCTTCACAATCACACTGATATAAATCTCAGCTAACCTCTCCAAAGAAAAACTAATGTCAATCGAAAAGAAATGCGCCGATTTAGTCAGTCTGTCCACAACCACCCAAATAACATTATGTCCCCTCAGTGTATTCGGCAACCCTGTCACAAAATCCATAGAAATGCTATCCCATTTCCACTCAGGAATATCCAACGGTACCAACAAACCACTAGGCTTCTGATGTTCCACTTTCGACTTTTGGCACGTCAAACACGCATACACAAACTGAGCCACATCTCTTTTTAATCCAGACCACCAAAAGATCTTCTTCAAATCTTGGTACATCTTATTAGCTCCCGGATGTATACTCAAATTACTCCGGTGTCCTTCCTCCAAAATCATCCTTTTCAAGTCCGAATCATCAGGGATACAAATTCGACCACGAAATCTCAAAACACCCTTATCATCCACTCTAAAATCACCATTCGCATATTTTTCTCCAACCAACATCAAATCCAAAAATTTCACATCCAACTTCTGTTTCTCGCTTACGGTCAACAGAAACTCATTAGTAACCTTTAGCATACCCAACCTCACGCTGTCGAATGTCACCTCACACACCAAACTCAAGTCCCTAAAAGCTTCCAAAAGTTCCCACTCTTTAACCATTAGAGCGGACATATGCAACGATTTCCGACTTAACGCATCGGCTACCACATTAGCTTTACCATGATGGTAATTCAAGCCAAAATCGTAGTCCTTCAAGAATTCCAACCATCTCCGTTGCCTCATATTCAACTCTTTCTAATCAAACAAATATTTCAAACTTTTGTGATCACTAAAGACTTCGAATCTTGCACCAAAGAGATAATGCCTCCAAAATTTCAACACAAAAACCACAGCCGTTAATTCCAAATCATGAGTAGGGTAATTTTTCTCATGAATCCTCAATTGCCTTGAAGCATAAGCCACAACCTTACCTTCTTGCATCAACACACCACCTAGACCAATCAAGGACGCATCACAATACACCACAAATGGTTCACTAGGATTAGGTAAGATCAAAATCGGAGCTGTAGTCAATCTTCTCTTCAGCTCACTAAAACTTTCCTCACACCGAATATCCCAAATGAACGCTTGCCCTTTACAAGTCAACTGGGTCAAAGGAAGTGCTAGCTTAGAAAAACCTTCAATGAATCTCCGATAATACCCAGCTAAACCCAAAAAGCTTCTAATTTCAGTAACAGATCTAGGAGCCTCCCATTGTAGAACTGCTTCTACTTTAGATGATCCACAGCAATACCATTACCTGAAATCACGTGCCCAAGAAAACTCACTTCTGACAACTAGAACTCACACTTGGACAATTTGGCAAAATGTCTCTTTTCCTTCAAAATTTGCAACACCACACACAAATGCTCCGCGTGCTCCTCCCGGAACTTAGAATAAATCAAGATGTCATTAATAAACACAACAACAAATCGATCCAAATGCTCATGGAAAATACGATTCATATACTCCATAAACACACCTGGCGCATTAGAAACCCCGAACGACATCACAGAATATTCGTAATGACCATATCGTGTCCTAAAGGCCATCTTCTAAATATCTTCCTCTTTCACTCTAATCTGATGATAACCTGATCTCAAATCAATCTTACTAAACACACACGCACCTACCAACTGGTCCATCAAATCATCAATTCTTGGAAGAGGATACTTATTCTTAATCGTCACTTTATTCAGCTGGCGATAATCAATACACAATCGCATACTTCCATCTTTCCTTTTCACCAATAAAACTGGAGCATCCCAAGGCGGCACACTTGGTCTCACAAACCTCTTTTCTAACAATTCATTCAACTGCTTCTTTAACTCAACCAACTCAGATGCCGACATACGATAAGGTGCCATAGAAACAGGTCTAGTACCAGGAACTAGATCTATAGAAAACTCCACCTCTCTCTCTGGCGGTACATCTGAAATATCCTCAAGAAACACCTCAGGAAATTCACACACAACAGGAAACTTGACTATCCACTATCAACGATGCAAACAACCCAAACAACTGAGCTTCATCCTCTAAAAGTTTCTTCAACTCTTTGGTAGATAAGAAACTCAACTCCTCGTCATCTTCAAGAGAAGGAAATCTTACCAGCTTATGATAACAATCAATATGAACTCGATTAAACTGTAACCAATTCATTCCCAAAACCACATCTAAACCCTCCAACGGCAAACACACCAAATCCATCTCAAAGTCTTTACCATAAATGGCCAAAGGACAACTTAAACAAACCAAAGAAGTAGTTACCGACCCCATTGTTGGAGTATCGATAACCATCTCTCCACCCATCGAAGACAACAAAAGATTCAAACGCTTCGCGCACTCAGACGAAATAAATGAATGAGTCACTTCAGTATCAATAATAGCAACTAAAGGCGTACTATTAATAAAACAAGTACCTCTGATCAGACGATCTGCACTAGAAGTCTGAGTTCCTGCCAATGCAAAATCTTTCCCACCAGCTGGAGCTTGCTTCGGTTTTGGACACTTTGTTCTAATATGACCAGGTTCGGCACAGTTGAAACACTTCACCACATTCCTCTTACAATCAGTTTCAATATGTCCTAAACCTCCACAATTGGAACATTTTATCATATCCTTCCTACATTCAAACTGACGATGTCCTAAGTCACCACACCTATAACATCTCAGAGGACTAGACATTCCTCCCCCACTTGGCCTTTTCTCAAAATTCCCCCTTTGTTTACCCTTGTCAACTGGTGTCACATACGGACCACTACGAAACGGTTGTTTCCCTTTCCTTTCGTTCACACTCTTATAGTGAGTAGAACGAGCTTTGCTATCTTCTTCATAAATCCTACAACAATCCACCAAATTAGAAAACCTTCGAATTCTCTGATAACTAATTGCCTGCTTAATCTCAGGAAGCAATCCGCTCTCAAACTTCACACTCTTAGAAAACTCCGCAGTCGCTTCAGCATAATGTGGATAAAACTGCACAAGCTCCACAAACTTAACAATATAATCAACAACAGAAATATTACCTTGTTTCAGTTCCAAGAACTCTATCTCCTTCTTTCCCCTAACATCTTCAGGAAAATACTTCCTCAAAATTTCCCTGTTGAACAAAGTCCAAGTGACTTCTTCCTCTGCAGCTTCCAACACCTGACGAGTACTAACCCACCAGTCATCCGCTTCCTCCTGCAACATGTGAGTACCCAGTCTCACCTTCTGGTCCTCAACATAATCCATCACTCGAAAAATCCTTTCAATCTCCTTCAGCCAAATCTGAGCACCATCAGGATCATGCCTCCCTTGGAAGACAGGTGGTTTGTTCTTCCTGAACTCATCATTCCCAGCAACATTAGGTGCACCCTGCACAGCCCGAGCCATAGCTTACATAGCAGCAGCCTAAGCAGCATAATTCCTACCAGCCATATTCTATTCATATCCAATAACAGCAACTATGGTTAAAAAAACAGCTCATCCAAACACAACGACCAACAAGGACTGACACAAACTGGCATGGACTGGCTCTGATACCACTTAATGTAACACCCCCACTCTATACCCCCAATAAAATAAAGCGATAAAAATTTCATCAGAGTATAATTAAATATTCACGGCATAGACGAAGGTGTCACATCAATTGAGACAAAACACAATAAACATGCTTATAAAGATATGCAACAATCAGGTAGCAATTAACAGAGGAACTTAGTTCCTACTACCCACAAATCAGATACAGAATAAAAGCGGAAAATCTGCAACTGAATCTCATATATATATATATCACATAAAGAGTTTGTCTATCATACACAGATTCATACATATACAATCCAAAAGGCATATATACATATACACATAAATCACAACGATCTCCCCGACTACCCGGTGCTACATATCAGAGCCGACCGACAAAAGAATGAAGACTTAAGCTTCACAAAAAGACCTCCAGCATCTAATATGCAATGCCTCATAGAGCATTAAAACAACAGAAGGGTGAGAAACACAATCATAATATAATTGCATACAATTATATAATAACACCAAAATACACATGTAATATTCTCACCACAACTTATACCAGAATTCAAACGCAAAACAACACAATGCATATCATCGTATATCCGTCACCAAGGCATATATAATCAAATAAATGCATTTTATCAACAACATATATATATATATATCCCAACTCATCAATTCCATTCACAATTCCACACAAAATCAATCTATTCATGATTTATGCAAATGCAAAGAGACCGACACAACGACTCTATGCAAATGCGATACCATCCATCCGTCAATCTCAACACTAGTTCACTCAGGAGCTATTGGAACCATCTCTTGTTACTTAGTGTAACTCCCCGTCAGGCAAACGATGTTCCCCGTCGCTCACACCTCTTTTGTATAAGGCACACAACGTTTATGGATCGCTCATACCACTTTGTATAAGGCACACGACCCGATCACTCACACCTCTTTGCATAAGGCACACGATCACCCATAATCATCTCTCACACCTCTTTGTATAAGGCACACGATGTTATAGCGGATTCCCTCTGGAATCGATTCGTCGCTCACACCCACTAGGGCACACAACATCTTAAGAATGCATATCATGATGCTTGGCATACAATGACTCATGACATTCAAATGCACACATATATACAATCATCTCAATCAACAATAATCATGCTTTACACTCAATCCCAAAACAATGCATTTAATTGCCATAAGGCCATAAACCCTCATCACAACATATTATCACCAGCACATCGCATGATAACACCTCAATTACACACAATTAAAATGGTAAAGGTCGACAAGATGACATATTTCCAAATTCCCGACTTAATTAAATAGGTCAACAATCTCAAAACCATCATCATAAGAAATTACAGTTCAATAGCTATTCAACGATACCAAGAATGTTAAAAACGGATAATCGGAACATAAGTTACGGACTGAACAAGAAAAGTAATCACGAGAAAAACACAATTCTACAATCTTCCTGGCCATACGCGTATTTCCCTGAGCCATACGCGTATTGCCTTGCTCCCTCACCCATTCCATAGGCGTATTACCCAACTTGATACGCGTATGGGCAGAGACCAATTCCTCCTAAAAATCCCACTAAAAACTCCAATACGCGTATTGCCTCACTTCATACGCGTATTACCCTCAACCTTACGCGTACCATTTCGCAAATGGGCAGATGGCCGAGAAAATGAAACTCCATACGCGTATTGCCCACATTTCATCTTTGCCATACGCGTATTGCCTTAACCAATACGCGTATTGCCTTGAGTGATACGCGTATGGGCAGTGGAAAAACCAGAAATTTCCTACATAATTTTTCTGCGAAATTCAACCAAAAATCACTCCCAATCTCACCTATACACCAGAAAATTACCAATTGAATGCCTAACAGCATGTATCTATCATGTATCAACAATAAGGGACACTAAAACATGATTTCAGACATAAATTATATCAATTTCTAACAATTCCAACATATTATGGGTTTTACTCTATATTTCAATTTCAATCCAATATGAACCAAAAACATACATACATAATCATACACAAGTATAAGATAATCGAGTTTCGCACCCTTACCCGATTTAATCGTGTTTTTGAAAGTTGGTTGATTGATTTCTTAATCCACAAGTTTTCTCTCCTTTTCCTCTCTTCTTTTCTTCTTTCTCTTTTTTATTCTTCTCTTTTTCTTTCCTTACTATTTTTCTCTCTTTTCTTTCTATTTTCTAACTTAAGGAAAATAAAGCAAAATGACCAAATTACCCCTACACTCAAATATCTCGCAAACACTCCCAAAACGCGATAAAACATAACAACAATAAAAAATAATATATTTTCAAATAAAAGTAAAAAATAAAATAATATAATAATAAAATAATCAAAACGACTCGATTAAATAAAACGAACCAAAACTGGGGCGTTACACCAGTCACCCAACAATGGTGACAAACAGACCCCCTTTAGAGATGACAAATTCTTTCTAAAGACAACACCTTTTTAGCTTCACATCTTGGGCTTCAAACAAGATACAAATAGACCCTTCAGCTTCACATCTTGGGCTTTGAACAAGATATAAACCACCTTTTCAGCTTCACGTCTTGGGCTTTAAACAAGACACCAAAACACCATTTCCTCCCGTAGAATAGTTTTGACTGTTTGACCTTAGTTTGCAAAGCAGGGTTAGTTGGAGACATCTATTTCCCTTCCTTCAGTAGCTTCAATAGGACAAAAAATGAATCGACCTATAGTAACCCAAAGTAGAAGTGCTTAAGAACCACGTCCAGTTTCGCTCGCTACAGGACTGATGGTTATAGGAAGATCGACTTTGCCGATAACTATTTTTTTGGACCCGTCAAAGGCTTTGACGATGACCTCACTGCCTCTCATCGGAGCTCCTTGAAATGATAGTCTTACCAGAGTTGATTTTGGCATAACATTCAAAGATGATCATGTGTCCACCAGAACGCTGGCTAAAGCATTGTCTTGGCAGTTGACTATAATGGTAAGCGCCATATTGTGATTTTGCCTTCTTCTGGCAGTTCTTCATCACTGAATCCTAAGTTGTTGTAGGAAGTGATGTTGGAAATGATGCTGTCAAACTGTCTTACCTTCACATCTTGTTCCACAAAGGCTTGCTCTAAGACTTTCTGTAGAGCTTCCTTGTGAGCTTCAGAACTAAGCAGAAGAGAGAGTATAGAGATTCGTGATGGAGTTTGCAACAATTGATCCACAATGTTGTACTCGCTTTTTTGGATGAGCTTCATCATCTCATAGTTGTTTTTTACAAGTTCTGGATTACTGGATCGGCCGTCTGATTGATTGGGAACTTCTGTTTGAGGCTCCTTTTCTTTGGCAGATTCTCCAACTCCTCTGTTGAAGATCCGGCCGCTCCGTGTGACTCGACTGATGTTGGCAATGTTTACGACGGAGGGTAATGGAGTTTCCTTTCCATTTTCAATGGTTATTGCACCGTACTTGTAAGGGATAGCCTTATCTGACTTATACCGTATTGGTCCTGGCAAGTAGATAAGTACATGAGCCTTTTGATTTCTCTGATCGTCATAGGCAGCCTCAATTGGTTCGAGGTTAAGGATTCTTCTACTTTCAAGAGAGACTTTTGACTCGTTGAGCAGAGGGATTATGGCACAAACGTTCTCGGTCATCCCGTGATCGGAGATTACGATGACACTTTTGTTCTGACCACGAAGATACTCTTGTATTATGTTGATCGACCCAGAGCTTGAACATGGTCGAATCTCCTTTTGGTTTAACTATTCTTGGAGAGCTGCTCGCACGAGATAACATCCTTGGTTATCTTTCAAACATATCCTACAGTGCTCATAGTTGTGTGGTGGTACTCGGCCACACCCACTTTGTATGTAGTGCATCTTTACTAGATCTGTTCCTGTTGAGCGGATATCACGACTCTGATCTCTACTAGGATTTCCATCAGTTATGCTAATTCGTTGTGTAGCTTCATCCAAGTAAATTGGAAGCCACCAGTGGTCCAACAGATGTTGAAGCGTTCTTTGTACAAGTGCGCACCTCTGACTGTCTTCGCAGCATTGTTCACAGTCTAGATAATCATGTGAAGCCAGAAAACCGAGCCTGACTTGCTTAGCATGTAATTCTACCAGAGTGGTATTCATTAGGTGTATGTCAAAGATCTGAACCATATTGACTTGATCGTTATTTTCTTCACAGTAATCTTGGATCCATCCGAGATCCATCTGACGTTGGAGGGCCTCTTGTACAAAAGAGCATCCCTGATTGTCTGTTGAGCAGACTGGACAAGAATTATAATCGTGCCGTGGTAGATTATAATATTGAATTTGCCTTGAATGGGTCGCCACTAAGTTGACATTTATCGCACATATTTTGTGGTACTGAACAATGTTGGGATGCGCATGGGCCATGTTGACTTCCTGAATCCTGTGATCCTGAATCCAGGCCAGATCCATTTGTTCTTGTAGAGCTGCTGCACTACAGAATAACCCTGATTGTTCTTCAAGCAGATATTACACTGGTGATAATTGTGAGATGGCACATGATTGTACCCACTCTGTCTGCAATCATCCTCACCAGAGTGGTTCTTAATAGGAGTACATCGTGAATTTGATAATTGTGGCTAGGCTATTCCTCTATTAAATTCACTGCAGCCTTCTCATATTGCGGCAATGGGTTCGTCTGAACATTCGGATTAGTATCTTTGAAAGATAAGACCCCGTTCCTGACAAACTTCTGTACATCAGACTTGAAGCTGAGACAGTTCTCAATGTTGTGCCCTGATCCTCCTTGATGGTAAGGGCAAGTTTGATCGGCTTTGAACCAAAAAAGGTGGATTTTCTGGTACTGCGAGAGGAGTCCTGGTTTGGACGTTCCCCTTGGCCAGTAGAAGTGGAAATAATTTTCCTTACAACATTGGTATAGGGTTAAACCCTGATGGTCGTGTAGTACGATTTTTGTTGTTGTACTATGGACGAGCCTGCTGAAGAGGCTGTTGCATCCTTTGCTGATACTGTTGTTGACTTGGTTGGCTCTGAGTAACCTGAGGTTGATAAGTTGGAGTCGGCGCTGGGTTAATAGCGAGAGTTACCTCCGCTACTGGATGATACCTTCGCCTTGGCTTTACCAGAGAGATATTACTAATATCTTGCTCTTTTTTCTTTTGGAAAGCACTACCGTATCTCTTAGTACTACTAGATAGCTCTGCATCTTCGACCAATCATCCTTCTCGGACTGCTTATTCAAGGCGTACTCCCATGTTCACTATTTCAGTGAAGTCACTGGGCGCACTTGCAACCATTCGGTCGTAATAGAATGAGCTCAAGGTTTTTAGGAAGATATTTGTCATCTCTTTTTCCTCAAGAGGAGGACAGATCTGGGCGACAATTTAACGCCATCTCTGAGCATATTCCTTAAAAGTTTTTTTGTCCATCTACGAAATTGCTCTGAGCTGATCTCTATTTGGTGCCATGTCCAAATTGTATTTGTAATGCTGAACGAAGGTTGCCTCGAGATCTTTGAAAGTACTGATCTTGGTGCGGTTTAAACCCATGTACCATTTGAGTGCGCAGCGGTTAAACTGTCTTGGAAGTAATGGATTAGTAGCTGTTGATTTTCTATTTGAGTAGACATTTTTCGAGCGTACATCACCAAATGACTTTAAGGGCAAGAGTTGCCTTTGTATTTTTCGAAGTCAGGTACCTTGAATTTGTGCGGGATCTTTACATTAGGGATCAAACAGAGGTCTACGGTGTACTTTCCAAATAAGTCTTGACCGTGAATGGCATGCAGTTCCTTCTGCATTTCCAAGAATTGTTCCTGGAACTCATTTATCCTTTTGTACATGTCTTTGTTTCCACCAAAAATTGCTTATGGAATCTGTCCTTCCGGGACAGTGTGTACCACTGATTGTGGTATAGACATTATAGCGGTGACTCTCGGTACTTTAGTGCCCTGAAGTTTGTAACCTTCAGGAGTTGCTGTCATAACCCTTGCATCTTCATTTTCTCGAATTTTGTAACCTTCAGGTCCAGCGGTTCCTGCTGCAGTTTCTGGGTCTTCAGTGACAGGTGGGATATATCCCTCAGGGACAAAGTTAAGAGGCATACCCCAGGGGCGCCCTTTAGGTATGTTGTACCGAGGATCATATGTCTCCAGTACAGGTGTAGATGTGATCTCTGAGATCACAGTCCTTTGTTGTCGCTGCTCCTGAGCTGCTGCCAGGGATTGCATGTCATTGTGAAGTTTTTCCAAACTTTCCTTCAGAGCGTCGATTTCTTTTCTCAGCTCTCTGTTCTCTTCCTCGAGATCGTCCATTTTCTTTTGTCGATTGGCCCGAGTATTGTATGAGTGAGACAGTTTGACTCTAGAATAGTGACAAGTATGTGAGACTCAAAGATAAGAAGAATGCGTTATGTGAGAATGATGGGTGATATGCAATGATATATTTTTTTAGTTTTTGTTTTAATCAAAAAAGAAACTTCAACAATTAGATTGCAAATATCATACAGTGGAGGGTGGAGACCCCTTTTATTGAATTCGAAAGACTGCGGTATTTTACAAGGAAAAGTACAGTATTTTACAAAGTGCTGTAAGGAGAATGTCTAAGCTCATGGATCATGAGTTCTCTCTGAAGAGAGCTCAGATGCCGATTCTGGTATTTTCCTTTTCTGTGACTGGGGCTCTTCAGCCATTGTCGGGTCGTCAGTCCTTTGCCAAGTGAAAGGAGCGAGCAAATTCTTTCGATCTTCCTGACTCTCTATAGCATGCTGCTCTAATATCTCAATCAGAGCATCCTTTTCATTTAATAGTTCCTGAATCTTAGTACATTCTAAATTAAGGATTCGGTATTTGTTCTTCCAAGTGCTCTTCTCACGTTGAACTTTGTTCAGAGCTACCTGGAGTTTTTCCGCATCAGACATGAAATAAAGGACAAATTCCTTTAACGGAAAAACTTCTCAGCGAGGGTAAGGCATCCTCAGCTTGAGGGCTCTAGTTTGCACCCAGTGGAGATAAGGCTCCATGGAGGTACAATTTGGTCTTCCCAGAGACTCTCTCCCTTTCTTGTGAATATGTTGCCAGGCATGCACTATTTCCTTCTTTAGTGCCCAGTCATTTTCTCCTTCCTTGAAGAAAAGACCTTCCAGATGAACATTATGTGGGATATTCTTCATCGGGTATCCGAGTTGACGGCGAACTAAAATTGGATGATAGTTGATTCCTCCTTTAGTTCCAATGAGGGGTACGTTAGGGAAATTTCCACATCTATCGATGGTCTCTATCCCTTCGTAAATCCTATTATACCAATCTATGTCAGAGTTGGTAAGGGACATAATCCTTTGTGACCAACGTAGAGTCCTCTTGTCATCCCAAAAAGCAGTAGACTTGGGTAAATGGAGAATGAACCATTTGTAGAGTAAGGGTACACAACATGTGATCATTCCTCCACTGTACAAATTCCTTAAGTGTACAGAATGATAAGCATCTGCGAGCAGGGTTGGTACGGGATTTCCAATCAGAAATATCTTAACAGCGTTGGTATCAACGAAGTTGTCAATGTTGGGAAAAAGGAATAACCCATATATGACCAGAACAAATACGTCTTCGAAAGCAGTTATGTTTCCTATACTAGCAATGTTCGGAGCTTTCTCCATCACTAATTTAGCCGGTAAACCATGGATTCCTTCTTTGGTGGTCATGTGAGTCCTAACTTCTGACTCGTCCAAAGAGATTGCTCTTGCAATGGCCTGATCCTTTGGAATTTCTTCCAGTCCAGAAAATGGAGCTTGATCAGTGATAGGTAAATGAATCAGGTGGGAGTACTCTTCCAGCGTTGGTGCCAGTTGGTAATCCGGAAATGTGAAGCAATGATAAATCGGATCGTAGAACTAAATCAGCGTAGACATGATTTTTTCAACTACGTGGACCCTTAACAGAGACAACAGCCCTCCGTGCTTAGCTCTGAAAGCCTCGGGATTGGTAATCATCATTTCCAACCTCCTTAAGTCCTCTAGTTTCAGAGCCTTGAAGGTGTACTTGTGCGTATTTCTTCTACCGAAATCCATAAAGCCACCTCTGATATTTGCAATTATTGTTTTAGTTTATTTTGAAAAAAAGAGATTTTTTTTTCTTTTTTGAAAAGAGTTTTTTAGATGAATGCATGAATACAGCACACAAAAACATTTAAAAACATGGGTTCAAGGGTTCAACGTCACGAGCCTGAAGTCATGACTCTACCTATCCCCAATGGTTGTACTATTTTGGTCAATTTTTGTACCTGTAGAACGGGATCTAAGGTTCCCAAAGTCATTGACCCCCTAGGGATATCGACAGCAAGCTGATTCACTCGAGCGAGCAGTAATATCCTAGGATGAATCTCATTTGAGTGTAGTACCGCGTATCAACTATTCCCGATAGTCACCGCACTACCAAATGGTCATATGGTTAATGTCTACTAAATCCTCAGGGTCATGGATACCACACTAGGAAAGACAATGCTCTCACGACAATCGGTCGTTCAACATTGATACTTTCGTATGGGTACCTCGACTGATTCGGTGGGCTACCAAGTTAGCTTGGTCGGGATTCACTCCCTACAAGTGTCACCTATCTATGCCAACCTTATCTTAATGTTCTCTCAAACTTTCCATGTGCGTATCAATCGCATTCCCATTTGACAGAAAATTAAACACGAATATCAAGTAGGAATAATAGTATATATATATATATATATATATAGAAAAATGCTAAACAACCTAGACCTCTTAGGAACTCTAATCCTAAAGACTCCTCAGCAGAGTCACGATTTTTCTGTAGCGTGCGAGTTTTGTCGGTGACGCGACCACCTTACCACATTTGGTTGGAATTGGGTTCTACTTTCTGATTTCTTATTTATCCTATGAAGCTGGAAAGGAAAGGGAACCTATCTAAAACTAAACTTGCACGCAAATGTTTTCTTTAACAAATGCTAAGAGATTGGGGGGGTCTGGGGTCAGATTATACAATGGGGAGTTGTCAATTGCCCATCCTATATATAGTTATCCATAGATCGTTTGGCATTTTCTTCTGTTCTCTACTTACTGGTGTTAATCTGTTATGGGTTGGGAAATTTTCTTCTTTGGGAGTGTTGAGAGAGTGTTTTTGTTGTTTTCGGGTTTTTCGATGTTTTTGGTAAGGTACTGGACCTAAAGTTTTTGTTATGTGTGCTCACTAAGATTTCACAATCTTATGCCTACGTATTCCCGTTAAAGAAAACAGGGAAATCGGAGCAATCATAGTTCCTCCTATTTTATGGGAGGAAAAATTATGTTTGGTGTCTTGTTCAAAGCCCAAGATGGAAGCTAGATGAGTATTTGGGTCTTGTTCAAAGCCCAAGATTGAAGCTAAAGGTTTGACTGAGAGAGAATTTGTCATATCTAAAGGGAGATATCTCACCTGTTCATCATAATTGTTGGAGTATTTGGTTATAAAGGAGAATTACTTTAACTGGGATATGTGAATCCAGTAATGCCATAATTTCCTTTACAAGGGAGATGTTTTGAAGGAGGAAACTTTAACTCAGTTTTGAGCAATGCCATTTTTCCTTAGGAATCTTTCATGCTAAGAGAGGGAGAATGACTTGGATGTAAATAATCTAGAGGCTTGCCACTTACAGCTGTTAGATGAAAGAGGAAGTTTACCAGTATAAGAGAGGGATCACAACTTGAATTTTTGAATCAACACGTGTGCCACTTATAGCAGTTATCTGGAATTAGGTTTTGATAGTTCCTGGATTGGCTGGAATTTTGGTAAAACAAAGGTTATTCAATGTTGATGTCAAGGTGCTGATGTTGTAACATTATAGTCTTAACACTGGGCTGTGTTAAGTGTTTAAATGCTGAAGATGGATGTCTGATGTCACACAGGTGATGTTGTAACATCATACCTGCAGAATTAATAACAGCAGGATATGTTATTAGGGCTCGCGTATTAGCTGGAATTGTGGAGAGTGGTTAACTCATTGGATGAGAATATCTTGGGATAGATATTTTCTGTTACATGGGAGATTTGATTGCAGATCTGTTGGAGAATTAAAAGGTTGAAGATTTAAAAAGATTTTGGGGATAAAATCTGTTTTGAAGATTCAGTTTTAATTAACAAATCTGATCAAATATTGTGGCAAGTCCAAGCCCAATTCAAGGAGCTATATAAAGCGCACAAGACCAAAGGAAGAAGGTACAGAAAACAGATTAAAGATCAAGAGCTGGAGGCTTAGTGTCTAGAGTTTGTTTAGAGTGCTTGTATTTACACTATTCTAGGGTTTGAATAGGTGTTGTATTTTTTGTCCTCTCTAGAAGCTGTGAAGCAATAGAGAGTAGGTGTTTGATCGAAGCTAGGAAGCAAGATCAAGGAAACTCAAAGAGGGTGTTCTTTGAGTGTTTGTAAGGGGATTGAGTAGTGTTCTCATATCTAAGTGGTTTCTTAGGTAGAAAGTCACTAGTAGAGTATAAGTTTAGGAGATTGTCAACTAGTGTGTTGAGTCTATAAATTATATCTACAAGTAGTGAAATTCATCCCTGGCTTGGTAGCCCCCAGACGTAGGTAGTTAGACCGAACTGGGTGAACAATTCCTTGTGTTATTTCGCTTCTGTTATTACTGTTCATTGCAGAGTGTGTTGTTGTGACATCGCACCTTAACATCACACGTCTGGTACCAGAATTTCAATTGGTATCAGAGCAGGCATCCTGTCTGTCTCTGGGTGAGATCTAGGGAAGTTACTTTTTGGTGTGAAGATGGACAAAGAAGTTGGAGGATTTGTCAACAGACCCCCTATATTGGATGGCTCAAACTATGAGTATTGGAAGCCTAGAATGACTACCTTTTTAAAGTCATTAGACAGCAGAGCTTGGAAGGCTGTCATTAAAGAGTGGGAAGCTCCAGTGGTATGTGAGAAAGATGATGCTGGCAAGGACAAAGAAGGCACCTCTAAGCTAAAGGCTGAAGAAGAATGGACTAAGGAAGAAGATGAGCTTGCCCTTGGAAATTCAAAGGCCCTAAATGCTATCTTCAATGGAGTTGACAAGAACATATTCAGGTTAATCAACTCATGTGAAACGGCCAAGGCTGCTTGGGATATTTTGAAGGCTACTCATGAAGGTACATCTAGAGTTAAGATGTCTAGACTTCAGCTTCTAACATCTAAGTTTGAAAGCTTGAAGATGAAGGAAGATGAGACTATTCATGACTTCCACATGAGTGTTCTTGAGCTGTCAAATGCATCCAGTGCTTTTGGTGAGAAGATGACAGAAGAAAAGCTGGTTAGAAAGATCCTTAGGTCCCTTCCTAAGAAGTATAAGATGAAGGTGACTGCCATTGAAGAATCTCAAGACATTAGCAAGATGAGAGTTGATGAGCTCATTGGGTCTCTTCAAACTTTTGAACTTGGTTTGATCGAGGAAGAACCAGAGAAGAAGCCAAAGAGCATAGCCCTGGTGTCAAATGATCAAGAAGAAAAGAGAAGGAGTTCTGAGTCCCAGGAGGATCTGCCTCAGGCCATAGTTATGTTAGGAAGACAGTTCAATAAAGTGTTCAAGAAGATGAACTATAACTACAGGCCTAATGTCAAGAACATCTCCTCTGACATCAGCAAGACAAAAGAGAAAGATGAAGAGAAGACTGCCCAAGATAAAGGAGTTCAGTGCTTTGAATGTGAAGGGTATGGACATGTCAAGAAAGAGTGTCCCATATTCTTGAAAAGGCAGAATAAGGGCTTGACAATTTCCTGGTCTGACTCTGACAACGAAAGTGAAAGTGAGTCAGCAAAGCATGTTACAGCTTTGACAGGAATTGTTGAATCTGATAATGACAGTGATGGAGAAGTCACTTATGATGAGCTAGCTTCAACCTACAAAGAGCTGTGTATAAAGAGTGCTGAACTATGTCAGGAGAGGGATCAACAGAAGAGACTGATTGATCAGCTTGAGAATGACAAAGCTGAATTGGAGAAAGAAGTCTTATGTGTCAAAGCTCATCTTGATCATATGAAGAAATCTGTTAGAATGTTGAACAGTGGGACAACCAATCTTGACAAGATTCTACAGGCAGAAAAATTTGCGGGTGACAAAGCTGGGATAGGTTATGTGACTGAAGACAAAGGAACCTCAGAAGCAAGTACTTCAGGTTTAAAGAAGGAAGTATCACAACCTTTGTCTCAACATCAGCCAAAGAAGCAGGATCCTACACCCAAGAAAGCTGATGTTCCACAACCTAAGAAGATTGAGAAGAAGACCGGTCCTAATCAGAAGAGAAAGCAACCACAAGGAGCTAGTAAGTGTATGCCCCCACAATACCACAAGAGCATGAAGGCTGCAAGGTTCAAACAGAACATGTTCCATCAGATGTCTCAACATCAGGGTAACTGGTATGGATATAATAATGCTGTGCCTCATTACTATGGAAGAAGGAAGCCTCATCACCATAGGAGACAGCCTAGAAGACAGCATCCTCAGTTCAGGAGACAATCTACCTATGGTGAAAGACAACAGCCTCACCATAGAAGACAGTCAAACTATGGAAGAAGAAGACAACACCAGTACTATGGATGGCAGCCACAGCAGTTTCATCATCAAGGTGGCAGGAAGTTTAACAACTTCAGTGAAGAGAGAGTAAAGTGCTTCTATTGTGGAAGAGTTGGTCATATGCAGTTTTCTTGCTTTAAACTGCATGGATATCCCAAATCTGTTCCTCAACCTGGACAGAAGGAGAACAGGACTAAGGTTGTTAAACAGTGGGTTCCTAAAGCTCAAGCTACATGTCTATTGGCTCACACCTCAGATAGACATTTTGCTAAGGATGAATGGTACTTTGACAGTGGATGTTCAAAGCACATGACTGGATCCAAGGAGCATTTGGTAGAGTTCAATCCTTGCCATACAAACGATGTTATTTTTGGCAATGGTGAAAAAGGAGTAGTAGAAGGAGTTGGAAGAGTGAAGAATCATGATGGTCTTACTCTTGATAATGTGCTCCCTGTTCAAGGGTTGAGTGATAATTTAATTAGCATAAGTCAACTTTGTGATGAAGGTTACAAGGTAAGCTACACCAAAGATGAATGTGTGGTAGCTGATGAGCAGAATGAGGTAGTGATGAAGGGAGTAAGATCCAAAGATAATTGCTATCAGTGGATACCTCAAGTGGACAGCTTATCTAGTGATGTTAAAGTTGATGTTGTAACATCAGATGGTGACATCAAGTGTGAAAGTATGGTGAAAAGTCAATCTGGGTTAATAACGTGTGAGTTGGATGATGTGTTAAAAGCCAAATTGAGTAGTCAGTTATGTGAGCAAGATGAAGAAGTTAACAATGCTGATGGAAGGATCAAAAGCTGTGACCTTACAAAGTGTTGGGAGCTGAATACTTGCAAGGCCAAGAAAGATGACAACCTGACTAATGACTCCTATAGTTCAGAAGAAAAATTTCACAAGTTGACAATCCTTAGGTTGGAAGATGCAGATGTTAGAGCTGATGTTAAAACATCTCAAGTCAAGAAAGGTACTTCTAACCTTAAAATAAAGAAGAGTGATGATGAACTAATTGCAAAAGTGGTTTCTGGGGTTGCTAAACGACTGAAATCAAGGAATAGGAAAGCTATTGAGTCACCTCCAAATATGAGAACTGATAAGCAGAAGATCTATGTGAATGGTACTACAAAATCCAGGAGTAAAGTGTTCATCTCTTCCAGAAATAGGAAGATCAGAGATAAGTCTGATGATAGTGTCCAGGATATCTCTCAAATGAAGGAAGTCGTTGTTGTTAGAACTTCTGAGAAAATTCAAAAGGCCATACTAGATAACATTCCTGTGCTTTTCATAAAATGGTGTAAGTATGATCTGGAGAAAGAATTTGACAAAGACATTCTGGATATGGTTGAATTGGCTAAGATATGGTTCAGAGAGGGTGTGGGAACTTATGGTATTCAAGCGTGTATGAATAAGTTGCTCTGACTGTGTCTTATTGGGAGCTTCTTGAAGGACTTCTTTGTGCAATGAGTCCTTTGAATGGTGATGAGAAGCTGATGTCCCAAAAGATGTTATAACATCATGTTTGCTGGTGGTTATATCTGGAAGATGATTAAGATTGGACATGTGGAAGAAGTGTTTCTGATTATGTGGTTTAGAATGTGAAGTTTAGCATGACTACTGTATTTGAAGACTTCACCAGTTTCAACATCTACTGGGGGATGTAAGGATAGAGGAATTGTGATCTCTTGAAGAGACTGAATCTCAGTAAAGCTTATAAGTAAGCTGAGGATTTGTGGAGTTTGTGATACAGTGTTGAGATTGGATTATTTTGCTGATAGTAAATCCAGTAGTGGAGCATATGTAATACCCTGGTGTCAAGAGTGTCAAGAGTATCCTTGGTGAAGGATGTCTTTGTTCTGGATCTGAAGCTTAGCTAAGGAGCATCTATATAGTCATACGGGAGAATGATGAAGTAGATGGTTTGCTTTAAATGGTTCTAGTCATATGAAGCAAATTGTGTGAATCTTGTGCGCACATGCTTCTGAGGAGATGTCTGAAGACAAGATTGAATCATGGCCTTGAATAGATTGTACACTTGTCTTGGTGTATGTCATTCTAAGTGTGAGGAGTTGACTTAGAGTTCAGTGGCAAGCATTTTGTGCTTCAGATCTTGTGGATGACTGTGTGAAGCCTTCATAACTGGATGGATGAAGAATATGTCTGGATTTTCAATATATGGATATTGGTGACAGAAGAAGTATGGTTTTGTACAGGGTGTCATAGGCTGTACTTGTTGAGGTTTGTTAAATTATGGCTAAAAAGGGGGAGAGTTAATAAATGCCGTAAAGAGAAGATGTTGATGCTGCAAAAAGAACAAGGTGTTTAGTAGAAAAGTGTTGATGCAGCTGTTGAGGTGGAGTGTTGGCAGTATAGATAGAGATGCTAATGAAGATATTTGAAGAGTGCAGAGTGCAGCCAAGCAGACATCTAGGGGGAGTAAAATTGCTGCACATTATGAGCTACTGAACAACTGTGATGCTGGTTCATGTTTTCAAGGAGGAGCACCAATTGGCTGCTGTCAATAATGAAGATGGTACTGCAGCAGATCTAGTGATGAAGACTATGAAGATTGTCAAACTGCTGCTGATGAAGATTTCAAATTAATTGAAGATTATTCCGCTGCTGAAATCTCTGATGGTGCAGAGTGCAGAAGTTGATTGCAGAGTGCAGAGATTGTTTTAGCCAAAATTAGCCAAAGGGGGAGATTGATAGTTCTTGGATTGGCTGGAATTTTGGTAAAACAAAGGTTATTCAATGTTGATGTCAAGGTGCTGATGTTGTAACATTGAAGTCTTAACACTGGGCTGTGTTAAGTGGTTAAATGCTGAAGATGGATGTCTGATGTCACACAGGTGATGTTGTAACATCAGACCTGCAGAATTAATAACAGCAGGATATGTTATTAGGGCTCGCGTATTAGCTGGAATTGTGGAGAGTGGTTAACTCATTGGATGAGAATATCTTGGGATAGATATTTTCTGTTACATGGGAGATTTGATTGCAGATCTGTTGGAGAATTAAAAGGTTGAAGATTTAAAAAGATTTTGGGGATAAAATCTATTTTGAAGATTCAGTTTTAATTAACAAATCTGATCAAATATTGTGACAAGTCCAAGCCCAATTCAAGGAGCTATATAAAACGCACAAGACCAAAGGAAGAAGGTACAGAAAACAGATTGAAGATCAAGAGCTGGAGGCTTAGTGTCTAGAGTTTGTTTAGAGTGCTTGTATTTACACTATTCTAGGGTTTGAATAGGTGTTGTATTTTCTGTCCTCTCTAGAAGCTGTGAAGCAATAGAGAGTAGGTGTTTGATCGAAGCTAGGAAGCAAGATCAAGGAAACTCAAAGAGGGTGTTCTTTGAGTGTTTGTAAGGGGATTGAGTAGTGTTCTCATATCTAAGTGGTTTCTTAGGTAGAAAGTCACTAGTAGAGTATAAGTTTAGGAGATTGTCAACTGGTGTGTTGAGTCTGTAAATTATATCTACAAGTAGTGAAATTCATCCCTGGCTTGGTAGCCCCTAGACGTAGGTAGTTAGACCGAACTGGGTGAACAATTCCTTGTGTTATTTCGCTTCTGTTATTGCTGTCCATTGCAGAGTGTGTTGTTGTGACATCGCACCTTAACATCACACGTCTGGTACCAGAATTTCAGGTTTGTTTTATTTCTGTGTTTTAATGTGTGATGTACAGAGGAATGTCTTCCTGCAGAGAGAACTCTTGATTTCCTCTGATGGGATTTTTGGTTTTATGTGCCTTGATCAAAGCCCAAGGTTGAAGCTAAAAGGTTGACTCTAATAGGGAGTTTTATATATGTCTTGTACAAAGCCCAAGATTGAGGCTGAAAATAGACTGACCCTTTTGGGGAGATCATTATACAAATCCTAAGAGGAGGCTAAAAGGAATTGACTCTTCCGGGGAAATATTTTGTTTGTCTTGTACAAAGCCCAAGATTGAGGCTAAAAGAATTGACTCCATTGGGGAGAGGTTTTATCTGTCTTGTACAAAGCCCAAGATTGAGGCTAAAAGGGATTTATTGACTCAGCTGGAGAATATTTATAGGTGTCTTATACAAAGCGCAAGATTGAGGCTAAAACTGCTGAGGAAGAATCATTATACAAATCCTAAGAGGAGGTTGGTTGGGGAATTTCTTATATAAAGCCTAAGATAAGGCTACCTTCTGCTGAGGATTATTGAGATCAAAAGATAGGTCGAAATTGGGGAATCAACTCTTGCTGAGGATTACAGAAGAGTTAAGATATCAGAGACCATGAGGTTCTGATTCTGTTAGTGTTGTATTGATAGTAAGTTGACCTTAGCTGGGTAACTTAGGATGAAAAGTTTAAAGATTGAGTTTTAAAACCTATGAAAGTTTTAACTCTGCTGAAGATTGATTAAGTGATCATGGTTTTTCCTGTACTTTTAGGAAACTTGAGGGTTTCTTTAAGATCCAAGAGGAGATAAGATTGTCCAAGTCTACTGGTATGAGAAGGTTGATATTTGTATGATGCCCAAGAGAAGGCTGATGTTTTAAGGGATGAGAATCAACCCTAAACTGGTCTGATGTTCTAACTCTCAGGAGGATTGAACTAGTAAAATATGACTAGGTTATGTCCTATACCTGTAGGAGGTCTTTGGGTCCTTGTACTAAGCCCAAGAGGAGGCTGAGAACTTCTAAGAAGCCTGAGGGTCCTTATACAAAGCCGAAGAGGAAGATGGGGATTCTTTTAGGAAGCCTGTGGGTCAAAACCTAAGAAAAGTTCAAGAAAGGTTTCACCGGGAATAATCCTTTCTTTAGTGAACAGTTCTAGGGTTTGAAGAAATTCAATAGAGGTTTCACCGGGAATAATCCTCTTTGGGGAAATGAATTTCTTGTACAAATTTCTAAGTAGTGACAGTCTTGAGAAAAGTTTCACCGGGAATAATGTCTTTCTCTCTTCCATGTTGTATAAGCCCAAGAGGAGGCAAGACTGTATCTGGAATTTCCTATGGGGGAACTAGTTGTGACCAAGTATATATATATATATATATATATATATATATATATATATATATATATATATATATATATACAGATGAAATATATAAGCAAATATGTAAAGAAAACAGTAGAACTTACAGGTGAGCAAGCTTCCAGTAGTATAAATATAGCTGTATGGTTAGTTATTCAAGAAATTGAAGAAAGTTTTGATACAACCATAAATTTGAATCTAAATCAAAAGAAAAGTTGTTTGTAAAAGGAAATTTAGGGCTTATACCTAAGGAAAGGCCTAGATGAAAAACAACGATCGTACAGTTATTTTGAAATTGTATCGGGGCTTATACAATGACTGAGGCCCAAAAATATTTATGTACAAAGGGGGTTGGGTCTTAAACTCTATTAGAGGCCCAAGAGTTTATTAAAAGAATAGCGATGGGACTTACAACACAAGGGGAGGCCCATATGAAAATTGTTTTGAAAACGACGATCGCTTCGAGATTTTTTTATAATCGTATCGGGACTTATACCGTGACTGAGGTCCAAAAATGGTTTATTTACCAAGGGATGGGTCTTACACTCTACCAAGAGGCCCAAAAGTGTTTGAAAAAAAGAATAATGAGGCTTACAACTCAGGGAGAGGCCCAGAGATAACAGTGATCGCACTGTCATTTTTGAAAATTGTATCGGGACTTATACAATGACTGAGGCCCAAAAAAAAGATTGTAGAACAAGGGATGGGCTTACACTCTATTAGAGGCCCAAAAGTGTTTATGTGAAGTTTGAAAAATCAAAATTTAGAGAAAACCCTAATTTTGAATTTAAAAGATATAATTTTCAAAGGAAATTAAATAAAAAATGATATAAAATATCAAATATATTCAAAAACAAGTTATCAACTTTGAAAAATATTTTTAAAAATCATGTTTAATCACATGAAAGATTGAAATTCATTTGGAATGAAAATATTAAAGTGGGAATTTCATTTTAAAATGTTTAAAAACAAATAAAATGAAATAAATTACAAAAATTCTAACTATATTAAATAAATAATATAAATTGGCTTTTTTTGTAAAATAAAATAATTTAACATTTTTGTGACTTTTTTTAAAAAAAAGAACCAATAAAAAATGATAAAAAATGAGAGAGAAATTAATTTTTGAAATCAATTAAATAAAAGATCAAAAATTCAAAAGTTTGAAATTTGAAAAAGGGCGCCAAGAACACTTGTTCTTGCCTGTGTGCCCTGTTTTGCCCAGATTTGCGTTTTCTCACTTTTCTCTCTGATTACTCAATGATTTTGCACGATTCAAACATCAATCTTGCTCGTTTTTGAACAAGGATCACAACCATATAGATTAATTGCATTTATATTAAGTGTGGAGTGAGAAATTAGAGGATCAACTCAAGAACCCTAGTTTCAGCATGAACACTATGAAATTCCATACACGATTCATACATAGCAATTGATTGGGGGTTAACAATTTATATACATGCAGAAACAAGATGGTAACTCAAAAATTCATTTATGATGCATGTAATATGGAGTTTGAAGGCTTCAGGTTTACCTCTTGCAACTGGTGATCGAATTCTATGTTGGAGATGTTACAGATGTTGTGTAATGATCTGGATAGCTTCAATGGACCTCAAGTAATGTGTTTGAAGGCTTGGAATGGATTGAATCAGCCCAAAACTTGTTGTGGCACCTCAACTGCAAACAGACCAAAAGCTTGAGCAAATCGATGGTGACTGAAATTTTGGTATCAGACGTGTGATGTTAAGGTGTGATGTTACAACAACACACTCTGCACAATGGACAACAATAACAGTAAAATAACACCAAGAATTGTTGACCCAGTTCGGTTACAACCAACCTACTCTGGGGGCTACCAAGCCACGGATGGAATTCACTACTTGTAGATATAATTTACAGACTCAACAACCCGTTGACAATCTCCTAAACTTATACTCTACTAATGACTTCCTACCTAAGAAACCACTTAGGTATGAGAACACCACTCAATCCCTTACAAACTCTCAAAGAGACCACTTTGAGCACCCTTGATCTTACTTCACAACTTCGATCAATCAACCACTCTCTATTGCTTCACAGCTTCTAGAGAGGACAGAAACTCAACACCTATTCAAACCCTAGAATAGTGTAAATACAAGCACTCTAAACAAACTCTAGACACTAAGCCTCCAGCTCCTGATCTTCTGAATGTTTTATGTACTTTTTCCTTTGGTCTTGTGCGCTTTATATAGCTCCTTGAATTGGTCTTGGACTTGCTACAATATCTCCCAGATTTGTTATTTAAAACTGAATATCTAAAACAGATTTTCTCCTAAAATCTTTTTAAATCTTCAACCTTTTAAATCTCCTACAAATCTGCAGCAGATCTCCTATGCAACAGCAAATATCTATCCCAAGATATTCTCATCCAATGAGACAGCTTGCTCTCCACAATTCCAGGTAATACGCAACCCTAATAACATCACAACCTGATGTTAATGATTCTGCAGATCTGATGTTACAACATCACCTGTGTGACATCAGACATCCAACTTCAGGACTTAAATACTTAACACAGCCCAGTGTTAAGACTTTAATGTTGCAACATCAACACCTTGACATCAACATTGAATATACTTTGTTTTACCAAAATTCCAGCCCATCCAGGAACTAACAATCTCCCCCTTTGGCTAATTTTGGCTAAAACAATCTCTGCACTCTGCAATCAACTTCTGCACTCTGCACCTTCAGAGATTTCAGCAGCGGAATAATCTTCAGAAATTTGAAACTCTCAATCAGCAACAGTTTGAAAATCTTTATAGTCTTCATTACTTGATCTGCTGCAGCACCATCTTCATTATTGACAACAGCCAATTGGTGTTCCCGCTCAAAAACATGAACCAGCATCACAACTGTTCAGTAGCTCACAATGTGCAGCAATTTACTCTCCCCCTTGATGTCTGCTTGGCTGCACTCTTCAAATGCTATGAAATCTTCACTAGCTCAGTCAAAACTCCCCCTTAATATCTACATCACACTGGCAGCATAATCCATGACACTCTAGACTCTCTTGGCTATTTTCTCCCCTTTTTTAGCCACAATTAGGCAGACTTCAGTTAGAAGCCCTATTAACTATAGTCAGAATACCCTAGCTCTCATTGTTAGCCTCTCAGTTAGTAAACAGGCAAAACAAATCATAGAAGAAAACTAAAAACATAAACAGTGCATAACCAGCACAATATTCAAATTACATAACCAAGCACATTAAGTGCTAAAACAAAGACAGAATATAAATCTAACTCTACTAAAATAGAAGGCAAACATTAAAAGCTTGAATCTTCTGAGCTGAGATCATCATTATCGTCTTCATCAACAGCATCCTTCCTTGTGTTGACAGCTTCACCTTCCTTTGTTGCCAATCTCAGAGACATGACAAGTCTTTCAAATTTTTGTTTCCTTTCAGTACTAACTCTTATGACTTCATCTAACTCCTTGCAAGCCTCCTCTAGTTCTGTAATCAACCCAGTCTTGGCTGGTGACTGTTGTGATGTTGAAGCAGATGTCTTGACACTGTAAGGAACATGTTTCAACTTGTGATGGAGTGACAAGGCAGGCTTCCTTTTGCAAGCAACATCTGAATGTTGTAGAATTCCAGGATGTTGAGACAAGACAATCCCACAAATGAGAGAGGTAAAAACAATGGGCATCTTTACAGCATTTGTAGCAGCATGCTTAATAGTATGATCATAGATGTAGGAGCCATAATCAATTCTTAGCTTTGTCCCAACTGCATAAATTATCTTCCCCAATTCAACATAAATTGTGGTCTTATGACTAGTAGGAACTCAGTTGGCAATACCTATTCTGTGCAGAAAAGCATATTTGACACTCAACAAACTGGCTAACAACTTTTCTTCTACGGGTCAAACATCTACCTGACCAGCAGTGATTTCTTTGCATATAACATTATCAGTCATCTCAAGTTCACTATACTCTTCATCATCTCTTCCTAGATACTTATTAATAGTACTAGGAGAGAAATTAATGCACTTTCCTCTCACATAAACTTTCATGAAATCAATGCTCTTTTTATCAGTAATATTTCTAGAAATGTTGACAACAAATTCTTTGACAAGACTTTCATAGCACTTAGGAAACTTGGTCACAGTCTTTACCAATCCAGCCTCATTAATCAGTTCCATGATATCCTTCATTTCTAAAGCTTCTTTTCCAAGCTCCCTCTCTAGGGCCAGTCTTCTCTGACATACAAATTTCCATAATGATGCACTGCTGGCATAATGAAAGGAAATGTTGTCGACTGGAACTTCAGGGACTTTGTCAGAGATTCTCTTCAAAATTGTCCTTCTGATAGGTGTGATGTCATGAACATCATCCTCATCATCACGGTCAGAATTAGAGTCTTCCCTTATTTTCCTCTTTTTGGATTTCACAGCCACTTTGCTCTATAGCTTGGTTGGACCAACAACAGTTTTCTTCTTGCCTTCAGACTTCTTTGGAGAGGATTCAACGGTCTTCCCTTTCCTTGTCTTCAGTCTCTTAGAAATACTTGGAACATCTTTTCCAATGACTTCATCATCAGATAAGTCAACCACATTGATCACATCCTCATTCTTTTCTTCACCAGTAGTAGTTTCAGCAGGTGAAGTTCCAACATCTTCCTTAACATTAGCTTCCTCCTGCACATTATCTTCTTCTCTTCTTACTTCAGAATATTCAATAACTGATATAACAAGTCTATGAAGATTTGTAGCTGCACTTTGCATGTCGCTCTTTTCCCTTTCAGAATGTTCCGCAGGCATTTGTCTCAGTGGTCTAGATATGCCCTTTATAGGGAGCCCTTTCTCAAAGATTTTATCAACCATCTGACCTAAGCTTTTATCCACGTCTACCCTTTCCTCAACAGTTCGAGAAGTGGATGACCTAGGTGCTGTTTTATTGCTAAATAGCACACTCGTAACAAGCTTTTTCGTTTCATTATCTCTAAAAATAGTCCCAGCCCTTTTTGGAACAAGTTTAGCAGGTCTAGATTTACCTGATTCAGGAAGAATGGTTGAGAGGGGCTCAATGTCCATGGGATTGAATGCTGAACCTTCGTCAGTGGAAACCCTAGCTCTTTCTTTTGCGGAACTCTGACACTCAGATTTCTTGCCATGACTCTTTTCAGTGAGAGTTGATTCTTGAAGTCGAAGGAGTTGATTCGTTGCGAGAACAGAGCTTTGAAGAAGTGTGATGTTGCAGTACCGGGAAAGGGGGTTCTGTGGCTAGGAGCTGGATTTGGAGTGTCAATGACTTTTTCCCTCCATAAAAACTTTCCTTTTAAAACATTCACATCAGAACTTGTTAACTCTGAGTGACCTTTCAGCATCCTGATGTCATAGTCTGATGTTATAACATCAACTTGAACATCATTAGTTGAATTTCCTTCTAGAGAAATCCACTGATAATAGTTATCCTTGGTTCTGGCACCCTTCATAACAACCTGATTATGCTCATCAGAAACCACACAATCATTCTTAGTGTAGTTTACCTTGTAACCTTCATCACACAACTGGCTTATGCTGATCAAATTTGCACTTAAGCCACTGACAAACAGAACATTGTCAAGTTCAGGTCTACCATCACCTTGCACTTTCCCAACTCCTGCAACAACACCTTTTTCTCCATTGCCAAATATGACCTCATGAGAGGGATAATGACTAAGATCAGCAAACATGGATCTACATCCAGACATGTGTTTGGAACACCCACTGTCAAAATACCATGTTCCTTCTCTATCACCCATGTGAGCCAATAAGCACTTCACCTTCTCCTTAGGTACCCATTGTTTAACAACTTTGGGCCTGTGCTCTCTCCATCTGTTTTGAGGTTGAGGGTATCCATGCAGCTTGTAGCAAGAGTACTGCATATGTCCAAACCTTCCACAATAATCGCATCTCACCCTTTCATCTCTGAATCTTCTGCCATGATGAGATTGCTTATGCTGCCATCCATAATGTGGTCTCCTCCTACCATAACTGCACTGCCATCTATTATGTTGGTATCTTCTCCCATAAGACGGCTGAAAATGCTGTTTCCTTAATTGTCTCCCATGATGGTGTGGCTTTCTTCTTCCATAGATATAAGGAATAGCATTGGTGTATCCATATCCATAACCATGCCAGTGGCCCTGATGTTGAGACACCTGATGAGACATGTGATGTTTGAACTGAGCAGCTTGCATGCTCTCGTGGTATTGTGGGGGCATATACTGACTAGCTCCTTGTGGTTGCTTTCTCTTCTAATAGGGACCAGTCTTCTTCTCAATCTTCTTAGGTTGTGAAACATCAGCTTTCTTAGGGGTAGTTTCCTGCTTCTTTGGATGATGTTGAGATGAGAGTTGTGACACTTCCTTCTTTGAACCTGAAGTGCTTCCTTCAGAAGTTCCCTTATCCTCAGCCACATAACCTATCCTAGCTTTGTCTCCAGCAGGTTTTTCTGACTGAAGGATCTTGTCAAGTGTGTCTGTACCACAGCTCAGCATTCTAACAGACTTGGTCATTTGATCAAGGTGAGCTCTAACTAGCACAACTTCTTTTTCAAGATCAGTCTTTTCATTCTCTAGCTGAGTAATCTGTTGCTTGTGGCACTTGTTTTCTTGACAAATTTCAGCACCTTTTAAACACAGCTCTTGATAAGTAGATGCTAACTCCTCATAAGTCACTTCTCCATCACTAGAATCATCATCAGAAACAACAGCTCCTGTTAGGGCTCTAACATGCTTTGCTGACTCACCTTCACTTTCACTATCTGAGTCAGACCAGGAAACTGTCATGCCCTTCTTCTGCTTTTTCAAGAAGGTGGGACATTCTTTCTTGACATGTCCATACCCTTCACACTCAAAGCACTGCACTCCTTTATCTTGGGCACTTTTCTCTTCATCCTTCTTGCTGGTGTCAGAAGTCATGTTCTTAACATTAGGCCTGGAGTTATTATTCATTCTCTTGAATATTTTGGTGAACTGTCTTCCCAACATTACTATGGCCTGAGATAGATCCTCCTGGGATTAGATCTCTTCCCTTTCTCTTCTTCACCATTTGTCACCAGGGCTATACTCTTTGGCTTCTTTTCTGGTTCTTCCTCATTTAACCCAAGCTCAAAGGTTTGAAGAGATCCAATGAGCTCATCAACTCTCATCTTGCTGATGTCTTATGATTCTTCAATGGCATTAACCTTCATCTTATACTTCTTAGGTAGGGACCTAAGGATCTTCCTCACAAGCTTTTCATCTGACATCTTCTCACCAAGAGCACTGGATGCATTAGCCAGCTCCAGTACATTCATGTGGAAGTCATGAATGGTCTCATCATCCTTCATCTTCAGGCTTTCAAATTTTGATGTTAAAATCTGAAGTCTTGACATCTTGACTCTTGATGTTCCTTCTTGAGTAGCCTGCAAGATATCCCATGCTTGCTTAACAACTTCACAGGTATTGATTAACCTGAAGATATTCTTATCCACTCCATTGAAGATTGCATTCAGAGCTTTGGAATTTCCAAGGGCAAGCTCATCTTCCTCCTTGGTCCACTCTTCTTCAGGCTTTGGCTTAGAGGTCCCTTCTTTATCTTTGCCAGCATCATCCTTCTCACACATGACAGGAGCTTTCCATTCTTTAATAACAGCCTTCCAAGCCCTACTGTCCAAGGATTTTAAGAAAGTGGTCATCCTTGGCTTCCAATAGTCATAATTGGATCTATCCAAAATAAGGGGTCTGTTGACGAATCCTCCAACTTCTTTGTCCATCTTTTCACCAGAAAGTACCTTCCCTAGATCTCACCCAGAGACAGACAGGATGCCTGCTCTGATACCAATTGAAATTCGGGTATCATACGTGTGATGTTAAGGTGTGATGTTACAACAACACACTCTGCACAAAGGACAGCAATAACAGTAAAATAACACCAAGAATTGTTGACCTAGTTCGGTTACAACCAACCTACTCTGGGGGCTACCAAGCCACGGATGGAATTCACTACTTGTAGATATAATTTACAGACTCAACAACCCGTTGACAATCTCCTAAACTTATACTCTACTAATGACTTCCTACCTAAGAAACCACTTAGGCATGAGAACACCACTCAATCCCTTACAAACTCTCAAAGAGACCACTTTGAGCACCCTTGATCTTACTTCACAGCTTCGATCAATCAACCACTCTCTATTGCTTCACAGCTTCTAGAGAGGACAGAAACTCAACACCTATTCAAACCCTAGAATAGTGTAAATACAAGCACTCTAAACAAACTCTAGACACTAAGCCTCCAGCTCCTGATCTTCTGAATGTTTTATGTACTTTTTCCTTTGGTCTTGTGCGCTTTATATAGCTCCTTGAATTGGTCTTGGACTTGCTACAATATCTCCCAGATTTGTTATTTAAAACTGAATATCTAAAACAGATTTTCTCCTAAAATCTTTTTAAATCTTCAACCTTTTAAATCTCCTACAAATCTGCAGCAGATCTCCTATGCAACAGCAAATATCTATCCCAAGATATTCTCATCCAATGAGACAGCTTGCTCTCCACAATTCCAGGTAATACGCAACCCTAATAACATCACAACCTGATGTTAATGATTCTGCAGATCTGATGTTACAACATGACCTGTGTGACATCAGACATCCAACTTCAGCACTTAAATACTTAACACAGCCCAGTGTTAAGACTTTAATGTTGCAACATCAACACCTTGACATCAACATTGAATATACTTTGTTTTACCAAAATTCCAGCCCATCCAGGAACTAACAATCTCCCCCTTTGGCTAATTTTGGCTAAAACAATCTCTGCACTCTGCAATCAACTTCTGCACTCTACACCTTCAGAGATTTCAGCAGCGGAATAATCTTCAGAAATTTGAAACTCTCAATCAGCAACAGTTTGAAAATCTTTATAGTCTTCATTACTTGATCTGCTGCAGCACCATCTTCATTATTGACAACAGCCAATTGGTGTTCCCGCTCAAAAACATGAACCAGCATCACAGCTGTTCAGTAGCTCACAATGTGCAGCAATTTACTCTCCCCCTTGATGTCTGCTTGGCTGCACTCTTCAAATGCTATGAAATCTTCACTAGCTCAGTCAAAACTCCCCCTTAATATCTACATCACACTGGCAGCATAATCCAAGACACTCTAGACTCTCTTGGCTATTTTCTCCCCTTTTTTAGCCACAATTAGGCAGACTTCAGTTAGAAGCCCTATTAACTATAGTCAGAATACCCTAGCTCTCATTGTTAGCCTCTCAGTTAGTAAACAGGCAAAACAAATCATAGAAGAAAACTAAAAACATAAACAGTGCATAACCAGCACAATATTCAAATTACATAACCAAGCACATTAAGTGCTAAAACAAAGACAGAATATAAATCTAACTCTACTAAAATAGAAGGCAAACATTAAAAGCTTGAATCTTCTGAGCTGAGATCATCATTATCGTCTTCATCAACAGCATCCTTCCTTGTGTTGACAGCTTCACCTTCCTTTGTTGCCAATCTCAGAGACATGACAAGTCTTTCAAATTTTTGTTTCCTTTCAGTACTAACTCTTATGACTTCATCTAACTCCTTGCAAGCCTCCTCTAGTTCTGTAATCAACCCAGTCTTGGCTGGTGACTGTTGTGATGTTGAAGCAGATGTCTTGACACTGTAAGGAACATGTTTCAACTTGTGATGGAGTGACAAGGCAGGCTTCCTTTTGCAAGCAACATCTGAATGTTGTAGAATTCCAGGATGTTGAGACAAGACAATCCCACAAATGAGAGAGGTAAAAACAATGGGCATCTTTACAGCATTTGTAGCAGCATGCTTAATAGTATGATCATAGATGTAGGAGCCATAATCAATTCTTTGCTTTGTCCCAACTGCATAAATTATCTTCCCCAATTCAACATAAATTGTGGTCTTATGACTAGTAGGAACTCAGTTGGCAATACCTATTCTGTGCAGAAAAGCATATTTGACACTCAACAAACTGGCTAACAACTTTTCTTCTACGGGCCAAACATCTACCTGACCAGCAGTGATTTCTTTGCATATAACATTATCAGTCATCTCCAGTTCACTATACTCTTCATCATCTCTTCCTAGATACTTATTGATAGTACTAGGAGAGAAATTAATGCACTTTCCTCTCACATAAACTTTCATGAAATCAATGCTCTTTTTATCAGTAATATTTCTAGAAATGTTGACAACAAATTCTTTGACAAGACTTTCATAGCACTTAGGAAACTTGGTCACAGTCTTTACCAATCCAGCCTCATTAATCAGTTCCATGATATCCTTCATTTCTAAAGCTTCTTTTCCAAGCTCCCTCTCTAGGGCCAGTCTTCTCTGACATACAAATTTCCATAATGATGCACTGCTGGCATAATGAAAGGAAATGTTGTCGACTGGAACTTCAGGGACTTTGTCAGAGATTCTCTTCAAAATTGTCCTTCTGATAGGTGTGATGTCATGAACATCATCCTCATCATCACGGTCAGAATTAGAGTCTTCCCTTATTTTCCTCTTTTTGGATTTCACAGCCACTTTGCTCTATAGCTTGGTTGGACCAACAACAGTTTTCTTCTTGCCTTCAGACTTCTTTGGAGAGGATTCAACGGTCTTCCCTTTCCTTGTCTTCAGTCTCTTAGAAATACTTGGAACATCTTTTCCAATGACTTCATCATCAGATAAGTCAACCACATTGATCACATCCTCATTCTTTTCTTCACCAGTAGTAGTTTCAGCAGGTGAAGTTCCAACATCTTCCTTAACATTAGCTTCCTCCTGCACATCATCTTCTTCTCTTCTTACTTCAGAATCTTCAATAACAGATATAGCAAGTCTATGAAGATTTGTAGCTGCACTTTGCATGTCGCTCTTTTCCCTTTCAGAATGTTCCGCAGGAATTTGTCTCAGTGGTCTAGATATGCCCTTTATAGGGAGCCCTTTCTCAAAGATTTTATCAACCATCTGACCTAAGCTTTTATCCACGTCTACCCTTTCCTCAACAGTTCGAGAAGTGGATGACCTAGGTGCTATTTTATTGCTAAATAGCACACTCGTAACAGGCTTTTTCGTTTCATTATCTCTAAAAATAGTCCTAGCCCTTTTTGGAACAAGTTTAGCAGGTCTAGATTTACCTGATTCAGGAAGAATGGTTGAGAGGGGCTCAATGTCCATGGGATTGAATGCTGAACCTTCGTCAGTGGAAACCCTAGCTCTTTCTTTTGCGGAACTCTGACACTCAGATTTCTTGCCATGACTCTTTTCAGTGAGAGTTGATTCTTGAAGTCGAAGGAGTTGATTCGTTGCGAGAACAGAGCTTTGAAGAAGTGTGATGTTGCAGTACCGGGAAAGGGGGTTCTGTGGCTAGGAGCTGGATTTGGAGTGTCAATGACTTTTTCCCTCCATAAAAACTTTCCTTTTAAAACATTCACATCAGAACTTGTTAACTCTGAGTGACCTTTCAGCATCCTGATGTCATAGTCTGATGTTATAACATCAACTTGAACATCATTAGTTGAATTTCCTTCTAGAGAAATCCACTGATAGCAGTTATCCTTGGTTCTGGCACCCTTCATAACAACCTGATTATGCTCATCAGAAACCACACAATCATTCTTAGTGTAGTTTACCTTGTAACCTTCATCACACAACTGGCTTATGCTGATCAAATTTGCACTTAAGCCACTGACAAACAGAACATTGTCAAGTTCAGGTCTACCATCACCTTGCACTTTCCCAACTCCTGCAACAACACCTTTTTCTCCATTGCCAAATATGACCTCATGAGAGGGATAATGACTAAGATCAGCAAACATGGATCTACATCCAGACATGTGTTTGGAACACCCACTGTCAAAATACCATGTTCCTTCTCTATCACCCATGTGAGCCAATAAGCACTTCACCTTCTCCTTAGGTACCCATTGTTTAACAACTTTGGGCCTGTGCTCTCTCCATCTGTTTTGAGGTTGAGGGTATCCATGCAGCTTGTAGCAAGAGTACTGCATATATCCAAACCTTCCATAATAATTGCATCTCACCCTTTCATCTCTGAATCTTCTGCCATGATGAGATTGCTTATGCTGCCATCCATAATGTGGTCTCCTCCTACCATAACTGCACTTCCATCTATTATGCTGGTATCTTCTCCCATAAGACGGCTGAAAATGTTGTTTCCTTAATTGTCTCCCATGATGGTGTGGTTTTCTTCTTCCATAGATATAAGGAATAGCATTGGTGTATCCATATCCATAACCATGCCAGTGGCCCTGATGTTGAGACACCTGATGAGACATGTGATGTTTGAACTGAGCAGCTTGCATGCTCTCGTGGTATTGTGGGGGCATATACTGACTAGCTCCTTGTGGTTGCTTTCTCTTCTAATAGGGACCAGTCTTCTTCTCAATCTTCTTAGGTTGTGAAACATCAGCTTTCTTAGGGGTAGTTTCCTGCTTCTTTGGATGATGTTGAGATGAGAGTTGTGACACTTCCTTCTTTGAACCTGAAGTGCTTCCTTCAGAAGTTCCCTTATCCTCAGCCACATAACCTATCCTAGCTTTTTCTCCAGCAGGTTTTTCTGACTGAAGGATCTTGTCAAGTGTGTCTGTACCACAGCTCAGCATTCTAACAGACTTGGTCATTTGATCAAGGTGAGCTCTAACTAGCACAACTTCTTTTTCAAGATCAGTCTTTTCATTCTCTAGCTGAGTAATCTGTTGCTTGTGGCACTTGTTTTCTTGACAAATTTCAGCACCTTTTAAACACAGCTCTTGATAAGTAGATGCTAACTCCTCATAAGTCACTTCTCCATCACTAGAATCATCATCAGAAACAACAGCTCCTGTTAGGGCTCTAACATGCTTTGCTGACTCACCTTCACTTTCACTATCTGAGTCAGACCAGGAAACTGTCATGCCCTTCTTCTGCTTTTTCAAGAAGGTGGTACATTCTTTCTTGACATGTCCATACCCTTCACACTCAAAGCACTGCACTCCTTTATCTTGGGCACTTTTCTCTTCATCCTTCTTGCTGGTGTCAGAAGTCATGTTCTTAACATTAGGCCTGGAGTTATTATTCATTCTCTTGAATATTTTGGTGAACTGTCTTCCCAACATTACTATGGCCTGAGATAGATCCTCCTGGGATTAGATCTCTTCCCTTTCTCTTCTTCACCATTTGTCACCAGGGCTATACTCTTTGGCTTCTTTTCTGGTTCTTCCTCATTTAACCCAAGCTCAAAGGTTTGAAGAGATCCAATGAGCTCATCAACTCTCATCTTGCTGATGTCTTATGATTCTTCAATGGCATTAACCTTCATCTTATACTTCTTAGGTAGGGACCTAAGGATCTTCCTCACAAGCTTTTCATCTGACATCTTCTCACCAAGAGCACTGGATGCATTAGCCAGCTCTAGAACATTCATGTGGAAGTCATGAATGGTCTCATCATCCTTCATCTTCAGGCTTTCAAATTTTGATGTTAAAATCTGAAGTCTTGACATCTTGACTCTTGATGTTCCTTCATGAGTAGCCTGCAAGATATCCCATGCTTGCTTAACAACTTCACAGGTATTGATTAACCTGAAGATATTCTTATCCACTCCATTGAAGATTGCATTCAGAGCTTTGGAATTTCCAAGGGCAAGCTCATCTTCCTCCTTGGTCCACTCTTCTTCAGGCTTTGGCTTAGAGGTCCCTTCTTTATCTTTGCCAGCATCATCCTTCTCACACATGACAGGAGCTTTCCATTCTTTAATAACAGCCTTCCAAGCCCTACTGTCCAAGGATTTTAAGAAAGTGGTCATCCTTGGCTTCCAATAGTCATAATTGGATCTATCCAAAATAAGGGGTCTGTTGACAAATCCTCCAACTTCTTTGTCCATCTTTTCACCAGAAAGTACCTTCCCTAGATCTCACCCAGAGACAGACAGGATGCCTGCTCTGATACCAATTGAAATTCGGGTATCATACGTGTGATGTTAAGGTGTGATGTTACAACAACACACTCTGCACAATGGACAGCAATAATAGTAAAATAACACCAAGAATTATTGACCCAGTTCGGTTACAACCAACCTACTCTGGGGGCTACCAAGCCACGGATGGAATTCACTACTTGTAGATATAATTTACAGACTCAACAACCCATTGACAATCTCCTAAACTTATACTCTACTAATGACTTCCTACCTAAGAAACCACTTAGGTATGCGAACACCACTCAATCCCTTACAAACTCACAAAGAGACAACTTTGAGCACCCTTGATCTTACTTCACAGCTTCGATCAATCAACCACTCTCTATTGCTTCACAGCTTCTAGAGAGGACAGAAACTCAACACCTATTCAAACCCTAGAATAGTGTAAATACAAGCACTCTAAACAAACTCTAGACACTAAGCCTCCAGCTCTTGATCTTCTGAATGTTTTCTGTACTTTTTCCTTTGGTCTTGTGCGCTTTATATAGCTCCTTGAATTGGTCTTGGACTTGCTACAATATCTCCCAGATTTGTTATTTATAACTGAATATCTAAAACAGATTTTCTCCTAAAATCTTTTTAAATCTTCAACCTTTTAAATCTCCTACAAATCTGCAGCAGATCTCCTATGCAGCAGCAAATATCTATCCCAAGATATTCGCATCCAATGAGACAGCTTGCTCTCCACAATTCTAGCTAATACGCAACCCTAATAACATCACAACCTGATGTTAATGATTCTGCAGATCTGATGTTACAACATCACCTGTGTGACATCAGACATCCAACTTCAGCACTTAAATACTTAACACAGCCCAGTGTTAAGATTTCAATGTTGCAACACCAACACCTTGACATCAACATTGAATATACTTTGTTTTACCAAAATTCCAGCCATTCTAGGAACTAACAGTGACTTTGTGATTATGAGGTTCCATATGTGTTTAAAGGCCATGGATCACTCATATATGATGTATATGAGGTGTTTGCATGATTGGTTTGGTTTGAATTGCTTCCTATTTCAAAATTTGACAGTGACTTGAAAAAGAACGAAAATCTGATTTTTTGAGAGTGATTTTGAGGAAAGCACCAATTTGGGTGCATTGGTGTACTTAAACTGATCACAAATGAGCTCTATTTATAGTAGAGCAAGTTTTTTTTGCAAGGAATAGTGAATGGAGGCTTGGACAGTCCCTTGGCCAATGGTGATCAAATGGAATCTCAAATCTCTTATAGCCATTGACTTGGCTCAGTGCAACAGGTTATTCTAGCTTTGGTTCAGAGATAAGACTTAACTGAATTCAGTTATCAATGTCTTGATGCTTGCCACCTTGTGATTCCATTGAATGCATTGGAACAAAATTGGAGTCTTTGAGATTTTTAGCCTTTTTAGGGGACACTTAGCTACATGTAGATCCTTGGACTTGGGAGGCTTGTGGATCAGATATTTTTCCTTTGATGTTATCCCCTGAGGTGTCCAAATGGATGACAAGGCTTGTAATTGTTTAATTTAGCTAATTCGAGCAAATGACCTATAATCTGCCGTGGGAAGAAACCAGTCTTTGATGCCATGTTCCAAGGGTTGTAACTCCCTACTCAAATTGAATTTGGAGATGATCTGGTACTTGTTGGAAAGCTCTCATGACATACTTTAACTTTGATGTTCACAAATGGACATGGTTCAGCTTAGATCAAGGTATAAAATGGCCTCAAAGTTTGGAAAAAGGAAACAGATTCTAACTTCTTTGAAAATTTCACTAAGTGTTGGAAAAAGTGGTTATTTTCACTTTTTGTGATTTTGATCAATCCATAATTCAAAATCCATGAGGATTTGGAATATTTTGTAGTTTACACTTTTGAAGTATGTAATGAGGGTTTTCATTTGAGATTTGGATGGAAGAAAAAGGCCTTAGGGTTTAGGAGTTATGACCTTGCAAAGTTGGTACCAAAGCCATTTTGTTCCATAACTTAGAAAATTTTAAGTTTTCTAAGGTTGCCCCTTTTGCAAGTTACCTCACTTTTCTTGATTTTTCTTGATGAATGATGATCAAAACCATATATTAACATTGTTTTTGACTTAGGGGAACCATATTTGTGAAAATTTCCAAAAAGTCAAACTTGATTTTGGGCACAATTGACTTTTTGTCAGATGAAATCCAAACTGTGTGATCCTTTGTGCAATCAAGTTCTTGACCCAATTCAAACCTAATGGATGGATTCCATAGCTATTTTAGGGTGTCTTGAATCATGTCCCAAGGTTTGGGAACATGTCTTGGTCAAAAGTCAAAGATACAGTTGACTTTTTCTTCAAAACCCTAATTGTGGTCCAGATGAAATTGAAACTTGTGAATCAAACTTCTTGGATCAATACATTATTGTAAATGGATAAATGTGATGTATTTGAGGCCTTCAAATCATATCTTGAGGTCTTGGCTCATGTCTTGCCTCAAAATTCAACTTAGGGGTGAATTAGGTCAAGAAACCCTAATTCCTGATTTTTTATGAATGCTTCCCCTGAGGTTGTTTTGACTTTATGATTGGGACCATAAGGTCCCTTTGAGTATCTTGGGTCATGCTTTGAAGCATTGGCTCATGCCCAGAGGAAAAATTTCATCTGAAAGCCTTGGTCGACCAAAACCCTAATTTGGTGACACTAGCGATCTTAAGGCTTGATCCACTTGGAATGTTGCAACTTTGTGCTTAATTCTTGATATGTGAGTCCTCTTGATCCCTTATGGGTGTTTGAGAGGTTAGACAAGTTGAAGATCATGTCATTTCTTGATTGACCCTCTGTCTAAGTGCTCTGAGAGGGCTCAAAACCCTTATTCTTGGTTGTATTGAAAGCTTAACAATCCTTGAGGAGATTGATGAGGAATGATGGCACATCCATATTGTGGCAATGATCCTCACAATGATAGAAAATCTTGTGGTCAAAATTTGGGGTTTGACAGTATGCTGCAGGATAGCTATTGTAATATCTATGGTGAGTTTAAAGAGAATCAAGATCATTTGTTGTTTGAATGTTGAGTCTTGAACAAGGTTTGGGAAGAGGTGCTCATGTGGATGGGAATCAATCACCAAACTTAGATTTGGAAGGAGGAGATAGACTGGATTGTCAGACATACAAAAGGCAAGGGATGGAAAGCTGACATCCTTAAAATGGCGACTGCTGAAACAATTTATGGTGTGTGGCAGTTTAGAAATGCGGTGACTTTTGAGAACAATAGAAATATTGATGGCTTAAATGCAATTTCGGTCCCTGTAAGTTAGCGAGTTTTTGAGTTTAGTCTTTGTAGTTTATATTTTTTGGGTTGAGTCCCTATATCTCCCTATTTGCGTGCGTTTTAGTCCCTAAATCCAAAATATGCAGGAAAATCTAAAGGAAAATCCGCAGGAAACCTGCGGATTTTGGCTTTAGGGACTAAACCACACGCAAAAAGTGAGATATAGAGACTCAAACCAAAAAAAAATTACAGTGACCAAATTCAAAAACTCGCTAACTTACAGGGACCAAAAGACTATTTAAGCTAATATTGATATAGTTACAAGGAATATCATAGAGAGTATAGTGTATAGAGGGTGGAAAAAGCCAAAATTTAGGAATCACATAGCTAAGTTCTTGATGTAATTGGTTTTGTTGTTTTTGTCCTTTTTGTTGGGCTGGATCCGAGCGATCACTGTGTTTCGTTTTGGTTTTCTTAAAATATATATACATTCTTTTATTTAAAAAAAAACGTTCCAAGTTAGAAAAGTCAACAATATCACTATAAAGACCATAAAAAAGTTTAAAGTGAAAAAACCTCACCAATTTTACGCTAAAAACCATAACAAAAGTTCAAATTTAAAAAACTCAACAATTTCACTATAAAAACCATAACAAAAGTTCAAATTTAAAAAATTCATCAATTTCACTATAAAAACCATAACAAAATATCGAAGTAAAAAACTCAATAATTTCACTATAAAAACCATAACAAAAGTTCTAATGTTAAAAAACTCCCCAATTCACTATAAAGACCATTACAAGATTCAAAGTTGAAAAAAACTCACCAATTTCATTCTAAAAACTATAACAAAAGTTCAAAGTTGAAAAACTCACACTTTTCACTCTAAAACCTATAACAAAATATCAAAGTTAAAAAACTCACCAATATTACTATAAAAACCATAACAAAATTTTGAAGTAAAAAACTCAATTTCACTATAAAAACCATAACAAAAGTTCCAGGTTAAAAAACTCACCAATTTCACTGTAAAGACCATTACAAAGTTCAAAGTTGAAAAAACTCACAAATTTCACTCTAAAAACTATAACAAAAGTTCAAAGTTGAAAAGCTCTCCAATTTCACTATAAAAACCATAACAAAAGTTTCAAGTGAAAAAACTCACCAGTTTCACTATAAAGACAATTACAAAAGTTCCAAGTTAAAAAACTCACCAATTTCTCTATAAAGCCCATAACAAAAGTTATAAGTGAAAAAACTCAATAGTTTCACTATAAAGACCATTACAAAAATTCCAAGTTAAAAAACTCATGAATTTTATGATAAAGCCCATAACAAAAGTTCAAAGTGAAAGAACTCGCTAGTTTAACTATAAAGACCATTACAAAAGTTCCAAGTTAAAAAATCACCAATTTCACTATATAGACCATAACAAAAGTTTCAAGTTAAAAAGGTCAACAATATCACTATAAAGACCATAAAAAAGTTTAAATTGAAAAAAATCACCAATTTTACGCTAAAAACCATAACAAAATTTCAAATTTAAAAAACTCAACAATTTCACTATAAAAACCATAGCAAAAGTTCAAAGTTAAAAAACTCATCAATTTCACCATATAAACCATAACCAAATTTCGTAGTAAAAAACTCAATAACCATAACAAAAATTTCAGGTTAAAAAACTCATTAATTTCACTATAAAGACCATTACAAAAGTTCAAAGTTGAAAAACTCACCAATTTCAATCTAAAAACTATAATGAAAGTTCTAAGTTGAAAAACTCACATTTTTCACTCTAAGAGCTATAACAAAATATCAAAGTTAAAAAACTCACCAATATCACTATAAAAACCATAACAAAATTTTGAAGTAAAACTCAATAATTTAACTATAAAAACCATAACAAAAGTTCCAGGTTAAAAAACTCACCAATTTCACTATAAAGACCATTACAAAAGTTCAAAGTTGAAAAACTCACCAATTTCACTCTAAAAACTATAACAAAAGTTCAAAGTTGAAAAACTCTCGAATTTCACTATAAAAATCATAACAAAAGTTTCAAGTAAAAAAATTCACCAGTTTCACTATAAAGACAATTACAAAAGTTCCAAGTTAAAAAACTCGCCGATTTCTCTATAAAGTCCATAAAAAAAGTTCTAAGTGAAAAACTCACTAATTTCACTATAAAGACCATTGCAAAAGTTCCATCTTTTACTGAACATCTTTATCTTTTACTTTTATTTGATGATAAACCGACCTCAAGTCTATCTTGCTGAACACCCGAGCACCTACTAGTTGATCCATCAAATCATCTATTATGGGAAGTGGATACTTGTTCTTAATCGTCACTTTGTTCAACTTTCAGTACTCTATACACAATCTCATACTACCATCTTTCTTTTTTACCAACAATACCGGAGCTCCCCAAGATAACACACTTGGTCTTACAAACTTCTTTTCCAACAAGTCTTCTAGTTGTTTCTTCAACTCCGCTAATTCTGAAGCCGACATCCTGTATGGTTCCATAGAAATAGGTCTGGTACCAGGGACAAGATCAATAGTAAACTCCACTTCTCTTTCTGGAGGCACATCTTAAATATCCTCCGAAAATACTTCAGGAAACACTCGTACCACTTGCACTTCATTGATTACAGCTTGGCTGTCAACAAATAATGATGTGAACATCGCAAACACCTGAGCGTCATCTTCTAAAAGCTCATTCAACCCTTCAATAGGTAAAATATAAGCTCTTTCCTCACCACCAGGAGTAGGAAACCACACCGATTAATTAAAACAATTAATCTGAACATGGTTAAACATCAACCAGTTCATTCCTAAGATAACATCAAGATTCATCAGCGGAAAGCAAATGAGATCCACACCAAAATCCCTATCAAAGATTCTCAAAGGATAATTCAAGCAAACAAAATTAGCCATCGTTCCCTTAGCAGGAGTTTCGATAACCATTTCTCCTTTCATCACAGATACACTAAGGCCTAACCTTTTAAGACAATCATCAAAAATAAAAGAATGAGTAGCACCAGTATCAATAATAGCAATCAAAGGCGTATTATTAATATAACATGTACCTCTGATCAACCTGTTCTCACTGGAAGTCTGAGTTCCTGACAGAGCGAACACTTTGCCTCCAATTACAGCTTGCTTTGGTGTCTGGCAATGAGTACTGATGTGACCAGGTTCCCTGCAATTGTAGCAAGTCACTACCTTCTCAGTGCAATTAACGACCAGATGTCATGTCTTACCACATTTGTAGCACTTCTTCACATCGCTCTTACACTCATTGACGCGGTGATCCATTTCACCACATTTATAGCACTTAGGAATAGTAGGAGCGCCTCCCCATTTGGCTTCTCTCCATCCACATATCTCGGTCTACCTTTATCAGCTGGAGCTGGATAAAGCTTCCCACGCTTCATCTGTTGTTTTCCTTTCCTCTTGGCCAGCCCTTTATAGTGAGCCGATCGAGCCCTGCTATCCTCCTCATAGATTCTACAACAATCCACCAAATCTGGAAATCTCCTAATTCGTTGGTACCTGATCGCCTGTTTGATCTCAGGCCTTAAACTGTTCTCAAATTTGACACACTTCGAGAACTCGGCAATTGCTTCACTGTAGTGACAGTAGATATTAGCAAGTTCCACAAATCTGGCAGCATATTTCGTAACTGACATGTTACCCTACTTTAATTCTGGAAAGTCAATCTCCTTCTTACCTCAGACATCTTCAGGGAAGTACTTTCTCAGGAATTCCCTACTGAACATAACCCAAGTGATAACTTCCCCTGTAGCTCCCAACCGTTGACGGGTGCTGACCCACCAGTCATTGGCCTCCTCATCTAGCATGTGAGTACCTAACCGCACCTTCTGTGCCTCAAGACAATCCATAACCCGGAAGACCCTCTCGATCTCTCTGAGCCAAGTCTGCGCTCCATCTGGATCGTATCTTCCCTTGAAGGTAGGCGGTCTGTTCTTCCGAAACTCGTCATTCTCACCAACATTGGGTTGATTCTGCACAGCCTGAGCAACAGTCTGCAAAGCAGCAGCAATAGCGACATCGTTCCTTCCAGCCATTCTCTGTCACACATCAACAATAATACACAATGGTTAAGGAAACAACATCGACAGTAGTGAACTGTCACATAACAACAACTCAACAACTTGGATGGTCAGACCGACCTGCTCTGATACCATTTATAATGCTCCAGAATGCTTTTAGGATTACCGACTAACCCCACAAACCAGCAGAGGTCTTTTTAGCATGTTTTGTCCTCACTCACACACTTTCTGACAAACTTCCCAGAAGGTCATCCATCCCAAAATTGCTCCAAATCAAGCACGCTTAACTATGGAGTTCTTATGGAACGGGCTACCGAAAAGAAGATGCATCTTGTTGGTATAGGTAGTACCAATTAATCCTTATAAGCTTTCCTTCAACCATGCAGTCTCATATCTACACAACCTTAGGATCCCTCTCATTCCGATGTGAATTCAATTTTTCCCTAGAAGCTGCTAGGAGTGTCTCATTGTCATGCCTTATGCACCGACAACCACTCCCTCGTCAAGCTTCTAGGAGTGTCTCATTGTCATGCCTTGTGCACCGACAATCACTCCCTCGCCCTCGGGTGTTACATGCCCACCAGCTTCTGCTTGGTTTGTCCCTGAACCACATCGTACTGGGAGAGGTCTAGCTTTGATACCACTATGTAACACCCTAAATATTCCCCCGTAACATTTTAAATAAAACATCAGAGTAATTAAATCAAACACACACAACTTAGGATGTTACGGCCTACATACAAAATCTACTCATCAGACTGACTATGTAACACTTGTATTTTTGTATAATCATAAAAGCCTGAACATTACTCTTATTGCAGCAGAATAATAAAAATCATTTATCATCTCATGGTATATAAAAGTTATATTGGAATCACATAATTCATCAAAACAACAACTAAACATAATAAGGGAGATGTTCACAAATCTCAAAGAAATATAAATCATAAACGCGTTGCAATGACTCCCCAGTGTTACAATCAGAGCAGACGCCAACTATAAAGAAAAGAGTAAGGAGACTCCATCTTCAACTCACATCTGAGTCCTACTATGGAGTATCTGTACATTACCCACGTGGAGGCAACATTCAAACATAATTGGTGAGATATCATGATAATATAAAGGAAAGCATGATAAACAATATGCATTAGGGTATTACATGCATTGTCACCCATTCTACAACACAACACGCTCAACACCAACACTAAGTTATCCAAGCATAAGATAACACAACAATAATTCAGCTAAATATCTCATATTAATTAACCAAAAACATCATTACTAATTATTTCCCAACCAACATGGAAATCACATGATAGCAAGTCCAATTAATCACACAACACCACATATTTAGCAACATAGCAACATAGTTAATGTATAACGCAATGAGACTCATAACCGACTAAATGCTTATGTATGTGGTACCAATTTTCCTGAACACTCAGGTTCACCGTTCTGATCCCTGTAACACCCCACTTTCCCATTTACGAAAAATACACAAAATTCTATGAAATAATCAGAGTTTTTGCACCAAAAAAACAGTAGGATGCCACATTCATAAAACCAACATCAAAACTCCTTTTATTAAATGAAATAAACAGCGGAAATAATTTATTTATCCATTTCACGGCCACATGCCAACAACTTCAAGGAACTCCACATAAAATCGTGGTTCACCATAAATTAATCAAAAACAAGATACGTAATAAAAAAAAATGACAAATAACAAATGATTGAAATCCCCACAATTCCCGTGTTACGTATCAGAGCGACTCCTACGAATCGAACAAGTAACACGCACTCCAGCAACCTAAGTACCTGGAATATCTGTACTTCCGAAGAAGCCCAGACACCACAACAACAAAGGGGTGAGAATTACATTCAATACTTAGAGGTGAACAATACATGATAAGAGTAGGTATTCACACACAATCATATGAATTACGACCCACTGGTCCACAAATCATCACCATACAAATAACACATATCAATAATGATGCAATACGACTCAACATTGGACACAATGCATGTGGTAGCAACATCACGGTTCATTCAATCAAACCCGGATAGATCACATACACCCCAACTTGGCAATGATCCATCCCCACCATTCTCTGTATCGGAGTACGGATGAATCACAGACACTCCTCCTGAGCAATGATTCATCCCACCAACACCATGAAATGCATGACACAATTATACATATAGACACATGTGTAATAGTAACGCATATGCACACGATCCTCCTGATCACACCTGAAGTGCTCAGTCGCCATAATATGCACCTGCACCAATATTCTTGCATTCAATTCATTAACACACCCAAAAAATAATCCAAACTGTATTAATCAACTAAGTACCCGATTATTTTCCTAAATTCCATTTTTATTTCTCATTCTACGTGTGGACATTAATTACTGACATATGTACTAATCCCCCCCTCTTAAGCTAAGCAACAGAAAAGAAATGCATTGCAAACACAACACAGAAGGAAAATAAAGAAAATTCCAGACTGCACAGTGTGACAATCGCCACACTCCCATGACCCTCGTCACACGAAATTAATCCTGTGACGGTCATCATGCACCCATTACGATCGTCACACTCATAACGTCCGTCTCCCTAGTCTCACGATCGTCATACGTGTTCTAAGCAGAATTCAGAATTCTGCTCTCGTCTCCACTGCCTCACGCCTACGTTCTACATTCAGTCTTAAATATTACTCTACATTGATTTTAAGACTATCATCTCACATTATATTCCATCCTTGTAATTACTAGATTATCAAGTATTCCTAACACCGTAATTTTATGATTTCAGTTTACCCCGAACTCAACCCTGTACACCAATGTTCGTATCACCATAACAACAACAACATGTTTTCCTCTTCACAATCCATGATAGTACAACACAATTTTTATAAAATTATCACCCAATTCATACCAAGTCAACAATAACACATTCACAACAAAATTCAAAATGCACATACAGAACATACATACATAATTCCTACGAGGATAAGGACTCCTCACTACCCTTTCATGTCATTATCACCCATTAGAGAATTCATTCTCCCCCCTTACCTGAATTCCTGATAAAATTTTGCGAGGATTGGTGAAGAAACCTTGCCCTATCACCCTTGTTCTTCCTTCCCTAGCTCTTTCTCGTTCTTACGTGAAAACTGTTTTGTTTTCATTAACCGCCCCACTAACCCTTACTAATTTCTGTTTAATCACTAACCTACCCTTCTTTTCTCCACTAGCCCACTATCCACTTAAGTAAATCAGATTTTTAGTTTAACAAAAATAATAATAGCGCTAGTAATTTTATTCACATAATAATCATAATAATACCAGTGATAATAATAATAATAATAATAATAATAATAATAATAATAAGGCTTAAATAGGTTTTTCGTCCCTGTAAGTTGGTGAGATTTTGGTTTTCGTCCCTGTATCTTTTTTTTTTGGTTTTAGTCCCTATATCTTACTTTTTGTTGTTTAGTCCCTAAAGCCAAAATTCGCAGGAAAATCCGAAGGTTTCCTGCGGATTTTCCTAAAAATCAAATTCCGCAGGAAAATCCGCAGGAAAATCCGCATGAAAATCCGCAGGAAACCTCTGTAAGGACTAAACACCAGCAAAAAGTAAGATACAGGGACTAAAACCGAAAAAAAAAAAGATACAGGGACGAAAACCAAAATCTCGCCAACTTACAGGGACGAAAAACCTATTTAAGCCTAATAATAATAATAATAATAATAATAATACTATTATTACTCATACTCCAAAATTACTCTCGACACCTCTAATATACCCTCTCACTAAGGACCACACGCCTACGCGCCCAACCACGCACACACCCCCCTAACAAGGCCAGACAACGGAAAATAACACGACGATTAAATAATTAAAAATGGGATGTTACAACTCTCCCCCACTTAAATTATTTTCGTCCTCGAAAATGTACCTGATGGAAATAGCTCCGGATATGACTCTCGCATCCTACTCTCCAGCTCCCAGGTAACACTTCCCCCAGCAGCTCCTCCCCAAGCTACTTTCACCAAAGGAATCTCCTTTCCTCTGAGTTGCTTCATCTTATGATCCTCGATCCTTATTGGCATCGCCTCCACCGTGAGATTATCTCTAATCTGCACCTCATCCCTCTGGATAACACGAGATGGATCAGATACATACTTCCGAAGTTGCGACACATGAAACACGTCATGCAAGTTTGAAAGTTCAGGCGGCAACGCCACCCTATATGCAACTGCGCCCACCCTTTGCAAAACCTGATACGGCCCAATAAACTTAGGATCCAGCTTCTTTGATTTCAATGCACGCCCAACACCGGTCACTGGGTTAACTCTCAGGAACACGTGATCCCCTTCATTGAATTCCAAGTCTTTCTTCCGATTATCATGATAACTTTTCTGTCTACTCTAAGACGTTTTCATCTTCTCGCAGATCATCTGGATTGTCTCAGTAGTCTGTTGCACAATTTCTGGTCCAAGTACTACATTCTCATCTGTTTCATACCAACACAGAGGTGTCCTACACCTCCTACCATACAAAGCTTCGAAAGGTGCCATCCCAATGCTAGAATGGTGATTGTTATTATACGTGAACTTAATCAATGGCAAATGAGTATCCCACACACCACCTTTTTCCAACACACATGCTCTCAGTAAATCTTCCAACAACTGAATAGTCCTCTCTGACTGACCATCGGTCTGGGGATGATAAGCCGAGCTCAACTTCAATTTAGAACCCAAGGCTTCCTGCAGGCTCTTCCAAAATTCTGAAGTAAACCTCGGATCTCTATCCGACACTATGCTCGACGGAACACCATGTAACTTCACAATTATTCTGATATAAATCTCCGCCAGCTTTGATAATGGGAAACTGATGTTAATTGGTATAAAATGAGCGGATTTCGTAAGTCGATCCACCACTACCCAAATAGCATCAAAGCCTCTCGTCGTGTTTGGCAAACCCATAACAAAATCCATAGCAATACTGTCCCATTTCCATTTTGGAATTTCTAATGGTTGCATTAATCCCGAAGGCTTCTGGTGCTCCACTTTCGACTTCTGACATGTCAATCAAGCATAGACAAACTGAGCTATGTTCTTCTTCATACCGGACCACCAAAATAACTTCTTCAAATCATGGTACATCTTTGTGGCTCCCGGATGAATACTCAAGCTACTTCGATGACTTTCCTCTAGGATTGCCTTTTTCAATTCCACATTATCCGGCACACAAATTCTGCCCCGGAATCTCAACACACCAACATTATCCACTTTAAAGTCATTATCAGGATCATCTCCTCCTGTAGGCATCAAGTCCACCAGCTTCACATCAAGTTTCTGGTTTTCCTTAACTACATCTAAAAAGTCATTATTCACTTTCAACATACCCAATCTATTACTTTCTGGTGTAGTTTCACACATCATACTCAAATCTCTGAACTGTTCAATCAATTCCATTTCCTTCACCATTAACGCAGACATATGGATTGTCTTTCGACTTAGAGCATTTGCCACAACATTAGCTTTTCCCGGATGGTAACTCAAATTAAAGTCATAGTCTTTCAAGAACTCTAACCATCTTCTCTGCCTCATATTCAACTCTTTCTGATCGAATAGATACTTCAGGCTCTTGTGATCACTGAATACTTCAAATCTTGATCCATACAAGTAATGCCTCCAGATTTTTAACACGAATACCACTGCAGCTAATTCAAGATCATGAGTAGGATAGTTCCTCTCATGTACCCTCAATTGCTGCGAAGCATAATCCACTACCTTGCCATCTTGCATTAACACACCGCCTAAACCCATCTTAGACGCATCACAATACACTATGAAAGAATAATTTGGACTTAGTAAAATTAACACTGGTGTGGTAGTCAATTTCTTCTTCAGTTCCTCAAAACTTTCTTCACAGGCAGCATCCCAAACAAAAGCTTGATTTTTCCTGGTTAGCAGAGTCAATGGCAAGGCCAATTTAGAAAACACTTCAATGAATCTTTTATAGTAACCTGCCAAATCCAAAAAGCTTCTAATCTCCGTCGCTGTCTTCGGAGCTTCCCATTGGAGTACTGCACTTACCTTAGATGGATCCACCGCTATTCCCTCACCAGAAATAACATGTCCCAAGAAACTCACAGTCTTCAACCAGAATTCACACTTCGAGAACTTTGCAAACAATTTATTATCTTTCAACACCTGTAATGCAATTCTCAAGTGCCCTGCATGATCTTCGTCAGACTTAGAATAAATCAGTATATCATCGATAAATACCATAATAAACTGATCCATATAAGAGTGGAAGATACGATTCATATACTCCATAAACACACCCGGCGCATTAGACACTCCGAAAGGCATCACTGCATATTCGTAATGTCCGTAGCGAGTTCTGAAAGCAGTCTTCTGAATATCACCTTCCTTTACTCTAATCTGATGGTAACCCGACCTCAAATCAATCTTCCTGAAAACACGAGCTCCTTCAAGCTGATCCATTAAGTCATCAATCCTCGAAAGTGGATACTTATTCTTAATGGTCACTTTATTCAACTGACGGTAATCAATGCACAGACGCATACTACCATCCTTCTTTTTCACCAATAACACTGGAGCTCCCCACGGTGACACACTTGGTCTAATAAACTGCTTATCGAGTCATTCTCTGACCTGAGATTTCAACTCTGCCAACTCAGATGCAGACATCCTGTATGGTGCTATAGAGATAGGTCTGGTACCCGGTACCAGATCAATAGTGAATTCAACTTCCCTTGTCGGAGGCAATTTTGTGATGTCATCTGGAAACACTTCAGGAAACTCATTCACTACTGGTAATTCATTAACTGAAGTCTTTCTTTCAACAGACAATGAGGCAAACACTGCAAACAGCTTCGCCTCATCCTCCAACAATGCCCTCAACTCCCTACTAGATAGCGAATCCGCTAATACTTCCTCTTCCGGAGTAAGAAACAGTAATGTCTTCCTGAAGCAATCAATATAAACTCGGTTGAACTCCAACCAGTTCATCCCCAAAATAACATCGAGATTACCGAGTGGCAAACAAATCAAGTCCACTCTGAAATCTCTACCAAACATGGTCAGTGAACACTTCAAACACACCAAAGAAGTAACCACGGAACCAATAGATGGAGTTTCAATCGTCATCCTCTGCTCTAGAGTGGATGGCACAATCCCTAATCTCTTCACACAGTCAACAGAAATAAACGAGTGTGTTGCACCCGTGTCAATGATAGTGATCAAAGGAGTATCATTAATAAAGCAAGTACCTTTGACAAAACGCTCTTCATCGATGGATTGAGCTCCCACCAAGGCAAGCACCTTCCCACCAGTCTGAGACGCCTGAGAATTCTTCGGCTTCTCACAGTGAGTACTGATGTGACCCTTCTCTCCACAATTATAACAAGTAGGCATAGTGGCTCTGCAATCTGCTATAACATGACCCGGTTTACCACACTTGAAACACTTCTTCACCTCATTCAGGCAGTTGTTAGCACGGTGACCCGCGCCACCGCATCGGAAGCACTTGAGAGTATCAGACCCTACACCTTTCTCCTTTGGTTTCTTCCCCACATCAGTTTTCTATTTCCCCTTATCAGCTAGAGCACTGTAAGGAGTACCTCCAAATCTCTGCTTACCCTTCTTCTCAGTCACAGCCTTGTAATGAGTAATTATGGCTTTGTTATCATTGTCATAAATTCTGCTTCTGCTTACCAGCTCTGGATAATTTCTTATCTTCTGACAAGCAATACCCAATTTGATCTCGGGACGCAGTCCATTCTCAAACTTCAAGTACTTTAAGGTCATGGCTTCCTCAGTATTATAATGAGTACAATACTGAACCAACTCTTCAAATCGAGCAGCATATTTAGCAACTGTCTTATCACCCTGCTTTAGCTCCAAAAATTCAACCTCCTTTGCACTACGAATGTCTTCCGGAAAATACTTTTCCAGAAACTCAGCTTGAAACAATGCCCAAGTAATCTCAGTACCTGCAACTTCCAATCTCTGACGACTATTGTCCCACCAGGCCTCAGCTTCCCCTTCCAGCATATGAGTACCAAACTGTACCTTCTGAGCATCGCTACACTCCATGGTCCTGAAGATCTTCTCCACAGCCTTCAGCCACTTTTGTGCAGCCTCTGGATCTAAGATACCTCCCTCATAAGTAGGCGGCTTGTTGCTCTGGAACTGTGCTAAGTCACGAAACTAAGCACTTCCAGCCTGATTGGTGTTCTCTACCTCTTGTGCCATAGCTTGCATCGCAGCAGCCAGAGCAACATCATTCCTTCCTGCCATACTGATCAACAATCAACATATGGTCAGAACACGCAATCGACTCCTATTCTAAGGACAAACTCTATTACTACACCTGGCCGGACGGACCGACATGCTCTGATACCAATTGTAACACCCCACTTTCCCATTTACGAAAAATACACAAAATTCTATGAAATAATCAGAGTTCTTGCACCAAAAATAAAGTAGGATGCCATATTCATAAAACCAACATCAAAACTCCTTTTATTAAATGAAATAAACAGCGAAAATATTTTATTTATCCATTTCACGGCCACATGCCAACAACTTCAAGGAACTCCACATAAAATCATGGTTCACCATAAATTAATTAAAAACAAGATACGTAACAAAAAAAATGGCAAATAACAAATGATTGAAATCCCCACAATTCCCGTGTTACATATCAGAGCGACTCCTACGACTCGAACAAGCAACACGCACTCCAGCAACCTAAGTACCTGGATTATCTGTACTTCCGAAGAAGCACAGACACCACAACAACAAAGGGGTGAGAATTACATTCAATACTTAGAGGTGAACAATACATGATAAGAGTAGGTATTCACACACAATCATACGAATTACGACCCACTGGTCCACAAATCATCACCATACAAACAACATATATCAATAATGATGCAATGCAACTCAACATTAGACACAATACATGTGGTACCAACATCACTGTTCATTCAATCGAACCCGGATAGATCACATACACCCCTACTTGGCAATGATCCATCCCCACCATTCTCCGTATCGGAGTACAAATGAATCACACACACTCCTCCTGAGCAATGATTCATCCCACCAACACCATAAAATACATGACACAATTATGCATATAGACACATGTGTAATAGTAACGCATATGCACACGATCCTCCTGATCACACCTGAAGTGCACAGTCGCCATAATATTCACCAGCACCAATATTCTTGCATTAAATTCATTAACACACCAAAAAAATAATCCAAACTGTATTAATCAACTAAGTACCCAATTATTTTCCTAAATTCCATTTTTATTACTCATTCTACGTGTGGACATTAATTGCTGACATATGTACTAATCCCCCCCTTAAGCTAAGCAACAGAAAAGAAATGCATTGCAAACACAGCACAAAAGGAAAGTAAAGAAAATTCCAGACTGCACAGTGTGACGGTCATCACACTCCCATGACCCTCGTCACACGAAATTAATCCCGTGACTGTCGTCACACACCCATTACGATTGTCACACTCATGTCGTCCGTCTCCCTAGTCTCACGATCGTCATACGTGTTCTAAGCAGAATTCAGAATTCTGCTCTCGTCTCCACTGCCTCACACCTACGTTCTACATTCAGTCCTAAAAATTACTCTGCATTGATTTTAAGACTATCATCTCACATTAAATTCCAGCCTTGTAATTACTACATTATCAAGTATTCCTAACACCGTAATTTTATGATTTCAGTTTACCCCAAACTCAACCCTGTACACCAATGTTCGTATCACCATAACAACAACAACATGTTTTCCTCTTCACAATCCATGACAATACAACACAATTTTTATAGAATTATCACCCAATTCATACCAAGTCAACAATAACACATTCACAACAAAATTCAAAATGCATATACAGAACATACATACATAATTCCTACGAGGATAAGGACTCCTCACTACCCTCTCATGTCATTATCACCCATTAGAGAATTCATTCTCCCCCCTTACCGGAATTCCTGATAAAATTCTACATGGATTGGTGAAGAAACCTTGCCCTATCACCCTTGTTCTTCCTTCCCTTGCTCTTTCCCGTTCTTACGTGAAACCTGTTTTGTTTTCATTAACCTCCCCACTAACCTTTATTAATTTCTGTTTAATCACTAACCTACCCTTCTTTTCTCCACTAGCCCACTATCCACTTAACTAAATCAGATTTTTAGTTTAACAAAAATAATAATATTGCTAGTAATTTTATTCACATAATAATCATAATAATACCAGTGATAATAATAATAATAATAATAATAATAATAATAATAATAATACTATTATTACTCATACTCCAAAATTACTCTCGACACCTCTAATCTACCCTCTCACTAAGGACCACACGCCTACGCGCCCAACCACACACACACACCCCCTAACAAGGCCAGACAACGGAAAATAACACGACGATTAAATAATTAAAAATGGGGTGTTACAATCCCCACCTCCTAGGATCAGAACCACTCACTGATCCATAACCTCCTAATCAACTACCGGCCCAATCCACACATTGGGATTTTAGGCTCACCAACAACGGACCATTTTCCACAAATGTATGCAATGCAACTATTTATGCATACAACAACGATAACATCATCGTGCACAATAACCCACCACCATGGTTATTGTACACCGCCCAAAGTGGCCAACATGCATAAAATATATTTCATACAATATGGATATATATATATAATGCAATCACAACAACATCATTAAAACATACTCATATTACCACCATTAACCCCACAACAACATCTTTGTAACAACACTCAAGATTCGTCACTTACATTAAGAATTCCTAGCGTACACAACAAGTAATAATCACAATCCTCAACATATTAGATATTAAAATATTGTGAAAATGATTCACTTAATTATACCATGTTAAAGTACTATTCATTATCTTTCCAACGCTTTAAACAGTTCATCATTTGGATATACGGTTGCAAAGTTATGATCGAAACCGTATCTAGCATTTTTTTTTTGTGTGGTGACGCAGAGGTCGACGCACAAGGCATACAGGTCAACGCGTAAGGCTTGCTGGTAGACGCATGCTATTCCTATTTTCAAAGGATTTGTTTATGGAAGCTACAGGTCAACGCGCAGGGCCTGGAGGTCGACGCACACTGTTCCGATTTTCAAAAATCACTTTTTAAAAAGCACTTTCACACTAGCTTATCATGCCAGAACCTATACTATGCAATTCCATCATCATATACTCAATCTTCTGCTATCTTAACCTTCTAAAACTTAATTATCCCTTGTTTTACTCATGGATTAACATCATATAATCATCGATTTCCTATCTAAGATTCAAACCTTCTTAACTCAACAATGGAGGAAACTTATCAACAACTCAAAAACAGAATTATCACACATATAGGCAAACAAAATTCATTATATCTCTATATATTAAAATAATATCATCATCCATTATTTCACAACATTTGTAGTATTATCGGGAACACACAATTTACCAACTTAGGGAATTCAAGGATCATAGCATAGAAGAACACAACAGCCCACCATGTGAGAACCTAAACCTTTACCCACTATTCAACATATTATCCCTTAGAAGATCAGAACCCCACCCTTACCTTAGATTGATGAGCTTTTCTCTTCTCTAATGGAGTTCTTCTCTCTTCCTTGCCCCAACCTCTTTCACCCCTTCTGTTCCCAATTTCACGTACGATGTAGAAACTGACTCCAATATTCTCCAATTCCCTTTATAAAATCCCTCAACTATGATTTTCATCATTTACCCTCACTCATCCTCATACAATTACTAATCTGCCCTTCAAATCTCTACACATCTAATATTCTATTTTATTTTATTTCATTATATTATTATTATTATTGCTCCCATCTAATTAAAATAATAATAATAATATTTCCCAACAATTATTTAATCGAATTAATATCCACCTAATATTAAATAATTAAATAATTATCACTAATATATTATATTTAGTTTTACTTCTCACATCACCAATCTCTACTCAAATGCTCACACACTTCTCCGCCCTCATGGTCTAGTCTTAAGGTTACTACTCCACAACAAGGACATCCCCAAACACAACAAAACACACATCATCACATTTATACACACAAATTCACATAATTAAATTAAGAAAAATAATTTAAAATAAATGGGGCGTTACACAAGGGGATTGGACTACTTTTATTTGGGAGGAACCAATATAAATCTCCGTGTGTTGTGTTATTATTTATTTGCTTCTGTTAACATTTGATACAACTAATAATCAAAATTTGAACACCTGTTTAGATTCTCAACTCTAACCAGACGCAAACTAAATAAATAGAAAACATAATTCAACCCCTCTTTCTTGTGTATTTTTCTCACCTTTAGTTGGTATCAGAGCATGGTCTGTCATAACACTTAACAATGGTGCAGATAATGATCCAATGACAAAAATATGTCTGTTAAAGACTTTCCATCAAGAAGGAGTCAAGTGCCACATGAAAAATATTACATTGATTTTCCTACCATATTCAAAGGGTAATTCTGATGAATTTAAATGTTGGAAGAGCAAAATATATTTTTGATTCATTTCTCTTGATAAAGGATTTTGATGAAGGTCTATAGAATATCCTTTAGAAAGGTATTACTATAGAAGTTGATGGTGCGAGGATGATCAAATTTTGAAAGTTCCTTACACCAGCTCAGAAGAAGCTCATTGAGAATATCTTTAGAGTTATATGCATTCTGGTAGGTGCTCTATCTCAATTATGAGTATATCAATATCTTTGATAGGTCTAATGCTCAGACAATCTTTGAATCCTTGTGTTTAAATTTGTGGGAGTCAGTAAAGAAGCTTATCCAGTTACACTTCATCTAATCTTTCCAAGCAAATTCTAAGAAGATTTCCTAATGGATTCAAACCTAAAGAGACAGTCATTCAAGTTGTCATAAAACTTGTGTATGTTGTGTCTTAAAGGTTTATCTAACAGTCTTTGATGAAAAGAAATGGAATTAGATGATCAAAAGCTATCTAACAGATTAACCCTTCTTAAGCCCGGTGAGTAAAATTCCTATGCTGGTCAAAAGATTTCGTCAACTGGCCAAATAGAATGTGATATCTGTTGATAGAAGAGTAGCTTCAGAAGCTTCTGAAATATTCATATTTTAACTGATTTCCCAAATCTTAAGAACAAGGAGAAACACTACCAGAAAAAACCAAAATGTCAGAGATCTTCACTACTTATTCAAATGAAGCTGACATAGGTCAGGATTCAGAAGAAAAGGTAATTTGGCTCTGCTGGTCATTACTGCTTCTAAAGAAGCTTCTGAATCTTGGAATAAAAATCAACTATTGAAGATAAAGAGATAATGTCAAATCTATCTTGCTTCAATATTGTTAATAAGGAGTCTGCTCTTCAAGATGATATTTTAAGAGACTCCATTGCTCCTAAAAATTGAAGGTCATCATTGAACTTGTGTTAAAGGACAATTCTATGAGAAACCTTCAATTCTTTGTGTTCTGCCAGCAATACTATAACAGTGTTTTATATTTGTTTTATTCCAATCTCTAATATAAAACACTATCTGGTTCTAAGCTTGTCAAAGATTTCAAAGTCAAAAGATTTAATACAAGACAATGAAATCAATGACTCTACTAAGAACAAGATCTTGTTCATACCATAACTCATCCTAGACTCATACTCTAGAATGAATCATGGTACTTCTATCAGATTGTCATACCCCAAATTTTGACCACCAAGATTTCCCATCATTGTGCAAGACATCATCACAATATGGATGTACTTTCATGCCTCATCAATCTCCTCAAAGATGGTTGAGCATTCACCACAATCAAGAATTAGGGTTTTAAGCCCTCTCAGAGCACTTAGACAAAGGATCAATCAAGAAATGACATGATCTTCAACTTGTATAACCTCTCAAACACACATAAAGGATCAAGAGGACTCCCACATCAAGAATCAAGCACAAGGTTTCAACATTCTAAGTGAATCAAGCCTCAAGATCTACAGTGTCACCAAATTAGGGTTTTGGTCGACCAGGGCCTCCAGATGGAAATTTTCCTCTGGGCATGAGCCAATGCTTCAAAGCACAACCCAAGTTACTCCAGGGGACCTCATGGACCCAATCATCAAGTGAATTTAACCTCAGGGGATGCATTCACCAAAAATCAGGAATTAGGGTTTCTTCACCTAATTCACCCCTAAGTTGACTTTTGAGACAAAGCATGAGCCAAGACCTCAAGACATGATTTGAGGGCCTCAAGTATACCACATTGATCCATTTGCAACAATGGATTGATCCAAGAAGCTTGATTCACAAGTTTCAATTTCATCTGGACCACAATTAGGGTTTCGAGGAAAAAGCCAACTGTACCTTTGACTTTTGACCAGGACATGTGCCCAAACCTTGGGACATGATTCAATACACCCTATAACACCTATGGAACCCATCCATTAGGTTTAATTTAGGTCAAGTACTTGATTTCACTAAGGATCGAACATTTTGGATTTCCTCCGTTAAAAAGTCAACTGTGCACAAAATCAAGTTTGACTTTTTGGAATTTTTCACAAATATGGTCCCCCTAAGTCAAAAATAATGTTAATGTATGATATTGATCATCATTCATCAAGAAAATCAAGAAAAGTGAGGTTTCTTACAAAAGGGGCAACCTTGAGAAACCAAAATTTTTCTAAGTTATGGATTAAAAGTGGTTTTGGTACCAACTTCCAAGGATCATAACTTGAGATCCAAGCAACCATTTTGGGTTATCCAAAGCTGGATTTGTAGGTCTTGCTACACTCTACAAAAGCTTCAACTAACTCAAACTCCAATTCTTTATGGAGTGATCAAAATGACAAAAACATGAAAATAACACTTTTTCCATCACTTAGTGAAAATCTGCCTAAGTTACCAGCCTTGAACATCAATGTTCATGAGGTTTTTTCAGTTGGATCCAAATAGTTTCAAAACAAACTATGATCACACATATTTTTTATCATATGAGGGCTTTCTAAAAAGCACAAGAGCCTGCCATAACTCAACCTGAGCAGGGAGATATAAATCCCTCAAAATCACCATTTCCAACTGTCCTAAGCAAGGCAAATTTTGTTGTTTTGCTCGATTTGGGAAATTTGAACAACTCCAAGCCTTGTCGTCATTTTGGACACATCTGAGGATAAAAAAAATGGAGAATAATCTAATCCCCAAGCCTCCAAAGTCCAAGAATCTACCTTAGCCATAACAAACCTAAAAAGGCAAAAAAAAGTGCCAAGACTCCAATTTTGTTGCAATGCATTTAATGGATACACCAAGGTGGCATGGACTGACACATTCCTAACTGAATGAGTCAATGATCATCACTGAATCATAAGACCATAGGCATGTGCCCTAACCTCAATTCAATGGCTAGAGGAGACTTGAGATTCCTTTTGCTCAACATTGGACAAAGGCCTGCTGCAGCTTCCATTCACTATTGCTTGGAAAACAAACTTGCTCTACTATAAATAGAGCTCATTAGTGCTCAGTTTGAGTACACCAAAGCACTACAAAACTTGCTTTCCTCAAAATCCCTCTCTTTAGGCCAAAATGCCTTCTTTCACAAGGTATCTTTGAGTTTTTGAGTTAGAGAGCAATTCCATCATAGCTCATGATCCAAACACCTCTAATATGTTGTATCTAAGCTGTTAAAACACTTATTTGTGACCTGAAACACCAAAATCACAAAGTCCACTTCCAAAACCTCAAAATTGGACTTTTCTGCATTTTTCAAGCCATGCCTTGATTCAATCACTTCCAAAACCAAACCAAACCTCAAACACACTCCAAATATCATCCTCAAACTGTCACAAATGGTTCCCCTCATCTGGAACACCATTTGAGAGAGTTGCCATATTGGTCACTTTTGCCCCTTTTGCAAGAAAGTGCCAAAACTTGTTCTTGAGGATTCCAGCTGGTTCTAATCATCCTAAAAGCTTTTAAAGGATCAACCAAGAGTGTTTAAAGCATTGGATCACTTCTGGCACAAGGAACTTGACAGATAGCACAAGGAGCTTCAAGAGGTAAGTACATGACAACTTGAACTCTTTGAATTATGAATTGCTTTGAAGTCCACTGATCATAAACATCTCATACATGTTATATATGTTGTGTTTGAACCAATTTGCCATGTAATTCTTTCCTGTACCATGTGTTAGCATAGAAAATGCAAATATAGGACTATTTTAAAACCACTACCGGGTTTTAAAATAGGGACCTCATCTGATAAAACCAAGACCACCATTGGATTCCTTGTGAAATTCTAGGTCAATTGCACCTTAATTTTGTCCCAATCCATGGAGAAATGAGAAAGTTAGAGGCTTCACGTAAATTGCCCAAAAGTTTGCCTTGCCTTGCCTTGCCCAGGCCTAGAAACAAGGCATGACTTATGATTTAATGGGGTGGTTTTGATACACGGATGTATCACCACCCCAGTGGTAGCTCGCATGTGTGTTTGGCTTGATGGTCGTGGGTTCAATCCCCACCCCACCATTTTTCCATTTCCCCTATTTTTGTTATTTTTTTTCATATTTCCATGTTTTTGTTAATTAATTGAAAAATTAATTTCTCTCTCAATTTTAATTATTTTGTATTGGTTCTTTTTTTGAAAATTCATAAAAATGTTAAAATATTTTATTCCATGAAAATTTCACAAAAAATATTATTTATTTCATATAGTTGATATTTTTGTAAAGAATTAGATTTTTATTTATTTTTAAACATTAAAAATATTTCTTTCTCTTGGTTTTGCAAAATTAAAATGATTTTTTAATCATCCCATGAATGAAACATGATTTTCCAAATATAAATCCAAGGTTTCAACCTCTTTTACATATGTTTGATTATTTTAATAGAATTTTTATTCAATTAAAATACATTAAAAAAAACCTAAAATTAGGGTTTTGATCACTATCGCCCTAACAAACCTTTTCAAAAAAATTTTAAGCCTCTACTAGAGTGTAAGACCCAATCCCTTTTTAACCGAAACCTTTTTGGGCCTCAGTCCTTGTATAAGTCCCACTGCGATTTTAAAATCTCGGCGCGGTCGTCGCCTTTTAAACGAAAACCATATGGGCCTACCCTTGTGTTGTAAGTCCCATTTCTTTTCTTTTTCAAACCTTTGGGCCTCTCCTTGACTTGTAAGACCCATCCCTTTATACAGAAAACCACTTTGGGCTTCAGTCATTGTATAAGCCCCAGTACAGTTTACAGAACAACAGTACGATTACTGTTTTCCATCTGGGCCTCTCCTTAAGTATAAGCCCCAACAATCTTTTCAAAAACAACTTCCCTTTTGATTTAGGTTCAAATATACAGTTGTTATCAAAACTTTCTTTAATTTCTTAAACAATTAACTAACAATACAGCTATGGAAGTTTGCTCGCCTGTAAGGTTTTATCAGCTTTCTTTTACGTACTTGCACATATACATGTATATATTTGTTTGAACAACATGGAAGCTTGCTCACCTGTAAGTCCTTCTTTCGTATCCTTTTAAATACTTGTCATATATCAACTGTATATATACTAGTATATCTGTTTAGAGTTTTCCCCGGCAACTAGGTCTAGAACTAGGTAAATCCAGTTGGTCACTCTTTAATACAGTCAAAACTAGAACCCCATAGGATTTCCAGATACAGTCTTGCCTTCTCTTGGGCTAAAACAATATGGAACAAAGAGAAAGGCATTATTCCCGGTGAAACTTTTCTCAGACTGTCACTATTAGAAATTGTCAAAGAAATTCATTTCCCCGGAGAGGATTAATTCTCGGTGAAACCTCTCTTGAATTTCTTCAAACCCTAGAACTCTTCATTAAAGAAAAGATTATTCTCGGTGAAACTTTTCTTGAACTCTTCTTAAGTTTGAGACCCACAGGCTTCCTAAAAGCATCCCAGCCTCCTCTTGGGCTTTCTACAAGGACCCTCCGACTTCTTAGAAGTTATCATGCCTTCTCTTGGGCTTAATAAAAGGACCCTGAAGACCTCTTAAAGGTATAGGACAGAACTTAGTCCTCCTTTGCTAGCGCAGTCTTTCTTGAGTCAAAACCTCAGACCAATTTAGGGTTGATTCTCATCCCTTAAAACACCTGCCTCCTCTTGGACATCATACAAAGGTAAACTCTTCTACACTAGTAGACTTGGACAGTCTAATATCCTCTTGAGTCTCAAAGACATTCTCAAGTTCCCTAGAGAAGTCATTTTAAATAAATCTCCAGCAGAGTTAGAACCCATGGGTTCTAAAGCCCAGTCAGCCTCCTCTTGGGCTTTGTACAATGATTCTTCCCAGCGGAGTTAACCTTTTCAGACTCTCTTGTTGAGTCAATCACCTTTCAATACTCTCTTGTTGAACCAACCCCTTTTAGCCTCAATCTTGGGCTTTGTACAAGACAGATAAAAACACTCTCTTGTTGAGTCGATCTTTTTCATCCTCCTCTTAGGCTTGGTATAATGATTTTCCCTAGAAGAAGTCAACCTTCTCTTAGGTTTGGTATAATGATTTCTCCAGCTTGTTCAACCTCAATCTTGGGCTTTGTACAAGACAGATAATACTCTCCAGCAGAGTCAAAATCTTTTCAGCCACAATCTTAGGCTTTATACAAGACAGATAAAAGCATTCTCTTATTGAGTCAAACCCTTTTCATCCTCAATCTTGGGCTTTGTACAAGACACCTAAAATATACCCAGTCGAGTCAGTAAAGTCCATTTTAGCCTAAATCTTGGGCTTTGTACAAGACAGATAAAGATTTCTTTCCCATAGATTCAGTCTTCTTTTCAGCCTCAATCTTGGGCTTTGTACAAGACACATACAAACCCTCCCCGGCGGAGTCGAAATCCCTTTTAGCCTCAATCTTGGGCTTTGTACAAGACAGACAGAATATTTTCCCCAAAAAAGTCAAACTTTTAGCCTCCTCTTAGGCTTTGTATAATGATATCCCCAAAAGAGTCAATCTCTTTTAGCCTCAATCTTGGGCTTTGTACAATACATATATAAACACTCTCTTACTAAGTCAGTCTTTTCCAGCCTCCTCTTAGGCTTTGTATAAGGACTTCCCCAGTGGAGTCAACCAATCTCTTAGCTTCAACCTTGGGCTTTGATCAAGGCACACAAAAATCAACATTCCCTTCAGAGGAAATCAAAATCTCTCTGTAGGAATTCATTTCTCTGTTTATCACTTATCAAAACAGATAATTCAAATCAAACCCTAATCCCAGATAACTGTTGTAAGTAGCACACTTGTTGATTCAAATATCCAAGCTGTTGTCCATCTTTTATCCTGGTAAATCCCATATTTCATCTAATTGCTGTAAGCGGCAAGCCTCTGGATTATTTACATCCACGCCGCTGTCCTTCTCTTAGCATGAAAGATTCCTAAGGAAAAATGGCATTGCTCTAAGTTGAGTTAAAGTTTCCCCTTCAGGATAAATCCTCTATAAAGGAAATTATGGCATTACTGGATTCACATATCCCAGTTAAAGTAATCCTCCTTTATAAACAGTTACCCAACAGTTATGATAAACAGATGAGATGTCTCCCTTTAGAGATGACAAATTCTCTCTCAGTCTAACTTTTAGCTTCAAGCTTGGGCTTTGAACAAGATACAAATAAACTTTTAGCTTCAATCCTGGGCTTTGAACAAGACACCAAAACATAATATATTTTCCTCCCTTAGAATAGGAGGAACTACGATTGCTCTGATTTCCCTGTTTCTTTAAAATGGGAATACGTAGGCATAATATTGCGAAATCTTAGCGAGCATATTAATCAAAAACTCTAGGTCCAGTACCTTCACACATACCAATTAAAACTTAGGTTTATTACCTTATAAAAAACATCAGAAAACCCAAACATCAACAAAAACTCACCCTCTCTCTTATATTTCCCAAGAAACTTTCCCAACCCATCAACAGATAAACACCATCAAGTACAAAGCGGAACCTAAAACTAGATTCACGGGATAAATAAGAAATCAGAAAGTAGCACCCCCTCCTCTTCATTGAGGAGAAAACCCAATTCTGCGATAAGGTGGTCGCGTCACCGACAAAAATCGCACGCTACACAGATTAAGGCATAAGGCAAAGAAAAGTCTGTCAGGACTAACATTTCTGGCCTCATAAAAATATGAGTACCATTACTCAAAATGTATTTGCTGCAGATATCGAAGAAAGGAGCAAAGGAATCTTCCATGGTACTTTATCAAAGGTTATTTACAACATTTGATGGAAGAAAAGCCTACATCCCAGACTCAAGAGTTGAAGGAACTGAGTTTGGTGAAAGAAGTGGAGTTTATGGTTTAACAACCATTGAATCAGTATCCACTAAATACAATATTCAGATTCTATGGTCAAATCTGAATACTCATCAGGAGTCTCGCCAAGAAAATAATAAAAAAATGTATGTCTATTCTTTCCTGGCTTACTTCTTGATTCAATGAGATATTTATGTATTAGTAAATACAAAGTCTCTATTAGATATCTAGAGAAATTATTTTGTGAAAAGAATCTTCATAAATCTTTAAGAAGAAGCTATGTTGTATTTTTCTAATATTGAATATATCATTAGCCAGATGATGTTCATATTTATGGAAATAGTTTCCTCACTTTTTGTGCTGATACTGCTGCTTGTCATCTGTCAAAGAAACTAATGAAATATTAATTAATTAAGCATGACTCTAGTTTCAAAGAGAAAAAGCTTGATTCTGAATAGAATATTAAATACTGATGGCTGACAGAAGATATCTCTCTCGTAGTCTAGACCTACTAGACTCTGATGGATGATAGCCTCTGAAAAATTAACAGTCTCTGAGATTCTAAAAAGGATTCTTTACATCTGATTAACCGGTTTAAGTAAAAAGTTTCTCTAAACTGTTATATTACTTAAATTTCATAAATTTGAAAATCATCTAGTGGATTCAGGAAATCTACTAGGTAAGAACCTTTTGGTAATGATGTTTTTCTTTTTATATACTATTATTATCTCTATTCCCTGTCTTGTGAAACATCATTTTGTGTCATTTTTCAGACAAGATTTTTATTCTTATGGAATATTGTTAAATTCTCTTCTTTTCTTTTTAATTTCTTTGGTGGTGTGTGTGCAGAACAAACCAAATCTGAGATGAATTCTCTAGTCAATTCTCCTTTGAATCAACTAGTTGTCATCAATGAACAGTTTATGGATTTTGAAGAATTTCTTAATCTAGGTTTTAACTTCTGGAAGATTGTGTCTGAACAAAGATGGAATGGATACTTTAAGATGCTATGTGGTTTCACTTATTCAAGGCTTGTCAAAGAGTTTTGGATTAATGCTTCCATTGTAGAGCTGAATTCTGAGTGTGTTATTCTTTCTAAGGTGTTTGGTGTTTCTATAACAGAAACCTCTAAAGCGATTGCTAATGTGATCAATTATGAGGAGATTGGAGAAATCCCATGAACTCTTGTTTAGGAACACTAGGGAAAGACATATTTCATTCCTTATGGAGGAGAAATCCCATGTCCTCAAGTTATGTTTAACTATATGAAGGAGTCTCTTTCATTCTTTCACAAGGGAAAGACATCCTTCATTCCTTATGGACGAGTTCTTTCAGAACTACTAGTCCAACAGGGAGTTATCATAAGTTCAAAGGATGATTTCCTAAAATTTGGAGAGAAAAGTTTGAAGCTATCTATAAGAGTTTCTGATGTTAGACTTCTGCAGATTTATGCCTTGTATTTGTTAAAACTTCATGTATTAAGCAATCTTATTATCCAATTTTGTTCATACTCATGTATGTCTTAATTGTTATATATATATATATATATATATATTGTTGTTCAAGAGATTAAACTTAATAGGATTAAAAACTCAAAACATGCAACATTCTCATTAAAATGGAAGATATTACAAATTGTTGAAACTCTCTAGGAATTTGGATTTGCCCTAAGGTATTCCCTAGGATCATCTGACATATCTAGATTGTCTAAATAATCTTGTCATTCTTCCTTTGCAAACTCTACAGCATCCATTCTCAGCTGGTTTTTACGTTTTGACCTAGAAGTTCTTCTTCTTCTTTATGTCTCAACGAAGGTTGCTGAAGAAGTATGCGCTTCTGAAGTCATCTGCTTGCTTGTAGATGAAATTCTGGCCTATGCAGACAGCAGATGTCTTAGCAGATGTCAAGACATTGTGCTGCATAATCTTTTAAACTTGGAGGCACAACTACAGACTGATACCTTGAATATTAGAACTGCACACTCTCAGATGCCACAACATCTGATCCAACATGTTTATCATGAACCCTAACAGAAAATATAAATCTGCAGAATGATAAAGAACACAGTAATTGTTAACCCAGTTCGGTGCAACTCACCTACATCTGAGAGATACCAATCTAGGAAGAAGACTTCACTATTGTGTAGATTGGTACAATGTTAAACTCTCACATTTACAACTTTATTCCTAACATCTACCCCATGAACATCTTTACCAAGGTTAAACTCAAACATTTAGAACCCTGATACGAGATATCACTTCCCTCAATCACCAACTGTGATTTCTTCATAGTCCCTATCAATACAGAATTCTATCAAGCATACTTGACAAACAAGCTAACTCGGATTTTCTTAAAAGTTTCATCCAAGAACAATACACAATCCAATACCTCAAGGCTTATGGATCTGTGCGACACCTATGTCTACCACAGTGTATCAACTAATACAAAAGGTGACTTACAAGGGAAACCTACGACTCTCAAACCTAAAACCTACTTTACAAAATAGGATTCCTAAGTCTATGTCGTCGTCTCTCTTTTCTGTCTAGGTCTTGGTCTTCTTTTATACTCTTCTGCTGATTTGGGCTTTGTATCTTTCTTCCTTGATCCATTACTAGTCATGCCTTGAATCATGGAACAGATTTAAACAAAACCTGATGTGTCAGTCATGATGTCGAGTCTTCATGTTGTGACATTTCACTCGACATCTTTAGTCTGGGTCAGAATCCTTCGTGTTGAAACATCTTTCCCAACATTATGTTTTACCAAAATTTAGTCAAACTCTTGGAGCCATCAATCTCCCCCTTTTGGCAAATTTTGGCTAAAACATCCTTCAACCTGATGATGCATGCAGTGGAAAAGTACTTGTGATACCTGGAACATAGTGAATGTAACTCAGGTCACAAAATACAACTTGCTTTCTAACTCTGGTCACAAAACACAATTTCCCAAGATGTTATAACCAAAAACGTTGGAACATCCCTTGGAAAATTTTGCATATACCTGCAGCACAGACCATACACCTCTCAGCAATAAGCCATTCTCCCCCTTTTTAGCCAAAAGATGACAAAAGTGTCCCATGCATACCCAAACCAAAATGATCCGAACATAACTCATTTTCGCTCAACTTAAGACGAGTATTTACACCTCTTCTTAAAAAGAAGGCTATGTAAATACAGCCAAAAGACTAGTCAAAAGATTCCATCATTTCTGACTTATCCTCGAAACTACTTCTGAACCTTGTCTTGATACCTAACCCAATATTGTTAGGCTTATGGTCCCCACAGATAGGACTTTCTTAATCTAGATTTAGCAGACTCAATTACAATCAGAATTCTTTCATTAGTACATAACCAATTTCTTCCTGTCAACAACCAATAGATTTCTGTATTGAATAAACTCTTCACAATTTTCGTGAACACAATCTGCAGAGAAAAATAAATCCTCCCAGACTCATCAATGATTCTTAAGCATCCAATAAGAACCATTCAAGTATGCATTGCCAAGTTTCCCACAACTTGCAACAATACTCTAATGTCAAGACAACCCCCTTGACATCTCAGTTTGCTTGACACACAAACGCAAACTATCTCAGTTTGCTTGACGCACAAATGCAAACTGGAACTACAATAATGTCAAGCATCCTCCTTGACATCTCAGTTTGCTTGACGCACAAATGCAAACTGGAACTTCATCTTAGATCAAGAGGCCTCTCCCCCTGACTAAGGTAACTGGTGATCCTCCATTGAATACCCAAGCTAATGACTGGAAAATATAAGACGCATCTTCATGTCTTCAAGAGCACACTCTCTGTTCAACACACCTGCTAAACTCAACCATTAACTCTCTTATTGTTCCCTCTAACAAGAAACAATAATCACTCACACATGATCACTATCATGCATCCCGTGAGGACGTGTATCCAAATCATAACAAACTCTTGGCTTGTGATCAAACTCCCATTGATCCCCCTCATTCAACAACCATCTTATACACCACAATAACTCCTCTTGAATTCTCATGTAAGGATATCTTATTGCTTGAGGCACAAACCAATTGAATTAGAATGCTTCCCATTCCTCAAAGAGACGCACAGGGCCCCTTAGTTTGTTACCACGACGTCAGCTATCGTATGCATGCTCCAGAACTTCACAGCTGCTAAACTGATCCACTACTAGCATGACTTGCTCCAAGGGCTCCAATGTCGTATGCAAGATTTTCCACTGACCTCACCCAGCCAGTAATAGAGATAAACCCCCCAATCCAAGACAATCATTCCTATAATTCTCCCGTATGATAACCTGGAATACTTCTGATTTATGGTAAATCTCCACTTCTGAACACATTCAGGAAACAGACTTCCATGCAATCGCCACATGATTCACTTCAGTCTTCACAAATACTTACATCCTCCTTCCAAGGAACCCTTCTACTCCATCATTCTCCCTGATGATCATGTAGATACTTCTTGGACACGATGCAAGTAACCAGTTCATCATAGAACCTGAAATCCTTCACCAAGGATAACTAACCCAAAGATGTTCTAACATTAGTTAGGACATCTTCCACACATCACAGACACCACACACCATGGTTCTTGATATGCTCCACTGCTGGACTTACTATCAGCATAGTAATCCACACTGAAGATCTTCACACAACACTGCACCACCAACTTGAACAAAGAAGACTTCAGAAACCTAGAGAGAAATAAACTCACATCCACCAAGAAGGTATGCTTCCATTCTCAACCCAGAACTTTTGCCACAAGCTCCCAGAGAACCAGAACCTTCAATAATTTCAACAAACTACTCTTCTACAAAAGAGCAACCAGTTTCAAGCAGCCTGCTTGAACGCACATTGTGAAACCAATCAAATGCCACCTTTTGATTGACCTCACTCATCTTCAGAACTCCCACAAGATACCCTGATCTACTAATGAAACCAAATCTTCAAGTCACACGAACTACTTGCCCTATAGAAAGACATCTTGGATCCACCAAGCCTCTTAGTCATGTAACATCTTCTCATCCACAGCTCCCGCAAACTGCATGAGATAGACATTTTTGAAGAATCCATCACTCCCATTCTCCTGTAGATCACCTTATCTTAAGCTGATGTGCCACATCACCAGCTGAGACTTCTGATGTTAAGCTAGATGTCAAAACATTATGACATCCAACTGTTGAATTCAGCTCTTCCTTCTGGCACTTAGAAGAACCTCATCCCTTTGCGGAAATAGATTTCCATGCTCTCACAGACTTGATTCAACAACCATGTTTTGAGTAGACAACCTCCATTCTGCTTTGAAACTCCAAAGACTTCAAACTAGCCACGTCTGAATCTTCAGAAAATAAGTAGTCCAAGACAACCCCATAGCTATACCAAAGAATGCCACTTCCCTCAGTAGAGCCGTCAATAGAAAGCCAGAGATAACTGCCACTTATCCTTGACCTTCACAACCAGAGCAAACACTATGCTCCAAAGCACCTGGATCAGAAATAAACTGACCCAAGCTGTAACCATCAAGATTATGATGTCTTCATAGTCTTCCATCTCAATCTTCAACAGCATCACCATCTGGACAAGTCATTCACAATACTTTCCAGGAAACAGATGCTAAGCCAATAATCCCAGGTCAACACCTAGGAGACTTTTGAGCGAATGCACAGCCCCTCCCATGATTCTCCAAACCTCTGATGAAAAGATGTTAGAACAACTGACAAACCATCCTCAATCTTGACTTTCAAGGATAATCAATTAAATACTTGTGGATTCCACAAATAGCAATTGATCTTAAATCCTTGCACCATAACCCTTCTTCACTGATGTAGCTAAGCTTCACCAGATCATGTCATGAACACTTATAAAGTATTTAATCCTTTTTGCAAGTATCTTCTTCAAAGGACAATGTTGAGATACCAAGGCTGCCACCCTTGACTCAAGTAACTAAGACTTTCTCTGAACAAGTCTTATTTACCTCAATAATTCTTCAATCAGATTAGATCCACTCTTAGGGTCAAGAGAGATGAATCCTTCCTTGCTATTTTTGGATGGTGAAAATAAATCACCTCCACTTTCTTCAGATCATGTTTCAAAGAAACACCTTCTAGTCAGAAGAGTAACTAGAAGACTCCAGATACACGACATAGATGTCTTTATGAGTGGACTTGAGAGAATTCTCAAGTATCTTTGACAACCTTACCGACCAAACATTTATCAAACTCCTAGAGCAAGAACCTGATAACTTTAACTCAACTTTTGTCCTCTTCAACTGACTCCAAACTGCACTAAGAAACCAAGCTTCTAAGTACCAAGTCACCATACCAGATATCTAACCACAACTTCCTTTATTCCATCGCTCCCGACTCTGAAATAAAATAATACAAATATCTTCAAATATAGAGGCCGACGATTGAGACTTTCCACCAACTGTCTACAGTAACAACTCCAGAATCCCATAATTCTAGAGTTCTTCCATCAGAAACACATGCAGCGGAATCACCAAGGAATAAATCCTTCTTGCCCTAATAAGATATCACAACATCTTATAAGACACATCAACAAGAGAGCTAGCCACTTCTCCTGTAGTTGTTGTAGAATCTCCTCAGCAACATGAACAACCTCCGGGTTGTTCCCTTCAATCCAGAACATCCATCTTATCCATTAATACCCTTGAGTATGTCTGAGTTGATTGATCTGATCTCCAAAACTCCTCCTCATTTAAACGCCAGAAAGTATCTCCCAAAGATCTCATCCAGAACCAGACAGGATGCCTGCTCTGATACCAATTGAAATTTTGGCCTATGCAGACAGCAGATGTCCTAGCAGATGTCAAGACATTGTGCTGCATAATCTTTTAAACTTGGAGGCGCAACTACAGACTGATACCTTAAATATCAGAACTGCACACTCTCAGATGTCACAACATCTGATCCAACATGTTTATCATGAACCCTAACAGAAAACATAAATATGCAGAATGATAAAGAACACACTAATTGTTAACCCAGTTCGATGCAACTCACCTACATCTGGGGGATACCAATCCAGGAAGAAGACTTCACTATTGTGTAGACTGTTACAAAGTTAAACTCCCACGTTTACAACTTTATTCCTAACATCTACCCCATGAACATCTTTACCAAGGTTAAACTCAAATGTTTAGAACTCTGATACGAGATACCCCACTCACTTCCCTCAATCACCAACTGTGATTTCTTCATCGTCCCTATCAATACAGAATTCTGTCAAGCATACTTAACAAACAAGCTAACTCAGATTTGCTTAAAAGCTTCATCCAAGAACAATACAAAATCCAATACCTCAAGGCTTATGCATCTGTGCGACACCTATGTCTACCACAGTGTATCAACTGATATAAAGGGTGACTTACAAGGGAAACCTATGACTCTCAAACCTAAAACCTACTTTACAAAATAGGATTCCTAAGTCTATGCCGTCGTCTCTCTTTTCTGTCTAGGTCTTGGTCTTCTTTTATAGTCTTCTGCTAAGTTGGGCTTTGTATCTTTCTTCCTTGATCCATTGCTAGTCATGCCTTGAATCATGGAATAGATTTAAACAAAACTTAATGTGTCAGTCATGATGTCAAGTCTTCATGTTGTGACATTTGACTCGACATCTTTAGTCTGGGTTAGAATCCTCATGTTGGAACATCTTTCCCAACATTATGTTTTACCAAAATTTAGTCAAACTCTTAGAGCCATCAATAGATCCTTCAGTTGCTACAATACTCATGTTTGCTTGAGCTGCTGCATTTAGCATGGCTGTCTTTCAGAAAACTCTCTTTGGAACCCAAATTTGTTTTTGTTTATACATCTTTATGTTCTGAAGATTAAGTGATTATGAAAGTGATTTTGCTAAGGGTGTTTATAGAATCTTTACATTCATTACCTTGAGCATTCATTATTTTAATATCGATTAAGTCAAATGAACTTTTAAATACTGACTCTTAGAAATGATGTCTAGTATTCTGACCTATTAAGATCTTCTTAACAAAGTGATTATATGACTGCATAATATGAAATGATCAAAATAACTTTTTCATTAATCAAGCTTGAAAGGATTACAATAAAATAGGACTATATTGAACTAAAGATTAAACCTAATCTAAATCATCCATGGCCCTGTAATACATCTAGTTATCCCAACTGATATCAGGTTCATCTTCATCAACATCCACCTTTTCTACCTCTGGATAACAAGTTGATAAAACATCTCGTTTATCCTCTTCTTTTGTGTCTTCTTCATGGACTTCTTCCTTGGCTTCAAAACGGAAACTGATGGACCTGCTTCTGTTGGTCTTGCAGTACTGAGGACGAAGCCTCGTCTGAAGTTTTCAGTGTTGAGGAGACATGGCTACTTACAGATGCTTCAAAAACCACTGGCTTCTAAAGGTCTTGGGTTTTGAGACTTGTAGAGTTCTCTGTGACCTCTATCATAACAGAGATTTTTTCGCTCTCACCTGAGGACTACATGATGTTTTGATGAATGTTGATGAAAATAATCTTGGTTTCGGTTGCTTTTATAGTGGATTCTAGGTAACCTAAATGTTGGAATAAAATCCTTTGCTTGATTCATGGGAGTGTTATGACCAATAAATATTTTTCATGCCTTGTTACAATCCTTAAAAGGGGGAGAAAAGATATTATAGTATTTAATTAGAAATTGAACCCATTCAATTTGTACATATTGTCTATTTTAAATTTCTATTATTTAAATTTTTGTTATTTTTGGTTTTGGTTATGTTACCCGAGAAACATATTTTAGCTTTCTTAAAAATAGTTCTAAGGAGGAGCTTATAAACCTCAACCTTAGACTACTAGACTCAAAAGGAGCTTACAAACCTCGGATTCTGATGTTGCCAAGAAAGTTAAAATATTATAGTTTTCTTGAATATAATATTTAGGTGAGTTTAAACAACTTAACCTTATACTATTAGACTCAGGGGGAGCTTACAAACCTCGTACCTTGATGTTGCGAAGAAAATTAAGATATATTTTAGTTTTCTTAAAGATAAAACTTAGGGGGAGCTTACAAACCTCAACCTTTGAACTATCAGACTCAGGGGGATCTTACAAATCTGAAACTCTGGTGAACTAAGAAAATTAGAATAACCCAACATTTTCCTTTAAATACTTATATTTGTCATCATAAAAAAGGGGGAGATTGTTAGAACAAGATTTGTTCATGACATATATTCCTGGGGTTTTGATGATAATAAAATATTAAAAGAACAATGGTGTTATCTAATGTGTGTTCTAAGTAAGCAGGTTCTAATGCTTAAAGTTATATTCAGAATCTGATATATAAGGATGAACTTGAGAGAAGCTGAATTACTAGCTTCTGGTGGTGCAGAATCTGAAGAACACTCTCTAAGTGATGTCTCGCGTAGACTCTGAATTTGAAGGCCTCAGCATCAGAAGAAGTAACATATTGTCTCTACACTTTGTGAATGTAATTAGCTTCTGGTGGTCATTCAGAACTAGTTATAAAGCTAAAGCTATGCGTACCACAGAAAGTAAGCTGCAATGTCAAATCAGTTTGTCAGCTAGAGTTTAAGTTCACAAGGCTCAAGAAGAATTAACATGCTTTAGGGATATCTACTCTCAACGGTTCTATAGTACAGGATTACATGGAAGACATAGTGGCGAAATATGTTACACAATGGATCAAGATCTTTTGGTGTATCTCTCTTCAACGTCTTTTGTACTATGGAGAAACAAAGATACTTATTGAAGTTATCTCTTCCAACGGCTAGTCTTCTACAACTGCTATATAAGCTACTAAAGATTCAAACTGAAGTCTTCGAACAAGGGAGCAATCAAAAGGGAAAATATAGAAGGAAAGGCATGAAGGATAAAAATGTTATACACTTCTATCTAGATGGAGGAATAACAAGATCATACAATGAGCAACAAAATCGAGTATGCGGATTTTCTGTTATATGTTGTAAATTGTAATAAGCCTTGAGATTTTTTAAACATTGAATATCTTAGAAATCCTAAGTGCTTAGAGTTCTTTCTTAAGGTGATTACCTTGTACCTCTGATAATTATATCTAGTACACCTTGTTCCCAACTCTGCTAAACATGTTGTTTAGCAGTTTAGATAAACTCTCTTGCTATATGCTTGAGTAACAAAGTCTCTTGCTGAGAAGCTTGAGCCAATTTAGTCTCCTGCTATGTTCTAGAGCATTGAAAGTTTTAATCAATTATTGTTTGAACAAAAGTCTAAAATCCGTTGGATTTAAGCAAGGAAGTCTTGGATTGTGAGTCTGAGCAAGGAAGTCTTGGCCCTGAGGGGATTAAGCAGAAGTATTGGGTTCGTGGAACCTGAGCAAGGAAGTCTTGAGTTTATGGAACTTGAGCAAGGAAGTCTTGGGCCTGAGGGTCTTGAGCAGAAGTCTTGGATTCATAGAATCTGAGCAAGGAAGTCTTGGACTGAGGGTCTGAGCAGAAGTCTTGAGTTAGAGGGACTTAAGAAGGGAAGTCTTGGGTTCGTGGAACCTGAGAAGATGTCTTGGACCTAAGAGGTTTAAGCAGGAAGTCTCGGGCTAAGGGTATGAGCAAAGAAAAGTCTTATGCTTAAGTGCATAAGCGATTGTTGAAAGCTCCAATGGTTTGACTAAATTTTGGTAAAACACAATGGTGGAAAAGATGCTCCAACATGAAGATTCATGCCCTAGGCCAAAGATGTCAAATAGAATGTCACAGCATGAAGATTTGACATCATGACTATCACAACAGGTTTTGTTTAAATCTGTTCTAAGATTTAAGGCGTGATTGGCAGTGGATCAATGATCAAAGATATGAAGTCCAAATCAGCAGAAGGTTATAAAAGAAGACCAAGACCTAGGAAAAAAGGGAGAGAGGACGACATAGACTTAGGAATCCTATTTTGTAAAGTAGGTTTTAGGTTTTGAGAGTCTTAGGTTTCTCTTTTGTAAGTTTCCCTCTGTATCGATTTGATGCAGTGTGGTAGACATATGTACTTGTACAGATTCAGAATCCCGTAGGCAATGAATCGTGAAGTGTTCTTGGATGAAGCTTTGAAGCAAACCCAAGTTAACTTGTTAGTCAAGGATGCTTGACTGAACTTTGTACAAGAAGGGGTGTCTTTCAATAGGGATGATACAGTTATGAGGTATTAACTGTTAGATAATCATAGGTTGTGATTTAGGAAGTGATATGGGTTTCTCTTGTCAATTAGATGTGACTTCTAATGATAAAGTCTTCACTGGGTAGTGATAGGTTAGCGTGGGTGCTTTCTTTAAACCTGAGGTTGTTTACATAAAACTATACTACTGATAGTGAATTCTTCTTCCTGGATTGGTATCCCCCAGATGTAGGTGAGTTGCACCAAACTGGGTCATCATATTCTGTGTTGTTTATCATTCTGCAATTTACAGTTCAGTTTTGTTTAACATGTTGGAACAGATGTCCGAACATCTGTGATTCTGCAGTCTTGATATTCAATGTATCAGTCTGCAGTTCTGCTTCTTTGTTTAAATGTTTATGCAGAACAATGTCTTAACATTTGTTAGGACATCTGTTGTCTGCCATGCCAGAATTTCAATTGGTATCAGAGCAGGAATCTTATCTGTTTTTGGATGAGATCTTTGGGAGATACTTTCTGGCGTTTAAACAAGGAGGAGTTTTGAAGATCATATCAATCAACTCAGACATACTCAAGGGTATTAATGGATGGGATAGATGTTATAGATCGAAGGTAACAACCCGGTGGTTATTCATGTTGCTGAGGAGGTTCTACAACAACTGCAGGAGAAATGGCTAGTTCTCTTGTTGAGGTGTCTTATAAGATGTTTTGACATCTTATTAGGGAAAACAGAATTTGTTCCTTGGTGGTTCCGCTGCATATGTTTCTGATGGAAGAGCTCTAAAATTATAGGATTCTAGTGTTGTTACTGAATACAAATGGTGGAAGATCTCAATCGTCGGCCTCTATTTGTGAAGATATATGCATCTTTTTATTCTAATGTCGGGAGCGATGGAATGTAAAGATTTGGTGGAAGATGTCTGTTATGGTGACTTGGTACCTGGAAGCTTGGTTCCATGGTGCAGTTTGAAGTCAGTTGAAGAGGAGAGGAGTTGAGTTTAGGTTTATCAAGTTCTTGCTCTAGGAGTTTGATAGATCGGCTAGGTTGTCAAAGATACTTAAGAATTCTCTAAAGTCCACTCATAAAGGTGTCTCATTCGTGAATCTGTAGTCTTCTAGTTATTCTTCTGACTAGAAGGTGTTTCTGTGAAACATAAACCTGAAGAAAGTGGAGTTGATTTATTTTCACCATCCAAAACAGCAAGGAAGGATTCATCTCTCCTAATCCTAAGGGAGGATCCAATCTATATGGAGCTTTCTGAACTGATAAGGTAAATAGGGTTCATTCAGAGAGAATATTAATTACTTAAGTCAAGGGTGGAAACCTTGGTATCTCAACAAGTTGTGTGTCATAGAATATACTTGCAAAAGATTGAATACTTGACAAGTGTTCATGAAGTGATCTGGTAGAGCTTAGCTAAAACAGTGAAGAAAGGTCAATGACAAGGATTTAAGATCAATTTCTATTTGTGGAATTCACAAGTATTTAATTGATTATCCTTGAAAGTCAAGATTGCTTATGTTCAACAAGATGTTGGAACATCTCTTCATCTGGTTTATGCAGAATCATGGGAGGGGTACTGCAAAAGCTTTTGGTTATATCTATCTTAGGTAGTTACCTAAGAATTTGTTTCAGTTGGTGTGGCAGAAGCATCTGATCTCTGGATAGTTTCCTGGCAAGAAACTGGTTTAGACAATGGTGATGTGGAAGATGAAGAAGATGACATCATAATCTTGATGGACTGTTCTTGGATCAGTTTATTTCTGATCTGAGAATATTGAAGTGCAGCAGGTGTGTTCAAGTTGTTACTAGAAGCATCGGATGTTTATCTGGAAAGTGTCCTGGCAAGAGACTTGTCCCGAATGGAGTGCTGGTGATAGCATAGCTTGGATCAGTTTATTTTTAATCTAGGTACTTAGGAGCATTGAATCTTGCTCATTTGAAGGTCAAGGTTAAGTGGCAGTTATCTATGACTTTCTATAGACTGCTCTACTAAGGAAAGTGGCATTCTTTGGTATGGCTATGGTGTAGTCTATGACTACTTTATCTTCTAAAGATTCAGACATGGCAGGTGTGAAGTCTTTGAAGTTTCAAAGCAGTTATTCATCAAGGTGTGAGCTTGTATGGAATATCTGTGATAAGTCTAAGCAGGATGAAGGTTGTTTACTTAAACTTGGTTGTTGAATCAAGTCTATGAGAGCATGGAACTCTTGTCTGTTAAAGGGAGGAGGTTCTTCTAAGTGGCAGAAGTAGGAGCTGAATTCAGAAGCTGGATGTCGTATCAGAATGTTCTGACATCTAGCTTAACATCAGAGTCTCAGCTGATGATGTGGCACATCAGCTTAAGATAAGGTGATCTACAGGAGAATGGAAGTTATGGATGCTTCAAAAAGGTCTATCTCATGCAGTTTGCGGGAGCTGTGGATTGAGAATATTTTACATGTCTAGAGGCTTTATGGATCCAAGATGTCTTGCTATGGTGCAAGTAGTTCATGTAACTTGAAGATCAGATTTCATTGGTGGATCAGTGTATCTTTTGGGAGTTCTGAAGAAGGGTGAGATCAATCAAAAGGTGGAATTTAGTTGGTTTCATAGTGTGCATTCAAGCAGGGTGCTTGGAACTAATTACTCTTGGGCAGAAGGGTAGTTGGTTAAATACGTAAGGAGGATCTAGTTTATCTTGGAGCTTGTGGTAGAAGTTCTAGGTCGAGGATGGAAGTATGCCTTCTTTTGGTGGATGAGATTTTATTTCTCTCTTTAGTTTCTGGAGTTCTTATTGATCAAGCTGGTGGCACAGTGTTGTTTGAAGATCTTTAGTTGGATTACTATGAAGATAATAAGTCCAGTGGTGGAGCATATCAAGAACCATGTGTTAGACGATGGCTATGGATCTAGAAGGGGGGTTGAATAGATCCCTTGAGTTTTACACGCAAATGGTTACCAAAATTTAGTTTTAAAAATGTTTAACGGAAGCAACCACTTAATCACACATCTACAACGAACCTTCTACTAAAAGGATCGGATATGAACGACAATATTGGGAATGAATTTCAGATGAGAAAAATTCAGTTTGATTAACATAATTTAAAAAGTAATCAACAGAGTATCACTTGCTTGATGTTCAATCCAATCTAACGAGATCAATTGACAAACAATAAATTGCAAATCCGTTCGATTTTGCGTTGAAACAAATTATCGAACACTTGGTGTGCGTTAACACACAAAGTGCATATTTCAAAGTAATGTGATGTTGACTTGGTCCTAAATACAATCCAAGGGATTGTATCAGATTTACAAAATAGTTTAACAACTCAATATAACACCAGCTCAGAAATTTCGATCAATTTAGACTTTGCAAATTCGAATGATATCAAACGTAAAGAGTTAAGTGAAAGAGAGAACAAACGTGATTTGATTAGGCAGTTCCCCAATCGTCCTTGCTTTGGGTACCTCTGCCCCCAATTCCACAATTGGAATTGATATATATATATATATATATATATATATATATATATATATATATATATATATATATATATATATAACTGTTGCAAATTGTTTATTACAATAGAAGAACTATGAACACCCAAACTCCTAAATGTCTTTGATCGCTGATGCAGAGCCTTCTCTTCCCTTGATTCAAGACGAATCAAGTGCCACAAATTCGGTTGAACAAGTAACTGTCCCACGCTACTAAACTGCAAGAAACCACTGTTCTTCAGTTACCTTCACTCGGCAGACTTCAATTCTCCGTAATTCGATCCCCAAACCTTTCTTCTATGATCCTCCGCCTGTAGCTACTAAACCGAAATAAAACTCTGTTCTTCGGTTACCTTCGCACGGCTGAATCTCTGTAGAACGAAACGGTTTGTGCCAAAAACCTCCAAAATCTCCTTTGATTCTTGGAGGATAAAACCTAAGGTTTTATTCAAGAAACACCTACCAATTCTCAACCCAGAAATGAAGATCACAACACTTCCTAATTCTAAATGTTATCACTTAAAAACAATGGACAACATAAGCAAAAATGATTATGTGTAATTGTTTGGTTGACTCAAGGATGAAGATAAAGATGAAGAGAAAGATTGGTATAAATTTTCACGTTTCTTGTTATTTTGATATATGAGATGACCAGACTATTTATAATGAATGATTTGACCCACTAAAAGTTGTAACAGAAATAATAGAAAAATTAAAGTGTAAAAAATCAGTTCAGGTGAGTTTGGGTCAGCCCATCTTTTAATGAGGGTCGGCGTGCACTGACCCGTAGAAATCACTATGCAAATTCTGTGTCGACTCATTGGTATCTTGCGTCGACGCAAGTATACATACTTTGTATATTCTCCAATTTTCAGAATCATACGTTGACGCAAATGTTACAGGGGTCAGCGTGCGCTAACCCGTGCTCGCCACAAAATTTATTCCAACAAGCATGAGTCGACTCATGCCCAGTTTGGGTCGGCGTATCAACAACTTATTTTCAAGAAATGAATTTTTCTACATTTTAACTGACCAAGACCCTGACAAACATACTAGACACCAATATAATGATCATGCACATGTATTTATGGGTAAGACAAAGTCCTATATGTTTAGACGCATGAACAACGATGATTAGATGCAATTTTGCCCGACAAATGAAGTGATACCGCTCAAATTACAATCTAATACTTAGCTTATTTGTTGACATCATTAAAACTGAAATAGATGAAAGACCTCAGCCCTCACATACTCCCCTTTTTTGATGATGGCAACACTGTTTAGCTTTCTCTTGATTTGTAATTTGAGAACGGATAAGCTCCCCCTGTCTTTAACACTTGGTTAATTTCTGCTGCTTGCTATCCTTCTCCCCCTTTGTCAACATCAAAAAGAAGGGAAGAGAGTGGTCAAAAGATTAACACTGTAACAAGTAAGGATTCATCCACATATTTCCAACACGACAACACTAACACGCATCCACATATGATACAATTAATGTAATATTTGAAACAGATAAATTCGGAACATAAGCAACAAAATAATTCATTCCATAATTCAAAAACATAGAGTCAAAGCAAACTGAAATAAAGTTCAAAAGGAAATAATATGCAATCCAAAACAACAAAACATATATTCAAAACACAAGTAAGATGATGCACTAATGATGATGCTAAGTACTAGGGTCTCCTCTTCCTAAATGGGTGACCTCTTCCATGGTGATGGTAAGGTGGCGGCGGCAACTCCTCAAGGTAGTGATTCAAATATATGACAGCGTGATTGAGAATGCCTAGGCTATTGGTCAAATTTTGAGTTTGAACTGCCATGGCATTGTCCAAATTGTTGAATCGTGTCATGGAGGTGTCAACAAAGCTAGTAAAGTATTGAGTATGAGCAGCCATCTGATTTAAAAGTGAAGTAAGTTGCGCTTCCTGAGCAGTGTACCTCTGAGCTTGTAATTCCCTGAATTGTTCGTGTTCTAATTTCATGTGTTCCAACATTAAAAGAATTTCTTCTGTAGGCCGGTAATCTTCCTGTGGTTGCGGAGTCGGAGGTGCAAAATATTTAGTATGTTTCCAGTCGGATTCATCGCTTTGTTGTTGCCAACCATAGGTAGGAGGAACATAAGCATCCCTAAGAGCAGTCCAACTGTTATTTTTCCATTGACCCCATCCCTGATTTTTAGCATCTTCCTCTTGCCATTGAGCCCATCCCTGATTTTTAGCATCTTCCCCTAGTTGAGCATGGCCCAACCATGCCGTATTGTCTTCATCTTCCATGACCACATCAGCATTGTTAATAACTTGGTTTTCATGGTCATGTTCATCCTCAGCGTTATGCTCTTCAGGTGCATTCGGATAAGGGTGAGTTGATCTGAATCTGTATTTGAACTCATTTTCAATGGAATCCCAAGTGTAACCCATCATGGTGAGAGTTTTTGGTTGAAACTGATGTTCGGATGAAATCTGGACATAGGGAATATTTGGAACAGAGATGCCAGCCTTGTTTAATATATTCTGAATGCATGATGCATAACCTAAAGCCGCACTTTTCTTGGAGTCAGGGGTACCAAACATACGGTATGCAAAATAGTATGGCCAGCTGATTTTGATCCTATTCTTCAGAATGTAAATGAGATGAACTTTCGCTTTTTCAATTCTTGAATAACCACCTTTCTTAGGTCTCAACACACGAGCAACAATCCACTTCACAACGCAGTCAACAAATTTCAGATGACCGGTGGTAACACTTTTCGAAAATAAGTCACTTGCTACAATATCGTCTGGATATGGTTCACGCAACATAGAGTTCAGAGTAGATTTAAACTCAAAGTTTTGAACAAACTTGGTGTCGGTTACTTTGGGGAGTTTTTCATCCGTATCCATGTGAAACAAAGTATTCCATAACTCATTGTTTACAGGATGGCGTACATTATTCATAGAAAACAAAAACTCAGCACCCTTAAATTTTCCCTTAATTCCACAATAGAATAATCGAATCAAATCACTATTGAACTGATCATCACATTCAAGAAACTCACCAAAATTCTGAACACTAAGCATTTCAGTTATCTCAGGAATTTTGTAGTCTGGACCCATCAAAACATAGAAACCATGCTGTGGAATAACAACACGAAGACTAAACATAGAAACCATTTCAGTAATGGAGATATGTAGTGTAGAGAGGAGACAATAGGTCGGCACACGCATTCCAATTAAAAAGAATTATGAACGTGTCATAGAAGCGTAGTCCCAAGAACAAGGTACATCGACGCACGCGTACTGGGTTTTGAAATTTTTTGAAATTCTGATATGCGCCGACCGCAAGTCAGCGTGAGCTAACCCGGTTGTTTCCCTTGAAAAGCATTTCAGCTCATGGGTCGACTCATGACATTTTTAGGTCAACTCATCCAAGTCAAAATTGGAAAAAATCTTAAATTTTGCATACAAAAGTTCCAAAAAGGTAAATAAACATGCACACACATAGAACAAACATCCAAATGAACAATATATGCACTAAATGTAATAAACATCAAGTTTAAAGTAGTTAACATGGCACAAAATATGTTAAACATCTATGAATCGGAACGATATTACCTTGATCACTATGACGATGAAAGCCCTCACATATAGCTAAATATCTCTTTGCATTGTTAGTTAAAAGAATAAACAAGCATGTATATATGTGAAGATTACTATCTTAAAGGATTATCAAACACGATCCGAGATATCGAGAATGCCAAGTTCCCTACGGATGTGAAAGAAAGCCTCAGTGGCTAAAGGTTTTGTAAAAATGTCAGCAAGTTGATTTTTAGTATCAACATGCTCAAATATCACATCACCTTTCTCTACATGATCCCTAAGAAAATGATGGTGTATTTCGATATGCTTAGTGCGTGAATGTAATACGGGGTTCTTAGTCAAGTTTATTGCACTAGTGTTATCGCACAAAATGGGAATACAATAAAGTTTTAAATTGAAATCAAGCAATTGTTGTTTAAGCCATAAGACTAGCACAACAAATGCCTGTGGCAACGTATTCTACCTCGGCTGTTGACAAAGCAACCGAAACCTGTTTCTTGATATGCCAAATCACCAAGGAATTTGCAAAAAGGTGACATGTGCCACTAGTACTTTTCCTATCCAACTTGCACCCGACAAAGTCGGAATCGGAATAACCAACTAAGGAACAAACACTACCTTTAGAATACCACAGCCCATACTTTGGAGTACCGAAAAGGTATCAAAGTATACGCTTAACTGCTTTTAAGTGGGATTCCTTGGGACGTGCTCGATACCTCGTACACATGCATACACTGAACATAATGTTGGGTCGTGATGCGGTAAGATAAAGAAGGGATACAATCATACCTCGATACTTATTTACCTCTACATCCTTACCATTTTCATCATGATCAAGATTGGCACAAGTAGGTATTGGAGTATTTATTGCTTTGCAGTTTAGCATGTCAAAATGTTTAAAAAGCTCAAGACAATATTTCGTTTGACTCACGAATGTGCCCTCTTCGATTTGTTTGATTTGTAATCCGAGGAAATAGTTAAGCTCCCCCATCTTGCTCATTTCAAACTCCCCCTGCATCAAACTAGAAAACTCCTTGACCAAGGTCATGTTAGTAGACCCAAAGATAATATCATCAACATAAATTTGTACCAAGATTAAATGTTTTCCTTGACGTTTAATAAAGAGGGTTGTGTCAACCTTCCCTCTTGAATACCCTTGATCAAGTAAAAATTTGCTTAGACGTTCATACCAAGCCCTAGGGGCTTGTTTAAGTCCGTATAAAGCACGTTTAAGTTTGTAGACATGATCAGGATATTCATGGGATTCAAAACCCGAAGGTTGGGCAACATAAACCTATTAATTTATATATCCATTAAGGAAAGCACTTTTAACGTCCATTTGGAATAATTAGAAGTTCTTAGTGCAAGCATAAGCAAGTAAAAGGCGTATAGCCTCGAGTCGGGCAGCCGGCGCATAAGTTTCCTCATAGTCGATTCCTTTCTCTTGGTTATAGCCTTGCGCTACAAGCCGCACTTTTTTACGTGTTATAACTCCGTTTTCATCAAGCTTATTTCTAAATACCCATCGGGTGCCGATTATTCGATGATCTCGCGGAGGGGGGACAAGGTCCCAAACCTCATTTCTCCTGAATTGATTTAGTTCATCTTGCATTGATAAGAACCAATGTTCATCGAGTAATGCCTCCTTTGTGTTTATAGGTTCAACTTGTGACACAAAAGCGGAGTAATAACAAAAGTTACTAAGTTTAGAGCGAGTGGTTACTCCCTTAGAGATGTCACCGATGATATTATCGATTGGATGGTCTTTAGAAGACTTCCATGCTGAAAGAAGGTCATCTTCATTAGCTAGATGATCCTCCTCTCTCTTCATTGGTTGGTGATCCTTTTCCTCCTCAATACGCACTGCTTCAGGCTGACCAGTTCCCTTATCAGTGTCCTTGAGTATGTCTTCAGAAGATGCACTTGCACCATGAAAAGAACTACCTTCTCCGACATTTCTCGGATAAGACTCATCAAAAGTAACGTGTACCGAATCTTCAATAATTCGTAACCTTTTATTATATATTCTATAAGCTTTACTTGACTGAGAGTATCCAAGAAAAATACCCTCGTCGGCCTTGGCATCAAACTTACTAAGTGTCTCTTTTCCATTGTTCAACACAAAACACTTGCAACCAAAGACATGAAGGTGAGAGATATTTGATTACGCCCTTTTAAAAGCTTATACGGTGTCTTATTTAGAATAGGCTGGATGAGTACCCTATTCGAAAAGTAACAAGCCGTACCTATGGCGTCTGCCCAAAAGTATTTTGGAAGTCCACTATCATTGATCATAGTTCTTCCTAATTCTTCCAAAATTCTATTTTTACATTCCACAACCCAGTTTTGTTGAGGGGTACGTGGTGCGGAAAAATTATGATCAATTCCATGGGATTCACAAAATGCTTCAAATAAATGGTTTTCAAACTCACCCCCATGATCACTTCTAATTGACACAATGTTCGTGTTTAACTTGTTTTGACATAACTTAGAAAATTTCTCAAAGGCCAAAAAGGTATCACTCTTATTTGATAAGAAAATGGTCCAGTAAAACCTAGAGAAATCACCGACTATTACAAAACCATAATAGTTATCACCTAGGCTTTTAACCCTAGATTGTCCAAAGAGGTCCATATGGAGGAGCTCAAGGGGTCTCATAGTTGAAATGATATTTTTAGATTTGAATGAGATCCTTGTTTGCTTCCCCATTTGGCAAGCATCACAAAGGTGATCCTTTGTGAATTTGATTTTGGGCAAACCGATGACTAGGTCTTTAGAGACTATTTTGTTAAGCAAATCAAAGTTGATGTGAACCAACCGTCTATGCCACAACCATGAATCTCCATTCATACTGATTAGACATTTGTCTCCATTCAACGATACCTCATTTAAGTCTAGCATATAGACGTTGTTCACCCTCAAGCCCTTAAACGCATTCTTTTTGTCACTATCTTCAACTATGCAACAATCTTTTGAAAAGGGTACTTTGTAATTCTTGTCACATAGTTGGCTAATGCTTAAAAGATTGTGTCTAAGGCCTTCCACAAGTAGCACATCAGAGATATTAGTAGATGAGGGGTTACCTACACTACCTTTGCCAAGAATCTATCCCTTGTTGTTATCTCCGTAGGTGACTAACCCCTTTTTCTTTGCCACAAAGTCGATAAAAAGAGATATGTCTCCGGTCATATGTCTTGAGCAGCCACTATCTAGAACCCATTTTCTTTCGGTGGTCTCAAGACTTTGTACCTACAAAACAATCAAGGAAGAGTAGGTACCCAATTCTCATTAGGTCCTTTGGGATAAGTGAAACCAAGATTGCACTTGGGCAACCATTGATAAATGCCTTTTGGAACAAGAAATCTTCTAAAACAACATTTAGCAATAGTATGACCAGGCTTACAACAATATAGGCAATCACGATTCATTTGGAACTTACCTTTGCTATCACTATCTCGAATCACATACACATACTTTTGATACAGATTATTCATACTTTCTCGATAATGTGATCGATCAATAGCAAACGTAATTTTAGGCATAAGAGCCTTGTTTAATTTGGCCTTAAGGGTTCTCACCTCTTTTTGCCAAATATGACAAGTATCACTTCCCCCAAACTTGAACCATGGAGACTCATTCTCATCAATCTCAGCTTTTGATGCATCCACCATGGAGTTTTTAAGATCTTTCAATTCCTTTTCAGAATCGGAAACCTTTTTCTCCAAGTATTTAAAAATCTTTTCGTTCGAGGCTAAGCGTTGAAAAGCTTCCTTAGCCTCGTGGTGCAACATATCAAAAGCCTTTTGTAATTCCAAATGAGACATAGTATTAGAATGATCATATTTAGAGTGTTTTACCTCTTTTTTCTTGTTGTGATGTGCCATAAGACATAGATTAACAGATTCACTTTCATCACTTGAGCTATCCTCTTTTTCCGACTAGCTATCGCTTTCCCAAGCGATGTATGCTCGTCTAGATTTGTTTGATTTTTTATGCTGACGGCTCTTATCCTTGTCCTTATCCTTGTCTTTCTTAAGTGATGGACAATCCGGCTTGTAGTGCCCGAATTTTCCACAGTTGTAACACGTCCCTTTAACCTTGCCATTCTTATTTCCTTTATTTCTAGATTGCCTCTTAAATTTAACAAGATTTTTATCTGAGTGTTGAATCTCATTCTTCCGAACATAGCTATTGTATCTCTTCACAAATAGACTCATATCATCATCGGAGTCATCATCTTCGTCGTTGTTGGTTTCATCATCACTTTGCTCTTTAGATGTGGACTTTAAATAAGAAGTCTTAAGAGCAATCAACTTCTTTTCCGTATCTTTCGTTTTCTCCTTCTTTACACTATTTTCATGTTTATCCAAGCTAATGAGTACTTGCTCATGCTCATCGAGTTTGCTAAATAGTGTGGTGAGGTCTAGAGTAGCTAGATTGTTGGCCTCCTTGATCGCGGTGACCTTCGGCTGTCATTCCCTGTTAAGACACCTCAAAATCTTATTAGTAGCAACCTAGTTTGGAATTGGTTTACCAAGTACATGCAGTTTGTTGATAATGTGAGTAAATCGTTTGTGCATATTCGCAATGGTTTCCCCTTGCTTCATGTAAAAAAGATCAAACTCTTGCGTTAGTGTGTTAATACGAGCCATTTTAACATCATTAGTGCCTTCGTGGGCTACTTGTTAAGCATCCCACATGGTTTTGGCCGTTTCACAATGAGAGACACGACAATATTCGTCAACTCCCAAAGAGGAGATCAAAATATTTCGAGCCTTCCAATCATAGCTGTACTTTTTCCTGTCCTCTTCATTCCATTGGTCTATGGGTTTGGGAACGACAATGCCTTCGGCATTGGTTATTGTAATTTCCATGGGACCATTTAAAATAACATTCCAAACCTTCCGATCTATGGAATTTATATGGACGCGCATACAATGCTTCCAGTAGCTGTAATTCTCGCCTGTAAAAAGTGGAGCTCTATTATAAGCACCTTTAGGTTCGTTCACCATGATCCAAGAAGTTTTACCGAAGCACCAGATAAACCGGAGCTCGTGATGCCACTTGTTAGATGATGGCTATGGATCTAGAAGGCGGGTTGAATAGATCCCTTAACTTTTACATGCAAAAGGTTACCAAAATTTGGTTTTAAAAATGTTTAACGGAAACAACCACTGAATCACACATCTACAACAAACCTTCTACTAAAAGGATCGGATATGCACGAAAATATTGGGAATGAATTTTGGATGAGAAAAATTCAGTTTGATTAACACAATTTAAAACGTAATCAACAAAGTATCACTTGCTTGATGTTCAATCCAATCCAACGAGATCAATTGACAAACAATAAATTTCAAATCCGTTCGATTTTGCGTTGAAACAAATTATCGAACACTTGGTGTGCGTTAACACACTAAGTGCAGATTTCAAAGTAATGTGATGTTGAGCTGCTCCTAAATACAATCCAAGGGATTGTATCAGATTTACAAAACAGTTTAACAACTCAATATAACACCAGCTCAGAAATTTCGATCAATTTAGACTTCGCAAATTCGAATGATATCAAACGTAAAGAGTTAAGGGAAAGAGAGAACAAACGAGATTTGATTAGGAAGTTCCCCAATCGTCCTCGCTTTGGGTACCTCTGCCCCCAATTCCACAATTGGAATTGATATATATATATATATATATATATATATATATATATATATATATATGCAGCTGTTGCAAATTGTTTATTACAAGAGAAGAACTATGAACATCCAAACTCCCAAACGTCTTTGATCGTTGATGCAGAGCCTTCTCTTCCCTTGATTCAAGAATAATCAAGTGCCACAAATTCGGTTGAACAAGTCACCGTCCCACGCTACTAAACTGCAAGAAACCACCGTTCTTCAGTTACCTTCATTCGGCCGACTTCAATTCTCCGCAATTCGATCCCCAAACCTTTCTTATACGATCCTCTGACTGTAGCTACTAAACTGAAAGAAAACTCTGTTCTTTGGTTACCTTCGAATGGATGAATCCCTGTAGAACGAAACCGTTTGTGCCAAAAACCCCCAAAATCTCCTTTGATTCTTGGAGGATAAAACCTAGGATTATTTTCAAGAAACACCTACCAATTCTCAACCCAGAAATGAAGATCATAACACTTCCTAATTCTGAACGTTATCACTTCAAAACAATGGATAACACAAGAAAAATGATTATGTGTAATTGTTTGGTTGACTCAAGGATGAATATGAAGATGAAGAGAAAGATTGGTATAAATTTTCACGTCTCTTGTTATTTTGATATATGAGATGACCAAACTATTTATAATGAATGATTTGACCCACTAAAAGTTGTAACAGAAATAACAGAAAAATTAAAGTGTAAAAAATCAGTTCAGGTGAGTTTGGTTCGACCCATCTTTTAATGAGGGCCGGCGTGCGCTGACCCGTAGAAATCACTATGCGAATTTCACAATCATGCGTCAACTCATTGGCATCTTGCATCGATGCAAGTATGCAGACTTTGTATATTCTCCAATTTTCAGAATCATGCGTCGGCCCAAATGCTGCAGGGGTGAGCGTGCGCTAACCCGTGCTTTCCACAAAATTTATTCCAACAATCATGAGTCGACTCATGCTCAGTTTGGGTCGGCGCATCAACAACTTATTTTCAAGAAATGCATTTTTCTACATTTTAACTGACCAAGACCCAGACCAACATATTAGACACCAATATAATGATCATGCACATGTATTTATGGGTAAGACAAAGTCCTATATGTTTAGACACATGAACAACGATGATTAGATGCAATTTGCCCGACAAATGAAGTGATGCCACTCAAATTACAATCTAATACTTAGCTTATTTGTTGACATCATTAAAACTGAAATAGATGAAAGACCTCAGCCCTCACACCATGGTGTGTGGTATCTGTAATGTGTGATGGATGTCCTAACTGATGTTAGAACATTTTCTAGGTTGGTTATCCTTGGAGTAGGATACTAAGTTCTGAGTGTAGAACTTGACACTCACATCTTGTCTAAGAAGTATTTATCTTGTCATACAGGAGAATGATGGGTCAAGGATTGTCTTGGAAGTCTGATGTGAATGGGACATGCTAGAAATAGATCAGTTTGGTGCTTGTGGAACGAATGGGCTGAGAAGTTCTGGAGCATGTATACGATATGTGACATCGTTAAGAAGATAGTAAACTAAGGGGCATTGTGTGTCTCTTTGAGGAACATGGAGGTCTATACTTGAGAATTCAAGAAGAATTCATGTGGTGTATAGATGGGTTCAAGAAGAGAGGGACCGATGGAGCTTTGATCTCAATCCAAGAGTTTGTTAATTTAGGATTTTTATCCTAATGTGACCTCACGGGAAGCATGATGGTGTTCATGTGTGAGTGATTGTTGGTTCTTGTCAGGAGATGCAATAATTGCAGTTGATGATTGTGTTCAGTAGGTAGGTTGGACAGAGGGTGCGCTCTTGAAGACATGAATATGCATCTTATGGTTTCCATTCATTTACATAAGTGTTCATTGGAGGAGCACTGGTTATCTTAGATAGAGGGAGTTGCTCCTTGATCTAAGAGGCATTGCTGTAGTTGTGCAGATTGCTTATCAAGATTGCTTGTGGTTTCAATAAGCTTGTGATAGATTGCCTCAAATGAGGTTGATATGTCAGACGAGATGTCATGACATCGCCCTACTAATATGAGTTCTGGGTGAACTTATCAGGTTGTTTTAATTCTGTCATTAGGTGTCAATGGATTGAATTAGAAGTGGTGCAAGTATCTTGGGAAATTCTGTTGCTGTCTAGAAAAAATTAGTTTTCTGCTAATGGAAGGGTAAACGAACAGATTCTGCTGTAATCAAGGGTGCTAAATCTAGATTAAGAAAGTCCTATTTGTGGGGACCATAAGCCTGACAAAATTAGGTTAAGTATCAGGACACTATTCAGAAGCAATTTCGAGGACAAGTCAGAAAAGGTGGAATCTTTCGAAACTAACTCGACCAACAGTTATTGCACTCTTTGACTAGTCTTTTGTTTGGATCTTCTCTACCTACATAACTTCTTAATATTTAAGGAAGATCGAGCTAAAACATCTTTCTTAGGTTGAGATCAAATGAGATTTGTCCGTGTGTGGGTAAGCATTATCTGGGTTTGGGTTTGCATGGGTCACTTTTGCCAACTTTTGGCTAAAAAAAGGGAGAATGGTTGTGTTGTTGCTATGGATTGGTTGTGTACATTTGAGTTGCTGATTTGCAAAAATGTCTCAAAGGATGTTCTAACATTCTGGGTTCTAACATCTTGAGATTGTTTTTTTTTATCAGAGTTAAGTAGCAAGTGTGTATTTGGTGTCACAAGGGAATAAAGAGGTTATCTTCTCCCGTCTTCCACTGCATGCACCATCAAGCTGAAGAATGTTTTAGCCAAAAAATTTCAAAAGGGGGAGATTGAAAGCTCCAATGGTTTGACTAAATTTTGGTAAAACATAATGGTGGAAAAGATGTTCCAACATAAAGATTTATGCCCCAGACCAAAGATGTCGAATATAATGTTACATCATAAAGATTCGACATCATGACTGTCACAGCAGGTTTTGTTTAAATTTGTTCCAAGATTCAAGGCACGATTAGCAGTGGATCAAGGATCAAAGATAAGAAGCCCAACTCAGCAGAAGGTTATAAAAGAATACCAAGACCTAGGCAGAAAGGGAAAGCGGACGACATAGAGTTAGGAATCCTATTTTGTAAAGTATGGTTTAGGTTTTGAGAGTAGTAGGTTTCTCTTGTAAGTCTCCCTCTGTATGGATTTGATGCAGTGTGGTAGACATAGGTACTTGTACAGATTCAAAAGCCCGTAGGCAATGAATCGTGTAGTGTTCTTGGATGAAACTTTGAAGCAAATCCAAGTTAACTTGTTAGTCAAGGATGCTTGACTGAAATTTGTATTGGAAGGGGTGTCTTTCAATAGGGATGATATAGTTATGAGGTATTAACTGTTAGATAATCACAGGTTGTGATTTAGGGAGTGAGATGGGTTTCTCTTATCAATTAGATGTGACTTATAATGGTAAAGTCTTCATTAGGTAGTGATAGGTAAGCGTGGGTGCTTTCTGTATACCTGAGGTTGTTTACATAAAACTATACAACTGATAGTGAATTCTTTTTCCTGGATTGGTATCCCCCAGATGTAGGTGAGTTGCACCAAATTGGGTCATCATATTCTGTGTTGTTTATCATTTTGCAATTTATAGTTCAGTTTTGATTAATATGTTGGAACAGATTTTCATACCCCAAATTTTGACCACTAAGATTTCCCATCATTGTGCAAACCATCATCACAATATGGATGCACCTTTGTGCCTCATCAATCTCCTCAAGGAATTGTTGAGCATTCACCACAATCAGAGATTAGGGTTTTAACCTATCTCAGGGTACTTAGACAAATGATCAATCAAGAAATGACATGATCTTCAACTTTTCTAACCTCTCAAACAACCATAAAGGATCAAGAGGACTCCCATATCAAGAATCATGCACAAGGCTGCAGCATTCCAAGTGGATTAAGCCTCAAGATCGCCAGTGTCACCAAATTAGGGTTTTGGTCGACCAAGGCCTCCAGATGAGAAGTTTCCTCTAGGCATGAGCCAATACTTCAAAGCACAACTTAAGATGCTCCAAGGGACATCATGAACCCAATCATCAAGTCAGTTTAACATCAGGGGAAACATTCATAAAAAAAATCAGGAATTAGGGTTTCTTGACCTAATTCACTCCTAAGTTGACTTTTGGGACAAAACATGAGCCAAGACCACAAGACATGATTTGAGGGTCTCTAATACACTACATTGATCCATTTGCAATAATGGATTGACCCAAGAAGCTTGATATACAAGTTTCAATTTCATCTGGACCACAATTAGGGTTTCGAGGGAAAAGTCAACTGTGCCTTTGACATTTGACCAGGACATGCTCCCAAACCTTGGGACATGATTCAATACACCCGATAACACATTTGGAACATAGCCATTAAGTTTGATGTAGGTCAAAGACTTGATTTCATCAAGGATCGCATAGTTTGGAATTCATCTGATAAAAAGTCAATTGTGCCCAAAAGTCAACTTTGACTTTTTGAGATTTTTCACAATTATGGTTCCTTGACCATAAAATGATGTTAATGTGTGATTAGAATCATCATTCATCAAGAAAAATCAAAGAAAGTGGGATAACTTGTTAAAGGGGCAACCATAAAAAACTTAGAATTTTTCTAAGTTATAAAACAAAGTGGCTAGGGTACCAACTTCCAAGGATCATAACTTGAGATCCAAGCAACCATTTTGGCTGGTCCAAAGATGGATTTGTAGCTCTCATGGCATACTTCAAAAGTGTCAACTACACCTCATTCCGATTCTTCATGGATTTTAAGTTATGGAGTGATCAAAATGGCTGAAAACATGAAATGTCACTTTTCCCAACACTTAGTGAAATTTTCACTAAGTCAGAATCTGTCTTGATTTTTTTTCAAAATGTAGGGGGATTTTTCACTTGGATCCAAAAAGTTTCAAGACAAAATATGTTCACACATATGTTGTATCACATAAGGGCTTTCCAAAATGTCCAAGAGCTTCATCAAACTCCATCTAAGCTAGGAGTTATGACAGCTGCAACATGCGTTGCTGCATACTGTCTTGGCAAGGCAGACTTGTGCATGAAGGCACGATTTGCTCAAATTGTGCAATTCCAAGCATGCTTATCCATCTGAACACCTCAAGGGGGAACAACCAAGGGACAAGCACTGATTCATCAGCCTCCCAAGTCCAAGATTCCCAAAGTAGCATGCCAAACCCTAAAAGGCCTAAAAGAGGCCAAGACTCCAATTTTGTCTCCAAGCATTCAGTGGATGCACCAAGGTGGCATGAACAGGGTCATTTCTAACTAAATGGGTCAATGATAAGATCTGAACCAAAGGACCATAGGCTTGTGCTCTAACCTCTAGCCATTGGCTAGAGGAGACTTAAGATTCCAAAGTGATGCAATTGGCCAACAACCTGCTGCTGCCACCATTCGCTATTGCTTGCAAAACAAACTTGCTCTACTATAAATAGAGCTCATTTGTGCTCAGTTTGAATACACCAAAGCACTACAACACTTCCTTTCCTCAAAATCTCTTTCTCTAGGCCAAAATGCCTTCTTTTTCAAGGTAACTCTGAGTTTTTAAGTTAGAGAGCATTTCCATCACAGCTCATGATCCAAACACATCCAATATGTCATATCTAAGCTGTCAAAACTCTCATAAATGACCTGTAACACCAAAATCACAAAGTCCCCTCTCAAAACCTCAAAATTGGGCTTTTTTTACATTTTTCAAGCCATGTCTTGATTCAGTCACTTTCAAAACCAGATAAATCCTCAAACACACTCCAAATATCATCCTTGAACTATCCAAATGGTTCCCCACATCTGGAACATCATTTGAGAGAGTTGCTATATTGGCCACTTTTGCCCCTATTGCAAGAAAGAGCTCAAACTTGTTCCTGAGGATTCTAGTTGATTCCAACCATTCTAAAAGCTTCCAAGGGATCACTTGAGGGTGTCCAAAGCATCAAATTGTTTCTGGAACAAAGCACTTGACAAATTGCCCAAAAAGCTCCTAAAGAGGTAAGCATCACAACTTGAACTCTTTGAAATATGCATTGCTTTGAGGTCCACTGATCATGCACATCTCATACATGTTATATATGTTGTGTTTGAACCAATTCATCATGTAATTCATGCCTGTAACAAGAGATAGCATAAAAAAATGCAATTATAGGCCTATTTTAAGAACAATATCAGGTTTTGAAATAGGAGCCTCATCTGAAAAACCACCACCACCATTGGATTCCTTGTGAAATTCTAGGCAGGATAGACCTGAATTTTGTCCCAATCCATGGAGAAATGAGAAAGTTACAAGATTCACATTTTTGGCCAAAATCTTGCATTGCCTTGCCTTGGCCAGGCCAAAAACAAGGCAGACCTCATATATCCATGGGGTGGTTTTGATACACGGATGTATCCCTACTCCAGTGGTAGGAGGCACGCACTACACACGAGGTATGGGGTTCGAATCCCCCTCGCCCCAGATCCTCTTTTTGACCATTTTTTCACTTTTTATCATTTTTCATATTATTTTTAAATGATTTGAAAAATTAATAACTCTCTCAATTTTAATCATTTTTGGTTGATTCTTTTTCTGAAAAATCAAAAAAATAGTAAAATATTTTATTCTACAATAAAAAATCAAATTTATATTAGTTATTTAATATAATTGGTATTTTTGTAAATAAATTCATTTTAATTATTTTTAAACATTTCAAAAATGAATATTCATCTTGAAAATCAAAAACAAATGAATTTTAAATCATATTGTGATTAAAACCTCATTTTTCAAACCTTAATCAAAATCACAAGTGGTTTATTTAAACCTATTTGGTATTTTTATCATTTTTTATTAATTTTCTTTGAAAAATTAATTTTAAAAAGTGAAAATTAGGGTTTCTTTGATTTTTAATCATACTCAAATATTTCAAAACATTTTTGGGTCTCTTTGTAGAGTGTAAGTCCCATCCCTTTGTAAATAAACAATTTTGGGCCTCAGTGTATTGTATAAGTCCCGATACCGTCAGAAACCTCGGCGTGATCACCATTTTCAAACAAACAACTAGGCCTGCCCTCGTGTTGTAAGTCCTATTTCTTTTCTTTAAAGCACTTTTGGTCCTCTTGGTAGAGTGTAAGACCCATCCCTTTGTACAGAAAACCTTTTTGGGCCTCAGTCACTTGTATAAGTCCCTCTACAAATTCAAACAACAGTACAATCACTGTTAAAATTTGGGCCTCTCCCTGAGCTGTAAGCCCCGATCTCTGTTCAAAATACTTTCTCCTTTGATTTTGAATCCAAATGTATAGTTGCTATCAAAACTTTCTTTAATTTCTTTGAACAACTAACAAAACAGCATGGAAGCTCTACAATGGGTAAGTGTTTATCCGCTTTCTTTTATATGCTTTCATATACATAACTGTATTGCGGGAAGCTGCGCATGGTTAGTCTTCTTTCGTACCTTTTAAATACTCGTCATATATCAACTGTATATATACTAGTATAGTTATTTAGAGTTTTCCCCGGCAACTACGTCTAGAACTAGGTAAAGCCCGTTGGTCACTCTTGAATACAAATAAAACTAGATCCCCATAGGATTCTAGATACAGTCTTACCTTCTCTTGGGGTTAAACAATATGGAACAAAGAGAAAGGCAGTATTCTCGGTGAACCTTTTCTCAGACTGTCACCCTTAGAAATTGCCAAAGAAACTCTACTCCCTAGATATAATCTTTTCTCCGTGAATGGCATCTCTTGAGTTTCTTCTAAACCCTCAAACTTTACTGGAATGATCTCTTCTCTGTGAATTGTATTTCTTGAACTTTTCTTAGTTTGAGGACCCACAGGCTTCCTAAAAGCACCCCCGCCTCCTCTTGGGCAATGTACAAGGACCCTTCGGCTTCCTAGAAGTTCTCATGCCTTCTCTTGGGCTTAATACAAGGAACCTAACGACCTCTTAAAGGTACAAGATAGAACCTAGTCATCCTTTGCTAGAGCAGTCTTTCCAGTGTCAAACCTCAGGCCACTTTAGGGTTGATTCTCATCCCTTTAGGCGCTTGCCCACTTTTGGGCATCCTACAAAAGATAAAACTCTTCAACACTAGTAGACTTGGACAATCTAAACCCCCTTGAGTCTCAAAGACATTCTTAAGTTCCTTTCAAATATAGGAAAAAACACCGATTACTCTGGATAAATCTCCAGCAGAAACCCGGTATCTCTCATGAGAGTTCCCCACCCTTGGGCCTGCCTATGGATCTAATCCTCAGCAGTAAGATAGCCTCCTCTTAAGCTTTATATAATGATCTTTCCTTAACACAGTCAGCCTCCTCTTGGGCTTTGTACAATGATCCTCCCCCAGCAGAGCTAACCTTTTCAGACTCTCTTGTTGAGTCAATCATTTTTCAGACTCTCTTGTTGAGTTAATCACCTTTCAGCACTCTCTTGTTGAGTATAAAAGACTCTCTTGTTGGGTCAATCTCCTTTTAGCCTCAATCTCGAGATTCGTACAAGACAGTAAATCATTCTCATATTGAGTATAAAAGACTCTCTTGTTGAGTCAATCAACTTTTAGACTCTCTTTTTGGGTCAATCACCTTTGCAAGACTCTCTTGTTGAGTCAATTCTCTTAGCCTCCGTCTTGGGATTTGTACAAGACATATAAAAGCACTCTCTTGTTGAGTCAAACTCATTTCAGCCTCCATCTTGGGCTTTGTACAAGATACATACAAATTCTCCCCAACGGAGCCAAAATCCCTTTTAACCTCAATCTTGGGCTTTGTACAAGACAGAAAGAACATTTTTCCTGAAAAAGTCAAACTGTTAGTCTCCTCTTAGGCTTTATATAATGATATCCCCAAAGAGTCCATCTCTTTTTTTGCCTCAATCTTGGGCCTCGTACAAGACATATACACTCTCTTGTTGAGTCAGTCTTATCTAGCCTCCTCTTAGGCTTCGTATAAAGAAATCCCTAGCCGAGTCAATCAACCTCTTAGCATCAAACTTGTGCTTTGAACAAGGCATACAAAAATCAACAATTCCTCTTTAGAGATGACAAATTCTCTCTCAGCCAAAACCCTTTAGCTTCATATCTTGGGCTTTGAACAAGATACAAATCAACTTTAGCTTCATGTCTTGGGCTTTGAACAAGACACCAAAATATATTTTTCCTCCCTTAGAATAGGAGGAACTACGATTGCTCTGATTTCCCTGTTTTGTTAAACGGGAATACGTAGGCATAAGATTGCGAAATCTTAGCGAGCATACAAATCAAAAACTTAGGTCCAATAACTTACCCAAAATATAAACAAAACTCACTCTCCCTGTCACACTTTCCCAAGAAACTTTCCCAACCCATTAACAGATAAACACGATCAATTACAAAGCGAGACCTAAAAACTAACATCCTGTGGATAACCACATATAAAATGGGTAATTAACAACTACCCATTGCATAACCTGACCCCGGACCCCTAATCTCTTTTAAGGTATTTGTTTTGTTAAACATTCGCGTGCAAGGTTAGTTTTAGATACCTTCCCTTTCCCTTCCAGCTTCACGGGATAAATAAGAAATCAGAAAGTAACACCCTTTCTCCACGAGGAGAAAACCCAAACTTCAGCGATAAGGTGGTTGCGTCACCGAAAAAAATCGCTTGCTACAGGAAAATGGTGACTCTGTTAGGGAATCATTGTCTGTATAGGATCATAGGACTAGAGGTCTAGGATGTTAGGACAAATATATGCTGCTTTTCCTAATTGTTATCTGTGTCTATTTTTCTGCTAATGGGAATGCGTGTGATGCCGCTGTAACACCCCAAAAATTTTCCCTCTCATTTTTCATATCATTTAGCATGTGCTTTCATTTCATTGCATTGCATTCAAGCATAGAAAAATAAAGCATTGCATTGCATCTCGCATAAGGGCATGTGATCAGCTGATTTTCAAAAGTATTGATCATCCAAAGCAAGAGAATAAGAGCCAAGGGTCTTCAAACAAACCTCAAGGGTCTTTTACATCATATATCATCCCAATTGATCCCACAAGTCATTGGAAGATGGGAATTCATCAAGAAGATGGGGGATCATCATCTCCTAACAAAACAGTCCAAATTAGGGTTTGTGGTTCAAGCAGTCTCCTGATGAAATTCTGATTCAAACTTGATCTCAATGTTTTCTACATGATGTCAAGTATTTAAGGATGGAATATTGCCCATTGGTTCATTTCAGAAGAGGTTCAATTGATCAGTTGCTTGAGAATCAAGAAATTCGGGAAAAAGTCAACTGTGCAGTGGAAAAAGTCAACTCCTGATTTTTTTAGGTCAAATTCATGAAATTCAAGTTACATATGGTCAATGAACAAGATTTGATCAAGTAATGATGGAGGAATCATGAAAAATCAAGAAATGTACAAAGTTTCCATTTTTAGAAACTTAGGGTTTCCAAAAATGGCAAGTTTGGACCATTTTGCACCACACTTTGAGGCTTCCTTTCTTCAAGATAAAAGCTCCAAACTTCAGGCCCAAGTTGAGCCAATTAAAGTTCATACTCTAAGCTTCAAATCCATATAAATAACTCTTCCATTGGATCAAAATTGAGGGAGTTATGATCAATTAAAGTTTGGTAAAATCAAGGCAAAAACCAAGTCATGGCAAGGCAAGTTCAGGCCTCCAGGCCATAATTTCATCAAACACTTGGTGTACCAAATGTCAAGCCATTTTTGTCATTGAAGGAGGCTTCAAATGAAAAAATGTTGAACATAAAATTTGTTCCTCTCAATGTCCTCTTCAGCTTTGGTGTTGGACATTTTTTAATTTGAGCAAGTTATGAGAGAGTTATGATGGTCCCAAGTTAATGGTTTCATGCTGAATTCTCACAAGGACATAGCCATGCATGCCATGCAACTTGCCACCCCCTTAATGCAGTTTGGTGCCTTGATGTTCTAAGCTATTTTTGGTCATTTTACAAGCCTCTACTCAACTCAATTTCCATACCAATCTTGTTCTCCCATGTTCCCTCTTTCATTTGCCACTAAAATTGTACATTTTTATCCATCAAAGTGAGAGATATTCACCCTCAAACTTCTTTGTTTGCATTGAAACCATGCTGCCAAGAATGGAATGTTGGGTATTGTGTATTGTTCAGCTTGTTTGCACACGTGTCTTCAAACATCAACCATCCCTTACTTCATTAAGCCACACATGTTTCTTACACATACATGCTACATACATCTCCGTGCACTAAAAAGGAAAAGAACAAAGAAACTTGTCCACTAAGCATGCAGCTACACAACATAACATCACATGGTTCCCTCTCATTTTCAAATTGTTCAGCACACCATAACTCCAAGAAACCTCTCCACACCATAGCCAAACCTTTCCAACTCGCCACTAACTAACTTGACTCAGTTAGTTAGATTGAACTCACTCAACCCATATCAAACTCACTTAACCAACTCACTTAACTCCTCTAGTTAACACCTAACCACACCTATATAAACAAACTCACACAGATTTTCAAGGGGATTCTTCATTTTCTACATTTCACAAACCAAAGCTCAAGATTTCTCTCTGAACTTTCTTTCTCTCTCTCTCACGAATTCTCAACTTCTCTTCATCATTTCATCATCATTGCCTCGTGCTTTTCATCGGCAAGGATTCAGAATCAAGCATAGCATCCAAATTTTGGATCTGTTGCAGAGAAGAGTATCAAGTTTGCTTTGATTTCATAACTGTGGAAGCCTTTATTTGGCCACATTAGAGCTCAAGAATTCAAGGCCACACCTCTAGTTTTCGTTTGATCAAAGAATCTTCAAGTTCCAGGTTCAACATTTGTCAAATTTTTCTTGCATTTAATCACTGATTTTATGTTGCTTCTGTTGTTTATAAAGCTTACTAGAAGCAGTGTGAGTTTTGGCTAGTGATAGGCACTCTAGGTGCTTAGAATCATTTTCTAGGGTAAGATGTTTTTGTTCGATTTGCTATGTATATGCATGATCTGTGGAAACTAAATGTGGATTCATGATCTCCTCAACTTCCTCTTTATTTTGGTACGCGGTTTATAGATTTTTGGAAATGTGATGCTTGCAGGTGGCCGGAGAGTGGTCGGAGAAGATGACCGAAGGTCATTCTCCGGCCGGTGAGGTTGATTAGGGTTTTGTTCTCAGATTATATCATAGTCGTTTGATTATTTGCATCATGTGGTTATAACCTTGCCAACGCATTAAAAAATCATGTGACTTGTGCGGGCCACCTTTTTGATCTCAGATGATCACATGTGTGTGCGTGCATGTTAATTAACGTGTGCTTGCGTTTTCATCCATGTGATTGTCATGATTTTTTTGATGATTGTTGAATGCTTGATCGTATGGCCCTGATTGAATCCCATGTTGACTGAGCATACACCTGAACACACACGCTCACACGCGTTTAATGGACTGGGTCACTAATTGATGTTCACACCCCACATGTTAAGCCCAATGCCACTTTTGAACTGAAAATTACTCACGCTACACCCCATGCACTCTTTTAGTTGCATTTTAATTTTCTTTTTCCATATTGTTTCATTTTCTTATTTTAAAAAATACCAAATAAACTCTAAAAATTCCAGATTAATTTATGTATGTTCTTAACGCATTTAGATAATTTTCCATATTTTTTAATTCTAATTTCATGAATTTTAACTCATAATCCCATAATTTTCTTTTAATTTCTTTTTGAGTGAATTTCTTCATGAACACTTGAGCTTGCACATTTTATTTCTCTCATTTCACAGACTATTTTTCATCCATTCTTTTTGCATTGATTAAAGAACATCTTGAAGCATCTAAAATAATTTTCATTAGATTTTTAAAGTCATTTTATCATGTGTTTGGATGTATATCTTTAAGGGTTTTGTGGTGTGTTTCCATGTGATTTCATGAGGCCTTTTGAGGCATTTTTCTTTTGAGTTTTGCTATGAGGGTTTGTGGCATGTTTTGTTTCTGATCAATTATGTATATGACCTAATTCCATAATTTTATCATGTGCTTTGACATTTTTTGATGCCTTGTGATTGAAGTTACTTTTGTGCACTTTCTTCTACTTCATGCTAACATGTTTTGATAAGGCATTTATGCCACCATTTTATGATTGTTTGTGCATCTTTTATAGGTCATTTGTGTGATATTATAGGTCATCCTTGTTTCATTATATGTCACTTTGACTTGTGTTTGCATTTGATATGAGTTTATGCATTGTAACTTGAAAGTTTGACATGGTTTTTTTCTCTTGTATCTTCTTAAGCTCTACATGTTTCATGTGTGCATTTTTGTATGCCATTTCATACATTCCATTTGCATTTCATTGATGGTATGCCACTGCCCATATGCATTCAATAATCATTCGATATGATATACATCATTAGCATGTCACTTTGTGTATATGATTGAAACTTGTTTCTTCTCCTTACTTCTATTTCATCTTATTTCTTCTATTTGTATCATTGCATCCATGACTTATATGAAGATTCATAGGCATTAGAAGACATTTATAAATGATGCATGCTTCTGACCTTAGCATTTCATTAAGCATAAATGCATGCTCACTTTGTATTTCCATTCATTTTCCATTTATTCCTTTCATGGTGCATCTCTTGGATGTTTAAGGCATTATGTGTGCAAAGTTTGGGTGTGTTTGATCTCTTAACCTTAGAGAGCATCCTTTGGATATAGGTTCTGACCTTGAATGATTTTCATCTCTTAGGATCTTTATCCATTGATTCTTAATTTGTTTAATCATTACTTGTTATTCTTTCCTTATTTCACTACTTGTAAATAGTTTTTGAACTAACCTTTTTATGTAGGTGCTACTGGTAAGTAAGTGTGTGGATATGCTTCCACATACACTTCTTTCTTCCATTTTCTCTTATCTCCTTTAATCATTCAACTTGTGATGATGATAAGCATTTATATGCTTTCCTTGAATAACTTATTTCTTCTCCCTTTTGAGTTATAACTCATCTTCTACTTTAGAAGTGAGTTGTTTAATTCACTCTTCTTCTCCTTATCTTAGGATTAGGTTTCTTAAACCACGTTAACCATAGGAACATCCATGTATGATAATTTTAGGGTTTGAGTCTTAGTCTCCCTCATTAGATTTTACCTTTCTCCACCTTTTGAGTCTCTCTTCTTCTCATCTCAAAGCAAAAAAACACTTAACAAAAGGCATAACATGTATTGTATTTGAGCCTTTCATTGATAATAAGATAGTGAGGGGTCTTCTCTCATTTTCTTAGAATGTTTAGCGTATGTCCCGTCTTGGGTCGATATGCGAGGCATTCGATCCTACATGAGATACTTAAATACAATGCGTGTTACAAAACACAAAAATAATCAAAATAATTATTTCTAAAATACAAGAACAAACAAATAATTCTCTTCTCATCTCCTTCATTCCATCCTTAAGGTAACGCAAACAGGTAACGCCTAAGTCTCCATACAGCGAGCTGCAACACCTAACTGCTGGGACGCGCACTCTGACGTTTCCATTAAAAAACACAAGCAAAGCAACCCTTGTTGAGCCGAACTACGTTTGCTCTAATTCTTCTTTCTCGTCTGATTGAGGATACGTAGGCACAAGACGGCGATGTCTTGACGAGCAACCTTCCCCGTAGTCCGTCGAACTACGTCGACTCTGACTTTCCCATTGCACTGAGGGAATACGTAGGCCTAGGACAACGATAATGTCCTATCGAGTCGCTTTTTTTTCTTTTCTTCTTCGTTTTTTCGTTCTTTTCCGTTCTCGTTCCTTCTCCGGTCCGGTAGTAGTGGAGCCCCAGATAATGACACCCTTTGATCGAGACAACAAGCATGGATCCCATCGGGTACGATGGACGCGTGGGGGTGCTAATACCTTCCCTTCGCGTAACCGACTCCCGAACCTAGTTCTCTTGGTCGTAAGACCATGCTCTTTCCTTTCCCTCAGGTTTAAGAAGTGTTTCCTTTCCCTCTCTTGGGATAAATACACATTGCTGGCGACTCTGTTTCGGTGCCACTTTCGCATTTGCACTTGGATGAAAATCCCGGGAACGACAGCTGGCGACTCTGTTGGGGAACGAACCCAAAATCTCTGGTTCCCTAAGCGAGTCAATCCTAGCGCTTGTCCATTTTTATTTCATTGGGTGTTTACTGCGGGGCTGTATTTTACTGTATTTACTGTTTTACTGTATTGCTATTTATTGTATTATTGCTTTACTGTACATTACTGTATTTACTGCATTTTAGCATTTTTATTTCATATGCTATATTATGCTATACTGTGTTGTGCTGCTTTGTTTGTTTGGCGGGATGGGGTATTCTGAGAGATAGGCCCAATACACAGGCCTGAGTGCCCTTATGTTTAGAGTGTTTCATGTCCTCTCATGCTCCATTTTGGTGCGAGGAGGGAATATAAAACACAATCTGGATGTGGTTCTCTCTAGAGAATTCTGCGTTGTGGATCTTCCACAATGGTAGAGCTATCTGGAAGAGCTGTTAAGTCTGGATGACCTTTAGGATGACCCCTCTTTATTTTGAGGTGAATCAAAGGACGATCTCTTTGTTTGGCGATAGAATTGTATCCTTCGGGCTGAATATGCTATTGCCTCTCATTCCGAGATCCGAATTTGAGAATCCTCACTTTCTAGTACATACATGTGAGATTGGGGGGGATTGTTTACAGGTGTGTCAGAACCTTTGACCTTCAACATACCCAGTTTCCTTATGTGTTATGGATTTGTTACTGAATCTTTGATCCTGACTGGTTTCTTATTGTTTTGAATTTATTACAGGACCTTTGATCTTGGTTTTGTGTATTTCACCAAATTCATATTGTGGTACAGTGGGTTCAGCAATATATGTTCAACATTGATCACATGCCCTTGCATACATATCATCATTCGCATTTTTGCATTTAACCTTCATGTTTATTCATTTGCAGGGTATACTTCCTTTGGATTCTGGTTGACCGTTCCCTTTACAGATATGGATATTCCATGAAAGTACAATGTGAATTACACGTTCTTTGACACCAAGGTGGGACAGTTGCAGAAGATGGTATCCCTTATTACTCCAGATCATGTGGGTATGTTCCGAAAGGCTCAGGGGGAGATTCTGACTATGGTTGATGATTTAAATGCTTCAGAAAGGAGTGTCATTCATACTTGCTTGCAGTTTTATGACCCACAATTGAGGTGCTTCACTTTTTCGGACTTTCAATTAGCTCCGATGATAGAAGAGTATGCCCTTCTGCTAGGTGTGTCTCTCAAACACTAGATTCCTTTCAACTCTAACACGCGTCCTCCAAAACCTGAGGAGGTAGCTCAGGCTCTCCATATGAGTGTACCTGCGGTAACAGATAACCTCGCCACCAAAGGAGGTTTATCCGATTTTCATTTGGATTTCTTGGTAGCCAAAGCTAAAGAGTGCGCCGCTAAAGCTCAATGGGAAACAATTTGTGCTATTCTGGCCTTGAGCATTTACGGAATTATGTTGTTTGCTGATGACCCCAAGTTTGTAGACATGAGAGTAATCCATATCTTTGTGCTGAAGAATCCTATACCTACGCTCTTGGGGGATTTGTATTACTCTGTGCATTATAGGAATGAGAAGAAACGAGGGGGACAGGTTAGATGTTGTGCACCTCTGTTTCATAAATGGCTCATGAGTCACTTACCGAATTTTGAGGCTTTCCTGGATCCTCATCCTAAAAATAATTGGGCTAAAAGGATGATTCAATTGACGGAAAAAGATATTCGTTGGTTTAATCAAAGAACGATGGGAGGGGATTTTATCAGTAGTTGTGGAAGACATCCAAATGTGCCACTCCTGGGAATAAAGGGTTGCATCAACTACAATCCTGTTATTCTGAGGAGACAGTTGGGATTTGCTTTAATAGACCCTCCGAAGGATAGTGAATTGGAAGAATCCTTCTTTTTCTCTGTGAAAGATAATCTTTTGTTGGTAAGGCAAGCGGCCGGAGCTTGGGTCAATTTGCAAACAAAAGGTAAAGTTGTCTTTGGCAAGTACAATAACGTGTCTTCTCCTCAGTATGATGCATGGTTGAAAAGAAGGGTTCAAATCACTCTTTTGCCGTTCTCTAGGGAAAGTCCATAAGATCCAGTTGTTGTTGAACCTGTGACCATGATAAGTGTTATTGAATATAACAAGCTTAAGATGGAAAAAGACAAGGCAGTCAAGATGAGTATGAACTTTGTGAAAAGCGTAATGTTGAGTATGAACTTCAAAGGTTAACTGAGCGTCATGAGGCAAATAAGAAGAGAATTACTGAGGATACTGTCTATATTCGCAAGGTTAAGCAAAATGAGATGGCATTAAAAGAGGCGTGCAAGCGGATCAACGAGGAGTTGGCAAAGTCTGAAAATGCACTTTCCAAAGGGCAGCAGAGATGGGATGAGTTCTCTGAGTGCCGAAGGGAGATTGAAGCTAGAATCAGGGCTGAAAATGAGGAGTTGAGAAAGAATTTGAAGAGTAAAGAAAGCAAATTTCTCAAGCAACTTAGTTCAGCTAACCGAGAGATTGAAAATCTGAAAGTCCGCGCTGGAGTAAAGAAAGTAAAAGAGTTAGCTGTTAAAGAGCAAATCAGAAAGCTGGAGGAAGCTGTCAAGATAAGGAGTCAGTTGATCAGGAGTCTTACAGAGCGCCCTAATGATCCAGTTACCGAAGCACATCTCAAGGAGGTCCGGGAGGACTTGTATGGGCTAAGTGTCTGAAGGGTTTTCATTGTTGTTCTGAGAACTCACCATCAGGCTTGTTGATGGGTTTTCTTTTGTTTGTATTCATGCTATTCAGTTGTATTTGTTCAAAACCAATTTGTATTTGACTGTTCCACACCTGGTTGTGGGTTTTCATTTATGCTATCGGTTTTTGTTTGGTATTATTGAGGTGGATTCTTCATCAAATTGTACAATGGTTCACACACTCACTAGGCCGTGTATGATGGGTTTTCTGAACTATTAATATGCACCTCTTATGTTCTATCAATATTAGCAATTGCAGGAGTATGCGTTGTTCCCTTTCGGTCAAACTGGAATCGAAGGAAGGAATGCTTCAAAATGAATAAACATGGCATTGCATAGCATATATCATTTTGCGTTTTGTTGCTTGCTTTCCAGGTACTCACTGCAGGGTCTCTAACCTTTATTTGGTTTCAGGCATTATAGCTGATAACCACGTCCACCGATACGCAACTCGTAGAAATCAAGCTAAGATCATGGATCAAATGCAGAATGATTTGGCTGAGATGAGGGCACGCATGGACCAGTTCATGAATCTCATGACTGGTATGGCATAGACTCAAGAGAGATTGAGACTTCTGGTCGAGCGTCCAGAGACCACGCCGGAAGGTAATCAAGTTGACAATTCACAAACAAAGGTCACTCCTCCTCCTGTTGGCAATCCTCCTCCTAATGGTAATCTGGGTAATGGAAATGTCAGAAATGTTGGTGTTGTTCAGGAAGATCAATTCACCCTGCTGGATGCTGATATGGGTAATCCCAATGACAGAAGGTATGATGAGCTGGCTGAGAAAATCAGGGCTATGGAGTACAAGAATTCTCTGGGTATTGATGTTAATAATTTGGGTCTGGTACCAGGGGTCAGAATTCCTCCAAAGTTCAAGCCACCCAGTTTTGACAAATATCATGGCAATACGTGTCCCAAGGCACATATTCAGGCTTATTTTGGAAGGATCTCAGCCCACACTGATGACGAGAAGTTATGGATGCATTACTTTCAAGACAGTTTGGCTGGAGCTTCATTGACTTGGTACATGAAATTGAACAGAGCTACTGTGAGAAGCTGGAAAGATCTGGCAGAAGCGTTTCTGAAACAATATCAGTATAATATTGATATGGCTCCCAACCACACTCAACTGCAAGGGTTGTCGCAGAATGCTAAGGAAAGTTTCAAAGAATACGCTCAGAGGTGGAGAGAAATGGCTGCCCAGGTTCAACCCCCTTTGCTTGAGCGAGAAATGGCAGATATGTTCATGGGCACCCTGCAAGGGGCATTCCTTGACAGATTGGCCGCTTGTCCATCGACAAGATTTTCTGATATCGTGATTGCTGGTGAAAGGATCGAGAATCTGTTAAAGCTCGGGAAGATCCAAGATGTAAGTGGTGCTGGTTCTTCAGGAACAAAGAAACCTTTTGCGAATGGTTAGAAAAGGAGAGAAGGTGAGACAAAAGCCATGTATAGAGGACGGGGAAGAGGACGTTCTCAGGCTTATCACCAAGTGGGTGCAGTGATGATCCCAACACCATCTGTCCAGAAACAGCAGCCACAACAGCAGCAACAATAGCAACCTCTGTTCCAACAAAGGTCTAGGCAGAGGGACCGCAAGATTAACCCTCTCCCTATGACCTACTCAGTATTGTTACCCCAGTTACTCCAATTGAAGTTGGTTGAGCTTCGTACCATGAGACCTCCTGCTGCTGGTAACTTGCCACCCAATTATGATGCTAGTGCTCGCTGCGATTTCCATTCAGGTGCTCCGGGACACACCACCGAAAAGTGCTGGGCATTTCAAAATAAGGTGCAAGATCTGATAAATGCTAAAGCAATCAATTTATCTCTACCTCCTAATGTTCTCCAGAACCCCATGCCTAATCAAGGTGTGGCAGATGTGCACGCCATTAAGGACGGAAAGAGGTTAAACTTGGTGACAGATATCAATCGGGTGAAGACTTCATTGCTGGTTGTGAAAGATCGTCTGTTAAAGGGACAGGTATTCCTGGGTTGTGACCAAGATTGTTCTGAATGTATGGGTCAAGAGAATGGCTGTGATAAATTGAGAGTTGGTTTGCAGAATCTGATCAATGAAGGCTGTCTACAGTTTGACCGGGTTGTGAAAGATATTGATGAGGTGTCAACTGTGACAATTTATTATACTTATGTTGAAATTTAGGTACCTGTAAGGGCAGCTCCTAAAGCAAGCGTTGTGCTGGAAAGACCCAGTCTTGTTACCATCACGGTGCCAGGACCAGTTCCGTTTACCTCTAAGAAAGCAATTCCATGGCACTATGGGGCAGATGTGTAGTATGAGGGGAAAAAGCAGGAAGTCGGAATGTCGGCTAGTTCAAATATTGATAACGTGGGTGGTGTATGTGGCTTTACCAGGAGTGGAAGGTTGTTTGCTCCCTAAACCCTTCGAAGTGATAAAGAAGTTGAGGCTGCGGTGAAAGCTAAAGGAAAACAATTGGCTAAGGGTGTGCCCGTACCTGAAACAGATACCAAAATTACCTTCGACAACAAGGTAGAAGAGTTTATGAGAATAATAAAGAAAAGTGATTACAAAATCGTCGATCAATTGAACCAGACGCCCTCAAAGATCTCAATTTTGTCATTATTGATGTGCTCTGATGCGCACCGAGAGGCTTTGCTGAAAGTGTTGAAGAGAGCCTATGTTCCACAGGAAATTACCGTCAATCAGCTCGAGAGTGTGATTTCTAATGTCAATGTCAGCCATGGATTGGGTTTCACGAGGCGAGATTTGACGTCTGAAGGTAGAAGCCACAACAAAGCTCTACATATTACAATGGAGTGTAAGGGTGCAGTGTTGTCCCACGTGTTGGTAGACACTGGTTCCTCGCTCAATGTCTTGCCTAAGAAGGCGCTGATGAAGATGGAAGTCGATGGATTGATTTTAAGGCCAAGTGATTTGGTTGTCAGAGCGTTCGATGGGACGAAAAGATCTGTGTTTGGTGAAGTAGAATTACCTGTGCAAATTGGACCTCAAGTGTTCAAGTCTACATTCCACGTGATGGATATACAGCCTGCTTATAGTTGTTTATTAGGTCGCCCATGGATTCATGCGGTCGGGGCTGTTACATCCACATTACATCAAAAGCTGAAATACGAGTTTAAGGGACAAGTAGTGGCTGTGTGTGGTGAAGCCATGTCAATCATCCCATGGATTCATGTCAGTCATTTGTCTACATTCAAGTATGTTGAAATGGATGGGGAAATCCATGAAATGCTTTGCCAGTCGTTCGAGGAAGTGAATATTGATAAAGTTCCTGAATCTTCCCCTACACCAGATAGAGCCGGCACGTCCATTTCGTCTTATAAGCAAGCTGTCGAGGTTGTTATAGCAGGTAACGCCCAAGGCTGGGGAAAGCTGATATAGACATCAATAAAGGAGGATAAGTTTGGTATTGACTATCAACCCTCTATGGCTTCGTTTGCAAAGTACAGTGGACCCATCACTTTCAGTAGTGGTGGATTCATTTACCCAGACCAGTCTTGTGCAGCTACAGAAGATGGCATTGACAGTGACTGTGACTTGGACAATTGGGTACGCCCACGTGCCTCGGGACAACAATTGCAAAACTGGTCCATTGAAGAAATCGTCCAAGTTACTCTTCAAATAGAGTAATTTTCTTTGTTTTTCTTTAATCATAATGCATGTTAAAATCTGGCGCTCTGCCCAAGGCATTCAGATCCATTTGTAGGGCCACACATTTTCATTTGCAATTTTAATCATCAATAAAGGATGTTTTGCACTCAAATTTCGTTCTCTGCCTTTCTTCTTTATTTTGCACAAAAATTAAAAATGGCAATGTTTCGCTTCTTTTTGTTTTAAAATAAATTCTAAAATAAAGCATGAACCCGTTCGTGCAGACTTGATCCTCCGGATTCCATTGATAACGATTCTGCTATGGCTATGTATGACTTTGATAAACCGATTTATCAAGCCGAAGAAGGGGATGAGAAAGGCTGTGAACTCCTTGAGGAACTGGCCAGATTGTTAAAACAAGAGGAAAGGGCCATCCAGCCTCATCAAGAGACCATAGAGATCATCAATATTGGTACCAAGGATGTTAAGAAGGAGATCAAGATCGGTGCCAACCTGCAAGCAGATGTAAAGAAAGCTTTGATTGAAATGTTGTGTGAATATGTTGATATCTTCACCTGGTCTTATCAGGACATGCCAGGGTTGGATACTGATATTGTTGTGCACAGGCTGCCATTGAGAGAAGAATGCTCGCCGGTCAAGCAAAAAATTTGTCAAACTCATCCTGATATGGCTATAAAAATTAAAGAAGAGGTTCAGAAGCAGTGGGATGCAGGGTTTCTTGCTGTGACCAGTTATCCTCCCTGGGTTGCCAACATCGTACCGGTACCAAAGAAGGACGGAAAGGTTAGAATATGTGTGGATTATCGAGATCTCAACAGAGCTAGTCCGAAAGATGATTTTCCACTACCTCACATCGACGTACTGGTTGATAATACAACTCAGTTTTCAGTGTTCTCATTTATGGACGGTTTCTCCGGGTACAACCAGATTAAGATGGCACCTGAGGATATGGAGAAGACCACGTTCATTACCCCATGGGGTACACACTGTTATAAAGTGATGCCTTTTGGGTTGAAAAATGCAGGGGCAACGTATCTGCGGGCAATGGTAACATTATTTCACGACTTGATTCACAAGGAGATTGAATGTTATGTGGATGACATGATTGCCAAGTCGCGAACAGAGGAAGAACATCTGATTAACTTGAAAAAGTTGTTTGAAAGATTAAGAAAATTCCGCTTGAGATTGAATCCAAACAAGTGCACTTTCGGGGTGCGTTCTGGAAAGCTGCTGGGTTTCGTCGTAAGTGAAAAAGGAATTGAGGTTGATCCTGCCAAGGTCAAAGCAATACAAGAGCTGCCTGAGCCAAGAATAGAAAAAGAGGTTTGTGGTTTCTTAGGAAGATTGAACTACATTGCAAGGTTCATATCTCACCTAACAGCCACATGCGAACCAATATTCAAACTGCTAAGAAAAGATCAAACGGTCAGGTGGAACGATGATTACCAAGTGGTATTCAATAAAATAAAAGAATACTTGCAGGAACCTCCAATTCTCATGCCTCCGGTTCCAGGGAGACCTTTGATAATGTATTTAACAGTGCTTGAAGGATCTATGGGTTGTGTTCTCGGTCAACACGACGAGACAGGTAGGAAGGAGCATGCTATCTACTACCTGAGCAAAAAGTTCAATGACTGCGAGTCCCGGTACTCAATGCTTGAGAAGACATGATGTGCACTTGCATGGGCTGCTAAGCGATTGAGGCAGTATATGCTCAGGTATTCAACCTTGTTCATTTCAAAAATGGATCCTGTTAAGTACATTTTCGAGAAACTAGCACTAACAGGCAGAGTTGCACGGTGGCAAATGGTTTTGACAGAATATGATATCCAGTATACTTCTCAAAAAACCATCAAAGGAAGTATCTAGTCGGATTATCTTGCGCAACAGCCGATTGATGATTACCAACCCATGAAATTTGACTTCCCTGATGAGGACATCATGTTTCTCAAAGCTAAAGTTTGCGAGGAACCACTCCCGGAGGAGGGGCCAGACCCTGAGTCCAAATGGAGTTTGATGTTTGATGGGGCTATCAACATGAATGGATGCAGAGTTGGAGCAGTTCTTATCACGCCGGAAGGTGTTCATATGCCTTTCACTGCCCGAATAACCTTCGGATGCACCAACAATGAAGCAGAGTATGAAGCATGAATAATGGGGATTGAGGAGGCGATTAACTTGCGAATTAAGACCCTCGATATCTTTGGTGATTCAGCTTTGGTAGTTAATCAAGTGAAAGGGAGTTGGTACACGCACCAGGCGCATCTGGTTCTGTATAGAGATTATACGAGGAGATTGTTGACGTTTTTCACAACAGTGAAGCTGTACCATATTCCTCGAGATGAGAATAACTTTGCTGATGCCTTGGCCACATTGTCTTCTATGATCAAAGTGCAAAGGTGGAACCATGTACCCAAGATTGAAGTGTCTCGTCTTGACAAACCTGCATTTGTGTTTGTTGTTGATGCAACGTCTGATGACAAGCCGTGGTTTCATGACATCAAGTGTTTTTTGAAAAGTCAGAAGTACCCGCCTGGGGCATCTACCAAAGATAAGAAGACTTTGAGAAGGTTATCTGGTAGCTTCTTCCTGAACCAAGATGATGTACTGTACAAACGGAATTTTGACATGGTTCTGCTCGAATGCGTGGATAGACACGAAGCAGGCCTGTTAATGCAAGAAGTGCATGAAGGATCTTTCGGTACCCATGTCGGAGGACATGGAATGGCTAAGAAACTATTGAGGTCGGGGTATTATTGGTTGACAATGGAGACAGATTGTTGCAAGTACGCCCGCAAATGTCACAAGTGCCAGATTTATGCAGACAAAGTGCATGTGCCTCCAAATCCGTTAAGTGTCATGTCCTCTCCTTGGCCCTTTGCAATGTGGGGCATTGATATGATTGGAAAAATTGAGCCTACTGATTCAAATGACCATCGTTTCATCTTGGTCGCCATTGATTATTTCACTAAATGGGTTGAAGCAGCATCTTATGCCAATGTCACTAAGCAAGTGGTAGCTCGTTTCCTGAAACGGGATATCATTTGTCGCTACAGAGTGCCCGATAGAATCATTACTGATAATGGTTCTAATCTGAATAACAAAATGATGGCTGAGCTGTGCCAGGACTTCAAAATTAAACATCACAATTCTTCTCCGTATCGCCCGAAGATGAATGGCGCTGTGGAGGCGGCCAACAAAAATATTAAGAAGATTGTGCAGAAAATGGTTGTCACATATAAAGATTGGCATGAGATGCTACCGTTTGCCTTGTATGGGTACCGAACGTCAGTACGCACGTCCACCGAGGCAACACAATTCTCACTGGTATACGGCATGGAGGCAGTACTTCCAGTTGAAGTCGAGATTCCGTCCCTCAGAGTCATGATGGATGTCAAGTTAGACGAAGCTGAATGGGTTCGTTCCAGATTTAATCAGTTGAGCCTTATTGAAGAGAAACGACTGGCAGCTATGTGTCATGGGCAGTTATACCAGCGGAGGATGAAACATGCATTCGACCAAAAGGTGCGTCCTCGGGTTTACAAAGTTGGAGATGTAGTACTCAAAAGGATCCTTCCTCCTAGTACAGATCACAAGGGCAAATGGACTCCCAGCTATGAAGGTCCATTCTTGGTTAAGAAGGTTTTCTCTGGCGGAGCCTTATTACTTACAACCATGGACGGCAAAGACTTTTCATCCCCTGTCAACTCAGATGTAGTCAAAAAATACTTCGCATAAATAGACCCGCTGGACAAAAAAAAAAGAAAAGTCCAGACAAAAAAGGGCATCCCGGCGAACCATAAAAATAGAATAAAATGGTTCGGGCAAAAATTAGGGATAAAATAATAAAAAATTTGTACACCCGGTGAGTTGAAAATCCGCAAGGACAACTCAGGCAAAAAAGGGTATCCCGGTGGATTGAAAACCCGAAAGGGCGGTCCACGCAAAAGAGGGATTTAAGAAAATAATTGCAGTCTAAGTTATCTATACTCCATTACCGTTTCAACAACTGACATTCCAAAGGATAGGAATCGGTCTGATCACTCCTCAGAAGGCAAGGTCGGGGAGTCTTGAAGATATACTGGCCATAGCGGAATTGAAACTCAGTGGAATGTCGTTTTCACATTGCCATTAGGATAGTTTCTTTTCTCAATTTTTAGCAATCTCCTCTTTCCAGGGATTGCTTCCTGATGTACCTACCTATTCTGGGCATTTCAATCAATAAATTGAATTTCAGTCAAGAGCTTATTTTGTTTTACTGCTTTGTTTGCAAAAACGTCCGAATTTTTGATAAAACATTACATTTGAAAACATTGTGGCTTTACAATAACATGCGCAGAAAAACATTTAAAATTACTTTGAACGTTAAGTAATCCTGGATGGTGGATTCAAACCACGCAATATTCCAGAGCATGTGTGTGTATTCTTTTGTTGCAGGTAATAGACCCAAGTGATTTCAAGTACAAGAGTCATTCCTCCTAGACGAGTAATCACTTATTCCCATACAGAATACTGGGGCAGTCAAGTTCAGGAAGAGGTTCACATGTCATCCTTTTGTCGCAATTTCTACTAAGTGCATCCAGTGATCGACTGACAGTCACTCACGACGATTTGATATTGACAAGTCGATTTCAACTGGGCAGTGTTGCATCTTATTAAGTCGATTCTCCTATTCAGTACTTCCAACAGCTACAAGCTTTTATGTGTCGATAACGGTTGTAAATTCCCCAGTAAAGTTGCCTCGCAGTTGAGGTTCAAGACTCAGTGAGTGTCCAGGAGTTTGGAGATGCCTAATCTTCTGTAAAATCCTCTTGGGACGATTTCTTCAGATCAACCTGGTGTCATGGAGAAAATACAAGTTGTTGACCCTCCCAAGCGTGGGGCATCTTGAAAATTCCTTGGCAAGAGGTGTTCTAACTCATTACCCGAGTAGCGTAATCTCTCAATTATAATATGTCTAGCTCAAGTCTCGACATTTGCCTAAGAGTTTGAAGATGCTTGGTCTTCTGTAAGATCCTCTCAAGGGGCATTCCTAGCACGAGATGCTTTGAAGCAGTTCTCTCTAGTAGAATTCATTGTTAACTCATTATCCCCAGTGGAGTCATCAAGCGGAAGGTTCGCATAGCGGGGGACACTGTGGCTTTTATTTTAAGCTTGACAGCTTTGCTCCTCAACAGATCACAGTGGATTTTCTTTGTGTTTTCCCCAGCAGATCTCTAAGGACTCTTTCCTAGCAAGTCGCGACGGAACGTATTCTAGCCAGGATCTGCGTATCCCTATGGAGTAGTCCCGATCCCAAGCAGGATCATATCTCTGGTAGTTATATCCCCGCAGAGTTCAGCATTGAATCTTGTCAGTAATGCTCCCCAACTGAGTGGTTTTTTCTCCCCCTGCAGAGGTTTAGCAGGTCAATAGAATCTCCTCCTCAGTAGAGTGTTAGTACATTCTTCCCAAGCCAAGTCAGAAAGTTGTCATTCCTCCAGCAGAGTTGCCATGATCAGAACTCATCCCCAGGCAGATGAAATAATTCTTGGCAGAATCATCACTCCTTTATATCTCAAAGTCCAATTTATTTTTGGCAAGCGTGACAATTCGAAGCAGACGGATTGTTCATTCATTCTCCAGCAGAGATACAATCCTTTCAGGAGTCTCTAAGGTCAAATCATTAATCATTGTTCCTCAGCAAAGTCAGCAGGGACGTCTGACATGCATGCAGAGCATAATCCAGTATTGGAATTTTGCAAAAGTCCACCTGCAGTGTGGCAAGTCAGTAGTCGTCTGACTCCATTTAAAAAGACAATTTCAAGTCCAACCGCAGATTGGTAAAAGTCCATCTTAGGGTGGCAAAGCATCAAAGTCCAGCCGCAGATTGGCAAAAGTCCATCTTAGGGTGGCAAGAAGGCAAAGTCCACCGGCAGTGTGGCAAGTCAGTAGTCGTCTGACTCCATTTAAAAAGACAGTTTCAAGTCCAACCGCAGATTGGAAAAAGTCTATCTTAGGGTGGCAAAGCATCAAAGTCCAACCACAGATTGGCAAAAGCCATCTTAGGGTGGCAAGAAGGCAAAGTCCACCCGCAGTGTGGCAAGTCACTAGTCGTCTGACTCCATTTAAAAAGACAGTTTCAAGTTCAACCGCAGATTGGCAAAAGTCCATCTTAGGGTGTCAAAGCATCAAAGTCCAACCACAGATTGGCAAAAGCCATCTTAGGGTGGCAAGAAGGCAAAGTCCACCCGCAGTGTGGCAAGTCACTAGTCGTCTGACTCCATTTAAAAAGACAGTTTCAAGTTCAACCGCAGATTGGCAAAAGTCCATCTTAGGGTGTCAAAGCATCAAAGTCCAACCGCAGATTGGCAAAAGTCCATCTTAGAGTGGCAAGAAGGAAAAAGTCTACCAGCAGTGTGGCAAGTCAGTAGTCGTCTGACTCCATTTAAAAAGACAGTTTCAAGTCCAACTGCAGATTGGCAAAAGTCCATCTTAGGGTGGAAAAGCATCAAAGTCCAACCGCAGATTGGCAAAAGTCCATCTTAGGGTGGCAAGAAGGAAAAAGTACACCCACAGCATGGCAAGCCAGTAGTCATCTGGCGTCATTCTAAAAGAAGTTGTTAAAGTCCACCCACAGTGTGGCAAGCCAGTAGTCATCTGGCGTCGTTCTAAAAGATGTTGTTAAAGTCCACCCGCAGTGTGGCAAGCCAGTAGTCATCTGGCATCGTACAAAATACATTCTTAAAGGCCACCCGCAGTGTGGCAAGCCAGTAGTCGTCTGGCGTCGTGCTAAAAGACATTCTTAAAGTCCACCCATAGTGTGGCAAGCCAGTAGTCGGCTGGCGTCATTCTAAAAGACAGCTCTCCAGTGTTATTCTTCCCATTAGAGTTTTTATACAAGCAGAGTTCATTTGGTTGGGTCTATATCCCTTTTCTTATTCTCCACAGAGTGCAAATTTTCTGGTTATTTTCGGTATTCAGTCCCTCCATACCTTGAAAGTCTGACAACAACCACTATCATCCATTCAGGTCTACAGTGATTGAATAAGGGCAGCTTTAATACCCCAAAAATTTGCCCTCTCATTTTTCATATCATTTAGCATGTGCTTTCATTTCATTGCATTGCATTTAAGCATCGAAAAATAAAGCATTGCATTGCATCTCGCATAAGGGTATGTGATTAGTTGATTTTTAAAAGTATTGATCATCCAAAGCAAGAGAACAAGAGCCAAGGGTCTTCAAACAAACCTCAAGGGTCTTTTACATCATATATCATCCCAATTGATCCCACAAGTCATTGGAAGATGGGAATTCATCAAGAAGATGGGGCAGTGCATCATCTCCTAACAAAACAGTCCAAATTAGGGTTTGTGGTTCAAGCAGTCTCCTGATGAAATTCTGATTCAAATTTGATCTCAATATTTTCTACATGATGTCATGTATTTAAGGATGGAATATTACCCATTGGTTCATTTCAGAAGAGGTTCAATTAATCAGTTGCTTGAGAATCAAGAAATTGGGGAAAAAGTCTACTGTGCAGTGGGAAAAGTCAACTCCTGATTTTTTTTAGGTCAAATTCATGAAATTCAAGTTACATATGGTCAATGAACAAGATTTGATCAAGGAATGATGGAGGAATCATGAAAAATCAAGAAATGTACAAAGTTTCCATTTTTAGAAACTTAGGGTTTCCAAAAATGACAAGTTTGGACCATTTTGCACCACACTTTGAGGCTTCCTTTCTTCATGATAAAAGCTCCAAACTTCAGGCCTAAGTTAAGCCTATTAAAGTTCACACTCTAAGCTTTAAATCCATATAAAGAACTCTTCCATTGGATCAAAATTGAGGGAGTTATGATCAATTAAAGTTTGGTAAAATCAAGGCAAAAACCAAGTCATGGCAAGGCAAGTTCAGGCCTCCAGGCCATAATTTCATCAAACACTTGGTGTGCCAAATGTCAAGCCATTTTTCTCATTGAAGGATGCTTTAAATGAAAAAATGTTGAACATCAAAGTTGTTCTTCTCAATGTCATCTTCAACTTTGATGTTGAACATTTTTTAATTTGAGCAAGTTATGAGAGAGTTATGATGGTCCCAAATTGATGGCTTCATGCTGAATTCTCACAAGGCCATAGCCATGCATGCCATGCAACTTGCCACGCCCTTAATGCAGTTTGGTGCCTTGATGTTCTAAGCTATTTTTGGTCATTTTACAAGCCTCTACTCAACTCAATTTCCATACCAATCTTGTTCTCCCATGTTCCCTCTTTCATTTGCCACTAAAATTGTACATTTTCATCCATCAAAGTGAGAGATATTCACCCTCAAACTTCTTTGTTTGCATTGAAACCATGCTGCCAAGAATGGAATGTTGGGTAATGTGTATTGTCCAGCTTGTTTGCACGCGTGTCTTCAAACATCAACCATCCCTTACTTCATTAAGTCACACATGTTTCTTACACATACATGCTACATACATCTCCATGCACCAAAAAGGAAAAGAACAAAGAAACTTGTCCACTAAGCATGCTGCTACACAACATAACATCACACGGTTCCCTCTCATTTTCAAATTGTTCAGCACACCATAACTCCAAGAAACCTCTCCACACCATAGCCAAACCTTTCCAACTCGCCACTAACTAACTTGACTCAGTTAGTTAGATTGAACTCACTCAACCCAGCTCAAATTCACTTAACCAACTCACTTAACTCCTCTAGTTAACACCTAACCACACCTATATAAACAAACTCACACAGATTTTCAAGGGGATTCTTCATTTTCTACATTTCACAAACCAAAGCTTAAGATTTCTCTCTGAACTTTCTTTCTCTCTCTCACGAATTCTCAACTTCTCTTCATCATTTCATCATCATTGCCTCGTGCTTTTCATCAGCAAGGATTCATAATCAAGCATAGCATCCACATTTTGGATCTGTTGCAGAGAATAGCATCAAGTTTGCTTTGATTTCATAGCTGTGGAAGCCTTTATTTGGCCACATTAGAGCTCAAGAATTCAAGGCAACACCTCTGGTTTTCGTTTGATCAAAGAATCTTTAAGTTCCAGGTTCAACATTTGTCAACTTTTTCTTGCATTTAATCACTGCTTTTATGTTGTTTCTATTGTTTATGAAGCTTACTAGAAGCAGTGTGAGTTCTGGCTAGTGATAGGCACTCTAGGTGCTTAGAATCATTTTCTAGGGCAAGATGTTTTTGTTCGATTTGCTGTGTATATGCATGATTTGTGAAAATTAAATGTGGATTCATGATCTCCTCAACTTCCTCTTCATTTTGGTATGCGGTTTGTAGATTTCTAGAAATGTGATGCTTATAGGTGGTCGGAGAGTGGCCGGAGAAGATGACCGGAGGTCATTCTCCGACCGGTGAGGTTGATTAGGGTTTTGTTCTCAGATTATATCATAGTCGTTTGATTGTTTGCATTGTGTGGTTATAACCTTGCCAACGCATTAAAAAATCATGTGACTTGCGCGTGCCATCTTTTTTATCGCAGATGATCACATGTTTGTGCGTACGTGTTAATTAACATGTGCTTGCATTTTCATCCATGTGATTGTCATGATTTTTTTGATGATTGTTGAATGCTTGATAGTATGGCCCTGATTGAATCCCATGTTGACTGAGCATACACCTGAACACACACGCTCACACGCGTTTAATGGACTGGGTCACTAATTGATGTTCACACCCCACATGTTAAGCCCAATGCCACTTTTGAACTGAAAATTACTCACGCTACAACCCATGCACTCTTTTAGTTGCATTTTAATTTTCTTTTTCCATATTGTTTCATTTTCTTATTTTAAAAAATACCAAATAAACTCTAAAAATTCCATATTAATTCATGTGTGTTCTTAACGCATTTAGATAATTTTCCATATTTTTTAATTCTAATTTCATGAATTTAGCTCATAATTCCATAATTTTCTTTTAATTTATTTTTGAGTGAATTTCTTCATGAACACTTGAGCTTGCACATTTTATTTCTCTCATTTCACACACTTTTTTCATCCATTATTTTTGCATTGATTATAGGACATTTTGAAGCATTTAAACCAATTTTCATTTTATTTTTAAAGTCATTTTATCATGTGTTTGGATGTGTATCTTTAAGGGGTTTTGTGGTGTGTTTCCATGTGATTTCATGAGGCCTTTTGAGGAATTTTTCTTTTGAGTTTTGCTATGATGGTTTGTGGCATGTTTTGTTTCTGATTAGTGATGTATATGACCTAATTCCATAATTTTCTCATGTGCTTTGACATTTTTTGATGCCTTGTGATTGAAGTTACTTTTGTGCACTTTCTTCTACTTCATGCTAACATGTTTTGATGAAGCATTTATGCCACCATTTTATGATTATTTATGCATCTTTTATAGGTCATTTGTGTGATATTATAGTTCATACTTGTTTCATTATAGGTCACTTTGACTTGTGTTTGCATTTGATATGAGTTTATGCATTGTAACTTGAAAGTTTGACATGGTTTTTTTCTCTTGTATCTTCTTAAGCTCTACATGTTTCATGTGTGCATTTTTGTATGCCATTTCATACATTCCATTTGCATTTCATTGATGGTATGCCGTTGCCCATATGCATTCAATAATCATTCCATATGATATACATCATTAGCATGTCACTTTGTGTATATGATTGAAACTTGTTTCTTCTCCTTACTTCTATTTCATCTTATTTCTTCTATTTGTATCATTGCATCCATGACTTATATGATGATTCATAGGCATTAAAATACATTTATAAATGATGCATGCTTCTGACCTTAGCATTTCATTAAGCATAAATGCATGCTCACTTTGCATTTGTATTCATTTTCCATCTATTCCTTTCATGGTGCATCTCTTGGATGTTTAAGGCATTATGTGTGCAAAGTTTGGGTGTGTTTGATCTCTTAACCTTAAAGAGCATCCTTTGGATATAGGTTCTGACCTTGAATTATTTTCATCTCTTAGGATCTTTATCCATTTATTTTTAATTTGTTTAATAATTACTTGTTATTCTTTCCTTATTTCACTACTTGTAAATAGTTTTTGAACTAACCTTTTTATGTAGGTGCTACTGGTAAGTAAGTGTGTGGATATGCTTCCACATACACTTCTTTCTTCCATTTTCTCTTATCTCCTTTAATCATTCAACTTGTGATCATGATAAGCATTTATATGCTTTCCTTGAATAACTTCTTTCTTCTCCCTTTTGAGTTATAACTCATCTTCTACTTTAGAAGTGAGTTGTTTAATTCACTCTTATTCTCCTTTCTCTTAGGATTAGGTTTCTTAAACCACATTAACCATAGGAACATCCATGTATGATAATTTTAGGGTTTGAGTCTTAGTCTCCCTCATTAGATTTTACCTTTCTCCCCCTTTTGAGTCTTTCTTCTTCTCATCTCAAAGCAAAAAAACACTTAACAAAAAGCATAACATGTATTGTATTTGAGCCTTTCATGTGAGAATAAGATAGTGAGGGGTCTTCTCTCATTTTCTTAGAATGTTTAGCGTACGTCCCGTCTTGGGACGATATGCGAGGCATTCGATCCTACATGAGAGACTTAAATACAATGAGTGTTACAAAACACAAAAATAATCAAAATAATTTTTTCTAAAATACAAGAACAAACAAACAATTCTCTTTTCATCTCCTTCATTCCATTCTTAAGGATTCGTCATGTCCGTTCTACCGAAAACTGGTAACGCATAAGTCTCCATACAGCGAGCTGCAACACGTAACTGCTGGGACACGCACTCTGACGTTTCCATTAAAAAACACAAGCAAAGCAACCCTTGTTGAGCCGAACTACGTTTGCTCTGATTCTTCTTTCTCGTCCGATTGAGGATACGTAGGCACAAGACGGCGATGACTTGACGAGCATCCTTCCCCGTAGTCCGTTGAACTACGTTGACTCTGACTTTCCCATTGCACTGAGGGAATACGTAGGCCGAGGATAACGATAATGTCCTATCGAGTCACTTTTTTTTTCTTTTCTTCTTCGTTTTTCCGTTTTTTTCTGTTCTCGTTCCTTCTTCGGTCTAGTAGCAGTGGAGTTCCAGATGACGACACCCTTTGATCGAGACAACAAGTGTGGATATCATCAGGTACGATGGACGCGTGGGGGTGCTAATACTTGCCCTTCGTGTAACCGACTCCCGAACCCATTTCTCTTGGTCGCAAGACCATGCTCTTTCCTTTTCCTCAGGTTTAAGCAGTGTTTCCTTTGCCTCTCTTGGGATAAATACACATTGCTGGTGACTCTTTTTCGGTGCCACTTTCGCGTTTGTACTTGGATAAAAATCCCGGGAGCGACAGTTGCATGTGGAAAGATTGAGTATACACCTAAGATAAGTGATGGCACTAGACGAGTAATCTTACAGGGAGTGACTCCCAAATAAGAGACCTCGGCCGACCATCGAATCAGTGGAGACACCCTTTGCGGATTCAATGCCTATACGACTTCGGTTGTTGAAAGCAGATTGTTCGATTGTGGGTGTCAAAGAAGCTGAGGATTTTTAGTAGAATAAGACCATTTAGTAGTACGAAAGCTATCGAAAATAGTTGTCACGTGATACTACCCTCATTTGAGATTTCTCTATAAGACACTGCAGCTCGCTCGGGTGATTCCAGCCTGCTGTTGTTATCCCAAGAGGAATCAATGATTTTGAGAGACAGGTACAAAAATCACCACAATAAACCTTTGGGGATGGGTAGAGCCTTGATTTCATGACACCAAACCTTTGACCCCATGTTTTTTCTATGTTTTTGTTTGTTGCATTCATGCATTAATTCATTAAAAAACATTAAACAAAGAAAATCTTCTCTTCTAGTCTCTCTTTTTCAAATTAAACTAAGACAAGGATTGCAAATATCAGAGAAAAAGATTGCGCTAATGGATTTTGGTAGAAGGAGGACTCACAAGTATACCTTCAAGGTTCCAAAATTAGAGGATTAGAGAGGGTTGGCAAGGATGATCACCAACCCTGATGCTTTCAGAGCTAAGTACGGAGGACTGCTATCTCTGTTAAGGGTCCATGTAATCGAAGGAATCCTGGCTACGCTCATTCAGTTTTATGATCCATTCTATCACTGTTTCATATTCCCGGATTATCAGCTAGCACCAACACTGGAGGAGTACTCTCACCTGTCTAGTTTACCCATCACTGACCAAGCTCCCTTTTCTGGACTAGAAGAAACTCTAAAGGATCAAACCATTGCAAGAGAAATTTATTTGGACGAGTCAGAAGTCAGGACTCACATGACCACTAAGGGTGGAATCCAAGGTTTTCCAGCCAAGTTTTTGATAAAGAAGGCTCTGTACTTTGCTAGTATAGGGAACGCGGCTGCTTTCGGGAGCATCTTTGTCTTACTCACCTACAGGTTATTTCTGTTTCCCAACATTGATGACTTTGTTGATATCAATGCCATTAATATTTTTCTGATTGGAAACCTTGTACCGACTTTGCTCGCAGATGCGTATCATTCTGTACACTTAAGGAATTTGTACAGCGGAGGAATGATCACATGATGTGTACCCCTGCTATACAAATGGTTCACTTCCCATTTACCCAAGTTTGCGGCATTTTGGGATCATAAAAGTACTTTACGTTGGTCGCAGAGAATCATGTCTCTTACCAACTCTGACATCGACTGGTACAATCGAATCTATGATGGGATCAGAATCATTAACCATTGTGGAAACTTCCCTAATGTACCCCTCATAGGAACTAAAGGAGGAATCAATTATCATCCCGTTTTAGTTCGTCGTCAATTTGGATACTCGATGAGGCATGTTCCGCGTAATGCTCATCTGGAAGGTCTTTTCTTCAAGGAAGGAGAAAATGACAGGGCACTAAAAATAGAAATAGTGCATGCCTGGAAACATGCTTATAGGAAAGGAAGAGAGTCTCTAGGAAATCCGAATTGTGTCTTGGTGGAGCCTTATCTCCACTGGGTACAAACTAGAGCTCTCAAGCTGAGGATGCCTTACCCTCGTCAAGAAGTTCTTCCGCTAAGGGACCTTATCCTTTACTTTATGTCTGATACAGAAAAACTTCAAGTTACTCTCAACAAAGTTCAACAGGAGAAGAGGTCCTGAAGAACAAATATTGCATTCTTAGTGTGGAGTGTAACAAAATACAACAACTGTTAAAATAAAAAGATGCTCTGATTGAGATTTTAGAGCAACATGTTGTAGAAAATCAAGAAGACAAAAGGAATTTTCTCTCTCCTTTCACTTGGCAAAGGAATGACAACCCGACAACGGCTCAAGAGCCCTAGTCAAAGAAAAGGGAAGTACCAGAACCAGCACCTGAGCCCTCCTCAGAGAGGACTCTGGATCCATTAGCTTAGACATTTCCTTTTGCAACACTTTGTAATCTATTGTATTTCCATTTTCGCAATCTTTGAATTCAATAAAATGGGGCCTTCCCAACTGTTTGATATTTGCAATCCAATTGTTGAAGTTTATTTGATTAAACAAAAAAATACATATTAATATATAATCATTGCATATCATTCATCATTCTCACATAACGCTTTCTCCTTACCTATGAATCTCACGTTTGTGTCTCGGTTCTAGAGTCAAACTGTCTCATTCGTACAATACTCGGGACAGTCAACAAAAAAAAATGGATAATCTCGAGGAAGAGAACAGAGAGTTGAGAGAAGAACTCGACGCTCTGAAAGAAGATATGAGGAAACTTCATAATGACATGCAAGCTCTGGTAGAAGCTCAGATTCAAAGGACTATGATCTCAGAGATCACGTCGATGCCCATAGTGGAGAAGTATGATCCTCGGTATAACATGCCTAAAGATCTTCCCTGGGGCATGCCTATTAACTATATCCCAGAAGGATATGTTCCGCCGATCACTGAAGATCAGGGAACCGCAGCAGGAACCGCTGGGCCTGAAGGTTACAAACTTCAGGAAAGCGAAGATGCAAGAGGCATGACAGCAATTCCTGAAGGTTACAAACTTCAGGAAGCACCAAGAGTCTCTGCCGTAATAACTGTACCACCACCCGTGGTGCACACTATCCCGGAAGGACAGATTCCACAGATACCTTCTGGTGGAAACGAAAGTATGGATGACAAAATGAAGGAGTTCCAGGAACAGTTCCTAGAAATGCAGAAAGAACTGTAAGCCCTTCGTGGTCAGGATCTATTTGGAAAGGACGCCGCAGACCTTTGTTTGGTCCCCAATGTGAAAGTTCCGCACAAGTTCAAAGTGCCCGAATTTGAAAAGGACAAGGGTAACTCTTGCCCTCAAAGTCATTTGGTGATGTACACTCGGAGGATGTCAACTCAGACAGAGAGCAACCAGCTACTGATCCATTACTTCCAATATAGTTTAACTGGTGCCGCACTAAAATGGTACATGGGATTAAACCGCACTAAGATCGCCACTTTCAAAGATCTTGGCACTGCCTTCGTTTAAAAATATAAGTATAACCTGGACATGGCACCGGAAAGAGATCAACTTAGAGCCATGTCACAAAAGGATAAGGAAACCTTTAAGGAATATGCTCAAAGATGACGTGAAATTTCCGCTCAGATTTGTCCACCTCTTGAGGAAAAAGAAATGACAAAAATTTTCTTAAAGACCTTAAGTTCATTTTACTACGACAGAATAGTCGCCAGTGCGCCCAGCGACTTCACCGAGATGGTCGTCATGGGAGTTCGTCTTGAAGAAGCATTCCGAGAAGGACATTTAGTAAAAGACGCTGGATCATCAAGCAGTGCCAAAAGATACGGTAGTGCTCTCCCTAAGAAAAAAGAGCAAGATATTGGGAATATCTCTCTCGAAAAGCAAAGGCGACGGTACCAACCAGTAGCAGTGGTAACTCCTTCTATTAACCCTGTGCCTGTACCTACGTATCAACCTCAGGTTACTCAGAGCCAACCGAATCAACAAAAATTTCAGCAAAGGACACAACAACCTCTTCAGCAGGCTCGTCCTCAATACAACAACAACCGTACAACGCGACCACCAGGGTTTGACCCTATACCAATGTTGTATGCAGAATTGTTTCCATTACTACTGGTCAAGGGGCACGTCCAAACCAGGGCACCCCTTGCAATCCCAGAGAATCCACCTTTTTGGTTCAAAACGAATCAGACTTTTCCTTACCATTAAGGAGGACCAGGGCATAACATAGAGAACTATCTCAGTTTCAAATCCGATGTGCAAAAGCTTGTTAGGAGCGGGGTCTTATCCTTCAAGGATACGAATCCAAAAGTTCTCACAAATCCACTGTCTTAACACGAGAAAGCTACGGTAAATTTGATAGAGGGAGAGTCTAACCACAACTATCAAATTCATGATGTACTCTTATTGAGGGCCAACTTGGTCAAGATGCATTGTAGACAGAGTGGATACAGCCATGTACCACCTCACAAATATCACTAGTGTGATATCTTCTCCAAAAATAATCAAGGATGTTTTATGGTGCAATCAGCTCTACAGGAACAATTGGATCTCGGATGGATCCAAGAGCACCGAATCCGTGATGCCAACATGACTCACATCTGTGGGATGAATATCAACTTGGTGGCGATACACTCAAGGAAAAGCCAACGTCATAATTTTCCACGACATGATTACGATTCCTGTCTGTTCTGCTCGGTAAATAAACAGGGATGCTCTTTTGTACAAGAGGCCCTCTAGCGTCAGATAGATCTTGGATGGATCCATAACTACTATGACAGGAATCCCTATCAAGTAAAGATGATTCAAATCTTTGATGTTCGTTTGATGAATAGCAGCTTGTGGAGTTGCACACTACATAAGTCCAGCTCAGTTTTCTGATTCCGTATAATTATTAGAACCGTGCAGTGTGTCGTGAGAGTAATCAAGGATGTGCTCTCATTCTAAGAACGCTTTAACACTTGTTAAACCACTGGTGGCTTCCGATCTATATGGATGAAGACACACAACAAGTCAGCATGACTAACGGGGACTCGACTAGGCATCAAAATCAGGATGTCCGATCAATGGAGACAGACCTAGTGAGGTTACACTGCATACAAAGCGGACGTGGCCAGGTGCCACCACACAACTATGAATTCTGTAGAGTTTGCTTGGAAGATAATCAAGAATGTTACCTCGTGCGAGCAGCCCTCCAATGTCAGTTGGATCACAAAGAGATTCGACCGTGTCCAAGTTCTGGATCAATCAACTTGACGCCAGACTATTTTGCTAATCAAATCAAGGATGTAGTCGTAATCTTTGATCATAAGAGGACCAAAGATGTTTATGCCATCATCCCTCTACTTGACGAATCGAAGGTTCTTAACCAGGAACTAATTGAAATTACTTACAATGGTCAGAAAAATCAGAAGGCTCCTGTAGTTATCTATCTGCCAGGACGACTACCGTATGAATCAACTAAGGCTTTCCCTTACAAATACGGTGCCACAATAATTGAGAATGGAAAGGAAACTCCATTACCCTCCATCGTGAATATCGCAGACATCAGTCGAGTAACATGGAGCGGTCGAATCTTCAACAGAGGAATTGGAGAACCCACCAAGGAGAAGGAACCTCAAACAGAATTTCTTGCTCAAATAGTCAGTCAGTCCAATGGTGCCGACCTTTCAAAGAACAACGATGAGATGTTGAGACTCATCCAGAAGAGTGAGTACAACATTGTAGACTAACTGTTGCAAACTCCATCGAGAATCTCTGTGCTATCTCTCTTGCTCAGTTCCGAAGCTCACAGGGAAGCTCTGTAGAAAGTCTTAGAGCAAACTTTTGTAGAATAATATATGGCAATAAGACAGTTCGATAGCATTGTCTCCAACATCACTTCTTACAATAACTTGGGTTTCAGTGATGAGGAACTGCCGGAAGAGGGCCACCGTCACAACATGGCACTCAATATTATAGTCAACTACCAGGACGATGCATTAGCCAACGTACTGGTAGACACCGATATTATACCCCAAATTTTGACCACTAAGATTCCCATCATTGTGCAAATTATCATCACAATGTGGATGAACCATCAAACCTCGTTAGTCTCCCCAAAGATGGGTGAGCATCCACTACAATCAAACTTAGGGTTTCAAGCCCTCTCAGAGCTCTTAGACAAAGGATCAATCAAGGAATGACATGATATTCAAATTGTCTAAACCTCTCAAACATTCACAATGGATCAAGAGGACTCCCACATCAAGGATCAAGCACAAGGCTGCAACATTCCAAGTTGATTAAGCCTTAAGATCGCCAGTGTCACCAAATTAGGGTTTTGGTCAACCAGGGCCTCTAGATGGAAATTTTCCTTTGGGCATGAGCCAATGCTTCAAAGCATAACCCAAGATACTCCAAGGGACCTCATAAACCCCATCATCAAGTCAATTTAGCCTCAGGGGATGCATTCATAAAAAATCAGGAATTTGGGTTTCTTGACCTAATTCACCCCTAAGTTGACTTTTGGGACAAAACATGAGCCAAGACCTCAATACATGATTTGAGGGTCCCTAGTAAACCACATTGATCCATTTGCAACAATGGATTAATCCAAGAACCTTGATGCACAAGTTTCAATTTCATCTGAACCACAATTAGGGTTTTTGAAGAAAAAGTCAACTGTGCCTTTGACTTTTGACCAAGATATGCTCCTAAGCCTTGGGACATGATTCAATACACCCTATAACACCTATGAAATAAATCCATTAAGTTTGATTTAGGTTAAGGACTTGATTTCATAGAGGATCGCACAATTTGGAATTCATCTGATAAAAAGTCAACTGTGCCCAAAAGTCAAAGTTTAACTTTTGATTTTTTGATCAATTATGGTCCCCTAACCCTAAAATGATGTTAATGTGTTATTGGAGTCATCATTCATCAAGAAAAACCAAGAAAAGTGAGATAACTTGTAAAAGGGGTAACCATAAAAAACTTAGAAATTTTCTAAGTTATGGAACAAAGTGGTTAGGGTACTAACTTCCAAGGATCATAACTTGAGATCCAATCAACCATTTGGGCTGATCCAAAGATGGATTTGTAGCTCTCATGCATACTTTAAAAGTGTCAACTACACCTCATTCCAATTCATCATGGATTTTGAGTTATGGTTGGATCAAAATGGCTGAAAACATGAAAAGTCACTTTTTTCAACACTTAGTGAAATTTTCACCAAGTCAGAATCTGTTTCACTTTTTCCAAAATGTAAGGGCATTTTTCACTTGGATCCAAAAAGTGTCAAGACAAACTATGATCACACACATGTTTTATCATATGAGAGCTTTCTAAAATGGCCAAGAACCCCATGAAATTCCACTTGAGCTAAGAGTTATGACAGCTGCAACATGCCTTGCTGCAACTGTCATGGCAAGGAAGAATTTTGCACTTTTGCTCGATTTGGCAAGATGAGATAATTCCAAGCCTTGTCATCATTTTGGACACATCTAAGGATCAAATCCAAGGGGGGTGATCTGATCTCCAAGCCTCCAAAGTCTTTGGAACTAAAAACAGCATGCCAAACCTAAAAAACCCTAAAGAGGGGACATGACTCCAATTTTGTTTTGGAGCATTCAATGGATGCACCAAGGTGGCATGTACTGAGCCATTTCCAACTGAATGAGTCAAGGATGATCTCTGAACTAGGGAACCAAAGGCTTGTGCCCTAACCTCTAGTCAATGGCTAGATCAGACTTGGATTCCTATTGATCAACATTTTCCAAACCTCTGCAGCAGTTGCCATTCACTATTGCATCCAAAACAAACTTGCTCTACTATAAATAGAGCTCATTTGTGCTCAGTTTAAGTACACCAAAGCACTACAATACTTGCTATCCTCAAAATCTCTTTCTTTAGGTAAAAGTGCATTCTTTAGCAAGGTAACTCTGAGTTTTTCAGTTAGAGAGCAATTCCATCACAGCTCATGATCCAAACACATCCAATATGTCATATATAAGCTGTTCAAACTCTCACAAGTGACATGTAACACCAAAATCACAAAGTCCCCTCTCAAAACCTCAAAATAGGACTTTTTTGCATTTTTCAAGCCATGTCTTGATTCAGTCACTTTCAAACCAGGTAAAGCCTCAAACACACTCCAAATATCATCCTTGAACTGTCCCAAATGGTTCCCCACATCTGGAACACCATTTGAGAGAGTTGTTATTTTAGTCACTTTTGCCCCTTTTGCAAGAAAGGGCCAGTTTCCATTCCTAAGGTTTCCAGCTGATTCCAATCATCCTAAAAGCTTCTAAGGGATCATTTAAGAGTGTTCGAAGCATCAAAACATTTCTGGAACAAGGCATTTGACAGATTGCCCAAAAAGCTCCCAAAGAGGTAAGCATCACAACATGAACTCTTTAAAATATGCATTGCTTTGAAGTCCACTGATCATACACATCTCATACATGTTATATATGTTGTGTTTGGACCAATTCTTCATGTGATTCATGCCTGTACCATGAGGTAGCACAGAAAATACAAATGGAGGCCTATTTCAAAACCACTATCGGGTTTTAAAATGGGGACCTCATATGAGAAAACCACCACCCCCATTGGATTCCTTGTGAAATTCTAGGCAGAATAGACCTAAATTTTGTCCCAATCCATGGAGAAATGAGAAAGTTACAAGCTTCACGTTTTTGGCCAAAAACCTTGCCTTGCCTTGCCTTGGCCATGCCAAAAACAAGGCAAGCCTTGTATATTTATGGCTGGGGTTTGATACACGGATGTATCACCACCCCAGTGGTAGGAAGCACGCACTGCACACAAGAGGTCTGGGGTTCGAATCCCCCTCGCCCCAGATCCTCTTTTTTACCACTTTTTCATATTATATTATTTTTCTTATTATTTTTAATGATTTGAAAATTAATAACTCCCTCAATTTTTATTATTTTTGATTGGTTCTTTTTGCAAAAAGTCACAAAATTGTTGAAATATTTTATTCTATAAAAAAATCAAATTTATATAATTTATTTAATATAGTTGGTATTTTTATGAATAAATTCATTTTTAATTATTTTGAAACATTTTAAAAGTGAATATTCATCTTGAAAATCAAAACCAAATGAGTTTTAATTCATCTTGTGATTAAAACCTCATTTTTCAAACCTTAACCAAAAATCACAAGTTGTTTATTCAATCTTATTTGATATTTTATCATTTTTTATTGATTTTCTTTAAGAATTCACTTTTAAAAATGATGAAATTAGGGTTTTGATCGATTCTACCCTCATCAATCATTTTAAAACACTCATGGGTCTCTATTAGAGTGTAATACCCATCCCCTTTATAAATACACCACTTTTTGGGCCTCAGTCATTGTATAAGTCCCACTGTATTTTCAAAAAACAACGGCGCGATCGTCGTCTTTTTAACAAAACCAATTGGGCCTCTCCTCGAGCTATAAGTCCCATTCCTTTTCAAACAAAAAATATTTGGGCCTCTAATAGAGTGTAAGACCCAATCCCCTTTTAACCAAAAACTTTTTGGGCCTCAGACATGTATAAGTCCCTCTGCGTTAAAAGAAAAATCTCGGCGCAATTGCCAGTTCAAAAATCAAATCATCTGGGCCTACCCTCGTGTTGTAAGCCCAATTTCTTTTCTTTTCAAAATCTGTGTGCTTCTAATAGAGTGTAAGACCCATCCCCTTGTACATAAAAACTTTTTGGGCCGCATGTATTGTATAACTAACCAAACAATCTTAAAACTTGGGCCTCTCCTTGAGCTGTAAGCCCCAAGAATCTTTTCAAAGCACTTTCTCCTTTGATTTTTAATTCAAATATATGTTGTTATCAAAACTTTCTTTGTTGAACAACTAACCAAACAACATGAAAGCTCTACAATGGGTAAGTGTTTATCCGCTTTCATTTACCGCTTTCATATGTATATAAACTGTATTGTGGGGCTGCTTCACTATAAGTCTTCTTTCACATCCTTTTATATACTTGTCACATATCCACTGTGTAATACTAGTATAGTTATTTAGAGTTTTCTCCGGAAACTACGTCTAGAACTAGGTAAAGCCATGTTGGTCACTCTTAAATACAAACAAAACTAGATCCCCCGTAGGATTCCAGATACAGTCTTTCCTCCTCTTGGGGTTAAACAATATGGAACAAAGAGAAAGGCAGTATTCTCGGTGAACCTTTTCTCAGACTGTCACCCTTAAAAATTGTCAAAGAAACTCCAACTCCCCATAGACGATCTTTTCTCCGTGAATGGCATCTCTTGAGTTTCTTCCAAATCCTCGAACTTTCCTGGAATGATCTCTTCTCGGTGAATTGCATTTCTTGAACTTCTCTTGGTTTGGGGACCCACAGGCTTCCTAAAAGCATCCCTGCCTCCTCTTGGACGTTGTACAAGGACCCTTCGGCTTCTTAGGAGTTCTCATGCCTTCTCTTAGGCTTAATACAAGGACCCTGACGACCTCTTAAAGGTATAAGACACAACTTAGTCATCCTTTGCTAGAGCAGTCTTTCCCGCGTCAAAACTCTAGCCATTGTAGGGTTGATACGCATCCCTTAATGTCCGTGCCTCCTCTTGGGCATTGTACAAAAGATAAAATTCTAGACTTGGACAGTCTAAACCTCTTGAGTCTCAAAGACATTCTCAAGTTCCTTTTAAACATAGGAAGAAACACCGATCACTTTGAAACCTGGCCTCTCTCATGAGAGTTCCCTACACTTGGACCCGCTTCAGGATCTCAATAATCCTCAACAATAAGACAACCTCCTCTTGGGCTTTGTACAAATGATTCTCCCCAGTGGAGCTAACCTTTTCAGACTCTCTTGTTGAGTAAACTTTTAGCCTCCATCTCGGGCTTCGTATGAGATAGAAAAACACTCTCTTGTTGAGTATAAAAGATTATCTTGTTGAGTCAACTTTTAGCCTCCGTCTTGGGCTTTGTATAAGACAGATAGTAAAACACTCTCTTGTTGAGTATAAAGACTCTCCTGTTAAGTGAACCCCTTTTTAGCCTCCGTCTCGGGCTTTGTACAAGACATAGAAAAACACTCTCTTGTTGAGTATAAAAGATTCTATTGTTGAGTCAATCTCCTTTTAGCCTCAATCTCGGGCTTTGTACGAGACCAGAAATCACTCTCTTGTTGAGTATAAAAGACTCTCTTGTTGATTCAATTAACCTTCAGACTCTCTTGTTGAGTCAAACCCTTTCAGCCTCCATCTTGGGCTTTATACAAGATACATTCTCCCCAACGGAGTCAAAATCCCTTTTAGCCTCAATCTTGGGCTTTGTACAAGACAAAAAGAACATTTTCCTCCAGAAAAGTCAAACTTCTAGCCTCCTCTTAGGCTTTGTATAAAGAAAACCCCAGTTGAGTCAATCAACCTTTTAGCATCAAATTTGTGCCTTGCTCGCATCATACAAACATCAATAACTCCTCTTTAGAGATGACAAAATATCTCTCCCCCAAAACCCTTTAGCTTCACATCTTGGGCTTTGAACAAGATACAAACCACCTTTAGCTTCATGTCTTGGGCTTTGAACAAGACACCAAAACAATCTCTTTCCTCCCAAAGAATAGGAGGAACTACGATCGCTCTGATTTCCCTATTTCGGGAATACGTAGGCATAAGATTGCAAAAATCTTAGCGAGCATACTAATCAAAAACCCAAAATTTTGTACCTTCATACATCAATAAAAAAGCATCAGACCTAACACCTTACCAATAGCCTAAACACTGTTTTAAGCAAATAACCCTAAAGAAGAACCCCCCCTATTTTGATAGCATCTGTAAACCAACAGTTTTGACTGTTCAACCTCAGTTGGCAAGCAGGGTTAATTGGAGACATCTATTTCCCTTCCTTAATCAGCTTCACAAGATAAAAAATGAATCGAACTGTAGTACCAAAGTGATAGTGATTCAAAACCATAAAAATCGTGCTACAGAAAAATGGCGACCACAATGGGAGCCAAAGTAAGATCTAGTCATCGTCGTCCCCATTTCCACAGAAAAATGGTGACCATAGTGGGAGGCATTCTTTCTTGCACCTTTCTGAGTGAAACCTTAAGTTTACATAGTACCGCAGAAATGGCGACTCTGCTAGGGAGTCATTGTCTGTATAGGATCATAAGACTAGAGGTCAAGGATGTTAAGATAACTATATATACTTCTTTTCCTAATTGATATCCGTGTTTATTTTTTTTCTAATGGGAATGCGTGTAATGCCGCATCTGGAAAGATTTAGTATACACCTAAGATAAGTCATGGCATTATACGAGTAATCTTATAGGGAGTGAATCCCAGATAAGAGGTCCCGGTTGACCATCAAATCAGTGGAGATGCCCTTTGCGGATTCAATGCCTATACGACTCCGGTTGTTAAAAGTAGATTGTTCCATTGGGTTATCTGAAAAACTGAGGATTTTAGTAGACTGAAACCATTTTGTAGTGCAGAAGCTATCAAAAATAGTTGTCACGCGATATTACCCTCATTTGAGATTAATCTAAAGATGAACCAGCTCGCTTGGTGATCCGCTTGCTGTCATCATCCGAGGAGGGATCAGTTATTTTAAGAACAGGTACAAAAAATCACCAGTATAAACCTTTGGGGATAGGTAAAGCCTTGACTTCATGAAGGAATCATGTCCACACTAATCCAGTTCTACGATCCGGTCTATCACTATTTCACATTCCCGGATTATCAACTAGCACCAACACTAGAGGAGTACTCTCACCTGACTGATTTACATATTACTGATTAAGCTCCCTTTTCTGGACTGGAAGAGATTCCAAAGGATCAAACCATTGCAAGAGCAATCTATTTGGATGAGTCAGAAGTTAGGACTCACATGACCACTAAGTGTGGAATCCAGGGTTTGCCAGCCCAGTTCTTAATCAAGAAAGCTCTGTACTTTGCTAGTATAGGGAACGTGGCCGCTTTCGAAAGCATCTTTGTTTTGCTTACCTATAGGTTATTTTTGTTTCCCAACATTGATAACTTCGTTGATATCAACGCCATTAAGATTTTTCTGATTGGAAACCCTGTACCGACCTTGCTCGCAGATGCTTATCATTCTGTACACTTAAGGAATTTGTACAGCGGAGGAATGATCACATGCTGTGTACCCCTGCTGTACAAATGGTTCACTTTCTATTTGCCCAAGTCTGCTGCATTTTGGGATCAAAAGAATACTTTACGTTGGTCGCAGAGAATCATGTCTCTTACCAACTCTAACATCGATTGGTACAATCGAATCTATGACGGGATCAGAATCATCGACCATTGTGGAAATTTCCCAAATGTACCCCTTATAGGAACTAAGGGAGGAATCAACTATCATCCAGTTTAAGTTCGTCATCAATTTGGATACCCGATGAGACATGTCCCGCGTAATGCTCATCTGGAAGGTCTTTTCATCAAGGAAGGAGAAAATGATAAAGCACTAAAGACAAAAATAGTGCATGCCTGGAAACACGTTCATAGGAAAGGAAGAGAGTCTCTAGGAAAACCAGACTATGTCTCGGTGGAGCCTTATCACCACTGGGTACAAACTAGAGCTCTCAAGCTGAGTATGCCTTACCCTCGTCAGGAAGTTCTTCTGTTAAGGGACCCCGTCCTTTACTTTATGTCTGATACGGAAAACTTCAGGTTACTCTCAACAAAGTTCAGCAGGAGAAGAGTCTTGGAGGAACAAGTATCGTACTCTCAATGTGGAGTGTAAGAAAATACAGCAACTATTGAAAGATAAAGATGCTCTGATCGAGATTTTAGAGCATCATGCTGTAGAAAATCAAGATGACCAGAGGAATTTTCTCACTCTTTTCACTTGGCAAAGGATTGACGACCCGACAACGGCTCAAAAGCCCCGGTCAAAGAAAAGGAAAGTACCAGAACCAACACTTGAGCTCACTTCAGAGAGGACTCAGGACCCATAAGTTTAGATTTCCTTTTACTACACTATGTAAATTACTGTACTTCCATTCTGCAATATTTGAATTCAATAAAACGGGGTTTCCCCACTGTTTGATATTTGCAATCCAATTGTCGAAGTTTACTTTGAATAAACAAAAAAAATATATATACAATTAATATAATCATTGCATATCATTCTTAACACATTCTTCTTACCTACGAATCTCACGTTTGCGTCTCGATTCTAGAGTCAAACTGTCTCATTCGTACAATACTCGGGCCAATCGACAAAAAAAGATGGATGATCTCGAGGAAGAGAACACAGAGTTGAGGAAAGAGATCGACATTCTGAAAGAGGATCTGAGAAAGCTTCACAACGATATCCATGCTCTGGCAGAAGCTCAGATGCAACAACAAAAGACTGTGATCTCAGAGATCACATCAACGCCCATAGTGGAGAAGTATGATCCTAGGTATAAAATGCTGAAAGATCATCCCTGGGGCATGCCACTCAACTATATCCCGGAAGGATATATTCTGCCGATCACTGAAGATCTGGAAACTGCAGTAGGAATCGATGGGTCTGAAGGTTACAAACTTCGGGAAAGCAAAGATGCTCGTGGCATGACAACAACTTCTAAAGGTTATAAACTTCGGGAAGCACCACGAGTCTCGGCCGTAATGACTATACCACCACCCGTGGAACACACTGTCCCGGAAGGCCAGATCCCACCGATACCTTCTAGTAGAAACGAAAGTATGTTTGATATAATGAATGAGTTCCAGGAACAGTTCCTGGAAATGCATAAAGAACTACAATCCCTTCGCGGTCAGGATCTATTTGGAAAAGACGCCTCAGACCTTTGTTTGGTCCCCAATGTGAAAGTTTTGCACAAATTCAAAGAGCCCGAATTTGAAAAGTACTAGGGTAACTATTACCCTCAAAGTCAGTTAGTGATGTACGCTCAGAGGATGCCAACTCATACAGAGAACAACCAGCTACTGATCCATTATTTCCAAGATAGTTTAACCGGTGTCGCACTCAAATGGTACATGGGTTTAAACTGCACTAAGATCGGCACTTTCAGAGATCTTGGTGTTAGCTTCGTTTAACAATATAAGTATAACCTGGACATGGCACCGGACAGAGATGAACTCAGATCGATGTCACAAAAGGACAAGGAAACCTTTAAGGAGTACACTGATCGCTATTTAGTGTGCCTAAATGATTCTGACTGCAAGTATACAATCGTATCGCGTAGTTTTAAAAGATTATCGATCCCACAGAGACTAAAAATCGAACGTACCGTTATCTAATGCTACTATGTAAATCTAAGGCTAATCTGATATGGTTTTTAGGTTCATAAAGGGAAATTAAAGGGGAATTAAAATTTAGGAATAAACTAGTTATGATTAGGATATCGGTATATAATTCAGTATACCATCATGGATTTCATTAAACCTAAGCGTATAGAAATTTATCACAATATAATTCTGTAGAAAAAACCAGTTTAAAAGCCCTCACCTCACACTCTCGTGGTTATTGCTTCGGACTATATCTTTAATTCAATATGTCTGCTCTCGCTAGCCCATACGAGTTTAAAAATAATTTTTGAAAACTAATAAGTCCTAATTAACTTTAAAGCGCTCTCGCTGTTTTTAAAACTAATGCTCGATTTCAGCTATCCAGGTAAAATCTCACACTCTCGTGGTCTTGACCTTAACCTTTGTTACCTTTTTACTCTCGTAATAAAAGTTGGTTTTAAATTAAGAAATCGAAGCCAAAAAATAAGTTGATTTATAATTTTAGCTTAGAAATATTTAATCCATTCCGGTTACTCAATTACATACCGATACAATTGGTTTAGCTCGACATACTAATTAAAATAGACATGAATGCGAATAAACAATTAAATCTAAACTCAGACATGATAAAAGAAAAACAATTGCTATAAATTGAAATGATAAAAACCTGGTAAATGAAGTCTAAGCAATACCTCTACAGATCGGCAGGCTTTTTGCTTGAATAAATTTAAACAACAAAATGATGAAGGCAGGAAACAAAAACTTAAACTAAGGTGCAATAGTTCCTCAATGTGAGAAACTATTACTTAGTTCGGTGGTAGGGGACAAGGAAACGTTAAAGGAAACTAAGCAAAACAAAAATGAAATTCTGGAAATAATTCTGCAGCAATACGACACTTTAGAAAAGAAAATGGACCATCCTTTGTTCTTGGAATCCTTCGCATATATATAGCCTCCGCTATGGCAGTGGTTGGAGAAAATGTAGGGACACCACTTTAGCAGTTATTTCGTTTGGGACCTAGAAATCCTCAGAGGAAAAGTGATCGTGCAATAACTGAATTTGAAGCTTCGTGACCACGGCTGTGCTTAACGTGTAATTTATGTTTTTGATTTCATGATGATTGTGAAAGGGCTGTGACAAGCGTGATGTATTTTAAGTCCATGACGATCGTGAGGGAGCTTTGACGGTCGTCACGCCAGTAAAATATGGTTTCTGCAATTTTCTGTTCTTTTCTGCTCTTTTCTTGCTTGTTCTGCTTCTTTTCTACACTTTGCATACTTTTGACTTGGAAATTGAAATACCTGCGAAAACACTCAAATATCCTCTGAATAATCGGAGATTAGACAGAAATGGAATACGATTTTAACAAAAATCAAAGTAAAAATACGATATGGTTTCGTGTTATCAAACTCTCCCACACTTGAATCTTTGCTTGTCCTCAAGCAATCAACAAGTTAAAATCGGACAAACTTCATCAAATGCACATGCATGGTACACCAATGGATTTGAAAATGTTGGAGGAATTTATGTTAGTAAGTCAGGTACTTGCATGAACACTAAAAGTACATTAATGACACAAAGCGACAAGCCTTGTCATAGACCTCTCTTTTGTGCAATCTAGTTCTAATCGTTCTATTATAGTTCAACCTGAAATTTTCGTGTATGTTTCACCCGGTTTCATTCTAACGCAATCACACTAAGCCCTTTGCCTTATTCACGCACGTAGTGGAGTAGCCGGTTAGTGACTTTGATCCCTTTTCTTACGGGGGCTGATACACAAGTGTGGTAACCCTTTATGCATCCCGTTCATAGATTGCGGGGGAGCGAACTGTAGTTCGCCCTACCGAGTCCCGAATCAGGTACCTCTGAACCAATCGACAACGGATTTCTTTCTTTTCTTATAAGTTTTCACAATTGTAAGAATTGTTGCATATTCTATATTTCTCGGCAGACAAATAAGAAAAGATCTTCTTTTCATGATTGGGCATCAAACACTTATATTCATCGGTTCCCCACGTGGTTTTGCGATTTAGACGGTGCTGACTGCTAATATAAACTATTAGGGGTTACTTTAGGACTGAACTCAAGGTATCGGCATAATAAGTATTGAATCTGATATCGCATACGCAAGAGGTCTAAGGTGTCAAGACGGTATCGATCTTGTTAGCACTTTCCCAACTTCCTAACATAATTTAAAGCTTGGTATGTCACGATGTGCATTAATCGTAAAAAAAAATTTCGTTATGGTAGAATAAAATGGGGAAATCGGATACTGAACGAAAATTCGCATATATTGACTTTGATAAGGGAAAAAGGAAAATACAAAAAGGGAAATAAAACGAAAATAGACTAACTCTCCCACACTATATCGGACATTGTCCTCAATGTTGCGATATAAAGGGGAACAACAAGAAAAACTAAAAACAAACAAAATAATCAAGGAGCTCCACGTCCTCTCCCTCTAGGGCGCCCGCGTCCATGCTGTGCCACATGATCTGGAATGCCCACGTGATGGATGTAATCGTGTAAGTCTTGTGCCCGCAGTGTCAATGCACCCATCTCATCGATGACACCATCAAGCCTCTGACCTTGGTCAACTTGCCCTTGCTGGATTTGACGCATGAGAGTCATCATTTCATTGTGTTGCTATTGTTGTTGTGCTTCTCTCTGGGCAGCCAGCTGGTTTTGTTGTCATATAGCCCTCAAGATTTCTTCATTAGTAACAGGGTCTTGGTCGGGGCGGCGACGACGTCTGGAGGTCGAAGGAGCATCATTGGCAGACGGTGGTTGGTTTTCTGGGGCGTTATCCATCTCTTGCTCCATCTCATCAATAGGATCCTAATTTTGATCATCATGGGCAGCTAGATTTTGCTCAGAAGCATTCAAATCAAAGAGCCAATTGGCCATATTCTGAGGGTCAATGCGGTTCCAGCAAGGCATAATGATACTTCGAATTGTTCTTGCGCGGACCATTGGATGGTATTTACCATCTCTTCTCAGTTTGATGAGGTGTGAGCTGCGGCAGTAGTCGATGTCAAGCAACACTGGAGGCACGGAGGGTAATCTGTTAAGTGCGTCCCTCAAGTCCAAACTTAGAGCAATAGAAGTGACAATCCCTCCAAAATAGAAGGGTTTGGAACCTCTAGCACAGTTAGCTTGGATGTGTGCTAACAGAAAGGGTGCGACATTGATAGACTCGGGGTGAAACATATAATGGAGGAAGAAAAGTTCCTTTGAGTTCACCTTGTGGTTGCTGTCCCTTGCAAAAATAGTGCTTCCTAATGTGCGGTGAACATATCTGATGGCTGGGTTGTGGATATATGTTGCGTTGAGGCTTTCCCAGCTATCGACCCTTGTTCTGGTCAACTGATTCCATAAATCAAATGCTGCTTGAAAGAATGTTTCCTGTGGCACCCGGCAGTGCACATTCGCACCATGGTGGAAACCAAGCATCTCGGCAAGTTGATTTCGGCCGATTTTATACTCAGTACCAAACATGCGGAACGTGGCTACGCCGGTGAGTTGGTTCGTTTCACCAGAAGGTGTTACGTAAGTGAATGAACTGAGAAATTTGAACGTTAGGGCTTCGTAAGTAGGCCGGTTCTGAGTACAGAGCTGCCATAGACCAGTATTTTGTAGCATCCATTTAAATCCGTCAAGCATTCCGAGTTCTTCGAGACATGCAATGTCGACATAACGAGTTGGTTGCACGGAACGTTGGTAGAAGTAAATGTAATTAGCCCTTTGACGTTCTCCGGCTGCTCCTTCTCTGAAATTCACAGTGGAAAGGTCTGGAGTTTGACTTGCCATGGTGGGTTCACAAAGAAACAAGGTATGGAAGAAATTAGGTTTTTGGAGAAAGAAGGTTTGTGAGAAAAATGGTGTACGAGTGTGGTTAAATAATGAGTGGGAAGACGAATGGTAATGGAAGTTATGAAATTTAGTCAAATATGTTGTGGTATGACGGTTTTGGAATTTTGGAGGTAGTGGGGTGGTGGAGTTTGAATTGAAAGAAAGAAGAAGAAGAGGAGGGGAACGTTTCTGTTTTAACACAGAACGCGTCCCAAACCCGCATGACGGTCGTCATGGGGTTGTCACGATCGTGACACCAGCAAAATCTGGGGGTTGACAGCAGCAAACATTCAATTCTTTTTATTTTCGTAATAGGCAATTGTTAGCACATGTGGTAACACTATAATGCATACATAAGCATAAATAAAATGACAAAATAAAATAGAATATGACAGGAGCAAATTTAACACTATAATGCATACATATGCATACATAAGCAATAAATTGAATAATTCATTAAAACCAGAAAATATGCTAGCAAAGACAAGCAGTGTATTCAATCATAGATAAAAACTGAATGTAAATTAATTTGTTCCCAACATAAAAAAGAGAAAAGGAAAAACTGAAAGTAAATTGTTTCCGAAGTAAAAGCAGTAAAACATGAAAAAGCAGTGCTTCAAAGATCTAGCCAAGGTGTTTCTTCAAAGATGCAATGGCTTGGTTTAAATGATCAAATTGCTCAACTGTCAGATCCATGAGGCCGACAATATCTTGTCGCATGGTGTTCAGTTTACCCTTTACTGAGGTGATCTCTTTATGATAGTCATCCATAGTTTTAAGGATGGTAGTCAGATTTGCAGCATAATTTGTGGCATCAACCTTAGGAATGTCAGTGTCATCTTGGAATTCCATAAAGTCAAAATCATGGTAATGAGGGGGTGTCTTAGGATCAATTTCAGGCTCAGGAAAGGTTACTTCAGGTTCAGGCTGTGGTTCATCTAGATCATATAACCAGTTGTGTTCGTTGTGCACACTTGTGCGTTCATGATTTGGTAGAGTAAAATGTGGCACAACTACATTATTGATCAGGAGCTGGAAATGGTGTGGACCTTGGTTCCTAATCATGGCCCTATTGAAACAGAAGGTGATATTCATAGGCCTAAAGTCTCCAAAAGGGTTGATTTTAGAAAGTCAGGTCCTAAATCCCATAGCATCGGCTATTTTGGTAACTAGACCACCTATCAGAATTGGGCTGTTTTCATTTCTAATGATTTTGCAGAAGTTATTAAACATGAAAGTCAGTCTGTTAACCTCTCGAGACTGAAATGCACAAAAGATAATAAAGAGCTCATCCCTCGAAATAGTATTGTCATTCTCAGGCTTTCCAAACAGGGTGTAGGCTAGGATCATATGAAAGTATCGGATGGCTGGGTTATGAATTTTGGTTGACAGCATAGGGTTCATGTCAAGATCAGGTCTCCCTGAAATTCTACCCCAGAAGGCATTCAGCTCGCCTACTAACATCAAATCCTCTTGTACCATGGAGAAAACGGTGGGTCCTTCAGGGAAACCTAAAAGACCCGACAGTTCCTTAATGGTAAACTGGCAGTGGTATCCAAACAACCTAAAAGTAATTCGGCCCCTATTAATGCCTTTTCCACAGTAAGGATTGTAACTCATTGAACTTAGGAATTCTAAAGTCAGTCTACGATAAGTCTTGTGTTTCTTATTAGCAAAACCCTCCCAACCTAGTTGGTTAAACAGAAAATCAATGCTCTCACCTAGGCCTAAAGAGGTCATGGTGGGTCTGTGGGCAAATTTTGTCAGGGCGAAAGGTCGAAGAGACAGAGCCTCATAGCGATGCCACTGAGCTGCATCTCTGAATTCTACCAACATATTATCTTCGTTCTCCATTTTTTTTAGTGATTAAGCAAGAATGAAATCAGAAGAGGAGAACAGAAAATGTAGAAAAACTTTGTAATCCTGTATTTTGCAATTATATGATTAGCACAGCAATATCCAAAAAAGTTTAAGAAAATATAAATGAAAACTAGAAATTTGAAAACAAAATAGAATATAGAAAATGTATAGAAATAAAAATCATAAAGAAGGAAAAACAATCATCATGGGTTGCCTCCCATTAAGCGCTGTTTTTAACGTCGTAAGCCTGACGAAATCAATTAGATATTTTAGTTAGGGGGATCAGCGGGCAACTCTAAAAGTTTAAGGCTATTCAAATAGTCCCTATTTTCAATGCTAAGGTAGTGCTTTAAACGTTGCCCATTTACTATGAATGGTTCGCTATTCCTACCCTTAATTTCTATTGCTCCACTCTGTAATACCTTGGTAATTTCAAAAGGACCAGACCATCTAGATCTTAGTTTCCCAGGAAAGAGTTTTAGTCTTGAATTAAATAGGAGCACAACGTCTCCCACACTAAATTATTTTCTAGATAAACGCTTATCATGCCATTTCTTAGTTCGTTCTTTATATATTTTTGCGTTCTCATAAGCGTCTAGTCTTAACTCTTCTAGTTCGTGCAGATCTAGGATTCGCTTTTCACCTGCAGAATCGTACCTTAAGTTCAGTGTTTTAATAGCCCAATAGGCTTTGTGTTCTAATTCTACTGGTAAGTGGCAGGATTTACCATAGACTAGTTTGAAAGGTGTAGTTCCGATTGGTGTTTTGTAGGCCGTCCTATATGCCCATAAAGCTTCATTAAGTTTAGAGGACCAATCTTTCCTAGAGGTGGCTATGGTCTTCTCTAAGATTTGTTTTATTTCTCTATTCGAGACCTCAACCTGTCCACTAGTTTGTGGATGATATGGTGTTGCTATGCGGTGTCTTACTCCATACTTTGATAGAAGTTTGTCAAATATTTTTGATATGAAATGAGAGCCACCGTCACTTATGACAAGTCTCGGCACACCAAATCTAGGAAAAATTGTGTTTTTGAAAAGCTTTATGACTACTCGTGCGTCATTTGTAGGAGAAGCTATAGCCTCAATCCATTTCGAAACATAGTCGACAGCTACGAGTATATATTTATTTCCAAAGGATGATGGGAAAGGTCCCATGAAATCAATCCCCCATACATCAAAGACTTCTACTTCCAATATGCCTTTTTGGGGCATCTCATCGTGTCTTGATATGTTACCAGTGCGTTGGCACCGGTCGCAGTTTAGTATTGCAATGTGGACATCCTTCCAGAGGTTAGGTCAAAATAGGCCGGATCGCAGAATCTTAGCGCATGTCTTTGAAGTACTAGCATGCCCTCCATAAGGAGCAGGGGGACATTGAGAGATGATGTCTTCTATTTCAGTTTCAGGGACGCAACAACGAAAAATACCGTCGGCTTTTCTTTTAAAGAGCAGAGGTTCATCCCAATAATAATGTTTTAGATCATGAAAGAATTTTTTCTTTTGTTGATAAGATAGGTCTGGTGGAAGTACTTCAGCTGCTAAGTAGTTGACTATGTCAGCGTACCATGGCAGTATTGTGTGTGAGTTAATTTCTTCCACGGCTTCTTCTATTTTTGGTTTATTTAAATGTAGTTTAGACATATCATTTTCAAGTTGGGCTATGAGTCGTTCATTAGGGAAATCGTCATTAATAGGGACTGGCTCTGGTTTGATGCCATCTAATCGGGATAAGTGGTCTGCTACTACATTTTTAGTTCCTTTCTTATCTTTGATCTCTAAATCAAATTCTTGTAAAAGCAGGATCCACCTTAGCAGTCTAGGTTTTGCATCCTTTTTGTTCAATAAATACCTAATAGCCGCGTGGTCTGTATAAATGATGATCTTCGCTCCCACTAGGTAAGAACGGAATTTGTCAAGGGTGAAAACCACGGCTAGAAGTTCTTTTTCTATGGTGGCGTAGTTCATTTGGGAAGGGTCTAAGGTTCTACTTGCATAGTAAATAGCATGGAGTTTTCTGTCCCTTCTTTGTCCTAGAAATGCACCTACGGCATAATCACTCGCATCACACATGATTTCAAATGGTAGTCTCCAATCTGGTGGTTGCATGATAGGTGCGGTGATGAGAACCGTTTTTAACTGTTCAAACACTTTTTGACATTTCTCATCAAAGATAAATTCAGAATCTTTCATTAATAGACCGGTAAGAGGTTTGGTAATTTTCGAGAAATCTTTTATGAATCGTCGGTAGAAACCGGCGTGTCCTAAGAAAATTCGTATTTCTCGTACGGTTTTCGGAGGTTGAAGATTTTCTATAATTTCTATCTTGGCTTTATCAACTTCAATCCCTCTGTCAGATACTACGTGTCCAAGTCCGATTCCTTGATTTACCATGAAATGGCATTTCTCCCAGTTTAATACGAGATTGACTTTTACGCATCTTTCAAGTACCATTTCTAGGTTCGATAGACATCCTTCAAAACTCTGCCCACAAACAGAAAAGTCATCCATAAACACTTCCATAATGTCATCTATAAAATCAGCAAAGATCGACATCATGCATCTTTGGAATGTGGCAGGAGCGTTACATAGTCCAAACGACATTCGTCGATAAGCAAATGTTCCATAGGGACATGTGAAGGTTGTCTTTTCTTGGTCATCAGGATGTATCGGGATTTGAAAGAATCCTAAGTAACCGTCTAAATAGCAGAAGTAAGAGTGTTTTGCCAATCGTTCTAACATTTGGTCAATGAATGGTAATGGGAAGTGATCTTTACGAGTAGTTTTGTTCAACTTTCTATAATCGATGCACATTCTACTTCTAGTTACAACTCTTTGTGTTATAGACTCACCTTTTACGTTCTTAACAACTATAACACCTCCCTTCTTTGGTACGACATGTACTGGGCTAACCCATTTACTGACTGATATCGGGTATATAATTCCTGCTTTTAAAAGCTTTTTCATTTCATCCTTGACTACAGTGCTTAAGATCGGATTAATCCTTCTCTGATGTTCTCTAGAGGATTTACAGTCTTCCTCTAGCATAATACGATGCATACAAATAGAAGGACTTATTCCTTTAAGGTCAGCGATGTTATAGCCTAACGCAGTTGGGTATTTTCCCAAGACATCTAAAAGTTTCTTAGTTTCGGTCTGTCCTAAGTCTGCATTGACTATCACGGGTCGTTCGAGTTTTGCGTCTAAGAATTCATACCTTAAATTGTTAGGTAGTGTTTTCAGTTCTAGAGCTGGTTTCTTCGGGCAAGGCAGATGATCTGGTGTAAGTGCTAAACATTCGCTTAGGCTATCGTCTTGATATGGTTCATGCCAATTATCATCTTCAAAAATCGGAGGTATTGGAATTTTTATAATATTTGAGTATGTGGTTGGTTCCATCTTTATTTCCCTTACGCACTCATCTATGACATCTAGTAGATAACATGTGTCGTCTATAGCTGGAGCTTGTAAGAATTGTGTCAAAATAAACTCAACCTTCTCTTCACCAACTTCAAAAGTTAGCCTACCCCTCTTTACGTTTATAATGGCTCAAGCGGTAGCTAAGAATGGTCTTCCTAGTATGATAGGAGTAGTGGAGTCTTCTTTAATATCCATGATTATGAAATCGGTGGGGATATAGAATTGTCCTATGCAAACTGGAACATTTTCTAGTATACCAACTGGGTATTTAATAGAGCGGTCAGCTAATTGAACAGACATCTTAGTTGGTCTTAAGTCTCCCATATCAAGCTTCTTGCATATGGATAAGGGCATAACACTAATACTGGCTCCTAAGTCGCATAGAGCTTTGTCTATGACGAACTTTCCAATCACACAAGGTATGGAGAAACTACCTGGGTCTTTCAGCTTAGGAGGCATATTGTTTTGAATTATCGCGCTACACTCAGCAGTAAGTGTAACTGTTTCGTTGTCCTCAATCTTTTTCTTATTGGATAGGATTTCTTTAAGGAACTTAGCATATGAGGGCATCTGAGTGATGGCTTCTGTAAAAGGTATCGTGATGTTTAATTGTTTCAGAAGTTCAACAAATTTCTTAAATTGCCCTGCAGTTTTAGAATTTGCAAATCTTTGAGGATACGGAATAGGTGGTTTATAGGGTGGTGGAGGCACATAAGGTTTTTCTTTGTTTGCGGCCTCTTGGTCATTACCTTCCTTTTCCTTGGGTTCATTTTCCTTCTCAGTTGTTGTGCTATCAGGCCTTTGGTACATGGCTGGGTTCTGAAGGTTCGGATCAATGGGTCCGTCTAGTTCTTTACCACTTCTCAATATAACGGCATTTGCATGTCCTTTCGGATTAGGTTGTGGCTGTCCAGGAAATGTTCCAGCAGGAGCAGCAGTAGGTGCTTGTTGTTGTGCCACTTGTGAAATTTGGGTTTCAAACATTTTGTTGTGGGTGGCTAAAGCGTCTACTTTGTTTGCTAACTGCTTAATTTGCTCACTAGTGTGTATGTTTTGATTCAGGAAGTCTTTGTTTGTTTGAGCCTGGGTAGCTATAAAGTTTTCCATCATTAGTTCAAGGTTGGAATTCCTAGGAACATTTAGGGAAGTTACGGCAGCCTTTTGGTAGCCTGGTGGTGTAGCAGGTGCTTGACCAGGTGCATACAATGCATTGTTGTTTTTGTAGGAGAAGTTTGGATGATTCTTCCAGCCCGGATTATAGGTGTTTGCATAAGGGTTCCCCTGAGCATAATTCACTTGGTCACTGGAGGCTCCTGCCAAAATTTGAAATTCAGTGGCGGCATGTTCAGGTGTTCTGCATAATTCGCAATTTTGAGCTACAACAGCCACGGTGGCTGCAGGTGTTATGGTCAAGTTATCAATCTTTTGGGCAATGGCATCTACCTTAGCATTGACACGATCAAGGCTACTAACCTCGTACATTCCACCTTTCGTTTGGGATTTTTCCACTGCAGTTCTTTCTCCTCCCCATTGGTAGTGGTTTTGAGCCATGCTTTCGATCAGTTGATAGGCTTCTTCATAAGGTTTATCCAGAAGTGTACCACCAGTGGCGGCATCTATTGTCAATCTTGTATTGTATAAGAGACCATTGTAAAATGTGTGGATGACTAGCCAATCTTCAAGACCGTGATGCAGACACATCCTCATCATGTCTTTGTATCTTTCCCATGCTTCGTAAAGAGATTCGCTGTCCTTCTGTCAAAAACTATTAATTTGGGCTCTCAGCATAGCTGTTTTGCTTGGGGGGAAATATCGCGCTAAGAATACCTTTTTCAACTCATCCCACATAGTAACAGAGTTTGATGGCAAGGATTGCAACCAAGCCCAAGCTCTATCTCTTAATGAGAAAGGAAAAAGACGTAGTCTTATCGCGTCTGCAGTTACACCATTTGCCTTCACTGTGTCTGCGTACTGCACAAACTTGGTCAAATGTTCGTTAGGATCTTCTGTAGGATTTCCAGAGAATTGATGTTGTTGTATGGCTGACAACAATGAGGGTTTCAACTCGAAATCATTTCGGTTGATAGCAGGGGAAGAAATGCTATTATGTGGTTCTTGCTCAGATGGGGTAGCATAATACTTAAGAGGACGGTTCTTGGGGCCTTCGGCCATGTTTCGTTCTTTGACTGATTCAGGAGTATGAGCAAGGAGATCGGGAATATTATACTTGCGTTGATACTCAAGTATTCTGCGTCTTAAATGTAAGAAACGCTCTAATTCGGTGATTGGTGGTTGCAAGTCTTCGCTTTGTGAGCGAGTACTTGGCATACAATCGAGAAAAAGGGGAAATTTGGCTTTTGCCTTAGTCTATACGGTGCAACAAAGGAGTTACGATATCGACTTAATTAGTCCCCGACAACGGCGCCAAAAACCTGGTCACTATTAAGTGTGCCTAAATGATTCTGACTGCAAGTATACAGTCGTATCGCGTAGTTTTAAAAGATTATCGATCCCACAGAGACTAAAAATTGAATGTACCGTTATCTAATGCTACTATGTAAATCCAAGGCTAATCTGATATGGTTTTTAGGTTCAAAAAGGGAAATTAAAGGGGAATTAAAATTTAGGAATAAACTAGTTATGATTAGGATATCGGTATATAATTCAGTATACCATCGTGGATTTCATTAAACTTAAGCGTATAGAAATTTATCACAATATAATTCTGTAGAAAAAACCAGTTTAAAAGCCCTCACCTCACACTCTCGTGGTTATTGGTTTGGACTATATATTTAAGTCAATATGTATGCTCTCGCTAGCCTATACGAGTTTAAAAATAATTTTTGAAAACTAATAAGTCCTAATTAACTTTAAAGCGCTCTCGCTGTTTTTAAAACTAATGCTCGATTTCAGCTATCTAGGTAAAATCTCACACTCTCGTGGTCTTGACCTTAACCTTTGTTACCTTTTTACTCTCGTAATAAAAGTTGGTTTTAAATTAAGAAATCGAAGCCAGAAAATAAGTTGATTTATAATTTTAGCTTAGAAATATTTAATCCATTCCGGTTACTCAATTACATACCGATAAAATCGGTTTAGCTCAACATACTAATTAAAATAGACATGAATACGAATAAACAATTAAATCTAAACTCAGACATGATAAAAGAAAAAAAATTGCTATAAATTGAAATGATAAAAACCTGGTAAATGCGGTCTAAGCAATTCCTCCTCAGATCGGCAGGCTTTTTGCTTGAATAAATTTAAACAACAAAATGATGAAGGCAGGAAACAAAAACTTAAACTAAGGTGCAATAGTTCCTCAATGTGAGAAACTATTACTTTATTCGGTGGTAATAGGGGACAAGGAAACGGTAAAGGAAACTAAGCAAAACAAAAATAAAATTTTGGAAATAATTCTTCAGCAATACAGCACTTTAGAAAAGAAAATGGACCATCCTTTGTTCTTGGAATCCTTCGCATATATATAGCCTCCGCTATGGCAGTGGTTGGAGAAAATGTAGGGACACCACTTTAGCAGTTATTTCGTTTGGGACCTAGAAATCCTCGGAGGAAAAGTGATCGTGCAATAACTGAATTTGAAGCTTCGTGACCAAGTATGTACTTAACGTGTAATTTCTGTTTTTGATTTCATGACGATCGTGAAAGGGTTGTGACGAGCGTGATGTATTTTAAGTCCATGACGATCGTGAGGGAGCTGTGACGGTCGTCACACCAGCAAAATATGGTTTATGCAATTTTCTGTTCTTTTCTGCTCTTTTCTTGCTTGTTCTACTTCTTTTCTACACTTTGCATACTTTTGACTTGGAAATTGAAATGCCTGCGAAAACACTCAAATATTCTCGGAATAATTGGAGATTAGACAGAAATGGAATACGATTTTAACATAAATCAAAGTAAAAATACGATATGTTTTCGTGTTATCATACGCTCAGAGATGGCATGAAATTGCCGCTCAGATTTGTCGACCTCTTGAGGAAAAAGAGATGACAAAGATCTTCTTGAAAACCTTAAGCTCATTTTACTACGACAGAATGGTTGCCAGTGCGCCCAGCGACTTCACCGAGATGGTGGGCATGGGAGTTCGTCTTGAGGAAGCAGTCTGAGAAGGACGTTTAGTTAAAGACGCTGGATCATCAAGTATTACAAAATGATACGATAGTGCACTCCCTAAGAAAAAAGATCAAGATATTGGGAATATCTCTCTCGGAAAGAAAAGGCGACGGTACCAACCAGTAGCAGCTGTAACTCCTACTATCAACCCTGCGCCTATTCCTACGTATCAACCTCAGGTTGCTCAGAGCCAACCGATTCAACAAAAATTTCAGCAAAGGACACAACAGCTTCTTCAGAAGGCTCGTCCTCCATATAACAACAATCGTACGACACGACCTCCGGGTTCGACCCTATACCAATGTTGTACGCAAAATTGTTTCCACTCTTACTGGTCAAGGGGCATGTCCAAACCAGATCTCCTCTTACAATACCGAAAAATATGCCTTTTTGGTTCAAAGCGGATCAGACTTGCCCTTACCATTAAGGAGGACTAGGGCATAACATAGAAAACTGTCTCAGTTTCAAATCCGATGTGCAAAAGCTTGTTAGGAGCGAGGTCTTATTCTTCAAAGATATGAATCGTAATGTTCTCATGAACCCGTTGCCTCACCACGAAAAAGCTATGGTAAATTTGATAGAGGGAGAGTCCAATAACAGGTATCAAATTCATGATGTACTCTTATTAAGGGTCAACTTGGTCAAGATGCATTGTAGACAAAGTGGATACGGCCATGTGCCACCTCATAATTATCACTAGTGTGATACTGATCTAAAAACAATCAAGGATGTTCTGTGGGGCAATCAGCTCTACAGGAACAATTGGATCTCGGATAGATCCAAGAGCATCGAGTTCGTGGAGTTAACATGACTTGTGAAAATTCCAACATCATTCAGAACCACGACATCCGTGCAATGAATGTCAACTTAGTGGCAATGAACTCAAGGCAAAGCCAGTATCATAATCTACCGCAGCACGATTACAATTCCTGTCTGATTTGCTCGGTAAACAAACATGGATGCTCTTTTGTACAAGAGGTCCTCCAGCGTCAGATGGATCTTGGGTGGATCCAGGACTACCATGATAGAAATCCTTATCAGATCAACATGATTCCAATCTTCGATATTCATTTGATGAATACCAGCTTGGTGGAGTTACACGCCAGATAGGTCCACCTCGGTTTTCTCACTTCACATGATTATTTGAGTTGTAAAGTATGTTGCGAGAGTAACCAAGAGTACGCTCTCATTCAAAGAACTTTACAACACTTGTTAAACCACTGACGGCTTCCGATCTATATGGATGAAGACACACAACAAATCAGTGTGACAAACGGAAACCCTACTAGGCATCAAAGTCAGGATGTCCGATCTATGGAAATAGACCTGGTAAAGTTACACTGCATTCAAAGCGGACGTGGCCAGGTGCCACCGCATAACTACGAGCGCTGTAAAGTCTGCTCGGAAAATAATCAAGGATGTTACCTTGTACGAGCAGCCCTTCAAAGTCAGTTGGCTCCCAAGGAGATTCAACCGTGTCCAAGTTCTGGATCAATCAGTTGGACGCCAGACTATTTCGTTGATCAGATTAAGGATGTTGTCGTGATATTTGATCATGAAAGGACCAAAGATGTTTGCACCATCATCCTTCTACTTGACGAATCAAAGGTTCTTAACCAGGAATTGATTGAAGTTACTTACGACAGTTAGAAAAATCAGAAGGCCCTTGTAGTTATCTACCTACCGGGACTGTTAGTGTATGAATCAACTAAGGCGATCCCTTACAAATACGGTGCAACAACAATTGAGAATGGAAAGGAAATTTCATTACCCTCCGTCGTGAATATTGCAGACATCAATCGAGTAACACAGAGCGGTTGAATATTCAACAGAGGAGTTAGAGAACCTAATAGAGAAATGGAACCTCATAGAGAAATGGAACCTCACATAGAAGTTCCTAATCCACCAGTCGGTCAATCCAGTGATCCCGACCTTTCAAAGAATGATGATGAGATGCTGAAGCTCATCCAGAGGAGCGAATACAACATTGTTAATCAATTGTTACAAACTCCTTCAAAGATCTCAGTGTTATCGTTTTTGCTCAGTTCCGAAGCCCACAGAGAGGCTCCACAGAAAGTCTTAGAACAGGCCTTTGTGGAACAGGATGTGTCAATACGACAGTTCAATAGCATCATCTCTAACATCACTTCCTGCAACAACTTGGGGTTTAGTGATAAGGAATTGCCAGAAGAAGTCAAAAGCCACAACATGGCGCTCAATATCATAGTCAACTGCCAGGACGATGCCTTAGCCAGCGTAATGGTAGATATCGGATCGGCTCTCAACGTCATGCCGAAGTCCACTCTAATGCGACTATCATTCAAAGGATCTCCGATGAGAGGCAGTGTGGTTGTCGTCAAAGCATTTGAAGGGTCCAGAAAAAGAGTTATCGGCGAAGTCGACCTTCCCATAACTATCGGTCCTCATACTTTCCTAGTCACTTTCCAGGTCATGGACATCCGGGCAATATACAATTGCTTATTAGGAAGACCTTGGATACACCAGGCAGGGGAAGTCACTTCGAAACTTCACCAGAAGTTGAAGTTCGTCAAGAATGACTAACTCGTCACGGTGTGCGGAGAGCATGCCTTGCTCGTGAGTAACCTTTCATTGTCCACTAGTGTAGAACCCGAGGAGGTTATTGGAACTCAGTTCCATGCACTTTCGATGAGCAATGAGAATCAATCAGAAAAAGGAACATCGATTTCCTCGTACAAAGATATTCTCAAAGTAATCAAGAGTAACAATGCAAAGGGATGGGGACAGCTTGTCATTCCTACTGATAATAAAACAAAGAAGGGTCTTCGTTTTTCTGTAACCTGTACCCAGACAACTGCTAACGATGAAAGTCTTCATCCCATTCATAAATTCTTCCATAGTGGAGGTTTCCTTCACCTAGTGTCTCAAGAAGTACATACCATCAACGAGGGAGATTCCTCCAACACAGATGAGGAATGGAAGTCCTATCTTAACGAGGACGGTTATATGTCTCAGGAAGAGGTGCCTATGCCATTTTTCTATCCCGCACAGAGTCTGAGATTTATACCGAGGTTAGACGTCAAAATGATATACGGAGATTGTGATCCGGAAGGATGTCGTGCTCTGCCAAATTCATTAGAGGGAGACACACCGATGAAATACAACTTTGAGCACGACTACTATGGCCCGATGGATGGTCTGCCTATCTGGCAGCCGTACCCAGGAGACTTGGGGCAAGAAAATCAGCCGAACAATGAAAATCAGCTGAGCGTCATTGGAAAAAATACCTGCGTCCCCACCATGTCATGGGATCAACACTCAGGTCATTCAGAAAATGTCCAGCACGACGATGAATCTGCAAAGTTTATAGGACTAGAATTCATTAACTATGCTTTTCCCGAGGTCAACGTCATCGAAAGGGATTACTCCTCCAGTTCCAAAGACATGTGGGACACCTTGGGACAACCGAGTGGCAAATACGACTTCATGGTCAAATACACTGCTCCTAAAAGCTCTTGTATCAGGTTCGAGGACATCCAGCCAACTGCATGGGGAGATACACCTGAGAGCACAAATACTATGCAAAATACAACTGAGGAATCCTCCTACAACAACTCTGCCTGGGAGACAGATTCCAATGATCATGCTCCACCAGAAATCAGCGTTATTCTGGAGATAAATCAAGAAAGAAGGTACCAGACTTTGTGATTCACTGGAGAGTTCGCCGCCAATGGGTTGCTGTCGATGTTTCGAAGATCGTTCATAAGTCAAAGTAATTGTCGTCTTTATCTTAACCTTTCACCCTGCCCAGGTGAAACAGATGTTTTGATAGGGCCCACTTTCTGTAAATATCCCACTTTGCTTCGCCCAAAGTGACAGAGTTTTGTTTTATAGGGCTGTAGTTTCAAGAATCGACAAAATCTTAAATAAATAAACATCGTTATGTAATTTACGCATTAATTGCTGTTTTCTCTTTTTGTTTTTTCAGAAAATGGTGATCCTAAAAAACAACAAATAATAAAAACAAGCAGTAAAAAAAATACACTGCACACACTCTTTCATTTCTCTCTATCTCTTCTTAACACAAATCATCATGTCATGCAGATTGCCTGTTTTAAACCCCATTGAAACGTACGATCTGATGCCCTCTCCCAACTTTGAATTCCCGGTATTTGAGGCTGAAGAAGAAGATGACGAAGAAATTCCAGAAGAGATCTCCCGATTACTCAGACAAGAGGAAAGGTCCTTAAACCTCATAAAGAGCCATTGGAACCGGTCAACTTGGGCTCAAAGGAAGAGAGAAAAGAAGTCAAGATTAGGGCCCTACTCAGTCCAACTGTCAAAGAAAGTTTGATAAAGCTTCTCAAAGAATTTCCCGATGTATTCGCTTGGTCCTATCAGGACTTGCCAGGGTCTGATACCAGCATCGTGGAACATCATCTACCGTTAAGATCAGAATATCGACCAGTAAAATAGAGGTTGAGACAGACTCATCTAGACATGGCCATCAAAATCAAAGAGGAAGTACATAAATAGATTGACGCGGGTTTCCTCACCACATCAGAATACCCTCAATGGTTAGCCAACATCATACCAGTTCCAAAAAAGGACAGAAAGGTCAGAATGTGTGTGGATTACAGAGATCTAAACAAGGCTAGTCCAAAGGATGATTTTCCTTTACCACGCATTGACATGCTGGTTGACAGTACATCAAAGGTCAAAGTTTTCTCCTTCATGGATGGATTCTCAGGTTATAATCAAATAAAAATGGCGCCAAAAGACATGGATAAAACTTCCTTCATCACCCCATGGGGCACCTTTTGTTACAAGGTAATGTCGTTCGGTTTGAAGAACGCAGGGGCAACCTATCAAAGGGCCATGACTATTCTGTTTCATGACATGATACACAAGGAAATCGAGGTATATGTCGATGACATGATTGCCAAATCTAGAATAGAGGAGGAGCATGTGACCCACATGTCAAAGTTATTCGAGCAATTCAAAAAGTACAAACTCTGCTTGAATCCCAACAAGTGCACCTTCGGTGTCCGCTCAGGAAAACCCTTAGGGTTCATCGCCAGCCAGAAAGGAATTGAGGTAGATCTTCGCCAGTATATGATTCATCACACTACTTGGTTAATCTCATAAATGGATCCAATCAAGTATGTCTTTGAAAAACCTGCTCTTACGGGAAGGATTGCCCATTGGAAGATGTTGTTATCAGAATATGACATCGAGTACCATGCTCAGGAAGCCATTAAGGGAAGTGTTTTAGCCGTTCATTTGGCTAATCAACCGATTAACGATCAGGAATCCGTCAGATTTGACTTCCTAGACGAAGATGTCATGTACTTAAAAATGAAAGATTGCGATGAACCACTACCCAGTGAAGGGCTAGAACCAGGTTCTCAATGGGGACTAATCTTTGATGGAGCTATCAATCAATATGGAAATGGAATTGGGGCAATCATCATAACACCTCAGGGTACCCACATTCCTTTCACTGCTAGAATTACGTTCAAGTGCACAAACAACGAGGCCGAATACAAAGCTTGTATCATGGGTCTCGAAGAAGCGATCGACTTAAGGATCAAGGACTTGGACGTATATGGCGACTCAGCCCTGGTTATTAATCAGATCAAAGGAGATTGGAACACATACCAGTCAAGACTGATTCCTTAAAAAGATTACGCGAGAAGGTTGTTACCCTTCTTCAACAGAATCGAGTTTCATCATATCCCCCGTGAAGAGAATCACATGGCTGATGCATTAGCCATTCTCTCTTCCATGATTAGTGTAGGTCAATGGAATGAAATACCTAAGATCGACATAATGCGTCTTGAACGGCCCGCTTACATATTCATAATTGAAGCAGTCATAGACAACAAACCTTGGTACCACGATATCAAATGCTTCCTTCAGAAACAAAAGTATCTACCTAGGGCATTCAGGAAGGACAGAAAGACCCTCAGAAGGTTGGCAGGCTGCTTTTTTCTGAGCGGCGATACACTCTATAAGAGAAACTTTGACATGGTCTTGCTCCGATGTGTAGACAAACTAGAAGTAGACATGCTGATGAAGGAAATTCACGAAGGATCCTTTGTCACTCATGCCAATGGACACACAATGGGGAGAAAAATTCTAAGAGCAGGGTACTACTGGTTGACCATGGAATCCGACTGCCACAAGTACATGAGGAGATGTCACAAGTGTCAGATATACTCAGACAAGATCCATGTACCGTCAATGCATCTCAAAATTCTTTCTTCCCCATGGCCTTTTTTCATATGGGGAATCGACAAGATTGGCATGATTGAACCCAAAGCTTCAAACGGACATCGGTTCATTCTAGTAGCCATTGACTACTTCACCAAGTGGGTCGAAGCAGCGTCGTATGCCAATGTGACCCGACAAGTAGTGGTCCGATTCATCAAAAACAATCTCATTTGCCGTTATGTTGTTCCAAGCCAGATCATTACCAATAATGGACCTAACTTGAACAATAAAATGATGAAAGAGTTGTGCGCAGAGTTCAAGATCGAACACCATAACTCATCTCCCTACCGACCGAAGATGAACGGAGCGGTAGAAGCGACTAATAAGAATCAAGAAGATCGTTCAAAAGATGGTTATAACCTACAAAAACTGGCACGAGATGTTACCCTTTGCTCTTCACGGTTATCACACATCTGTCCACACTTCAACAGGGGCAACCCTTTTCTCTCTAGTATATGGCATGGAGGCAGTGCCCCCCATAGAAGTAGAGATCCCATCGCTCCGGGTATTGATGGAAGTTAAGTTAACAGAAGCTGAATGGTGTCAAAGCAGACACGATGAATTGAATTTGATCGAAGAAAAGCGAATAACGACACTATGCCATGGTCAGCTATATCAACAAAGAATGAAGAAGGCGTTTGAAAAAAAGGTTCGACCTCACGTCTTCAGGAAAGGAGACCTTGTGCTCAAGAAGATACAATCATTTCTCACTGATTCCCGAGGCAAATGGACTCCGAATTATGGGGCCCTTATGTGGTCAAGAAAGCCTTCTCAGGCGGTGCCTTGACACTCGCAACCATGGACGGAGAGGAATTTGCCTACCCCACGAATTTTGATGTAGTCAAGAAATACTTCGCCTAAAAAAACGTCTCGGTGGATTGAAAACCCGAAAGGGCGGTCCACGCAAATATTAGAGACATAATCAAATATCTTCCCAGTAGATTGGAAATCTCAGAGTAAAATCCAGGCAAAAATTAGGGATAATGGCAAGTAACTATGTATGACAAGGTTGAATCCCTCAGCAGTCATGCCATCCATCAGGAAAACTCCATTCAAGGTCATCTTCGACCGAAGCTCAGGATGTCTATAATTCAAAGTTGGTAGAAGGATAGTGGTCGTTATGTTTCAATGTAGCCCTTTTCCCTTAAATTACCATTTTCTAACTTTGTAAATACTCCATGGAATCACGCGCTTGGCTGATTTCCATCCTATCAATAAAATTTGAGCCCTAGTGCTTTTGTTTGCAATTCTTATTTGTTTTAGCTTTACAGAAAGACGTTTTAACATGATTAACGATTCTTGAAATAAAGCAAAAATGAATTTTACTTGTTAAAATTTTTCTGCTTTTTGAAATAAGGTGGCAATTTCTTTTCACTATTGAACATCGAAAGAACAACGATCGCTACTCCAGAAGTAATCGAGCTTCAAAGTACAGAATCCAAGTACTCCTTATAAACTAGTGCACCTGAATGAAGGATCAACTGTGTCAGAGGCCGTGTTTCCTCTGACACCCACGACAGAGTTCTTATCTCTTAAGTCCGACCAGCGGAGTTCCCCACGGGGACTATCTCTCCTAAGCAAGGAGAATTTGCTATTTTTAACCCAGTGGTACCTCTTCGTCCCCCGCAGTGGCCGAGTATCCAGTCGTGTTCAACCGTTAGTCTGTATGTTGTGTCAGTTTTGTCAGCATATACATACATACATCATGCATTATTCATTCATTCATATTCATATTGTGTCACTATCACTCTAGTCGGTCTTGTTCCCAGGTGATAAAAGTCCTCTCAATAGAGTTGTCAGCTCTTTCCTCGTCAGGAAGTGAATCATCTAAACGATCTCTCCTCCAGTTTATTTCTGGATTGAAGGTGGTTCTTTGACCACTTTGATAACTTGAACCTCTGAAAAGCCAGAGAGTTTCCGACAAACATCACTCTTCGCAATTGAAGATGATATCTTCGCTTTCCCGGATTCAGGAAAATCCCCAGAGAAAGCCTCTTAATTAGAGATTCGGCAGTACAGCAGTTTTTCTCTGAAAAATTTGCTGACAAAAAGGTCATCGGCACCTCAAAATTGGATCACACCATATGGGATTTCTCCGAAAAGATCCCGAGAAAAGTATGATGTAGTAACCCCAAGCGAAAGCAGTCTCTCAAGAGACTCGTTTTCCCCCAATAGAGTCAACGAATGGCATCTCCAATAGAGAAGTTTGTACACCTCTACAACTCAGACAGATGGGTTCCCCAGCAAGTCTGACATCAAATCTTTTTCCATCAAAAGGCATCTCCCCAGGAAAATTCGGCGAGAAGTTTGAGGAAAACTGCTACGAACAGCGTCCCGTGTCAAGAAAGTTTATTGACAAAAGAAACTGAGACCAATTCCTTGGCTGAAGGCCAGGATCGAGGGGAAGTTTATATAAAAAACTGAGACCAGTTCCTTGGCTGAAGACCAGGATTGAGGGGAAGTTCATTTCAGCAATTGAGACCAGTTCCTTGGTAGGAAACCATGATCGAGGGGAAGTCTATTTCAGCAACTAAGACCAATTCCTTGGTAGGAAACCAGGATCGAGAGGAAGTTTATTTCAGCAACTAAGACCAGTTCCTTGGTAGGAAACCACGATCGAGGGGAAGTTTATTTTCAAAAGAAAACTGAGACCACTTCCTTGGTAGGAAACCAGGATCGAGGGGAAGTATTACCTTTTCTAAGCGTCATCGCTTAGCAAAAGAAGATGAATGCGTAAGCTACCATTCATAACCACCATCAAAATTTAGGGTATTCCGATATTTAATCCTCTTGCACCCCGAATGCCAGAATACCTTCGCCATTCATAACTTCGGGTCCAAGAAGATTAAATAGGGGCATCTATCATACCCAAAATTTTGACCACTAAGATTCCTATCATTATGCAAATCATCATTACAATATGGATGAACCATCATACCTCATTAGTCTCCCCAAAGATGGGTGAGCATCCACTACAATCAAACTTTGGGTTTCAAGCCCTCTCAGAGCTCTTAGACAAAGGATCAATCAAGGAATGAAATGTTCTTCAACTTGTATAAACCTCTCAAACATCCACAATGGATCAAGAGGACTCCCACATCAAGGATCAAGCACAAGGCTGCAACATTCCAAGTGGATTAAGCCTCAAGATCGCCAGTGTCACCAAATTAGGTTTTTGGTCGACCAGGGCCTCCAGATGGAAATTTTCCTCAGGGCATGAGTCAATGCTTCAAAGCATAACCCAAGATACTCCAAGGGACCTCATAAACCCCATCATTAAGTCAATTTAACCTCAGGGGATGCATTTATAAAAAATCAGGAATTAAGGTTTCTTGACCTAATTCACCCCTAAGTTGACTTTTGGGACGAAACATGAGCCAAGACCTCAAGACATGATTTGAGGGTCCCTATTAAACCATATTGATCCATTTGCAACAATGGATTGATCCAAGAAGCTTGATGCACAAGTTTCAATTTCATCTGAACCACGGTTAGGGTTTTTGAAGAAAAAGTCAACTGTGCCTTTGACTTTTGACCAAGACATTCTCCCAAGCCCTGGGACATGATTCAATACACCATATAACACCTATGAAATCAATCCATCAAGTTTGATTTAGGTTAAGGACTTGATTTCATAGAGGATCGCACAGTTTGGAATTCATCTGATAAAAAGTCAACTGTGCCCAAAAGTCAAAGTTTGACTTTTTGATTTTTTGATCAATTATGCTCCCCTAACCCTAAAATGATGTTAATGTGTGATTGGAGTCATCTTTCATCAAGAAAAACAAAGAAAAGTGAGATAACTTGTAAAAGGGGTAACCATAAAAAAATTAGAAATTTTCTAAGTTATGGAACAAAGTGGCTACGGTACCAACTTCCAAGGATCATAACTTGAGATCCAAGCAACCATTTGGGCTCATCCAAAGATAGATTTGTAGCTCTCAAGGCATACTTTAAAAGTGTCAACTACACCTCATTCCAATTCATCATGGATTTTGAGTTATGGTTGGATCAAAATGGTTGAAAACATGAAATGTCACTTTTTCCAACACTTAGTGAAATTTTCACTAAGTCAGAATCTGTTTCACTTTTTCCAAAATGTAAGGGCATTTTCCACTTGGATCCAAAAAGTGTCAAGACAAACTATGATCACACACATGTTATATCATATGAGAGCTTTCCAAAATGACCAAGAACCCCATGAAATTTTACTTGAGCTAAGAGTTATGACAGCTGCAACATGCCTTGCTGCAACTGTCATGGCAAGGCAGAATTTTGCACTTTTACTCGATTTGGCAAGATCAGATAATTCCAAGCCTTGTTATCATTTTGGACACATCTAAGGATCAAATCCAAGGGGGATGATCTGATCTCCAAGCCTCCAAAGTCTTTGGAACTAAAAATAGCATGCCAAACCTAAAAACCCTAAAGAGGGGACAAGACTCTAATTTTGTTTTGGAGAATTCAATGGATGCACCAAGGTGGCATGTACTGAGCCATTTCTAACTGAATGAGTCAAGGATGATCTCTGAACTAGGGAACCAAAGGCTTGTGCCCTAACCTCTAGTCAATGGCTAGAGGAGACTTGGATTCCTATTGATCAACATTTGCCAAACCTCTGCAGCAGTTGCCATTCACTATTGCAGCCAAAATAAACTTGCTATACTATAAATAGATCTCATTTGTGCTCAGTTTAAGTACACCAAAGCACTACAACACTTGCTTTCCTCAAAATCTCTTTCTCTAGGCAAAAATGCCTTCTTTAGAAAGGTAACTCTGAGTTTTTGAGTTAGAGAGCAATTCCATCATAGCTCATGATCCAAACACATCTAATATGTCATATCTAAGCTGTCCAAACTCTCACAAGTGACCTGTAACACCAAAATCACAAAGTCCCCTCTCAAAACCTCAAAATAGGACTTTTTTGCATTTTTCATGCCATGTCTTGATTCAGTCACTTTCAAAACCAGATAAAGCCTCAAACACACTCCAAATATCATCCTTGAACTGTCCCAAATGGTTCCCCACATCTGGAACACCATTTGAGAGAGTTGCTATTTTGGTCACTTTTGCCCCTTTTGCAAGAAAGGGCCAGTTTCCATTCCTGTGGTTTCCGACTGATTCCAATCATCATAAAAGCTTCTAAGGGATCATTTGATAATGTTCGAAGCATCAAAACATTTCTGGAACAAGGCACTTGACAGATTGCCCAAAAAGCTCCCAAAGAGGTAAGCATCTCAACTTGAACTCTTTAAAATATGCATTGCTTTGAAGTCCACTGATCATACACATCTCATACATGTTATATATGTTGTGTTTGGACCAATTCATCATGTGATTCATGCTTGTACCATGAGGTAGCAAAGAAAATGAAAATGGAAGCCTACTTCAAAACCACTATCGGTTTTAGAATGGGGACCTCATTTGAGAAAACCACCACCACCATTGGATTCCTTGTGAAATTCTAGGCAGGATAGACCTAAATTTTGTCCCAATCCATGGAGAAATGAGAAAGTTACAAGCTTCACGTTTTTGGCCAAAATCCTTGCCTTGCCTTGCCTTGCCTTGGCCAGGCCAAAAACAAGGCAAGCCTTATATATTTATGGCTGGGGTTTAATAAACGGATGTATCACCACCCCACTGATAGGACGCGCACACTGCACACAAGAGGTCTGGGGTTCGAATCCCCCTCGCCCCAGATCCTCTTTTTTACCACTTTTTCATATTTTATTATTTTTCTTATTATTTTTAATGATTTGAAAAATTAATAACTCCCTCAATTTTAATTATTTTTTATTGGTTCTTTTTGCAAAAAATCACAAAAATGTTGAAATATTTTATTCCACAAAAAAATCAAATTTATATTATTTATTTAATATAGTTGGTATTTTTATGAATAAATTCATTTTTAATTATTTTAAAACATTTTAAAAGTGAATATTCATCTTGAAAATCAAAACCAAATGAGTTTTAATTCATCTTGTGATTAAAACCTCATTTTTCAAACCTTAACCAAAAATCACAAGTTGTTTATTCAAGCTTATTTGATATTTTATCATTTTTTATTGATTTTCTTTGAGAATTCACTTTTAAAAATGATGAAATTAGGGTTTTGATCGATTCCACCCTCATCAATCATTTTCAAACACTCATGGGCCTCTATTAGAGTGTAAGACCTATCCCCTTTGTAAATAGACCACTTTTTGGGCCTCAGTCATTGTATAAGTCCCACAGTATTTTCAAAAAGCAATAGCGCGATCGTCGCCTTTTTAACAAAACCAATTGGGCCTCACCTCGAGCTATAAGTCCCATTGCTTTTCAAAAACAAAATCTTTGGGCCTCTAATAGAGTGTAAGACCCAATCCCCTTTTAACCAAAAACTTTTTGGTCAGACATGTATAAGTCCCTCTGCGTTAAAAGAAAAATCTCGGAGCAATCGTCAGTTTAAAAATCAAATCATCTTGGCCTACCCTCATGTTGTAAGCCCCATTTCTTTTCTTTTCAAAATCTTTGGGCCTTTAGTAGAGTGTAAGACCCATCCCCTTGTACATAAAAACTTTTTGGGCCTCATGTATTATATAAGTCCCTCTGTACAGTTTTTAAAAACAACAGTACGATCATCGTTAAACCTTGGGCCTCTCCTTGAGCTGTAAGCCCCAACAATATTTTCAAAGCACTTTCTCCTTTGATTTTGAATTCAAATATATGTTGTTATCAAAACATTCTTTGTTGAACAACTAACCAAACAGTATGGAAGCTCTACAACTGGTAAGTGTTTATCCGCTTTCATTTACCGCTTTCCTATGTATATAAACTGTATTGTGGGGCTGCTTCACTGTAAGTCTTCTTTCACATCCTTTTATATACTTGTCACATATCCACTATGTAATACAAGTATAGTTATTTAGAGTTTTCCCCGGCAACTACGTCTAGCACTAGGTAAAGCCCAGTTGGTCACTCTTAAATATAAACAAAACTAGATCCCCTATAGGATTCTAGATACAGTTTTCCCTCCTCTTGGGGTTAAACAATATGGAACAAAGAGAAAGGCAGTATTCTCGGTGAACCTTTTCTCAGAATGTCACCCTTAGAAATTGTTAAAGAAACTCTAACTCCCCAGAGATGATCTTTTCTCCATGAATGGCATCTCTTGAGTTTATTCCAAATCCTCAAACTTTCCTGGAATGATCTCTTCTCGGTGAATTGCATTTCTTGAACTTCTCTTGGTTTGGGGACCCACAGGCTTCCTAAAAGCATCCCCGCCTCCTCTTGGGCATTGTACAAGGACCCTTCAGCTTCGTAGGAGTTCTCATGCCTTATCTTGGGCTGAATACAAGGACCCTGACGACCTCTTATAGGTATAAGACAAAAATTAGTCATTCATTGCTAGAGCAGTCTTTCCCGCGTCAAAACTCTGGCCATTGTAGGGTTGATACTCATCCCTTAATGCCCGTGCCTCCTCTTGGGCATTGTACAAAAGATAAAACTCTAGACTTGGACAGTCTAAACCTCTTGAGTCTCAAAGAAATTCTCAAGTTCCTTTCAAACATAGGAAGAAACACCGATCACTCTGAAACCCGGTCTCTCTCATGAGAGTTCCCCACACTTGGACCCACTTCAGGATCTCAATAATCCTCAGCATTAAGACAGCCTCCTCTTGGGCTTTGTACAAATGATTCTCCCCAGTGGAGCTAACCTTTTTAGACTCTCTTGTTGAGTCAACTTTTAGCCTCCAGCTCGGGCTTCGTACGAGATAGAAAAACACTCTCTTATTGAGTATAAAAGATTCTCTTGTTGAGTCAACTTTTAGCCTCCGTCTTGAGCTTTGTACAACACAGATAGTAAAACACTCTCTTGCTAAGTATAAAAGACTCTCTTGTTGAGTCAAACCCTTTTTAGCCTCCGTCTTGGGCTTTATACAATACATAGAAAAACACTCTCTTGTTGAGTATAAAAGATTCTCTTTTTGAGTCAATCTCCTTTTAGCCTCAATCTCGGGCTTCGTACGAGACCACAAATCACTCTCTTGTTGAGTATAAGAGACTCTCTTCTAAAGTCAATCAACCTTCAGACTCTCTTGTTAAGTCAAACCCTTTCAGCCTCCATCTTGGGCTTTATACAAGATACATTCTCCCCAACGGAGTCAAAATCCCTATTAGCCTCAATCTTGGGCTTTGTACAAGACAGAAAGAACATTTTCCTTCGGAAAAGTCAAACTTCTAGCCTCCTCTTAGGCTTTGTATAAAGAAAACCTCAACCTTTTAGCATCAAATTTGTGCCTTGCTCACAGCATATAAACATCAACAACTCCTCTTTAGAGATGACAAAATCTCTCTCCCCCAAAACCCTTTAGCTTCACATCTTGGGCTTTGAACAAGATACAAACCACCTTTAGCTTCATGTCTTGGGCTTTGAATAAGACACCAAAACAATCTCTTTCCTCCCATTCCATAGAATAGGAGGAACTACGATCGCTCTGATTTCCTTGTTTTGGGAATACGTAGGCATAAGATTGCAAAAATATTAGGGAGCACACTAATAAAAAAACCAAAATTCCGTACCTTCATACTTCAATAAAAAAGCATCAGACCTAACACCTTACCAATAGCCTAGACACTGTTTTTAACCAAATAAACCAAAAAAAGAACCCCCCTATTTTGATAGCATCTATAAACCAACAGTTTTGACTGTTCAACCTCAGTTTGCAAGCAGGGTTAATTGGAGACATCTATTTCCCTTCCTTAATCAGCTTCATGGGATAAAAAATGAATCGAACTGTAGTACCAAATCGATAGTGATTCGAAACCTCAAAAATCGCGCTACAACCGGATCAACTCTAAATGTGATGCCGAAGTCTACATTGATGCGATTATCATACCGAGGATCTCTGATGAGAGCCAGTGAGATCACCGTCAAGGCATTTGACGGATCCCGAAAAATAGTTATCGGCGAAGTCGACCTTCCCATAACTATCAGTCCTCACACCTTCCAAGTCACTTTCTAGGTCATGGACATCTGGGCAACATACAGTTGCTTGTTAGGAGGACCTTGGATACACGAGGCGGGGGAAGTCACTTCGGCACTTCACCAAAAGCTGAAGTTCATAAAAAATTGCCAACTCGTCACGGTCTGCGGAGAGCAAGCCTTGCTCGTGAGTAACTTATCATCATCCACTTGTGTAGAACCAGAGGAGGTTTTCGGAACCCAGTTCCAAGCACTTTCGATGAACAATGACAACCAATCAGAAAGAGAAACCTCGATTTCCTTGTACAAAGATGCTCTCGAAGTAATCAAAAGCAACAATGCGAAAGGATAGGGACAACTTATCATTCCTACTAATAACAAAGAGAAGAAAGGTCTTGGTTTTTCCTTAACCTGTACCCAGACTACAGCTAACGGTGAAAGTTTTCATCCCATTCAGGACTTCTTCCACAGTGGAGGTTTCTTCACCCAGTGTCTCAAGAAGTACATACTATCAACGAAGGTGATTCCTCCGATACAGAGGAAGAATGGAAGTCCTATCTTAACGAGGATGGTTATATGTCTCAGGATAAAATGCCTACGCCATTTTGCTATCCCACGCAGAGTCCGAGATTTATACCAAGGTTAGACGTCAAAATGATCTATAGAGATTGCGATCCAGAAGGATGTCGTGCTACACCTAACTCATTAGAGGAGGACACTCTGATGAAAGATAACTTTGACTACTATGGCCCGATGGATGGTCTGCCAATAAGGCAGCCATACCCAGGATACTCGGGGCAAGAGAATCAGCCGAATGATGATTATCAGCTAAGCATCACCGAAAAGAATACATGCGTCCCAACAGAAGCGTGGGATCACTACTCAAGGCATTAAGACAATATCCAGTACAACGATGAATTTGCAAGGATTCCAGGACAAGAGTTCCTTAACTATGATTTTCCCGAGGTCAACGTCATCGAAAGGGATGACTCCTCCAGTTCCAAAGAAGTGTGAGATACCTTAGGACAAACAAGTGGCAAATACGACTTCATGGTCAAGTACACCGCTCCTGAAAGTTCTCGTATCAGGCTCAAAGATATCCAGCCAACTGGATGGGGAGATACACTTGAGAGTACAAATACTATGCAAAATGCAGCTGAAGAATCCTCCTACAACAACTCTGCCTGGGAGACAGATTCCAATGATCCTGCTCCACCAGAAATCAGCGTTATTTCTTAAGAAAAATCAAGAAGGAAAGTACCAGACTTTGTGATTCACCGAGGAGTTCGCCGCCAAAGGGTTACTGTCAACATTCCGAAAGTTGTTCATAAGTTAAAGTAATTTCTGTCTTTATCTTAACTTTTCACCTTGCCCATGTGAAACGGATGTTGTGATAGGGCTCATTTTTTGTAAATATCCCTCTTCACTTTGCCCAAAGCGACAGAGCTTTGTTTTATAGGGCTGTAGTTTCAACAATCGACCAAATCATAAATAAAATAACGTTGTTCTGTAATTTCCGCATTTATTGCTGTTTTCTCTTTCCGCTTTTTCAGAAAATGGTAATCCTAAAAACAACAACAAATAATAAAAACAAGAAGTTATCAGAAAATACACTGTACACACTCTTGCATTCTCTCTATCTCTTCTAAAAATAATTATGACGTCATGCAGATTGCTTGTTTCAAACCCCATTAAAACATACGATTCAATGCCTTCTCCCAACTTTGAATTCCCGGTATTTGAGGCTGAAGAAGAAGATGACAAAGAAATTCCAGAGGAGATCTCCCGATTACTTAGACAAGAGGAAAGGTCCATTAAACCTCACAGAGAGCCGTTGGAAACGGTCAACTTGGGTTCAGAGGAAGAGAGAAAAGAAGTCAAGATTGGGGCACTGTGTCATACCCCAAATTTTGACCACTAAGATTCCCACAATTGTGAAAATCATCATCACAATATGGATGTACTATCATACCTCATCAATCTCCTTAAAGATGGGTAAGCATCCACTACAATCAAAATTAAGGTTTCAAGCCCTCTCAGAGTTCTTAGACAAAGTATCAATCAAGGAATGACATGATCTTCAACTTGTCCAAACTCTCAAACATCCACAAAAGATCAAGAGGACTCCCATTTCAAGGATTAAGCACAAGGCTGCCCCCTTTAAGTGAATCAAGCCTAAAGATCACCAGTGTCACCAAATTAGAGTTTTGGTCGACCAGGGCCTCCATATGGAAATTTTCCTCTAGGCATGAGCCAATGCTTCAAGGCATAACCTATGATGCTCGAAGGGACATCATAAACCCAAGCATCAAGTCAATTTGACCTCAGGGGATGCATACATCAAAAATCAGGTATTGGGATTTCTTGACCTAATAAACCCCTAAGTTGACTTTTGGGACAATTCAAGAGCCAAGACCTCAAGAGAGGATTTGAGGGTCTCTAATGCACTACATTAATCCATTTGCAACAATGGATTGATCCAAAAAGCTTGAGCAACAAGTCTCAATTTCATTAGAGCCACAATTAGGGTTTCGCGAGAAAAGTCAACTGTAGCTTTGACTTTTGACCAGGACATGCTCCCAAACCCTAGGACATTGATCAATATACCCTATAACACCCATGGAACATGTCCATCAAGTTTAATTTAGGTCAAGGACATGATTTACTAAAGGATCGCACAGTTTGGAATTCATCTGATAAAAATTCAACTGTGCACAAAAGTCAACTTTGACTTTTTGAGATTTTTCATAAAAATGGTTTTTTAACCCTAAAATGATGTTAATGTATGATTGGAATCATCATTCATCAAGAAAAATCAAGAAAAGTGGGATAACTTGTAAAAGGGGTAACCGTAAAAACTTAGAAAATTTTCTAAGTTATGAAATAAAGTGGCTAGGGTACCAACTTTGGAGGATCATAACTCCTAAACCACAAGGCCATTTTTTCCCATCCAAAACTTGATTTGTAGATCTCATTACCCTCTACAAAAGCTTAAAACTGACCTCCCTCCAAATTCCCCATGGATTTTGAGTTATGGAATGATCAAAATCACAAAAAGTGAAAATGTCACTTTTTTCCAACACTTAGTGAAATTTTCACTAAGTCAGAATCTGCCTTCACTTTTTCCCAGATGTAGGGGGATTTTTCACTTGGATCCAAAAGGTATCAAAACCAAATATGATCAAATAGTTGTTGTATCATATGAGGGTTTTCCAAAGTGACCAAGAACATCATCAAATTCCACTTGAGCCATGAGATATGACAAGGGCAATATGCCTTGCTGAAAACTGCCAAGGTTAGGCAGAATTTTACACTTTTGCTCGATTTGGCAAGATCGGCTAATTCCAAGCCTTGTCATCATCTTGGACACATCTGAGGATCAAATCTAAAGGGGACAAACACTGAGCCAAGCCTCCAAAGTCCTTGGAACGAAAAGTAGCATGCTAAACCTAAAAATCCCTAAAAGAGGGACAAGACTCCAATGTTGGATTGGAGCATTTAATGGATGCACCAAGGTGGCATGGACTGAGCTTCCTTCAACTGAATTCAGTCAAGGATGATCCAACAACTAGGGAACCAAAGGCCTGTGCTCTAACCTCTAGTCAATGGCTAGAGGAGACTTGAGATTCCATTGGACAACATTGGCCAAACCTCTGCTGCAGCTGCCATTCACTATTGCTTGCAAAATAAACTTGCTCTACTATAAATAGAGCTCATTTATGATCAGTTTGAGTACACCAAAGCCATTAAACAGATGCTTTCCTCAAAATCTCTTCTTTCACTCCAATTTTGCCTTCTAAGGCAAGTCACTATCGGGTTTTGAGTTTGAGAGCTTTTCCAATCAAACCAATCACACACACACACCTCATAAACATTATATAGAAGTGATCCAAACACTTAAACAACATCTGGAACACTGATTTCACAAAATCACCAGCCAGTTGCTCAAGTTCTTGACAGATTTGTAGTTGGGGTACCATCTCAACTTCCAGATCATTTCAATCCATTCCAAGCATCCAGACACACTCCATGGCACCAAGGGAGTCTATCCGGATCATTGGAACCTAGCTGTAACACTTCTAACATAAAACACGATCTCAGCTGCAAGAGGTAAGCATGAGCTCTTCTAACTCTATGATCCATGCAATTTTTGCTGCACAATAATTTGGCCATATGTTCACAATCATGCATGGAATGTTTTCCCTCAATCAATTGCATTGTTTGAATCGTGAGTAGAATTTTTGAACCTTCATGCATAAATTAGGGTTCTTGAGGTTTCTCTTTGATTTCTTATTCCATGTTAAAAATAAATGAAATTAAAGACCATAGACATGATCGTGAGGTTAAAACGAGTAGATTGATATGTAGATTGCATGATATAATCAAGGATTCAGTGAGATTGGATAGAAAACGCAAATCTGTAGAAACAGAGGGTGGCGTGTGTTCTTGCCATGTTCTTGGCGCCCTTTTTCAAATATTTGAATATTTGAATTTTGTGATTTTATTTAATTGATTCAAAAATTAATTTCTCTCTGAGTTTTAATGATTTTGAGTTGATTCTTTTTTCAATAATTCACAAAAATGTTAAAATATTTTATTTTACCAAAAAATCCCAAAAATATTATTTATTTCGTATAATTGATATTTTTGCAAAGAATTAATATTTTTATTGTTTTTGACATTTCAAATATTTTTTCCTTCTTGATTGTGTAAATTTTAATGATTTCTAATCATTTTGTAGGTCAAAACATGATTTTTGAAACATTAATCCAAGATCATAATTTGTTTTCCACATATTAAACCCTTTTGATCATTTTAATTGAATTTTATTCAATTAAAATATATTTTGGGGAACAAATTAGGGTTTTGATTAATTCAACCCTCACAAATCATTTTCAAACACTCACGGGCCTCTATTAGAGTGTAAGACCCAACCCTTTGTAAATACAAACAATTTTTGGGCCTCAAATGTTGTATAAGTCCCATTGTATTTCAAAAATTCGGCGCGATCACCGCCCGTTTAAAACAATCATCTGGGCCTCTCCTCGAGCTATAAGACCCATTCAAAAAAAATTTGGGCCTCTAATAGAGTGTAAGACCCAATCCCCTTTTAACCAAAATAATTTTGGGCCTCAGACATTGTATAAGTCCCTTTGCGTTAAAAGAAAACCTCGGCACGATCGCCAGTTAAAAAAATCAACCCTGGGCCTACCCTCGTGTTATAAGCCTCATTTCTTTTCTTTAAACACTTGGGCCTCTTGAGAGAGTGTAAGACCCATCCCTTTGTACAGAAAACCTTTCTTGGGCCTCAGTCACTTGAATAAGTCCCTGTACAAATTCAAAACCACAGTGCAATCACCAATAAACCTTGGGCCTCCCCTTGAGCTGTAAGCCCCAACATCTTTTCAAAGCACTTTCTCCTTTGATTTTGTATATAATATTGTTATCAAAGCTTTCTTTGTTGAACAACTAACCAAACAACATGGAAGCTCTACAACCGAGTAAGTGTTTATATGCTTTCATTTACCGCTTTCATATACATATAACTGTATTGTGGGGCTGTTTCACTGTAAGTCTTCTTTCATAAACTCATATCAATTGTGTAATACTAGTATAGATATTTAGAGTTTCCCTGACAACTACGTCTAGCACTAAGCCTTGTTGATCACTCTTAAATAGACTAAACTAGATCCCCATAGGATTACCAAATACAGTCTTCCCTCCTCTTGGGGTTAAATAATATGGAGATGTGAAAGGCAGATTCTTTTTGAACCCTTTCTCAGACTGTCACTCTTAGACATTGTCAAATAAACTCTACTCTCCAAAAATGATCTTTTCTCCGTGAATGGCATCTCTTGAGTTTCTTGCAAATTCTCGAACTTTCCTGGCTTGATCCATTCTCGGTGAATGGCATGTCTTGAACTTCTCGGGGTTTGGGGGACCCACAGGCTTCCTAAAACCATCCCTGCCTCCTCTTGGGCGTTGTATAAGGACTCGTCGGCTTCTTAGAAGTATTCACAGCCTCCTCTTAGGCTTCGTATAAGGATTCTTCCTTCGGGAAGAGAGCCTCCTCTCGGGCTTCGTACAAATTGTCCCTCAGCTTCTTAAAAGTTTCTAGCCTCCTCTTGGGCTTCGTACAAATTGTCCCAACGACCTCCTAGAGGTATAGGAACAGAAAGTAGTCATCTTAATAGAGCAGTCTTTCAAAGAGTCTAGATCCTACTACTGTTTCTCAAAGCATAGTACAAAAGATAAAACTCTAGACGTGGACAGTCTAATTTCCATGAGTCTTGAAGGCATTCTCAAGCCCCTTTCAAAAATAGGGAAAACACCAGTAGACTCGGACAATACCCTAAGAATTTCCCATTTCCTCAAAGAACAGGAAATAACCCTGATCCTCTGATCAAATCTCCAAGCATAGCCTTACTTTTAATCAATATCTTTATAAGAACTGATTTTCTCTTTTAACCAACATACTGGACCGATCACTCAACTGAAACAGCAAACCTCTAGCCTCTATCTCAGGCTTCGTACGAGATACCAAAAGACTCTCTTGTTGAGTCAAAACTTCCTTTAGCCTCTATCTCGGGCTTCGTACGAGATACAAAAAGGCTCTCTTGTTGAGTCAAAACTTCCTTTAGCCTCTATCTCGGGTTTCGTACGAGATACAAAAAGACTCTCTTGTTGAGTCAAAACTTCCTTTAGCCTCTATCTCGGGCTTTGTACGAGATACAAAAAGGCTCCCTTATTGAGTTAAAACTTCCATTTGCCTCTATCTCGAGCTTCGTACGAGATACAAAAATACTCTCTTGTTGAGTATAAAAGACTCTCTTGTAGAGTCAACCCTTTTCAGCCTCCGTCTTGGGCTTTGTACAAGACACAAATCACTCTCTTGTTGAGTATAAAAGACCCTCTGGTTGGGTCAATAGCCTCCTCTTAGGGTTTGTATAAGAAAACCCCGGTTGAGACAATCAACCTTTTAGCATCAAAATTTGTGCCTCGTTCACAGTATACAAACATCAACAACTCCTTTTCCTTCGTCTAATCGCTGTAAGTGGTAAGCCTCTGGATTATTTACATCCACGCCACTATGCCTCTTTTAGCATGAGAAATTCCTAAGGAAAGTTAGCATTGCTCTACACTGAGTTAAAGTCTTCTCCTCTAGGTTAAAAAGCCCCTATAAAGGAAATCATGGCATTTCCGGATTCCCATATCCCGGTTAAAGTAATTCTCCTTTATAATCAGTCACCCCTGACAAACAAACCCCTTTAGAGATGACAAATTCTCTCTAAAGTCAACACCCTTTTAGCTTCACATCTTGGGCTTTGAACAAGATACAAATAGACCCTTCAGCTTCACATCTCGGGCTTTGAACAAGATACAAACCACCTTTAGCTTCACGTCTTGGGCTTTGAACAAGACACCAAAACACCATTTCCTCCCATAGAATAGGAGGAACTACGATCGCTCTGATTTCCCTGTTTCGGTAAACGGGAATACGTGGGCATATGATTGCAAGAAAAATCTTAGCGAGCACACTAATCCAAAAGTCAATTCCCGTACCTTCACATATCAATCTAAAAGCATCAGTCCTAACATTCTACCCATAAACAGTCCCAGTATTTTTTTCTCTAAGAAGAAAGAGGCCCCATCACCATATAGCATCCGTAACCTAACAGACCGCTGTTTAAACTCAGTATGCAAGCAGGGTTAGTTGGAGACATCTATTTCCCTTCCTTCATCAGCTTAATAAGATAAAAAATGAATCGACCTGTAGTAACCCCCAAAGAGCGACAGTGCTTAAGAACCACGTCCAAAATCGCTCGCTACACACTGCTTAGTCCGACTGTCAAAGAAGGTTTGACAAAACTTCTCAAAGAGTTTCCCCATGTATTCACTTGGTCCTATCAAGATATGCCAGGGTTGGATACCAGCATCATGGAACATCATCTACCATTAAGATCAGAATGTTCGCCAGTAAAACAGAGGTTGAGACGGACTCATCCAGACATGGCCATCAAAATCAAAGAGGAAGTACAGAAACAGATTGACGCGGGTTTCCTCGCCACATCAGAATATCCTCAATGGCTAGTCAACATAGTGCCAGTTCTGAAAAAGGACGGAAAGGTCAGAATGTGTGTAGACTACAGGGATCTGAACAAAGCCAGTCCAAAGGATAACTTTCCCTTACCGCACATAGAAATGCTGCTAGACAGTTGTAATACCCCAAAATTTGCTCTCCCCTTTTTGCATCATAGCATAGCATTATCATTTACAATATCATATCCATCTCATTAGCATTGCATTGCATTTAACATAGAAGAATGAAGCATAGAATTCCTCTTACCATCAAGGCATGTGATCAGGGGGGAGATGGACAATCAAGGGATCATTCAAAGCACAAAAAGGTCAATCAAGTTGCCTCCAGGCAAGCCAAGAGTCTCATGTCTCATACCATCTCAATTGATCATCCAAAACCTCAAGGAAGTGAGATTCAATGGGAGATTGAAGCAATACATACTCCAACATGCAAGAGGCTCAAAAACTGAAGGAAACCCCTCAAAAGAGATAGTTTATTGATCCAAAGTCATCCTCAAATGGTATATCTCATCATCCTTTAAGAGGATATACAACATACTCTGAGGAATTTGAAATTGAAGACTGCACATTTTTCTCCTAGGAGGTGGGCACCTAAATTAGGGTTTCCAATTAAATCAGGATATCTTTGATTTCTTGGACAAAACTTGATGTCAGGGTGTTCTACATGTTCTTAAGTGTATGTGTATGGAAAATTGCCTCTCAATTGGTTTTAGAAGTGGTTCAATTGGAAGAAAGATAAAAAATCAGGAAAATTGGGGCCAAGTCAAATAATCAGAGGAAAAAGTCAACTCTTGACTTTTTGAGGCTAAATCCATAAAATTCATGTTATATGTGTCCAATATACAAAATTTGGTCAAGAAACTCCAAAGGAATCATGAAAAAATCAAGAGGTGGAAAGTTGCCATTTTTGGATGAAGAAGGGCTACTAAAAATAGCAAGTTTTGGCCATTTTGCATCAGAGTTTGAACCAAGGCCATTTAAAATTGGAATATCAAATGAAAATTCCACCAGGCCACAACAAAAGATCTTGTTTTAAGCTTCACATCCATATGTGGAACATCTCTATTGGATAAAAATTGAGTGAGATATGATTGATCAAAGTTTGAGCAAAGTAGGTTCAAAACTAGGTCATGACCAAGATTTTCAGGGCACGCGCGCAGTCATTTTCTCAAACAGTTGGTGAGCCAAATGTCCACCCATTTTTCATCAAGATAAAAACCTCAAATGGAAAAGTTTTCAACATCAAAGTTGTTCTTTGTAGTGTCATCTTTAATATTGATGTTGGGAAAATTTTGAGTTGATCAAGTATGAGTGAGTTATAGTGGTCTCAAGATAGGTTGATTAAGCTGAACTTCCATGCATGTCACTTGCCACGCCATGACTTGTTTCGTACGTATATGTACCAGTTCTTTGTCCATCTGTTTGTGGTCATTTTTAGGCATGTTAGAGGCCTCATTTCACTTCAATTTTCAAACCAACATTGTTCTCCAATGTCTCCTCTTTCAATTGACTCCAAAAGCACACCAAACCATTCATTGAATAAGGAGAAAAACATTTGCAAACCACCCTATGTTGGCACTGATACATTAGCAGTTTGACACGATTTGGTTCACACACACCACAAACACTTCATCACATCAGCTTTCCCCATTAAACCAAACACACATGACTTACACCTTGCACTTGCCTTGGCATACATGAGAATGGAAAGAAACAAACTTGTTGAGCAAGTTTCTGCTACAACCAGCCGTGCCTTCATTTTCTTTTCACCTCCACTATAGCATATCATGAGTTGCCATCACCATACCATTGCTCTCCCTAACTAACTTGACTCAGTTAGTTAGGGATGACTCACCCAAACCACCATGACTCAGCTGACTCACTCAGTTTAACCATGGTTAGCTCACCTTATAAATAAAAACTTCACTCTCAAATTTCATTTCAATTTCATTTTCTCACATTCAACTCAGAAACTCTCTCCATTCTCTCTCAACTTCTCCACATTGTAACTGATTTTCGAGCCCCATTTCATTCATCTTCTTCATCTTCATCTCAGAATCTCTTTGATTCTCCCTCCATTTTCATCACATTGCAACTGTTTTGAAGCTTGGATCTCAACTCTCCTCCACTGAAGCATCATCCATTCTTTGCATCTAAGCCTTTATTTGGCCAAAGGAAGCTTAAAGAGGAAGCAACATCTCTGGTTTTCTGAAGACTCAAGCAACTTCAAATTTCAGGTTTCGATTCATGCTTTTGTTGCTTGATTTTAGTTGATATTCAACATGTTTGAGCTCAATAGGAGCATTGCTAACTCCGGCTAGTTGATAGGCCTACTAAAGGCGTAGTTGCAAAACTTAGGGCATGATTTGATCTCTTCTGTTCTTGCTATGTGTGTGTGTTTTGTGATTTTTATGAGCATATTCGTGATGTACATGAGCTTAGCTTTCGATTGATATGTGTATTGTGAATTTCTAGGAGAATGTGAGTTTGCAGGTGGTGGATGTTGGCCGGAGAAGATGACCGGAGGTCATCTCCGGCCGGTGATATTGAATGTTAGGGTTTATGTGAGTTTTAATCGTGTCCGTCCATTTTCTATGATCGTGCATTCCAAAACGTGCCAGCACATTAAAAACAAGTGTGCTCCTCACGTGTTTATTTCTGATTTTATTTTAAACGGTGTGTGGCATGGTACATGATAGTAAGGGTGCTCATGCGTGCGTGTGCGTTGATTCCAATTACTTTGACCATGGCTTGACCTTGACTCGATCTAATGGTTGTGAATTGCTTTGACTTGGTTTGACTGAAGTGCATGCTTATTATTGTGGATTGCGCAGACTTGGACTTAAATCAGATTGATATCCACACCTCCCTTTTAAAAAGCCCAAACAATTTGAACTGATATATTGTTATGTTCACACCTCCCCTTCCCTTTACATTTCATTTCTTTTTTCCATTTTTATGCACGTTTACTTTTTAATTTTTAAAAATACCAAATTGCATTATAAAATTCCACAAAAATTCATGAGCATCATTAAAACATTTAGAAAATTTTTTATGATTTTATTTCTTGATTTTATGACCTTTTTGCCCCAGTTCTATAATTTTCTTTGATTTTCTTTTGTGTGCATTCTTAATGTGGTACATGATTTTGTTTAATTTTGTTATTGATCATTAAAAATTGTTTTGATGCTCTTCTTTTCGAATTGAGTCATTATCATCTTGAGTCATGTTAAGTGATTTTTATTTGATTTTTTTAGTCAGTTTATGGCATGTTTGGTGTTTATGGTTGTGCTACTTTGTATGATGTGTATACTTGACCTAAGTGCATTGTTTGACATCATTTTGCCTTGGTTTCTTGCATGAAACTTTGATATGTGATTCATCTCTGATTTGTGAGATTCAATACCATGTTTCCATAATTTTCATGAACTCATTTGATGTTTGTTTAATACATTTCATTTGAAGCACTACAACTTGTCATATCCTTGTAATCATTGTGCATGTTTACATGATTGCCTTTGTGCATACTTGCATGATCATTTGCCTACTTTGTGAGATATTCATTTGACATTATAGGTCATTGGTACATATTATGTGTCATCTTTGCATGTTCACTTTCATTTGAACTTTGTATGTCCTTAATGTGAAGTACTTGTGTTTTCTTTTGAACTTCCATTTCAATTCTACTTCTTCTATTACTTCTTAAATGTCTTGATGTGCTTCATAAATACTTGTGAGATGTTTGTGAATCATTCTTCATTTCATTTCAATTCTGATCCTTGGATTACATGTTCCATTTATGCATGTTTCTTCCATTTCTTTTCATCTCTCATTCTCCCTTTTCTTAGGGTAGCATGTTCTAATGTCATGGGTGATGTTTGTTGCCTATCCACTTGGACTTGCATGATAATGATCATTTGTTTTCCATGTGATGTACATTATGGTTGTAACCAATTTCTCATCTACTTCTTTTGAGTTTTATGGTGCATTAAAAGTTCTTTTATTTCTTATACTTCTTATACATGTTTACAAACCATGTAGGGGCTTTGGTAAGTTGCAATTGAGTGTGGATAAGGAATCCACATTCAAACTTCTTTCCTCTCATCTCTTTTGCAATTCCATTTTGTGTTTTGTTAAGCACTTATGTGCTTTCTTTTAATAACTCATCACTTTCCCTTTTTGAATTACAATTCATCTTCTACTTTAGAAGTGAATTGTTTAATTCATTCTTTCTTTAGACTTTAGGTTTTAACCTCACAAACCATTAGGACCACTCCCTTTAATTTTCAATTAGGATTGAGTCTTAGTTCATATAGATTTTACCTTTTCTCCTCTCTTGAGTCTCTCTTCTCATCTCAAAGAAAAATGCAAAACATGTAATAAAGATAGGCATGTATTGCATTTAGGCCTTTCATATAAAGAAGAGATTATAAAGGGGTCTTCTCTTGTAATCTTAGAATGTGTAGCATATAGCCCATCTTGGGTCAATGTGTTAAACATTTGATCTTGTATGAGGGACTTAAATGCAATACTTGTTGAAGATACAAATAATAAAACACTTCTTCATTTCTTAATCAACAAAAACACTTAATAAACACAAGTATGCTAATGTGTTTGAACCTTAACAATTGGAACTAAGTGTGGGGGTCTTCTTCACCCTTAGTGTACTTTCTTACTCATTCCATCTTGGAATGTAAGAATGTACACATTCCAATGACTAAGATTTAGATACACTATCATATGCACACAAAATAACAAAACTTTTAAAAGACAAAACAAACAATAACGTCTTTCCTTCGGGAATTCTTTTCTCATCTCATTCACTCCTTCCGTAAGGATGCGTCATTTCCGTTCTACCGCAAACAGGTAACGCCTAAGTCTCCCTACAGCGAGCTGCAATACTTAAACTGCTAGGACGCGAACGTTGACGTATTCCACTAAAAAACACAAACAATCCATCCCTAGTGAGGGGAACTACGTCGCTCTGATTCTCATGTTTCCCGATGAGATACGTAGGCAGTGGGGTAGGGCCCATTCGAGCACTTCTTTTATTTTCCCTACATTTGTTTCTTGTTCCTTTTTCCTTTCTTTCTCCTTTCTTTCTTTCAGTTCCTTTTCCAGTATCCTTTTCTATCACCCTTTGATTGAAGCAGCAAGCGTGGATCCCATCGGGTACGATGGACGCGTGGGGGTGCTAATACCTTCCTCTCGCGTAACCGACTCCCGAACCCAGTTCTCTTGGTCGCGAGACCATGCTCTATCCTTTCCTTCAGGTTTATGCGGTGTTTCCTTTCCCTCTCTTGGGATAAATACACATTGCTGGCGACTCTGTTTGGTGCCACTTTCGCGTTTGTACTAGGATGAAAATCCCGGGGAGCGACAGCTGGCGACTCTGCTGGGGACAGATTGACCTATTGCTGGTCCATCCTGAGCGAGTCAATCCTAGCGCTTGTTTGCTTTTCTTTCATTGGGTGTTTAATGTTGTGCTGTATTTACTATTTCATTGTATGGTTATTTATTGCTTTACTGTACATTACTGTATTTACTGCTTTTTAGCATTACATATCATATTATTACCGTTGTGCTGGACTGTGTTATTTTCTGTTTGGCGGGATGGGATTTCTGAGAGATGAGCTTAGTACACAGGCTCTAGTATACACTTAGACTTAGAGTGGAGAGTAGTGGGACCTACGTGCCATCTGTGTACGTGGGTAATCACGAAATTCACAGCTAGACGAGGCTATCTTGGGACCCATCATGGCGTGCGCATCTTGCGTATTCCAGGATGTCGATCTAGAGAGCTGTCGACTCTAGTGACCGATCATGAGGACCTTAGTGGAAACATCTCTCTTTAGCGGTGACAGTGGCAGACCACATTCTGTGGCAAACCCACTCGCACCCGAGAGCCCACTTTGGTACTTGCATAGGATGACCTTTATTTTCTAAGGCGAGTCAGTGGATGACCTCTTTGATTGGCATAGCATTGTATCCCACGGGCTGAATGTGCTATCGCTTCTCAAACCTCCGAAGCTGACAAGCCTTATTTTCTAGGAACCGCATGTGAGTATGGGTGGGATGTTTACAGGTTTGCAGGTAACCCAGCTTCCTACATACCGTACTTGTGATTCTATGATTATTACAGACAGTGTATCCTATGACAGTGGTTTGAGTATTCGTCTCAGATATATTGCCAGATTCAGTACAGAGACACAGTGCACACAGTTCAACACAGACACCGACACCTGGATACCTGATCACATGCCTTTTGCATTTGCATAATCATATCATAACAGGTTATGTTTGTCATTTTCAGGTACTTACCATATTGTCTGATTCCAATCATGAGTTCCCAGGTTAAAAGGAAGAATAATGTGTCATACAAATTCCCTGATCCTAAGCTGGGTGTATTGAACAAGATGATAGGTATGGCTGGTTCTGATGTTCTCAGCACTTTTCAGAAGGAGTATGGAGAGCTGATTAAGATGGTCTGTGCATTCACAAAGTATGAGAAGGATGGGTTGCATACCTTCTTACAGTTCTATGAGCCATCAATGAGATGCTTCCTATTCCCTGACTACATTTTGATGCCCACTCTGGAGGAATTCTCATTTATTTTGGGAATTCCAATCACGTCTGCTATACCGTATTTTTCTGAAGGTGCTCTTGCCCCTGAAGTAATCGCTGCTGTCCTGCATCTGGACTTGTTTGTTGTGAAAAGTGGCCTAAGCAGGCTCAAAGAAGATGAAGGATTTCACTTGGAGTTCCTTTTTCGACAAGCTCAGGAAGCTGCCAAGGCTAACAATTGGACTACTTACAACGCTGTGTTAGCTCTTTGTATCTATGGCTTGGTGCTTTTCCCCGGTCAGCCTGATTTTATTGATATGCAGGCATTGAAAGTGTTTGTCTCGAAGAATCCGATTCCTACCCTTCTAGGGGATTTTTATCACTCCGTACACTACAAAAATGAGAAGGCAAGAGGGAGTTTGGTTAGTTGTTGCACCTAATTGTTATGCCATTGGCTCTTCAAACATTTACCCCAGACTGGTGCGTTTGTAGAAACTGCTGAGACAATGAAGTGGTCCAAGAGACTGATAGGTTTGACTGCCAATAATATTATTTGGTTTGATCCCAAATTACTGACGATAGAGCTTACTGTCAAATGTGGAAGTTTTCCTAATGTGCCTCTACTCGGAAGAAGAGGTGGGATTAATTACAACCCAGTGTTGGCAGTTAGACAATTTGGTTATGCCTCGAGACATCCTCCTGCTGATGAAGAGATTAGCGCTTCTCTGTTTTTCGTAGGGACCAAGAACGAAAGAGTGCCGGAAGTAATAAATGCTTGGAAATTTAGGCAAAGAGAGGGAAAATTGACTTTCGGCAAAGGAGACTGCAGATCATACCCTGACTACGATGCCTAGGTTGAGATGAAGGTCAAAAAGCTGTTGTTACCCTTTTCCCGAGAAGTTCTTTTATGTCCTGATCAACATTCCACGGTACCGGCCGAGGAGCACGAGAAATTGAAGAAAATGGTTAGAGATCTGCAGATAGAGAACTCTGGAATGAGCAGATGTCTTCAGAAAGCTCTAGCTGACAACAAAGAGTTGGAAAAGAGAGCGTTGAAAGCAGAAAAAACCCTGGCGGACAAAGAAGAAGATTTTGATGAGAGAGCTCGATACTTCCGGAAGCTTACCTTGGGAGCAGATGATACTAGTCAGGCTCATAAGGCTACAAAGCAGGCGCTGGCCCGAAGCAAGGATTCGTTAGCTAAACTCCATCAAGCTTGGGATGAGGTCAGAATTGAGAACTCCGAATTGCAGGCCCAGCTAAAAGATAAAGATGAAGAGCTGAAGAAAGCGCACGTGGAAAGAAGAAAGTATCGAGAAGATCTTGGCAAAAGTCAAGAACAAGTGAGAAATGCTGAAGGTAAGCTGAAAATCACCAACAAGGAGCTTGAAGAGGTCACAGCAGAGCTGAAACTGGTTAAAATTCAAGCTGGAATCAAGAGGTGCAAAGGAGCCAATGAAGATGAAGCCTTGCTGATGCACGTGGGGTCATTAGAGGATGCATTGGAAAAAAGGGACGCAGTGATTAAAGAGCTGATTGAGAAGCCGCGTCATCAGCGTACCCGCATCCTGTTTGAGGAGATTAAGTGCTCCAGCCAGAAGCTGAAGGATGTAGAGCTGTCAGATTAGTGATTTTTGTCATTTCTTTGTAATTTGTAATGGTTACCATCAGAATTGTTGATGGATCCATTTGACTGCCTGTTTTTTATTTTGTTGCTGAAACTACGACAAACGTGCTTGAGAAGTTTTGGGAATTTGTATGAAATGGGTTACTTCTGTTCACAATTTCTGATCTTCAGATATATGTGATGTGATATCTGCACACTAGCACACTACAAAATCACTATTTCTGGTCTTCAGACATCTGTGATCGATGTATATGAATATCTCTTCATGGCAAAACTCAGTAATCATGACTCATGGTCTTCAGGAATTCTTGGTTACGATTGGAATCAGGATATGAAAAGCATTTTGAAATGACAAACATAACTTTGCATTTGCATTTGCATATCATTTTTGCATTGCAGGTTTTCCTTTTGCAGGCGCCTGCTAACCTTTATTTGGTTTTCAGGCACAATAGCTGATACCCCAGTTCACCGATATTCTACCCGACGCAATCAAGCAAGAGTAATGGAGCAAGTTCAGACGGAGTTAGCCGATTTGAGGGGAAGGATGGAACAGTTCATGAACCTCATGCAGGGGATTGCTCAAGGTCAGCAAGAGCTGAGAACCGGTCAAGAAAACATGAGGATTGGACAAGAAGCTATGAGAACCACTATCCAGAGGCTGGAAACTGAAATCCCAAATCGCAACGTGCGCACTCCTCCTGTTGGCACAATCCCTGCTGGTGGGGTACATCTGGGACTTGATAACAATGAGGATGGTTAGGAGGACCAGTTCACTGCATTCAATAATGACATGGGTTTCTACAATGACGACCGGAAGTATGAAGGGCTAGATGAAAGACTCAAGGCTATTGAGAGCCAAAATCCTCTTGGAATTGATGTAGAAGACATGGGTCTCGTGCAGGGTGTGCGAATTCCACCCAAGTTCAAGCTTCCTGTTTTGGATAAGTACAACGGCAGTACATGTCCCAAAACCCATTTGCAAGCTTACAATCGCAAGATTGCCGCCTACACCGAGGACCAAAAGCTCTGGATGTATTTTTTCCAGGATAGCCTGTCAGGCGCTTCCCTGGAATGGTACATTAAGCTGGACAGGGTTCATATAAGGAGTTGGAAAGATTTGTGCGCTGCTTTTCTGAAGCAGTATCAATATAATCTGGACATGGCACCTAATCGTACTCAATTGCAGAGTATGACTCAGGATAACAAGGAGGGCTTTAAGCAGTACGCACAGAGATGGAGAGAATTGGCTGCTCGAGTTCAACCACCTTTGGGTGATCGTGAGATGGCTGATATGTTCATGAGTACACTTCAAGGGACGTATTTGGATAGACTTGCTGCATGTCCTTCCACCGGGTTTGCCGACATTGTCGTTGCTGGGGAACGAATAGAAAGTCTGTTGAAATTGGGTAAGATTCAAGATGTTGCTTCAAATTCAAAGAAACCCTTTGCCAATGGACCAAGGAAAAGAGAAGGGGAGTCCAGTGCTGTGTACAGAGGAGGGGGCAGAGGAAGGAATCAGTCCTACCATCAGGTGGATGCGGTAACCATTCTGGTTCCAGCTGGACAGCAAACACCAGATCAGCAAGGTAGACCCCGATTTCAGAACAATAGACAAAGGGACCGTAAGTTTGATCCCTTGCCTAGGACATATGCCGCTTTGTTACCACAACTGCTCAAAGAGAAGTTGGTTGAACTTCGGACTATGAAGCCGCTGGATTCCGGAAAATTGCCTCAAGGTTATGATGCCAATGTTCGATGTGAATATCATTCTGGTGCGCCAGGTCATTCAATAGAAAAGTACTGGACCTTTAAACATAAGGTTCAAGATCTGATCGACGCAAAAGCTATCAACTTCTCTAGGCCGCCGATTGTTCGTGACAATCCAATGCCTCATCATGGAGGTGCAGGCACAAATGCCATTTTGGATGGCGAGAAGTTGAATTTGATTACTGATGTTAATTTGGTGAAGACTCCGCTGTTGATTGTAAAAGAACGTTTGTTAAAAGGAAAGGTATTTCCTGGATGCGCCTCTGATTGCGAGGATTGTTCAAAGCAGATTAATGGATGCAGTAAGTTGAAAGTTGTATTGCAGGATCTTATGGATAAGGGAAGTCTTCAGTTTGATAAAGTAGAGAAAGAACATGATGTTTCTGCCGTTACCATTTACTATAATCCAGTCGAGATACAGGTGCCCGTTGCAGAGCCTGTTGCTATCATCGTGCCCGAGGGGCCGAGACCAGTTACGATCATAGTTCCTGAATCGGCTGCTTATGTGTCTAATAGGGTAGTTCCGTTGCAGTATGGAACTGATACTCGTCAAGGAGGAAGTCGGCAGAAGGCAGAGGCTGTTGGTACTAGCATTGAGAATGTCAGCGGACCAAGTGGTTTTACTAGGAGCGGTCGACTGTTTGCTCCCCAGACTTTAAGAAGTGATAAAGAGGCTGAAGTCGCTACAAGAGCAGAAGGAAAACAGGTGGTTGATGACAAGGTGCCTGCTCAGGAAGAGGACCCTAAAGTCAATTTTGATAATGATGTTGAGGAATTTATGAGGGTTATCAAAAAGAGTGATTATAAGATCATTGACCAGCTTAATCAGACACCCTCTAAAATTTCGATATTATCCCTGTTAATGAGTTCAGATGCACATCGGGCTGCTTTGTTGAAAGTTCTGAATATGGCATACGTTCCCCAAGAGATTACAGTGAATCAGTTGGAGGGGGTAATTTCTAATGTGAATGTGAGCCACGGGTTGGGATTTACGAACAGGGATTTGACACCAGATGGACGTAACCACAACAAAGCGCTGCACATCACACTTGAATGCAAAGGAGCTGTTTTGTCGCATGTGCTGGTTGACACAGGTTCTTCCTTAAATGTGTTACCCAAAAAGGCCCTGATGAAAATTGAAGTAGATGGATTGGTTCTGAGACCCAGCGATCTGATTGTGAGAGCTTTCGATGGATCTCAAAGATCGGTGTTTGGGGAGGTTGAACTACCTATACAGGTTGGTCCACAGATATTCAAGACGACCTTTCATGTTATGGACATTCAGCCTGCTTATAGTTGTTTGTTGGGCCGACCGTGGATTCACGCAGCAGGCGCAGTTACCTCCACACTTCATCAGAAGCTCAAGTATGTGTTCGAGGGTCAAGTGGTTACTGTTTGCGGCGAGGAAGATATATTCGTGAGTCATCTATCCACTTTCAAATATGTGGAAATGGATGGAGAGATTCATGAAACTTTGTGCCAATCTTTTGAAGCCCTGAATATCAACAACTTACCAGAATCTACTTCAGCAGCGGTGGTGTCGAATGTGCCAGGTGGGCCGAGCGCATCAATTGCGTCGTACAAGCAGGCCAGAGAAGTGGTCGAAAGCGGAAATGCCCAAGGCTGGGGTAAAGCTATAGATGTGTTCGTGAAAGAAGATAAGTTTGGCATTGGATACCATCCGGGACGGACGCCAGTTCCCCGATTTCGTGGGCCAATCAACTTCAACAGTGGAGGAATTATCAATCCCAACCAGTCCTGCTCAGCAATAGAAGATGGCGCTGAAAGCTCAGATTATCTGGACAGATGGGTATATGCACTGGCTCCAGGTGAGGCATTGCAAAATTGGTCTAGCGAAGAAATCGTTCATGTTGTTCACCATGCAGAGTAACAATTCTTGTCTTTCATAATGCATGAAATCCCACACTCTGCCCAAGGTGTGAGGATCCATTTGTAGGGCCACCATATTTTCTCATATAATGTTCAAATATCAATAAAAGGACGTTTTTGTTTACAAATTTGTGTTCCTTTACTCTTTCTTTATTTTTATTTTTGCACAAAGAAAATTAAAAATGATAATGCACTTTCTTTTCTTTTGTTTTCAAGCAAAAATAATCTAAAATAAAGCATAAACCCAATCATGCAGACTGGATTCTGTGGATTTCTCTAAAAATGATTCTGTTATGCCCACGTATGATTTCGACAATCCGATCTATCAAGCTGAGGAAGAAAGTGATGAAGACTATGAACTCCCGGAAGAGTTGGCTAGGTTGTTGAAACAGGAAGAGAGGACCATTCAGCCTCATCAGGAAGCTCTTGAGATCATCAATATTGGGTCAGAGGAAAGCAAGAAAGAGATCAAGATTGGTACGAGTCTGCGGGCTGATGTAAAGCAAGAGCTGATAGTCATGCTACGTGAATACGTTGACATCTTTGCTTGGTCATACCAAGATATGCCAGGTTTAGATACAGACATAGTTGTGCATAGACTACCATTGAAAGAGGACTGCCCACCGGTCAAGCAGAAGCTGCGCAGGACAAAACCCGAAATGGCTTTGAAGATCAAGGAAGATGTACAGAAACAGTTGGATGCAGGCTTTCTGGCAGTAACCAACTATCCTCCCTGGGTGGCCAATATAGTACCGGTGCCAAAGAAAGATGGCAAAGTCAGAATGTGTGTGGATTACAGAGATCTCAACAAGGGCGAGCCCTAAAGACGATTTTCCACTCCCTCATATTGATGTGCTGGTTGATAATACCGCTCAGTTTTCAGTGTTCTCATTTATGGATGGATTCTCCGGGTACAATCAGATAAAGATGGCGCCTGAAGACATGGAGAAGACAACATTCATTACCCCGTGGGGTACCTTCTGTTACAAAGTAATGCCTTTTGGGTTGAAGAACGCAGGGGCAACCTATCAAAGAGCAATGGTGACGTTATTCCACGATCTAATTCATAAAGAGATCGAGTGCTATGTGGATGACATGATTGCTAAATCAAAGACAGAAGAGGAACATCTGATCAACTTGAAGAAGTTGTTTGAGAGGCTGAGGAAATTCAGGTTGAGACTGAATCCTAACAAGTGTACTTTCGGCGTGCGGTCCGAAAAATTGCTTGGTTTCATTGTCAGTGAAAAAGGGATAGAGGTTGATCCTGCTAAAGTGAAAGCTATACAAGATATGCCTGTACCAAAGACTGAGAAAGAAGTTCGCGGCTTTCTAGGAAGATTGAACTACATTTCAAGGTTCATATCTCACCTAACTGCCACTTGCGAACCGATATTCAAAATGCTAAGAAAAGATCAAACGGTCAGGTGGAATGATGATTGTCAAAATGCATTCGATAAAATAAAAAGATATTTGCAGGAACCTCCAATTCTGATACCTCCAGTTCAAGGGAGACCACTGATTATGTACTTGACAGTGCTCGAAGGATCCATGGGTTGTGTTCTCGGTCAACACGATGAGACAGGTAGGAAAGAACATGCTATCTACTACCTGAGCAAGAAATTTACAGATTGTGAATCGCGTTATTCAATGCTTGAGAAGACATGTTGTGCACTCGCATGGGCCGCCAAGCGATTGAGACAATACATGCTCACACATACAACCCTGTTGATCTCTAAATTGGATCCGGTCAAGTATATTTTTGAGAAACCAGCACTTACAGGCAGAGTTACAAGGTGGCAGATGGTACTGACAGAGTACGATATTCAATTTACTTCGCAAAAGGCAATCAAAGGAAGTATACTGTCAGATTATCTTGCGCAACAGCCTCTTGATGATTACTAGCCCATGAGATTTGATTTCCCTGATGAGGACATCATGTTTCTTAAAGCGAAAGACTGCGAGGAACCACTTCTGGAGGAGGGGCCTGACCCTGAGTCCAAATGGAGTTTGATGTTTGATGGGGCAGTTAATATGAATGGGTGCGGAGTTGGTGCAGTCCTTATTACGCCAGAAGGTGTTCACATGCCCTTCACTGCCCGAGTAACTTTCGGGTGTACCAACAATGAAGCAGAATACGAAGCTTGCATACTAGGGATCGAGGAAGCTATTGATTTACGAATCAAGACCCTCGATATCTTTGGTGATTCAGCACTGGTAATCAATCAAGTAAAGGGAACTTGGCGCACACATCAGCAGAATTTGATTCCGTATAGAGATTATACGAGGAGATTGCTGACCTTCTTTACAACTGTCAAGTTGTACCATGTTCCTAGAGAGGAAAATAAGTTTGCAGATGCCTTGGCCACTATCTCTTCGATGATCAAAGTGCATGGTTGGAACTTTGTGCCCAGGATTGATGTATCTCGTCTTGATAGGCCTGCTTTTGTGTTTGAGTTTGATGCAATGTCTGACGATAAGCCTTGGTACCATGACATCAAATGCTTCTTAAAAAATCAAGAATACCCGCCTGGGGCATCTTCCAATGACAAGAAGACATTAAGAAGGCTAGCTGGTAGTTTCTTCTTGAACAAAGATGGTGTGCTGTATAAAAGGAATTTTGACACGGTTATGCTCAGATGTGTGGATAGACACGAGGCAGACCTGTTGATGATTGAAGTGCATGAAGGCTCTTTCGGTACCCATGCCGGAAGACATGCGATGGCTAAGAAATTGTTGAGATTAGGGTATTATTGGCTGACCATGGAGTCAGATTGCTGCAAGTATGCTCGCAAGTGTCACAAATGCCAGATCTATGCAGACAAAGTGCACGGTCCTCCCAATCCATTGAGTATCATGTCCTCTCCGTGGCCATTTGCAATGTGGGGCATGGATATGATCGGGAAAATTGAGCCTACTGCTTCAAACGACCATCGTTTCATCTTGGTCACCATCGATTACTTCACTAAATGGGTTGAAGCAGCATCTTACGCCAATGTCACTAAGCAAGTAGTGGCTCGTTTCTTGAAGCGAGATATCATTTGTCGATATGGAGTGCCCGAAAGAATCATTACTGATAATGGTTCTAATTTGAACAACAGGATGATGGCTGAGCTATGCCGGGACTTCAAAATCGAGCACCACAATTCTTCTCCGTACCGCCCGAAAATGAATGGCGCGGTTGAAGCGGCCAACAAAAATATCAAGAAGATTGTGCAGAAGATGGTTGTCACGTACAAAGATTGGCATGAGATGTTACCACTGGCTTTGCATGGGTATCGAACATCAGTCCGCACGTCCACTGGGGCAACACCATACTCGCTTGTATATGGTATGGAGGCAGTTCTACCGATAGAAGTTGAGATCCCCTCTCTCCGAGTATTGATGGATGTTAAGCTAGATGAAGCTGAATGGGTACGAGCCAGATTTGATCAGCTGAGCCTTATTGAGGAGAAGCGTTTAGTAGCGGTATGCCATGGCCAGTTATATCAGCGCAGAATGAAGAGGGCATTCGATCAAAAGGTTCGACCTCAAGTCTACAAAGTCAGGGATGTGGTAATCAAGAGAATACTTCCTCCGAGTACAGATCACAGGGGCAAATGGACTCCTAACTATGAAGGTCCGTTCGTGGTAAAAAAGGTCTTCTCAGGAGGAGCCTTGTTGCTGACAACCATGGATGGTGAAGATTTTTCATCCCCTGTTAATTCAGATGCAGTTAAAAAATACTTCGTATAAAGAGACCCGCTGGATAAAAAAAAAAGAAGAAGAATCCAGGCAAAAAAGGGCATCCCGGCGAACCAAAAACAGAATAAAGGTTCGGGCAAAAATTAGGGATATAATTGAAAAGAATTGTACACCCGGTAAGTTGAAAACCCGAAAGGGCAACTTAGGCAAAAAAGGGTATCCCGGTGGATTGAAAACCTGAAAAGGCGATCCACACAAAAGAGGGATTAAAGCGAATGACTGCAGTCTGAATTAATCTGTACGTTTTCTACTCTTCAGCAAACTGGCAAAATTCCAAAGGAGGAATTGGTCCAATCATGAGCTTCTGAAGGCAAAGATAATCAGGAGAGTTGGAATACATACTGGCTATAACAGAATCAGAAATCAGTTGGAAACCAATTTCCGCATTATCATTAGGATAGATTTCTTTTCTCAATTATATGGCAATCGCCTCTTTCAGGGGTTTGCTTCTGATTGTAAATTCGCCAATTTTTGGCATTTCATCAATAAAGTTGAATATTCAATCACGGGCTTTTATTTTCATTTTACTATTTTGTTTGCAAAAACGTCCGATTTTTGATAATAAAATGTTACTTTGAAAATATCTTGGCCTTGCAAAAACATGCACAAAGACAATGGAAATTACGTTGTTTGTTGGACAACCTTGGATGGTGGACCCAAAAGACCACGCAATATCCTGGGGCATGTGCGTATTCTTTTTCTGTTGCAGGTAATGAGCACGATCGATCCAAACAGCATGATCGTAACCACGAGCTGATATTTGCTATGATTTGATACTGTTGTATCTTATTAAGTCGATTCTTCCATTCAAGAGTTCCCACTAAGTTTCGTGACGGCAACGGTGTTCGAAGATGGATTTCTTCTGTGTTAATAACGGTTATTAATGCAGTGAATACTCCAGGTTGACAACGAGTTCCAATCCTCCAGTACCTTGCAGACAATGTGAAAGGTAGTTCAAGGATGTACCAGCAAGTGGTCGTATCATGTCTCCTACAGGTTCGGCATGGAAATTTGTCAAAGGATAATCCCCAGCGGAGTTATTGACCCTCCCAAGCATGGAGCATGTAACCTCCCCAGCAAAGGATATCCCCGACCTATAATCCCCAGTAGAGTTGGATGACATTTGGTCTTTTGTAAAATCCTCTCGAAGGGCAGCCCCAACAAGAGACGCTTTAAAGCAGTTTCCTCCAGTAGAGTGCGTTGTAAACTCATTATCCCCAGCGGAGTCGTCAAAGGGAAAGTTCGCCCAACAGGGGGCATTGTGACATTTACCCTCAGCTCGACAGTCATGTTCCTCAGCAGATCTCTAAGGATTCTTTCTCAGCATGTTGCATCGGATTGTCTTTCAACCAAGATTTGGATGTCCCCGGCAGAGCAGCCCTGGTCCCCGGCAAGATCATATCTTTGGTAATGATATCCCCACAGAGTTCGGCATTGAATCTTGTCCGCTATACTCCCCAGCTGAGTCGCGGTAATCTCCCCAACTTGGTCTATATGGATCAATGGAATCTCTTTTTCAGCAAAGTGTCAGCATATGATATTACCCAGCCGGTGGTGTAATTCTCAGCAGTGCTCATTTACAGCTCAAAGTCCAATTTATTTTTGGCATACAGTTTGTTCACATTATTCCAGCCTGTGGAATAGTATGGAAGATGGTTGTTCCAGCCGGTGGGATGATCATTATATACAGTTTGTTCATATTATTCCAGCCTGTGGGATAATATTGCAGGTGGTTGTTCCAGCAGGTGGGGTGATCATCTGACAAAGCTTCCAGAGCCGGTTTGGTAAGCATCAAAGTCCAAGTTTAATTTGGCAAAGCTGCAAAAGTCCATCCGAGGATGGCAATTTTTAGATTCCAAAGCCTGTTTGGTAATTGTTAAAGTCCACCAGCAGTGTGGCAAGCCAGTAGTCGTCTGGCGTCGTACAAAAGACATTGTTAAAGTCCACCAGTAGTGTGGCATGCCAGTAGTCGTCTGGCGTCGTTTAAAAAGACATTGTTAAAGTCCACCAGCAGTGTGGCAAGCCAGTAGTCGTCTGGCGTCGTACAAAAGACATTGTTAAAGTCCACCAGCAGTGTGGCAAGCCAGTAGTCGTCTGGCGTCGTACAAAAGACATTATTAAAGTCCATCAGCAGTGTGGCAAGCCAGTAGTCATCTGGCGTCGTTCAAAAAGACATTTCTAAAGTCCACCAGCAGTGTGGCAAGCCAGTAGTCATCTGGCGTCGTTCAAAAAGATATTTCTAAAGTCCACCAGCAGAGTGGCAAGCCAGTAGTCGTCTGGCGTCGTTCAAAAAGACACTTGTTAAAGACCATCAACAGTATGGCAAGCCAGTAGTCGGCTGGCGTCGTTCAAAAGACAGACTTCTCCGACAACGTTTCACTTGAAGATTCAATCCAACAATCGCATTGGGTTTATATCCCTTTTCTTTTTCATCATCCAGAGCAAATTTTTGGTTATATTTGGTATTCAATCACTATATACCTTGAAAGTCTGAAAGCATTCGCTTTCAGGCATTCAGGTCTACAGTGTTTGAATAGGGGCAGCTGTAATACCCCAAAATTTGCTCTCCCCTTTTTGCATCATAGCATAGCATTATCATTTACAATATCATATCCATCTCATTAGCATTGCATTGCATTTAACATAGAAGAATGAAGCATAGCATTCCTCTTACCATCAAGGCATGTGATCAGGGGGAAGATGGACAATCAAGGGATCATTCAAAGCACAAAAAGGTCAATCAAGTTGCTCCAAGCAAGCCAAGAGTCTCATGTCTCATACCATCTCAATTGATCATCCAAAACCTCAAGGAAGTGAGATTCAATGGGAGATTGAAGCAATACATACTCCAACATGCAAGAGGCTCAAAAACTGAAGGAAAACCCTCAAAAGAGATAGTTTATTGATCCAAAGTCATCCTCAAATGGTATATCTCATCATCCTTTAAGAGGATATACAACATACTCTGAGGAATTTGAAATTGAAGACTGCACATTTTTCTCCTAGGAGGTGGGCACCTAAATTAGGGTTTCCAATTAAATCAGGATATCTTTGATTTCTTGGACAAAACTTGATGTCAGGGTGTTCTACATGTTCCTAAGTGTATGTGTATGGAAAATTGCCTCTCAATTGGTTTTAGAAGTGGTTCAATTGGAAGAAAGATAAAAAAATCAGGAAAATTGGGGCCAAGTCAAATAATCAGAGGAAAAAGTCAACTCTTGACTTTTTGAGGCCAAATCCATAAAATTCATGTTATATGTGTCCAATATACAAAATTTGGTCAAGAAACTCCAAAGGAATCATGAAAAAATCAAGAGGTGGAAAGTTGCCATTTTTGGATGAAGAAGGGCTACTAAAAATAGCAAGTTTTGGCCATTTTGCATCAGAGTTTGAACCAAGGCCATTTAAAATTGGAGTATCAAATGAAAATTCCACCAGGCCACAACAAAAGATCTTGTTTTAAGCTTCACATCCATATGTGGAACATCTCTATTGGATAAAAATTGAGTGAGATATGATTGATCAAAGTTTGAGCAAAGTAGGTTCAAAACTAGGTCATGACCAAGATTTTCAGGGCACGCGCGCAGTCATTTTCTCAAACAGTTGGTGAGCCAAATGTCCACCCATTTTTCATCAAGATAAAAACCTCAAATGGAAAAGTTTTCAACATCAAAGTTGTTCTTTGTAGTGTCATCTTTAATATTGATGTTGGGAAAATTTTGAGTTGATCAAGTATGAGTGAGTTATAGTGGTCTCAAGATAGGTTGATTAAGCTGAACTTCCATGCATGTCACTTGCCACGCCATGATTTGTTTCGTACGCATATGTACCAGTTCTTTGTCCATCTGTTTGTGGTCATTTTTAGGCATGTTAGAGGCCTCATTTCACTTCAATTTTCAAACCAACATTGTTCTCCAATGTCTCCTCTTTCAATTGACTCCAAAAGCACACCAAACCATTCATTGAATAAGGAGAAAAACATTTGCAAACCACCCTATGTTGGCACTGATACATTAGCAGTTTGACACGATTTGGTTCACACACACCACAAACACTTCATCACATCAGCTTTCCCCATTAAACCAAACACACATGACTTACACCTTGCACTTGCCTTGGCATACATGAGAATGGAAAGAAACAAACTTGCTGAGCAAGTTTCTGCTACAACCAGCCGTGCCTTCATTTTCTTTTCACCTCCACCATAGCATATCATGAGTTGCCATCACCATACCATTGCTCTCCCTAACTAACTTGACTCAGTTAGTTAGGGATGACTCACCCAAACCACCATGACTCAGCTGACTCACTCAGTTTAACCATGGTTAGCTCACCTTATAAATAAAAACTTCACTCTCAAATTTCATTTCAATTTCATTTTCTCACATTCAACTCAGAAACTCTCTCCATTCTCTCTCAACTTCTCCACATTGTAACTGATTTTCGAGCCCCATTTCATTCATCTTCTTCATCTTCATCTCAGAATCTCTTTGATTCTCCCTCCATTTTCATCACATTGCAACTGTTTTGAAGCTTGGATCTCAACTCTCCTCCACTGAAGCATCATCCATTCTTTGCATCTAAGCCTTTATTTGGCCAAAGGAAGCTTAAAGAGGAAGCAACATCTCTGGTTTTCTGAAGACTCAAGCAACTTCAAATTTCAGGTTTTGATTCATGCTTTTGTTGCTTGATTTTAGTTGATATTCAACATGTTTGAGCTCAATAGGAGCGTTTGCTAACTCCGGCTAGTTGATAGGCCTACTAAAGGCGTAGTTGCAAAACTTAGGGCATGATTTGATCTCTTCTGTTCTTGCTATGTGTGTGTGTTTTGTGATTTTTATGAGCATATTCGTGATGTACATGAGCTTAGCTTTCGATTGATATGTGTATTGTGAATTTCTGGGAGAATGTGAGTTTGCAGGTGGTGGATGTTGGCCGGAGAAGATGACCGGAGGTCATCTCCGGCCGGTGATATTGAATGTTAGGGTTTATGTGAGTTTTAATCGTGTCCGTCCATTTTCTATGATCGTGCGTTCCAAAACGTGCCAGCACATTAAAAACAAGTGTGCTCCTCACGTGTTTATTTCTGATTTTATTTTAAACGGTGTGTGGCATGGTACATGATAGTAAGGGTGCTCATGCGTGCGTGTGCATTGATTCCAATTACTTTGACCATGGCTTGACCTTGACTCGATCTAATGGTTGTGAATTGCTTTGACTTGGTTTGACTGAAGTGCATGCTTATTATTGTGGATTACGCAGACTTGGACTTAAATCAGATTGATATCCACACCTCCCTTTTAAAAAGCCCAAACAATTTGAACTGATATATTGTTATGTTCACACCTCCCCTTCCCTTTACATTTCATTTCTTTTTTCCATTTTTATGCACGTTTACTTTTTAATTTTTAAAAATACCAAATGGCATTATAAAATTCCACAAAAATTCATGAGCATCATTAAAACATTTATAAAATTTTTCATGATTTTATTTCTTGATTTTATAACTTTTTGCCCCTGTTCTATAATTTTCTTTGATTTTCTTTTGTGTGCATTCTTAATGTGGTACATGATTTTGTTTAATTTTGTTATTGATCATTAAAAATTGTTTTGATGCTCTTCTTTTTGTATTGAGTCATTATCATCTTGAGGTATGTTAAGTGATTTTTATTTGATTTTTTTAGTCAGTTTATGGCATGTTTGGTGTTCATGGTTGTGCTACTCTGTATGATGTGTATACTTGACCTAAGTGCATTGTTTGACATCATTTTGCCTTGGTTTCTTGCATGCTACTTTGATATGTGATTCATCTCTGATTTGTGAGCTTCAATACCATGTTTCCATAATTTTCATGAACTCATTTGATTTTTGTTTAATACATTTCATTTGAAGCACTACAACTTGTCATATCCTTGTAATCATTGTGCATGTTTACATGATTGCCTTTGTGCATACTTGCATGATCATTTGCCTACTTTGTGAGATATTCATTTGACATTATAGGTCATTGGTACATATTATGTGTCATCTTTGCATGTTCACTTTCATTTGAACTTTGTATGTCCTTAATGTGAAGTACTTGTGTTTTCTTTTGAACTTCCATTTCAATTCTACTTCTTCTATTACTTCTTAAATGTCTTGATGTGCTTCATAAATACTTGTGAGATGTTTGTGAATCATTCTTCATTTCATTTCAATTCTGATCCTTGGATTACATGTTCCATTTATGCATGTTTCTTCCATTTCTTTTCATCTCTCATTCTCCCTTTTCTTAGGGTAGCATGTTCTAATGTCATGGGTGATGTTTGTTGCCTATCCACTTGGACTTGCATGATAATGATCATTTGTTTTCCATGTGATGTACATTCTGGTTGTAACCAATTTCTCATCTACTTCTTTTGAGTTTTATGGTGCATTAAAAGTTCTTTTATTTCTTATACTTCTTATACATGTTTACTAACCATGTAGGGGCTTTGGTAAGTTGCAATTGAGTGTGGATAAGGAATCCACATTCAAACTTCTTTCCTCTCATCTCTTTTGCAATTCCATTTTGTGTTTTGTTAAGCACTTATGTGCTTTCTTTTAATAACTCATCACTTTCCCTTTTTGAATTACAATTCATCTTCTACTTTAGAAGTGAATTGTTTAATTCATTCTTTCTTTAGACTTTAGGTTTTAACCTCACAAACCATTAGGACCACTCCCTTTAATTTTAAATTAGGATTGAGTCTTAGTTCATATAGATTTTACCTTTTCTCCTCTCTTGAGTCTCTCTTCTCATCTCAAAGAAAAATGCAAAACATGTAATAAAGATAGGCATGTATTGCATTTAGGCCTTTCATATAAAGAAGAGATTATAAAGGGGTCTTCTCTTGTAATCTTAGAATGTGTAGCATATAGCCCATCTTGGGTCAATGTGTTAAACATTTGATCTTGTATGAGGGACTTAAATGCAATACTTGTTGAAGATACAAATAATAAAACACTTCTTCATTTCTTAATCAACAAAAACACTTAATAAACACAAGTATGCTAGTGTGTTTGAACCTTAACAATTGGAACTAAGTGTGGGGGTCTTCTTCACCCTTAGTGTACTTTCTTACTCATTCCATCTTGGAATGTAAGAATGTACACATTCCAATGACTAAGATTTAGATACACTATCATATGCACACAAAATAACAAAACTTTTAAAAGACAAAACAAACAATAACGTCTTTCCTTCGGGAATTCTTTTCTCATCTCATTCACTCCTTCCGTAAGGATGCGTCATTTCCGTTCTACCGCAAACAGGTAACGCCTAAGTCTCCCTACAGCGAGCTGCAACACCTAAACTGCTAGGACGCGAACGTTGACGTATTCGACTAAAAAACACAAACAATCCATCCCTAGTGAGGGGAACTAAGTCGCTCTGATTCTCATGTTTCCCGATGAGATACGTAGGCAGTGGGGTAGGGCCCATTCGAGCACTTCTTTTATTTTCCCTACATTTGTTTCTTGTTCCTTTTTCCTTTCTTTCTCCTTTCTTTCTTTCAGTTCCTTTTCCAGTATCCTTTTCTATCACCCTTTGATTGAAGCAGCAAGCGTGGATCCCATTGGGTACGATGGACGCGTGGGGGTGCTAATACCTTCCTCTCGCGTAACCGACTCCCGAATCCAGTTCTCTTGGTCGCAAGACCATGCTCTATCCTTTCCTTCAGGTTTATGTGGTGTTTCCTTTCCCTCTCTTGGGATAAATACACATTGCTGGCGACTCTGTTTGGTGCCACTTTCGCGTTTGTACTAGGATGAAAATCCCGGGAGCGACAACAGTACAACAAAGTTCAAACTTTTCTCCTTCATGGATGGACTCTCGGGCTATAATCAAATCAAAATGGCGCCGAAATACATGGATAAAACTTCGTTCATCACCCCATGGGGCACCTTTTGTTACAAGGTAATGTCGTTCGGTTTGAAGAATTCCAGGGCAACCTATCAACGGGCCATGACTACTCTGTTCCACAACATGATACACAAAGAAATAGAGGTATATGTCGATGACCTGATTTCCAAATCTAAAATAGAGGAGGAGCATGTGACCCACCTATCAAAACTATTTGAGCGGTTGAGAAAGTACAAACTCCGTTTGTATCCTAACAAATGACATTCGGTGTCCGTTCGGGGAAACTGCTAGGGTTCATCGTCAGCCAGAAAGGGATTGAGGTTGATCCTGACAAAGTCAAGGCCATTCAAGAAATGCCTTCTCCAAAAACTGAAAAACAAGTCAGGGGATTCCTGGGACGTCTAAACTATATTTCCCGATTTATATTCCTCATGACCGTGACATGCGCGCCGATCTTCAAATTACTAAAAAATAATCAGGACTGCGTTTGGACAGATGACTGCCAAACTGCCTTCGACAGTATCAAAGAGTATCTGTTGACCCCACCAATTCTATCACCTCCAGTAGAGGGAAGACCGTTGATCATCTACCTAACAGTCTTGGAAGACTCAATGGGTTGTGTACTTGGCCAACAAGACGAAACGAAAAGAAAAGAGTCAGCCATTTACTATTTAAGCAAGAAGTTTACCGAATGCGAAACTCGGTACACTATGCTTGAGAAAAATTGTTGTGCTCTGGCTTGGGCAGCCAAACGCCTTCGCCAGTATATGATTCATCACACTACTTGGTTAATCTCCGAAATGGATCCAATCAAGTATGACTTTGAAAAGCCTGCTCTCACGGAAAGGATAGCCCGTTGGCACATGTTGTTGACAGAATACGACATCGAGTACCACGCTCATAAAGCCGTCAAAGGGATTATTTTAGTGGATCATTTAGCTCATCAACCGATTGACGATAAAAAATCAGTCGGATTTGACTTCCCAAACGAAGATGTCATGTATTTGAAAATGAAAGATTGCGATTAACCGCTACCCAGTGAAGGGCCAGAACTAGGTTCCCAATGGGGACTTATCTTTGACGGAGCTGTCAATCATTATGGAAATGGAATTGGGGAAATCATCATAACAGCTCAGGGTACCCACATTCCTTTCACTGCCAGACTGACATTCAAGTGTACAAACAACGATGCCGAATACGAAGCTTGTATCATGGGTCTCGAAGAAGCGATTGACTCGAGAATTAAAAACTTGGATGTATATGACGACTCAGCCCTGGTTCTCAATCAGATCAAAGAAAATTAGAACACATACCAATCAGGACTAATTCCTTAAAAAGACTACGCGAGAAGGTTGTTACCATTCTTCAACAGAATCAAGTTTCATCACATCCCTCGTGAAGAGAATCACATGGCTGATACATTAGCCACTCTCTCTTCCATGATTAGTGTAGGTCAATGGAACGACTTACCTAAGACCGACATAATGCGCCTTAAAAGGCCCGTTTACATCTTCACGATTGAAGCAGTCATAGACGACAAACCTTGGTATCATGATATCAAGTGCTTCCTTCAAAAACAAGAATACCCACTTGGGGCATCCAGAAAGGACAGAAGACCCTTAGAAGGTTAGCAGGCAGCTTCTTCCTGAGCGGTGATACACTCTATAAGAGAAACTTTGACATGGTCTTGCTCCGATGCGTAGATAGACCAGAAGCAAACATGCTGATGAAAGAAATTCACGAAGGATCCTTTGGCACTCATGTCAATGGGCACACAATGGCGAGAAAAATTCTGAGAGCAGGATATTATTGGTTGACCATGGAATCCGATTGCTACAAGTACATGAGGAAGTGTCACAAGTGTCAGATATACGCAGACAAAATCCATGTACCGCCAACGCATCTCAAAATTCTTTCTTCCCCATGGCCTTTTTCCATATGGGGAATCGACATGATTGGCATGATTGAACCCAAAGTTTCAAATGGACATCTGTTCATCCTAGTAGCCATTGACTACTTCACCAAGTGGGTCGAAGCAGCGTCATACGCCTATGTAACCCGACAAGTGGTGGTCCGATTTATCAAAAACAATTTCATCTTCCGTTATGGTGTTCCGAGCCAGATCATTACTGACAATGGATCTAACTTGAATAATAAGATGATGAAAGAGTTGTGCGCTGAGTTCAAGATTGAACACCATAACTTATCTCCCTACCGACCTAAGATGAACGGAGCGGTAGAAACGACTAATAAGAACATCAAAAATATCGTTCAAAAGATGGTTGTAACCTATAAAGACTGGCATGAGATGCTACCCTTTGATCTTCACGGTTATCGCACATCTGTCCGCACTTAAATAGGGGAAACCCCTTTCTCTTTAGTATATGGCATGGAAGCGGTGCTTTCCATAGAAGTAGAGATCCCATTAATCCGGGTATTGATGGAAGCTAAGTTAACAGAGGCTGAATGGTGTCAAAGTCGGCACGATGAATTGAATCTGATTGAAGAGAAGCAAATAACGGCTCTATGCCACGGTCAGTTGTATCAACAAAGAATGAAGAAGGCGTTTGACAAAAAGGTCCGACCCCGTGTCTTCAGGAAAGGAGACCTCGTGCTCTAAAAGATACAATCATTTCTCACTGATTCCAGGGGCAAATGGACTCCGAATTATGACGGCCCTTATGTGGTCATGAAAGCTTTCTCAGGCGGCGCCTTGAGACTCGCAACTATGGATGTAGAGGAATTTGCCTACCCCGCAAATGTTGACGAAGTCAAGAAATACTTCGCCTAAATAAAAAAAAATGTCTCGGTGGATTGAAAACCTGAAAGGGCGGTCCAGGCAAAAATTAGTGACATAATCAAAAAATCATCCCGGTGGATTGGAAATCTCAAAGTACAATTCAGGCAAAAATTAGGGGTTAATGGCAAGTAACTATGACCAATAAAGGGACAAATCCCCCAGCAGCGGTCGTGCCATCCATCAGGAAAACTCCAGTCAAGGTCATCTTCGACGGAAGCTCGGGATGCCTGGAATTCAAAGTTGGTAGAAGGATAATGGTCGTTATGTTTCAATATAGCCCTTTTCCCTTAAAGTTACCATTTTCTAACTTTGTAAATACTCTATGGGATCACGCGTTTGGATGATTTCCATCCTATTAATAAAATTTGAGCCCTAGTGCTTTTGTTTGAAGTTGTTATTTGTTTTAGCTTTACAAAACGACATGTTAATATGATTCACGATTCTTGAAATAAAACAAAAATAAATTTACTTGTCAAAACTTTTCTGCTTTTAAAATAAAGATGGCAATTTCTTTTGACTGTTGAACGTCTAAAAGAACATCGATAGCTTCTTCAAAGGCGGTTAAGCTTCAAAGTGCAGAATCAAAGTACTCCTTCTAAAACCATTATACCTGAATGAAGGATCCGCTGTGTCAGATGCAAATGTTCTATCTGACGCCCCCGTCAGAGTTCTTATCTCCTAAGCCCGATCAACGTTGTTCCCCACAGGGACTATCTCTCCTAAGCAAGGCAGAATTGCTATTTTGAACCTAAGATACCTCTTCGTCCCCTGCAGTGGTCGAGTATCCAATCATGTTCATGTATTTAGTATGTATATAGCGTCAGTTTCGTCAGCATATACATACATACATCATGCATTATTGATTCATTCATATTCATATTGCATCACTATCACTCTAGTTGGTCTTATTCCCTAGTAATAAAAGTCCTCTTGCCAATTGATTTGCCAGTTCTTTCCTGGTCAGGAAGTGAATCATCTAAGAAATCTCTCTCTAGTTTATCTCTGGATTTGAGATGGTCTTCGACCACTTTGATAACTTGAACCTCTGAAAGGCAAGAAAACCTTTGATAAACATCACTCTTCGCCATTGAAGATGATATCTTCGCTTTCCCGAATTAAGTAAAATCCCCAGAGAAAGCCTTTTAATCAAAGCTTCGGCAGTATAGCAGTTTTTCTCTGGAAAATTCGCTGACGAAAAGGTCATCAGCACCTCAAAACTGGATTACGTCACATGGCATTTCTCTGAGAAGATCTCGAGAAAAGTATGATGTAACATCCCCAAACAAAAAGCAGTCTCTCAAGAGACTCGTTTTCCCCAGTAAAGCCAACAAATGACGTCTCCAACGGAGAAGTTTGAACACCTCTACAACTCAGATGAATGGGTTCCCCAGCAAGTCTAACATCAAAACATTTTTCCATCAAATCGCGTCTCCCCAGGAAAATTCGACGAGAAGTTTGAGAAAAACCGCTATGAATAGCGTCCCTTGTCAAGAAAGTTTATTGACAAAAGAAACTAAGACCAGTTCCTTGGTAGGAAACCAGGATCGCAGGGAAGTTTGTATCAGAAACTGAGACCAGTTCCTTGGTAGGAAACCAGGATCGAGGGGAAATTTACATCAGAAACTGAGACCAGTTCTTTGGTAGGAAACCAGGATCGAGGGGAAGTTTACATCAGAACTTGAGACCAGTTCCTTGGTAGGAAACCAGGATCGGGGGGAAGTTTATTTCAAAAGAAAACTGAGACCAATTCCTCGGCTGAAGACCAGGATCGAGGGGAAGTTTACTTTTCTAAGCATCATTACTTAACTAAAGAAAACGGATGAGTAAGCTGCCATTCATAACCACCATCAAAGTTTCGGGTATTCCAATATTTAATCCTCTTGCACCCCGAATGCCCGAATACCTTCGGCATTCACACCTTCGGGTCCAAGAATATTAAATAGGGGCATCTTTCATACCCCAAATTTTGACCACTAATATTTCCCATCATTGTACAAACCATCATAACAATATGGATGTACCTTTGTGCCTCATCAATCTCCTTAAGAAATTGTTGAGCATTCACTAAAATCAGAGATTAGGATTTTAACCTCTCTCAGGGTACTTAGACAAATGATCAATCAATAAATGACATGATCTTCAACTTGTATAACCTTTCAAACACCCATAAAGGATCAAGAGGACTCCCACATTAAGAATCATGCACAAGGCTACAGCATTCCAAGTGGATTAAGCCTCAAGATCGCCAGTGTCACCAAATTTGGGTTTTGGTCGACCAAGGCCTCCAGATGGGAATTTTCCTCTGGGCATGAGCCAATACTTCAAAGCACAACTTAAGATGCTCCAAGGGACATCATGAACCCAATCATCAAGTTAGTTTAACATCAGGGGAAGCATTCATAAAAAAAAATCAGGAATTAGGGTTTCTTGACCTAATTCACCCATAAGTTGACTTTTGGGACAAAACATGAGCCAAGACCTCAAGACATGATTTGAGGGTCTCTAATACACTACATTGATTCATTTACAACAATGGATTGACCCAAGAAGCTTGATCTACAAGTTTCAATTTAATCAGGACCACAATTAGGGTTTCGAGGGAAAAGTCAACTGTGCCTTTGACTTTTGACCAGGACATGCTCCCAAACCTTGGGACATGATTCAATACACCCTATAACACCTTTGGAACATGGCCATTAGGTTTAATTTAGGTCAAGGACTTGATTTCACCAAGGATCGCATAGTTTGGAATTCATCTGATAAAAAGTCAACTGCGCCCAAAAGTCAACTTTGACTTTTTGAGATTTTTCACAATTATGGTTCCTTGATGTTAAAATGATGTTAATGTGAGATTAGAATCATCATTCATCAAGAAAAATCAAAGAAAGTGGGATAACTTGTTAAAGGGGTAACCATAAAAAACTTTGAATTTTTCTAAGTTATAAAACAAAGTGGCTAGGGTACCAACTTCCAAGGATCATAACTTGAGATCCAAGCAACCATTTTGGCTGGTCCAAAGATGGATTTATAGCTCTCATGGCATACTTCAAAAGTGTCAACTACACCTCATTCCAATTCTTCATGGATTTTAAGTCATGGAGTGATCAAAATGGCTGAAAACATGAACTGTCACTTTTTCCAACACTTAGTGAAATTTTCACTAAGTCAGAATCTGTCTTGCTTTTTTTCAAAATGTAGGTGGATTTTTCACTTGGATCCAAAAGGTTTCAAGACAAACTATGTTCACACATATGTTGTATCACATAAGGGCTTTCCAAAATGTCCAAGAGCTTCATCAAACTCCATCTGAGCTAGGAGTTATGACAGCTGCAACATGCCTTGCTGCAAACTGTCTTGGCAAGGCAGACTTGTGCATGAAGGCACGATTTGCTCAAATTGTGCAATTCCAAGCATGCTTATCCATCTGAACACCTCAAGGGGGAACAACCAAGGGACAAGCACTGATTCATCAGCCTCCCAAGTCCAAGATTCCCAAAGAAGCATGCCAAACCCTAAAAATCCTAAAAGAGGCCAAGACTCCAATTTTGTCTCCAAGCATTCAATGTATGCACCAAGGTGGCATGAACTGAGCCATTTCCAACTGAATGAGTCAAGGATAAGCTCTGAACCAAAGGACCATAGGCCTGTGCTCTAACCTCTAGTCAATGGCTAGAGGAGACTTAAGATTCCAAAGTGATGCAATTGGCCAACAGCCTGCTGCAGCCACCATTCACTATTACTTGCAAAACAAACTTGCTCTACTATAAATAGAGCTCATTTGTGCTCAGTTTGAGTACACCAAAGCACTACAACACTTGCTTTCCTCAAAATCTCTTTCTTTAGGCCAAAATGCCTTCTTTTGCAAGGTAACTCTGAGTTTTTGAGTTAGAGAGAATTTACATCATAGCTCATGATCCAATCACATTCAATATGTCATATCTAATTTTTCCAAACTCTCATAAGTGACCTGTAACAGCAAAATCACAAAGTCCCCTCTCAAAACCTCAAAATTGAACTTTTTTTTGCATTTTTCAAGCCATGTCTTGATTCAATCACTTTCAAAACCAAATAAAGCCTCAAACACACTCCAAATATCATCCTTGAACTGTCCCAAATGGTTCCCCACATCTGGAACACCATTTGAGAGAGTTGCTATATTGGCCACTTTTGCCCCTTTTGCAAGAAAGAGCTCAAACTTGTTCCTGAGGATTCAAGTTGATTCCAACCATTCTAAAAGATTCCAAGGGATCATTTGAGGGTGTCCAAAGCATCAAATTGTTTCTGGAACAAAGCACTTGACAGATTGCCCAAAAAGCTTCTAAAGAGGTAAGCATCACAACTTGAACTCTTTGAAATATGCATTGCTTTGAGGTCCACTGATCATGCACAACTCATACATGTTATATATGTTGTGTTTGAACCAATTCATCATGTAATTCATGCCTGTAACAAGAGATAGCATAGAAAATGCAATTATAGGCCTATTTCAAGAACACTATCGGGTTTTGAAATAGGAGCCTCATCTGAAAAAACCACCACCATCATTGGATTCCTTGTGAAATTCTTGGCAGGATAGACATAAATTTTGTCCCAATCCATGGAGAAATGAGAAAGTTACAAGCTTCACGTTTTTGGCCAAAATCTTGCCTTGTCTTGCCTTGGCCAGGCCAAAAACAAGGCATACCTCATATATCCATGGGGTGGTTTTGATACACAGATGTATCACCACCCCAGTGGTAGGAGGCGCACACTGCACACAAGAGGCCTGGGGTTCGAATCCCCCTCGCCCCAGATCCTCTTTTTTACCATTTTTTACTTTTTATCATTTTTCATATTATTTTTAAATGATTTGAAATATTAATAACTCTCTCAATTTTTATCATTTTTTGTTGATTCTTTTTCTGAAAAATCACAAAAATAGTAAAATATTCTATTCTACAAAAAAATAAATTTATTTCAATTATTTAATATAATTGGTATTTTTGTAAATAAATTCATTTACTTGTTTTTAAACATTTTAAAAATGAATATTCATCTTGAAAATCAAAACCAAATGAGTTTTAAATCATCTTGTGATTAAAACCTCATTTTTAAAACCTTAATCAAAATCACAAGTGGTTTATTTAAACCTATTTGGTATTTTTGTCATTTTTTATTAATTTTCTTTGAAAAATTACTTTTAAAAAGTGAAAATTAGGGTTTCTTTGATTTTTAATCATACTCAAATATTTCAAAACACTTTTGGGCCTCTTGGTAGAGTGTAAGTTCCATCCCTTTGTAAATAAACAATTTTGGGCCTCAGTGTATTGTATAAGTCCCGATACCGTCAGAAACCTCGGCGCGATCGCCATTTTCAAACAAACAACTGGGCATGCCCTCGTGTTGTAAGTCCCATTTCTTTTCTTTAAAGCACTTTTGGGCCTCTTGGTAGAGTGTAAGACCCATCCCTTTGTACAGAAAACCTTTTTGGGCCTCTGTCACTTGTATAAGTCCCTGTACAAATTCAAAACAATAGTACAATCACTGTTAAAATTTGGGCTTCTCCTTGAGCAGTAAGCCCCGATATCTGTTCAAAATACTTTCTCCTTTGATTTTGAATCCAAATGTATAGTTGTTATCAAAACTTTCTTTAATTTCCTTGAACAACTAACAAAACAGCATGGAAGCTCTACAACGGGTAAGTGTTTATCCGCTTTCTTTTATACGCTTTCATATACATAACTATATTGTGGGAAGCTGTGCATGGTTAGTCTTCTTTCATACCTTTTAAATACTTGTCATATATCAACTGTATATATACTAGTATAGTTATTTAGAGTTTTCCCCGGCAACTACGTCTAGAACTAGGTAAAGCCCGTTGGTCACTCTTGAATATAAACAAAACTAGATCCCCATAGGATTCCAGATACAATCTTCCCTTCTCTTGGGGTTAAACAATATGGAACAAAGAGAAAGGCAGTATTCTCGGTGAACCTTTTCTCAGACTCTCACCCTTAGAAATTGTCAAAGAAACTCTACTCCCCAAAGATGATCTTTTCTTCGTTAATGGCATCTCTTGAGTTTCTTCCAAACCCTCGAACTTTCCTGGAATGATCTCTTCTCTGTGAATTGCATTTCTTGAACTTCTCTTGGTTTGGGTACCCACAGGCTTCCTAAAAGCACCCCTACCTCCTCTTGGGCGTTGTACAAGGACCCTTCGGCTTCCTAAAAGTTCTCATGCCTTCTCTTGGGCTTAATACAAGGACCCTAACAACCTCTTAAAGGTACAAGACAGAACTTAGTCATCCTTTGCTAGAGAAATCTTTCCAGTGTCAAACCTCAACCCACTTTAGGGTTGATTCGCATCCCTTAAGGCCCTTGCCCACTTTTGGGCATCCTACAAAAGATAAAACTCTTCAACACTAGTAGAATTGGACAGTCTAAACCCCCTTGAGTCTCAAAGACATTATCAAGTTCCTTTCAAACATAGGAAAAAACATCGATCACTCTGGATAAATCTCCAGCAGAAACCCGGTCTCTCTCATGAGAGTTCCCCACCCTTGGGCCTGCCTATGGATCTAATCCTCAGCAGTAAGATAGCCTCCTCTTAGGCTTTGTATAATGATCTTTCCTCAACACAGTCAACCTCCTCTTGGGATTTGTACAATGATCCTCCCCCAGCATAGCTAACCTTTTTAGACTCTCTTATTGAGTCAATCAATTTTTAGACTCTCTTGTTGAGTTAATCACCTTTCAGCAATCTCTTATTGAGTATAAAAGACTCTCTTGTTGGGTCAATCTCCTTTTAGCCTCAATCTTGGGCTTCGTACGAGACAGCAAATCACTCTCTTGTTGAGTATAAAAGACTCTCTTGTTGAGTCAATCAACTTTCAGACTCTCTTGTTGGGTCAATCACCTTTGCAAGACTCTCTTGTTGAGTCAATTCTCTTAGCCTCCGTCTTGGGCTTTGTACAAGACATATAAAAGCCCTCTCTTATTGAGTCAAACTCATTTCAGCCTCCATCTTGGGCTTTGTACAAGATACATACAAATTCTCCCCAACGGAGCCAAAATCCCTTTTAGCCTCAATCTTGGGCTTTGTACAAGATAGAAAGAACATTTTCCCCGAAAAAGTCAAACTGTTAGCCTCCTCTTAGGCTTTATATAATGATATCCCCAAAGAGTCCGTCTCTTTTTTGCCTCAATCTTGGGCCTCGTACAAGACATATACACTCTTTTGTTGAGTCGGTCTTATCTAGCCTCCTCTTAGGCTTCGTATAAAGAAATCCCTAGCTGAGTCAATCAACCTTTTAGCATCAAACTTGTGCTTTGATCAAGGCATACAAAAATCAACAATTCCTCTTTAGAGATGACAAATTCTCTCTCAGCCAAAACCCTTTAGCTTCATATCTTGGGCTTTGAACAAGATACAAATCACCTTTAGCTTCATGTCTTGGGCTTTGAACAAGACACCAAAATATCTTTTTCCTCCCTTAGAATAGGAGGAACTACGATTGCTCTGATTTCCCTGTTTCGTTAAACGGGAATACGTAGGCATAAGATTGCAAAAACTTAGCCAGCATACAAATCAAAAACTTAGGTCCAGTACCTTACCCAAAACATAAACAAAACTCACTCTGCCTGTCACACTTTCCCAAGAAACTTTCCCAACCCATTAACAGATAAACACGATCAATTACAAAGCGAGATCTAAAAATTAACATCCTGTGGATAACCACATATAGGATGGGTAATTGACAACTACCCATTGTATAACCTGACCCCGGACCCCCCAATCTCTTTTAAGGCGTTTGGTCAGTTAAACATTCGCGTGCAAGGTTAGTGTTAGATACCTTCCCTTTCCCTTCCATCTTCACAGGATAAATAAGAAATCAGAAAGTAGCACCCTTTCTCTACGAGGAGAAAACCCAAACTTCAGCGATAAGGTGGTCGCGTCACTGACAAATATCGCTCGCTACACAGATGTCGAAACATCTGTGATTCTGAAGTCTTGATATTTAATGTATCAGTCTGCAGTTCTGCTTCTTTGTTTAAATGTTTGTGCAGAACAATGTCTTGACATTTGTTAGGACATCTGTTGTCTGGAATTCCATAATTTCATTTGTAATCAAGTTTTTTTATTATAGTGAAAATCTATTGTACTGCAAGGGGACTGGACTACTCTCATTTGGGAGGAACCAATATAAATCTCCATGTATTTTGTTTTTATTTATTTGCTTATATCAACATCTGCTACAATGAATAATCAGAATCTGAACACAGTTTAGATTTTGAACTCTGATCAAATGCGAACTAAATAAATGGAAAACACAATTCAACCCCCTTCTTGTGTATTTTTCTCACCTTCATCATAATCACTCCTCATGGTTCCCATATTTCGTTTACTGCAAGGTTGTTGTTTTGGTTGTACGAATAATATGGAAGAATATGAATCGTGTATCTTTGGCCTCAAAGAAGCTATTGATCTCATAATTAAGAACCTCGTTGTCTTTGGGGATTCAACATTAGTTATCAATCAGATCAAAGGTGAATAGGAAACCCGTCATCCAGATTTGATTCCATACGAATATTATGCTAGGTTATTGTTGCATTTCTCCAATAAAGTCAAGTTCCATCATATCCATTAAGAGGATCAAATGGCATAAGCTTTAACTACTTTGTCCTCCATATGCCTGTGAAATTTCTGTAATGAGGCACCTCAGATTACAACCAGTCATTTGAATAAACTTTCCATGTGTTTGCAGCAGAAGAAGAAATAGACAATAAACCATGGTATTATGATATCAAGTGTTTCCTCCAGAACCGAGAATACACATCTGGGGAATCCGATAAAGATAATAAGACATTAAGAAGGTAGGCTTACAACTTCTTTCTCAATGGATATGTGTTACACAAAAGAAATTACGACATGGTCTTGCTCAGATGCGTGGATAGACACGAAGAAGGCATGTTAATTCAAGAGGTTCATGAAGGGTTCTTTGGCACTCATTCCAACAAAAATTCTATGGCTTAGAATATGCTTAGAGCTGGTTATTATTGGCTGACAATGGAATCTGATTGCTGTAAATTTATTAAGAAGTGTCATAAATGTCAGATTTATGCAGACAAGGTGCATGTGCCTCCGACTCTACTCAATGTTATTTCGTCTCTGTGGCCATTCTCTATGTGGGGAATTGACATAATTGGCATGATTGAGCCCAAAGCTTCAAATGGAAATCATTTCATTTTGGTAGCTATTGATTACTTCACCAAATGGGTCGAAGCGACATCATACGCCAATGTGACTAGACAAGTGGTGGTCCAATTTTTCAAGAATCAAATCATCTGCTGATACGGTATTCCAAGCAAGATTCTTATGGACAATGGTTAGAACTTAAACAATAAGATCATGAAAGAGCTCTGTGAAAGCTTCAAGATTGAACATCACAATTTCTCACCTTACATACCTAAGATGAATGGGGCCATTGAAGCGGCAAATAAGAATATCAAGAGAATCCTGCAGAAGATGGTTATAACCTACAAAGATTGGCATAAAATGCTTCCTTTTGCTTTGCATAGATATCGGACATCCGTTAGCACTTCAACAAGGGCAAACCATTTCTCTTTAGTTTATGGCATGGAAGCAGTGCTCCCTATGGAAGTTGAGATCCCATCAATGCGAGTCTTGATAGATGTCAAGTTGATAGAAGCTGAATGGTGTCAAAACAGGTATGACCAGTTGAATCTAATTGAATAGAAAAGAATGATAGCCTTATGTCATGGTCAGTTGTATGAGAGGAGAATGAAGAATGCATTTGATAAGAAGGTTTGTCCTCGTGAATTTAGAGAAGACGACCTCGTGCTCAAAAACATTTTACCTATCCATAATGATTCTCGTGACATGTGGACTCCCAATTACGAATGCCTGTATGTTGTCAAGAAAGCATTCTCTAGTGGTACATTGATATTACAACTATGGATGGTGAGGAGCTCCCTCGTCCGATTCTTACATCACTCATCAAGAAATCTCAGTTTAATCTCTTTCAACGAATACTAGATTACAGAAATTCAAAGTTGTTAGGGAAAATAGTGGTCATTGTATATCAATGTAGCCTTTCCATTTACCATTTTCCAAACTTTGTAATGATCCATAGAGTCGCGCCTTTGGCGGACTACCATTCTATCAATAAAATCCTGATTTTTGCCAATCAATATCAATTCTTATATTTGTTTCTTTTGAAAATGTCGTTTATTTTTTATAATAATTTTTGAAAAAAAAGTTTAATGATAAACATGTTTTTGGAATTACAAAATGTTTTCCTTTGATTTTTGGGTAAACTAAAAGGAACTTCGACTGTTGTTTGAGATTGATCAAGTCTCGAAATGCGGAACTCAGATTTCCCTTTTGCGGTAGTTCATGTGGATTATCTGGTGCATATCCTTGGCTTGATAAATTCGCTATCTCCAACAGAGTTATTTCCAGATTTCTTTATAGATACGAAATTTCCCTAGAGGTGTCGGTGTTGCATGGACGATTTTGGGTTCCTCCCGCAACAAAGCCAACACATGTTTTACCTCCTAAAAGAATTTGAAGGAAGACAATTGATTTAAGTTTCCCCAGCAAATCTGTTATCACCAGCAGAGAGTCTGTTATCTTGGAATACGTCGTAGAAGATAAGTTTTGTGACAGGGTCTCCATATAAGTTGAGATTTGGCCGAGTACCCATTTCGTTGTTGTTTCAGGTTTCCTAGTTTTTCCAGCATGTTGTCTAGTCAGTAAAAGTGTAACATTGCATGGATTTTATCATTCATAGATCATCATTATGCATAGCCGAAGGCTGATTCATACTCATTTGGATATTCCTTTCTCCTGGTCATGGATTCCCCAGTGAGCCTATCCTATGTTTCCCCACTGAATTCGTGCCTCATGGAAGAATAGTGTTTCAGCTTTCCTCCTCATCTCATCTTTCCTGGATGGAATAAATCGACGATTGAGCTCATTTCCACGTCGGGTAGACTCATGTTTGACCTTTTCACTCTAGTTTGTTCCTGGATTGAATTTTGGTCCCTTGCAGTTTCTGTTGATGTCCCCAAGCTGGAAGCATAGATGATGAATAAGACATGTTTTGCAACTTTTGAACCTTATGTTCCTCAGCAAAAGAATTTGTTTAATAAATGAAGATATCATCCCCAGCTGTTATTGTTCCGGTGGTCTCTCTTTGGGATTATTCTAACAACAAGTGGCAGTCTCTTTATTTGAGAAGCGTGTTCATTCTTGGCTGTAGCCGCGCGAATTTTTCCAAACGAAGTTTCTCCCTTTTACATGTGAAATTTTAATTTATCCCAAAAGGAGGGAAGGGGAAAAACTTTGAATAAACCCGTGACTGTGTGCATTGCAAAAAAAATGCACTTGAGAGATTGGGAATTGTGATTGGTTATACAAATAGAAGGTATTAGTACCCTAGGTATCTATAGTATCCTATAGGAACCTCTTGCATATATTTGTGTTACTATTGTTTGAGTTACTTGCTGCATAATGGGATTTTGTTGATTGGTTTTGAGTGAGTGAGTGGGAAATGTTTTTGTTGTTTTTGTAGTGTTAGTTAAAATAAGCTAAGACATAGGTGTATGAACCTAATGGTTTAATTTATTCTCATTAAGATCTCTCAATCTTATGCTTACGTATTCTCAAAAGGAAGTAGAGAAATCATAGCGTTCGTAGTTCCACCTAATAATGGGTGGAATTGGGTTTATTGGGTTTTTGAGAAGAGGCAAATTGTCATCTCAATGGAGATACCTCACCTATTCACGACAAACATTTTGAGAAAGAAGATAATAAGGGAAGAAGCTTTAACCTTGGATGTAGAGAATCCAGAGTAATGTTATGTCTTCGTTTAAATGAATCTTTGCATATTAAGAGAAGGACCTTGACTTGGATATATAATCAACAAGTGTGCCACTTATATCACTTAAATGAAAGAAATGTTTTTGTACCATAATAAGAGAAAGACTTCAACTTGGATTTTGAATCAACAAGTGTGCCACTTACATCTCTTAAATAGAAAAACAAAGTTTGAAATGTTTGATTTATGTTGTGGAGAATAGAAGAGATATTTCTTCCATAGAGATGATTCATATCTCATCTCTGGGGAGTGTGGAATTTGAAGCCAAAGGTTGGCTAGGGTTTGACTTGAGGTTTGAGGTTTGAAGCCACAAAAGGGGCTAGGTGTTGACTTTAGGACTCCAAAAGTGAATTCTCATCTCTTTGTTGAAGAGTTAAGTCTAAAGTCTAACTTCCTTATATAAAGCCCAGGAGCGGGCTAAGTTGAATGTGAAGTCTCCTTGTATAAAGCCCATAAGGAGGCTAAGTTGACTGTTGGAAGTCTCCTTGTATAAAGCCTAAGAAGAGGCTAAGTTGACTGTTCGAAGTCTTCTTGTATAAAGCGCAAGAGGAGGCTAAGTAGTAGTTGAAGTCTCCTTGTATAAAGCCCAAAAGAGGCTAAATTGACTGTTGGAACTTCAATAAGGGAAACCTAATGTTTGAACTAAGTTGTAGTTGAAGAGGATCTTAAAGTTTGAATTGGGTCTAAACTAGGGATGAGTATTGAAATGTAACAGTTATGTAAGTGTTGAAAATGTCAAGAGAAACTTAACAAGACGTGTTGATTAAGCTTTTAAACAAAATGTAGTCATCGAGGATGACAAGAATATGGTATGATTAAGCATGATATATCAACATGTGAATTTACATCAGACAAGTAGATATGTTCATCATGGTAAGAGTTTATGAAGGAAATATTTGGACACGTGATCAAAGATTTAATCTATGGAAGCAATCACAAAAAAAGTGTGAGGGCAAGGTGTCTCTCATTTGAGCTTTCTTTGAATGATGTCAAAATGTATACTAGCTTGTAATTTGGACGGTGTAATCTCATTGGTGTCAACATTTTAACTTTGCATTGCATAATCATATGGTGGAGTCTTGCATATCCCTTAAATGTGGGTGATCATGGTATTAGTATTAGGCATGCATAAATTGTGCCTAAATAGATGAAAACGTGTCGAAAAATCAATTTTTTAATTGTTTTTTACGCTTGAGTCGACCTAAGCCGAGGTCCGGCCGACTCATGATGTGTTAACATTGTGTGTGTCTCTGCTCGAGTAAGCGCATGCCTACCCTGCGGTCGATGCATGCTACTGGCATTTCTGATTGTGCATTTTTCTCAGCCATGCGTTGACGCATGGCCACAGTAGCGGTCGACGCATGGTCTTCCAACATGCACAAATTGCTCCACGGGTCAGTGCAGGCTGACACTCTTAAATGGGAGGTCGAGCCTCATTGTTAGTACCAAATTTTTATGTTTTTCTCTTTGTTCAAAATGCTGTTATTATTTTCTGTTGGTCCTTGCATCATATACATAGATGGTTCCTCATTTTTTACACATAACAAGGACAAGTGAAAGAAATACATTGAAATTTTTTCTCTCATCACTTTCATCTTCATCTTGCACCTTTCTCAACAAATACACATAATTATTTTTGTTGATTTTCTGCATCATGAAGTGATAATGTGCAAAGCATAGAGTTGTATCTTGGTTTGGGGTGAGTGTTTCAGTGGGTTTGTTCTTGAATAAAACCTCTAGGGTTTTTTCCTCCAAGATTAATTGGATTTGAGGGTTTTTGGATCAGATCTTGTGTGCATTAAATTCAGCCGAGCGAAGGTGATCGAAGAACGAAGGGTTTTGTTGATCTAGTAGCGTTAACCGGAGGATTGTGCATCAAGGTTTGAGGATCGAACTGTGTGTGGATCAGAATCAGCCGAGTGAAGGTGATTGAAGACCTGTGTGTTCCTGCAATCTAGTAACGGTAAACGGAGGTTCTTCCAACAAGTTCGAGGCACTTGATTCGACTCGAATCAAGGGAAAAGATAACAAAGTATCTGCATCAACGAAGTTTTTTGAGTGTGGGATAGCTAAGTTTTCTCTTGTAAAAACATTTGCAAACAAGTTATAGATATCTCAATTCTAGTTTTTAGAATTGGGGGCAGACGTACCCGAAGGGAGGATGAAAGGGGAACTGCCTAAACAAACCTGCTGTCATTTTCTTTTCCTTATCTCATTTATATTTCAAACTATTTATGCTTGTAATCATTCAATTGATTGATAAAAATTATGGTATAGTTTTGTGCAGAAAATTAATTTGAAAACCATTGCACAATCATTTTGGATTGAGCTTAGTGAAAATTCTGCATCAACTATCATAGAAGGTTTAGCTTGGAGTTTTATGCACTCCAAGTGCTCGATAGATTGAACGCATACAAGGTGTTTGATATATTGTCAAGTTTGGTTTAATTTTTGACTGCTCATTAGAGATTGCACCTTATTAAGTGCTTTTGGAAAATTAATTAATTGTTAATTTGCGATTCTAATTTTTCTCTTCGAGCCTTTCGCTCCATTTAGCTTACGTATATCCGATCCTCTCAGTAACTTGGTTCATGTAGATGAATTATCCTTGGCTGCTTCCGCATAATATTTTTTAAAACAAATTTTAGCGCCGACTCACATTTAAAAAGAAGTGATCTATTCAAACCCCCTTCTATATCAATTGCCTCCGTCTAATAAGTGGTATCAAGAGCACCGGTTAATTCTAGTGCTTCAAATATAACTTTTTAGAAAATGATAAACGAACCGAAAGGGGCTTATAATAGAGCACCTATTTTTAATGGTGAGAATTATAGTTACTGGAAGGATTGTATGCGTGTTCACATCAATTATATTGATAAGAAGGTATGGAGCGTTATACAAAATGGTTCAATGGAAATAACCATGACCGATGCGAATAACATGGTAGTACCTAAGCCTGAAGCACAATGGAATGAAGAAGACGAGAAAAAGTATAACTACGATTGGAAGGCTAGAAATATTCTGATCTCCTCATTAGGAGTTGACGAATATTATAGAGTTTCACATTATATGAGTGTAAAAGCAATGTGGGACCGTTACAAGTTGCCCATGAGGGTACTAATGGCGTCAAGCTAGCTAGAATTAATATATTGACTCAAGAGTTCGACCTCTTTCACATGAAGCAAGGGGAAACCATTGCCGACATTCAAAAGAGGTTCACTCATTTAATCAATAGACTTCACTCAATTGGTAGGCCAATTTCCAATGAAGTTTCTACTAACAAAATCTTGAGGTGTTTGACTAGGGATTGGAAATCGAAGATGACCACCATCAAAAAAACCAACGACCTAATGACGTTAGACATCACAACGTTGTTTGGGAAGCTCGAGGAAGATGAGAAAATGCTCATAAGCTTAGACCAATTTGAGAAAAGAGAGAAGAAGGAAAAGAGCAAGACCAACGTGTCGCTCCCGGGATTTTCATCCATGTACAAACGCGAAAGTGGCGCGGAAACAGATTCGCCAGCAATGTGTATTTATCCCAAGAGAGGGAAAGGAAACACTGCGTAAACCTGAGGGAAAGGAAAAGCATGGTCTCGCGACCAAGAGAAACGGGTAAGGGAGTCGGTTATGCTAGGGGAAGGTATTAGCACCCCCACGCGTCCATCGTACTCGATGGGATCCACGCTTGTTGTCTCGATCAAAGGGTGTCGTCATCTGGAGCTCCACTGCTACTGGAAATGGAAAGGAATGGGAATGGAAAAGAGCAAAGAAACGAGGGAGAAAAGAAAAAGAAGTGACTCGATAGGACATCACTCGTCCTATGCCTACGTATTCCCTCATGCAATGGGAAAGTCAGAGTCAACGTAGTTCGAACACGAACTAATGGGGGAGGTTGCTCGCCAAGACATCACCGTCTTGTGCCTACGTATTCTCAATCTAACCAGAAGGAAGAAATCAGAGCAGTCGTAGGTCGACCGACGGGTCGAAAAGAGATAAAGAGGGGATAAAGAAAGGTTGTGCTCGGAGAGATCTCACATGATCTCCTGCCTACGTATCTCCATTAACTAATGAAGAATCAGAGCGATGTAGTTCCCCTCACTAGTAGGGATGGTAGGCAGACCCAAACCTGCGGGGCCCACCCGCACCCGCACCCGAGTCAACGGGTGAAACCCCGAGTTGACTGGGTTCGGGTTCGGGTTTGGGTGCCACCCGATATTTCGGGTGCGGGTGCAGGTAGTGTAAAACCCGTGCTCGAAACCCGAAACCACACCCGTTTAGCCGTAAAATTACTTAACTGCCCCTGCATATATATAATTGTAAAACAAATTAAATTACGGTTTCACTTTTAGTTTGTCTCCTTCTCCCCCTCAATTTTCCACTCTCCCTCTGTGACGGCTGTTGCAGCTGCCTCCTCCTTCCACTCTCCATTCTCTATCCGTCGTTCACTCTCTCTTCGTCGTTTCTGGTGAGTTTATGTAAGATTTGAATTGTTATTTTTTATTGCTGCGCCTCTGTTTCTTAACTATGTCCTATGAATTGAGTGTGAACGTGTTCAATGGTGGAGACATAGTCTTCTTGCTGATTTGTTATTGTCGGTTAATTGATTATTAGCTTCTTTTTTTGTTTGGTGAAATCATTTTGTTGTGATGCTCTGTACAATGAGTTTGATTTGCGTAACTATGCGTTGAATTATACTATTATGTTATGTGTTGAATGAGCTTGGTTATTTTTTGGAGATTTATTTGCAGATTCGGAATGCGGTGATTTTTAACCTTATTAACACAATTAGTACTAGTTGTATAACATCACAATTTATAATCGTTTTTTTTTTAATTTTGAGATTCTTATTTGATTTTGTTAGTTTTCGCTATTAAGATGGATAATTTAGGGACTGGAGTTCAATGTTTTTAGTCACATTGAATTTTGAGTTTTGCTTTCATTTTTGTTTAGTTGATTCCGAATTCAGCTATATAGTTTCTACTTGTATCTTATTAGCATCTATTGTATTAAAATTTTGTGAAGGGATGTCTTACATCTCAATAATTGTCTTAATCTTCGAAATGTCAACTGCATAAAATCTGGTTTTGGAGTATTACTTTTACTGTTTGATCGATAAATTTGATTTGCGGTTGAAGATGGTTGGTTTACAATGTGTGTATTACCTTGTTTTGAAAATACAACTAATGTTCTTTGTTTATCTTAGTGTATCAGAGTTAGAGGTTGCTCTTTCTTTTTTTTTCATGCTCATGTTTCTTACCACATTTAATTTTTTTCATATCAAATTTTCTTGGGTGTGATACTTTATGTTCTCATACTTCATTTCCATTTCCTTGGGGTGTTATTATATTTTTTTCATGCTCGTGTTATCATACTTTTTCATTTCAATAAACCAATCCATTAAATAACATATTACCCTATTCCTTGTTTTACAACTTCAGCATTAACTGGGTTTATTGTTTAAACAAATGAAAATACCATAGTTGTGTAGAAGCTTTGAATGTTTGTTGATTAGAAGATAGTTAAATAAAATGAAAATACCATGTTCCTTGTTTTACAACTTCAGCATTAACATTTAGGCATTATAGATATCCCACTGTTTTCGTGTGGTGCTTTTCATTTTTTAAGTTTATTGTGCCAGCGTTGCAGTTATAGATATGTTGTGGGTTATTTCTTGATTTAGTGTAGATCAAATCTGTACATAAACCTGGTTGATGCAGTAATATGTTTTAATGATTAATTTTCTGTTTAATAGGTCAAATGGATCAAGGGAACATAACCCCGGTTACCCCAGAACCGGAAGGAACATCTAATCCTACACAAGAAAGTACATGTCCACCAACTTATCAGGAGGTATCTTCTAATCTGAGTCCGACACCTGATGTTGGGTAACAAGAAGAAATCGACACAAGCTTAGAACCTGTATCAAAGAAACTAAGAAGTAATGTGTGGCAAGAATTTAAAAAGATGAAAGTAAATGGGAAAGAAAAGGCTGAATGCATCTGGTGTAAAAAACAACTTAGTGGCACTTCAAAGAATGGAACAAATCACATGAAAGGACATCTCTTGAGTTGTATTCAAAAAAAGATTAAGAATAAAAACCATGACAAAGGACAACCATTTCTCATGCCTACTATCTCAGAAGGAAAGGAAGAGTTGGGAATTGGAACTTATAATCCAGATAATGTGAAGAAGTTGATTGCTGAAGCTATTATTATGCACGATTATCCATTATCAATTATGGATCACGTTGGTCTTAGAAGAGTCTTTGTTTCTCTCCAACCATTGTTTAAAGTTCCTACTTGAAACACAATCAAGAAGGAGGTATTGAAAGTTTATGATTTTGAGAAAAAATGTGCTATGAAGATGTTAGATAGCCATGAAGGAAGAGTGGCGATTACCACAGATATGTGGACTTCAAGCAAACAAAAAAAAGGGTATATGGTGATTACGGCTCACTATATTGATGGCTCGTGGACTTTACAGAGTCGAATCTTGAGGTAACAAAGTTTATATTTTATAATGTAATTGTATCATTTATATATATATTATGTCGTTTGAGTGTAATTGATTGTATCATTATATTAGGTTCATTTATGTTCCAGCCCCTCACACTAGTGAAAGACTTGCTGAAGCACTTGTTAATTATTTAATGGACTGGAACATTGATTCATAGCTTTGTACTGTTACTTTAGATAATTGTAGCACAAATGACTCCATGATTAGGAAAATTAAGGATAAGTTGCTGTTGGAAAGTTTTATAAGAGATGGGTCTTTGTTACATATGTGTTGCTGTGCGCACATCCTAAATTTAATTGTTCAGGAGGGGCGACAAGTGCTTAAGGATGAGGTAGAAAATATCCGAGATAGTGTTGCCTTTTGGAGTGCTACACCTAAAAGGCATGAAAAATTCGAAGATACCGCTAGACAATTGAGAATTATTTGTACTAGAAAGTTAGCTCTAGATTGTCCAACAAGATGGAATAGCACATATTAGATGCTTGATATTGCCATAGAGTACAAGGATGTATTTATTCGGTTGAAGCAACGTGAGTCTTTATACACTTGTTTGCCAACTAATTCACAGTGGCAATTTGCTAAAGATGTTTGCGGGTGCTTGAAGTTGTTTAATGAAGTAACTGAGTTGATTTCTGGTACAAAATATCCAACTGCCAACTTGTACTTTCCTTAGATTTGTAAGATTAAGTTGGCAATAGAGGAATGGAAGAAGTCCTCCAATTCAATTATTAAGATGATGGCCACAAAAATGATGGAAATATTTCAAAATTATTGGAGTGGTGTTCATGATATGATGGGAGTTGCTGCAATTTTGGACCCTAGGAAGAAGATGGCTGTACTTGATTTCTGGTTTCCTAAGTTGTATGGCCAAGATTCAAGTGCACAAGTTAGTAGAATCAAGGAGATGTGTTATGAATTGCTCAATGATTACCAACAAATTAGACTTAGAGATGCATAGCCTACCACTCCATCCATTGGTACAACTGTTGTTGTTGATGACGAGGCTGAATTTGATGCATACATTGAGACGATTGCCGAAAACTCAAGTTCAAGTGTTAAGTATGAGTTGGATCATTATTTGAAGGAGCCAGTTATAAAAAAACTCTAGATTTTGACATTTTGAATTGGTGGAAGGTAAATGGAGTTGTGTATCCAACACTTCAAGCAATTGCAAGTGAGGTCTTAGCTATTCCTATCTCTACAGTAGCTTCTGAATCGACCTTTAGCAATAGTGGTCGAATATTGAGTCCTCGTCGTAGCCGACTTAACTGGAGTACTATAGAGGCTTTGATGTGTGCTAGGAGTTGGCTATGGGCTGCTGAGAATAATGGTAAAATTTTAAACTATTAATTCAATATTGTAATGTATGTCAAATAATCTTTACATATTGTCAACTAATTATGCTTTGTTATTCTACATGTGATGTATAGGAACTTCTAGAGTTGCAGAAGAATTTGCTACTGTGTTGAATGAAATGGAGTCTGACGATGAAGGTATTTTGTACTTCATTTAGTGTAAAAGTGTTGAATGAAATGGTGTTTTATTTAACTTCAATTTACTTCTTAATACAGCTGAATTGATGGAAAATTGTTTGGGTTACTATTTTGAAGATTAGAAGTTGTTGTTTCTATGCTTTGACATGGTGAGTATTCTAGTTTATGAGCTATAGTTGCTATTGTTTCTGTTTTGGTATAATGGTTTAGTTGCTATAAATTCTATTTTGAAATTCTGTCATAGAGTAATTTAGGCTATTGTTTCTGTTTTGGAAATTCTGGTAATAGAGTAATTCTGTTTTATAGTGCAGGCCTGTCATAGAAAAAAAAATTAGTTTTAGAATCCTTCCATCAGTTTATTTAATTTTGTTTTCACTTTTGAGTAATTCTGCAATGTGACTATAGTGCAGGCCAAGTTTTAGAATCCTTCCTAGTTTTAGTATAAACATATTGCTGTCACTTTTTGTTCTTGTTGCTTGCTATTAAAAGTTGTTAACAAGTTGTTAATGTTTCTTGTTCCACATTCTGAACGTGTGTGTAAAAAGTTCATATTCTTATGGCATATGTACCTAATAATATACTATTAATAATTCTGTTATAAAACTATTAATAATTCTTATGGCAGAATTCTGTTATAAAAAGTTCAAATTCTGAACGTGTGTGTAAAAAGTTCAAATTCTGCAATGTTACGTTCAAATTATAAAAAGTTCTAATTATAAAATACTATTAATAATATATGTTAAATTCTGCAGATTGAAAATGAAAGAAGTTACTAGATTGAAAATACATTTTCTGCAGATTGAAAATGAAAGAAGTTACTAGATTAAATTCTGCAGATTAATAATATATAAAATACTTTTTGTTCTTGTGTTGTTCGTGCTGTGTTGTTTGATTGAAAATGAAAGAAGTTACTAGAGCGTGTTATTAGGTTGATGGTAATTTTGTGTTGGACTAAAGCTTGTTATTATTAATAATGAGTGTTTCTAATTTTGGTTATCATTTTGTTTTACAGGAGAGAGCCATGTTGCTGATTCATAACTTTGGTGCAGGAGAGAGACATATTGCTGTCTGTTGGAGAATGGAGAATTTTAGGTTAATGTTGTATTTTAATTGAATGTTAATGTTGATGTTAATGTTGTATTTTAAACAAAGTATTCTTTAATTGAATGTTGTATTTTAACAAAGTATTCTATGTTAATGGTGGATCTTTATTGTAATGAACTTTCTTATTATGGTGGTAGGCATATCTTATGACAAGTTAATAAAAATCTTTTAGCTGATTCAAAAAAAAAACTTAAGATCTTGAAACTTAATTTAAATTTCAATGTTAATGTTGTTTTTTTGTGTTTTTGCTACGGGTTCGGGTTTGGGTGGAAAACCCCGAACCCAACGGGTGTGGGCGCGGGTGTCATTTTGCCACCCGAATATCATTTGGGTTCGGGTGGTGATTTTGGGTGTGGGTTTGGGTAGTGCAAAACCCACACCCGACCCTACCCGTTGCCATCCCTACTCACTAGGGAAGACTTTGTTGGTGTTTTTTATAAGCGACGTTAGATTCACGTCCGGCAGTTAGGGTCGATGCCTGGTTGCGACGAGACGGAAGTAACGTGCCCTTTTCTGAAAAAGGTTTGAAACTAAATGGTCCCGAAGGATGAAAAGGATTGAATTTTGTTTGTGTTTTTTAGACAGCAGTGTTTTGATTGATTGGTATTTGTAACATGTATGGCACTAAATTCTATGACATAGGAACGAATGCGTCGCATGGTCGTTGTAACAGGACGTATGCTAACACTCTAGAAAGGCAGAGGGAAACCCTCTTCCTTCTGTTTCCCACATACAAGGCTCATGCGCAATACACGTTAACCTTATTAAGTGTTTTAGAAGCGTTATGAGATGAGAGGAGAGGACTCAAATTGAAAAGAAAACACTAAGGGAATCTAGATGTTCCTAATGTTATCATGCAAAAGTGGCCCTAAGGTCAAGGTTTAAGAACCTAAGTCTAAAGAGAAGAGAGGGATAGCACTACCTAATGCTTATCCTACCTCACCTTAATAAAAAATTAAGGATGAGTTAGGATCCCTAAGGGTGTGAAGAATTTGTACACAAAGCAATATATCGTGTAATCCACAAAAGGAAAAGCAAGTGAGATAGTTGAGAGATGAAAGAAGAGATGAACACGGATAACCATCCACATGTTCAAGCACCTTACCTCTTCCCCTACATAAAAGGTTAGCAAAATAATCACAAGAAATGAATATAAGTGCTAGAAAGTAAACCAAACAATACTAGTTGCTTAAAGAAGACAACTTGAGAAGCAAACAAGAATTAAACCACAAGAGAAGGGTCCTAAGGGTTAGGGACGCCCTAAGGTCAGTAGGTACATGCTAAGGGATCCTACTAATGTAAACATGCCATATGAAATCAAACAAAAGCAAACTATGTACCAAATAATCATGCAAATGCAAGTTGTGCATCACTTATGAACAATGAATGCTTATGAAAGGTAAACATGTATAAATGCACTTGTAAACATCAAAGTCAGAAAGAATGACATTTATTAATGCATATCAATATCATTGAATGAACATACAAGTCATGGATGCAAGCATTTAAAGAAATGAAGCAAGAAGAAGTGAACAAACAAAATTGAAGTTCAACCAACATGCATACTTGTAACACAAATAAGAAAAGGAGATGCAAGATGAACATGATTGTAAATGGATGCAAACCAGTAGCATATGACATTTAAGATGACATTTAGAAATCAAGAATGCTCATAAAAAGTTCACACAAGTATCATACTGAAGCACATTGAAGATTAGAAGCCAACATGGTTCAAGCAAGTTCAAATAAGCATGCAAAGATTTATGAACTTAAGAGACATGTGAGGTGAAGTTTAGAAGCCATGGCATAAGGTCAAGGATGATTACAAACAGAATTGGAATCATGTCAAAGTGAATGTGCAAGATCATACAAGATTTTATACAAACAAGTTATCAAAGATGGACAAGTAAGGATGCACAAACTTGTATTACAATGCAAGTTCACACTAATGTTCACAAGTCATGTAAGGATGTACAAACAATGACCTATAATTTGGTTTTAGAAGACCTATAAGGATGCCTAAACATGTATACAAATGAATGCATAAGTATCATGTTGAATGGTTACACAATGAACATGAGGCCCTAGAACTAGCACTCTAAACATCTACACAAACAAGGTGCACTTTAACAATTAACACAAGTATGATTAAATGTTGTAAAACTTCAAAGAAAACAAGTGAGATGGAGTGTAATCAGAGGCTAAGCAATATGCAAAAGAATGAGCAAAAATTCATTTGTTATCATGCTTAGACAAGCCCTATAACATGCACTATAGTCATTGAACAAACACACACAACATGGCACCCAAAAGCCAATCAAATATCCTCTAAAACATCCCAAGAAATTAAAAAATAGTACTCAATATGTATTAATACCTCATGTCAAGTTCCATGTAAAAAATCAATACCAAACTTTTGATAGAAAATGACTTGTGCACTAAGTATCACAAACTACACTCATTAAAATACAACACAAAAAGAATTCCAAAACAGGCAACAAAATTAATCAAAAATGAAAATAAAAATACCAAAAATTTAAATGAGAGGGTTAGGACCAATCATGAATTTTCTTAGAATTTTTAGTGAAAAGGAACTATTTTTATAAAAACATTTTGAAACATGTATCAGAACAAAAGAAAAAATGAGAAAATGCCATGGAGGGTGCAACGAAAGCAAATAAGCAGTTATTTATTCACGTGGGCCAAGCAAGGGAGGGTTCGAAAAGGATTTACTCTAGGCCCAATATACTAATTAGCCTGTAGTGCATGTGATGTTACTCAGTCAACAAATTGAATTAATCATGGCCATTGGTTCAGTCAAACACATGATGATCAAGAAAATACGCACATCTAAGGGGTCGCAATGCACGCGCATGATACATTAACATGGAACTGCCACATGTGAAAAATTATTTCAAAATAACTCAGCAAAAGGGATCACGTGCCAGGGAGGGTGTCATTAACGTGCTGGTGTAATTTCGTGCATTGGATAAGAACACAAGGACGGCTGAGATTAAAAGGTAGCTTCGCTAGGGTTCAGGGAGGGACGACCGGACTGGTTATTTCGGTCACCTTCTTCGGTGATAACTCCGCCGGCCATGACGGTTTCCACGCCCATAAAAGACACATGAGATCACTGCTTCACTCAGAATTCCATGAGGATTTCAAATATGGCATTTGTTTTCACAGATCAAGCATGAATAATTCAAATCGAAAGCAAACAGTTGAGCCCTAAAAATTGAACTAAGCACCTAATGTGCATATCAACTGGCCAGAGTGTCCAATAATCCCTAGGGGACTTCAAAGCAGCAAGAAACAAGCCTACAAGACATAAAAAAATGCAAGAAAAGTTTGAATCTGAAACCTAAACTTTTGTGAAAATTTTCAATGCAAGAAAACCAGAGGAGTCCTTGATAGTGGTAGCTTCAACACTGGCCAAATAAAGGCAATAGAATCCTTGCAATCTTGCTTTGATACAAATTTGTTGAAAATGGAGAAAATACAACTTGCTTCTATGTAGCTTCAATGATGATTCAATGTATACAGAGAGAAAAAACCATGGTAATGAAGAGGATGATGCTGGATTTGCAGAGAGAAACCCTACGGATCAATGGCCTCGAAGAGAGAGAAAGAGTGAGAATTTGAGAGTGAGAAATTATGTTATGACCCTAACTGAATCAGTTATGGAGGGTTGAAGGGTTTATAGAGGTGTAGTTAGTGTATGGTTAAGGAATTAATCATGGTTGAGTTGTTAGTTGGAGTGAGGTTAGTGAGAATGAAGGAAAAACTATAGAAGGTGAGGTTAATGGTGGTTAGCTCGAGTTTTTTTCACATGTGTGGAGGGAGCATTGTATTTATGGTGTACTATAATGATGATGGTGATGGTTTTAGAAATGCAGGGTGGTGATGCAAGCTGGTACCACAAGTCTTGCATAACAAGTTGTTTTCCTTTTGAATTTTGAACATATGTGCGAAGTATGTGTGTGCAGCATGTGCATGGAGTGTTTGGTTTGGCTATAAGGGGCAATGGGATAATGAGGCATGCGTATGAAAGGTACTAACTACAATGCAGCATGTTTACATACTCATGATGCTGACTTTAAAGGTGATTATCTCAAGGGTTGATGAATCAAATCGGATGATCTTTGTATCTTTGGAAAAAGGAAGTGGAGAAGAATAACATTGGAGTTGAAAATACTTGGAACGGAGCCCTCTAAGATGCTTAGAAATATTGATGAACCTAGGGGAACATAACTGATCTTGTGCCTTTGCCTGGCCTGCATGACCTGAGCTTATGGGCGAGTGTGATTGCATGTGTGATGACCCTACTTTGTCCCATCATATTTCTCAATATGTTGCTCTGGTGACAAAACTCTCAACATCAATGTTGTAGAGGGGATCAAGGGGGGCAACTTTCATGTTGGACACTTTTCCATTTGAAGCCTTTAGCATGGGAAAAATTGGCCATGAATACGGACCCTTCATGCATGTAAGGTGTTTGATTAATTTACTCCGAGCTGGCTGGTCATGACTTGGTTGGCTGGTAAAAAATGCCATGAAATCTCTCAACTTTAAATGACCATATCTCCTTCAATTTTGATCCAATGGATATGTTCTTGGTATGGTTTTGAAGCTTGGAATGTGAACTTTTGATAGGCCTCCATAGACTTTGAGTTTGAAACTTGGAAAATAGAAAAAGAATGCCCTAAAGTTGGGTGCTCACCTTGCCAAAACTTTCCATTTTTAGAAACCCTAAATTCTATTTTTGGAATCTTTCCACATCTTCTGATTTTTGGTGAATCCCTTGACATTTGTTGATCAAATCCTCATAAATGAACATATTTGAGATGAAGAACATGAAATTGACCTCAAAAAGTCAAGAGTTGACTTTTTCCTCTGCACAGTTGACTTGTCCCCAGTTTTCCTGATTTTCAATCAATCGACCAATTGAACCCCCTCTAAACCAAATTGATGGACAATTCTCCAATCTTAGACACTTAAGAACATGAGGAATACCCAAAAAATCAGAAATAAACTAATTTTATGGCAAACCCTGGTTTTGGTGCCCTCAGTCTAGGAAGAATCAGCACATCTTCCAAATCCAAATTCCTCTGAACATGAGGTGTCTCCTCTCAAACAATGATGAGATGTGCCATTTGGTGATGATAAAATCTCAAAGATCTTGCCCATTGGGGTGATAAACTGAAGAATCTCAAAACCCTAATTTTGCACTGGTTAGGAGAAGGTGACTCCCTTGAAATCTGTTGACAAGCTTGATCATATGATGAGATGGTAGATCAATTAAGATCTCTTGAGGCTCAAGGCTCCTTGGATTGGACTTGGATACCCTGATCCCATGCTAAGGCCAATGATATGCAATGATGATTATGCAAAAATGCAATGAAACATAAGCCAGTTAAAGCTAAAACAAGAATGGAAATTTTGAGGTGTTACAGCTGCCCCTATTCAAACTTCTTGGATCCGAGGGTATGATAGAAACGGCTTTCAGACAATCAGGATACACGGAGTTTGAATACCAAAATAACTCGAAAATTTGCAACCTGTGGGGGTAATGAAATAAGGCAATTACGAGGGTGACTGAAGGCGAACTCGAAAAGATAGACCAGCCGAAGGCGGATTCTGCGGGGGGGGGGGGGGGGGAGTAGACCGACCGAAAGCAGACTAACAAAACAACACAACACAAGGACGACCGAAGGCAAACTCAAAAAGGAAAGACCGGCCGAAGGGGGTCTAACCAACAAAAGAAATACAAGAACAGCCGAAGGGGGACTCGTAAGGGGAGACCGGCCGAAGGGGGACTCCAACAAAATACATCGAGAACGGCTGAAGGGGAACTCGAAAAGGAAAGACCGGCCATAGGGGGACTCCAACAAAATACATCGAGAACGACCGAAGGTGTCATACCCCAAATTTGTCCTACCTTTTCATTTTCTTATACTAAGTATTTGTGTGGTTTCATGATTCTCTAGAATTTAGATTACAGTGGTGTTGTGCGTGCATATGGTAATTGCAAGTTCTTACAAGAATGTTTGTTTCCAAATGGAGATAAATGAAGGATGTGCCCTCAGTCTCATGATTAAACTTCAAGACAAGGTTAACTACTCAAGCTATGCGACTGGTTCATCATTTCAATTGATGCTAGTGGTTGTAGGCCATGTTTCAAGATGAGCTCAAATAGGTGCCAAGATGATACAAAGTTTCAGGGTCACGCTTGGATTTGTTCAATCAAGTTTAAATTTATACAAAAGGAAGTGGTGATTTTAGGTCATATGCAAGTTAAGGTTTCAATGGGTTCATGACATGAATAAGACCTTTGTGTGCTTCAGAGTGATACATGGCTATGGTTTGAGTTCCTTTTAAATTATGTTTGGTTATGCTTCGACATTTCAAAATGCTAAGGCAACTCATGGTTCCAAATTATCTCAAAGCCACTCAAGTCATTCCTAGATTTTATGTTAACCAATTCATGGCCAAGGTACATTACAAGAACGGTCTCAAATGTTGTTTCAAGACTATGTGATTAATAAAGACATGAGATTGACCTTTTTGCATCATGAAGAAATGGTTGGAGCCCTTTGTAAGGATTATCTTGATTGGTTTCAAGTTGGTTTCCAATCTCAATTAGAACTGGTTCAAAGTTATGATCAATTTAGTTATTTTGTTGGATGATGAAGTTCAAAAGAGCAAGATGTGAGCCATTGTTCTAAGACATAGCGTGAGCTAGGCATGGTGTTTGGATGCTTTGGAGCCAAGCCTTGGATTAGTTTATGGCAGACAATTCCAAGCTATAGTTAGACTCCATTTCATGTAATGAATGGGAGTTCATTTTCACAATTTCAATTGTCTTGAAAGCCATGGTTCAGAATGTACAAGACATGGTTAAAAGTCTTCAAGTTCTTGTTGGGCCACGTGTGAGTTATCTTAAATAAGTTTCAAGGTTCAGTCTAGCCAAGCCGTGATTAATGGATCTCCATGTGTTTCCAAGTCATGATTGAGTTGTTACTAGCTGCGTAATTGGTTTGTGCTAAGGCAACTTCACAGGAACCGCTATGACAATAACAATATTGCAACTCAAAGAGCCAATTCCATCAATATCAGTATACAACAGGTTTACAACCTTTAATTTTACTTGCATCCAATGTTCTAAATTACAAAGGAATTAATGTACAGAGTTACAAAAGTTGACTATAATTGCATATTTTTGTGGGAAATACATGCGGTTCAAATGCTTAACACAATTTACACGATGCCTAAGAAATGGAGTTTTCATGCTTCATTCCTCAAAGTCTAGGAGCAGCTCTTGATCTCTTTGTGTTCATGTCAAGTCTTCATGGCAAACTTCCATGTGCTCTTCATGCTAAGTTTCTTTGCAACTTCCAGCCATCAAAATCTCCAAGTATTACCATGCCTTAATCTAAATCCCCAAGCACAATACACATGATAGAATCAGAAGCAGTAATGTGAACAAATATTTCCATCACTTTTCAACGTACCCTGCATATACCAAAAAGCGAGTCCTATGCATAACTATGTACCACGTATGGCATAAGTTTGAAACCAAGTAAAATTGAAGTGCATACATAAGGTGCCATCATGTCCATAAAGCAAATATTGAGGATCAATACAGCAAAAGCAAGACTCATTAAGCTACCAAAGCAATAGTTCATCAAATATGGCAGCAGGATTCAAAGACAGTGGTAAAAGGGCAGGAATTAAGGCGTGTTCAGATTAAAAATCATACCATCCACTGTGTTCTGTCATGTGTCAAGCTCTTTCATTTAATTCCTCTTTTTCATTTCTTTCTTCGTGCCAAGAAGCTCCTCAAGCCAAGGTACATGAAAAGAAATCGAGACAAAGGATTAGCATAATGTACAGGCAGAACATGTATAAAACAGTCATGAACAAGTGCTTGGAAACAAAGTCACGATGAATGCTACAAAAAGCAAAAGTTAGAACTTGTTTTTTGAGTCAAAAGAGCCACGTCATCAAAAACTAGTAGCAGTAAAAAATAGTGAAAATCGTAAACAACAGCACAAAGAAAAGTCCAAGTTTATGGCACAAAATGTTCAGTGTAAAACTCATGGGGACCACACAATTGCAAAGGATCAGAAGTACATCAAATTAAGACAAAGTCCAACAATTTTCACACAGCAGAAATTCATCCCACTTTCTCAGTATCCCACAGAATCAGGGTCGTACAACATTCTCTAACGGCTTGATTTGCATTGAGGGCACCTCACAATTCCTTAACAGAATCACACGTACATCTCTGAATCTTACCCTAATTTGCACGTATCAAGCTCCTATATATTTACTAGTGCTCATATGAGAAAAGGGGGGACCGTAAAAAAAACCAGACGGCTATGCAAGAGGAATCACAAACCCTAAATCACTAGAGCTCTAAAGAAAAAAATTACTCAGAGTTTCACATTGAAACTCTGAGCTAATTCGAGCTAGACCCCTCACTCACTCCTAACAACGGCTATAGTAACGAGCATCATCAAACGAAAGAAGGGGAAGTAGAAGAAGAAACGTGGAAAGCAGAAGAAGGAAGAAGAGTAAGAGATCTTACTTTCGTCGAGGAACTGTAAATCGAAATTGCTCCGATTTAGGTATGATTCGCTTCTTTCGCACTTTTTGATGCTTGATCTGTATTCTTCATGAGATTTTTTTTTGTATCCCTCTTCCAATTTCTTGTTTGCGCCATGTTTTGATAGATGTTTTTAGTTTAGGGTTTCTGTTAAGAGTGGGCTTCTGAAAATCTAAGTTCGATTTTGGATTTAGGGGCACTATTTACGTGGGGTTAGATTAAGTTTGGTGGTGTCGCCGGAGAAGACGGTGGCGGCCGCCGCGCACCACCGTTCTCCGACCGTCTTTTAAGTTTCCGGTGAGCTGATTTACAGAGAAATGTAGAGAGAGAGAGGTATTGCATAGACGAAGAGAGAGACTTCAAATTGGAAATGACTTGAACTCTTTTGTGCTTTACTCTTTTATCCATGCTGCCACCGTCTGACGTTGTTGGCGCTCACTGCCGGTGACATTTGTCACCAATTGCCCATTTCCCATGATCCTATGTGTACAATCCCCTCATCCCCACCATACGCACAGGTTTTGGCCGTTGGATCCAAAGTCAGATTGACTCTTAATGAGATCATACGTCCCTGATTCGCTGGGTAAATCACCAGTTGACCGAAGGAGCACCATGAACCCTCTCCATATGTTGGGCTTGATGACTTTTGGGCCCTGGCAGTTTCCTTTACACACCCCCTTATTTTATGTTTCTTCTGGCCCACTTGTTTTTTTTCCCTTATTTGTTTTTTAGTATTAATTATAAAACTTAATTTTTAACAATACTTAATAATAAAAATCTAAAAAAAAACATGTTATTTTCTTTTAAAAACAAAACTTTTGAAATATTATTAATAAATTAATTTAGTTAATTTTATTAAAAATTTTCAATTAATATTAATTAATCTTTTTATGATTAATTTTATTAAATATTGAATTTTAATTTAATTAATTATTAATTTGATTTCATTTCTAAAAAATTCTAAAAAATACTTTTATTTAATAAGTCCTCAATTCTTATTTAATTAGTTTTATTAAATTATTTTATTTAATATTAATTAATTTTTGATAATTAATTTTATTAAATATTTTGATTTAATCTAATTAATTATTGGAACTTTATTTTAAAAAACCTAGAACTTAATTTTAGTTTAGGACTTCCCTCCTTAGAATTAACTTTAGAATTAGGTTACTTACCTAACTAATATGCTTGATTTTTACCCCACCATTTTATTATGTGTGTACCTTATTCATGTGGATTTTATTTCATGCTTTAATTATATGTATGCTATTCATATTATACTTGTCCAAACCAAAAAATCTTTTTCAAACTAATATCTTGACTTAATGTCAAGCCCTTTTAATACCTTGTAAGTCGATCGTTTTCACGATCGCAATCGACCTCACAATGCCTCCTCTTAGGCTTTATACAACGATAATTGTTGCACATTTCACTTTGGTTTGTATGCGTGTATGTGATTGGCTCACTTTAATCATGGCTCGATTATTCCCACTTGATTAATTACACCCCTCTCCCATAAGATTAAAATCAACCTTTTTTTTTACAACAATAAACAAGCTTGATCCAACGTCAAGTATTTTCCAAATCAAATTCAATTAATCTCCAACTTTCACTTAATCCACATATCAAGTCCCTTTACCTCTTGTAAGTCGAGTGCTTTTGCCTCGCAATCAACCTTACCTTAAACCATAGGACCTCCTTTCCATTAGTGCTCAAACCATTCCGCACGCAAATCCAAACCTCGATCCAACGTCGAGTATTTTTCTTAAATCAAATTAATACATTTAATTATACTAAATATTATTTCTTAAAAGGTGAAAAGAGGGGGATCAAGTCTTTGGTATTTCTCCTCAATTGTTTGGGTTCGAGTTCTCTTACTCGTGTGTGGACAATTGACGCCTTTAAAACACTTGTAATCCGACAACACTCAAATTTCTTTTTCCATATCGATTATTAAAACATTTAATTATACTAAATATCATTTCTTAAAAGGTGAAAAGGAGGGGGATCAAGTCTTTGGTCTTTCTCCTCAATTGTTTAGGTGCGAGTTTGCTTACTCGTGTGTGGACAATTGACGCCACTAAAACACGCGAAACCCGACAACATTCAAAACTTTTTCCAAGCAATAGTTAAAACACTTAATCCTTATTTAAACACATTTTACTAAAGGTGAAGTGAGGGTGGTCGAGTCTTTGACCCTTCTCCTCAATTGTTTGCGAGTTTTCTTACTCGTGTGTGGGCAATTGCCACCTCTAAAACATCCAATATGACTAAAACTCTTCTTTCTCGCCTTGTGCGATCAAAACCCTAAAAAACACATACAAATGAAATCCTCTTTTCTCAATCAAACTCTTTAACATACTTAATAATATATTCAAATAACTTTTTAAAAGGTGATGTGAGGGGGGCCAAGTCTTTGACCTTTCTCCTCAATTGTTTGGGTGCGAGTTCTCTTACTCGTGTGTGGACAATTGGCGCCTATAAAAAAATACAAACCAAACAACTGTAGTCCCATAAACTACGAATGCTCTGACTTTCCCATTGCACGGGGGAATACGTAGGCACAAGGGTCCCCATCCTTGTCGAGCACCCTAATAAAACTACCCATTTTCCCCTTAGAAGCAAACCCTTTAGAAGACAAACAAACCTAGCTAACTTTCTCATGAATCGAATCAAGAGGTTCCCGTTGAGTAAAACGGACGTAGAGGGTGCTAATACCTTCCCTCTTGCATAACCGACTCCCGAACCCGAATTTGGTTGCGATGACCATTTTCTTATCCCTTCAAAGTTTTTATCGATATTTTCCTATTCCATCCTTGGAATGAATAAAGTTTGGTGGCGACTCTGTTTCGAACAATTTTTTCCGCGTCCATTGCGAGGATCATATTTTTCGAGGTACGATAGATGGCGACTCTGCTGGGGATTTGCATTTCCCTATGCTAGAGAGAGTCAAGCCTAACTTGACTCGATTCGTGAGTGTTAGATCCGCTTGTTTGTTTATCTTCCCTTGTTTGTTTGCTTGCTTGTCTGATTATCTATTATATACTCGCATGCTCATTATTATTATATCCTATTATTGTTTCTTGTGACACTGTGGGGATTCTCTGATCATTGGTGCTCTGTGAGATGGCTCTACACCCGAGTCCGAGTGTAACCCTAGGATTAGGATGGTGGTTGTGTAGTGGAGGCTTGCGTGGTCTCTTCTGCGTGAGCCAAAGCAAAGACCCCGCTTAGAGTAGACTCCCTTGGAAGTGTTATCATTTTGATGTTACTTCGTCACGATGATAATGTTTTCGAGCCTGAACCGTTGATCCCAAGGACCTTTAACCCATTTATCCATGGTGGTTGGTAGTGTTAACTCTTTGTGGGTTAATGTGAATGCCACAATCAGATGAGATCCCTCGAACGCATTACTTCCTGACAATAATATTTTCGACCTCGATCTAGGATTCTGAGAACCCTACTTAGAACCCATGTGTCGATGGTTATGTAGTGGGCGCCTCCAAGGAGTCTTTCTCGTGGGGAAGAAACGAAGACCTCACCTAGACGAGATCCTTTCAAGGATATTATCGTCTGATGTTCCTTCGTCATGGCTATAATGTCTTTGAAAGATATCCATAACTCTAGGCACCTACCCGATTAGAGCCTACCTATGGGGGGTCTTGTGATCAGAGATATCCTGTGTCTAACTCCTTCCTCAGAATCAGATGTTGTTTTGATCCTGGAACCGTGCATAAGGATTGCATACTCATGACATTAGCATCTATACATGTCATTTTTCCAACAAACTCAACCATCCTTTGTCCGTAACCCGCAGTTGATTTCCCGACACTCGTATCGGAATTGAAGCCGTTTTTGGAAGAATCATGCATTCAGAAGAGCAGAACTAGTTTGCATCAAGAGCATATGTTGATTTGATGAAGAACTAGCTAGACCAACTTGTGGAAGCTATGATAGCCTTGTCAAGGAAAGAGGACAACATTCAAAGGCCTACAGTCACTAAGAACGTCATTCTGCCTCAAGTGAATAATCTTGCCCAATTTCAGCCTGTGCGGATTCCTGTTGGGGACCAGGTTATACAAGAATGCCACACTATTCAAGATGAACATGCCTCGTCTCATGATGCAATTGAATACCATAGCTTTGCATTCACTACACCGAATTCCTGAGGGACAAGCCTGGTGGTGAATACTGAACGACCTCAAGATGTTGAGTTTGCGGAAAGATGTCGTGTGTTGGAAGAGAAGCTTGAAACCATAAAGGGGCGTGATGCTTTTGATCTGAATGCTTTGAACATGTGTTTGGTACCCGGACTTGTATTACCTCCAAAGTTCAAGATGCCAAAATTTGAGAAATACAAAGGAGATAGTTGTCCAAAGCAGCATTTGGTGATGTTTTGTCGAAAGATGACCTCCAATGCTCTCAATGATAAACTTCTGATCCACTGTTTCTAAGATAGTCTGAGTGGGGCATTGTTGAGTTGGTACATGCAGCTACAGAGTAACCATATCCAGCCGTGGTTGGACTTAGCCAACGCCTTTGTGAAGCAATACCAATACAATCTTGACGTGGCTCCCAATCGCATAGAGTTGCAAGGCTTATCTCAAGAGGAGAATGAATCGTTCAGAGGGTATGCTCAGAGATGGAGAGAGGTTGCTGCTCGCATTCAACCACCACTTTTAGATAGAGAATTGGTTGACTTGTTCATAGATTCTTTGCAAGGCCCATACCTGGAAAAGATGATGAGCAATGGGACATCAAACTTCTCTGACTTGGTTTTAGTAGGAGAACGCATTGAGAGTCATGTCAAAAGTGGAAAGATCCAAGACGCCTCGAGCATCCAGGTTAGAGAGACTGAATCCATTGTCAGTTCTCCAGAGGAAGAGGAGGATGAAATCAATGCAAATTGGGACACTCTACAAGCTCCATCTCCGGTACCTTATCCTCAATACCCAAGCATCTCAAATGTTCAAAGTCAGCAATCCCATGGGTCTCCCTGTGCGATTCCATTCTCTCCACATGGTCAATATACTCCTGTTAATAGAGGCCCCCCTTATCAACATCAAATTGCACAATAACACTCTTCACAACCCCGGCGCTACTATAGTCAAAGACCAAAAAGGCATTTTGATCATTTGCCAGTCCCATTCAGTCATATAATGCCACGTTTGATTAGTAGTGGGTTAATAGTGCCAAAGGGCTTGGATCCTATTATTCCTCCATACCCACCAGGCTTCGACGCCAATACACGATGTGGATACCATGTTGGCGCCATGGGGCATTCAACTGAGGATTGCAAACAGCTCAAAAACAAGGTCCAAGATCTGATTGAGTCCAAGCTAATCTCATTAATGCCTCGAGGTCTTCAAATCAACGTCAATCCTTCACTTGATCGGGTGGGTCCATCCGCCCATGTTATGGAAGAAGTTACTGAGAGTAGGTGTGAAGAAGGCTATCATAGTGGTCTCGATGAACAAGAATGCTAGTCCAACAGTGGGTCAAGAAAGAAAAAGCCCAGTCCCCAATGCTGGCAATTTTTAGATCATGTCGTTTCTATGCATTTGTAGTTTCTTTATGTTATGCGCTATTTGCTTTTAGACATTGTTGTTTATTAATGGTAATATTAATGAAGTAATCATGCATCTTTTGAACTAATCACGTCGCATCCGCTCACATTTTCTTCACTTATATCAAAAAACAAAAAATGTTCATCTATATACCTCTCATTCACTTTCTTAACCAAAATGTTGTTTAGCAAAGATTGGAGGGAGGATGACGAAAACGAGATACCCATAATTGTTGATGGTATGCTTTTGGATAGAATCCTGCCAAGGATGTACAAACATTGTTTCAAATTCCTAAACACTGGAGAAATAAGGAGTTAATCCCTAGTTCACCACTTCGAGCCGAGAAGTAGAAGTGTCCTTCGGATGTTCAAACCCTTACACCCAACCCGGGGCAGGGTAGTGTTCAGTTAATCTGACTCCGTATTTTTTGTACATGTCCTGAGGTGACGAAGAAATCATGCAAAATCCAGAAGTTATGATGGTTTTTCTTCAATGACTACTGACTTGGTAGTCACAAGCCTTACTCTAAAAAAAGAAGAGAGCCCGCTAAGTCAAACACCTCAAAAAGGAGACTTAGGCAAAAATTAGGGCAATCCCGATGGACTCGTAGAATAAAATCAGTCCATGCAAAATTAGGGATCAAAAATAAAAAACAAAAAAGGTCCTTAAATCCTCAAGCGAAGAAATATAAGATTCAGTGAACACCATATCAAAAATCAAAAGGTCATTGACGTCCTTCAAAAACAAAATAAGATGACTGTCATTTCAAGCGAATCTTGAACCTTCATATCTTACACCGTCAAAATCTAAGTACGTGTGTCAATTTAACTGAACGTAGGACTGGAGATCATCACGAAGAAGGGGTGGGTACAAATATAACTTTGAACCTTATATCATTTGTTTTTATAACTGTGAACCAGACCATGTTACAACCCTCAAAAGACCTAATTGAGGCGGGGTTTATTCTGAAAGCATACTACAGCAAGGTTGCGTAAACTGACTCCTATGAATTTGCTAGTCTTTTGAATTGGTATCATATTCTTGCTGTATCTTTCACACACCAATAAATCAGCACTGCGTTTGGACTAAAGGTTCACTCGTCACACACTGATACATCATTCCAATAAATGATTTTTCAAAACTTGCATGAACGTCGCATTAAAATTAGCATTTCTGAATGATCAATTTTAACTGTAAATCAGCACTTGACAGTTTAGAAATTCTGACAAAGTGCAATCAGAGAGAAACTTGAGCATTCGTTGGCACTGACTCGAATCGAGACTATCTCATAACCTTGTGAATCTGGGGCAGACCACTGCAAAATCTAGACACAGGGGCAGACCACTGCAAAATCCAGACACGGGGGCAGACCACTGCAAAATCCAGACAGGGGCAGATTCCCTTCATACATTCAAGTTGGTCAAGCTGGCCATGTCATGCACTAGGCGACCTTTGAGTTCAACAAGTATTAAAAGCCTTGGGGCAGAGCAAATGCACAATCAGAATGCATTGGATAATTCACTATGCTCACACAATCAACCTGCATTGGTTATGTCGCTGCGCTCATACAACCATTTGCAAACCATTTATGGCATATCAGCTAGAAGTGACGTTCTCTAATGAACCAAGCATACAAATTCTGCAAAGGATCAGACTTAGGGCACCAAGAGCATCCACAACTATCTTTTGATAATGGCACTATCAGATACTAAGTGTCGGGAAATCAAATCCTTTCACCTCATAAAGTCCAACCCTGATTAACACCTACCAAAAGTCCAACCTTGATTGGCACCTACCAAAAGTCCAACCCTGCTTGGCACCTACCAAAAGTCCAACCCTGATTGGCACCTACCAAAAGTCCAACCTTGATTGGCACCTACCAAAAGTCCAACCCTGCTTGGCACCTACCAAAAGTCCAACCCTGATTGGCACCTACCAAAAGTCCAACCTTGCTTGGCAACTACCAAAAGTCCACCCTGCTGGCATCACCATCAAATAAAGTCCAACCCTGCTTGGCACCTCCTAAAGTCCAATTCATATTGGCAACCACCAAAATTCCACCCTGCTGGCACCTTCGTAAGACCAATCCCCTGCTCGCATTCGCATATGCATTACATACAACATATACGCACCATATGCATACATAGCATAACCTATTTCCATCCTCAACCCCCGCGTTGATATATATTGATTTGTTCCTGACCCCTGAGTCAATGTTATCTTTATTTTCTTCGGCCCCCGAGTCGATATTTACATTTCTTTCAACCCCCGAGTTGATGATATTTTGTCTTTATTTTCTCGACCCCCGAGTCGATATCATTATTACATCTTCATCCCCCGAGTTGACATCTTATTGCTTGTACTGACCTTTGAGTCATTGTTATCTTTATTTTCTCGACCCCTGAGTCGATATTGTCTTTACTTCCTTGACCCCCGAGTCGATATTGCCTTTATCTCTGCCCTCGACCCCAAGTTGATATTTTCTTTTACCTTCAACCCCCGAGTTGATATTTTTTTATTTCCTTTAACCCCTGAGTTGATAGATTACCTTGCCTTTATTTTCCCCGACCCTCGAGTCGATATTACCTTTACCTTTCTTTCAACCCCCGAGTTGGCGACAATTTATCTTAATGTTTCTCGACCCCCGAGTCGATATAGTATTTCCTTTTCTCGACCCCCGAGTTGATATGCCAGTATTCCTAGTGAGTCTTTCACCCTGCTCCATCTAATCCCCATTAATCCTTCTTTGGAAACCATAAATAAAGCCTTGCCAAAATCTGATTGCCCAGTTGCATTCCCATATGCATCTCATAATAAACGAGTTCATTTGCATTCCTGTATGCATGGCATATCCATCCCCAGCATAGCATAGCAGGATCCAGGATCAGTTCGCAAGCATCTTGGCTAGTCCTTCTTCAAAGTCGGCAGTATTCATCTGAAGAAGATTTGGTACCCCGCACGTGCTCAAGGAATTCTATTCCCCAGCAAGTTCTTCAACCATGCAGTTGATAATGACAATCCCCAGCAGCTGTTGCTATTTTTACTCCCCAAGCAGAGGATATCCTAGAAAGTTTCTTGTGAGCTTTCCCCTGTAGAGCCAGCACATTTCCTCCAACAGGAATCTTGCTCAACTATCCCCCAACAAATTTACCATAGATATACTACTTTGGTATCATCGAGGAACCTTAATGGACAAGGGACTGCTTCGACGACCCAGAGAATCTTCGATCTTCAGAGATACTGCTTTGGTATCATCGAGGAACCTTAATGGATAAGGGACTGCTTCAACGACCCAGAGAATCTTCGACCTTCAGAGATACTGCTTTGGTATCATCGGAGAACCTTAATGGATAAGGGACTGCTTCGACGACCCAGAGAATCGTCTGCCTTCAGAGATACTACTTTGGTATCATCGAGGAACCTTAATGTATAAGGGACTGCTTCGACGACCCAGAGAATCTCACATCTTCATAATCAGAGAGCCTTAATGGATAAAGGACTGCTTCGACCACCCAAAGGACCTCAAGTTACTCTATTCCTTTTGTACTCCGCTACTTCATTCCATCAGTTCTTACTCCATGGCACTTTACCTTGTGACAGACAAATTTTGGGGTCTTCTTATATCTAATTGACTTCTACCCTTAAAATAAATGTCATGTAGCCGTTCACTCTCTCGGGTCCAAGACAATTAGATAGGGGCATCTGTCATACCCCAAATTTGTCCTACCTTTTCATTTTCTTATACTAAGTATTTGTGTGGTTTCATGATTCTCTAGAATTTAGATTACAGAGGTGTTGTGCGTGCATATGGTAATTGCAAGTTCTTACAAGAATGTTTGTTTCCAAATGGAGATAAATGAAGGATGTGCCCTCAGTCTCATGATCAAACTTCAAGACAAGGTTAACTGCTCAAGCTATGTGACTGGTTCATCATTTTAATTGATGCTAGTGGTTGTAGGCCATGTTTCAAGTTGAGCTCAAATAGGTGCCAAGATGATACAAAGTTTTAGGGTCACGCTTGGATTTGTTCAATCAAGTTTAAATTTATACAAAAGGAAGTGGTGATTTTAGGTCATATGCAAGTTAAGGTTTCAATGGGTTCATGACATGAATAAGACCTTTGTGTGCTTCAGAGTGATACATGGCTAAGGTTTGAGTTCCTTTTAAATTATGTTTGGTTATGCTTCAACATTTCAAAATGCTAAGGCAACTCATGGTTCCAAATTATCTCAAAGCCACTCAAGTCATTCCTAGATTTTTTGTTAACCAATTCATGGCCAAGGTACATTACAAGAATGGTCTCAAATGTTGTTTCAAGACTATGTGATTAATCAAGACATGAGATTGACCATTTTGCATCATGAAGAAATGGTTGGAGCCCTTTGTAAGGATTATCTTGATTGGTTTCAAGTTGGTTTCCAATCTCAATTAGATCTGGTTCAAAGTTATGATCAATTTAGTTATTTTGTTGGATAATGAAGTTCAAAAGAGCAAGATGTGAGCCATTGTTCTAAGACATAGCGTGAGCTAGGCGTGGTGTTTGGATGCTTTGGAGCCAAGCCTTGGATTAGTTTATGGAAGACAATTCCAAGCTATAGTTAGACTCCATTTCATGTCATGATGGGAGTTCATTTTCACAATTTCAATTGTCTTGAAAGCCATGGTTAAAAGTCTTCAAGTTTTTGTTGGGCCACGTGTGAGTTATCTTAAATAAGTTTCAAGGTTCAGTCTAGCCAAGCCTTGATTAATGGATCTCCATGTGTTTCCAAGTCATGATTGAGTTGTTACTAGCTGCGTAATTGGTTTTGCTAAGGTTACTTCACAGGAACCGCTATGACAATAACAATATTGCAACTCAAAGAGCCAATTCCATCAATATCAGTATACAACAGGTTTACAACCTTTGATTTACTTGCATCCAATGTTCTAAATTACAAAGGAAGTAATGTACAGAGTTACAAAAGTTGACTATAAATGCATATTTTTGTGGGAAATACATGTGGTTCAAATGCTTAACACAATTTACACGATGCCTAAGAAATGGAGTTTTCATGCTTCATTCCTCAAAGTCTAGGAGCAGCTCTTGATCTCTTTGTGTTCATGTCAAGTCTTCATGGCAAACTTCCATGTGCTCTTCATGCTAAGTTTCTTTGCAACTTCCAGCCATCAAAATCTCCAAGTATTACCATGCCTTCATCCAAATCCCTAAGCACAATACACATGATAGAATCAGAAGCGGTAATGTGAACAAATATTGCCATCACTTTTCAACGTACCCTGCATATACCAAAAAGTGAGTCCTATGCATAACTATGTACCACGTATGGCATAAGTTTGAAACCAAGTAAAATTGTAGTGCATACATAAGGTGCCATCATGTCCATAAAGCAAATATTGAGGATCAATACAGCAAAAGCAAGACTCATTAAGCTACCAAAGCAATAGTTCATCAAATATGGCAGCAGGATTCAAAGACAGTGGTAAAAGGGCAGGAATAAAGGCGTGTTCAGATTAAAAATCATACCATCCACTGTGTTCTGTCAAGTGTCAAGCTCTTTCATTTAATTCCTCTTTTTCATTTCTTTCTTCGTGCCAAGAAGCTCCTCAAGCCAAGGTACATGAAAAGAAATCGAGACAAAGGATTAGCATAATGTACAGGCAGAACATGTATAAAACAGTCATGAACAAGTGCTTGGAAACAAAGTCACGATGAATGCTACAAAAAGCAAAAGTTAGAACTTGTTTTTTGAGTCAAAAGAGCCACGTCATCAAAAATTAGTAGCAGTAAAAAATAGTGAAAATCGTAAACAACAGCACAAAGAAAAGTCCAAGTTTATGGCACAAAATGTTCAGTGTAAAACTCATGGGGACCACACAATTGCAAAGGATCAGAAGTACATCAAATTAAGACAAAGTCCAACAATTTTCACACAGCAGAAATTCATCCCACTTTCTCAGTATCCCACAGAATTAGGGTCGTACAACATTCTCTAACGGCTTGATATGCATTGAGGACACCTCACAATTCCTTAACAGAATCACACGTATATCTCTGAATCTTATCCTAATTCGCACGTATCAAGCTCCTATATATTTACTACTGTTCATATGAGAAAAGGGGGGACCGCAAAAAAACCTAGACGACTGTCCAAGAGAAATCACAAACCCTAAATCACTAGAGCTCTAAAGAAAAAAATTACTCAGAGTTTCACATTGAAACTCTGAGCTAATTCGAGCTAGACCCCTCACTCACTCCTAACAACGGCTATAGTAACGAGCATCATCAAACGAAAGAAGGGGAAGTAGAAGAAGAAACGTGGAAAGCAGAAGAAGGAAGAAGAGTAAGAGATCTTACTTTCGTCGAGGAACTTTAAATTGGAATTGCTCCGATTTAGGTATGATTCGTTTCTTTCGCACTTTTTGATGCTTGATCTGTATTCTTCATGAGATTTTGTTTTGTATCCCTCTTCCAATTTCTTGTTTGCGCCGTGTTTTGATAGATGTTTTTAGTTTAGGGTTTCTGTTAAGAGTGGGCTTCTGAATATCTAAGTTCGAATTTGGATTCAGGGGCGCTATTTATGTGGGGTTAGATTAAGTTTGGTGGTGTCGCCGGAGAAGACGGTGGCGGCCGCCCGCGCACCGCCGCTTCTTCGGCCGTCTTTTAAGTTTCCGGTGAGCTGATTTGCAAAGAAATGTAGAGAGAGAGAGGCATTGCATAGACGAAGAGAGAGGCTTGAAATTGGAAATGACTTGAACTCTTTTGTGCTTTACTCTTTTATCCATGCTGCCACCGTCTGACGTTGTTGGCGCTCACTGCCGGTGACACTTGTCACCAATTGCCCATTTCCCATGATCCTATGTGTACAATCCCCTCATCCCCACCATACGCACAGGTTTTGGCCGTTGGATCCAGAGTCAGATTGACTCTTAATGAGATCATACGTCCCTGATTCGCTGGGTAAATCAACAGTTGATCGAAGGAGCACCATGAACCCTCTCCATATGTTGGGCTTGATGACTTTTAGGCCCTGGCAGTTTCCTTTACACACCCCCTTATTTTATGTTTCTTCTGGCCCACTTGTTTTTTTTCCCTTATTTGTTTTTTAGTATTAATTATAAAACTTAATTTTTAACAATACTTAATAATAAAAATCTAAAAAAAAAACATTTTATTTTCTTTTAAAAACAAAACTTTTGAAATATTATTAATAAATTAATTTAGTTAATTTTATTAAAATTTTTCATTTAATATTAATTAATCTTTTTATGATTAATTTTATTAAATATTGAATTTTAATTTAATTAATTATTAATTTGGTTTCAATTCTAAAAAATTCTAAAAAATACTTTTATTTATTAAGTCCTCAATTCTTATTTGATTAATTTTATTAAATTATTTTATTTAATATTAATTAATTTTTGATAATTAATTTTATTAAATATTTTGATTTAATCTAATTAATTATTGGAACTTTATTCTATAAAACCTAGAACTTAATTTTAGTTTAGGACTTCCCTCCTTAGAATTAACTTTAGAATTAGGTTACTAACCTAACTAATATGCTTGATTTTTACCCCACCATTTTATTATGTGTGTACCTTATTCATGTGGATTTTATTTCATGCTTTAATTATATGTATGCTATTCATATTATACTTGTCCAAACCGAAAAATCTTTTTCAAACTAATATCTTGACTTAATGTCAAGCCCTTTTAATACCTTGTAAGTCGATCGTTTTCACGATCACAATCGACCTCGCAATGCCTCCTCTTGGGATTTATACAACGATAATTGTTGCACATTTCACTTTGATTTGTATGCGTGTATGTGATTGGCTCACTTTAATCATGGCTCGATTATTACCACTTGATTAATTATACCCCTCTCCCATAAGATTAAAATCAACCTTTTTTTTACAACAATAAACAAGTTTGATCCAACGTCAAGTATTTTCCAAATCAAATTCAATTAATCTCCAACTTTCACTTGATCCACATATCAAGTCCCTTTACCTCTTGTAAGTCAAGCGCTTTTGCCTTGCAATTGACCTTACCTTAAACCATAGGGCCTCCTTTCCATTAGTGCCCAAACCATTCCGCGCGCAAATCCAAACCTCGATCCAACGTCGAGTATTTTTCTTAAATCAAATTAATACATTTAATTATACTAAATATTATTTCTTAAAAGGTGAAAAAGAGGGGGATCAAGTCTTTGGTCTTTCTCCTCAATTGTTTGGGTGCGAGTTCTCTTACTCGTGTGTGGACAATTAACGCCTTTAAAACACTTGTAATCCGACAACACTCAAATTTCTTTTTCCATATCGACTATTAAAGCATTTAATTATACTAAATATCATTTCTTAAAAGGTGAAAAGGAGGGGGGTCAAGTCTTTGGTCTTTCTCCTCAATTGTTTAGGTGCGAGTTCTCTTACTCGTGTGTGGACAAATGACGCCTCTAAAACACGCGAAACCCGACAACATTCAAACCTTTTTCCAAGCAATTGTTAAAACACTTAATCCTTATTTAAACACATTTTACTAAAGGTGAAGTGAGGGTGGTCGAGTCTTTGACCCTTCTCCTCAATTGTTTGGGTGCGAGTTTTCTTACTCGTGTGTGGGCAATTGTCACCTCTAAAACATCCAATACGACTAAAACTCTTCTTTCTCGCCTTGTGCGATCAAAACCCTAAAAAACACATACAAATGAAATCCTCTTTTCTCAATCAAACTCTTTAACATACTTAATAATATATTCAAATAACTTTTTAAAAGGTGATGTGAGGGGGGTCAAGTCTTTGACCTTTCTCCTCAATTGTTTGGGTGCGAGTTCTCTTACTCGTGTGTGGACAATTGGCGCCTATAAAAAAATACAAACCAAACAACCGTAGTCCCATAAACTATGAATGCTCTGACTTTCCCATTGCACGGGGGAATACGTAGGCACAAGGGTCCCCATCCTTGTCGAGCACCCTAATAAAACCACCCATTTTCCCCTTAGAAGCAAACCCTTTAGAAGACAAACAAACCTAGCTAACTTTCTCACGAATCAAATCAAGAGGTTCCCGTTGAGTACAATGGACGTAGAGGGTGCTAATACCTTCCCTCTTGCGTAACCGACTCCCGAACCTGAATTTGGTTGCGATGACCATTTTCTTATCCCTTCAAAGGTTTTATCGATATTTTCCTATTCCTTCCTTGGAATGAATAAAGTTCGGTGGCGACCCTGTTTCGAATAGTTTTTTCCGCGTCCATCGCGAGGATCGTATTTTTCGAGGTACGACAGAAGGGGAACTCGAAAAGGAAAGACCGACCGAAGGGGGTCTAACCAACAAAAGAATACGAGAACGGCCAAAGGGGAACTCATAAAGGAGACCGGCCAATGGGGGACTCCAACAAAATTCATCGAGGACGGCCGAAGGGGAACATCGAAAAGGAAAGATCGGCCGAAATGGATCTAACCAACAAAAGAATACGAGAACGGCCGAAAGGGAACTCGTAAAGATTAGTAGAATCAATAGATCTATAAAGATGACTCCGCTAGGGAAAAGAGAAATCTAAACAGACAACTCTGTAGGGGAGTATAATAAGGGATACGAAGGACGAATCCACTGGTTGTGGTGTAATGTCAAACAACAACTCCTGAGTTTATCACTTTCTGCTAGGGAAAGAAACTGGTAAAAAGAAATCAAACTTGGCTTATGCTTCGAATGCATATGTTTGAATTTTTCTATGGCGTAATGCTCCATACAAAATGAAAATACTACGCGTTTAGGAGGATGTCATGCACAAATGCTAATGCAATGCAAAAGAGACGCTCCAGCAAAATAAATGCTGAAGACGAAGGCAACTCCACCGGGGATGACAAACTAAATTGTCCTCTGAATTGAAAGACCCTGCTAAAGAAGATTCCACTGAACGACTTCTTGATTACAAACTCTGCTGGAGATGAAAACTCTGAGAGAAATTCTGCTCTGTTGGAGATGGATAAAACGAATATTGAAGATGGAACCCAAGACAATTTCTCTCCGCTAGAGATTACCAATGACTTCTACCGAAGATAGAGTTCAAAACCTGGATCTGAAATATGCCAATAATAATTGGACTTAAGACCTGCTGGGGATATCAACCGCTGTTTGAACATACCATTGCGAAGATCACCACCAAACTCTGCTTGGGGACAAGCCAAAAACACCGAACCTGCTTGGGGATATTACTGAATTTAACCTGCTGTTGGGAATGTCAGTACCTTCACCCTGCTAGGGAATATCAGCCACTATTAGCAAACCTGCTTAGGGAATGGTGATTGATGACATCAACTCTGCTAGGGGATACCATCAAGCTTACTCATCTGTTGGGGATCAGACCATACCGTTGCTGATGAGAAAAACACTTCCTGACTAGCTGAGGAAAATGGGTGCCAAGACTCTGTGGGGAAATAACATCATTGTCCAAAGAAAATATTCCATCAGTCTCTTGTCGGGGATGCAGAAGTATCAACTACTGGCTGTTTGCTAGAAGAGTAATAAATCAACCATAACTCTAGCTGGGGAAATAATCCTCTGTACTCTGGCTGGGGAGAACAACAACCCGCTGAGGAGGATGAACTTTCAATGCTGAGGAGAATAGCTCTACTGGGGAGAAATCCTGCTACCCTGCAAACTAAATCAACAGTATATGCAAAATGGCCATCTAGATTACCATCCTAATGACTGTTGTCTGAGCAATTTCCACTATTTTTCGATGTGCTTTGCAAAGCTTAACATTTTTGCATTCAATGTTTATCAAAAATATCGGACATTTTCACAAACAAAAACAGTAAAAGTAAAAACACAAATGGAAAGCTCTTTGAATGAAAATGAAAATTTTATTGAATGAATTGGCCTGTAAATAGGCATTTACATTCGGAAGCAATTCCTGAAAAGAGGTAATTGCACAAAAGAAGTAAAACAAAATACACATGTCTGCAATGTGGGGAACAGATATCCACCATGATTCAATTCAACTATGACCCGATATGAGCTCGTTTATCCGCAGATGCTTTGACCTTCGAATAGACTGACTAGACTGATTCCTTTCCTTCGAAATTTCCAAGTATCAAAAGTGTTCACAGATCGAACACAGACCGTAGCCTCCTGCTTTGAAATCCCTAACTTTTGCCCGGATCGCCCTTTTCGGGTTTTCAATCCACCGGGATACCCATTTTTTGCCAAAGTTGCCTTTTTAGGTTTTCAACTTTGCGGGTTTATTCTTTTCTTTTCTTTTTATCCCTAATTTTTGCCCAAACTTTTTCTTTTTATGGTTCGTCGAGATGCCCTTTTTTGCCTGGATCTTCTTTTTATGTCCAACGGGTCTCTTTTATGCAAAGTATTTTTTGACTACGTCTGCGTTCACAGGGGACGTAAAATCTTCGCCGTCCATAGTTGAGAGTAATAAGGCTCCACCAGAGAAAACCTGTCTTACTACATATGGCCCTTTATAGTTTGGAGTCCATTTGCCCCTGTGATCTGTTTGAGGAGGAAGGATCCTTTTCAAAACCAATTCACCAACCTGAAAACACCGAGGACGCACTTTCTGATCAAAGGCTTTCTTCATCCTACTCTGATACAACCGACCATGTGCAATGGATGCCAATCTCTTTTCCTCAATAAGGTTCAGCTGATTCAATCTGGAACACACCCATTCAGCTTCATCAAGCTTCACATCTGCCAGAATTCTCAAAGAAGGAATCTCAACCTCTACTAGTAGAACTGCTTCCATACCATATACCAATGAGAAAGGAGTTGTCCCAGTTGATGTACGCACCGAAGTACGATAACCGTGTAAAGCATAAGGAAAAATCTAATGCCAGTCTTTATAGGTCACTACCATTTTTTGCACAATCTTCTTGATGTTCTTATTTACCGCTTCAACAGCCCCATTCATCTTCGGACGATAGGGAAAAGAGTTGTGATGTTCAATCTTAAAGCTCTGACATAGCTCCTTCATCATCTTATTATTCAAATTTGAACCATTATCAGTAATGATTCTCTCCGGGACTCCATACCGGCAGATGATGTCCTTCTTGATAAACTTGGCTACCACTTGTTTGGTGACGTTGGCATACGAGGCTGCTTCCACCCACTTCGTGAAATAATCATTGGCAACCAAAATGAAACGATGCCCATTGGAAGCAGTCGGCTCAATCTTTCCGATCATATCAATGCCCCACATGGCGAAGGGCCAAGGTGATGACAACACATTCAGAGGAGTAGGCGGTACGTGCACCTTATCTGCATAAATCTGGCATTTATGGCATTTTCGGGCGTATTTGAAACAATCAGACTCCATAGTCATCCAGTAATACCCCGCTCTCAACAGTTTTCTGGCCATAGCATGCCCATTGGCATAGGTACCGAAGGAACCTTCATGAACCTCTTCCATTAACAGGTCTGCCTCATGTTCATCAACACAGCGTAGCAAGACCATGTCAAAGTTTCTCTTGTATAACACATCATCTTTGTTCAAAAAGAAGTTTTCTGCCAACCTCCTCAGAGTCTTCTTATTTTTGGCAGACGCACCCTCTGGATACTCATGACTCTTCAGAAAAACCTTAATATCATGATACCAAGGTTTGCCATCTGACACACCTTCAACTGCAAATACAAAAGCTGGTCTATCCAGATGCATGATTCTGATTGAGAGAGTTTTATTCCAACGATTCACCTGATACATCGAAGACAACGTTGCCAACGCATCTGCCATCTGATTCTCCAACTGGGGTATATGATGGAAATCAACTCTGTCAAAGAAAGGTAACAACCTTCTAGCATAGTTGTTATAAGGCACCAAATTCGCTTGACGAGTTTCCCATTCACCTGTAATCTGATTAACTACCAACGCGGAATCACCATAAACATCGAGGTTCTTGATTCTTAAATCAATTGCTTCTTCTAACCCCATGATGCATGCTTTATACTCCGCCTTATTGTTGGTGCATATGAGCGCTAATCGGGCAGTGAAGGGTATATGAGAACCCTGTGGAGTCGTAATGACTGCCCCGATTCCGTTACCGTATGAGTTAATAGCCCCATCAAAGACCAGCTTCCTTTGGGATCCAATTTTAGGTCATTCATCGTGCAAAGGCTCTTCACAGTCTTTCATCTTCAGAAACATGATATGTTCATCGGGAAATTCAAACTTCATCTGTTGATAATCCTCAATTGGTTGTTCAGCAAGATATTCTGACAAAACACTTCCCTTAATGGCCTTTTGGGAAACATATTGAATATCGTATTCTGTTAAAACCATCTGACAACGGGCTATTCTTCCAGAAAGCTCCTGCTTTTCAAACACATACTTGATCGGATCCATCTTCGAAATCAAGAGGGTTGTATGGTTTAACATATACTGCATCAAACGCTTAGCGGACCAAGCGAGTACACAACATGTTTTTTCCAGCATTGAGTACCTTGACTCACAATCAGTGAATTTTTTACTCAGGTAGTAAATGGCATGCTCTTTACTACCTGGCTCGTCGTGTTGACCGAGCACACACCCCATTGAGTTCTTAAGAACCGTAAGATACATAATCAATGGCCTTCCTGGCACTGGCGGCATAAGGACCGGAGGTTCCTACAAATATTCCTTTATTTTTTCAAACGCCTTTTGACAATTTTCATTCCACCTGACCGCTAGTTCTTTTCTTAACAATTTGAATATTGGTTCACACTTGACTATAAGATAAGAGATGAATCTAGCGATGTAATTCAACCTCCCTAGGAAACCACGAACCTTTTTTTCTATTCTCGGCTCAGGCATTTCTTGTATGGCTTTTACTTTAGCAGGATCGACCTCGATACCTTTTTCACTGACAATAAACCCCAGCAATTTTCTAGATCTCACCGCGAAGGTGCACTTGTTTGGATTCAACCTCAGTCTGAATTTTATCAACCTTTCAAACAGTTTCTGAAGATTCACCAGATGCTTTTCCTCCGTTTGTGACTTCGCAATCATGTCATCAACATAGACCTCGATCTCTTTGTGAATCATATCATGAAAGAGAGTCACCATAGCCCGCTGATAGGTTGCCCCAACATTTTTCAATCCAAAGGGCATCACCTTGTAACAGAATGTTCCCCACGGTGTTATGAACATTGTTTTCTCCATGTCCTCTAGGGCCATTTTGATTTGGTTATACCCAGAGAAGCCATCCATGAAGGAAAATACAGAGTATTTAGCAGTGTTCTTCACTAACACGTCAATGTGAGGAAGCGGGAAATCATCTTTCAGGCTTGCTCTATTCAGATCTCTGTAATCAACACACATCCTGACCTTTCCATCCTTCTTAGGTACAGGCACAATGTTAGCAACCCACGGAGGATAATTCGTCACAGCCAGAAATCCAGCATCTATCTGTTTCTGAACCTCTTCTTTAATCTTGATTGACATTTCTGGTTTCGCCCTTCTCAGGTTCTGTTTAACCGGAGTACATCCCTCTTTGAGCGATAGCCGGTGTACCACAATATCAGTGTCAAGCCCGGGCATGTCTTTGTAAGACCAGGCGAAGATATCAACATACTTTCGAAGCATTTCAATCAATCTTCTTTTTACACTGTCTTCCAAAGCAGCCCCAATCTTTACGTCTTTCCTTGCATCCTCGGTTCCCAAGTTAACAATCTCAATCTCCTCTTGATGAGGTACAATGACCCTTTCCTCCTGTTTCAACAATCTGGCCAATTCCTTGGGTAAGTCACAATCTCCATCAACCTCTTCTTCAGCCTGATAAATGGGATTGTCGAAATCATACCGAGCCATAGCTGAATCATGATTGGTGGTATCTGAACAAGGAAACCTACATGATTGATGATTTATGTTTATTATGTATGCAACAAACAAAAACACATTGCCATTTTGATGTGAGTTAATGCAAAAAAGTAAAAACAGAAAACAGGGATCAAAATATTTGAATGTGAAAAACGTCCTTTATTAATGATAAATAAAGCACACAAAATATTCAAGCCCTACAAACAAGAATCACTACGCCTTGGGCAGAGCGTAGGATTGTCATAACAGAAAAACAAAGGCAATTACACTGGGTCGGTCACTTGAATGGCTTTCTCTGATGACCAGTTGCAAAGACTTTGACCTGGAATGCAGGGGCAGATCCAATTATCCATATCGCAATCGCTATCCCCTTCCTCATCAATAGCATTAACTCTGTTAAAGAACACACTAGCACTGGTAAAACGGACCGGACCATAAAACTTCAGAGGCTCCTCAGGACGCCTAGGTGGCTTATATCCCAGCCCGTAAGTATTCTCCTTTTTTTGGACCTCGATAACCTGACCCCATCTCTGTGAACTGCCGGCTTCAACTACATCCCATTCATCCTTGAAGGAAGACATAGAGACCTCTGGCTGATATACCACTATAGGCTGAACCACTTCAGATTGGCTAACTTCCTTGAGAGGCTCAGAGATCTTCACCGCTTCAAAACCTTGACATAAAGTTTCATGTATTTCTCCATCCACCTCCACATACTTGAAAGTAAATAGATGACTTATCATGATATATTCTTCTCCGTAAACCGTCACCACATGTCCGTCTACCATGTACTTCAATTTTTTATGTAAAGTGGACGTCACAGCCCCAGCACTATGAATCCATGGATGGCCCAGTAAACAACTATAAGTAGGCTGAATGTCCATGATATAGAAGGTAGCATCAAAAACCTCTGGACCAACCTTAATTGGCAGCACAATTTCCCCAAAGACAGATCTCTTGGAACCATCGAATGCACGCACCACTAAATCACTTGGTGTGCAAAGTAACCCACGAGTGTCCAACTTCATCAGTGCTTTCTTCGGTAAAACATTCAAAGATGACCCAGTGTCAACAAGCACATGCGACATTAACGATCCTCGACACTCAACTGAGATGTGCAAAGCATTATTATGATTTCTCCCAGCCGAAGTCAAATTAACATCAGTAAATCCCAAGCCATTTCCTGCATTAACATGGGCCACCACCCCCTCAAGCTAATTAACTGAGATCTCCTGGGGTACATACGCAGCATTCAATACCTTCAACAGCGCATTTCGATGCGCTTCCGAGCACAATAACAGAGACAAAATGGATATCTTAGATGGTGTTTGGTGCAGCTGGTCAACAATTTTGTAATCGCTTTTCCGAATCAGCCTCATAAACTCTTCTACATTCTCCGAGAAGGAGCTATCACCTGTCTTTGCTACGAAATCATTCACTACGGGCGTCTGTACAGCATTATCCATAACCTGTTTTCCTTTGTCTGGCCTAGAACCACCATCCTGATCATCAGATGGAATAAAGACTCTACCACTCCTTATGATAGCTCCTGCTTCCTCATTATTCTCAGAACCGGAGTTCACCACTAACGTTCCCATCAACTCTTGCTTTTGCCCATTAACAAACACTTCAGCACTGTAATTCCAGGGGATATCTTTTGTGCTCTCATACGGAATGGGCCCAGGAGTGGTGATAATGACTGGCGCTGGTCTTGCCGGCGCTGAAAAGGTTACCGTCTTAAAAGGGATAGTAATAGTGGCAATATCATTCTTTCGGCCAAGAACTTCCTTCTTCTGATCGCATCTATCAAACTGCAACCGACCTTCATTAATTAGCTTTTGAATTCCAGATCTCAACAGATCACAACCATTTACTTGTAGCAAACACTCTGGACAGCTTTTATCACAACCTGCGAATACTCCACCCTTCAGTAGTCTCTCTTTCACTACCAACAAAGGGGTCTTCAGTTCATTCACGTCTAGAACCAAATTCAAAGATTCACCATCTTCTATAACAGCATTAACCCTCGGCCCACCGTGGTTCGACATTGGGTTTTGGATGACATTTGGCCCGTCGTTGGAAAAGTTGATGGCCTTTGAATCCACCAAATCTTGGACTTTATGCTTAAAAGCTTTGCAGTCTTCAATGTGGTGTCCGGGTGCCCCAGAATGAAATTCACAATGGGCATTGGGATTGTAACCCGGAGGTGGATCACCAACAATAGTAGCTAGAGTCCTCTTCTTAATTAACTGCAATTGCATCAAATGTTGAAACAATTGGGAATAAGGCAATGGTGGAGTATCAAAGTGCCTATTCTGCTTAGGCCTTCTTTGATGCTGAGGCGCTGCTTGAGGTGGAAGTGCTACAGGGATAGTTACTGAGGCCACCTGCTGATTATAGTTCTGACGCTGCTTTCCCTTACCGCGATGTGATGAAACAGAATTTGCTTCCTCTTTTCTCTTGTAATTCACATAAGGTTTCTTCCCTCCACTAGAAGAAGACCCATCACTGCCTGACACCTTTCCAGTTTTAATTCCACTTTCCAGCATTTCCCCAACCAAGAACAGATCTGCAAACTTTCCTGACATGCAAGGCATCAGCTTCTCGTAATAATGACCCGGCAAGGTAGCCATGAACATATTCAGCATCTCCTTCTCCAACATGGGAGGCTGTACCCACGCTGCCAGCTCACGTCACCTCTGGGCGTATTCCTTGAAGCTTTCACTATTCTTCTGAGACATACTCTGCAGCTGAATCCTATTGGAAGCCATATCAGTATTATACTGATAGTGCTTGACAAAAGCCTCTACCAGTTCTCTCCAATTGCGGATGTTACATCTCTCCAATTGCATATACCATTCCCGTGATGCCCCAGACAGGCTATCCTTGAAGAAATGCATCAGTAATTTCTAGTCCCTTGAATATGCAGCCATTTTCCTTGCGTATGCCCAGACGTGAGTCTTTGGGCAAGTGGTACCGTGGTATTTCTCAAAGGTGGGAACCTGGAACTTGTGCGGAATTATGACACCGGGGAGCAACCCTAAATCATCCAAATACATACCCACAGAGTTCTGATTCACAACCCCTTTCAGTTGTTCCTCAATCAACCTGATCCTTTGATCACTAAAAATCGGGGGAACACCAGAATCCCCGCCTTGTACAGAAAATATGTCATCCTGTTGGTCATCAAAGTGGTGTCCATAAACTGCATGGATACTGTTTCCTCCTCCAACCACAGAAGGAATCACCACATTTTCTCCTCCGCCCGGAGGGATCACAACAGAAGGAATGGGAACACCTCCGCCCAGAGGACCAGTGGGAATACCATTTCCATTAACACCTTCACCTGGAGGAATAACATTGTTCTGGAGATCACCATGTAGTACACTATCCTCATCTACTCTTGCCACCAGGGGTTGAACAAGGGTTCTGAGTTGTTCCTGCCCCTGTGCAACTCCTTGCATCAGTTCCATGAATTGTGCCATACGGCCCTGCATGGCAGCCATTTCTACTTGCATTTGTTCCATTGCTCTTTTTTGATTTTGTCGAGTCGCGTAACGATGAACGTTGAGATCAGCTATTCTGCCTGCAACCAAATAAAGATTAGCAAATCCCGGGATGAATACCTGTTATGCAAAATGATATGTTATAAAATGTATGCATATGACATGTTTTTCATTCCCCGTGCGTTTTACACCCTGATTCCAGTCTTAATCACATGAAGCAACACAATATACATGCATTGTTGAGAGAAATTCGTTGAGAAGAAATGTACTGTGATAATGTGTTGTGATAATGTGTCGGTGAATAGAACACTGCCAAGGAACCATTTCTGAATAAACCATTCATTTTATAAAGCCAATACGTGCTGAAACATTCTGCACCGAGTTCATAAATTGGAAATACATCAAGAGAGTGGCTCCATCAACAAGCCTGATGGTAACCACGGTACACAAGCTGCACTAAGAAAAAGAAAAGGGGACCATTAATCATTTAACTCTAAATCTTTCAGCTTCTCACTAGAATACTTGATTTCTTCAAAGAGTATTCTGGTACGCTGATGGTTTGGCCTTTCAATCATTTCTTTGATCAAAATATCCCTCTTCTTCAGAGCTTCAGCTAATGAATCCATATGCATCAAAAGAGCCTCGTCATTATTCATCTCCTTAGGCCTTTTCACACCCACTTGTACTTTGAGTTCTTCCATCTCTGCCATATCATCTTCAAGTTCTTTCTTGGAAGCTTTCAACTCATCCCTAGCACTCTTCAACTGCTCTTGGCTTTTACCGGAGTTTTCACGATACTTTCTTCGTTGTTCATGCACTTTCTGAAGTTAATCGTCTCTGGTCTTTAATTGCTCTCGAAGCTCTGCATTCTCAATTCTAACTTCGTCCCATGCTTGCTGAAGTTTAGTGAGCTTGGCTTTTGCTCAGGCCAAAGATTGTTTGGTCTGTCTGTGAGTTTGAACGGAAGTTTCAGCGGCCATATTAACTTTTTGGTAATGTCGGACCCTTTCAGCAAAATCTTTCTCTTTATCTGCCAAAATTGTCAATGCACCTTGGGTCTTCCATTCCAAGTCTTTGTTAGTATGCAGAGCATCTTGTAGACGACTGCTCATATCAGAGTTCTCTACCCGGAGGTCCTTCACCAAGGTCTGCAACTTGGTAAACTCCTCCATAGCGACAGTATCCCTTTCTTCTACAACCTCAGGGTATAAAAGAGGCACGGGATCAAAAGGTAGATAGAAATCCTCCACCCTTTTCCTTATCCAGATCTTATAAGGAGGATAAGTTTGGTTATTGGGTTTTCCAAGAACTCCTTTGCCCTTTCTTTGGATTCCATTCCAGGCTTCCGAAGCTTTTCAGACTATTGCTTGATCGTCACCTACTTGAAAATACAAGGACTCTTCCAAACTTCTCTCGGTAGGGGGATTTTCCAGAGCATAACTGAATTGTTTAATGGCCAGAGAGGGATTATAGTTAATGCCACCCTTCCTCCCTATCAATGGGACATTAGGGAATCCATCACAACTATGAATAATATACCCACCAAGTAACCCCCGATCTATCTAGATGATATCTTTAGCAGACAAACCCATCAGTCTATGACGCCATTCCAGTGAACTCTTGGTATCCACGAATGCACCTTTGCGTGGTAACCGAAGCGAAAACCATTTATAGAATAAAGGCGCATAGCAATTGACATATCCCCCTCTTTTCTTTTCATTCCTACAATGAACTAAATGATAAAGACCACCCAATAAAGTGGGTATTAGATTTTGAGTAGTGAATACTTTGATAGCATCCATGTTAACAAATTCTGGCACATTTGGGAACAGGATAATGCCATATACGCAAAGAGCTAATACAGCACAGAAAACATTCCATTCTTTGTCTTTAGCGGCTTTCTGAGCAATCTTGGTCAAGTGCGTTAGAAGGTATTGTCGCTCCCGAAAGATTCGCATCCAACGGTACAAACGCGAGAGTGGTGCGGAAAACAGAGTCGCCAGCAATGTGTATTTATCCCAAGAGAGGGAAAGGAAACACTGCATAAACCTGAGGAGAAAGGGAAAGAGCATGGTCTTGTGACCAAGAGAACTGGGTTCGGGAGTCGGTTACGCGCGAGGAAGGTATTAGCACCCCGACGCATCCATCGTACCCGATGGGATCCACGCTTGCATGTCTCGATCAAAGGGTGTCGGAAACTGGAGCTCCACTGCTACCTGGAAAGGGAAAGGAACGGGAAAAAGGAAAAGGAAAAGAGAGAGAAAAAGAAACAAATGTAGGGAAAATAAAAGAAGTGCTCGCATGGGCCCTACCCCACTGCCTACGTATCTCATCGGGAGCATGAGAATCAGAGCGACGTAGTTCCCCTAACTAGGGGTGGATCGTGTTTTTTTTAGGGAACGACTTACGTTCTAGATCAGGTGTTGCAACTCGCTGTATGGAGACTTAGGCATTACCGTCTTGCAAGAGAACGAGTAGGAGCACGTTCGTATGCTGAGAGTGAGTGAGGTGAGAGAAGAATTTCCGAAGGAAAGACGTTATTGTTTGTTTGGAGTTTTTTAGAAATAAGTGTTTTTTACGGTTATTTGTAACTTGCATTGAACCAAAGTCTTAAATACAGGAACGAATACTTCGCGCATCATCCCCAACAGGACGTACACTAGGTATTCTAGAAGAATGAGAGGAAGCCCCTCGTTCTCCACTTCCCACATAGAAGGCTCAAGTGCAATACACGTTAACCTTTATTACGTGTCTTGAAGAAGTTTTGAGATGAGAAGGGAAGACGACGCAAAGGAAACTCTAGGGGGAAACTAAGAGTCCTAATGTTATCATGCATAGATGTCCTATGGTTAGTGAGGTTTAGGATAAAAGACTACCTAAAACCTAATGCTAATCCTACTCCAAGCTTAATCAAAAATTAAGTTGGACTAGGTATCCCTAAAGGGAAAGAATCCAAGACTTGGACAAGTCTTGAGATTCATAGGATGAGAAAGAGTGAAAGAGAAGAAAAGAGGAAGAGAAGAATGAGAAAAGAGATGGGGCAGCAAGCACATCATAATCATCAAATCCAAATCAAAACATAAAACATGCTTCAAAGATCATACAAGCACATCTCAAGTATACAAGTGAAAGCACACAAGAAAGGATGCAAGTAAACTTGCACAAGATTCACAATTCCACACACTAAGGCCTCATACAAAGATGACATGAACAATATAAGATGAAAGTGAAACCAAGTCAGAATTTAATTCACATCATGATCATCCAATCCAAACATGCGAGAATGTTTCACATTATGATGCATTAGGAGCCAAAGAAACCACAAAACCAATGATGATGATATGCATCATACAAATCAAACCATGATGATCAAGTGAGATGAAACCAAGAGGGACAGAACCTCTAGCATGTCATACAAGTCAAACAAAAGGCCTCATGCATTGGTTGTATCAAACAAGGAAACATTTCACATGATTAAGTCAAACATGCCATTGAATTCAAGTCAAAACAACATCAACTTAGAAGATCAAAATAAAATAGGAAAATCGATCAATGAGGATGAATCTAAAGCCATAAACAAGCTCAAACAGAATAGGATCACACCACATAATCATTTCAAACATCAATCAATCACAAGTAAACAAATGCACTCAAACTAGGTCAAGTGTCTAAGCATGCCTCAACCAAATTCAAACCATAAGTAAAAATCAACCAAAAATAGAAAAGTGGTTCAATAAATTCCAAAAAAAAAAACAAAGGCAAGTTTAAACATCCAATTAACAAATGCAAAAGAATCAGAACAGAACTAGATCAATAGCATGTTCAAAAGAGCTTCACAAGACAAGGTATGCAAGTGACCGTGTATGAATCGAGGAGCATCAAAAATCACATGAAAAACAATCAAAGGTGATCACCAAGGCCGCAAGATAACATTCAAACATTTATCATCCACATTTTAAGACAAGGAAAAAAATTCGGCTCAAGAAGGCATGGCAAAGTCATCTAACATAAGTATTAATCACAAAGGCTAACATGAAAGACACTTTGGAAAGGAAAATCGGAATTAATCATCAAAATAAATGGAAAATGAAAATAAAATTCATATAAAATTAAATAAGACATTAAAATACATTCATGAATTTGTTTAGAATTTTTTGATAAAAAAATTATTTTTATAATTAAAATAAAGAAACGAAAATTAAAAAGAATAAAATAAAAAGAAGTGATCGAAATGGAGGGGGTGTGCTAACACTACAATGTTTGGGCCTGGACTGAGAGGGGGTGTGGAGAGAAAACTCTCGCTGGGCCCATGAGATGATTTCACATGTGATCAGAATTTTATAAAATGGAAAAAAGAAAGGAAAATAAATAAAAGCAAAACATGTGAACATGTGCATCAATCGGTCACACCTCATTTAACTCAAATAAGACAAAAACTAATCCCAGCGAATCAAAACACGCCACGCCATCGTCTTCTACACCATGACATGCAGATTTTTTCATGAAACCAGTAGCAATGAACATGAAATCACGATATGCACTAGTATTAAAACACAAACTTGTTCTTCACATAACTTTCTCATTTTTCAACGAAAATCAAATGTTCAAAAACCAAAAATGATCTATGCGACGAGAGGAATACCACCATGCCATCAGTTTTCACAAACACATACTCTAACACATGTAAATATAGCCTACAAGACACGGATTCAAGCACAAAAAATCACAAAATCATAAGTTCAACACATGCTCAGATTCAAACATAAAACACCTCCTACCTATTGTATGGCTCAGCTACAAATACATGAAGCACTCTATAACATTTAAAAGTAAAGGATGAGAGGGGTAAAGCTTAAAAAAGTTTACCTAGTGGATGCAAGTCCACTACTTCTTCAACTTCCAGCAACGAAAGAAACCCAGAGGAGTGTTCTTTGAGCTCCAAGGATAATAATCAAGTGAGAAAATGAAGCTTCCTTCAAAGAAAAGTGAGATTTGAGGATGACTTTGAATGAGAGTAGAAAGTTTAGATCTGATTCTTGCACACAAAAATGAGTCTCCTTTACATCCTAGGGTTTGTTCCCTTTAAATAGGATGGGTTTAGAGTGATAAATGGGCCTGATAAGTTTGTTTTGCAAAACTTGAAATTTTTAGTGGAAATGAAAAGCACCCGGATTCAGCATGGTTTTAGTGTAAGGTTGTGGTGCACATGAGCAAAGAGAGGGTACATAATGTGAGAGGGTGGTGTTGATAGCAGGCACGTGATGGATGAGAGAATGAGGGTAGGTTGTATACTATGCCTTTCCAAGTTTGGCATGGAATTCAAATTAATGTACAAGGAAAGTAATGTGTGTTTGGCCATTTGTAGTAAAGAGAAAAGAGAGTGCATGCGTGAGGCTGGTTAGTGTAGGGTGTGTGTTGCAAAAAGTATACAATAATATATGCCTAAACCAAAAGAAACACATGTTTTGTTATGCCTTAGGAAGAAACGTGAGGCTCACTTTATGTCACTATATCTCCATGGATTCTAATCTATACCGTGCAAAATGATGCTCCATGGAAAGCCCAAACATCAAAGATCAATTTTGGTGTTCAAAAGAAAAAGAGATCAAACTTGGAAGGTGATGAAAAATTGCGATGAATGTATGTATTCACAGCTGCCACAAATGCCATGAAAATTCTGAGTTAGAAACACAACTTATCAACTTGATGACACTATCTTTGAACATGCATAACTTCCACTATAATGACTCAAATGAAACAAACTCGGATGCTTTAGAAAGATGAGATTGCACTCTACATTTTTCATATTAGAAGTATATCAATTTATGGCTTGGAAGTTACTCAAAATTTTCCATGAACATTAATGCACCAAGCTGTCAAAAAAATAACTTAGAAAAAATTCTAAGTTTTCCAATCTTCCAACTTGAAACCTCCATCTTTAAAACATTATAACTCTCTCAAAAATGATCCAAATGGGACAAACTTTACATGGTTGCAAAGCTTGGTATGAGCTTTACAACTTTCATATTTGAGGAAAATTGAAATGGGGCTTGGATCATAGAGAAATATGGCCTTGAAGGTAGCTACTAAAACATGCAAAAGTTGCCAAAAATAGTAAATTCTAAAACCTAGTTTCTTCCAAAAATGGCAACTTTTCAACTTTCTAGATTTTTTTATGATTCCTTGAACATTCCTTGATCAAATCTCTTCCATGGATCATATTTGACTTGAAAATCACCATGTTGACCTCAAAAAGTCAGGAGTTGACTTTTTCACTGCACAGTTGACTTTATTCCCAATTCTCCTGATTTTGAAATTTCTGATCAATTGAAAACCTTCTGAAACAAATTGATGGGCAATCTTCCATCCCTAGACACTTGAGGACATAAGGGATACCATGAGATCAAGTCTTTCCCAAAAAATCAGAAATAAACTGATTCCAAAGCAAACCCTAATTTTGGTACACTCTGGTTAGGAGGAGATAGCACATCCTCCAACTTCAAATTCCTCTGAATATGATGTGTATCATGTCCACCAATGATGACATGTGCCACTTGGAGATGATAAAGAATCAAAGAGCTTGCTCATTTGGGGGTCAGATCCCAGAATCTCCAAAACCCTAATTTAAGAAATCAGGTTAGGAGAGTGTGATTCCTTTGAAATCCCTTACCAATCTTGATCTTGTGATGAGATGATGGACCAATTAAGACACCTTGAGGCTTGAGACTTGAGAATATGGACCAAGTGCCTTGATCCCATGCCTTATGCTGAATGTCATGCTATGCAATCTATGACCTACTATGGAATGCAAATGAGTAAAGCATAGACCAATTTGTTGAGAAAACATGAAGGTAAATTTTGAGGTATTACAGCTGCCCCTATTCAATCAACTGTGAATCTGAATGGATGAAAGCAATGGCTATCACGAATTCAAGATACAAAGGGATTGAATACAAAAATAACCTAGAAAATTTGCACTGTGGTTAGAGAAAATGCTGTAAAGGTAAGGAAGAAAAGTTGTGAGAGAAAAATTGGAACCATTGGACCCCATAGGAAACCTGTCGGGAACTGGTGAGATACCTGTCGGGAACTGGTGAAACACCTGTCGGGAACTGGTGAGCTTGGACCTGTTTTGCCTATCGGGAATGGGCAAGTGTACCTGTCGGGAACTGGCAAGGTTCAAGCCAAAGGGAGCGGTCGGGGACGACTAAAGTTTATAACCAAGGCTTACCTATCGGGAATGGGTAACAGGGCCTGTCGGGAACTGGCATGGTTAAAAATCAAAAGGGAGCGGTCGGGAACGGCTGCAGTTTATAACCAAGGCTTACCTATCAGGAATGGGTAACGGGGCCTGTCGGTAACTAGCATGGTTAAAACTCAAAGGGAACGGTCGGGAACGGCTGCAGCTTATAACCAAGGCTTACCTATCGGGAATGGGTAACGGGGCCTGTCGGGAACTGGCATGGTTAAAACTCAAAGGGAGCGGTCGGGAACGGCAGCAGTTTATAACCAAGGCTTACCTATCGGGAATGGGTAACGGGGCCTGTCGGGAACTGGCATGGTTAAAACTCAAAGGGAACGGTCGGGAATGGCTGCAGTTTATAACCAAGGCTTACCTATCGGGAATGGGTAACGGGGCCTGTCGGGAACTGGCAAGGTTAAAACTCAAAGGGAGCGGTCGGGAACGGCTGCAGTTTATAACCAAGGCTTACCTATCGGGAATGGGTAACGGGGCATGTCGGGAACTGGCATGGTTAAAACTCAAAGTGAGCGGTCGGGAATGGCTGCAGGAATCCTATCGGGAATGGTTCCAAGAGACTCACAAATTGAGAGATATGACTCTGTGGGGAGAAAAATGATGAAACCCTTTGTATCGTTTCGCAATGTCTGTCGGGGAATGTACTAGGCATTCTTTCTGGCTTTGTCAATGATATAAGGAGCAAAATTTTGGACCCTCGCACGAGTTATCATAACTGGCCTATGCTTCACATGCACATGTTTGAATTTTGCCGTAATGCTCCGTACGAAATGGAATGCTATGCATTTTAGAGGATGCTATGTGTACTATATGCAAAATGCAAAGAGGTCCTCAGCAAAATAAAAGCTGAGGAAAGGAAAGCAACCCCGCTGGGGATAACAAGCTGGATTGACCTCGCGGTCGCAAACTGTATTGGAGAAGACAAAATGACCTGACCTCCTGATCTGGGCACTGATCTGACAAACCTGTTAAGGCTACTGTAGGAAAAGATAACTTTGCTGGGGAGGTATCATCTGAACCAGTCTGCTTGGGGAATAACTATAACCATAAAACTCCGCTGGGGATTAATGAGCTTACAACAAACTTTGCTGGGGAGATGTCCCTTGAGAGGATTTTACAGAAGACCACGCCTCTTCAAACTTTACTGGGGAACCAGGTTTACAACAAACTCTGCTGGGGAGAATCACTTCAAAGTGTCTCATGCCAGGGAATGTTTCTTAAGAGAATTTTACAGAAGATCCGACATCTTCCAACTCTTAAACTAATACCGAGACTTGAGCTAGGATACAGTAGTTGGGAGGCCACTCTGTTGGGGATAATAGATCTGGAATACTCCTGCCGGGGATTTCATGATGCTCCATACTTGAGATGGTCAACCACTTGCTTTTGCCCCAAGATACAAATCTGATCTAGGGAAACGTCCCAAGAGGATTTTACAGAAGATTCGACATCTCCAAACTCCTGGACACTCACTGAGTCTTGAACATCAACTGTAAGGCGTGTGAAGCAACTTTACTGGGGAGTTTACAACCGTTATCGCCACAGAAAAGCTTGCAGCTGTTGGAGGTGCTGAATAGGATACAACACTACCCTTTTGACAACGCTGCTGGGGATCATGAAGCTTTGTAAGTACGCTGGGGATGACCACCTCCAATAATAACTCTCCTGCTGAGAAGTCCTCTTCGCCTGGAGAGGAACGATCATTTGCGCCTTGTGAAGGATTTTGGCTAGAAGACGTCTTACATCTTTGTATAGCTATCCTGTGAAATCTCCACACCTGAAAACAAAAGAATGCGCACATATGCCCCAGAATAATACGAGGTTCGGTAGTATTCAACCAAGCACACGCGTCATTTAAAGCAATTTTAAATGTTTTCACCTTTATGCACATTATTGTAGAACCCCAAGATTTTCGCATGCAAGTGTTTATAAAAAATTTGGACGTTTGTGTAAACAAAGCAAATATAAAAACAAAACAACAGATAGAATTATTCTGAATAACGACAATTTTATTGATTGAAGAGCCTGAAAAATAGGTATTTACATCAAGAAGCAATTCCTGGAAAGAGGTAATTGCCAAAACAGAAAAGAAACTGTCCTAATGGCAATGTGAAAATGGAACTTCATTGAGTTTTTAACCCTGCTATAGTTCATATATCCTCAAGATTCTCCAACTGCTTTGCCTTCAAAGGGGGACGATTGGACTAATTCCTGACCTTCGGATTGCTTACTGATTGAGACAAGGCAATACAGATTACTCAGATCGCAGTTTTCGCTAAATCTCTCTTTTGCCTGGATCGCCCTTTACGGGTTTTCAATCCACCGAGATACCCTTTTTTGCCTAAGTTGCCCTTGCGGGTTTTCAACTTACCGGATGTACTTTCTTCTTTTTTATTTTATCCCTAACTTTTGCCCGAACCTCTTTTTTTTTTTTTTTTTTTTTTTTTTTTGCCGGGATACCCTCTTTTTCCTGGACTCTCTTTTTATTGTCCAGCGGGTCTCTTTATGCGAAGTATTTTTTAACTGCGTCTGAGTTCACATGGGACAAAAAATCCTCATCGTCCATTGTTGTAAGCATCAAGGCTCCGCCCGAGAAAACCTTCTTAACAACATATGGACCTTCATAATTAGGCGTCCATTTGCCCCTGTGATCTGTATTCGGAGGAAGAATCATTTTCAATACCAAGTCGCCCGTCTGGTAGGTCTGAGGGCGCACTTTCTGATTAAATGCTCGTTTCATTCTCCTCTGATACAGTTGTCCATGACAAACTGCAACCAACCGTCTTTCTTCGATGAGACTCAACTCGTTGAATCTTGATCGAACCTATTCAGCCTTGTCAAGTTTAAGGTCCATCATGACCCTTAAAGAAGGGATTTCCACCTCAACCGGTAGCACTGCCTCCATACCATATACAAGCGAAAACGGGGTTGCCCCAGTAGAAGTTCGAACAGAAGTACGGTACCCATGTAAAGCGAAAGGTAGCATTTCATGGCAATCCTTATATGTCACCACTATCTTCTGCGCAATCTTCTTAATATTTTTGTTGGCTGCCTCGACGGCTCCATTCATCTTAGGGCGATAAGGAGAAGAGTTGTGATGTTTAATTTTGAAGCTCTGGCATAACTCTTTCATCATCTTCTTGTTGAGATTAGAACCATTATCAGTAATGATCCTTTCAGGCACCCTATATCTGCAGATAATCTCCTTCTTAATGAATCGGGCTACCACTTGCCTGGTAACATTTGCAAAAGAGGCCGCTTCTACCCACTTGGTAAAATAATCAATAGCCACCAAGATGAATCGGTGTCCGTTGAAAGCAGTAGGCTCAATCTTCCCTATCATATCAATGCCCCACATAGAAAAGGGCCATGGAGAACTCATCACTTTCAGGGGGTTTGGTGGCACATGTACCTTATCAGCATATATTTGGCATTTGTGGCATTTTCGGGCATACTTAAAGCAATCAGCCTCCATAGTTAACCAATAGTACCCTGCTCGTAATAATTTCTTTGCCATAGTATGCCTACCAGCATGGGTACCGAAAGATCCTTCATGTACTTCCTGCATTAACAGGTTTGCTTCGTGTCTGTCCACACATCTGAGCAAGACCATGTCAAAGTTTCGCTTGTACAACACATCCTCATTCAAAAAGAAGCTTCCTGCCAACCTCCTCAGAGTCTTTTTGTCATTGTTTGATGCCCCAGCTGGATATTCTTGACTCTCCAAGAAACGCTTGATATCAAAATACCAGGGTTTATCATCGATCGTAGTATCAGCGGCAAACACATGAGCGGGTCTGTCTAGTCTCATCACATCAATCTTCAGGATATGGTTCCACCAATTCACCTGAATCATGGAGGACAATGTAGCTAAAGCATCAGCCATCTGATTCTCATCACGAGGTATATAGTACAATTTTACCGTTGTAAAGAAAGTCAACAGTCTTCTTGCGTAGTCTCTGTAAGGAATCAAGTTCTGCTGGTTGGTATGCCAATCTCCATTGATCTGATTGATCACTAGAGCGGAATCACCAAATATCTCAAGAGTCTTGATCCTCAAATCAATGGTTTCCTCAATACCCATGATACATGCCTCATATTCCGCTTCGTTGTCAGTGACATTAAAGGTTAACCTGGCAGTGAAAGGTATGTGTGATCCTTTTGGAGTAATAAGGACTGCCCCAACACCACTTCCATTCATGTTAACGGCCCCATCAAACATCAGTTTCCATTTATCATCAGGATCCGGTCCTTCATCAACCGGAGGCTCTTCACAATCTTTAGCCTTGAGAAACATAATGTCTTCATCAGGAAAATTAAACCTCATTGGCTGGTAATCATCAATAGGTGACTCGGCAAGATAATCCGACAACACACTCCCTTTGATAGCTTTCTGGGAAGTGTATTGTATATCATATTCAGTCAAAACCATCTGCCACCGAGCGACCCTTCCATTAAGAGCTGGCTTTTCAAAGATGTACTTGATTGGATCCATTTTTGAAATCAGTAGGGTTGTATGAGTCAGCATGTATTGTCTCAATCGCTTAGCAGCCCATGCTAGTGCACAGCACGTCTTCTCAAGCATCGAATACCTGGACTCGCATTCGGTGAACTTTTTGCTCAGGTAGTATATAGCATGCTCTTTCCTACTTGTCTCGTCGTGCTGACCGAGAACGCAACCCATTGATCCATCACGTACAGTGAGATACATAATCAGTGGCCTCCCAGGAACTGGAGGCATGAGAATCGGAGGATTTTGCAAGTATTCTTTTATTTTATCAAAGGCCTTTTGACAATCATTGTTCCACCAGATTGATTGATCTTTTCTCAATAACTTAAATATTGGCTCACAGGTTGTAGTAAGATGAGATATAAATCTTACAATATAATTCAACCTTCCCAAAAACCCACGAACTTGTTTTTCAGTTCTAGGCTCCGGCATTTCTTAAATGGCTTTTACCTTTACTGGATCCACCTCGATTCCCTTTTCACTGACAATGAAGCCCAGAAGCTTCCCAGATCTTACCCCAAAAGTACATTTATTCGGGTTCAACCTCGGTCTGAAATGTCTCAACCGCTCAAACAACTTTTTCAAATTTATCAAATGCTCTTCTTCCGTTTGCGACTTGGCAATCATATCATCCACATAAACTTAAATTTCTTTGTGAATCATATCGTGGAAGAGCGTTACCATGGCACGCTGATATGTAGCCCCAGTATTCTTTAAACTAAACGGCATCACCTTATAACAGAATGTGCCCCAAGGGGTAATAAATGTAGTTTTCTCCATATCCTCGGGCGGCATCTTAATCTGGTTGTATCCGGAGAAGCCATCCATGAAAGAAAACACAGAGAATTGAGTCGTATTGTCCACCAACACGTCAATGTGTGGTAATGGAAAATCATCTTTTGGACTCGCCCTGTTCAAATCTCGATAATCCACACACATTCTGACTTTACCATCCTTCTTCGGTACAAGCACAATATTAGCGACCCATGGCGGATAATTAGTAACAGCTAGAAACCCCGCATCCAACTGCTTTTGCACTTCCTCTTTAATCTTGATGGCCATTTCAGGTTTGGTTCTCCGAAGCTTCTGCTTGACAGGGAAACAACCCTCTTTCAGCGGCAATCTGTGCACCACGATGTCTGTATCCAACCCCGGCATATCTTGGTAAGACCAGGCGAAGATGTCGACATACTCTTGCAACATTTCAATCAGCTCTTTCTTTACATTCTCAGCCAGGCTTGCCCCTACTTTAACCTCTTTCCTTACCTCTTCCGTACCAAGATTAACAACTTCTACATCTTCCTGATGAGGCTGAATGGCTCTTTCTTCCTGTTTCAATAATCTAGCCAACTCCTCCAGCAATTCACGATCTTCCTCGTCCCCCTCTTCGGCTTGGTATATTAGATTATCGAAGTCATAATAAACCATAGCAGAGTCATCATCAATGAGATCCAGAGAATTACTTCTGCATGAATGATAATTCATGCTTTTAGAAACTGCTCTTTGAAAGGAAAAAGGAAAAATGCAAGAAAACTGTGAAGAAAACATTGCCATTTTTATTTAAATGATAAAAAAAAAACAGGGCGCACAATTTGAATACAAAACGTCCTTTTATTAATGATAAAAACTTGCATGAAAACAACATGGGGGCCCTACAATGAAGTCAATATGCCTTGGACAGAACATAGGACTTTTGCATGCTTAATGAAAGAAAACAAAGAAAATTACTTATTTGGCAGAGTAACTTGGATGAGATCCTTCGAAAACCAATTGTTCAGTTTCACTCCTAGGGCACATGGACGCACCCAGTTGTCCAGGTCATAGTCACTATCTTCACCGTCTTCAATTGCTACACAGGTATGGCTTGGATATATGACCCCTCCACTTGAGAAAAAAACTGGCCCTTTGCGCTCTTGACCCTGTAGTGGAACCCAAGGAGGTTTATAACCAATTCCATTCTTATCATCCTTGAAAGGTATCTCAACCATTTGTCCCCAACCTTCGATATGACCAGACTGCACCACCTCTAAAGCCTGCTTATATAAAGTCATAGAGGTTCCCACTCTTGCCTCACCGGACGAAGACGGAGAATCTTTCACCATATTCATAGTTTTAAATGCCTGACAGAGAGTTTCGTGGATCTCTCCGTCCATCTCTACATACTTAAAGGATGACAGATGGCTAACAAAAATATCTTCCTCTCCACATACCGTAACAACTTGACCATCAACTACAAATTTTATCTTCTGATGCAAGGTTGAAGATACGGCCCCAGCAGCGTGGATCCAGGGACGACCCAATAGATAACTATAGGCAGGTTGGATGCCCATCACATAAAACACTGTATTGAAGACCTGGGGTCCTATCTGGACAGGTAACTCTATCTCTCCAAACACTGATCTCTTTGAACCATCAAACGCTTTCACCACTAAATCACAAGGTCTGAGTATCACCCCTTCCACATCCAGCTTGGCTAATGCTTTCTTAGGCAACACATTGAGAGACGAGCCAGTGTCCACTAATACATGAGATAACATAGCACCTTTACATTCCATTGATATGTGGAGAGCCTTATTGTGATTCCTTCCTTTTGGCGTTAAGTCAAAATCTATGAACCCTAGACCGTTTCCAGCATTAACATTGGAGATCACACCTTCAAGCTGGTTCACTGATATTTCTTGCGGTACGTACGCCATATTCAAAATTTTGAGCAGAGCATTCTGATGGGCTTCAGAACATAGCAACAATGACAATATGGAAATCTTAGAAGGAGTTTGACGTAGATGGTCAACGATCTTATAATCGCTCTTTCTGATTATTCTCATGAATTCCTCAACATCTCTCTCAAATGACTTATCAGATTCTGCCCCTGGCACTAGTTCAGCCCCTGGCGTTGGTTCATCATTCAGTACCCGTTTCCCTTTGGCCCTTTTTAATGCTTCAGTATTGTCTTTCCTGAGTGTCTGAGGAGCAAAAAGCCTTCCGCTGCGAGTAAAACCACCCACTCCCCCAACATTTCCGACACTTGAACCACTTTCTTTAGGAGTCTACATCTCCTGCCTCTGTCCTTGACTATTAGTCCCATAGTACCACGGGATAGCAACCTTATTCTCATTTGGGACATAGCTGGGAACAGTTATAGTTATAGGAGCTACTCGTTCAGGTGCAGATATCTGTACAGGAGCAGGCACCAAAATTTCCACAGGATCAAAGTAGATTATAATAGTAGAAACTTCATCATCATTCTTTTTCAACTGATCAAATTGTAAACATCCTTCATCTATCATACTCTGAAGGCCAGTTCTCAACTTCACACAACCATTATCAGCAATTAAGCAATCTTCACAACTCTCTGAACAACCAGGAAATACGGCCCCTTTCAGCAAGCGTTCCTTCACAACTTTCAACGAAGTCTTGACATCATTAATGTCCCTTACCAGATTCAGCCCTCTATCTTCTTCAATGGCATGCACCCCCGGTCCACTATGCGGAGGCATGGGATTTTGAATTACATTAGGCCTCGGAGCAAAATTAATAGCCTTTGAATACACAAGGTCTTGCACCACATGTTTGAAAGCCTTGTAGTTTTCCACATTGTGTCCGGGCGCATTGGAGTGAAACTCACACTTTTCATTTGCATCATATCCAGCGGGTAACCTGCCCACTGGGGGAGCCAAAGTCCTCTATTGTACCAAATTCAAACGAAGTAAGTTCTGCAGCATCTATGAATAGGTCATAGGGAAAACATCAAAATGTCTATCATTCATTCTCTTTCTTTGGTGATACTGCCTCTGAGCTGCAGGTGGAGCCTCATTACCCAGAGTTGGAATAGTTATAGATGCTGCCTGGTGATGTGTACCCTGTTGTCCTCTACCACTCCCCCCTTGTGAATACACAGCATTAGCGTCACCTTCACGCTTTCTGTTATTGTTGCCAAAAAACTTCTTTGCAGGAGCTGAACTTGTACCACTTCAGTCCTGAATTTTCCCCATCTTTAACAAACTCTCAATTCTCTCTCCAGCAATTACTATGTCAGCAAATCCAGTAGATGGACAAGCGGCCAGCCTATCAATATACGGACCTTGCAAAGTATTCATGAACATGTCAGCCATTTCTCTATCTGCCAACGGAGGTTGCACCTGAGCAGCAAGTTCACGCCACCTCTGGGCGTACTGCTTAAAACCTTCCTTGGGGTCCTGTGTCATGCTTTGTAACTGAGTGCGATTCGGTGCCATGTCAATGTTATATTGGTATTTCTTTAAGAAAGCCAAGCACAACTCTTTCCAGCTTCTGACACGGGCCCTGTCCAATTTTATGTACCATTCCAGTGAGGCTCCAGACAAGTTGTCTTGGAAAAAATACATCCATAACTTTTGATCATCAGAATAAGCTGCTATCTTCCGGTTGTAAGCCTGGAGGTGAGTTTTGGGACAAGTGCTACCATTGTACTTGTCGAAAGTAGGTGGTTTAAACTTCGGGGGAATCTTGACACCCTGTACCAGTCCCATATCCTCGACATCAATTCCCAAATGATTTTGACTTTCTATAGCTTTCACTCTCTCAGCCAATCCCTCGTATTTCCTTTCATCATGGTAGAATCCCATATCAGCATTAAGTACAGAAAACTGGTCATCTTGACGATCTTCCACCAGCCCAGTGTTGCCAGGAGCAAAACCCACATTAACTCCAACCGGAGGAGGAGTAACCACAGGAAGATTGACCACAGGAGGGTTGACCACAGGAGGGTTAACCCTAGGGGGATTAACGTGATCACCAGTAGGAATCTCAGTCTCCAACCTCTGGATGGTAGCTCTCATGTCTTCTTGCCCTGCTCTCAGGTCCTGCTGCCCCTGAGCAACCCCTTGCATCAGATTCATAAATTGTTCCATACGTGCCCTCAACTCAGCCAACTCTGTCTGTACCTGATCCATAGCCCTAGCCTGGTTTCGTCTGGTTGCGTATCGATGAATGAGAGAATCAACTATTGTGCATGAAACCAAATAAAGGTTAGAGAGCTCCTGCAGCGAGTACCTGTTATGCAAAAATGCTTATGATTATGCAATGCAAATGCAAAATGCAAGCAAACATATTTGAACATTTCCAAGGTATATCCTTTGATTCCAATCTTTGAAACCGGGCCAGGGATTGGACACCTCATCGGAAAATAAATCCGAGCTCAGCAATACCACAACATTAAACCAAGGAAACAAAACACAATTCAAATAAAAAAACCACCAAGGCACAAATATCTGGATCAAACATCCTATTATCAAGATGGCAGAATTCATACAAATAAAGTTAATCGTAACCAGCGGTGATTCCATCAACAATCCTGATGGTAACCACAAAAAAGATACACAACTACAATTCTACCCTAAACAGACTAGCCTCCACTTCTTCCAGAAGATTCAAAGTGTCAGGATGTGTCGGTCGCGTGATCAGCCCTTTGATTAACCTGTTTCTCTTCGCGATCTCTTGGTTCAATGTTGCAATCTTCTCTTTAGCGCTGCTACCTTCATGTCTCACCTTCTTGATTCCAGCTTGTAATTTGAGCTCTTCAATCTCCTTTTGGGATTCTTTCCACTTGTTGAAGAAATGCTTCCCTTTTTCTTTCGCCTTTTGCAGCTCCTTATTTTATCCCTCATTTTCGACGTGGACCTCACTCCACATCTCTTGATAAACATCAAGTTCAATTTTAGTCTTAGCCAAAAGCTTCTTAGTTGTCCTGGTGGTTTTGCTGGATGTCTCTGTTGCCATGCTAAGCTTCTTGAAATGATGAATTCTACTATCCAAATCATTTTCTGTCTTCTTCAAATGCTCAGTCGACTCTTTAACTTGCCACTTCAGCTCTGAGTTATCCTGCAAAACTCCTTGCAACTGACTACTCATACCAGAATTCTCTGCTCTCAATTCGTGCATCAACTTTTGTTGCTTGTTGAACTCTTCAATAGGCACAGTAAGTCTTTCCTCCACACCTTCTGGGTACAGCATAGGTGCTCGATCAAAAGGCAAGTAGCACTCCTTAACCCTTTGTTTTATCCAGTCTACATAAGGAAGGAAAGCCTGATTGTTAGGTTTACCCATAACGGCCTTGCCTTTCTTCAGTATACTACTCCAAGCTTCAGAAGCTCTCTATGACTCCTCCAATCCTTTAGATGAGTGAAAATACAATGATTCCTCCACATCTCTCTTAACAGGTGGTCCTACCAGAGCATAACCAAACTGTCTGACGGCCAAAGAAGGGTTATAGTTAATTCCTCCCTTCCTCCCTATCAAAGGAACATTAGGGTACTTACCACAGCTGTGAATGATATCCTTGCCAAGCAATCCGTGATTTATCCACACGATGTTTTTACTGACCAGTCCCATCAGGCGTTGACTCCACTCCAGAGAATCCTTAGAATTAACAAAAGCACCAGACTGAGGTAGACGACTTGTGAACCATTTATAAAACAATGGAGCGCAGCAATGAACCATCCTTCCTCTCTTCTTTTCATTCCTGTTGTATAAGGCATAATGGAGATCGCCCAACAGGGTCGGGACAGGATTCCTCATCATGAATATCCTGATAGCATCCTCATCCACAAAATCAGGCTCATTGGGGAACAACACAATACCATAAACACAAAGAGCTAACAGTGCATTGAAAACGACCCATTCTTTATCTTTTACTGCCTTCTGGGCCTTTTTCGTTAAATACCCCAACTTTAAACCACGGATTTTTCCTTTGTTAGAAATGTTGGCTTCTATCTCTGATTTGCTCAAATAAAGAGTACCGGCCAATTTCCCACAATCCAGATCTCCTTTTGAACCAAAGAAGGGAGGAACTTCCTTGATAGCAATCCCTAGCATGTTAGAATATTCCTCCAAAGTAGGTACCAACAAATAATTCGGGAACAAAAAACATCTCAGTGGAGGGTCATAGAACTGCATCAGAGTATGAAGACCCCGAAACTCATAATCGTTGATGTTGCGAACAAAAGACAGAATCCACCCATACTTCTCCTCGAAAGCATTCAACACTTCAGGACTTGCCATTCCTTTCAAGATGGTGAGAGGACCTATTACTGGCTTGTGGAACTTGTAGATGATAATATCCTTTTTACCTCTTGGAACATCCATCCCTAATACTGCCCTCTGACTAGAATCACAGATTCGGATATAACCTGGAAATGCAAAAATATGAATGTCAGAGAAAAAAAAGAAATGCAATGCAACACATGGGATCAAGGCACCAAGCATCTGTGCTAAACTGGCTGGACAATCTTGAGGCTCTGTACAAACTCTTGAATCAAACTGGGATAACAAAATAACCACACTGATACGGTTGTAGAGACAAAGAATCCAAAAACAAACGGGTAGGTAGAAGGTCACGGTCACCTGCAAACCTGTAAACAATCCCGCCCCTCTCACATGTGGGTACTAAGATCCTCAGTATCCCGGGCTCTCAAGTCGAGAAATGATGATACGTTCACCATTTCTGGTTTGGCATCATCACCAATCGAGGAGGCCTCAACTGATTCACAGAAACGAAAGATCCTCAGCTTCATAGGTTTGAGAAGCAATAGCACATTCATCCCGAAGGATACAATGCTATCGCCAATCAAAGAGGTCGTCCACTGATTCACTTCAAAAGGGAAGTCCTATAGCAAGTTCCCAGCATTGGGTCCTCGGATCAAGAATGTGCAATGGGTTTGCCACAGAACGTGGTCTGACACTGTCACATCCCGGGAGGAGTGCCGCAACTAAGTCCTCGGGAATGGTCTCCAGAGTCGACAATCCCTCAAGAGAATACCTACTGGCCTGTACCAACACACAGTAGCAGGTAGCTCCTGATAGAACCTCGTCTGGTCGTGGGTCTCATGAACAATAATACATGGACACCCCCATGCAAGCGTTACGACTATCCACTCTAAAACCTATGTGTATGCTCGAGCCTGGGTAGTGGGCTCATCTCTCAGAACATCCCAACCCGGCAAACAGAAAACCAGTCAGTACAGCACAGTAATATCCAGTATGCCAGTAATAAAATGCAATGTAATGCAATAAAAACCGTAAATACAATAAAATAAATAAAACAGCAAATACAGTAATATACAACAAAACAAAGCACCATAAAAGCACCCAATGAAAAGAAACAGACAAGCGCTAGGATTGACTCGCTAAAAGGGATGGACCAGCAAGAGGTCAACCAGATTCCCCAGCAGAGTCGCCAGCTGTCGCTCCCAAAAGATTCGCATCCAACAATACAAACGCGAGAGTGGCGCGAAAAACAGAGTCGCCAGCAATTTGTATTTATCCCAAGAGAGGGAAAGGAAACACTGCATAAACCTGAGGAGAAAGGGAAAGAGCATGGTCTTGCGACCAAGAGAACTGGGTTCGGGAGTCGGTTACGCGCGAGGAAGGTATTAGCACCCCCACGCGTCCATCGTACCCGATGGGATCCACGCTTGCTTGTCTCGATCAAAGGGTGTCGGAAACTGGAGCTCCACTGCTACCTAGAAAGGGAAAGGAACGGGAAAAAGGAAAAGGAAAAGAGAGAGAAAAAGAAACAAATGTAGGGAAAATAAAAGAAGTGCTCGCATGGGCCCTACCCCACTACCTACGTATCTCATCGGGAGCATGAGAATCTGAGCGATGAAGTTCCCCTCACTAGGGGTGGATCGTGTTTTTTTTAGGGAACGACTTACGTTCTAGCTCAGGTGTTGCAGCTCGCTGTATGGAGACTTAGGCGTTACCGTCTTGCAAGAGAACGAGTAGGAGCACGTTCGTACGCTGAGAGTGAGTGAGGTGAGAGATGAATTCCCAAAGGAAATACGTTATTGTTTGTTTGGAGTTTTTTAGAAAGAAGTGTTTTTTACAGTTATTTGTAACTTGCATTGAACCAAAGTCTTAAATACAGGAACGAATACTTCGCGCATCGTCCCCAACAGGACGTACACTAGGTATTCTAGAAGAATGAGAGGAAGCCCCTCGTTCCCCATTTCCCACATAGAAGGCTCAAGTGCAATACACGTTAACCTTTATTACGTGTCTTGAAGAAGTTTTGAGATGAGAAGAGAAGACGACGCAAAGGAAACTCTAGGGGGAAACTAAGAGTCCTAATGTTATCATGCATGGATGTCCTATGGTTAGTGAGGTTTAGGAGAAAAGACTACCTAAAACCTAATGCTAATCCTACTCCAAGCTTAATCAAAAATTAAGTTGGACTAGGTAGCCCTAAAGGGAAAGAATCCAAGACTTGGACAAGTCTTGAGATTCATGGGATGAGAAAGAGTGAAAGAGAAGAAAAGAGGAAGAGAAAAATGAGAAAAGAGATGGGGCAACAAGCACATCATAATCATCAAATCCAAATCAAAACATAAAACATGCTTCAAAGATCATACAAGCACATCTCAAGTATACAAGTGAAAGCACACAAGAAAGGATGCAAGTAAACTTGCACAAGATTCACAATTCCACACACTAAGGCCTCATACAAAGATGACATGAACAATATAAGATGAAAGTGAAACCAAGTCAGAATTTAATTCACATCATGATCATCCAATCCAAACATGCGAGAATGTTTCACATTATGATGCATTAGGAGCCAAAGAAACCACAAAACCAATGATGATGATATGCATCATACAAATCAAACCATGATGATCAAGTGAGATGAAAAACAAGTAATGAACTCAAGGGGCAGTAGCATATGTATCAACAACATACCAAGATCAAACTCAAGTCACACAAGATGAATCATTAAGCAACACATTCAAAACATGCCTCAAAATTAGATAAGACATCCACTTATCATTCATGCAAACAAACAAAGAAACATGTGAAGCAAAGAGTGAGAACATGTCACATAAAGCACCTCAAACCAAGTGGGTCAGAACCTCTAGCATGTCATACAAGTCAAACAAAAGGCCTCATGCATTGGTTGTATCAAACAAGGAAACATTTCACATGATTAAGTCAAACATGCCATTGAATTCAAGTCAAAACAACATCAACTTAGAAGATCAAAATCAAATAGGAAAATGGATCAATGAGGATGACTCTAAAGCCATAAACAAGCTCAAACAGAATAGGATCACACCACATAATCATTTCAAACATCAATCAATCACAAGTAAACAAATGCACTCAAACTAGGTCAAGTGTCTAAGCATGCCTCAACCAAATTCAAACCATAAGTAAAAATCAACCAAAAATAGCAAAGTGGTTCAATAAATTCCTAATAAAAAACAAAGGTAATTTTAAACATCCAATTAACAAATGCAAAAGAATCGGAACAGAACTAGATCAATAGCATGTTCAAAAGAGCTTCACAAGACAAGGTATGCAAGTGACCGTGTATGAATCGAGGAGCATCAAAAATCACATGAAAAACAATCAAAGGTGATCACCAAGGCAGAAAGATAACATTCAAACATTTCTCATCCACATTTCAAGACAAGGAAAAAAATTGGGCTCAAGAAGGCATGGCAAAGTCATCCAACATAAGTATTAATCACAAAGGCTAACATGAAAGACACTTTGGAAAGGAAAATCGGAATTAATCATCAAAATAAATGGAAAATTAAAATAAAATTCATATAAAATTAAATAAGACACTAAAATACATTCATCAATTTTTTTGGAATTGTTTGATAAAAACAAGTATTTTTAATAATTAAAATAAATAAACGAAAATTAAAAAGAATAAAATAAAAAGAAGTGATCGAAATGGAGGGGGTGTGCTAACACTACAATGTTTGGGCCTGGACTGAGAGGGGGTGTGGAGAGAAAACTCTCGCTGGGGCCATGAGATGATTTCACATGTGATCAGAATTTTATAAAATGGAAAAAAGAAAGGAAAATAAATAAAAGCAAAACATGTGAACATGTGCATCAATCGGTCACACCTCATTTAACTCAAATAAGACAAAACTAATCCCATCGAATCAAAACACGCCACGCCATCGTCTTCTACACCATGACATGCAGATTTTTTCATGAAACCAGTAGCAATGAACATGAAATCACGATATGCACTAGTATTAAAACACAAACTTGTTCTTCACATAACTTTCTCATTTTTCAACGAAAATCAAAAGTTCAAAAACCAAAAATGATCTATGTGACGAGAGGAATACCACCATGCCATCAGTTTTCACAAACACATACTCTAACACATGTAAATATAGCCTACAAGACACGGATTCAAGCACAAAAAATCACAAAATCATAAGTTCAACACATGCTCAGATTCAAACATAAAACACCTCCTACCTATTGTAGGGCTCAGCTACAAATACATTAAGCACTCTATAACATTTAAAACTAAAGGATGAGAGGGGTAAAGCTTAAAAAAGTTTACCTAGTGGATGCAAGTCCACTGCTTCTTCAACTTCCAGCAACGAAAGAAACCCAGAGGAGTGTTCTTTGAGCTTCAAGGATAATAATCAAGTGAGAAAATGAAGCTTCCTTCAAAGAAAAGTGAGATTTGAGGATGACTTTGAATGAGAGTAGAAAGTTTAGATCTGATTCTTGCACACAAAAATGAGTCTCCTTTATGTCCTAGGGTTTGTTCCCTTTAAATAGGATGGGTTTAGAGTGATAAATGGGCCTGATAAGTTTGTTTTGCAAAACTTGAAATTTTTAGTGGAAATGAAAAGCACCCGGATTCAGCATGGTTTAGTGTAAGGCTGTGGTGCACATGAGCAAAGAGAGGGTACATAATGTGAGAGGGTGGTGTTGATAGCAGGCACGTGATGGATGAGAGAATGAGGGTAGGTTGTACACTATGCCTTTCCAAGTTTGGCATGGAATTCAAATTAATGTACAAGGAAAGTAATGTGTGTTTGGCCATTTGTAATAAAGAGAAAAGAGAGTGCATGCGTGAGGCTGGTGAGTGTAGGGTGTGTGTTGCAAAAAGTATACAATAATATATGCCTAAACCAAAAGAAACACATGTTTTGTTATGCCTTAGGAAAAAACGTGAGGCTCACTTTATGTCACTTTATCTCCATGGATTCTAATCTATACCGTGCAAAATGATGCTCCATGGAAAGCCCAAACATCAAAGATCAATTTTGGTGTTCAAAAGAAAAAGAGATCAAACTTGGAAGGTGATGAAAAATTGCTATGAATGTATGTATTCGCAGGTGCCACAAATGCCATGAAAATTCTGAGTTAGAAACACAACTTATCAACTTGATGACACTATCTTTGAACATGCATAACTTCCACTATAATGACTCAAATGAAACAAACTCGGATGCTTTAGAAAGATGAGATTGTACTCTACATTTTTCATATTAGAAGTATCTCATTTTATGGCTTGGAAGTTACTCAAAATTGTCCATGAACATTGATGCACCAAGCTGTCAAAAAAATAACTTAGAAAAAATTCTAAGTTTTCCAATCTTCCAACTTGAAACCTCCATCTTTAAAACATCATAACTCTCTCAAAAATGATCCAAATGGGACAAACTTTACATGGTTGGAAAGCTTGGGATGAGCTCTATAACTTTCATGTTTGAGGAAAATGGAAATGGGGCTTAGATCATAGAGAAATATGGACTTGAAGGTTGCTACTAAAACATGCAAAAGTTGCCAAAAATAGTAAATTCTAAAACCTAGTTTCTTCCAAAAATGGCAACTTTTCAACTTTCTAGATTTTTTTATGATTCCTTGAACATTACTTGATCAAATCTCTTCCATGGATCATATTTGACTTGAAAATCACCATGTTGACCTCAAAAAGTCAGGAGTTGACTTTTTCACTGCACAGTTGACTTTATTCCCAATTCTCCTGATTTTGAAATTTCTGATCAATTGAAAACCTTCTGAAACAAATTGATGGGAAATCTTCCATCCCTAGACACTTGAGGACATAAGGGATACCATGAGATCAAGTCTTGCCCAAAAAATCAGAAATAAATTGATTCTAAAGCAAACCCTAATTTTGGTACACTCTGGTTAGAAGGAGATAGCACATCCTCCAAATTCAAATTCCTCTAAATATGATGTGTATCATGTCCACCAATGATGACATGTGCCACTTGGAGATGATAAAGAATCAAAGAGCTTGCTCATTTGGGGGTCAGATCCCAGAATCTCCAAAACCCTAATTTAAGAAATCAGGTTAGGAGAGTGTGATTCCTTTGAAATCCCTTACCAATCTTGATCTTGTGATGAGATGATGGATCAATTAAGACACCTTGAGGCTTGAGACTTGAGAATATGGACCAAGTGCCTTGATCCCATGCCTTATGTTGAATGTCATGCTATGCAATCTATGACCTACTATGGAATGCAAATGAGTAAAGCATAGACCAATTTGTTGAGAAAACATGAAGGTAAATTTTGAGGTATTATAGGTACCCTCAAAATTCTCCTTTTTTGGTGATATTGGCCTCCACCGTTGATTTGCTCAAATAAAGAGCAGCAGCAACGGCCTCAAAATCTGGATCAGTCTTCGAATTGAAAAATGGCACCTCTTCCTTAATGGAAATCCCCAAGATATTCGAATATTCTTCCAAAGTAGGGACCAAGACATAATCCTGAAACACAAAGCACCGTAGAGAAGGATCATAGAATTGCATTAACGTGTGAAGGCCCATCCACTCATACTCAGTGAGGTTGCAAACAAATGACAAAATCTGCCCGTACTTTTCTCTGAATGCTTCCAACACCTCTGAGCTAGCCATAGCCTTCAAACTGCTGATAGAACCCAAACCTGGCTTCAAAAATTTGTAGGTGATGACATTCTTTTTCTTTCTCTCAACATCCATCGGAAAAGAAACCCCTGACTGGAATCAAAGGTATAATATCGCCCTGGAAATGAAAAAAACATGTATGTTAGGATATGAAAATGCAATGCAAAGGCATGTGATCAGAGTGTCTGGTGTCTGTGCTGGACTGTGCAGATAGTGACATTAGTATATTTATGGATAGTGCCGGACTGTGAACAATAACCATCTGAACATAATATGAACCAGAAGAACCAAGATACCAGGTATGCGGGAGGTCTAAGTCACCTGCAAACCTGCAAACACCCGCCCATCCTCACATGTGGGTACTAAAACCAAGGTTCCTCAGTTTCAGATTCTCAATTTGAGATGCAATAGCACATTCATCCCTCGGGGTACAATACTATCGCCAAACAAAGAGGTCGTCAACTGATTCCCTAAAAATAAGGTAATCCTATGCAAGTTCCCAGTTTCGGGTCCTCGGATTGAGAATCGTAATGGGTTTGCCATTTCTGGTCTGCCATTATCGTTCTCGGGAGGAGTGCCTCGACTGAGTCCTCGGGAATGGTCACTAGAGTCGACAGCTCATACAGGGATATCTAATGGCCTGCATAACATGCAGTATCAGATACCACCTATATGGGCCTCGTCTGGCTGTGGATCTCGCGAAGACTTAACATGATAACACCACGAAAGCGATCGACTATCCACTCTAAATCCTATGTGTATGCTCAAGCTTGGGAAGTGGGCTTACCTCTCAGAACACCCTGCCCACCAAACAGAAAAAACCAGCACAGCACAACACAGTCTAGCATAATAATGAAATGCAATGCCATAAATGCGGTAAATACAGTAAAACAGTAATACAGTAAAATAAAGCACAACAGTAAACACCCAATGAAAACAAACAACTAAGCACTAGGATTGACTCGCAAAAGGGATGGACCAGTAAGAGGTCAACCAGTCCCCAGCAGAGTCGCCAGCTGTCGCTCCTGGGATTTTCATCCTAGTACAAATGCGAAAGTGGCGCGAAAACAAAGTCGTCAGCAATGTGTATTTATCCCAAGAGAGGGAAAGGAAACACTGCGTAAACCTGAAGGAAAGGAAAAGCATGGTCTCGCGACCAAGAGAAATGGGTAAGGGAGTTGATTACGTGAGGGGAAGGTATTAGCACCCCCACGCGTCCATCGTACTCGATGGGATCCACGCTTGTTGTCTTGATCAAAGGGTGTCGTCATCTGGAGCTCCACTACTACTGGAAAGGGAAAGGAACGGGAATGGAAAAGAGCGGAGAAACGAGGGAGAAAAGAAAAAGAAGTGACTCGATAGGACATCACTCGTCCTATGCCTACGTATTCCTCGTGCAATGGGAAAGTCAGAGTCAACGTAGTTCGGACACGAACTAAGGGGGGAGGTTGCCCACCAAGACATCGCCGTCTTGTGCCTACGTATCCTCAATCTAACCAGAAGGAAGAAATCAGAGCAGTCGTAGTTCGACCGATGGGTCGAAAAGAGATAAAGAGTGGATAAAGAAAGGTTGTGCTCGGAGAGATCTCGGACGATCTCCTACGTACGTATCTACATTAACCAATGAAGAACCAGAGTGACGTAGTTCCCCTCACTAGGGAAGACTTTGTTGGTGTTTTTTATAAGCGACGTTAGATTCGCGTCCGACAGTTAGGGTCGATGCCTGTTTGCGACGAGACGGAAGTAACGTGCCCTTTTCTGAAAAAGGTTTGAAACTGAATGGTCCCGAAGGATGAAAAGGATTGAATTTTGTTTGTGTTTTTTCGACAGTATTGTTTTGATTTATTGGTTTTTGCAACATGTATGGCACTAAAGTCTATGACATAGGAACGAATGCGTCGCATGGTCGTCCTAACATGACGTATGCTAACACTCTAGAAAGGAGGAGGGAAGCCCTTCTCCTTCTGTTTCCCACGTACAAGGCTCATGCGCAATACACGTTAATCTTATTAAGTGTTTTAGAAGCGTTATGAGATGAGAGGAGAGGACTCAAATTGAAAAGAAAACACTAAGGGAATCTAGATGTTCCTAATGTTATCATGCAAAAGTGGACCTAAGGTCAAGGTTTAAGAACCTAAGTCTAAAGAGAAGAGAGGGATATAATTACCTAATGCTTATCCTACCTCACCTTAATCAAAAATTAAGGATGATCTAGGATCCCTAAGGGTGTGAAGAAGTTGTACACAAAGCATTATATCGTGTAATCCACAAAAGGAAAAGCAAGTGAGATAGATGAGAGATGAAAGAATAGATGAACATGGATAACCATCCACATGTTCAAGCACCTTACCTCTGCCCCTACATAAAAGGTTAGCAAAATAATCACAAGAAATGAATATAAGTGCTAGAAAGTAAACCAAACAAAACTAGTTGCTTAAAGAAGACAACTTGAGAAGCAAGCAAGAATTAAACCACAAGAGAAGGGTCCTAAGGGTTAGGGATACCCTAAGGTCAGTAGGTACATGCTAAGGGATCCTACTAATGTAAACATGACATATGAAATCAAACAAAAGCAAACTATGTACCAAACAATCATGCAAATGCAAGTTGTGCATCACTTATGAACAATGAATGTTTATGAAAGGTAAACATGTATAAATGCACTTGTAAACATCAAAGTCAGAAGTGAATGAAATTTATTAATGCATATGAATATCATTGAATGAACATACAAGTCATGGATGCAAGCATTTAAAGAAATGAAGCAAGAAGAAGTGGACAAACACAATTGAAGTTCAACCAACATGCATACTTGTAACACAAATAAGAAAAGAAGATGCAAGATGAACATGATTGTAAATTGATGCAAGCCAGTAGCATATGACATTTAAGATGACATTTAGAAATCAAGAATGCTCATAAAAAGTTCACACAAGTATCATATTGAAGCACATTGAAGATTAGAAGCCAGCATGGTTCAAGCAAGTTCAAATAAGCATGCAAAGATTTATGATCTTAAGAGACGTGTGAGGTGATGTTTAGAAGCCATGGAATAGGGTCAAGGATGATTACAAACAGAAGTGGAATCATGTCAAAGTGAATGTGCAAGATCATACAAGAGTTGATACAAACATGTTATCAAAGATGGACAAGTAAGGATGCACAAACTTGTATTACAATGCAAGTTCACACTAATGTTCGTAAGTCATGTAAGGATGTACAAACAATGACCTATAATTTGGTTTTAGAAGACCTATAAGGATGCCTAAACATGTATACAAATGAATGCACAAGTATCATGTTGAATGGTTACACAATGAACATGAAGCCCTAGAACTAACACTCTAAACATCTACACAAACAAGGTGCACTTTAACAATTAACACAAGTATGATTAAATGTTGTAAAACTTCAAAGGAAATAAGTGAGATGGAGTGTAATCAGAGGCTAAGCAATATGCAAAATAATGAGCAAAAATTCATTTTTTATCATGCTTAGACAAGCCCTATAACATGCACTATAGTCATTGAACAAACACACACAAGATGGCACCCAAAAGCCAATCAAATATCCTCTAAAAAATCCCAAGAAATTAAAAAATAGTACTCAATATGTCTTAATACCTTATGTCAAGTTCCATATAAAAAACAAATGCCAAACTTTTGATAGAAATTGACTTGTGCACTAAGTATCACAAACTACACTCATTAAAATACAACACAAAAAGAATTCCAAAACAGGCATAAAAAATAATCAAAAATGAAAATAAAAATACCAAAAATTTAAAAGAGAGGGTTAGGACCAATCATGAATTTTCTTGGAATTTTTAGTGAAAAGGAACTATTTTTAAAAAAAACATTTTGAAACATGTATCAGAACAAAAGAAAAAATGAGAAAATGCCATGGAGGATGCAACGAAAGCAAATAAGCAGTTATTTATTCACGTGGGCCAAGCAAGGGAGGGTGCGAAAAGCATTTACTCTAGGCCCAATATACTAATTAGCCTGCAGCGCATGTGGCGTTACTCAGTCAACAAATTGACTTAATCATGGCCATTGGTTCAGTCAAACACATGATGATCAAGAAAATACGCACATCTAAGAGGTCGCAATGCACGCGCATGATACATTAACATGGAACTTCCACATGTGAACAATTATTTCAAAAAAACTCAGAAAAAGGTATCATGTGCCAGGGAGGGTGTCATTAATGTGCTGGCGTAAATTCGTGCATTGGATGAGAACACAAGGATGGCTGAGATTAAAAGGTAGCTTCGCTAGGGTTCAGGGAGGGACGACCGGACTGGTTATTCCGATCACCTTCTCCGGTGATAGCTCCACCGGCCAAAGCAGTTTCCACGCCCAGAAAAAACACATGAGCACACTGCTTCACTCAGAATTCCATGAGGATTTCAAATATGGCATTTGTTTTCACAAATCAAGCATGAATAATTCAAATCGAAAGCAAGCAGTTGAGCCCTAAAAATTGAACTAAGCAATGTGCATATCAACTAGCCAGAGTGTCCAATAATCCCTAGGGGACTTCAAAGCAGCAAGAAGCAAGCCTACAAGACATAAAAAAAATGCAAGAAAAGTTTGAATCTGAAACCTGAACTTTGGTGAAAATTTTCAATGCAAGAAAACCAGATAAGTCCTTGATAGTGGTAGCTTCAACACTGGCCAAATAAAGGCAATAGAATCCTTGTAATCTTGCTTTGATACAAATTTGTTAAAAATGGAGAAAATGCAACTTGCTTCTACGTAGGTTCAGTGATGATTCAATGTATATAGAGAGAAAAAACCATGGTAATGAAGAGGATGATGCTGGATTTGCATAGAGAAACCCTATGGATCAATGGCCTCGAAGAGAGAGAAAGAGTGAGAATTTGAGAGTGAGAAATTCTGTTATGACCCTAACTGAATCAGTTATGGAGGGTTGAAGGGTTTATATAGATGTAGTTAGTGTATGGTTAAGGAATTAATCATGGTTGAGTTGTTAGTTGGAGTGAGGTTAGTGAGAATGAAGGAAAAACTATAGAAGGTGAGGTTAATGGTGGTTAGCTCGAGTTTTTCTTCACATGTGTGGAGGGAGCATTGTATTTATGGTGTACTATAATGATGATGGTGATGGGTTTAGAAATACAGGGTGGTGATGCAAGCTGGTACCACAAGTCTTGCATAACAAGTTGTTTTCCTTTTGAATTTTGAACATATGTGGGAAGTATATGTGTGCAGCATGTGCATGGAGTGTTTGGTTTGGCTATAAGGGGCAATGGGATAATGAGGCATGCGCATGAAAGGTACTAACTACAATGCAGCATGTTTTCATACAATCAAATGCAACATAACTCCATTACTTGCAAGGATAAGGGACATGCTCATGATGATGACTTTGAAGGTGATTATCTCAAGGGTTGATGAATCAAAGCGGGTGATCTTAGTATCTTTGGAAAGAGGAAGTGGAGAAGAATAACATTAGAGTTGAAAATACTTGGAACAGAAGCCTCTAAGATGCTTAGAAATATTGATGAACCTAGGGGAACATAACTGATCTTGTGCCTTTGCCTGGCCTGCATGACCTGAGCTTATGGGCGAGTGTGATTGCATGTGTGATGGTCCTACTTTGTCCCATCACATTTCTCAATATGTTGTTGTGGTGACAAAACTCCCAACATCAATGTTGTAGAGGGGATCAAGGGGAACAACTTTCATGTTGGACACTTTTCCATTTAAAGCCTTTAGCATGGGGAAAATTGGCCATGAATATGGACCCTTCATGCATGTAAGGTGTTTGATTAATTTACTCCGAGCTGGCTGGTCATGACTTGGTTGGCTGGTCAAAAATGCCATAAAATCTCTCAACTTTAAATGACCATATCTCCTTCAATTTTGATTCAATGGATATGTTCTTGGTATGGTTTTGAAACATGGAATGTGAACTTTTGATAGGCCTCCATAAACTTTGAGTTTGAAGCTTGGAACACAGAAAAAGAATGCCCTAAAGTTGGGTGCTCACCTTGCCAAAACTTGCCATTTTTAGAAACCCTAAATTCTATTTTTGGAATCTTTCCACATCTTCTGATTTTTGGTGAATCTCTTGACATTTGTTGATAAAATCCTCATAATGAACATATTTGAGATGAGGAACATGAAATTGACCTCAAAAAGTTATGAGTTGACTTTTTCCTCTGCACAATTGACTTGTCCCCAATTTTCCTAATTTTCAATCAATTGACCAATTGAACCCCCTCTAAACCAAATTGATGGACAATTCTCCAATCTTAGACACTTAAGGATATGAGGAATACCATAGAATCAAGTCTTGCCCAAAAAATTAGAAATAAACTGATTTTATGGCAAACCCTAATTTTGGTGCCCTCGGTCTAGGAGGAATCAGCACATCCTCCAAATCCAAATTCCTCTAAACATGAGGTGTCTCCTCTCAAACAATGATGAGATGTACCATTTGGTGATGATAAAAGCTCAAAGATATTGCCCATTGGGGTGATAAAATCAAGAATCTCAAAACCCTAATTTTGTACTGGTTAGGAGAAGGTGACTCCCTTGAAATCCTATGACAAGCTTGATCATATGATGAGATGGTAGATCAATTAAGATCTCTTGAGGCTCAAGGCTCATTGGATTGGACTTAAAACGGGGTTGTGGAACATAAAAACAGAATTTTAGAAGAATTAGGAAGGACTATGATCAATGAGAGTGAACTTCCGAAATACTTTTGGGCCGACGCCATAATTACGGCTTGTTACATTTTGAATAGGGTGTTCATCCATCATATTCTAAACAAGACACCGTATGAGCTTTTAAAAGGGAGAAAGCCCAATGTATCTCACCTTCACGTTTTTTGTTGTAAGTGTTTCGTGTTGAATAATGGTAAAGAGACACTTGGTAAGTTTGATGCTAAGGCCGAGAGGGTATTTTTCTTGGATACTCTCAGTCTAGTAAGGCATATAGGGTTTACAATAAGAGGTTCCTTACTGTTGAGGAATCGGTTCATGTTACTTTTGATGAGTCTTATCCAAAAAATGTTGGAAAAGGTAGTTCTTTTCATGGTGCTGGTGTATCTTCTGAAGACATACTCAAGGACACTAATAAAGGGACTGATCAACCTGAAGCAGTGCATGTTAAGGTGGAAAAAGATCACCAACCAGTGAAGAGTGAAGAGGATCATCCGTCTAATAAAGATGACCTTCCTCCAGCTTTGAAGTCTTCCAAAGCCCATCCCATCGACAACATTCTCGGTGACATCTCAAAGGGAGTAACAACTCGTTCCAAGCTAAGTAACTTATATTATTACTCTGCTTTCGTTTTGACAGTTGAGCCTAAAAACTCAAAAGAAGCCTTACTCGATAAACATTGGCTTTTGTCAATGCAAGTGGAGTTGAATCAATTTAAAAGAAATGAGGTTTGGGACCTTGTTCCTCCTCCGCGAGGCCATCGAGTAATCGGCCCCCGATGGGTGTTTAGGAACAAACTCGACAAAAATGGAGTTATAACTAGAAATAAAGCGCACTTGGTTGCGCAAGGGGGCATACACTATAAGGAAACTTATGTGCCTGTTTCCCGACTCGAGGCTATACGCCTATTGCTTGCCTATGCATGTGCGAAAATCTTCAAACTATTTCAAATGGATGTAAAAAGTGCATTCCTTAACGGTTATATTAATGAAGAGGTTTATGTTGCCCAACCTCTGGGATTTGAGTCCCATGAGCATCCTGATCACGTTTACAAATTAAAATGTGCTTTGTACGGTCTCAAACAAGCCCCTAGGGCTTGGTATGAGCGTCTTAGCAAATTTTTACTTAAATAAGGGTACTCTAGAGGAAAGGTTGACACAACTCTTTTCATTAAACGTCAAGGAAAACACCAAATTTTGGTACAAATATATGTAGACGATATTATATTTGGTTCTACTAACACAAATATGGTCAAGGAGTTTTCTAAGTTAATGCAGAGAGAGTTCAAGATGAGCATGATGGGGAGCTTAACTATTTCCTCGGATTGCAAATCAAGCAACTCGATGAAGGGACATTCGTGAGCCAGACGAAGTATTGTCTTGAGTTACTCAAGCGCTTCGACATGTCTAGCTCAAAGACGATTCACACTCCGATTCCTACGTGTGTCAAAATGAGTCGAGATGAAAATGGTAAGGATGTAGATGTCAAGAGATATAGAGGTATGATTGGCTCTCTACTCTATCTTACCACATCATGACCAGATATCATGTTTAGTGTCTGCATGTGTGCTAGGTATCAATCGTGTCCTAAGGAGTCTCATTTAAAAGCTGTGAAGCGCATACTTAGGTACCTATACGGTACTCCAAAGTATGGGCTTTGGTAATCCAAAGGAAGCGATTACTCTTTGGTTGACTATTCCGATTCCGACTTTTCCAGTTGCAAATCGGATAGGAAAAGTACTAGTGGTACTTGTCACTTTTTCTCGAATTCCTTAGTGAGTTGGCATAGCAAAAAGCAAGTTTTTGTTGCTTTGTTAACAGCCGAGGCAGAATACGTTGTGGCCAGTAGTTGTTGCGCTCAAGTCTTATGGCTTAAGCAACAATTACTCGACTAAAATGTTCAACTTGAATGTATTCCTATTTTGTGTGATAATCCAAGTGCCATTAACCTAACTAAAAACCCGGTATTACATTCTTGCACAAAACATATAGAAGTAAGGCATCATTTTCTTAGGGATCATGTAGAGAAGGCGGTGTGGTATTTGAGCATGTTGATTCTAAGAATCAACTTGCGGATATTTTCCCTAAACCTCTTGCGACGGAGCCTTTCTTTAACATCCGTATGGAACTTGGTGTTCTCGATATCTCAAATCGAGTTTGATTATATGATTGCATGCTCTATTCTTTTGCTTGTCTTTATTTATTTTAACTAACAATAAGTGATAAGATTAAGCTATATGTGAGGGCATCCATTATCAATTGTCAGAGGTAATATCGTTCCTTCTTAGAAATACTATTCTTGATCAATTATGTTTGTGAACTATTATAGCCAAAATGTGGTTTGAATTGATGTTTAATTCATGATTAAATGTATTTTTGATCCATTTTGAGTATTGGCATGTGTATGGTGTGTTATTTATTATTACTTGTTGCACACGTAGCTCAAAATATACATTTTCCATGTTATGCTGGTTTGAGTCGACCAAAACACGTCATGGGTCGACTCAAGAAATGTCATTTTTCTCATATGTGGGTGCGGGTCAGCGCAGGATGACCTATAGTCGACGCATCGTGTTAAACTTTTGAAATTGTCAAAATTCGCTCAGCGTACGGTGACGCATGACCTGTTTCGGTCGACGCATCACTGGCAAACTCTGATTCTCTTTTCCTCAGGAAGACGTGCACCGCTTGAGTGTTGAGAAAATTGACTACATTAATTTTCTTTGTTTCATTTTCCAATTGTGTTTCATAACACATTGATTCTATTGTCTCCTCATCTATCTCTTCTCCTCTCCTTAAAAACCCTCAAACCCTAAAAACCCATTGCCAGTACTCTCTTCAAATCCAACAAATTTTACAATCAAAGAGGTGTTCAAAGGGTTTTATCTACATAAGAACCAAGGTTTTTCAGTCTAGTCATCTTGATCATAAAGATTCAGTACTGTTCATCTTCCTCTACAAAGTGAGTATTGTTCATCCGAGTTTACTAATTGTTCTTCAATGGCTTTACAAAGGGTTATCAGAAAGAGGACCTCCAGAGCATCAACTTCAAGGGCAGGTACATCGACAATGCCGGTAAATGCTCTTTCCTTACTGTCTGATGATTTAGCTGAGACATTCAACAAAGATTTTCGAAATCGTTCTATGGTTAAACAATTTGTGTACTATCCATTGTGGGCTGAAGATTATCATCTATCTGAAATTATTGAAATCCTAAATGTTCAAAAGTTTGATGAATTTCTGGAATGTGATACCAAGTATAATGAAGACTTGGTCAAACTGTTTTACACTGGGATTCTGGGCAAGTTTAAAGGTACTGATTTTCAATATATGATTGGTGGTAAAAAGTACTTTGTCAATGCATCTGTTTGGAACAGTTTGGTTAAACTAGATACAACAGGTCTTCCTAAGGTCACAGACACTGTATTTGTTGACGATTATGAGTTTAAGGCTACTTTGAACTCAATGTTACGAGACCCTTTCTCGGAAAGCATTGTGAATAGGAACCTTTTTCCTAAGACTGTCATAACAGGATTGTTGAAACCCGTTGATAGAATTCTTTAATGGATTGTTGCTCACATCTTACGACCTAAGAAAGAAGGGTACTCTCGGGTCGATCAAGCAGAAGTCCATTTGATTTATCTGCTGAAAAACAAAAAGCGCATTAACTGGCCGCATTACTTCACAAGTCGGATGTTTGCACTCCGTGATTCTACTAGAGGTACGGCTTTATGTTATGCCTCTTTTATTCAGTGTCTCTTGAAAAAGGCTGAGGTAACAGTCCCAGGTATTCCTTACGTGACATTTAATACTGATCAAGAGTTTACTCAGAAGACTCTTACTATGATGGGTTACTTTTGGGATACTGAAGACAAGGATACAAATTTAAGCACCGAGCAACATATCAAGATACTCTGTATGATGTTGCAGATGAAGAAGAGGATGTAGAGGAAAATGCACAAGAAGGACAAACTAATAACACATGCAAGCTAAGGTGAATACTGTGGAAGATAACAATGTTGAATGGATGGGATACTCTCCACCTCAAGATCCATATGAAATTAGGGATGGGTGAATGGAAGCACACCGAATGGACCTCACTTGGTTCATCTTATATTCCTACAAATCATGGCTGGTAAAACCATGAAGAATATGAATGGCACCGGCCCGAATATTCTATTCCTACACCTACACAACCACCGCAACAGAACAACTAGGAAATCCTCGACATGTTACGATCAATGCAGCTGCAGCAAGAAAGGTTCATGATCACACAAGAAGAGAGGTATACGACTATCTCAAACTAGCTGGAGGCACAAAATCAAACCTTCAACAGGTTTGCTACTACTGTCATGGCTCATTTTGACAATTTGGATACTGCTGTCGAAGGTCAGACACGCTGTGTGATGAATGGTATCAACACACTCAACATGGCTGTCTTGGAGCTGAATGAGTGGTTGGAAGAACAACCTCTTCCTCCACCTCAAGACTAGTATTTCAGAGGACGGGGTCACCACTTTAGGGGGAGGAGACCATGAGAAATAGGATCATAGTTTGATGCATGTTATATCTAGTTTTTGCGAGTATAACTTGTTATTTGTTGCATTTTGATTATGTACTTGGTTTGCTTTTGGAATATGTTGACATTTGATCTATTATGAAATGTATTTCGAGTCTATATGTATGCATTTCGTGTGCCTTATTTATCCATCTAATTTTTTGCATTATCATCATTCTATGTGAATGTTTGTTGATGTATCTTGTTTGCAAGTTGTTGAGTGTATCCATTAGTATATGATATGTTTCTTTGACCATCATCTTTTTCTCTTTTTTATGTTGTCAAAGGGGGAGAAGGATATCTACAAGCAGCAAATATTGAATCTTAGAGGAATTCACACAGTTAGGGGGAGGATGAGATTCAAATTAGAAAACAAAGCTAAAGATTTTGCCATCATAAAAAATGGGGAGTATGTGAGGGCAACGTGTCTCTCATTTGAGCTTTATTTTAATGATGTCAAAATGTATACTAGCTAGTAGTTTGTAATTTGGACGGTGTCATCTCATTGGTGTCGACATTCTAATTTTGCATTGCATAATCATGAGTCTAAACATATGGTGGAGTCTTGCATATCCCTTAAATGAGGGTGATCATGGTATTAGTATTAGGTATGCATAAACTGTGCCTAAATAGATGAAAACGTGTTGAAAAATCAACTTTTTGATTGTTTTTGAAGCTTGAGTCGACCTAAGCTAAGGTCTGGTCGACTCATGATGTGTTGACATTGTGTGTGTCTCTGCTCGAGTAAGCGTACACCTACCCTGCGGTCGACGCATGCTACTGGCATTTCTGATTGTGCATTTTTCTCAACCATACGTTGATGCATAGCCCCTGTAGCGATCGACACATGGTCTTCCAAAATGCGCAGATTGCTCCACAGGTCAGTGCAGGCTGACCCTCTTAAATGGGAGGTCGACCGCTCGTTGTTAGTACCAAATTTTTCTGTTTTTCTCTTTGTTCAAAATACTGTTATTATTTTATGTTGGTCCTTGCGTCATATAAATAGATGGTTCCTCATTTTTTACACATAACTAGAACAAGTGAAAGAAATACATTGAAACTTTTTCTCTCATCACTTTCATCTTCATCTTGCACCTTTCTCAACAAATACACATAATCATTTTTGTTGATTTTCTGCATCATGAAGTGATAACGTCCAAAGCATAGAGTTGTATCTTGGTTTGGGGTGAGTGTTTAAGTGGGTTTCTTCTTGAATAAAACCTCTAGGGTTTTTTCCTCCAAGATCAATTGGATTTGGGGGTTTTTGGATCAGATCTTGTGTGCATTGAATTTAGCCGAGCGAAGGTGATCGAAGAATAGAGGGTTTTGTTGATCTAGTAGCATTAACCGAAGGATTGTGCAACAAGATTTGAGGATCGAATTGTGTGTGGATCAGAATCAGCCGAGTGAAGGTGATTGAAGACCTGTGTGTTTTTGCAATCTATTAACCGTAAACGGAGGCTCTTCCAACAAGTTCGAGGCACTTGATTCGACTCAAATCAAGGGAAGAGAAGACAAAGTATATTCATCAACGAAGTTTCTTGAGTGTGGGATAGCTAAGTTTTCTCTTGTAAAAACATTTGCAATCAAGTTATAGATACCTCAATTCTAGTTTTTGAATTGGGGGCAGACGTACCCGAAGCGAGGACGAAAGGGGAACTGCCTAAACAAACCTGGTGTGGTTTCCTTTTCCTTATATCATTTATATTTCGAACTGTTTATGCTTGTAATCGTTCAATTGATCGATAACAATTCTGGTATAGTTTTGTGCAGAAAATTAATTTGAAAACCATTAAACAATCATTTTGGATTGTGCTTTGTGAAAATTCTGCATCAACTATCATAGAAGGTTTAGCTTGGATTTTTATGCACTCCAAGTGCTCGATAGATTCAACGCATACAAGGTTTTTGATATATTTTCAAGTTTGGTTTAATTCTCTTCGAGCCTTTCGTTCTATTTGGCTTACGTATATCCGATCCTTTCAGTAACTCGATTCGTGTAGACGAATTATCCTCGGTCGCTTCTGCAAAATACTTTTTAAAACATATTTTAGCGCCGACTCGCATTTAAAAAGAAGTGATCTATTCAACCCCCTTCTAGATCAATTGCCTTCGTCTAACAAAAAGTTCAAGTAAGCATATATTCAAAAATGAATCGAGGATTCGATGAATATTGTAAAGGGTAATCAAAACCCTAATGAAGATAAGCATATGAACCAAGCATTCAAACATGATTGAATCAAGGGCTTTGGGGAATCCAAACTCAAGTGGAAGCCCTATCTATGTATCAAAGTGTTTTAAAAGATTAATCAAAGTGAAAACTCTAATTAAACATTTAATCAGAGTAGTTTTCAAAGGAGAATCATGTACTCATGGTACGAAAGACAAGACAACATGTTAAGTACATCAAACAAGGCTTGAACAAAGTGTATCATGGCCATATAAGCACATGTGATCAATTAGGTTAAGAGTAAAATCAAAAGAAAGTCATTAAAAGTATGGAAATACTTTAAAATGGACCACTTTTCAACTTAATAAAAACTTGTTAAATAAATATTGTTTTTGACATTTTTTAATATATTCACAAAATAGGACATATGAATAAGAAATTTAAAAAATTCAATAAAAAATAATGAATTTTTCTATGTGAAATAAATGTGTGAAGTTGTGAAGAAAAATAAGGAAAATAGTGGTAAAAAAAATAGGTTTTGTTCCCACCAAGGTTTGAACTCGTGACCAAAGGGTAATGGGCTCAAAATTCTACCATCTGAGCCAACACGCGCATGATGACAAGAAATGGCTAGAGTAAATAATATATTAAGACTTCAAAGTGAAAATGTTTAAAAATAAAACCCAAAAGGTATGGGGCGAGGGGGATTCGAACCTCAGACCTAAGGGTTACACAAAGCCTTATAACGTGCACTCTAACCAGTGGGGTGGTAATACATCCGTTGATTAAAACACAAACCAAAAAATATATTTTAAAACAAAATCCATATTTCAGAAATGGAGCCACCACCATACTCGTCTTCTTCCTTGAGTTTATCATCTTCTTCAAAATTTTAATTTTCTAACTTGCTTGTTTCTTATCCAAATGCCATGAAGTAAAAATAAAACTTGTGTGGATTTTGACAAGGAATTGAATGGTTCTATTCAATTTCATTTATATGAAGTGTATCAAACATAATTAATGCTAACACCATATAAACCCTAACTGAACTTTTCAATATGAAATCTCATAGAGTCATGATACATAATAATTAATTGAGGGAAAATGATCACAACATCATGATAAACATGTCTGTAACTAAAATGATCAAAATTTATGCATGAATCATAGAGTTTAGTTTAGAGCAACATACCTTGCAAAGGTGGAAATCGAATTCCTTGCTAGGAGTGTTCCAGATGCAGTTTCTTGATGCCAACAGCTTCCTTGACTTCCAAGGAGTATGTTGCAATGTTTGAATTGGTTTGAAAGCTTCTGAAACTCTCAGCTCGAATCCATCTGCAGCTTATGGTGTATATGAAGCAAATGACACGTGACTTGATGATTCTGAGGTTACAGTTAGTGTTTGAGTGTTTGGATCACTTACACATGATGTATGTGAAGTGTTTGGATGCTTGGTTTGATTGGAAATGGCCTTAAACTTAGAATTCAAGTTTTCAATTTTTGAGAACTTTTAATTTTGTAAGAAGGAGGATTTATGGGAAAATAAGCATTGGCAATGTTTTGGTGTAATTAGAATGAAGCATAATGGCCTCTATTTATAGGAAAAGGAATTCAAATATTTGAGAGGAAATTGGATGAGGATGTAGGCTATTATCCAACAAATGATATCATGTACCTATAACTTGAAAGCCAAGGCACACATGGGATATTCTTCACATGGCTCAAGTTCTGATCTTTTGAGCTTGGTTCCTCAAGGTTTCATTCTATCCTTTGATGTTCTGATCATCCTTGGACAGATTGGATGATTTTTACTCAAATTCACTATAGCACTTTAATGCTAGAGGACAAAACCTCACTTCCTACTTTTGGAATGATTTTTTATCACATGCTAAGTGATGAAACTTTAAAAATTCAGTTATGCTTTGTAGAGCACATGTTATATGATCATTTTGGTGTTGATCTTGTGAAGATTTGAGGCTTGCAAAGCTTATCCAAGTCATGTGGCACAAGTAGGTTTGGCAATTCTGTCTTGAAAATCAGTTGTGGCAAGGCATGTTAAGAGATTCATATCTCCTTGCTCAAATTAGGTAAATATGTGTTCTTGGTCATTTTGGAAAGCTGAGATATCATACTTCAACTTTGATGTTCAAAGTTTGTCTTGAATCATTGTGTATCATTGTGAAAAATACCCCCAAAGTTGGCTTAAACATAAGACAAATTTTGCCTTAAAATTTCACCAAGTATTTTTGGTTCAAAAGCATGGAACCTCTAACTTCATGGCCTTATATCTTAAAATCTATGAATTTTTTGGGAATTCACTCTCAAGGACAAAGTTGTAGTATGTAACAAGCTCTTCAATTTGATCTTTGGATCAAAGAAAATGGTTACTTGGTTTGGAAGTTATGCCCTTGCAAAGTAGGGTAAAAATCATTGAATTTTATAACTTAAGAAAAAATTCAACTTATCCATTGTTGCCCTTTTTACAAGTAACCTAACATTTCTTGATTTTTCTTGATCAATCATGATCCAAATCACATATTAACATCATTCTTGACTTGAAGAGACTATGTTTGACAAAAAAACATCAAAAGTCAAACTTGATTTTGACCACAGTTGACTTTTGTATCAGATGAACTTTAAACTTTGTGATCCTTTATGAAATCAAACCCTTGGGCTTATTAAACACTATGGATGGACTCCAAAGGTGTTTTTGAGTGTCTTGAATCATGTCCTAAGGTTTGAGATCATCTATTGGTCAAAATTCAAAGGTACACTTGACTTTTCATCAAAAACCCTAGTTTGTTGACCAGATGATTTTAACTTCTTGCATTGCTTATGAATCAAGTCCTTTGGGTTAATCCAATCATATTAAGGGATTAATATGAGGCATTTGAGGTCCTTGAAACATATTTGGAGGTCTGGGATTATGCCTTGCTTCAAAAGTCAACTCAGGGACTGAATTAGGTCAAACCCTAATTTGGGTGAACTGAGGATCTTGAGCTTTGATGAGCTTGTTCATGATGAAATTTAGCACTTGATTATTGATGAGTGAAAGCTCTTGATCTTCATGGCTGAATAAGGGACTTGAGATGTTGAATATGAAGCTCATCCTTTGATAATTCATCTGCTTGAGCCCTTGGGGGACCACTTAACTTGTAAAGCAGGCAAGCACACACATCTTGTAATTGATATGGGTTAGTGATACACAAAGACATATATATAAATATATATATATATATATATATATATATATATATATATATATATGGATGTTATGCCAATGATGCAAATGAGGTGGCATCTTGGGGGTACAAAATTAGGGTATGACACTGGCATATCAATCCTTATTTCCACAGCAAGTGGCGATCTTTTAAGTCAATCTCCGATGGAGAAGCTTGTTATAATTAAATGTATCAAACTTAATAACAGATGGTTTCCCCAACAAGTGGTTGTCTTTTTATTTGAGAAGCTTGTTGCGATCCCTAATCAGAGTTAATTATCCAGCAAGTGAAGACTGCTTCAAGTTGAAGACTAGAAGACAAATAAAGCTTGTTTGTTAAGTTTTCCAAGTGGAATACTTGGTTAAAAAGAAACTGAGACCTGTTCCAGGTTGAAGACCGGAAGTCATAGGAGGTTTATTACCTTTTCCAAGTCGAGGACTTGGTTAAAGAAGAAGTTAAGCCCCATTCCAGGTTGAAGTTTGGAAGTTATAGGAAGCTTGTTATTAGTTTAAATCTTGTCACTACCTTTGTCTATGCTTTGGTAGTATATCGTCATCCATGAGTCGGTATCACCTATTTCTATATTGTCGTCCATGAGTCGGTATTACCCGTTTCTTTACCGTTATCCATGAGTCGCTAATACCTGTTTATATTACCGTCATTTATGAGTCGGTATTATCCTGTTTACTGACTTCGACTATGAGTTAGTAGCAATTCACTTTTTCAATTGATTACTCAGGTCTTTCCCTAGTATGCTCAGTGTTCTCCTTGTTATTTGCTTCCCAAGTAGAGGTTTCTATTGTCGCCTTACATTTCTGGCAGTACTTTGGGTTTTTCCCCAGTGTGAGCCCTTGTGGCGTATTTCTGCTCCCCAGTGAGTTGTGTGTATCTTTGGTAGACTCCCTTCAAGTTTTTCTCCAGCGTTATCCCTGGCAGAGTTTGTTCTGCGTGGTGTATTTCCCGCGGAGTCTGTTTTCTTGCATTCTCTCATATCATCAGCATTATGCGACATCTTAAGGTTAAAAATTGGGTCTTCTGTATTTAAGTCTCTTCGATCCTGCCGATACAAAGATTTCTAATCTTTATATCTCCGGATAGAAGAAACTTAAATAGAGGCATCTGTCATACCCTAATTTTTACCCCTAAGATTCCACTTGTTATATCATTTGCATTTCATCAAAATCACAAACATGGTTGCTCATAACTTTTACCTCTTTGGGCTTGACTTTTCTAGAAGATCACAAAGCACCCTTTGTGTTTATTTGTTATATTGTTGCTTGTTTACATTTTAACATCACTAACCTTATTCAAAATGCAAAAATATGTGTTGTTTCCTTTTTCTATTATGTAAGGTAGGGTCTTGTAATCAAAGGATCAAGATTGGTTTCTAAATTAGTTATGGTTAATAAATGGTACACAAGAGCTTTTATCTCAAAGTATGACCTCTAATCTTAGGCTACATTCATGTCAAGATTCGTTCAACATCATTTGATCAAGATAAGTTCAAGCTTGGTGCATGATTCCAAAGATGATTCAAGTATGGTTCATGTGTTTATTTCCATGCCATCTCCATCCAATTCTCAAGAAATCATCAAAGATTATTCAAGGGACAATCAAGATTCCTTCATTTGGTATTCAAGTGTTCATCATTGGTCCTTTGGATGTAAGAAAAAGCAAGTAGTCACAAATTGATACATGTTTGGTTGACCTAAAATCAAGTATGGCATGTCACTTGGTCCAAATGCCATAACTTTCTCATTTCTCAACTTTTTTGGGATTTTCTTTGATCTAAATGTCACATTTGATGTTCTCTACAACTTTGTGTCAAGGGCCAAGACTCAATTCAGCCTTTAAGCCCATCAATTTTTGAAGTTGCTCAAAGGACACATGAGCACAAAATCAGGTCCATGACATGCTTGACCTGATGCCAGACCTGTTTTTCAGTGCCACGATCTCAACTTTCAACTCATACCATTTTCACCTCATGCATCCTTCTGATTTGGTTATTTTTGCATTGTATTCTCCTCCATGAGAAGATCATTTGGCATGAAGAAAATCAGAAAACGTGCGAGTGGATTCCCTTTGACCTAAGCATGAACATGGTGACCTGACTTTGAATTTGTGGTACATGACCCATAATTAGAAATGACCTAATTTCACTTTGGACCACTTAGCACATGTGCAAACTTGTGTATCATGATCAAACGCATCGATACAACATAAAACGACTTGAAATTGCTCCTAACTCATGCATTTCGTGCCAACTTTACACACGGTTTGGATCTAGAATTTTCGCAACTTTGTTCGCACGTTTGAGATCCAATTTGGAATGTACCATGACCTCACTCCCTTTACTATAAATAGAGCATCATTTTGCCTTCATTAGCAAGCTTAGAGAGCCACATAACCTCTGCTATTTTTACTCTGAACAAGCTCAAAAACCAAAAACCCTAACTTCGATTTAAGCATGTTTTAACTTCAAATCTCTGCCCAGAATCCTTCATCTGCATCATATGAAGCTACTTGAAACATTACATAAGTTCAACACCTTCTGCAACCTTCAACCCGATCTCACCATTTTCATAGATTTGAAGCTTTTTCGAACATGTAGATACGAATAAAATCTCAGCACAAGAAAGTTACCACTCTCTTCATCTTGATCTTCTGATGCTAAGCCCTCACTTACATGTTATTTATCTTGTGTATTAGTTATTTAATTTAACCTTGAAGCTTCTAGGTTTTCTATGTATTTTGCCAAATTCTCTCTGCTTGGAGTGAATCAATGGCTCCAATGCAGAGATGAGAATCATGACATGAGTAAAAGCTTGAGCATGAGGTGTTTGAGCTTGAAACTCAAAGTTCAAGGATCTGCAGGTTGGCTAGAGGTTGAAGACAACGCAGGTCTACGCGCGCAATGATGGCAAATTTGAATTTCTCAGCCAACCAACGCATGACATCTAACCTAGCCGTTGTTTTTTTATTTCTTTTATTTCTTTTTATTTTCTTTTTATTCTATTTTCTTTCAAAATTCATTAAAAATTGCTCACAACTTTTTTCACTCCATTTTTTTCATAAATTTCTAAAAATATTTTCTATCACATTTTTTTTTCCAGATTTTTAAAATCATTTTCAGCATTTATTGTTAATTTCTCTTTATTTTTCATTTAATTTCTTTTCAACAAATTATTTTCAATTATTTTGAAACATTTTTAATCCCAAATTTTGAGATCTCATTACTTATAGTATTTGTGATTTTTTTCAAATTTATTGGGACATTAATTTGATGTTTTGATGCCTCTTTGGTATTTTCTTTTTATTTTCCATTTTAAAATCTTTTAAATTTATTTTAATTGTTTTTTAATTGTTTTGGTCCATTTTATGCTTTGACTCTTGTTGACTTTGATCATTTTTTGTTAACTAATGTTTCATCTTGTTGAATTGGGCTTTGGATTGATGTCTTAATGGATTGAACTTTCTTCATTTCAAGCATATCAATAACTGATCATTTGATCATTTTTTGGTATTTTGGATTGATGATAAGTTTACCTCAAGGCATCATGAAGAGGATTGATTGAAGTTGATGATAGACAATCTCATGTGCCTTTGTGGTTGATCATCTCTCTCTCCTTCTCTTTCTTCTTCTTGTTTTGTTTTGACTTGTGTTACATTATCTTAGGAAAATGACTGTGTCATTTCTCTAACATGTATGACACATAAATTATTATTGACTGGCCTTAAATAGTTATGACTTCTACACAAGTTCAATTATGATTGCTTAACATAGCGCTAAATTCGTCTTGAATCGGTTTAATTCTCATTAATACTAAGATTAACTTTTCATAATTGTACTAACTCCTAACTTTAGTTTCAATCATTTACTTTATTGCTCTTTACTCTTGTGCAATTTATTTTATGTCATTTACATTTGAGCATTTACATTCAAGCATCTTTACGTTTGTTTTTATTTTATGCTTTATCTTTTGCTTTTTTATTTTCTTTATCTTTAAAAGACCAAATACATTAATAAATAATCAAAACCCTAAAACTTAATGTGGTTCTCATTTGGAATTCGTGTTACTATCCTATGCTTGGATACTTTGGACTATTGGACTTAGATCTATGGTTTATTTCCCTTTTCTTGGAGTAGTACCTGAGACTTTGGTGTTTATCTGAGGTTGTGAGATTCATCTGAGACATAGTGTTGCACCTGAGACTTTATGATTCTCAATTCAAGGCTTAGATAATTTCTTTGTGGCTATATGACCTTTTTACTCACTTGTATATCTTTGATACTCATTGGTACCCGTTGCTTGCTTATGTTGTGGCTCAATCCAAAGGGAAAAAAATGTTGGTTTTGACCTATGTCAAATACTTGCTCTTCTTGGTTAGTTCACTTGCACACACAAAGGCTTTCTCTTGGGCTACCTGTCAAATGCTTTAGGATAGTCTTTTCTTCTCTTCCCTCTTCTTAAATTTTCAAAACTTCTCCCTATTTCAAAAATTTCTTGTTTTCAAACTTCACACTTCTTTCTTAATAATCCTTGACTTTGTCAAGTAATCCAAAAAATCTTTTCTCAATAAATGCTAAAACACTTAAGCATATTCAAACATCTTTTCAAAATTCTAAAAAAAGACAAACCTCATCAAACTTCTTTTTGTGCCTTTGTGCACTTTTCATTAAGAGCCTTTTTTCAGAAAGATTAGATGTTAGTTTATTCTTGTAGTGATACAAACCACTATACTTATACAAGATGTTGAGAAAAGACTGACATTTTCCACTTGAATGTTGAGATGTAATTGTGAGATAGTCCAAGTAAATTTCTCCATATCAAGATTGATGCAAATGCTCATTTCCACTTACTTGTGGGTAGTAAGTTGAGTTTTCCACTCGAATATGACAAAATGTATTTTTATTTAAAATCAATCAACAAACAACATAGCCCTTTTTAAACACAGATAAGCAAATGCTTCCCGAGGGATGTTAATACCTTCCCCTTGCATAACCAACCCCCGTATCCAGATCTTTCCTTTTTACATTTTTTTTGTGGGTTTTGTTTGACCTTTTCCCCTTTCCCTTTGGAAATAATAAAGTTCGGTGGCGACTCTTGCTTTTTCGAGTTAAGTTAATCAGTAGCTTAATCTCCAAATTTTTCCCGCCATGACATTCTTCAGATATTTTCTTGGCCATTTGTTGAGGAATCCTCATTTGCCTTTTGTTGGAGGAAACAATAAAATCCTTTTACTTTCCTTTTGCAAGTCTCCTCTACCTTTTGTATTGGAAAATTCCGTCATTCCCTAGCTAAGTCTCGCCTGCCTTTTGCAAATTACCTCTACATCCTTTATTACTTGCCTTTAGCAAGTACACAATCGATCCTCTTACCTTTATGGAGCCCTTCGGGAATATCCCAACTACCTTCTAAAACTTGTTAGTGGACGCAACACAAAGATATCATAAACACTTCAACTTATTATTTCTCTTCAGCATGCAAATTTTCGGCCTTTGTATTTAATCCTCTCATACCTTGAATGCCTGAAGTTCGTGGCTATTCATATTAGAACAAGATTTGTTCATGACATATATTCCTTGGGTTTTGATGATAAAAAGTATTAAAAGAACAATGGTTATATTTGATGTGTGTTTCTTGTATGCGGGATCTAATACATGTAAATAAGTATATACAGAATCTGATATTCAAAGGCACGCTTGAGAGAAGCTGAATTGCTAGCTTTTAGTGGTGCAGAATCTGAACAACACTCTCTAAGTGATGTCTGACGTAGACTCTAAAGCTGATGATCTCAGCATGGGAAGAAGCAACATTATTGTATCTACACTTGGTGAATGTAAATTGGCTTCTAGTGATCATTCAGAGTTAGTAATAAAGTGAAGCTATCGGTACTGCAGAAAGTAAGCTGCATTGTCAAATCATTTTGTCAGCTAGAGTCTTAGTTCACAAGGCTCAAGAAAAGTTGGTACGCTTTACGGATATCTACTTTCAACGGCTCTATAGTACAAAATCTCTTTGAAGACTTAGTGGTTAAACGTGATACTCAATGAATCAAGATCTTTTTGTGTATCTATCTTCAACATCTCTTGTACGATGGAGAAAGCAAAGACACTTGATCAAGTTATCTCTCCAACGACTAGTGTTCTACAAATGCTATATAAGTAGCTAAAGGTTCAAACTGAATCTTTAACAAGGATCAACCTGATGGAGGAGTAACAAGATCAGCAATTATCAACACCAATGGCTAAGCAAAATTTCTGTTGTAGGTTGTAATTGTAAAAGCCTTAAGATTTCTTACACATTGAATATTTTAGAAATCTTAAGAGCTTTAGGTATTTGTTTTTGGTGATTTCCTCGTACCTCTGATATTTGAATCAAGTACACCTTGTTCTCTATTCTGCTGAACATGTTGTTTAGCAGTTTAGATCAAAGTCTCTCGCCAAGATGCTTGAGTCATGTAAGTCTCTTGCTATGTGATATAGAAATGAAAGTCTTAATCAAGTGGATTGATTGAGAAAATCCAAGTCTCTCACCAAGATATTTGAGCCATGTAAGTCTCCTGCCATGTGTTAGAGCATTGAAAGACTTAATCAAGTGGACTGATTGAGCAGAAGTCTTGGGTTCGTGGAACCTGAGCATAAGTCTTAAGTCTATAGGGCTTAAGAAGGAAGTATTGAACCTGAAGGGTTTGAGCAGAAGTCTTGAGTTTTTGGAACTTAAGCAGGAAGTCCCAGTTTGTGGAACCTGAGCAGGAAGTCTTGAGCCTGAGTGGCTGGAGTAGGAAGTCTTAGTTCGTGGAACCTAGAGCACAAGTCTTGGCCCAGTGTGGCTTGAGCAGGAAGTCTTGGTTCATGGAACCTGTAGCAGAAGTCTTGGGTTTGTAAGACCTGAGCAAGGAAGTCTTGAACCTTAGGGGTTTAAGGAAGAAGTCTTGGACCTAGGTTCTGAGCATTGTAAAAGTCTTATGCATAATGCATAAGCGATTGTAATCATGATTTGGTTATAGTGAAAATCTCTTGTGAAGCAAGGGGATTGGACTACTCTCAGTTGGGAGGAACCAGTATAAATCTTTGTGTCTTTTGCTGTTATTTGTTTGCTTATGTTAACATTTCCGATGCTAGGTATAATCAGAATTTGAACACCAATTTAGATTCTGAACTCTGATCAAACGCAAATTAAAAAAATGGAAAAGACAATTCAACCCCCTTCTGATCTACTTTTTCTCACCTTCAATTGGTACAGATCCTGGTCTGTACATAACACTTAACAGTGGTGCAGATAATGATCCAATGAGAAAAGTATGTCTGTTAAGGACTTTCCTTTAAGAAGGAATCAAGTGCCAAATGAAAAATATTACATTGTTTTTCTTATCATATTCAAAGGATGATTATGCTAAATTTAAGTGATGGAAAAGTTAAATATATTTTTAATTCATTGGACTTGATAAAGGGTTGTGAATGTCTATAGAATACCCTTGATAAAGGTATTACTATAGAAGTTGATGGTGCAGGGATGATCAAAATTTGAAAGTCTCTCTCACCAGCTCAGAAGAAGCTTATTGAAAATATGTTTAGAGGTAGATGCATTATGGTAGGTGCTCTATCTTGATTTTGAGTATATCAACATTATTGATGCGTTTAATGCTCAAACTATCTTTGAATCCTTGAGATCAGATTTATGGGAATCAATTATGAAACTTGTCCAGATACACTTCATATAATATTTCCAAGAAAATTCTGAGAAGATTGTTGTGAATTCAAACCTGAAGTCACAGTTACTCAAGAAGTCACAACTACTTGAGTTTACTATGGCTTGTAGGTTTATCTTGCAATCTTCAAAGAAAAGAAATGGAATTAGATGATGAAAAGCTATCTGACAGATTATCTTTTCTAAATCCTGTTGAAGGATACTTCCTATGGAATGTCTAATAGTGGGGGATTAACTTTCCTAATCATAAGACTTCTTTAACTAGCTGAATAGAATGTGGCATCTGTTGTTAGAAGAGTAACTTCAAAAGCTTATGAGATATTTGTATTTCAACTGATTTCCCAAATCTAAGAACAAGGAGAAACACTAACAGAATCTAATATCATAGATCTTAGTTGTATATTCATTTGAAGATTAGTGTAGGATTCAGAAGAAATAGTAATCTGGCTTTGCCCGTCATTGCTGCTTCTAAAGAAGCATCTCAATCCTGAAATAAAAATCAAGTATTGAAGAGAAAGAGATTATTCCAAATCTATCTTGCTTCAATATTTGATAATAAGGAGTCTTTTCTTTAAGGTGATATATTAAGTGACTCCATTGCTCTTTGGTTGAGGGTCATCATTGAATTTGTATTAAAGTACAATTCTATGAGAAACCTTTAATTCTTCTTCGTGTTCTGCCAACAATTACACGACAGGCTTTAATTTGTTTTATGCCATTCTATGATAGCTAACATCATATGGTTCTTTGCTAATCAAAGATTTCAAAGTCAAAAGAATTAATCAAAGACAATGAAATCAATGATTCTGCTAACAACAATATTTTGTTTATATCATGACTCATCCTAGACTGATACTCTGGAATGAATCATGGTACTGCTATCAGAATGTGGCATAAGGCAAAGGAAAGCCTGTCTGGACCAACATATGTGGACTCATAGAAATATAAGTATCAATATTCAAAATGTAGTTGCAGTGGATATCGAAGAAAGGAGCAAAGGCATCTTCCATTTTGCTTATCAAAGGTTGTTTACAACATTTGATGGAAGAAGAGCCTACAATCTAGACTCAAGTGCTAGAGGTACTGAGTTTGGTGGAAGTAGTGGAGTTAATGGTTTAACAGACATTGAATCAGAATCCACTCAGAGTAGTATTCAGATTCTATGGTCAAATCTGAATAGTCATACGAGTCTAATCGAGAAAAGGAAAAAAAGGTATCTTTGTTCTTTTCTAGCTCATTACTTGAATCATGAGATATTTATGTATATGTAGATACGAAGTCTCTATTAGATTTCTAAAGAAGTTCTCTTTGATCAAATAATCTTCAGAAATATTTAAGAAGAAACTATGTTGTATTTATCTATACTAAGTATTTCATTAGCTGGATGATGGTCATATTTATGGAAATAGTTTCCTCACTTTTTGTGATGAGATTGCTGCTTGTTAGCTGCCAAAGAAACTAATTCAATATTCTTCAATCACTAATGACTTTTGTTTCAAGAAAAAATGTTTGGTTCTGAATAGAATCTTGAAGATTGATGACTGGCAGAAGATGTCTCTCTCTAAGTCTAGATCTACTAGACTCTGATGGATGATAGCTTATGAAAAATGTCTATCTCTGAGATTCAGAAAAGGATTTTTTACTTCTGATAAATCAGTTTAAGTAGAAGGTTTTGCAAAAAACTTTTACATTACTTAAATATTCATAAAGGTGAAAATCATCTGGTGGATTCAGGAAATCTGCTGGATAAGAACCCATGAATAATGATGATTTTCTTTTTATATACTTTTATTATCTCTATCCCTTGTCTTGTGAAACATCATTTTGTGTCCTTTTTCTCACAAGATTCTTATTCCTTTAGAATCTTGTTCAATTCTTTTCTTTTATTTTTATTCTCTTTGGTTGTGTGTTGATCAAACCAAACCTGGGATGAATTCTCTAGTCAATTCTTCTTTGAATCAACTAGTTATCATCAATGAAAATTTTGGGGATTTTGATGAGTTGCTTAAGCTAGGTTTTAACTTCTGGAAGACTGTGTTGGAACAAAGTTGAATCGATACTTTGAGATGCTTTGTGGTTTCACTTATCCAAGTTTTATCAAAGTGTTTTAGATCAATGCTTCCATTATTGAGCTGAATTCAGAGTGTGCCATTCTTTTTAAATTAGCGTGTGTTTCTAAAACAGTAACCTCTAAATTGATTGCTAATGTGATCAATTGAGAGGAGATTGTAGAAATTCTAGGAACTTTTGTTTGGGAACACTATCTTCCTAGTTGGCGTATCTTTGTAGATCCATCTAACACTTTTATGGTCTCAAATCTTTGTCCTGATGCAATTGTTTAGAATTATATTATAAACTTAAACCTACTTCCTAAGGATAAGGATCTAGACCTTGTAGACTCTATTGAAAAGGATTTTCTATTACTTCTCTATTCAGACTTACATATTGATATTCCTCAAATTATGTTTGACTGTTTGAAGAGGACTATTTCTTCCTTTCACAAGGGAAAGACTTTCTTCATTCCTTATGGAAGAGTTCTTTCAGAACTACTTGTTCAGCAGGGAGTTATCATAAGTTCAGAGGCGGATTCTGTAACACCCCCAATCTATACCCCCAAATAATAAAAGCGATAAAAATTTCATCAGATTATAATTAAAACATTCATGGCATAGACTGAGGAGTCACATCAATTGAGACAAAACATAATAAACCTGCTCATAAAGATATGCAACAATCAGGTAGCAATTAACAGAGGAACTTAGTTCCTAATACCCACAATTCAGATACAGAATAAAAGCGGAAAATCTGTACTGAAATCTCATATATATATATATATATATATATCATGAAAAGTTTGTCTGCCAAATACAATCATACATGTACAATCCCAAAAGAAACATATACATATACACACAAATCACCAACGGTCTCCCTAACTACCCGGTGCCACATATCAGAGCCGACCGACAAAAGATGAAAACCTAAGCTTCACAAAAAGACCTCCAGCAATCTAATCAGCAATGCCTCATAGAGCATTTAAAACAGCATAAGGGTGAGAAACACAATCATAATATAATTGCATATAATTATATAATAACACAAAATTACACACGTAAAATATTCTCACCACAACGTACAACAGAATCCAAATACAACACAACACAATACATATCTCATTTATCCATCACCAATGCATATCAATCATACACAATATAATTATCACCAACACCAATATATATATATATATATATATATATATATATATATATATATCAACTCATCGATTCCAATCACAATTCCACACAAAATCAATCCATTCAAGATTTATGCAAATGCATAGAGACCGACACAACGACTCTATGCAATGCATATGCGGTACCATCCATCCGCCATCTCAACACTAGTTTACTCAGGAAATATTGGAATCATCGCTTGTTACTCAACGTAACTCCCCGTCGGGCAAATGATGTTCCCCGTCGCTTTAAGTCCTCTTGGTATAAGGCGCACGACGTTTATGGATCGCTTTAAGTCCTCTTTGTATAAGGCACACAATCCGATCGCTTTAAGTCCTCTTTGTATAAGGCGCACGATCGTCTATAATCATCGCTTTAGGTCCTCTCGGTATAAGGCTCACAATGTTATAGCGGATTCCCTCTGGAATCGATTCGTCGCTCACACCCACTAGGGCACACGACATCACATGAATGCATATCATGATGCTTGGCATACAATGACTCATGACATTCAAATGCACACATATATGCAATCACCTTACTCAACATTAATCATGCTTTGCAATTCAAGTCCAAAACAATGCATTTATTTGCCATACGGCCACAAATCATCATCAAACCATCTAAACACATGCATTTACACCATACAACAGCATACAAGTCATGCCATATCCATATCAACAGCACATTGCATGATACACATCAATTACACACAATTACAACGACAAAAGTCGACAAAACGACACTATTCCAAATTCCTGACATAATTAAATCGGTCAACAATCTCAAAACCATCATCATAAGAAAGTACAGTTCAATAGCTATTCAACGATATCAAGAATGTTAAAAACGGATAATTGGAACACAAGTTACGGACTAAACAAGAAAAGACATCGCGAAATAACCACATTTTGCAATCTTCCTGGCCATACGCATATTGCCCTGAGCCATACGTGTATTGCCTTGCTCCCTCGCCCATTCTATACGTGTATTGTCCAAAGTGATACGCGTATGGGCAGAGACCAATTTTCCTCAAAATTCCCACTAAAAACCCCAATACGCGTATTGCCCTACTTCATACGCGTATTGCCTAAAATCTTACGCGTACCATTACGCAAATGGGCAGATGGCCGAGAAAATGGAACTCCATACACGTATTGCCCACCTTTCTTCAATGCCATACGCGTATTGCCTTAACAAATACGCGTATTGCCTTAGGTGATACGTGTACGGGCAGTGGAAAAACCAGAATTTTCTGCAAAAAATTTTCTGCGTTTTCAACCCAAAATCAATCCAAATTTTCACCTAAACACCAGAGAATTACCAATAGAATGCCTAACAACATGTATCTAACATGTATCAACAATAAGGGACCTGAAAACATGATTTCCGACACAATTTAATCGAATTGTAACAATTTCCACATATTATGGTTTTTCACTCTATATTCAATTTCAATCCAATATCAACCAAAAACATACATACATAATCATACACAAGTATAATATAATCGAGTTTCGTACCCTTACCCAATTTAATCGTGTTTGGAAAGTCGGTTGTTTCGATTTCTTCTTTTCCAAGTTTTCTCTCTTTCTCTTTTCTTCCCCTTTTCCTTCTTCTCTTTTTCTTTCTCTCTATTTTTCTCTCTTTCTTTTCTCTTATGTTTCTAACTTAACAAAACTAAATGAAAAGACCAAAATACCCCTACACTCAAATATCTCGCAAACGCTCCCAAAACGCGATAAAATATCACAACAATGAAAAACAATATATTTCCAAATAAAAGTCAAAAATAAAATAACATAATAATAAAAATAATCAAAACGACTCGATTAAATAAAACTGACAAAACAGGGGCGTTACAACTCTCCCCCACTTAGAAATTTTCGTCCTCGAAAATATACCTGAGACGAACAACTCTGGATACGACTCCCGCATCCGACTCTCCAACTCCCACGTCAAATTGCCCTCAGTAGCGCCTCCCCACGCTACCTTCACAAGTGCAATATCCTTGCCCCTTAACCGCTTCAACTCGCGATCCAAAATCCTCACTGGTAATGCCTCAACCATAAGGTTCTCCCTCACCTCAACTTCGTCCATCGGAATCACATACGACGGATCCGGAACATACTTCTGAAGCTGTGAAACATGGAACACGTCGTCCAAATTCGACAGATTCGGCGGTAACGCCACCCGATAAGCCACATCACCCACTCTCACGGATATCTGGTAAGGACCAATAAACCGAGAAGTAAGTTTCTTCGACTTCAATGCACGACCCACAGCCGTTACCAGTGTAACTCTCAGAAATACATGATCGCCCTCTTGAAACTCTAGATCCTTCCTTTTACGATCATGATAACTCTTTTGCCTACTCTGAGAAGCCTTCATTTTCTCACGAATAAGCTTCACCTTGTCTGTAGTCTGTTGAATCAATTCGGGTCCAACCACTGAACTCTCACCAGATTCATGCCAACACAACGGTGTTCGACATCTTCGTCCATACAGTGCTTCAAAAGGTTCCATTCCAATACTAGAATGGAAATTGTTATTATACGTGAATTCCACCAACGCAAGATAACTATCCCACGCACCACCTTGTTCAAGAACGCAAGCCCTCAACAAATCTTCCAACGAATGAATCGTTCTCTCCGTCTGTCCATCCATCTGAGGATGATAAGCTGAACTCAACCTCAACTTAGAACCTAACGCCTTCTGCAAACTTTCCCAAAATCTCGAGGTAAACCTCGGACCTCGATCCGAAACAATACTCAACGGAACACCATGCAGCTTCACAATCACACTGATATAAATCTCAGCTAACCTCTCCAAAGAAAAACTGATGGCAATCAGAATGAAATGCTTCAATTTAGTCAGTCTGTCCACAACCACCCAAATAGCATTATGCCCCCTCAGTGTATTCGGCAACCCTATCACAAAATCCATAGAAATGTTGTCCCATTTCCACTCAGGAATATCCAACGGTTGCAACAAACCACTAGGTCTCTGATGTTCCACTTTTGACTTTTGGCACGTCAAACACGCATACACAAACTGAGCCACATCTCTTTTCAATCCAGACCACCAGAAAATCTTCTTCAAATCTTGGTACATTTTATTAGCTCCTAGATGTATACTCAAATTACTCCGGTGTCCTTCCTCCAAAATCATCCTTTTCAAATCCAAATCATCCGGGATACAAATTCGACCACGGAACCTCAAAACACAATTAACATCCACTTTAAAATCACTATTCACATCTTTTTCTCCAACCAACATCAAATCCGCAAATTTCACATCCAGCTTCTGTTTCTCACTAACAGTCATCAGAAAATCATTAGTAACCTTTAGCATACCCAGCCTCACGCTGTCGGACGTCACCTCACACACCAAACTCAAGTCCCTAAAAGCTTCCAAAAGCTCCCACTCCTTAACCATTAAAGCGGACATATGTAACGATTTCTGATTCAACGCATCGGCTACCACATTCGCTTTACCAGGATGGTAATTCAAGCCAAAGTCGTAGTCCTTCAAAAATTCCAACCATCTTCGCTGCCTCATATTTAATTCTTTCTGATCAAACAAATATTTCAAACTTTTGTGATCACTAAAGACTTCAAATCTAGCACCAAAGAGATAATGCCTCCAAATCTTCAATACAAACACCACAGCCGCTAATTCCAAATCATGAGTAGGGTAATTTTTCTCATGCACTCTCAACTGCCTCGAAGCATAAGCCACGACCTTACCTTCTTGCATTAGCACCCCACCTAGACCAATCAAAGACGCATCACAATACACCACAAATGGTTCAGTAGGATTCGGTAAAATCAAAATCAGAGCTGTCGTCAATCTTCTCTTCAGCTCGCTAAAACTTTCCTCACACCGAATATCCCAAATGAACGCTTTACCTTTGTAAGTCAACTGGGTCAAAAGAAGTGCTAACTTGGAAAAACCTTCAATGAACCTTCGACAATATCCGGCCAAACCCAAAAAGCTTCGAATTTCAGTAACGGATCTAGGAGCCTCCCATTGTAGAACTGCTTCTACTTTAGATGGATCCACAGCAATACCATTACCTGAAATCACGTGCCCAAGAAAACTCACTTCCGACAACCAGAACTCACACTTGGACAATTTGGAAAAAAGCTTTCTTTCTTTCAAAACCTGCAAAACAATACGCAAATGCTCCGCGTGCTCCTCCCGAGACTTAGAATAAATTAAGATATCATCAATGAACACAACGACAAATCGATCCAAATGCTCGTGGAAAATATGATTCTTGTACTCCATAAACACACCTGGCGCATTAGAAACCCCGAACGGCATCACAAAATATTCATAATGACCGTAACGTGTCCTAAAAGCCGTCTTCTAAATATCTTCCTCTTTCACCCTAATCTGATGATACCCTGACCTCAAGTCAATCTTACTAAACACACAAGCACCTACCAACTAGTCCATCAAATCATCAATTCTCGGAAGAGGATACTTATTCTTAATCATCACCTTATTCAACTGGCGATAATCAATACACAGTCGCATACTTCCATCTTCCTTTTTCACCATTAAAACTGGAGCACCCCAAGGAGAAACGCTTGGTCTCACAAACCTCTTTTCTAGCAATGCATTCAACTTCTTCTTTAACTCAACCAACTCAGATGCCGACATACGATAAGGTGCCATAGAAACAGGTCTAGTACTAGGAACTAGATCTATAGAAAACTCCACCTCTCTCTCTGGCGGCAAATCCGAAATATCCTCAGGAAACACTTCCGGAAAATCACACACAACAGGAAACACATCAAGTGAAACTTGACTATCCACCATCAATGATGCAAACAACCCAAACAACTGAGCTTCATCCGCCAAAAGTTTCTTCAACTCTTTGGTAGATAAGAAACTCGAGTCTTCGTCTTCCTCAAGAGAAGGAAATATTACCAGCTTATGATAACAATCAATATGAACCTGATTAAACTACAACCAATTCATACCCAGAACCACATCTAAACCCTCCAACGATAAACACACCAAATCCATCTCAAAGCCTTTACCATAAATGGTCAAAGAACAACTTAAACAAACCAAAGAAGTAGTTACTGACCCCATTGCTGGAGTATCAATAACCATCTCTCCACCCATCAAAAACAACACAAGGTTCAAACGCTTCGCGCACTCAGACGAAATAAATGAATGAGTCGCTCCAGTATCAACAATAGCAACTAAAGGCGTACTATTAATAAAACAAGTACCTCTGATCAGACGGTCTGCACTTGTAGTCTGAGTTCCTGCCAATGCAAAAACCTTTCCACCAGCTGGAGCTTGCTTCGGTTTCGGGCACTTTGTACTAATATGACCAGGTTCACCATAATTGAAACACTTCACCACATTCATCCTCTTGCATTCAGCCGCTACATGTCCTAAACCTCCATAATTAGAACACTTCCTCATACCCTTCCTAAATTTGAACTGACGATGTCCTAATTCACCACACCCAAAACATCTCAGAGAATTAGACATTCCTCCCCCACTTGGCCTTTTCTCAAAATTCCCCCTTTGTTTACCCTTATCAGCTGGTGTCACATACGGACCACTACGAAATGGTTGTTTCCTTTTCCTTTCGTTCACACTCTTATAGTGAGTAGAACGAGCTTTGCTATCTTCTTCATAAATCCTACAACAATCCACCAAGTCAGAAAACCTCCTTATCCTTTGATAACCGATTGCCTGCTTAATCTCAGGACGCAATCCACTCTCAAACTTCACACACTTAGAAAACTCCGCAGTCGCTTCAGCATAATGTGGATAAAACTGCACAAGCTCCACAAACTTAGTAGTATAACCAACAACAGACATATTACCTTGTTTCAATTCCAAGAACTCTATCTCTTTCTTTCGCCTAACATCTTCGAGAAAATACTTCCTTAGAAACTCAACACTAAACAAAGCCCAAGTAACTTCTTCCTCTGCAGCTTCCAACACCTGACGAGTACTAACCCACCAGTCATCTGCTTCCTCCTGCAACATCTGAGTACCCAGTCTCACCTTATGTTCCTCAGCACAGTCCATCACTCGGAAAATCCTTTTAATCTCTTTCAGCCAAATCTGTGCACCATCAGGATCATGCCTTCCTTTGAAGACAGGCGGTTTGTTCTTCCTAAACTTATCATTTCTAGCAGCATTAGGTGCACCCTGCACAGCCCGATCCATAGCCTGCAGAGCCTCAGCCAAAGCAGCATCATTCCTACCAGCCATATTTTGTTCATTTCCAATAACAACAACTATGGTTAATCAAACAGCTCGTCCAAACACAAACACCGACAAGGACTGACACAAACTGACACGGACTAGCTCTGATACCACTTAATGTAACACCCCCAATCTATACCCCCAAATAATAAAAGCGATAAAAATTTCATCAGAGTATAATTAAAACATTCATGGCATAGACTGAGGAGTCACATCACTTGAGACAAAACATAATAAACCTGCTCATAAAGATATACAACAATAAGGTAGCAATTAACAGAGGAACTTAGTTCCTACTACCCACAATTCAGATACAGAATAAAAGCGGAAAATCTGTACTGAAATCTCATATATATATATATATATATATATATATATATATATATATATATATATATATATATATATATATATCATGAAAAGTTTGTCTGCCAAATACAATCATACATGTACAATCCCAAAAGAAACATATACATATACACACAAATCACCAACGGTCTCCCTAACTACCCGGTGCCACATATCAGAGCCGACCGACAAAAGAATGAAGACCTAAGCTTCACAAAAAGACCTCCAGCAATATAATTAGCAATGCCTCATAGAGCATTTAAAACAGCAGAAGGGTGAGAAACACAATCATAATATAATTGCATATAATTATATAATAAGACAAAATTACACACGTAAAATATTCTCACCACAACGTACAACAGAATCCAAATACATATCTCATTTATTCATCACCAATGCATATCAATCATACACAATACAATTATCACCAACACCAATATATATATATATATATATATATATATATATATATATATATATCAACTCATCGAGTTCAATCACAATTCCACACAAAATTAATCCATTCATGATTTATGCAAATGTATAGATACCGACACAACGACTCTATGCAATGCATATGCGGTACCATCCATCCGTCATCTCAACACTAGTTCACTCAGGAACTATTGGAATCATCGTTTGTTACTCAACATAACTCCCCGTCGGGCAAACGATGTTCCCTGTCACTTTAAGTCCTCTTGGTATAAGGCGCACGACGTTTATGGATCGCTTTAAGTCCTCTTTGTATAAGGCGCACGATCCGATCGCTTTAAGTCCTCTTTGTATAAGGCGCACGATCGTCTATAATCATCGCTTTAGGTCCTCTCGGTATAAGGCTCACGATGTTATAGCGGATTCCCTCTAGAATCGATTCGTCGCTCACACCCACTAGGGGTCTCGACATCACAAGAATGCATATCATGATGTTTGGCATACAATGACTCATGACATTCAAATGCACACATATATGCAATCATCTTACTCAACATTAATCATGCTTTGCAATTCAAGCCCAAAACAATGCATTTATTTGCCATACGACCACAAATCATCATCACACCATCTAAACACATGCATTTACACGATACAACAGCATACAAGTCATGCCATATCCATATCAACAGCACATTGCATGATACACATCAATTACACACAATTACAACGACAAAAGTCAACAAAATGACACTATTCCAAATTCCTGACATAATTAAATCGGTCATCAATCTCAAAACCATCATCATAAAAAAAGTACATTTCAATAGCTATTCAACGATATCAAGAATGTTAAAAACAGATAATTGGAACACAAGTTACGGACTAAACAAGAAAAGACATCGCGAAAAAACGACATTTTGCAATCTTCCCGACCATACGCGTATTGCCCTGAGCCATACGCATATTGCCTTGCTCCCTTGCCCATTCCATATGCGTATTGCCCAAAGTGATACGCGTATAGGCAGAGACCAATTTTCCCCAAAATTCCCACTAAAAACCCCAATACGCATATTGCCCTACTTCATACACGTATTGCCTAAAATCTTACACGTACCATTACGCAAATGGACAGATGGCCAAGAAAATGGAACTCCATACACGTATTGCCCACCTTTCTTCAATGCCATACGCGTATTGCCTTAACCAATACGCGTATTGCATTGGGTGATACGCATACGGGCTGTGGAAAAACCAGAATTTTCTGCAGAATTTTTTCTGCGTTTTCAACCCAAAATCAATCCAAATTTTCACCTAAACACCAGAAAATTACCAATAGAATGCCTAACAACATGTATCTAACATGTATCAATAATAAGGGACTCGAAAACATGATTTCCGACACAATTTAATCGAATTGTAACAATTTCCACATATTATGGTTTTTCACTCTATATTCAATTTCAATCCAATATCAACCAAAAACATACATACATAATCATACACATATATAATATAATTGAGTTTCGCACCCTTACCCGATTTAATCGTGTTTGGAAAGTCGGTTGTTTCGATTTCTTCATTTCCAAGTTTTCTCTCGTTCTCCTTTCTTTCTTTTTTCTTCCCCTTTTCGTTCTTCTCTTTTTTTTTTTCTCTCTATTTTTCTCTCTTTCTTTTCTCTTATGTTTCTAACTTAACAAAACTAAATGAAAAGACCAAAATACCCCTACACTCAAATATCTCGCAAACGCTCCAAAAACGCGATAAAATATCACAACAATGAAAAATAATATATTTCCAAATAAAAGTCAAAAATAAAATAATATAATAATAAAAATAATCAAAACGACTCGATTAAATAAAACTGACAAAACTGGGGCGTTACATATTCTTCTAAAATCTAGAAAGTTAAGTTTGACGCCTTTTATGAGAGTTTCTGATGTTAGACTTCTGCATATTTATGTCTTGTAATTGTTAAGACTTGTTTTTTAGCAATCTTATTGTTAATCCAAGTTTGTTCATGCTTATGTGCATCTTAACTGTTATAAGTATTTACTTAAATTATTTTTCAAAAGGATAAAACAAATAGGACTAAAAACCTTAAAAATGAAACATTCTTATTAATTGGAAGTGATTACAAGCTGTTAAGACTCTCTGGCCATTCAGATTTTCCCTAAGGTACTCCCTAGGATCATTTGACATATTTAGACTGTCTAAATAATCTTGCCATTCTTCCTTTGCAAACTCTACAACTTCCTTTCTCAATTGATTTCTGTGTTTTGACCTAGAATATTTTCTTCTTCTATGTGTCTCAACGAAGGCTGCTGAAGAAGTGTGTGCTTCTGAAGCTATATGCTTGCTTGTAGATCCTTTAGTCGCTGCATCACTCTTGTTTGCTTGAGTTGCTTCATTAAGCATGGTTATCTTTCTGAAATCTCTCTTTGGAACCCAAATTTTATTTTACTTATACATTTTGATGTTCAAAAAATTAAGTGATTATGAAAGGAGTCTGCTAAGGGGTTTTTATAGAGTCTTTACATTCATTACCTTTGAGTATTCATTATTTTTTATTGATTAAGTCAAATCAATTTTAAATACTGACTCTTGGAAATGATGTTTAGTATTCTAACCTATTAAAATTCTTTTAACAAGTTATAGATAATATTGTTAACATGTTAATTGTTGGCTCTGGTCATTACTTCATTAATACTTTTATCAGAAAATCTAATGGGTAAATAAAGTGTATGTATGACTGCCTAATATTCACTGGTCAAAATAAAATTTTCATTAATTGAGCTTAAAGGATTACAAAAACATAAGGAACTAGATTGGACCTAGACTAAGCTCTATATATGTCATCCAGTGCCTTGTAAAAGTTTTTGCCATAATCATAATTTGGCTCATCTTTATCAATATTCTCCTCTTCTGCTTCTAGAACAACAAGGCGGTGAAACATCTCGTTGAGCCTCTTCCTCCTTGTCTTCTTCATGAACTTCTTCCATGGCATTAAAACAGCTACTGACGGACCTATTTCTGTAGGTCTTTAAGGTACTGTTGATGAATCCTCATCTGAAGTGTTCAGGGAAGGAGGAACTAGACCAATAGCAGAAGCTTCTAAAGCTGATGGCTTCTGAAGGTTCTGGATACTCATGCTTGAAGAGTTCTGTGTGACTTATAGATAACAAAGTTTTTGTTGCTCTTAGCTGATTACTCCATAATGTTTTGGTAGATGTTAATGAAAATTAACTAGGTTTTGGTTGCTTTTATAGTAGCTTATGGGTAACCTAAATGACTAAATAAAATCCTTTGCTTGATTCTTGAAACCGTTACGACCAACAAATATTTAACATGCACTGTACATACCTTAATGACCCCTGTTACTTGATCATTTTCCCTTCCGTTGAAGCTAATCTTGTAATGATGTCGTGCTATGCATTTATGTCTGTAATTTTTTTCTTTTCTTTTTTTATTCTTCTTGATGTGACTAAAGGAGGGAGAAAAGGTAGTAAGTATTTAATTAGAAACTGAACCCATTCAGTTTGCACATATGGTTGTTTATAATTTTTATGCATAACATTTTTTTAATTTTTGTACATATTGGTTATCTTTCCCGGGAGACACGTTTTAACTTTCTTGTACATAAAACAAAGGAGGAGCTTACAAACCTCAACCTTAGACTATCAGACTCAGAAGGAGCTTATAAACCTCGTATTATGGTGTTGCCAAAGGAAGTTAAAATGTTATGTTTCATTTTCTCAAATATAGATCTAAGGGGAAGCTTACAAACCTCAACTTTGGACTATTTAACTCAGGGGGAGCTTACAAACCTCAGACTCTGATGTTAATAGGAGAACTAAACACTTTTTCTTCAAAGTAGTACTTAGGGTGGTTCACATAACTCAACTTTAGATAGTAGTACTCTGATGTTACTAGGAGAACTAAACACTTTTACTAGAAAGCAGTACTCTGATGTTCATAGAACTTACAAACCTCATACTCTGATGTTGCAAATAAAATTATAATTACCCAACATTATCCTTTAAATACTTATGTTTGTCATCATCAAAAAGGGGGAGATTGTTAGAAAAAGATTTGTTCATGACATATATTCCTTGGGTTTTGATGATAACAAAATATTAAAAGAACAATGGTTATATTTGATGTGTGTTTCTTATATGCAGGTTCTAATACTTGTAAATATATATACAAAATCTGATATACAAAGGCACACTTGAGAGAAGCTAAATTTCTAGCTTTTGGTGGTGCAGAATCTGAAGAACAGTCTTTAAGTGATGTCTGGTGTAGACTCTGAAGCTGAAGGTCTCAGCATCAGAAGAAGCAACATTATTGTCTCTACACTTGGTGAATATAAATTGGCTTCTAGTGATCATCCAAAGTTAGGAATAAAGTTGAAGTTATCCATACTGCAGAAAGCAAGCTGCATTGTCAAATGAGTTTGTCAGCTAGAGTCTTAGTTCAAAAAACTCAAGAAAAGTTGGCATGCTTTACGAATATCAACTCTCAACAGCTCTATAGTACAAGATCTCTTTGAAGACTTAGTTGTAAAATGTGACACACAATGGATCAAGATCTTTTGGTGTATTTATCTTCAATGTCTCTTGTACTATGGAGAAAGCAAAGACACTTGATCAAGTTATCTCTCCAACGGTTAGTCTTCTGCAAATGCTATATAAGTAGCCGAAGGTTCAAACTGAATCTTTAACAAGGATCAACTTGACGGAGGAGTAACAAGATTAGTAATTATCAACACCAATGGCTATGTAGAATTTCTGTTGTAGGTTGTAATTGTAAAAGCCTTAAGATTTCTTGCACATTAAATATCTTAGAAACCTTAAGAACTTTAGGTCTTTGTTATCATGATTTCCCCGTACCTCTGATATTTGTATTAAGTACACCTTGTTCTCTATTCTACTAAACATGTTGTTTAGCAGTTTAGATCAAAGTCTCTGCCAAGATGCTTGAGCCATGTAAGTCTCCCGCTTTGTGCTAGAGTAATGAAAGTCTTAATCAAGTGGATTGATTGAGCAAATCCAAGTATCTCGCCAAGATGATTGAGCAATGTAAGTCTCCTGCTATGTGCTAGAGCATTTAAAGACTTAATCAAGTGTATTGATTGAGCAAAAGTCTTGGGTTCATGGAACCTGAGTAGAAGTCTTAAGTCTATAGGGCTTAAGCAGAAAGTCTTGAATCGAAGGGGTTTGAGCAGAAGTCTTGAGTTCGTGGAACTTAAGTGTAACACCCCAAAATTTACCCTTTTGTTTTGAAGCTAACTGGCTTATGTTTCTTTGCATTTCTTGCATTAGCATTTGTGCATAGCATTGGTTCTTGGCATGGGGTCAAGGTACTTGGTTCATCTCAAAGGAGTCTCAAGCCTCAAGGTGTTTTGTGGAGGTCATCATATCACTATAAAATCAAGAAGGGCAAGGGATTTCAAATAAATCTTTCCCTTCTAACCAGAGGGACCAAATTAGGGTCCTTGGGTTCAAAGAGCTTCTTGAGGAAACTTTGTGGATTCAAGTATGCTCTCATGGGTTCCATATTCTCACAAACACTCATAGAGGAAGGCTTGGCTAGTGGTTCATTGTGGAAGATGTTCAGTGGATCAGTTGCTTGTGAACCAAGAAAAGACAACTGTAAGGAGGAAAGTCAACCATGGAATTTTGAGGTCCTCTTCATGATTTTTGAGGTATTATGCCCTCATATGGTCCTCAAATGTCAAGATTCATGCCATTCATCAAGAGTAAAGAGTTTATGCAAAGGTTACTATTTTTGGAAAATGACCTATAATGTGAAACTTCCATTTTTGGCAACTTTTCAAACCATCTTCAACTTGACTTTTCATCATCAAAGAAGCTTCAAATGAATTTTCCTCAAACATGAAAGTTGAAGATCTCTCTCTCCCCTTTCCAAAAAGTACTAGACCATCTCCATACCATTTGTGGAACTCAAGTTATGATCAAAAGAAGGCAAAGTATTTTTAAGGTTTTCACATGTATCCTTTTTTCCACCTTTTGCATTTTGGTTCAAAATGACTTGTACTGACCTCTAATGACTCAAGTCACATTACAACATTCAAGTACACTCCATGAGAACCATTTTTGACCCTTGAATCACTCCAATCCGTGCCATGTACTTCATGAATTTCACAAAATGCAAATTTGCAAGATGGATTGAATCTCACAAATCAGACCACTACAAAGCCCAAACCCAATTCAGATGTGATCAGCAAGAGAAATGTGAATGACTCATTATGAAAAGCATGACAATGCACGTGTGGATTAGTGGCTTCATCACAACTTGCATTTTTGCAAATCACTTTGGATAGCCTTAATCAAGGGATTAACTAAACCCTAATCATGCCCAGAGCTCTAACCAAGTGTATATAAGGAGACTCACACATTCATTCACACCCCATGCACTCTCATTTGCTCTGAATTTCATTTTTCAATCAAACTTTCTCTCCTTCGAAACTCTCTCCTCACAAGGGTTTCTGAAGAACTTTTTCCATATTCTTGATCCACATACTCCATAGAACAAGAATCAACCATTGTTTGAAGCTCTAAGCAAGGTTTTCATCAGATTTGAATTTGAGTTGCTCACTTTCAAACTTCACTATCCAGCCTGATTCAAGCCTCATATTGCATTTATTTTGCAATCAGAAGTTCCAAGGAGAAGATCTACAGCTTTCTGAAGGATTTTTTGGTGTATTTTGAGCTCTACAAGTTTCAGGTTAATGTGATTTTCATGATCCTAGAACTTGATTTTCTTGTATGCATAATGTTCCTCATGCTTTGCTGGTCATCCTGATGTGTTTAGATTTAAATTTGGACGTGTATTATGGCTGAATCGTGGATCTAAAGTTTTTGAGTTCAAACTTTTTGTCTTCGATTTGTTTAATCTATGCATGATCTGTTGATTTGAGTGTGATATTCATGATCCTTGTGAAATTCTAAGTTGAATGATGGTGGAGTTCTTGTTTTCTGGGAATTTTTTAGTTTGGTGTTGCCGGAGAAGACGACCGGAGCTAGGGCTCCGGCGTCTGGTTCACTTTTCAGGTCACCTGAAGTTGGAGGTTGAAGATGAAATCTGGACCGTTGGTGGTCCAGATCTGATGGTTCACGTTCAGCCAGATCATTTACAATCTTCACTTATTTTATTGATTGTGTGTGTATAATCCATGCTTCTTATTGTGCACACACAGACCTGACCAGTCATCTTGTTTGATTTTGTGATTTGTTGACTCATTTGTATGCGTTAGATTGATCTGATGGTGTTGATTTTGCCAACGCATTAAATATCCATGTGTTATTCACGTGCTTTGTTTTAATTTCTGATGGTGTGGATGTGCGCGCGTGTACTGCTGTTACCATGCGCGTGTGATCTGAGCCCTTAATCATGTGTACCTTTGATTTTGTTGACTGAATGTGGTATGTTGGATCAATCATGTTGCTTGTGTGAGTCAATCATGTTGATTGAGTCCATGTTTTTTGTTTGGTATGCGCTGACCATCTGTGTGGACTGGGCTTGATTTTCCCACCCCCTCCTTGAGCCCATTTTATTTCTCCAATGTGGAAATTGCTTATGTTGCACCCCTGGCTTGTTTTATTTTCTTTTTATTTTATTTATTTGTTTCATTCTCATTTTTATTTTTTTAAATTAGTTTTATGCATCTAAAAATCACCAAAAAATTCATGGATCATCTTTAGGATTTTATAAAATTTTGTCAAATTTTATTTTCCATTTTTTTTATTTTGTGCATCCGAATTAATTGTTTGATTAATTTCTTTGTGAATTTCTTCACTTGTGCACACTTGATCTTGTTGATTTTTGTTCTCATCATTGGTGTATGATTTACATCCCATTCTTTTTGCATATTTTAGAAGACATCTTGAGGTCCTTAAAAACATTTTTCTCATATTTTTAAACTCATTTCATATTGCATTTTAGTCCCTCTATTTGTGTATTGTTCTTCTTTGTTCTTATGCAACTTTGAAGTATTGTTTGAGGCACTTAACCTGTGAATTTTTGTGTGATCTTTTGGCATGTTGCTAGCTTCTGAATTAGGTCACTTGGGTTTTAATTTCACAATTTTTTAATGTCATTTGATATATGTTTGATTATTTGTGCTTAAGTGAATTATGCATGATCATCTCTTGACATCTCTCAACCCTAATTGCTTTGCCATGCTTGTTTGATTGAGTTTATTTGTGATTCTTTGCATGAATATTTGATATGTTGTCTACCCCTGGTTGAGGTCCCTTATGACCTAATTTTGCAATTTGTGGATCATGTTTAGGTATGCTTTAAGTGATTGTACTTTGACTTCCTTTTGTGGACTTTCTTTGGTGCATAATGTTTCATGTTTTGATCTTCTTTTGCACATGATAATTGTTGATGATGGTATGATCTTGATTCTGACTTGCTTTCATCTTCATCTTATTTCTCTCATTTCATCTTGATATGAAGTTCATTGGTGCTTAATTGTGCATTTCATATAAGTATGCTTGCATTCTTTCATGATTACCTTTGCATGCTTACTTGAGATGTTTTGTATGATCTTTGAGACTTGTTTATTGATATAAGTTGAATATACTTGATATGATGTGCTTGCTTCCCTATCTTGTTTCTTATCTCATCCTTCTCTTTCTCATTTTTCTCTTTCACTCTCTTTCTCCCATGAATCTCAAGACTTGTTTAAGTCTTGGATTCTCTCCCTTTAGAGCTACCTAGTCCAACTTAATTTTTTATTAAAATTGGAGTAGGATTAGCATTAGGATTTAGGTAGTCGTCCCTCCTAAGCCTCACTAACCATAAGTTACCCATGCATGATAACATTAGGACTCTTAGTTTCCCTTTAGAGTTTCCTTTGGGTCTTCTCTCTTCTCATCTCAAAACTTCTTTAAAACACTTAATAAAGATAAAGTGTATTGCGCACGAGCCTTAAGCCTGGGGAACTAGAAATGAGGGGCTTTCTCTCATATTTCTAGAGTGCTTAGCGGGCATCCTATCTTGGGACGATTCATTAAGTATTCGTCCCTGTGCCCTTGACTTTGGTGCAATGCAAGTTATGAACTAACTTAATCAAAAACACTTCTGTCTAAAAAACACAAAAACAAATTCAAATCTTTTTATCCTTCGGGATTGTTGGGTTTCAAATTTCATTTTCAGAAAAGAGCTCGTCGCTCACGTAAAAAACACTTACCCATCCGTGGTCGTACCCACGAACTACATTAGCTCTGATTCCTCTCTCTCGTCCGATTGAGGATATGTAGGCACAAGACAGCGATTATCTTGGCGAGTAACCTTCCCCCATAGTTCCCGTCCGAACTAAGTTGACTCTGACTTTCCCATTGCACTGAGGGAGTACGTAGGCCTAGGGCATCAAATATATCCTACTGAGTCAGTCTTAGTCACCCCCATCCCCGTTTTCTTTTGTTCAGCCATATATAGTAGGACAGCCCACCCTCCGTTTAGACAACAAACATGGATCCCATCGAGTACGATGGATGCGTGGGGTGCTAACACCTTCCCCTCACATAACTGACTCCCGAACCCGGACTATGGTTGCGATGACCATGTCTTTCCCCCTTTCTCTTCAGGTTTATGCAGTGTTTCCTTTCCCTCCCCGGGATAAATACACATTGCTGACGACTCTGTGTTTTCTGCGCCACTCTCACATTTGTACTGTTGGATGCGAATCTTTTGGGAGCGACAGCTGGCGACTCTGTTGGGGATCGAACCCAGAATCTCTGGTTGACCTCTTGCTGGTCCATCCCCTTTAGCAAGTCAATCCTAGCGCTTGTTTGTTTTTTTCGTTGGGTGTTTATTTGTTGTGCTTTATTATGTTGTATATTACTGTTTTACAGCTCTTATTGCATTGCATTTCATTTTATTACTGTCATACTGGATATTGCTGTGTTGTGCTGGCTAGTTTCTGTTTGGCAGGTTGGGTTGTTCTGAGAGATAAGCCCAATACCCAGGCTTGAGTACACCCTAGGACTAGAGTGGAGAGTAGTGGGACCTACGTGCCATCTTGGTGCGTTTGTGTGTTCACGAAATTCACAACCAGACAAGGCTATCTTGGGACGCATTTTGACGTGTGTGTCTTGCGCATTTCAGGGTGTTGATCTAGAGAGCTGTCGACTCTGGTGACCGTTTCTCCGATACCTCAGTTGCGCCTCTCCTCCCGACCTGTGATAATGGCAGACCAGAAATGGCAAACCCATTACACTTGTCGATCTGAGGACCCAATGCTGAGGGACTCGCATAGGATGACCTTATTTTTTAGGGGAATCAGTTGAGGCCTTCTCGATTGATGATGATGCCAAACCAGAAATGGTGAACGTATCATCATTTCTCGACCTGAGAGCCCGTGATATTGAAGATCCTCACCTTTCTAGAACCCTCATGTGAGATGGGATGGGTGTTTACAAGCTTGCAGGAAACCGAAACCTTCAACTTACACGGTTTTCTGGATTTCTCACCCGTGTTTGATTATCTGGGTTTCTGGTTATCTCAGTGGTTCGGTATTCTAGAATTCTGGTTTTCTGGGTTGTGGTTCTCGTTCAGTTAATAGCACATCTAGCAGTGATGCCTTGATCCTATGCTTGCATGTGCATTTCATTTTTTCTTGCATTCTAACATGTTTGACATTTTTCAGGGCTTGCATCTTACTCTTGATTCCGGTTTTCTGAGGTTGCCTTAACATGGATGTCCATAGAAAGAAGATTGTTGCTTATTCGTTCCCAGACCCGACCTTGACGTTGATTCACAAGTTGATTAGTATGGCTGGTCCCGAAGTTCGTACAGAGTTCGGTGAAGAGTATGGGAGACTTCTGATGTTTGTCTACAGTATCTCCAAGTATGAGAAGGATGCCATTCATACACTTCTTCAGTTCTATGATCCGACTTTGCGTTGCTTTACTTTCCCAGACTATATCTTGGCTCCAATGTTGGAGGAGTTCTCGTTTATTTTGGGAATCCCCATCAGGCATGACATAGTATTCTTTTCTGAAGAACGCCCCAGGATAAAAGAAATGGCCATTGCTCTTCATATTGGTGAATCCGTTCTAAGCAGTAATATTATGGAGTAAGAAAGAGCTAAGGGTTTCTTATTGAAGTTTTTGTTTGATCAAGCTTGCATACATGTTAAGGAGAGGAGTTGGACTGCTTTCCAAGCTATTCTGGCTATGTGCATCTATGGGATTGTCCTGTTTCCCAATGTTCCTGATCTGGTGGATATGCATGCTGTCAGAATCTTTATTTCAAAGAATCCTATACCTACCTTGCTAGGTGATGTGTATCACTCAGTCCACTACAAGAATGAAAATAGGCGTGGAAAAATTGTGAGTTGATGTGCACCACTCTTATCTACTTGGTTTTTGAGTCATCTCCCCGAAGCTGGCACTTTCGTTGATACGAGAGATTCTCTGAAGTGGTCAAAGAGGTTAATGGGCTTGACTGCCGACAACATTGTTTGGTTCAACCATGATTTGCTAGGGATGGAGATTATTTGCAAGTGCGGAGAATTCCGTAATGTACCCTTGATAGGGAGAAGAGGTGGAATTAACTATAATCATTCCCTTGTTATCAGGCAGTTTGGTTATCCTTTGAGAGGTCCACCTGAAGAGCGAGATATCAGAGAGTCCTTATTCTTCAATGGTACAGGGGATCAAGAGATGATAAGGAAGATTGTGAATGCTTGGAAGCAGGTGACCAAGAAGGTAAAAACTTCATTCGGGAAATGTAATAACCAGGATTTTCCTTCCTATGAAGAGTGGATTAAGAAAAGAGCAGAAGAGGAGCTTCTTCCTTTCCCGGTGGAACCACCTTTGTATCCTTTGATGATCGAGGCTCCAACGACTGTTGAAATAGAGAAGTATGATAAGTTATGGGTTGAAAAGGAGAAACTCCGAGAGGAGAATTGTGATTGGGCAGAGAGGTTGGTCAGTTGAAGCACGAAAAAGGCGAAGCTATCCATGTTGCCAGGTTAAAATCAGAACTTTTGGCTGTGAAGGAGAAAGAATTGTCTAAAGAAGCCACAGCCAGAGAGAAAGTGGCTCAAGCGTTGAAAAGTGTTAGCAAGGTCCTTTCGTCCAAAAAGAAGGAGTTGGCTTATGCTATGTCAAGAATTCACAGGTTTCGTGACCGTCGAAATACAGTAATTACTGCCAACAGGTTGAAAGAGGATAAGTATCTGGAGCAGATTGAAGGTTTGAAGACAAAGCTCCGAAAAAAGGATAAGGAGATTTTATCAGGGATCTTTGAGAGGAGAGCAATTGAGGAAAAGCTCAAGGAAACTATGGCAGATATGGAACAGCTGAAGATCCAAGCCAAAGTGAAAAGAGCCAGAAGTGAAGGTCCAAGTTCAGGAGGAGCTTCTGAAGAAGATGATTAGGAATTGCATAGTCGTTATTTAACAAGGATCTTGCACAGGAGGGATCTTTTGATTCAGGAGTTGATCCAGAGACCAGAGCATCTTAATACTAAGAAGCTTCTCAAGGAAGTGCAGAATTGGTGCAAAAAGAATGACGAATGGGGAATTCTAGTACGGCTGAGTCTTGATGACATGCCTTAGTTTCCTTGTTGCTGTTTTCTTTGTATTTTCGGGATCACCGCCAGGCTTGTTGGTCGGGGTCTTTGTTTATGCTTATTCAGACTTGTGTTGTAATATATGCTTATTCTCTTTATATGATCAGGAATTCAGTTCTCTTCTGTTGTTAAAACTGGAATCAAGGGATAGATCGCTTTGATAATGTTCATACATGTTTGCATTTGCATTTACATAATCATCTCATTTTGCATAGCAGGTTATCTCGGATTCTCTGGTTTCCTTATGCTCTCTCTTTTTGACAGTCGGGATTGATCAACCAGCTCATCGGTATTCTACCAGGCTTAATCAAAGCAGAGTGATGGACAAAGTTCAGGCAGACATGGCAGCTATGCAAGCTCGCATCGATCAATTCATGGAGATGATGCAAGGTGTGGTGCAGAGCCATAATGAATTCAGAACTCTAGTTCAACCTTTGGTGGCGCAGGTTGATGAAAATGGTATCTTACATGGTGGTCTTCTTAATCGTGTTATTCCTCCGGGCAGAGGTGGTGCTGGTACCAACATTCCTATCCCTGGTGCTGAAGGACAGGGTGGGATTCCTTCAGTGGTTGGAGAAGGAAGCACTATTTGAGCTATCCATGGCCATCGTTTTGATGATCAACAGGATGATGTTTTTTCAGTCAGAAGCTTGGACGTCGGCCCTCCTGTGGTCAGTGATGAGAGGATCCATTTAATCGAGGCGCAATTGAAAGGGGTTATGAAGCAGGATGATCTAGGAATAGATTTGGACGACCTATGGTTGGTCCCTGATATTGTCATTCCGTACAAGATTCAGATTCCTACACTAGAGAAGTATAATGGTTCTACCTGCCCGAGAACTCATGTAAAGGCGTATACCAGGAAGATGGCTGCCCATGCCAAGGACGAAAAGCTAATGATGCACTTTTTCCAAGACAGCCTGTTCGGCGCGTCTTTGGAATGGTATATGGCGCTGGAAAGTAGAGATGTTCGTACTTGGAGAGAGTTAGCTGCAGCTTTTATCAAGCATTACCAATACAACACAGACACAGCTCCCAACAGAACTCAGCTATAGAGCATGTCCCAGAAAAATGATTAAAGTTTCAAAGAATACGCGCAAAGGTGGCGTGAATTGGCGACTAGGGTACAGCCACCAATGTTGGAGAAGGAGATGTTGGATATGTTTAGGGACACACTGCTTAAGTACTATTATGAAAAGCTATTGCCTTGTTCACTAGGCAAGTTTGCAGATGTGATTGCGATCGGACAGAAGGTAGAGGTTGGGATTAAGGCTGGAAAAGTTTCTAGTGGTGACGGATCGTCCTCCGGGCATGGAAAGAAGCCATTTGATGGTTATAAGAAGAAAAGAGAGGCCAATGCTGTATCATCTTACAGGGGAAAAGGGAAACAGCGCCAGAACAATAATCAACAAGTAGCATCGGTAACTATCCCAGCAACGTTACCTCCACCACAGCAACAAAGGAATAATGCTAATCAGAACAGGCAGCAGGGCCAGTATCAGAATAGACAAAGAAATGCACAGAGGCATTTTGAGCAACCACCGATGTCGTATGCATAGTTGTTGCAACATTTACTGCAGTTGCGTCTAGTTGAGCTCTGTACCCTGGCTCCACCAACAGGGGAACTCCCACGAGGCTACGATGCTAACGCACATTACGATTTTCACTCTGGTGCTCCGGGGCATACTGTGGAGAAATGTAGGGCATTTCATCATAAGGTGCAGGACCTTGTAGACTCCAAGGCTATCAATTTCTCGAATGATGGGCCCAATGTTATTCAAAACCCGATGCCTGATCACAATGGGCCGAGGGTGAATGCGATAATTGAGGAATGTGAAGCTTTGAATTTGATCATGGATGTTGAGGAGCTGAAGACTCCGCTGGCTGTGGTTAAAAACAAGTTACTAAAGGGTGGCGTCTATCCGGGTTATGGTGAGAACTGTTTAGATTGTTTGACGAAGGATAATGGTTGTGATTCGTTGAAGATGGGTATCCAGAATATGATTAATGAGGGCTGCTTACAGTTTAATAGAGGTAATCATCAAGAAGAGGTTGTTAGTGACAAGGTTGCTACTATCACCATTCCGTTCAGAACAATTACTATTTCAGGTCCGGCAAGGCCACCTCCAGTTATTATCACAAGGGCAGGACCCATTCCGTATGAAAGTACTAAGGCTATTCCATGGAATTACGGCGCGGAGGTGTTTGTCAATGGACAAAAGCAAGAAGTAATGACTACTTCACCAGTGAGTATTAGTCCTGAGGTTAAGGTTGAAGCTGATGCTATAACAAGAAATGGTAGAGTGCTTACTCCTGTTAATGATCAACCCAGTACTTCTAGGCAAGATAAGGGAAAACATGTAATGGATGGTTTTGTTCAGACTCCAGGGGTTGTGGATTCTACAGTAAAGCCGGTTGGTGATGCTTTTTCTGAAAATGTCGAGGAGTTTATGAGACTCATCCAGAAAAGTGATTACAAAATTGTGGACCAGTTACATCAGACCCCGTCCAAGATTTCTATTCTGTCATTGTTGTTGTGTTCTGAAGCCCGTAGGAATGCTCTTCTGAAAGTTTTGAATGCGGCCTATGTTCCTCAAGATATTTCTGTTAACCAGCTGGAAGGGGTTGTAGCGCACGTGAATGCGGGTAATGGCTTGGGCTTTACGGATCTTGATTTGACTCCCGCTGGGAGGAATCATAACAATGCCCTGCATATTACGATTGAGTGCCATGGTTCACTGATGTCACATGTGTTGGTTGATACTGGATCATCGTTGAATGTATTGCCAAAGAAAGCATTAATGAAGTTAGATACCAGGGGACTTATTTGTACACCAAGCGACTTGGTGGTGCAAGCTTTTGATGGCTCGAAGAGATATGTCTTTGGTGAGATTGTGCTTCCGATCAAGGTTGGGCCAGAAATCTTTGATGCAACATTTTATATAATGGATATTCAGCCAGCATACAGCTGTCTGTTGGGTCATCCTTGGATCCATGGTGCAGGCGCTGTAACCTCCACTTTGCATCAAAAGTTGAAATACATGGTAAATGGTCACGTGGTGACAGTGTGCGGAGAAGAGGACATAATGATTAGTTAGTTGTCAACCTTTAAATACGTGGAAGTGGATGGTGAAATCCATGAGACGTTGTGTCAGGGGTTTGAAAAAGTGAAGGTGTCTGAAGAGGTTATTCAGTTTGAGGATCAGTCCGAGACCACAGAGCAACCCGCAGTGGCAGATCAACCTGAGGTTTCTATGTCTTCGTTTAAAGACGCCAAGGCTATAGTCGAAGCTGGTAACTCACAGAGGTGGGGCCAAGTGATTAAAGTTTAGCCGAAAGGGAATACCTATGGATTGGGATACAAGCCACCCAGGAGAGCCAGGGATCCTCCCAAATTCTATGGCCCGGTCCGTTTCACCAGTGCCGGTGTTTTCTTCGACAGAGTTAATGCCATTGAGGAAGAAGGGGACAGTGATTGTGACATGGATAGCTGGATCCGCCCTTGCATCCCAGGAGAAATTCTGTGCAACTGGTCTTCTGAAAAAGTCCTTCAAGTGACTAGCTTCGAGTAATTGCTTTGTTTTCCTATTATGTCAATCCTGCGTTCTGCCTAAGACGTAGTGATTTTATTTGCAGGGCTTTTAACTGTTGCATGTTTTGCTTTATCATCAATAAATGACTTTTCACACTCAAATATTTTGATCTCTATCTTTCTGTTTTATTTTTATGCATTAAAAACCCACATCAAAATGGCAATATGTTTCTCTTATTGCATACATAATAAAACATACCTCATCAATCATGCAGGTCTTTTTGTTCAGATGACACCGATCATGACTCAGCTATAGCTCGGTATGACTTTGACAATCCAATCTATCAGGCTGAAGAAGAGACTGACGAAGATTGTGAACTGCCCGAAGAGTTGGCCAGATTGTTGAAGCAAGAGGAGAGAGTCATCCTGCCTCATCAGGAGGAAATTGAGGATATGTAGGCACAAGTGATGCCCTTTGGATTGAAAAATACAGGGGCAACCTATCAGTGGGCGATGGTGACTCTCTTTCATGATATGATTCACGAAGAGATTGAGGTCTATGTTGATGACATGATTGTGAAGTCACAGACGGATGAAGAACATCTGGTGAATCTTCAGAAGCTATTTGAAAGAATGAGAAAATTCAGACTGAGGTTGAATCCAAACAAGTGCACCTTCGGGGTGAGATCAGGAAAATTGTTGGGGTTTATTGTTAGTGAAAAAGGTATCGAGGTTGATCCTGCAAAGGTAAAAGCCATACAAGAAATGCCTGAGCCGAGAACAGAAAAAGAGGTTCATGGTTTCTTGGGGAGATTAAACTACATTGCTAGGTTCATCTCACACCTCACAGCCACGTGTGAACCAATCTTCAAGTTGCTAAGAAAAGATCAAGCGGTCAGGTGGAATGAAAATTGTCAAAAGGCGTTTGAAAAGATTAAAGAATACTTGCAGGAACCTCCAGTCCTTATACCACCAGTGACAGGATGACCTTTGATTATGTATCTCACGGTTCTTGAGAATTCAATGGGTTGTGTGCTCGGTCAACAAGAAGAGTCAGGTAGAAAGGAGCACGCCATCTACTACCTGAGTAAAAAGTTTATTGATTGCGAGTCAAGGTACTCGATGCTGGAGAAAACATGTTGTGCACTCGCTTGGGCCGCTAAGCGTTTGAGGCAGTATATGTTAAACCACACAACCCTCTTGATTTCAAAGATGGATCCGATCAAGTATGTGTTTGAGAAGCAAGCAATTTCTGGTAGAATAGCCCGTTGGCAGATGGTTCTAACGGAATACGATATTCAGTATGTTTCCCAAAAGGCCATTAAGGGAAGTGTTTTGTCAGAATATCTCGCCGAACAGCCAATTGAGGATTATCAACCGATGAAGTTTGAATTTCCGGATGAGCATATCATGTATCTGAAGATGAAAGATTGTGAAGAACCTTTGCCTGATGAAGGACCTGAGATTGGATCTCAGTGGAAGTTGGTTTTTGATGGAGCTGTTAATTCATATGGTAATGGAATCGGGGCAATCATTACGACTCCAAAGGGCTCTTATATACCCTTCACTGCCTGATTAGAGTTCGTATGCACCAACAACGAGGCAGAATATGAAGCATGCATCATGGGGTTAGAAGAAGCGATTGATTTGAGAATCAAGAACCTCGATGTTTTTGTGATTCTGCGTTGGTGGTTAATCAGATTACATGTGAATGGGAGACTCGTCAAGCGAATCTTGTTCCGTATAACAACTATGCCAGAAGTTTGTTACCTTTCTTTGACAGAGTGGACTTCCATCACATTCCCCGGATAGAGAATCAGATGGCTGATGCGTTGGCAACGTTGTCATCGATGTATCAAGTGAATCGTTGGAATGAAACTCCTTCAATCAGAATCATGCGCTTAGACAGACCTGCTTTTGTATTTGCGGTTGAAGGTGTATCAGATGGCAAGCCTTGGTATCATGATATCAAAGTCTTTTTGAAGAGTCGGGAATACCCAGCTGGGGCATCTTCCAAGGATAAAAAGACATTGAGGAGGTTATCAGGAAACTTCTTTTTGAACAAAGACGATGTGTTATACAAGAGAAACTTTGACATGGTCTTGCTACGTTGTGTTAATGAACACGAGGCAGGCCTGTTAATGGAAGAAGTTCACGAAGGTTCCTTTGGTACTCATGCCAATGGGCATGCTATGGCAAGAAAATTGTTAAGAGCATGGTATTATTGGATGACTATGGAGTCTGATTGTTTTAAATACGCCTGGAAATGTCATCAATGCCAGATTTATGCTGATAAGGTGCACATACCGCCTACTCCTCTGAATGTTTTGTCGTCACCTTGGCCTTTTGCCATGTGGGGCATTGACATGATTGGGAAGATCGATCTGACTGCTTCGAATGGACATCGTTTTATCTTGGTGGTTATCGATTATTTCACGAAGTGGGTGGAAGCAGCATCGTATGCCAACGTCACCAGACAAGTGGTAGCCCAGTTTATTAAGAAGGACATCATCTGCCGGTATGGAGTCCCGGAAAGGATCATTACTGACAATGGTTCAAATTTGAACAATAAGATGATGAAGGAGATATGCCAGAGCTTTAAGATTGAACATCACAATTCTTCTCCCTATCGCCCGAATATGAATGGGGTTGTTGAAGCAGCTAATAAGAACATAAAGAAGATTGTGCAGAAGATGGTAGTGACATACAAGGACTGGCATGAGATGTTGCCTTACGCTTTGCACGGATATCTTACTTCAGTATGCACATCAACTGGGGCAACCCCTTTCTCACTGGTGTATGGTATGGAAGTAGTTTTGCCATTAGAAGTTGAGATTCCTTCTTTGAGAATTCTGACAGACGTGAAGCTTGATGAAGCTGAGTGGGTGCGTTCCCGGCTGAATGAACTGAACCTCATTGAAGAGAAGAGATTGAAAGCCATTGCGCATGGCCGATTGTATCAGAGCAGGATGAAAAAACCATTTGATCAGAAAGTGCGTCCTCGGTGTTTCCAAACAGGTGAATTAGTCCTGAAAAGGATCACTCCTCCTCAAACAGATCACAGGGGCAAGTGGACTCCGAATTATGAAGAGCCATATGTAGTAAGACAGGTTTTCTCTGGTGGAGCCTTATTACTCTCAACTATGGACGGCGAAGATTTTACGTCCCCTGTGAACGCGGATGTAATAAAAAAATACTTTGCATAAAAAAGACCCGCTGGACATAAAAAGAAGGTTCAGGCAAAAATAGGGCATCCTGGCGAACCATAAAAAGAAAAGGTTCGGCAAAAATTAGGGATAAAAAGGAAAAATAAATAAACCCGCAAGGTTGAAAACCTGAAAAGGCAACTTTGGCAAAATGGGTATCCCGGTGGATTGAAAACTCGAAAAGGGCGATCCAGGCAAAAGTTAGGGATTTAAAAGCAAAGACTGCGATCCGCGTTCGATCTGTGATCATTATTCATACTTGGAAAATTCGAAGGAAAGGAATCAGTCCAGTCAGTCATCTTCAACGGCCAAAGCATCTGCGGATAAACAAGTCATATGGGTTATAGCTGAGTCGAGTCATGGTGGATGTCTGTTCCCCACATTGCCGACATGTGTATTTTCTTTTACTTTTTGCGCAATTACCTCTTTTCAGGAATTGCTTCCAAATGTAAATGCCTATTTACAGGCTGATCATTCAATAAAGTTTGCATTTCAGTCAAAGAGCTTTTGTTATTGTTTTACCTGTTTTGTTTGTGAAAATGTCCGATATTTTTTAGAAACATTGCATGCTAAAATGTTAAGCTTTGTGAAACAAGTTGGAAAACAGTGGCAATTTCTTAGACGACAGTCACTATGACGATAATCAAAGTAATCATTTTTGCACATAGACCTTTCTGTTGGTTTTGCAGAATGACAGGTGTACTTCTCGAGTAGATTTGCTCCCCAACTTTGAAGTCTGATCATCCTCAGCAGTTTTCTGCTCTCCCCAGTCAGAGTATCGAGGATCGTCTTCCTCAATAGAGTATAAAGAGGTAATTCCCCAAGCGGAGTCGTTGAGGATCGTCCCCCTCAGCAGGATATAAGAGGTTTACCCCCAGCCAGAGTTGTGATTTGGCTCATCTTTCCTCAGCAGGTAGCCAGAAGTTGTTATTTTTACAGCCTCTCTTGCAAGAGTCTGATAGAGTGTCCTCATTGATTAAGGACAGTGTTTCCCCACTGAGCATGGGGCAATCTATCTTCCTCAAAGTTTCTTTCAGTTTATCCCCAAGCAGAGTTTGTTGGCGGTTAGTATCCCCAGCAGGTTTCAAATCCAGGTTCTGAAACGTTTGGTCATCCCCAGCGGAGGAGTTTCCATCTCCAGTTTTCAGTTCCTCCCCGATTGAGTGGGTTTTCTCTCGGAGATTCGTCCATCTCCAGCAGAATTTGTGATTGTGATCTTCTCAGCATTTATTTCCCTTGCATTTAGGAGGATGCCATGTAAAAAATGCTTAAGCAATGCAAAAAGACCGTCCCAGCGAAATAAATGCTGAGAACAGAAGCAGCTCCACCGAGGACGACAAACTACATTGCCATCAAACCAAAGAAATCATGTTGAGGAAAACTTCACCCTGCTAGGGAAGATCACAATCACCAATTCTGCTGGAGATGGACGAATCTCCGAGAGAAAACCCACTCAATCAGGGAGGAACTGAAAACTGGAGATGGAAACTCCTCCGCTGGGGATGACCAAATGTTTCAGAACCTGGATTCGAAACCTGCTGGGGATACTAACCGCCAACAAACTCTGCTTGGGGATAAATTGAAAGAAACTTTGAGGAAAATAGATTGCCCCATGCTCAGTGGGGAAACACTGTCCTTAATCAATGAGGATACTCTATCAGACTCTTGCAAGAGAGGCTGTAAAAATAACAACTTCTGGCTACCTGCTGAGGAAAGATGAGCCAAATCACAACTCTGGATGGGGGTAAACCTCTTATATCCTGCTGAGGGGGACGATCCTCAACGACTCCGCTTGGGGAATTACCTCTTTATACTCTGTTGAGGAAGACGATCCTCGATACTCTGACTGGGGAGAGCAGAAAACTGCTGAGGATGATCAGACTTCAAAGTTGGGGAGCAAATCTACTGGAGAAGTACACCTGTCATTCTGCAAAACCAACAGAAAGGTCTACGTGCAAAAATGATTACTTTGATTATCGTTATAGTGACTGTCGTCTAAGAAATTGCCACTGTTTTCCAACTTGTTTCACAAAGCTTAACATTTTAGCATGTAATGTTTCTAAAAAATATCGGACATTTTCACAAACAAAACAGGTAAAACAATAACAAAAGCTCTTTGACTGAAATGCAAACTTTATTGAATGATCAGCCTGTAAATAGGCATTTACATTTGGAAGCAATTCCTGAAAAGAGGTAATTGCGCAAAAAGTAAAAGAAAATACACATGTCGGCAATGTGGGGAACAGACATCCACCATGACTCGACTCAGCTATAACCCATATGACTTGTTTATCCGCAGATGCTTTGGCCTTTGAAGATGACTGACTGGACTGATTCCTTTCCTTCGAATTTTCCAAGTGTGAATAATGATCACAGATCGAACGCGGATCGTAGTCTTTGCTTTTAAATCCCTAACTTTTTCCTGGATCGCCCTTTTCGGGTTTTCAATCCACCGGGATACCCATTTTGCCAAAGTTGCCTTTTCAGGTTTTCAACCTTGCGGGTTTATTTCTTTTTCCTTTTTATCCCTAATTTTTGCCCGAACCTTTTCTTTTTATGGTTCGCCAGGATGCCCCATTTTTGCCTGAACCTTCTTTTTATGTCCAGCGGGTCTTTTTTATGCAAAGTATTTTTTGACTACATCCACGTTCACGGGGGACGTAAAATCTTCGCCGTCCAAAGTTGAGAGTAATAAGGCTCCACCAGAGAAAACCTGTCTTACTACATATGGCCCTTCATAATTTGGAGTCCGCTTGCCCCTGTGATCTGTTTGAGGAGGAGTGATCCTTTTCAGGACTAATTCACCTGTTTGGAAACACCGAGGACGCACTTTCTGATCAAATGGTTTTTTCATCCTGCTCTGATACAACCGACCATGTGCAATGGCTTTCAATCTCTTCTCTTCAATGAGGTTCAGTTCATTCAGCCAGGAACGCACCCACTCAGCTTCATCAAGCTTCACGTCTGTCAGAATTCTCAAAGAAGGAATCTCAACTTCTAATGGCAAAACTACTTCCATACCATACACCAGTGAGAAAGGGGTTGCCCCAGTTGATGTGTGTACCGAAGTAAGATATCCGTGCAAAGCATAAGGCAACATCTCATGCCAGTCCTTGTATGTCACTACCATCTTCTGCACAATCTTCTTTATGTTCTTATTAGCCGCTTCAACAGCCCCATTCATATTCGGGCGATAGGGAGAAGAATTGTGATGTTCAATCTTAAAGCTCTGGCATATCTCCTTCATCATCTTATTGTTCAAATTTGAACCATTGTCAGTAATGATCCTTTCCGGGACTCCATACCGGCAGATGATGTCCTTCTTAATAAACCGGGCTACCACTTGTCTGGTGACGTTGGCATACGATGTTGCTTCCACCCACTTCGTGAAATAATCGATAGCCACCAATATAAAACGATGTCCATTCGAAGCAGTCGGCTCGATCTTCCCAATCATGTCAATGCCCCACATGGCAAAAGGCCAAGGTGATGACAAAACATTCAGAGGAGTAGGCGGTACGTGCACCTTATCAGCATAAATCTGGCATTTATGACATTTCCGGACTTATTTAAAACAATCAGACTCCATAGTCATCCAATAATACCATGCTCTTAACAATTTTCTTGCCATAGCATGCCCATTGGCATGAGTACCAAAGGAACCTTCGTGAACTTCTTCCATTAACAGGCTTGCCTCGTGTTCATCAACACAACGTAGCAAGACCATGTCAAAGTTTCTCTTGTATAACACATCGTCTTTGTTTAAAAAGAAGTTTCCTGATAACCTCCTCAATGTCTTTTTATCCTTGGAAGATGCCCCAGCTGGGTATTCCCGACTCTTCAAAAAGACTTTGATATCATGATACCAAGGCTTGCCATCTGATACACCTTCAACCGCAAATACAAAAGCAGGTCTGTCTAAGCGCATGATTCTGATTGAAGGAGTTTCATTCCAACGATTCACTTGATACATCGATGACAATGTTGCCAACGCATCAGCCATCTGATTCTCTATCCGGGGAATGTGATGGAAGTCCACTCTGTCAAAGAAAGGTAACAAACTTCTGGCATAGTTGTTATACGAAACAAGATTCGCTTGACGAGTCTCCCATTCACATGTAATCTGATTAACCACCAACGCAGAATCACCAAAAACATCGAGGTTCTTGATTCTCAAATCAATCTCTTCTTCTAACCCCATGATGCATGCTTCATATTCTGCCTCGTTGTTGGTGCATACGAACGCCAATCAGGTAGTGAAGGGTATATAAGAGCCCTTTGGAGTCGTAATGATTGCCCTGATTCCATTACCATATGAATTAACAGCTCCATCAAAAACCAACTTCCACTGAGATCCAATCTCAGGTCCTTCATCAGGCAAAGGTTCTTCACAATCTTTCATCTTCAGATACATGATATGCTCATCCGGAAATTCAAACTTCATCGGTTGATAATCCTCAATTGGCTGTTCGGCGAGATATTCTGACAAAACACTTCCCTTAATGGCCTTTTGGGAAACATACTGAATATCGTATTCCGTTAGAACCATCTGCCAACGGGCTATTCTACCAGAAAGTGCTTGCTTCTCAAACACATGCTTGATCGGATCCATCTTTGAAATCAAGAGGGTTGTGTGGTTTAACATATACTGCATCAAACGCTTAGCTTCCCAAGCGAGTGCACAACATGTTTTCTCCAGCATCGAGTACCTTGACTCGCAATCAATAAACTTTTTACTCAGGTAGTAGATGGCGTGCTCCTTTCTACCTGACTCTTCTTGTTGACCGAGCACACAACCCATTGAATTCTCAAGAACCGTGAGATGCATAATCAAAGGTCATCCCGGCACTGGTGGTATAAGGACCGGAGGTTCCTGCAAGTATTCTTTAATCTTTTCAAACGCCTTTTGACAATTTTCATTCCACCTGACCGCTTGATCTTTTCTTAGCAACTTGAAGATTGGTTCACACGTGGCTGTGAGGTGTGAGATGAACCTAGCAATGTAGTTTAATCTCCCCAAGAAACCATGAACCTCTTTTTCTGTTCTCGGCTCAGGCATTTCTTGTATGGCTTTTACCTTTGCAGGATCAACCTCGATACCTTTTTCACTAACAATAAACCCCAGTAATTTTCCTGATCTCACCCCGAAGGTGCACTTGTTTGGATTCAACCTCAGTCTGAATTTTCTCATTCTTTCAAATAGCTTCTGAAGATTCACCAGATGTTCTTCCTCCATCTGTGACTTCACAATCATGTCATCAACATAGACCTCAATCTCTTCGTGAATCATATCATGAAAGAGAGTCACCATCGCCCACTGATAGGTTGCCCCTGTATTTTTCAATCCAATGGGCATCACCATCGCCGATTGAGGATATGTAGGCACAAGACAGCAATTGTCTTGGCGAGCAACCTTCCCCCACAGTTCCCATCCGAACTACGTTGACTCTGACTTTGCCATTCCACTGAGGGAGTACGTAGGCCTAGGGCATCAAATATATCCTACTGAGTCCGTCTTAGTCACCCCCATCCCCGTTTTCTTTTGTTCAGCCATAGATAGTAGGACAACCCACCCTCCGTTTAGACAACAAGCGTGGATCTCATCGAGTACGATGGATGCGTGGGGTGCTAACACCTTCCCCTCGCATAACCGACTCCCGAACCCGGACTATGGTTGTGATGACCATGTCTTTCCCCCTTTCTCTTCAGGTTTATGCAGTGTTTCCTTTCCCTGCCCTGGGATAAATACACATTACTGGCGACTCTGTGTTTTCTGCGCCACTCTCGCATTTGTACCGTTGGATGCGAATCTTTCGGGAGCGACATTAAGCAGGAAGTCTCGGTTCGTGAAACCTGAGTAGGAAGTCTTGAAACCTTAGGGGCTTGAGCAGGAAGTCTCGGTTCGTGGAACCTGGAGCAGAAGTCTTGGGCCAGTGTGGCTTGAGCAGGAAGTCTCGGTTTGTGGAACCTGGAGCAGAAGTCTTGGGCCTTGGTGGCTTGAGCAAAAGTCTTGGGTCTGTAGGACCTGAGCAAGGAAGTCTTGAACCTTAGGGGTTTAAGCAAGAAGTCTTGGACCTAGGGTTCGAGCATTCTAAAAGTCTTATGCAGAATGCATAAGCGATTGTAATCATGATTTGGTTATAGTAAAAGTCTCTTGTGAAGCAAGGGGACTGGACTACTCTCAGTTGGGAGGAAGCAGTATAAATCTTTATGTCTTCTCCAATTATTTAGTTACTTTTGTTAATATTTCCGCTACTAAGTATAATCAGAATCTGAACACCAGTTTAAATTCTGAACTCTGATCAAATGCAAATTAAGAAAACGGAATACACAATTCAACCCCCTTTCTTGTGTACTTTTTCTCACCTTTAATTCATACCTTCAGGTTTGAGATAATTAAATTGGGGCAGTTGTTATACCCCAAAATTCTCCCTACCTTTTTGCATTTTCATCTGGCTCATGACTCATAATCCATCTACATACATCTACCCTAATCATCCACTGTAGGATAATTCATTTGCACTTGCAATTACAAGTAACATCAATGATTCAAAGGGTTTTTATTATTTATCATGCAAGCCATTGAATTATGCCAAGGGTATCATCAATCTTCATGGACTAGGGTTCTTATGGTATAGACTTGTGAAGCAAGTTTGAGGAATTATTGTATTACAGTTTGACCTTTTGGGCACAGTTAACTTTGAGCATTGACTTTTTTCAGATTAAGTTGTGGGAATCTTTATTTTGATGAAGGCACTTGATTATGTTGGGATACAACGTGGACAAAAAAAGTTGGAAGCCAATTACACAAGTTTGACTTTTTGGTCAACAAAGTCAACCATGGAAGGTTGACTTTTTGTTGACCAATTTCTTATGAGACCTTTCACACTTTATGTATGGATAGCCTATTTGTTCATTTGATTGAGGAATATCAATTAGGATTCAAGGAGTCAAAAATTCAAAATTCAAATTTATGAAATTGATTGAAAATGCATTTCTTGAGCTACAACTTACATCCAAGGCCAAATTTCTTTTAAAATTCCAAAAGGATACATTACAAGAGGTAAAAGTGTAAATGGTACAAAAAAACCCTAATTTGACCTAAGGTTGACTTTTGGTCAAACGGTTGACCAAATCAAACTGACCCCTAAGACCTATTTTTCCTTCATCCTCAAGATATGCTATTTTGTGGCCCAAGTCTTCATCATCTTCATGTTCATTGAAAATCCAAGTTTCCATACTAAATCCCATGCCAAAACCATCTTAAGCTTCATGATCAAGACTTCACGTCCCCACCATGTAACAGCCCTGCATCAGGTAAGCTCATGCCAGCATCATACACACACCCAAAATATGTTATGCCATGATACATCTTAGCCTACATTTTATATTATAAAACTCATCAATACATACATATACACAAACAATAACCTAACAACAGGCATCACAAATCACATAATTACTAAATCCAAACTTAACCCATTTGACCAATCATTAACGATCCCAATTCAACTTGTAAAACAAACCCAATCCTCAACTGTTAGGGTAACCTTCCAAGCCAATCCTCAACTGTTAGGGTAACCCTAACACACCACCGTTGATCCATATTCCAAGTCAGTTTTGAGTCAATTAACATACAAATAGCCCAAACCAGCAAGATAAACCAAACTGCAAATCCAGAACAAATATAAAAAAATAAGTACACATCATATAATATGAACTGACCTTCAATCATACTTCATGAGTCAACATTCCTCTAATCATTAGTACATTCCAACTGACCCAAGCCAAGGACCTGCTAAGATAAGTAAATCAATTTATCTAATTATTGCTCTTCTCCAACCATCAAAGGCTTTTACTATTAAAGCACTTGCTCTCATCTATATGTCTTTGACCATCAATTTGTTTAGTGTAGACTTGGGCATCATATTTAGAGAAGACTCGGTATCTACTAGCATTATTAATAAGATGGTGTCCATACAGTTCACCAATATATGCAAAGCTTTATTATGAGAGGAACCCTCTGGTGGTAATTATGCATTATTGAGCCCTAGGTATATGTTAGTAGTGATGTTACTAACTACTTCATCGAACTGTTCGACAGTAATGTCATTCATCACACGCACCTCATTAAGTACTCGCATTAAATTTGTTCGATGAGCCTTTGAGCTTAAGAGTAGCGACAAAATCAAAATCTTTGGAGGAGTCTGGCCCAGCTGGTCAACTATCTTATAATCACTTTAACAAATCAATCTCAGTAACTCTTGTGTTTCATCTTAAGGAGTTGTCCCCTTTAACGTTCCTACTTATGCTTTAATATCTATTGTGTTCTTTCCTTTGGAATGTATGGTAGGATCTACCACATCGACCTTTTTGAGTAGTTTAGAGCAAGCACTCGACCACTCCTGGTTATGCCTCATGTGCCTGCTATGTTGGTAACCTCAGGCTCTAGAATTACCAAAGACTTTCCTCCCACTTCATTGGTTACTATACTAGTTAATTGGACTACGCCTTAGTCCATTAACATTTGTAAACAGGCCTTCAATTTCTCACATTCACCTGGTTTTGTCAGACAGATCTCATAGTCATCATGTAAACTTTTTAAGAAACCATTGTCGTGTAGCTTCTTTCTGACTACCGGCATTGAGGTTTTAGTTTTGTTCACTTATTTTATCATAGCATAGTGCTCAGATTCTTCTATAGCATTGAGTGTAGGTCCATTATGACTAGGTAGAGGATTATTTTTCAAATTTGGTTTCTTTTCTATGAAATTCATTATCTTCTGGTCAATGAGTTCTTGAACCCTGATTTTGAACACTATGCAATCTTCAATGGAATTGCCTTCATATCCAGCATGATATGCACATTTGGAATTTGGATCGTACTTTGGAGGATAAGGAAAAGTTACAGGCTTCAACTCTTTTAGAACAACTACCCCACTATGAATCAGGTAAGGTAGAAAATGAGTGTATGATACTTGAATTGGATCAAAATACATTCGTCTCTTCTTTTGACCATTCCCTTTCCTTTCTTTATTATGATACGGCCTTTGGCCCTAATATTGATTCCCCTGCGCTGGATATTGATTCTGAGGAGGATATTTCACTTGAGGAGACGACTGATATGGATAGCCTTGAGGCTGCTAGTATGGATAGCCTTAAGGTTGCTGGTATTGAGGGCCCTGGGGTTACTGACATTGAATACCCTGGTGTAACACCCCAATTTATTTAATTAATTTTCTTAAATAATATTGTGTGATTGTATGTGTTGATTGATATTTGATGTGTTAGAGGAACCCTTGGGTGTAGGGTAGTAGCCTTAGAGAGTAGAACTTAAGGTGTTGGGGTGTGTGAGTAAAAGTGCAGAGACATGGGGGTGGTGGGGAAGTGTTATTTGTTATTATTACTTAAATTAGAAATATTTAAATAAATAGTAAATAGTAATAATTAAAATAGGTATGTTTAATTATTATGGTTATACAGACATAATAAAATAAATATTTAATAGGAATAATAATATTTATTTTATTTAGTTGGAATGAATTTTAATTAGAAATAATAGTATATTAAAATAAGAAGAAAGAATGGAATAGGGAGAAATTGTCAGTACGTGAAAAAGAAAGGAAGAGAAAGAGAAGAGAGAGATATGGCTTTGAGCGAGGAAGAAGAAGAGAAAACCCCATTGTTGAAGTACTTTTGCTAAAAAATTAAGGTAAGGGTAAAATTTCCTTTTTGTATAAGGGATTGTATGATAACATGTGGGTGGGTGTTTTGGTTTCTCTTTGATTGAATTTTCCTTTTTATGCTATGAACTATGTTAATGTGTGATGATGTTATTAGGAGTGTATGTTTGCATGAATTGTATGTTGGTGAATGATTCTGATGTTGGGTGTTGTTAGGAATTGGAATGTGAAACTCGAGCGCATAATTTTTATAAAAATTTGGGGGTTTGGGGCTATTTCAAAACTGATTTTCGTTCCATAAAATAGTAGAAAAGTGTTTCGGTCACAGTGGTAACCGGTTACCACTTTTGGTGAAACCGGATACACTTGAGACAGATTTTTAGAAAATTCAAATTTTTAAAGGTGTAATCGATTACAGGTTTTGGTGTAACTCGTTACACCATCTCTAAATAGCACATTCTGGGCATTTTTTGGAGGTGTAACCGGTTACAGATTTTGGTGTAACCGGTTACACTGGGAAGGTTTGGCCACTGTTTTTGATCAAGCGGTAACCGGTTACCTGTTTTGGTGTAACTGGTTACACCTGTTGTGCCAAACTTTAAAAATTCATAACTCGAGTTTCGAGCTTCCATTTGAGGTACCTTTTGAAGCGTTGGAAAGCTGTCGCAATTTAATTTAATTTAAAAATAGTTCCAGTACCTGGAAATAATTTTCAATGGTGCGTATTAGTGTTGGATGGTATGAGGTGTGTATTTCGTGGTGTGGTATTGTGCATGAATGGTGTGTTGTTACCTGCTATGTTACTATAATGCTATTGTTGAATGCTTGTAGTATATGGTTGGCGTTTGGTGGCTAATTTTTGTGTAATACATTTATTAAGATGAATGCCATTGTACATGTTATTGTTGTTGTTGCATGTCATTTATGAATCATGCATCATGGTGTTTGGACACTTGTCCATATTTGATGAGCTTCAATTCAGAAAGTTCACAATTGGTACCACATGCATTGAGTCATGGAGTTGAGTCTCATTGCATTGCATATATGTTGTGTTAGATTATTTGGATTGTGTCGAGTGTGAGTGGTAGAATGGGTGATTATGTTAGACGGTAGGGTTCGATCTAGAGGGGGTGAATAGATCATAAATTTAAAACCAAAAGCTCTTGGCAAAATTGTTTTATAAAAAAGAATGGCACAACGGAAACAACCCGAATCAAATCGTCTAACCGAACCTACTATCAAAAATCTCGGATATGCATAGTAAAAACCGATGGAATAATAATGAACACAAATTTTTCAATCAATAATTAATTCATGGATCAATCAAATGCAAAGCTATTCTTAATACTTATTTCCAATGAACACAAAGCGATAAAAAATACTCAAAGACAATTTATCGAACACTTTGTGTGCGATTGATCACATTTGGAAATTTGATTTATTTTGTTGATGTAAAAAGCCAATCACAATCAAAGTGATTGAAATTATATCAACAACATCAATTTAAAAGATAGTTGAAAATTATTTCCAATCGAATTAATCGAAACAACAACGAAATTGATAATTTGCAAGAACAACAATTAAAGAAAATTAAAGCGATAAAAAGACACAAAGATTTGTTTAGGCAGTTTCCCAATTGGCCTCGCTATAGGTAGTCTGCCCTTAATCAAAATTTGAATTGAGATACTTGCAATTAACTCGATATTTGCAAAAAAAAATTATACAACAGGTGAAGAATTCTAACCCCACAAACCCTATTGTTTATTGTTGATTCAACCACTTTCAAACCCTTGATCAAAGCTTGACCAAGTCACCAACAATGCGGCTATAATCCTTCGATTATCCCGAGCACGCACTTGTTGAACCAAAGATTCCCGAACACGATTCACCGTCTCATGCTACTCTCTTGCAAGGAAACCCCTTGTCTTAAGGCCTTCACTCGGTCGAATCCGTCTTGACGTGATCTTGTCCAAAACCTTCAAATCACACCGATCTTGAAGGAAAACCCCACCTTGGTTAACTTATTTGAAACACACAAAGATCCCAACCCAATATTCTCGATTACACCAACCAAACTGGGTGTTATAACCCCTAATCTAGATGGTCACCCAATTGAAAATTGATTATGTGTAGTTCAATTGTGTGTATGTGTAACACCCTAATTTTAGTGATTATTTATTTATATTAATTAATTGAGTGATTTTATGAATTAATTGATTTATGTGATTTATTTGATTTAAGTAAATTATTTGAATTATTTGGTTTAAATGAATTATTTGATTTAGTGAATTTATATGAATTGTTTGATTTATATAAATTATTGGGTTTATATAAATTAATTGGTTTTTCTAATTTATGTAAATTGATTTAATTGATTTAATTGAAATATGTGATTTATTGAATTATTTGAAATAATGAATTTGTTTGGATTTATTTGATTTGTTGGATTTATCTAATTATTTGATTTAATTAGATTATTGGAATTACGTAATTTATTTAATTTAATTCAATTTGGTGGAATAATATAATTGATAGAGTTTAGTTGGGTCAGTGTAAGGTGTGAATAGTAAGTGAATGGTTGGGTTAGGCCCATTTTGTGTAAGACAATTTAAGGTTAATGAGAAAGTTAGTAAGAAGAGGAAATTGAGAACAAAGAGAAAAACTAGAAGAGAAGAGAAGAAAGAGTAGAAGAGAAGAAGAGAAGAAGAAGAGTGGAGAAGAAGAGTAAATCAAACTCAACTCAAGAAATCATCTCAAAACTAAGGTAAGAGTGAGTTTTCACTCAATTATTGAGACTATTGATGATGATTAATGGGTAGAAATAAGTTTAGAGTAAAATCCCTAAAAAAATTCTATGAGATTGAAATTATTAGTTAATATTAATTTTTGAAAAATATATTAATTTTATGTGTTTTGGAATTGATAGTTGGTATATTATGGAGATCCATTCAATAGTTGGAGTAAACCTAATTGGAATTAGAATTGGAATGAGAATACTATCTAATACACATACTATAACGCCACCACCCCTTTTTGTCTGTGGCTATTGAATTGGCACTTCATTAATTGGCACCTACTATATGCTTATTTTATTTGGCAATGAGAATTACTTTTCCCAACTTCATGTTTTAGGCGCAGGGATAGATGGTAGTATATATATATATATATATATATATATATATATATATATATATATATATTAAGTAACTATTATTATTATTTATACTCATTCGCAATGAAAGGTAGTATGACATTATGTGGCTTTATCCATCTTTTCCATTAATCATGCGCTGAACATATGGTGTTATGTACTCCCTCCGTCTCAAATAATAAATTACTTTGTTAAAAAAAATTGTTCTAAATTATAAGTCATCTTATATTTGCAATGTAATATAAATGGCATCTTCCCTAATATATTCTCAAATATTTATTATTATTTATTCTTTCAACTCTTTTAATTTCTCTTTCTTATATAATTATGAGGGATATTACTGTAAAATTATACATAATTTGTCTTTTCCATAAAATAATAATTAAATTTTTTAATTTATGTGAAAAATTCAAAACGTCTTATAATTTAGGATGGATGGAGTATATGAGTAGCATTTGTAGCATATATTAGGATAATTGAGTGGCACATGTAGTTTTAAGAAAATGAATGGTTACTTTATGACAGCATGTGGCTACTATTATTATTTTTTATTTGGCAATGAACAATAGGTACCATGGTTCACTTTCCCCCCTACATCATTGTTGCGCATGAAATGGTGAGGGGTGAGAAGTTGTAGCAGTGCATGGAATAGTACCTGTAGAAATTAAGTAGGCTATGACATTAATGTTAGGCAATGAATAATATATAATGTAAATCCTGTAGCCAATTTCCCTGCATTAATCTATAGCATGCAACTTATATATAAATATTAGTATAAATTAAAATTAAATTAAAATACTAAATGTCTTATAAAATATTAACTATTTAATTTAAATATTGATTATTTATTTTAATTATTAATTATTTATTAGATATTGCTTATTTAATTAAATATTGATTATTTATTAAATATAGATTAATTATTTAAACATGGATTGTTTATTTAAATATTGATTATTTATTTAATAATAAAATTTTATTGATATTAGATTCAATTATTGGTGATTGATTAGTTATTCTATATTTAATCGGTAACGTGTGTTTGTGAGTTGTGATTGAATCAAGTTAATACTTGCGTATTACTTGTTAATTGTGGTGACGATGTTTGAAGTATGAATGTTTTGATTATGAAAATGTGTTTTGTAACGCCCCGGTTTTTGTTAGATTTATTTAATCGAGTCGATTTAATTATTTTTGTTTTTATATTATTTTATTCTTGGTTTTAATTTGGTAAATATGTTATGTTTATCGTTATTATGTTTTATCGCGTTTTGGGAGCGTTTGCGAGGAATTGAGTGTAGGGGTATTTTGGTCATTTTGCTTGGTTGGATATTATTGTTTTTCTTAAAATAGAAACATAGAGATTAGAAAGAGATAAAAGAAAGTTTAAGAGAAATAGAGAGAAAGACAAGAAGAAAAAGAGGAAAACTTGAAGTGTAAGAAATCGATTCAACCGACACTTCAAAGCACGATTAATCGGGTAAAGGTGCGAAACTCGGTTATCATATGCTTGTGTATGAATATGTATGTGTGTGTTTGAATGTTTACTTGTCTTTCATAGCTTTTCAATTCTAGGTTGAAATGAGCAAAATGAATAGAAATTGATGTTTTCATGGTTGGAAATCGATATGAATCACGTAGTATGATCGTATTATATGTATGAACATTGTTGATACTTGTTTTGATTGGTTGAAAACGTTTTGGTTGGAGAAAGTTGGATTTTGGGGTTTGGAACCGTGTAACGCGCAGCAGAAAAATTCGGGTTCTGATGCGATTCGCCAGGCGAATTAAGTCATGAATGGATTGATCATGTGTGAGAAATTGTGAATGAGATTGATGAGTTGATATATATATATATATGTTCTGGACCGGGCAGAGCTTCCCGCCCTTAAGGATCAGGCCCAATCCATTATAGTTGACGAACAGGCCCAATAGGCACAATATAGCCGTTGGGCACAATATAGCCGTTGGGCAGAAAGTAACCGTTGGGCATGTCCCCTTCACGCGTAGAGTAGTTCACGCGACCAACTGCCTCCCCGGATATCACGGAAACAGTTAGTCCAAGTCAAAAGGCCACGTGCCTTGCCCTCCATCTGGCAATCCCTCATTGGTGGATCAGATGATTTGCTCGCCAGAAATCCACCTATAAATACCCCCTCGCTTGAGAGGGGCAGGTATCAAATATCATACTTGACATCTCTTACTTGCTTTCCCCTTTTTCTCCAAACACTTACTTTGGCATCGGAGTACCTTGCAGGTACCTCCACCCCTTTTTCCTCTCTTACGAGCATCAACTCTTGCCCGCACGAAGGCCGCGACGATCTCCTTCTGGTCCTCTCCGATCAGTGGCGCCGTCTGTGAGAAACCCAGCTTCCCCGTCTTTAACCAAGATTCTCTCTTGCTCAATAAAGACCAAAGCTTCATCCTTTCAAATCTCAGATCGACATGGCTTTCATCAAGAACGATGTTCACCAAGACTCTGTGGCCCCTGCGGCCAACAACAACAACGACCATGCTTTCGTCGGGCATATCCCGCAGGAAAGTGACCGAAGAGACGAAAGGCCTGCTTCCCCGAAACCCAACGAACCAAAGCCACGGGCACCAGCCGTGGAGCTCACCTTCGAGCCCATCCCGGTTCCCCAGGATGCTGATCCGAGCACCGCAGCGCTCATCGCATCTCTTAACAACTCGAACCTCCTAATCCTCCAGCAGGGGGAGAAGCTCAATGCTCTCGAGCACATCCTTCAGGAACGCATTGCATCAGAAAAACTGACGAGTCTTTCTCCGCGTCCACGGACTCCCTCTAAGCGAAGACGCGACAGCCTCTCCCCGGAGAGGAAACGTTCAAGATCGAGGAACCCTACACCCGATCTAGCACGACGACGCCATCAGTTTCCCCCACGAAGATCCAGGCACTCCCCGGTTTCCAAGAGGTCTCGACACTCGAATAAGCACGATCACCGACACACCAGCGGACGTTCTCCTCGCCAAAGTCGAAGCCACGAGCACAGTCGTTCCCTTTCGCTCTCTCCTAGTTCCAGCAGTGACGATGACGTTCACGGCCCGTTCCCAAGAGACATCCTGGACACTCGAATCCCCCGCGGATTGGAGAAACCACCCACGTTGACAACCTACGACGGGACGACTGATCCCCGCGAGCATATCGAAAATATAGAAGCTATGCTCTAATATCACGGTGTCTCCGGGGCTATCAGATGCAAAATGTTCCCCATCACCTTGAGAAAGAGAGCGATGACGTGGTTTAAACGACTTCCTTGCGGATCCATCTCTTCATGGAGGGAGTTAAAGAGCCAATTTGCCCGACATTTCACAGCTTCCCAACGACACCCTAAGTCGGAGGCTACACTGGAGGCCATTATACAAGGCAGGGATGAATCCCTGCGGGCATACATTAAAAGATTTAACAAAGAAGCGGTGGAAGTCCGAACAACGAATCACATGAAAAAGTACCTCCTCGAAAAGGGACTCCGGCCCAAAAGCGATTTTCGTAAGGCTGTAGGGATCGAAGTTCCCCGGACACTGACAGAACTCCTTCGCAAAGCTGAGGACTATATCCGTTACGAGGAAAAAGAAGTTGTATTCCATGCCCGAGACTTGAGAGATCGCGAAGCACCCCGAGCATAAAAAAAAGACGAGCCGGAATCATCCCGGCAAGGGAAAGAGAAAAGGCGCGATGAGCGTCCTCGCGAAAGCAAAGGGCCAGCTGGCCAGTTTACGCAATACACCATGCTCAAGACCTCACGCGAGCGCATTCTCTCCGAATGCATCAACACAGAATTTAAATAAGGGGGTGTCCGGTTCCCTAAACCGACCACATCCAAAGGGAACGTCGACAAAAGCAAATACTGTCGTTTCCATCGTAGTCACGGCCACGTGACAGAAGATTGCGTGCATCTTAAGGACGCAATAGAGATCCTCATCAAAGAGGGTCACCTAAAGCAATACGTGAAGAAGGGAGAGTCCTCCCGACGAGACACATCCGATCCAAAGAAAGAGGCAGAATCAGCTCAATCCAGTCCTCCCCCGCAGGTCACAATGGCCATCAGCCGACCAGAGGACTTCTTCGTTCCTGACCACCTCGACCCGACTTCCCATGTATTCATACACAGCACCCGGGAAGCCTTTCCTACGACCATGGTCATCTCATGCGGGGGGTACCATGAGCTTACAATAGGGTCCATCAAACGAAAGTTTGAGCAGGTGATAGACAGTAGCCCCGATCAGTTATCCACCATCGAAAAGAGTAAAGGGTGTTCGCAGCCGATCACGTTTTATCGAGAAGAACTGCCCGGAGGATCACCAAATTCCCATATTCCTCTGCTGATCAGGGCCAGATTATCCTCTACCGACGTTCGGAGAATCCTGGTCGACCAGGGCAGTTCCGTGGACATCATGTATACCAACCTGTTCCGCGCATTGAAACTGAATAAGTCCAACCTCTCACCATACGTGGGATCGGATCTCCAAGGATTCAACGGGGCAACAACCCGACCTTGGGGTTACGTGGAGATACCAGTCACTTTGGGCGAGGAAGAGGTATCTCGGATAATCAAAATGCAGTTCTTAGTCATTGATTGCCCATCGTTTTATCAGTGCATCCTCGGCAGGCCAGCCCTTGCAGAACTCATTGTTGTCCCCTCTACAGTCCACCTCAAAATCAAGTACTATACGGAGAAAGGGCACGTCGCAACTCTGCATGGCGACATCGAGGCTGCTCGCAGATGCTTTGAGGCCGCAACAAAAGGGCAGAACCAGATTACGACGACGGCAAAGTCGGCAAAGCGCACAAGAGAGGACGGGGTTCCAGCTGAAGGTGGCCAGCCAGAGAAAAAGCCCACGCTTCCCGTGCATATCATCGACCTCGGCAGCAGGCTTCCTGAAGAGGGTAAAGAAGATCATGACGAAGACAAACCGTCAGGAGTAACGAGCTCCCCGGCTTCTGCACTTTTGTGACCAGTTCTAGATGGGGAATTCGAGATCATCACCTTCAGCAGTAACCCCAACAGGGGAGTAAAGATAGGCGCTGGTCGCCCCGAAGAGATAAAGAAGGAGTTGAAGAAATGTTTGGACGACAACGTCGATCTGTTCGCCTGAAGTGTGGCGGATATGCCCGGCCTTGATCCAGAAACTGCATATCACCACTTGACAATCAATCCAGCTGCTCGTGCCATTGCCTAACGAAGAAGAAAGCAATCCGAGGAAAAGGCACAAGCTGCCGAAAAACTTGTACAAGACCTCTTAGAGGAAAAATTTATTTCCGAGGCCAGGTATACGACCTGGCTATCAAACATTGTACTTGTAAAGAAAAGTAATGGAAAATGGCGCATGTGCATTGATTACATTTATCTCAACCGGGCTTGCCCGAAAGATGCTTATCTGCTACCAAGCATAGATAAATTCGTAGATAATTCTGCAGGTTTCAATCTCTTGTCCTTCATGGATGCTTATTCGAGATACAACCAAATCCCAATGGCGGACGAGGACAAGAGGTATACGGCGTTCATGACCTCCTCGGGGAACTATTACTATAACGTAATGCCCTTTGGACTAAAGAATGTCGGGGCCACGTACCAGCGCATGATGAATAAAGTCTTCCGATCAGAAATTGGGGACATGCTCGAATTGTATATGGATGATATGATCGTAAAATCCCAAGAGGAATCCGACCATACCACCCACTTACAAAAGGTGTTCGACCGAGCTCGAAAGTGTAAAATGCGTTTCAATCCAAAAAAATGCACCTTCGGTGTACGAGCAGGGAAATTCCTCGGGTTTTACCTCACTGAAAGAGGAATAGAATCAAACCCAGATAAATGCCGAGCACTCGTGGAGTTCCCCACTCCGCGGTTGAAGAAGGCAATACAGACCCTCAACGGGATGCTCGCGTCCCTTGCTCGCTTCATGAGCAAATCCGCCCAGCACGCTCTGCCCTTCTTCAAATTACTCCGAAAGGAAGCCAATTTCGAATGGACGGATGAATGCGAGCAGGCCCTTGCCCATTTCAAACAAGCTTTTCCCGAGCCACCAGTTTTGTCCCGACCAGACCGCGGGGAAACCATATACCTGTACCTCTCCGTGGCCAACGAAGCAGTAAGTGCAGCACTTATTCGCGAGATGACTGACGGGCAGAAACCCATCTATTTCACCATTAAAGCCCTGCAGGGACCCGAAGTCAGGTACACGTAAATATAACGAGTGTCCCTTGCTCTCATAGTTGCCGCGAGGAGGCTCAGATATTACTTCCTGGCGCACACTATCATCGTCAGAACCGACCAGCCTATTAGGCAGCTGTTAAGCCGACTAGATATGGCGGGCAGGATGCTAAAATGGTCCCTTGAATTGGTCGAGTTCGACATTTACTATGAGGGGAGGAAAGCCCTCAAGGCACAGGTTCTAGCCGACTTCGTGGCAGAAATGACTCCAGAACTATCCCCTCCATGAGGGACGCGGAAGTGGATCATTTACGTGGATGGCGCATCAAGTTCCTTAGGCAGAGGAGCAGGAATTATCCTCGAGAACGAGGAAGGGACCCTGATCGAGGTATCCCTGGTCCTCTCCTTCAAAACATCCAACAATCAAGCCGAGTATGAAGCCTTCCTCGCAGGATTACGATTGGCCAAAGACGTCGGCGCGAAAGAAATAAAAATATGCACTAATTCCCAGCTCGTAGCAACCCAAGTACGGGGAGAGTTCCAAGCGAAGAACGACCAACTAGCCGAATATTTGGCAATGGTAAAAGAAAAAATAGCGGAGTTTAAAGCATGGGAAGTTCAGCACGTCCCGCGCAAGCAAAACACCCGAGCAGACATCCTCTCTAAACTAGCCAGCACCAGGAAAAAAGGTGGGAACAAATCCATCATACAAGAAATGTTGGCCCGCCCGAGCATCGTAAAACCCGACCTGCTAGATGTTAACGTCATCGGAGATCCCCTTTGTTGGATGACCCCTGTGTACAATTATCTCACCAAGGGGGAACTCCCCGAGGACAGCAAGGAGGCCAGCGTGACTAAACGACGAGCCTGTTCGTACGTACTGGTCGAGTACAAATTATATCGACGAGGATTTTCCATCCCCCTGTTGAAATGTGTCGACGAGGCCCATGTCCCCGAAATCTTACAAGAGATTCACGAGGGCATCAACGCACAACACTTAGGGGGAAGGTCCCTTGGCCGGAAAGCTTTGCGAGCAGGATATTACTGGCCAACCATGCAACACGACGCCAAAGAACACATATGAAAGTGTGACTGTTGCCAGCGCCACGGGGACATACACTTAGCACCCCCCCCCCCAACGAGTTGAAGACTCTCTCCTCGCTGTGGCCCTTCGCCTGGTAGGGGATGGACATTCTAGGCCCCTTTACAATGGGATCTTATCAAAACAAGTTCCTAATCATGGCCGTCGATTATTTTACAAAATGGATTAAAGCCGAAGCGCTCACCAAGATCACAGCCTTCAACATATTGCATTTCTACAAAAGGAACATCCTCGCAAGATTTGGGGTACCTCAGGCCCTTGTGACTGACAACGGAACCCAATTCACGGACAAAAACTTCCAAGATTTCGTCGCCAAACTAGGGACAAAACAACATTTCACCTCCGTTGAGCACCCCCAGACTAACGGACAAGCGGAGGCCGCGAACAGGGTGATACTCCGTGGGCTAAAACGGAGGCTAGGCGAGGCCAAGAAAAGATGGGTCGAGGAGCTCCACAGCGTCGTTTGGGCGTATAGAACAACACCACACTCCACCATCAGGGAACTCTCTTCCGACTAACATATGGAACAGAGGCGATAATACCGGTGGAGATTAGGAAACCCTCCAGAAGGACAGAAGCTCCCCTCGACGAAGAAATGAACGACGAGGCTCTACGCGAGGAGCTCGACATGGTCAAAGAAATAAGATCAGGAGCTGCACTTTGCGAGGCCACACTAAAACAATAGATAACGTTGCGACATGATGCCAGGGTATAAAACATGACTTCCCCGTGGGCAGTCTGGTCCTCCGTAGAAACCAGAAGGATTCGCCCGAAGGGAAACTAACAGCGAACTGGGAAGGACCGTATAGGGTCAAGTCCAAAATGGGCACAGGAGCATATTACTTGGAAACACTGGACGAAAAATAACTTGCTCGACCATGGAATGCTGAAAAACTCAAGCAGTACTACAACTAAGTCCTTAACAACAAGGATAGACAAATTGCTGACGTAATCGTCCAAAACGGGGAGAGTTGCACGACCATCGTATCATGTCCTGGTGAAGCATGACACGCATTACAACGTCGGCCAGCTTCTGCTCATTGTACTAGCAGATCCTGTGCACAACGGGGATACCTCAATCGAGCTCTGCCGTTGCCGCACCATTCAGGCAGGACACCCAGCTCGCGATGGGAATAGTCCAAGCCTATGAGGTTAGTACCTCAAACGAATTCCTAGCCTCATCATGGGCAAAACCACTCCGCCCTCCTCGGCAGGTTTCACAACTCTCCGAACACACACATATAAATAAACAGAGCAAACGTCCAAGATAAAACATTTTCACAAAATCCAAATATATTAAAACACCGGTCATGACCGGGTAATGTTATAAATATAAAAAAGGGCAGCGCCCATACAAAATGATAAGGACACGCAGGCCCACAAAACATGTTAAATACAACAAAGTCCTAAACTTCGCTTCCATCCTCGGGGGGAACAACCTGACCATTAACAACCTTGTTGAACTGACCCATCCCGTCGGTCAGCAGCTGCACGTCCGAGTTAAGGGCTTTCATCTGCTCTGTAGCAGCATTAAAACCAAACTTAGCCGCCTTCAAGTTATCCTCACCCAGGATCCGAATCCTTCCGATCAGCTCAGCTCTGGTCCTCAGGGATTTCTCATCGTCATTCTCACCCTCGACGGCAGCTGACAAACCCTCCAGTTCAGCTATCCTGGCCAGCAAGCGCGCCTTCTCCTCATCGGTCGCGGTCATCTGCATCTTCAACTGGGTAACTTCCTGCTGAAGCAATATTTTGGCCTCCTCGTGACCTTCGAATAGCTTCAGATCATTGTATAACTTATTATTATCAATCCCCAACTCAACAATTCTTGCCTTGGCCGTGCGAAGGTTGACACGGGAAGCCGCTTCATCGTCCCTTAGGGCAAGAGCCGCTTCGAGCACCCTGAACATGCCCGCAGCGTCCTGGCAGAGTTGCTTCCTCCTCGCCTGAGGATTGGCGCCCACAATGGCCCCGACTTCAGAATCCTAGACGGCAATTAAGTTCCCCTTATTAAACATACTTCCACGCGAATAACACAGGGGCAAAACATACGGGTCGGTGCCAGAACCTCCCGGACCAGCGGCCACAGAAGTCCTCGCGACATCTCTCTTCCTTTTATGGGTGGTGTCCGGGGTCAGCGGCGTTGAGGCTCTCTCCGGGACAGGGGTAGGACCGGCGGCAAAATTTTCTAGAACAGTCTGCTTTGGCACCCCGACCTTGGCACCTGCGGTCGACTTCTTGTGAACTTTCGCCGCTTGAGATCTCATCAGGTGTTCCCTCATGTCTGCCATCATACCTGCGAACACACAAAATAAGTTAGAACTCAGAAATTTGAACAAATAAAAAACAAACAGCGGACCATACCAAGTAATTGGACCGCATCCTCATCATTATCACATTCGAGGAGAGATTTGATGTTAATATATCTAGCTGCTTGGACGGGATCCCCATCATCCCCGATCAGCTCTTTCCCATCCCGATCAACTACGAAGGCTGGGGAAAAACTCTCCACATAAGCATGGAAGATCCTGTACGACTCCTTGTCGGCCTCGCAGAGTTGTTCGTGTTTCACCAAGAATGGGTCGGTCCTACGCTTAAAATGGGAGTAGACCCATTCCAGAGGAAACACGAACACAACTCCATCCACCTCCCAACCATCAACCATCACCTTTTCGATAGTCGAGATAGATCTTTTCGCCTCCTCGGAAAGAGGCTTCACGATCAGAAACCTATCTTTGAAGTTGCGAATCGAGTCAGAATACGGCCAGAATAGCCTGCTCTGCTGCTTGAACGAAACCCAACTTTATTTTGTCCCCGTTGTACTCCTTTGAAGTTGAAAGAGACAAAAGAAGAGATCCACGGTCGCCCCGACATTAAGATAACTACAGACTAACTCAAATGCCCGGATGAAGGCCAGAGCATTAGGGTGAAGCTGCGACGGGCACAATGCCAAATGGGTGAAGAAGGCCACTTGAAAATCAGTGAACGGGAGACGCATCTTGGCCTCCGTAAAAGCAAACTCGTACATTGGGAAACGCAATCTCGGATACCCAGAGCAAATTCTATCATTCTCCATGGGGCGAAATGCTTTCCATTGTCGAGGAGCCTCCCCTACCCGGTTCTCCAACAGAGAAAATTCTCGAATCTCCTCTTCGGTGAAAGTCGATCGGAACGACAGAGGTTCGTGGGCTATCCAGTCCAGGTCCCCCTCTGCGACCTTAATGTTGGAATAATCGGCGGGCGCATCTGGCTCCCCGTGTGTCTCTTGATGGTCGGGCACAACTTCATCCTGAGGATCAGCCATTTTCACATGAAAAGCAGAGGAAGATAAGTGAATTCGACATTTGAGATCAAATCCACCCTTCCACCACTAGTCAAGTGAAAGGTCAAGGATGAAGCTGAGGACAACCTCGAGCCCATTCTAACTCACCTGTCTAACGACCAGCAGGGCAAGTCCCCGCGACCTAATATAGCAAGGATCAAAACGAGGACACAGGCTCGTCGCGTCCCAAACTCACGACTAAGAACCGAACAGGCCTAGTGCCCGACTACAAACCTAAACTACATGCCTAACCAGAATCTACAAAGATCTACATCAAAACATTATCTACAATTATTCTAGAAATCTTCATGTTCTTCATGTTAGTTCTGCAGCTATGCAGTATTTGTGTTGGCTAAATTTTGTTAAAACCTATATGATAGTTTTATGTCACTAAAGTTGTTTTAACATGTGCTTGTGTGTATCTGCCAGTATAGTTTAGTTGCAGGTTGTGGAAATGTCAAGTGTGATGTCTTTGCATGTTGTGCTGCACTAAGCTAGTATGAGTGCATGGTTATGTCATGAAAGATTCAGACATATTGGACCTCACTAAACCTGAAGGTTAAGGTTCTGTGATGTGATGTCAAACACGACGTCCAAAGTAACATTCTGTTGAGATTGTTTTGGTTTTATTTGCTGCGTATTTTTTGAAGACTGACGTGTGTTTACATTCTGTTATGTGGTGAGAGAAAATAGTGGTCTGTCGTTCTTGTAGCAGCAATATGTTTAATAGGACGTGATTACTTGCTAAGAAGAATAGGTTAAGCAAGAAGTCCTATTGTATGCTGAGACATGTTGAGATGAGAAGTTCTCATCATCTGGAGCAACATGACGGATAAGATGTCCTATGCTGAATCATTCGACATCGCGCCTGTGCTGAGCTGGACAGTTAAATTCTGTTATGATTTAACAGATGCAGAATATTCTGGGAATATTATGTTATCCTATGTGGCGCTGTTTTATAGGTCTGGAAGGTTCAAGTCAGAATCAAGAAGAATATTGAAGAATAATGACTTTCTAATTATGGAGATAAATTAGGAAGGATTTGATTGAAGACTTATTTTGTAGCAGAAGTTTCTGCTGATTTGTAGCAGCTGATATGCTGTGATTTGAAGCCCAAATCCAGTTGTGATGTAGGTTATAAATAGGAGTGTTTGTAACCTGATTTAGTAACGACTCCAAGATGAAAAATTATTAGGGTTTCCTTCTTGTGAACCACTCTCTAAGAGAGTTGGTATGGCTGTACCACTCAACATGTGAGTTGGACAGTTTATGAGTGTGATCCTCAAAGCTGTTAAGTAAGAGGAGTATTGTTCTTGGAGGAATCTTTTAAGCAACTCTAAGTATTGTTCTTAGTCATGAGGGTCATGTCTAGGTATTGTTATAGGAGTGTGTCTTCTATGTGTTTGGAGAGTTTTTGGAAATCAAGCCGTTGATGCAGTGGCGGGTTGTCAACTGCTAGACATCATTGCGATGATTGGGAGTGAGAAGGGTTTCTCATATCTAGAGAGGATCTAGGTAGAAGGGTCATTGGGTAGTGATTAAGTGATAAGCTGTAAACGAGTAGTTTAGCTTTGAATTGATACTGCCGATAGTGGACTTCATCCCTGGCTTGGTAGCCCCCAGAGTAGGTGTGTTAGACCGAACTGGGTTAACAATTCTGTGTGTTTTGTGTATGCTTTTCAGTACTGTTTTTATACCTTGCCATGTGTGTTCATGTCAGACCAGATGTCGAATAACATGTCTTAGGACATCTGAATTCTGTACATGTACCAGAATTTCAATTGGTATCATAGCAGGTCATTCTGTTCTGTATCTGGATGAGATCCGAGGGAAGATACTTTCTGGTTCATGGTCATGGTAGAAGCTTTCTACTGAAAAGTTGTTTGGACTTGGAGAAGTTCATATAGTTGTGAGAATGGTCCCTAGAAGTGGAGGATGGACTATTCATGATAGGGTGTGCATTGGCCTTGTTTGAAGTTGTCAGGCGTGTAGCTTTGGTGGTGAGCTGTTGTGTGGTTTGATTTATTTTCAAACCTATGTTGTCCTATTGCACATAGAGTGACGTGGGTTATTATGTTTTGCCTGAAGGTTGTAGAGGAGTTTTCTGGTGTGTGTTCCGCTGCATATATATATCTGATGGAAAATTCCTAGTTGTTCATATTGCTGAGGGAGATTCTACAACAACTACGAAAGAAGTGGCTAGTTCTTTTGTTGATGTGTCTTATAAGATGTTCTGACATCTTATTAGGGCAAGCAGGATTTGTTTCCTTGGTAGTTCTGCTGCATGAGGTTCTGATTGAAGAGCTCTAGAAGTATGGGATTCTTGAGTTATGATTGAAGGAAGATTGTAGTTGTCCTTGCTCGTTTTCTGTTCTTGTAGATGTCAACCGGTGTGAAGTCACATAGCATTCCAAAGTCGGGAGCAGAGGGATGTCTTTGTGGTGGTTGAGTCTTGTATGACTTGGTACTTGGGTGAGTGGCTTCATCATGTATGCTGAAGTCAGATTGAAGAGGAAGGGTAAGATGAATTATCAAACTCATGCTCTAGGGGTTTGATGATTTCTTGTTGATTAAAGTGTTGAAGACACTTGGTATGATGATCAAGTCCAATCAAGGCAACTGAGTCATGTTCTGGAGTCTTCTAGTTATTCTTCAGACTAGGAGGTCCTTCCTAGGAAGCATAGGGGTGAAGACTGTGGAGGTGATTTATTTTCACCTTTCACAAAAACAGCAAGGAAGGATGCATCTCTCTTGACCCTAAGAGTGAATCCAATCTGGTTGATGATTTGTTGAGGTAAAGAAGACTTGTTCAGAGAAAGTCTTAGTTACTTGAGTCAAGAGTGGCAGCCTTGGTATCTCAACATTGTCATTGAAGAAGATACTTGCAACAAGACTGAATACCTTATAGGTGTTCATGACATGATCTGGCGGAGCTCAGCTACAGCAGTGAAGAAGGGTTATTGTATAAGGATTTAAGATCAATTGTTATTTGTGAAATCCACAAGTATTTAATTGATTATCCTTGAGATTCAAGATTGGGGATGTTCTGTCAGATGTTCTGACATCTTTTCATCAGAGGATTGAAGAATCATGGGAGGGGTTCTACATTCGCTCAAAAGTCTCTTAGGTGTTGACCTGGGATTATTGTCTTAGCATCTGTGGATGACTTGTCCAGATGGTGGGGCTGTTGAAGATGAAGATGGAAGACTATGAAGACATCATAATTTTGATGGTTACAGCTTGGATCAGTTTATTTATGATCTAAGTGGTTTGGAGCATGGTGTTTGCTCTGGATGTGAAGGTCAAGGATAAGTGGCAGTTGTCTCTGACTTTCTACTAACAGCTCTACTAAGGGTAGTGACATTCTTTAGTATTGCTATGGGGTAGTCTTGGACTACTTATTTTCTGAAGATTCAGTTATGGCAGATTTGAAGTCTTTGGAGTTTCTGAGCAGGATGGAGGTTGTCTACTCAAACTTGATTGTTGAATCAAGTCTATGAGAGCATGGAAATATGTTTCTGCAAAGGGAGGAGGTTCTTCTGAGTGGCAGAAGGAAGAGCTGAATTCAACAGTTGGACATCATAATGTTCTGACATCTAGCTTAACATCAGAAGTCTTAGTTGGTGATGTGGCACATCAGCTTATGATAGGGTGATCTACAGGAATGAACAATAGGATGTTTCAAAAAGATCGTTCTCTTGGCAGTTTGCGGGAGCTGCAGGAAGGAGAAGATGTTACATGACCATGGCTTAGGGTGTCTAAGTGTGTTTGCTATTGAGCAATTGGAACATGTGACTTGAAGATCAAGTTTCCTTGGTGGATCAGGATATCTTTGTGAGAGTTCTAAAAAACGTGAAAAAATATCAAAATGTGGCATTTGGTTGTTTTCATATGAGGATTCATGAATGAGGTGATCAAACTGTGGCATTTGGTTGATCTCAGAAGTGGATTCGAAGAATCAAGATAATCAGAGTGTGGCAGCTGGTTATTATTGAGGAATGTCTTGGAACAAGTTACTCTTGGGCAGAAGGGTGATGAGTTGAAGACTCAAGGAGATTATTCTTCTTGAAGGTGGATGAGAGTTTATTTCTCTAGTTCTTTGGATTACTATGCTATAGTAAGTCCAGTTGGTGGAGCATATCAAGAAGCATGGTGATGATGTCTTGGTGTGTGGCAGATGTTCTAACTTGTGTTGGGACATTATCCGGGATGGATATCCTTGGTGAAGGATGATTTTGCTCTGGAGCTTGGTGTCTACTTTATGCCTAAGGAGCGTCTACATAGTCATACGGGAGAATGATGAAGTAGAAGGTCTGCCTTGGACGGAGAATGTAGAGAAGACTGAAGCAGATCAGGTATTGATTGCTTGAAAGTCTGAAGGTGAAGATACTCATCAATTGATCAGGAGTATTCCAAACTATCATACAGGAGAATGATAGGGAATGATTGCCTTTGGAGAGTTGGGTGAGAGAATACTGTTCCTGTGTTCTTGTGATCTTCTGTGATGTGATGGGCTGTGATGTGATTTTTGTGGTTTTGAAGTTATGTGGATTTGAAGTTTTTGTGGCTCTCTGGTTGTTTGAAGGAGAATGGTGATCCTTATGTTCCTCACGTATAGCATGATGTAACTTCATGTGTGAGTGACTACTGTTTCTTATCAGAAGGGATTGTGGTGCTAAAATGAATGTGCTTCAACAGGTGGCTGGACTGGGAGTGAGCTCTTGAAGACATGAAGATGCGTCTTATGTTTTCCATTCAGGTGCACTAGTTATCCACGTCAGGGGGAGTAATACTACTGTTTTTTTTTCCTGCTTCTGGTTGATTTCCCTTAAATGCATAATTGCTTGGTTTGGCATATTATGGATAAAAAGGGGGAGAAATAAGTAGTAGTAGCCAGTGTCCTTGGTTGTTTCCTTGAGAGGAAGCTGGCTGGAGTCAGGGGGAGATGAGTGTGCTGCTGACATATGATGGTCTATATGATGTTCTAACTTCTCTGAGTTAGTGTGAGTGGCTGTGTGAGGTTGTGTATGTGTGCAGATGAAGATTGAGTGCTGATCTGCTTGTGTAGGTGCTGCAGTGCTGATAATTGTTTTATCTGCTACTGATGTATGTGACTATCTCTGCTGCTGATATATTTAATATGATATGATGGTTTTAGCCAAAATTTGCCAAAGGGGGAGATTGTTAGTTCTGCAGCTATGCAGTATTTGTGTTGGCTAAATTTTGTTAAAACCTATATGATAGCTTTATGTCACTAAAGTTATTTTAACATGTGCTTGTGTGTATCTGCCAGTATAGTTTAGTTGCAGGTTGTGGAAATGTCAAGTGTGATGCCTTGGAATGTTGTGCTGCACTAAGCTAGTATGAGTGCATGGTTATGTCATGAAAGATTCAGACATATTGGACCTCACTAAACCTGAAGGTTAAGGTTCTGTGATGTGATGTCAAACACGACGTCCAAAGTAACATTCTGTTGAGATTGTTTTGGTTTTATTTGCTGCGTATTTTTTTAAGACTGGCGTGTGTTTACATTCTGTTATGTGGTGAGAGAAAATCATGGTCTGTCGTTCTTGTAGCAGCAATATGTTTAATAGGACGTGATTACTTGCTAAGAAGAACAGGTTAAGCAAGAAGTCCTATTGTATGCTGAGACATGTTGAGATGAGAAGTTCTCATCATCTGGAGCAACATGTCGGATAAGATGTCCTATGCTGAATCATTCGACATCGCGCCTGTGCTGAGCTGGATAGTTAAATTCTGTTATGATTTAACAGATGCAGAATATTCTGGGAATATTATGCTATCCTATGTGGCGCTGTTTTATAGGTCTGGAAGGTTCAAGTCAGAATCAAGAAGAATATTGAAGAATAATGACTTTTTAATTATGGAGATAAATTAGGAAGGATTTGATTGAAGACCTATTTTGTAGCAGAAGTTTCTACTGATTTGTAGCAGCTGATATGCTGTGATTTGAAGCCCAAATCCAGTTGTGATGTAGGTTATAAATAGGAGTGTTTGTAACCTGATTTAGTAACGATTCCAAGATGAAAAATTATTAGGGTTTCGTTCTTGTGAACCACTCTCTAGGAGAGTTGGTATGGCTGTACCACTCAACATGTGAGTTGGACAGTTTGTGAGTGTGATCCTCGAAGCTGTTAAGTAAGAGGAGTATTGTTCTTGGAGGAAGCTTTTAAGCAACTCTAAGTATTGTTCTTAGTCATGAGGGTCATGTCTAGGTATTGTTATAGGAGTGTGTCTCCTATGTGTTTGGAGAGTTTTTGGAAATCAAGCCGTTGATGCAGTGGCGGGTTGTCAACTGCTAGACATCATTGCGATGATTGGGAGTGAGAAGGGTTTCTCATATCTAGAGAAGATCTAGGTAGAAGGGTCATTGGGTAGTGATTAAGTGATAAGCTGTAAACGGGTATTTTAGCTTTGAATTGATACTGCTGATAGTGGACTTCATCCCTGGCTTGGTAGCCCCCAGAGTAGGTGTGTTAGACCGAACTGGGTTAACAATTCTGTGTGTTTTGTGTATGCTTTTCAGTACTGTTTTTATACCCTTCCATGTGTGTTCATGTCAGACCAGATGTCGAATAACATGTCTTAGGACATCTGAATTCTGCACATGTACCAGAATTTCACTTCATGTTCTTCATGGATTTTCCAGAAACTCATATGTTCATCAAAGAACACATGAAGTTCAACCGGAAAATTCATGAACCCACCGGAGAATCCATGAACAACACCCAGAAAACTCGAAGGTTCATAAAAAATACGAAAAGGGAAGAACAAACTTACAGGAAGAAGAAGAAGTTGACAGAGAAGAGGAGGATCAATGGTGGCGAAGAGGAACTCCGGCTGGAAGACTAGTTGCAGAGCAAATAAGAGCAAGGAGTAAGAACTTGTGAGAATTGTGGAAATGAAACCTTCCTCCACCTTTTTATAACCATTTGATCGTGGGGGATCGTGAAGATCATCATAGCCTATGCGGCCCTAGGACTGACAAAAGCCATAAATGCTCACCACGTGTCACAAAAACTCTTTGCCTAGCTTATTGCAGAAAATACACCAAGTCATTGGCTCCCACGAGCAAATCTCCTCGTCAAAAACGAACGCATATGGGTAGGTCTGCTCTGCGAAAAAACACCAATTTCCGCGAGCACGTAATAAATCTTGGTCGATATTCAGCACAATCATCTAACGACCATATCTGGTCGGGGCACGAATGGGACACTCCACGCGAACAACCACGTCCCCGACAGTATGGTTGTAGTCATAGTTGTCTTAAGTCATTGCTCTCCAGCAGAGCAACGACTTGGGGGGCTCCTGTTCTGGACCGGGCAAAGCTTCCTGCCCTTAAGGATCAGGCCCAATCCATTATAGTTGACGAACAGGCCCAATAGGCACAATATAGCCGTTGGGCACAATATAGCCGTTGGGCACAATATAGTCGTTGGGCATGTCCCCTTCACACGCAGAGTAGTTCACGCGACCAACTGCCTCCCCAGATATCACGGAAACAGTTAGTCCAAGTCAAAAGGCCACGCGCCTTGCCCTCCATCTGGCAATCCTTCATTGGTGGATCAGACGCTTTGCTCGCCAGAAATCCACCTATAAATACCCCCTCGCTTGAGAAGGGCAGGTATCAAATATCATACTTGACATCTCTTACTAGCTTTCCCCTTTTTGTCCAAACACTTACTTTGGCATCGGAGTACCTTACAGGTACCTCCACCCCTTTTTCCTCTCTTACGAGCATCAACTCTTGCCCGCACGAAGGCCGCGACGATCTCCTTCTGGTCCTCTCCGATCAATATATATATATATATATATATATTGGTGATAAATGTATTGAGCATGATTGATATGCCTTTATGATGGATGCATGAGTTATGAATTATTTTGTTTTGTATTTGAACTATGGTGTACGTTGTGGTGAGAATGTTTTGCATGCGTATTTCATGTTATTACATAATTGTATGCAACTATATTATAATTGTGTTTCTCACCCTTCTGCTGTTTTGAATGCTCTATGATGCATTGCAGATTAGATGTTGGAGGTCCTTTTGTGAAGATTATGTCTTCATTCTTTTGTCGGTCGGCTCTGATATGTGGCATCGGGTAGTCGGGGAGATCGTTATGTGATTATGTGTGTGTGTATATATATATATATATATATATATATATATATATATATGTTTTTGGATTGTACATGTATGACTCTGTATATGACAAACAAACTTTTATGTTTATATATGAGATTTCAGTTGCAGATTTTCTGCTTTTATTCTGTATCTGAATTGTGGGTGTTAGGAACTGAGTTCCTCTGTTTATGTTGCTACCTGATTGTTGCATTTTTACTTGAGCAAGTTGTTATATTTCATTACTTTGATGTGACGCTCCCGTCTATGCCATGAATGTTTTAATTATACTCTGATTATTTGTTATCGCTTTAATTAGTCGGGGTATAGATTGGGGGTGTCACATTAAGTGGTATCAGAGCCAGTCCGTGTCGGTCATTTTGACCAAGTTGTTTGTTGTGCGACAGTTGTGTTCTGGCGAGATGATTGTTTAACCATAGTTACTGTTATTGGATATGAACAGAATATGGCTGGTAGGAATGATGCTGCTCTTGCTACTGCTATGCAAGCTATGGCTCAGGCTATGCGGAATACACCTAATTTTGGGGGGAATGATGAGTTCAGGAAGAACAAACTGCCTATCTTCAAAGGAAGACATGATCCTGATGGTGCTCAGATTTGGCTTAAGGAGATTGAAAGAATCTTTCGAGTGATAGACTGTGCTGAGGAACAGAAGGTGAGACTGGGTACTCACATGTTAAAGGAGGAGGCTGATGATTGGTGGGTTAGTACGCGTCATGTGTGGGGAGCTACAGGTGAAGTTGTCACTTGGACTTTGTTTAGCAGTGAGTTTTTGAGGAAGTATTTTCCTGAAGATGTTAGAGGAAAGAAAGAAATAGAGTTCTTGGAGTTGAAACAGGGTAACATGTCTGTTACTGATTACACTGCTAAGTTTGTGGAGCTTGTTCAGTTTTATCCACATTATGCTGAAGCAACTGCGGAGTTTTCCAAATGTGTGAAGTTTGAGAACGGGTTGTGTCTCGAGATCAGATATGCAATTGGTTATGAAAGAATTAGGAGGTTTTCAGATTTGGTGGATTGTTGTAGAATTTATGAGGAGGATAGCAAAGCTCATTCTACTCATTATAAGAGTGTGAATGAAAGGAAAGGAAAGCAACCGTTTCGTGGTGGTCCTTATGTGGCACCAGCTGACAAGGTAAAGCAAAGGGCTAATTTTGCTAAAAGGCCAAGTGGGGGAGGTATGTATAATCCTCTGAGATGTTTTAAGTGTGGTGACTTAGGACATCGTCAGTTTGAATGTAGAAAGTATATGAGGAAGTGTTCCAATTACGGAGGTATAAGACATGTAACAGCTGATTGCAAGAGGAATGGGGTAAAGTGTTTCAACTGTGGTGAATCTGGTCATATTAGTACGAGGTGTCCGAAACCAAAGCAAGCTCAAGCTGGAGGGAAAGTATTTACATTGGCAGGAACTTAACCTACTAGTGCAAATCGTCTGATCAGAGGTACTTGTTTTATTAATAGTACGCCTTTAGTTGCTATTATTGATACCGGAGCGACTCATTCATTTATTTCGTCTGAGTGTGCGTGGCATTTGAATCTTTTGTTGTCATCGATGGGTGGAGAGATGGTTATTGATACTCCAGCATTGGGGTCGGTAACTACTTCTCTGGTTTGTTTAAGTTGTCCTTTGACCATTTATGGTAAGGATTTTCCTATGGATTTAGTGTGTCTGCCGTTGGAGGGTTTAGACGTAGTTCTAGGAATAAATTGGTTGCAGTTCAATCGAGTTCATATCGATTGTTATCATAAGTTGGTAAGATTTCCTTCTCTTGAAGAAGACGAGGAATTGAGTTTCTTATCTACCAAAGAGTTGAAGAAACTTTTGGCAGATGAAACTCAGTTGTTCAGGTTGTTTGCGTCATTGACTGTGGATGGTCAAGTTGCAATTGATGTGTTTCCAGTCGTGTGTGATTTTCCGGAGGTGCTTCCGGAGGATATTTCTGATGTGCCTCCAGAAAGAGAGGTGGAGTTTTCTATAGATCTAGTTCCTGGTACTAGACCTGTGTCCATGGCACCATATCGTATGTGGGCATCTGAGTTGGTTGAGTTGAAGAAGCAGTTGAATGAATTATTAGAAAAGAGGTTTGTGAGGCCGAGTGTATCGCCTTGGGGTGCTCCAGTTTTATTGGTGAAGAAGAAAGATGGAAGTATGCGATTGTGTATTGATTATCGCCAGTTGAATAAGGTGGCGATTAAGAATAAGTATCCTCTTCCGAGAATTGATGATTTGATGGACTAGTTGGTAGGTGCGTGTGTGTTTAGTAAAATTGATTTGAGGTCAGGCTATCATTAGATTAGAGTGAAGGAGGAAGATATTCAGAAGACGGATTTTAGGACACGATACGGACATTACGAATATTCTGTGATGCCGTTCGGGGTTTCTAATGCGCCGGGAGTGTTTATGGAGTATATGAATTGCATATTCCATGAGCATTTGGATCAATTTGTTGTTGTGTTTATTGATGACATCTTGATTTATTCTAAGTCTCGGGAGGAACATGCGGAACATTTGCGTATTGTATTGCAAATTTTGAAGGAGAAAAAACTTTATGCCAAGTTATCCAAGTGTGGGTTCTGGTTGTCAGAAGTGAGTTTTCTTGGGCATGTGATTTCAGGTAATGGTATTGCTGTGGATCCATCCAAAGTAGATGCAATTCTACAATGGGAGGCTCCTAGATCTGTTACTGAAATTAGAAGCTTTTTGGGTTTAGCTGGATATTATCGAAGATTCATTGAAGGCTTTTCCAAGTTAGCACTTCCATTAACCCAGCTGACTTGTAAAGGTAAAGCGTTTATCTGGGATATTCAGTGTGAGGAAAGTTTTAGTGAGTTGAAGAGAAGATTGACTACAGCTCTGATTTTGATCTTACTGAATCCTAGTGAACCGTTTGTGGTGTATTGCGGTGCGTCTTTGAGTGGTCTAGGTGGAGTGTTGATGCAAGAAGGTAAGGTTATGGCTTATGCTTCGAGACAATTGAGGGTTCATGAGAATAATTATCCTACTCATGATTTGGAATTAGCTGCGGTAGTTTTTGTATTGAAAATTTGGAGACATTATCTCTACGGTGCAAGATTCGAAGTCTTTAGTGATCATAAGAGTTTAAAATACTTGTTTGATCAGAAAGAGTTGAATATGAGGCAACGGAGATGGTTGGAATTTTTGAAGGACTACGATTTTAGCTTGAATTGCCATCCTGGTAAAGCTAATGTGGTAGCCGATGCATTAAGCCGGAAATCTTTACACATGTCTGCTTTGATGGTTAAAGAGTGAGAACTTTTGGAAGAATTTAGAGATTTGAGTTTGGTGTGTGAATTGACATCTGATAGCGTGAGGATTGGTATGTTAAAGGTCACTAATGATTTTTTGTTGACCGTTAGCGAGAAACAGAGGCTGGATGTGAAATTTGTTGATTTGATGACGGTTGGAGGTAAAGGTGTGGATGGTGACTTTAAAGTGGATGATTAGAGTGTTTTGAGATTCCGTGGTAGAATTTGTATTCCTGATGATTCAGAATTGAAAAAGATGATTTTAGAGGAAGGACACCGGAGTAGTTTGAGTATACATCCGGGAGCTAATAAAATGTATCAAGATTTGAAGAAGATCTTTTGGTGGTCTGGATTGAAGAGGGTTGTGGCTCAGTTTGTTTATGCGTGTTTAACGTGTCAGAAGTCAAAGGTAGAACATCAGAAGCCTAGTGGATTATTGCAACTGTTGGATATTCCCGAGTGGAAATGGGACAGTATTTCTATGGATTTTTTGACAGAGTTGCCAAATACTTTGAGGGGACATAATGCCATTTGGGTGATTGTGGATAGGCTGACTAAATCGGCGCATTTCATTCTGATTGACATCAGTTTTTCTTTGGAGAGGTTAGCTGAGATTTATATCCGTGTGATTGTGAGATTACATGGTGTTCCGTTGTGTATTGTTGCAGATCGAGATCCGAGGTTTACTTCTAGATTTTGGGAAAGTTTGCAAAAGGCGCGAGGTTCCAAATTGAGATTGAGTTCTGCTTATCATCCTCAGACAGATGGTCAGACCGAGAGAACTATTCAGTCATTGGAAGATTTGCTGAGAGCTTGTGTTCTTGAGCAAGGTGGTGCTTGGGATAGTTATCTTTCGTTGGTTGAGTTCATGTATAACAACAGTTTCCATTCGAGTATTGGAATGGCACCTTTTGAAGCTTTGTATGGAAGAAGATGTCGAACACCTTTGTGTTGGCATGAATATGGTGAGAGTTCGGTGGTTGGACCAGAGTTAGTTCAACAAACTATGGAAAAGGTGAAACTTATTCGTGAGAAGATGAAGGCTTCTCAGAGTAGGCAGAAGAGTTATCATGATCAAAGGAGGAAAGATCTTGAGTTTCGAGAAGGCGGTCATGTATTTTTGAGAGTTACGCCGGTGACGGGTGTTGGACGTGCATTGAAGTCAAAGAAACTTACTTCTCGATTTATTGGTCCTTATCAGATATCCGCGAGAGTGGGTGTTGTGGCTTATCGGGTGGCGTTGCCACCGAATCTTTCGAATTTACATGATGTGTTCCATGTTTCACAGCTTCGGAAGTATGCTCCGGATCCGTCGCATGTGATTCCGATGGATGAGGTTGAGGTAAGGGAGAACCTTAAGGTTGAGGCATTACCGATGAGGGTTTTGGATCGCGAGGGCAATTTGACTTGGGAGTTGGAGAGTCGGATGCAGGAATCATATCCGGAGTTGTTCGTCTCAGGTCATATTTTCGAGGACGAAAATTTCTAAGTGGGGGAGAGTTGTAACACCCCGGTTTTTGTTAGATTTATTTAATCGAGTCGATTTAATTATTTTTGTTTTTATATTATTTTATTCTTGGCTTTTATTTGGTAAATATGTTATGTTTATCGTTATTATGTTTTATCGCGTTTTGGGAGCGTTTGCGAGGAATTGAGTGTAGGGGTATTTTGGTCATTTTGCTTGGTTGGATATTATTGTTTTTCTTAAAATAGAAACATAGAGATTAGAAAGAGAGAAAAGAAAGTTTAAGAGAAATAGAGAGAAAGAGAAAAAGAAAAAGAGGAAAACTTGAAGTGTAAGAAATCAATTCAACCGACACTTCAAAGCACGATTAATCGGGTAAGGGTGCGAAACTCGTTTATCATATGCTTGTGTATGAATATGTATGTGTGTGTTTGAGTGTTTACGTGTCTTTCATAGCTTTTCAATTCTAGATTGAAATGAGCAAAATGAAGAGAAATTGATGTTTTCATGGTTGGAAATCAATATGAATCACGCAGTATGATCGTATTATATGTATGAACATTATTGATACTTGTTTTGATTGGTTGAAAACGTTTTGGTTGGAGAAAGTTAGATTTTGGGGTTTGGAACCGTGTAACCCGCAGCAGAAAAATTCTGGTTCTGATGCGATTCGCCAGGCGAATTAGGTCTCGCCACTAGTTCGCTAGGTGAAGTGCTGGCGAAGAGGGATTCGCCAGGCGAAATCATAAGTCGCCAGGCGAAAATGGGGAGACAGAAATGTGTTAGCTACTGGAACTCTTGGGGTTTTTCTAAAATTGTGGTTCGCCAGGCGAAGTGCTGGCGAAGGGGGATTCGCCAAGCGAAATCCTAAGTCGCCAGGCGAATCTGGCAGTTTTTCAATAAATTCTTTTCTTTGAAAATTCATAACTTTTGATCCGTAACTCGGATCGAGACGTTCTTAGTACCGTAGGAAAGCTAATGAGATGTTCTTTCTTATAAAAATGGTTTTGAGATTAGTGGCCAATTTAATTGTATTGGGAATTTGGAAACGTGTCGTTTTGTCGACTTTTACCGTCGTAATTGTGTGCGATTGATGTGTTATCATGCGATATGCTTTTGACATATAACGTATAGCTTATGTGCTGTTATATGATGTGAATGCATGTGATGAAATGTTGTGATGATGGTTTGTGGCCTTATGGTAATTAAATGCATTGTTTTGGGTTTGATTGCAATGCATGATTATTGATGTTGAGATGGTTCACATGGTTAGATATGGATATGCATTTGATTGTCATGAGTCATTAGTATGCCATGCATCATGATATGCACCTTGTGATGTCGTGTACCCTTGTGGGTGTGAGCGACGAAACTATTCTAGAGGGAATCTGCTGTAACGGTCGTGAGCCTTATACAAAGAGGACCTAAAGCGGCGTTATAGACGATCGTGAGCCTTATACAAAGAGGACCTAAAGCGATCGGATTGTGAGCCTTATACAAAGAGGACCTAAAGTGATCCATAAACTTCGTGAGCCTTATACAAAGAGGACCTAAAGCGACGGGGAACATCGTTTGCCTGACGGGGAGTTACACTAAGTAACAAGCGATGGTTCCAATAATTCTTGAGTAAATTAATGATGATGAGAATGATGGATGGAATGGTACCACATGCATAGAGTCATTGTATCGGTCTCTATGCATTTGCATAAGTCATGAATGGATTGATCATGTATGGGAAATTGTGAATGAGATTGATGAGTTGATATATATATATATATATATATATATATTGATGATAAATGTATTGAGCATGATTGATATGCCTTTGTGATGGATGCATGAGTTATGAATTGTTTTGTTTTGTATTTGAACTATGGTGTACGTTGTGGTGAGAATGTTTTGCATGCGTATTTCATGTTATTACATAATTGTATGCAACTATATTATAATTGTGTTTCTCACCCTTCTGCTATTTTGAATGCTCTATGGGGCATTGCAGATTAGATGCTGGAGGTCTTTTTGTGAAGATTATGTCTTCATTCTTTTGTCGGTCGGCTCTGATATGTGGCACCGGGTAGTCGGGGAGATCGTTATGTGATTATGTGTGTGTGTATATATATATATATATATATATATATATATATATATATATATATATATATATATATATATATATCTTTTTGGATTGTACATGTATGAATCTGTATATGACAAACAAACTTTTATGTTTATATATGAGATTTCAGTTGCAGATTTTCCGCTTTTATTCTGTATCTGAATTATGGGTGTTAGGAACTGAGTTCCTATGTTTATGTTGCTACCTGATTGTTGCATATCTATATGAGCAGGTTGTTATATTTCATTACTTTGATGTGACGCTCCCGTCTATGCCAAAAAATAATAACAAGTGTTGGTACCACATGGCCTAAGTTGCATTGAGTCTTGCATCGAGTCACATAGCATATATATTTGTTATATGAAAGTATGTGTATGTATGTGACTTGTTGATTTGGCGAAATTGTGAATTATATGGTTACTTGAGTAATACTTTATTGATGAAACTTTGAAGCTTGAGAATGATTATAATTATATTTGTATGCCTTTAAATTAATTATTATCTTATGATTTCAATATTGATGTGAATTCTCACCCTTCTGTTGGAATGATGTTTTATACGACATCGCTCAGGTACCGAGGAGTAAAGTTGCTCGTAGTGCGAGGTAGCCGCTGGAGTAGTTGATTAGTTTCTTTATTTATGTTGGGTGGAGTCATGCTCTTATCATGTAACACTGGGATCGCTTTGGTTTATGTTTTAGAGATACACTATGTACTCTACTTTATGCTTTTATGTTTATTTGACTTGTATGAAGTTTGGCTTTCATGCCTAAGTATTGATTATGAATGTGATGAGCATGAAACTTTCTTTATGTCAAATATGATTAACTTGAATCCGCTGCTACATGTTAATGTGATAGTTTTTGAAAAGCATGAAATTATTTAAGTGTTAATGAGCATGACAGGTGTTGTATGAAGTTTTTGAGAATATGTGTGACACCCTTTTGTGAAAGGCATGATTATTTACTCTGATTTATTATATGTTTTCCGCGGGGTTTAGAAGGGTGTTACATTAGTGGTATCAAAGCCTGGTTGGTCCATCCGACCATATTGTCTAATGTTGTTTGTTCCCTAGTATACGACATGTGTGTGAAAACACTGTCGGTACACATTTGTTTTTTCTAACCTTTGTCTGCAGGAGTGGGATTGAATTAAGTGGGGGAGAAGCTTCTGCTTCTCCAAGATGCTTCAAGTGTGTAGTGGTGGCTTAGTGTGTCGTTGAACGTTATTATAGTTTGGTAAAGATGGTTTATGCCCCATCATGATTGTTGGCTGTCTATTGACAAATTGAGGAACTGATCACCCTTAATCTCTTGTTGATAGTAGACGGGATCATGTTGGATGAAATAGACATGTCTTGCGAGCTTAGATGGTGTGTGCAGTGAATTGTTTGGAGTTAAGCCAAGTGCTTACAGATTGTTTTGATGAGTCGGTGCAGGATGGTGCTGAGATGTTTATGTTGATGGCAACTTTGAGTATTAGTGAAAGTCGAGCAGTTGGTGCTTTACCAATTTTTTGTAATTTCCCGAAAGTTTTTCCTGATGAGATAAGTGATTTACTGCCGGAACGTGAGGTGGAGTTTACGATCGACTTAGTTCCTGGAACTAGTCCAGTATCAATGGCTCCATATCGTATGTTCGCATTGGAATTGAAAGAGTTGAAGAGTCAACTTGAAGATCTGCTTGAGAAGAGGTTTATTCGTCCGAGTGTATCACCGTGGGGTGCACCCGTTTTGTTATTTAAGAAGAAAGAAGGTTCTATGAGACTTTATGTGGATTACAGACAATTGAACAAGGTGACTATCAAGAACGATATCCACTTCCGAGGATTGATGATTTGATGGATCAGTTGGTTGGTGCAAGTGTGTTTAGTAAATTAGATTTGAGATCTGGGTATCATTAGATTCTTGTGAAGGCTGAAGATATTCAGAAGACTGCTTTTAGAACAAGGTATGGACATTATGAGTATTTTGTGATGCCATTTGGTGTGACTAATGCACCAGGTATATTTATGGAGTACATGAACATGATTTTTCATCCTTATTTGGACAAGTTTGTGGTTGTGTTCATTGATGATATTTTGATCTATTCGAAGAGTGAAGAAGATCATGCCGAGCATCTGAAGATTGTGTTATCTGTGTTGAAAGAGAAGCAGTTGTATGCTAAACTTTCTAAGTGCGAGTTTTGGTTGAAGGAAGTGTGTCATGTGATTTCGAGTAGAGGTATTGCAGTTGATCCGTCGAAGGTTGAAGCGGTATCGCAATGGGAGACTCCGAAATCAGTTTTTGAGATTAGAAGTTTTCTTGGTTTGGCAGGTTATTATCGGAAATTCATTGAAGGATTTGCTAAGTTATCTTTGCCGTTGACGCAGTTGACAAGGAAGGGTCAAGCTTTTGTTTGGGATAAAAAGTGTGAAGAAAGTTTCCAAGACCTTAAGAGAAGGTTGACGACAGCTCCTGTTTTGATTTTGCCGAATCCGTCAGAACCATTTGTTGTATTTTGTGATGCTCCTTTGATGGGTTTGAGAGGTGTGTTGATTCAAAATCGGCAAGTTGTAGCTTATGCTTCAAGGCAACTTAAAGTGCATGAGAGGAATTATCCGACGCATGACTTAGAGTTGGCCGCTGTTGTGTTTGTGTTGAAGCTTTGGAGGCATTAATTGTTTGGTACGAGGTTTGAGGTGTATAGTGATCATAAGAGTTTTAAGTATCTCGTTGATCAGAAAGAATTAAATGTGAGGCAAAGGAGATGGTTGGAACTTTTGAAAAATTATGATTTTGGTTTGAATTACCATCCGGGTAAAGCAAGTGTGGTAGCTGATGCATTGAGTAGGAAATCTTTACATATGTCGATGATGATGGTAAGAGAGTTGGAAATGATTGAGCAATTTCGAGATTTGAGTTTGGTTTGTGAAGAGACTTCTTATGGAGTTAAGCCTTGTATGTTGAAGCTTACTAGTGGCATTCTTAGTGAGATTCGAGGAGGTCAGAAATCTGATTTGAGTTTGGTAGATCGGTTGACTTTAATCAATTAAGGTCAAGGTGGTGATTTTCGAATTGATAAAAATGGTATCATGAGATGTCGTCGTAATAGAGTTTGTGTTCCGGATATTGTTGAGCTGAAAAATAGCATTCTTGAGGAAGGGCATCGTAGCAGATTGAGTATTCATCTGGGTGCTACTAAGATGTATCAAGATTTGAGGAAGCATTTTAGGTGGAAACGTGACTTGGGAGCTGGAGAGTCAGATGAGAGAGTCTTATCCCGAGCTATTCGTTTGAGGTAATTTTCGAGGGCGAAAATCTTTTAAGTGGGGGAGGGTTGTAATACCCTAATTTTAGTGATATTTATTTATATTAATTAATTGAGTGATTTTATGAATTAATTGATTTATGAGATTTATTTGATTTAAATAAATTATTTAAATTATTTGGTTTAAATGAATTATTTGATTTAGTGAATTTATATGAATGGTTTGATTTATATAAATTATTGGGTTTATATAAATGAATTGGTTTATCTAATTTATGTGAATTAGTTGATTTAATTGATTTAATTGAAATATGTGATTTATTGAATTATTTGAAATAATGAATTTGTTTGGATTTATTTCATATAATTGGTTTGTTGGATTTATCTAATTATTTGATTTAGTTAGATTATTGGAATTAAGTAATTTATTTAATTTAATTCAATTTGGTGGAATAATATAATTGATAGATTTTAGTTGGGCTAGTGTAAGGTGTGAATAGTAAGTGAATGGTTGGGTTATGTCCATTTTGTGTAAGACAATTTAGGGTTAATGAGAAAGTTAGTAAGAAGAGGAAATTGGGAACAAAGAGAAAAACTAGAAGAGAAGAGAAGAAAGAGTAGAAGAGAAGAAGAGGAGGAAATCAAACCCAACTTAATAATCATCCCAAAACTAAGGTAAGGGTGGATTTTCATTCAATTATTGAGATTATTGATGATGATTAATGGATAGAAATAAGTTTAGAGTAAAATCCCTAAAAACTTTCTATGAGATTGAAATGATTAGGTTAATATTAATTTTCGAAAAATATATTAATTTTGTGTATTTTGGAATTGATAGTTGGTATACTATAGAGACTCATTCAATAGTTGGAGTAAAACCAATTAGAATTGGAATTGGAATGAGAATACTATCTAATACACATACTATAACGCCGCCCCTTTTTTACGTGGCTATTGAATTGGCACTTACATCCTCCGGACACATTTATAAGTAAATTTATCTTTTTATGATACATTTGACTATTAATGTATCTAGTCTATATATGAACTAGATATATTAATAGTCAAATATATTACAAAAAGATAAATTTATTTATAGATGTGTCCGGAGGGTGTATTTAATTGGTACTTCATTAATTGGAACCTACTATATGCTTATTTTAATTGCAATGAGAATTACTTTTCCCAACTTCATGTTTTAGGCGCAGGGATAGATGGTAGTGTATGTATATATATATATATATATATATATATATTAAGTAACTATTATTATTATTAGTTATATTCATTGGCAATGAAATGTAGTAGGACATTATGTGGCTTTACCCACCTTTTCTATTAATCATGCGCTGAACATATGGTGGTATGTATATGAGTAGCATTTGTAGCATATATTAGGATAATTGAGTGGCACATGTAGTTTTAAGAAAATGAATTGTTATTTTATGACAGCATGTGGCTATGTGGCTATTATTATTATTTTTTATTTGGCAATGAACAATAGGTACCTGGTTCACTTTTCCCCCTACATCATTGTTGCTCATGAAATGGTGGAGGGTGAGAAGCTGTAGCAGCAGTGCATGGAATAGTACCTGTAGAAATTAAGTAGGCTATGACATTAATGTTAGACAATGAATACATATATAATGTAAATCCTATAGCCAATTTCCTTGCATTAATCTATAACATGCAACTTATATATAAATATTAGTATAAATTAAAATTTAATTAAAATGCTAAATGTCTTATAAAATATTAACTATTTAATTTAAATATTGATTATTTATTTTAATTATTAATTATTTATTAAATATTGATAATTTAATTAAATATTGGTTATTTATTAAATATGGATTAATTATTTAAACATGGATTGTTTATTTAAATATTGATTATTTATTGAATAATAAAATTTTATTGATATTAGATTCAATTATTGGTGATTGATTAATTATCCTATATTTAATCGGAAACGTGTATTTGTGAGTTGTGATTGAATTAAGTCGATACTTGCGTATTACTTGTTAATTGTGGTGATGATGTTTGAAGTATGAATGTTTTAATTATGAAAATGTGTTTGTGTGTGTAATTGTGTGATAATTCAAGTGTGATGAATTATTTGAGATATGCGTGATATTAAGATTAGAGAATGGTCTTAATTGCATAAGATTGTTGATTGCATACGCATCATTTGTGTCAAGAGGCAATGATTTCTAGTTCCGTGGAAGCTAGTGACTTGTCCCAAACCTAGAGCGGGGTTTGAAAGCTTAGGGGACAAACTTTTGTTTGTTATTGGTCTAGGGGACGGACCCGGTTTAAGTGTAAAAACCAAAAAATAATAACAAGTGTTAGTACCACATGGCATAAGTTGCATTAAGTCTTGCATCTAGTCACATAGCATATATATTTGTTATATGAAAGTATGTGTATGTATGTGACTTGTTGATTTGGTGAAATTGTGAATTGTATGGTTACTTGAGTAATACTTTGTTGATGAAACTTTGAAGCATGAGAATGATTATAATTATGTTTGTATGTCTTTAACTTAATTATTATTTTATGATTTCAATATTGATGTGAATTCTCACCATTATGTTGGAATGATGTTTTATACGACATCACTCAGGTATCGAGGAGTAGAGTTGCTCGTAGCACGAGGTAGCCTTTGGAGTAGCTGATTAGTTTCTTTATTTATGTTGGGTCGAGTCATGCTTTGATCATGAAACACTGGGATCGCTTCGGTTTATGTTTTAGAGATACGCTATGTACTCTACTTTATGCTTTTATGTTTATTTGACTTGTATGAAGTTTGGCTTTCATGCCTAAGTATTGATTATGAATGTGATGAGCTTGAAACTTTCTTTATGTCAAATATAATTAACTTGAATCCGCTGCTACATGTTAATGTGATAGTTTTTGAAAAGCATGAAATTATTTAAGTGTTAATGAGCATGCTACATGTTAATGTGATAGTTTTTGAAAAGCATGAAATTATTTAAATGTTAATGAGCATGACATGTGTTGTATGAAGTTTTTGAGAATATGTGTGACACCATTTTGTGAAAGGCGTGATTATTTACTCTGATTTATTATATGTTTTCCGCGAGGTTTAGAAGGGTGTTACAGTATGAATAGAAGAGAGGTTGAAGATGATGAGAATGCTTTGTAATCTAGTTTCATATAGGTAATTCACTAGTACCTGGCTAGATAAAGGTGCATGTATGAAAAAAAATTTGTGAGTGGAAAATCACTACAAGAAAAAAGGAGATTTACGACACTTGAGTTGCGACAGTTAACACAAAACTGTCCTTATTCCTGGACTGCGACGGTTGTCACGACAGTTAGGGTCAACTGTCGCAGATTTTTGGCGACAGTTATCACAAAACCGTCCTTATTCCTGGATTACGACGGTTGTCACGACAGTTAGGGACTGGACTGCGACGGTTTTCACGACAATTATTACAATGTGTGTTTTTTTTGGATTTTTGCGACAGTTTGAACCACTGTCACAATCATTGAGTTGAGTTGTAAACTACACATATAGTTGGTTAAGTTTGTCTAATCATGATAACCTTACTTTTCAATTATTTTAAGTAATAACTGTTTTTTTAAATATTTTATTATTTGACTCAATTTACTTTAATATTTTTTTTTAATAATTGTTTTTGATAAAGACACTATTATATTATAATTTCACTTTTTCTAAATATAATTTAAATAACAATTTCTATAAAAACTTCCGTTGTTTTAAATAAATATCAAATAAGTTCAATTTATTTTAAAATTAATTATAAAATTATTAAAATTATTATTTTAAATTTAATAATTTATAAAAATTATTAAAGTTTATTAATAATTGAAATTTCTTATTGTTAAAACAAAATTATTTTTTAAAACTTTTAGTAAATAAATTTAATATTACTACTTTTCTAAACCAAAATAAAATCCAAAATACGGTTTGTAAATAAAAATCTCTGAAAATCAAAGGGTCGCCGACGGCGCGAAACAGGAGTCACGACGGCTTATGAACTGTGGTCCCCTAAAATTTTTACAGGGCGCATGCTTGGAGAAATTGGAGGAAGAGGATTGTTACTGTTAATGAACCGTCGTCCCTCAAATATTGTACCGGCGCTACACTTAATTGAAGGAAGATGGAAAACATTTGTTTTTGATTTTAGGTTTCTGGGCATCTCACAACTCACGTATCTCTCTCAGCTTCCAATATTTATTTCTGATTTTAGGGTTTTTGGTCTCACACATCTCTATCTCAGCTTGATACAAATAAGCTTCCAACAATTGTCCATAACCGTGCCTTGGTATCTCTCTTTCTCAAACCCTAAATTGTTCTTAATTTCAATTTTGCTTCTGGAATGGAGGATGAAACTTAGCTCATCGTGAATATAGGTAACATAGGATGAAACTTAACCTGCCTTTCCAATATCTGTAGATCAAATGTTCTGCCAAACCATTTTGTACATAAATTGCATTTTTTCTTGCAGCCATAGACCAGAGTTCCCAGGCTCCTTATTAAGATATATTATCTGGTGAGTCTAGGGATTTGTCTTTAGTAAAAAAAATGACACCAAAGAGGAGATTGATGGATCTCATTTTAACAGTGAGACTTTGACAATAGTAGATGACAAATGGGAGAGTCCACCAAAGTGTTGACATAGCAGAAGTTATACGACGATGGACACATGCTTTGCAACGTATTTTTAGGGTATAGTTATGTTATTCTTCATTCTCTCCCTACTCAAATTATATTATTCTACACAATTCTAATGTACATGTTTTCTGACACATGAAAGGTTGAGAATTTCTCTTTCTTGGACACTCACTTGAATTACTACTCTGAGCCCTTTGTCATAGGCGGTTATCCATGGTATGATATTTAAATGAATAAACCATTGAGTCCAATTTCCAACTACTGTGAATTTAGTCATCTAATTTTGCTTTTGCTTTAGGAAGATTCTTCTCTATAAAAGGGGTGATAATGCATACGACTTATCAATATTACTGAGTGTTGTGGAAACTTCTAATATGTCTAAAAGATGGAACAGACATGTGAAATTTAGGTTGCTTGAATTTAGTCAGCACGACAGCAACAAAACAATCATATCTGATGGTAGTGGTTCTTATTGTGCTGTTTTCATTTTTTTCCCTTTGCAATAGCTTTACTTTATATAAAATACTAATTAAGAAACCATTTATAGTACTCTTTTCTTTTTATGTGTTGCTTGAGCTGAAGTTCAATGCAAGGCTCACTGAGTTCAGTCTTAAATTTTTTGTATCTTCAACTCTGCTTCATGATCCTCATAGTGGGTTTCTTGTAAAAGATGTTTGTATTGTTGTGTTATGGTCCCTTGGCTTGGATCGTGTTGACACGGTCCTAGACGCGGTAGAAGCTTTGCTTTGATCTATGGTGAAGGTAGAAGCGGGCTCGTCCTTGACATAGCCTCTTCTTAAATTCACAAATACTTTTTTGATAACAATTATTGATGATTTTATTTCTAATCTGAATGTCTTTAAATAGGCTTACAATAGAAGAAAAGTTCCTAATTAAATTAGGTCAGTAACTACTTTTCCCTAGAATCATTATCATTTAAATTTAAATGAAAATAATCCTATTTAATAGGAAGATTCAGTCCTGACCCCTAAATCTTTTCCTAAAAATACTGAGCTGCAAAATTTAAAATTATGTTATGCGACTAATTAAAAATAAAATAATAAATCCTACTCAACCCAACTAATCTAAATTAGCAGAACTAGAGATCCATATCATCACTTCCCCTCTCGATATTGAGCTTGTCCTCAAGCTCAAATTCAGGATAAGTTTCGCGAAACCGATCGAAAGGTTCCCATGTTTTATCTTCTGAAGTATATCCTTCCCACTGAATTAACAATTCTTTAATTCCTCTATTTAGTCTACTACAAAGAGCTATTTTAGGGATAGGTAAGACCTTGCCATCGAACGCTTGGGGTATTTTCGCCTTTTGGTTTCGTGAGCACTGTAGTTTGCGTTCAAATGCTCGAGCCATATTCATAGAAACTCCGAGATTTTGTGGTTGTTGAAGCTCAACGTCTATCCTTAATTCATCAATCAGCCCAGTACTAAATAAGTCCACTTGTTGCTTAGGCTTAAGATCATGGGTTCTAGCAAGCAAGGACTGAAATTGGCGTTGATAATCCTGCCCAGATCCAGTTTGCTTGAGGTGGGCGAGTTCTTCTAATGGATTATTGCTCATAGGTGGTCCGAACCGTATATGGCAACATTCCTTGAAGCGTTCCCACGCCATTCCGGGTTCTTCTTCTTCCATTTGATCGAACCATAGTTGCGCTTCTCCTATCAAGTGAAACGCTTCTAATCCCACCTTCTCTCCTTCAGCAATTCTTTGGTTTAGAAAAAACCTATCGCAGCGCCTTATCCACCCTAATGGGTCCCCTGTCCCATCATAGGTGGGAAGTTCCATTTTGGAATAGCGCGGAATCATGCTGCCTCCTATTTACGAGCTGTTTTTGTCTCTATGGTCATTATTGTTGCCACTATCAATTCCTCAATCTTTTGAGTTGTCTTTGGTTGAACAATTATTCGCTCCTTGAATTAAGATTGAGAGGTTAGTAATCTGTTCTGCTAAAGTTGTCTGCCTGGCCATCATCTGCTCTTCTAAAGCAGTATGTCGGTCCGTCATCTGCTGTTCTAGAGCAGTCTGCCTGGTCGTCATCTGTTCGATGAATTCCTTCATGATTGATGCTAAATCCGCGTCACCCATGTTGGCTCTAGATACCAAATTGTTATGGTCCCTTGGCTTGGATCGTGTTGACACGGTCCTAGACGCGGTAGAAGCTTTGCTTCGATCTATGGTGAAGGTAGAAGCAGGCTCATCCTTGACATAGCCTCTTCTTAAATTCACAAATACTTTTTTGATAATAATTATTGATGATTTTATTTCTAATCTGAATGCCTTTAAATAGGCTTACAATAGAAGAAAAGTTCCTAATTAAATTAGGTCAGTAACTACTTTTCCCTAAAATCATTATCATTTAAATTTAAATGAAAATAATCCTATTTAATAGGAAGATTCAGTCCTGACCCCTAAATCTTTTCCTAAAAATACTGAGCTGCAAAATTTAAAATTATGTTATGCGACTAATTAAAAATAAAATAATAAATCCTACCCAACCTAACTAATCCTAATTAGCAGAACTAGAGGTCCATATCATGTTGGTGCAGAGATTTCAATTTATAAGTCAAAACATGAAAAGGAAGTGAGTAAAGCTACTTACCTAAATACTTCCTTTTCATCTCGAGGTCAAACTGAAAATCTGGAAATTGAATCTAAAAGTAAAACGCTAGAGGAAGTATGTTTTTAGCAACCTTCACTTATTTCCAGTCAACAGAAAAGAAGTGGCAAGTATATGGAATGGGCGTTCACTGCTTTGGGCAGAGTTCTTTATTTTCTTAAGACTAAAAAGGTGAAAGATATGAATGATTTAGCTTGTAAGGAGCTTCAAATGTTGTGGGAGGAACTATAGCTATTTAGGGGTTGTAAGGAGCTTCAAAGATATGAATGATTTTTCTGTAAGTGTTTTGGTTCTATTCTCATTCCTAGCAATCAATTTCACTTTGTTATTCTGTTTTTATGTAAAACCACTATGTATTCAAGGAGTTTATGATGATTCATATTCATTCAAGTTGTTTTGTCTCCATGAGATCCATGACTATCGTGTGATTCACTGAATTTGATTCTCAATTACCCGGGACTTCAAAGACTTTTCAATATTAAAAACTTTCTTTTAACCAATGCAGGGAATTACTGAGGGCCTACTCTAAATGCCAAAACAGTGTTGGAATTATTTCTGCTGGAATTAAACTCTAAACTCTTGTCAGTGTTGTTTTGTTGTTGTTGTTGTCAAGAGAGTGAAGGTGAGCTTCCACCTCTTGAAAGGAACATGAATCATTTGAACATAGACAATAGTGATGAGGAGAGTGAGTAGATTTGTTTTAAATTTCTGATGACACTGGATACTTTTCTAACTGTGCTACTGTAGTGGAATCAATATGGAAATGTGCTCAAGGCAGAATTGCTTAGCAGAAAGCTTTTCTTTTCAGCTGAGATATGTATAAGCACTGGATACTACTATTATTATTGTCATCCAGGTAACAAGTAAAAAGGCAGCACTTATTGAGGCTTGCAGTCAATTGAAGAATAAACTTGGTGAAACAGCTTCCATTTCAAGAGGTAAGCAGTGTTGATTAGGATGCTTTGTGTTGAAAGGACACTGGCTTATGCTTTTACTCTCATATTCAGGCGATGTCCTTTTATTTTGTGCTATCATGTGGTATCTAACATATCTTTCATAGTATAATCTATATCTCTCAACCCTACATCATTACTAGACAAAAAGAATTGCTTGGGTAAACTGAAAGATTTGACAGAATATTAGTTAAGTTTTGATTCCACCACTCAGTTTAATCTCAGAACTACAAACATTGAAAAACTAGCTTGATTTCTAGCATTTGAGGATGACCCAATACAATCTTTTTAGTATGATATTTAGAAACATCAATACTAAATATTAACATTCATGATTGCTGCTGACCTGTACTGATGCTTGTTATGTTTCATTCATTGCCAGAGAAAGGAGAAGTGGTTAGTGCTCATTATAAACTAGTCCCTGCAGATTTGCGTGATGTAAAATAATTAAACGATATTATAACCATTAATGAGATGGATCCTAGGTATGTATTGGGATTCAATTCTCTCTCTGTCTCTCTCCTTCTCTCTTGTTTGTGAAATTCTGTTACAGCCCACCTATAATTCATAATTGTTTGGACGCATCGGCCCCTTCTTGGAGAACGTACGAAACTAAATAAAATACCTCTTAGAATCCGACTAAATCAGAAAGGGTTTATAAGACAGTTCTGATACCTTATCCCGTGTTTTTTTTGATGTTTTCTTTCTCATTCATCTCTTATAAATTTTTAAAAGACCAGGCTTCTGAATTCAATAACTAGCCAACAATGTTGTATTTCTGCGTACAACTTGCAAATGTACATAAGAACATTTTGAGACGCCTTACCCACTACGCTATCCAATATTTCTCACATCGGTTTTTTGGTGATCCGCTATTTCCGCGATCCGCTATTTAACAACAATGTTTTATATATTTGTGTGTATGTAAATGTGTAGATACATGCTTTTCAAGATCCACGTTTGATAAATTGATTCATTCTAATGTTGTTATCAGCCTGCCAACTTTTATAATTGCAGAATGTGTTCTGATTTACTTGGATCCAGATTCAAGTCATGAAGTTGTTGGCTGGGCCTGTCGAACATTTTCAACAGCAATATTTTTTCTTTATGAGCAGGTTAAAACCTTCATAGTTTCTCACTCTACTACTTTTTATGGGAATAAATAAACTTGGAGCTTCTATGTAATATATGGTACTTTCTTAACAGATCCATCCAGATGATGCTTTTGGGCAGCAGATGATCCGAAATTTGGAGGTATGGATGTGGAAGTTTTGTATTTTGTTCTATACCGTGGTTTTAAAAAGTTTTGTATTTAGATAACAATTGATTGATTTTGAATTTACCATCAAATAGAAAGTATCTTATCTCAAAAGTGGATTTTTTGTTCTCTCTCTAACAGATATATCATCTGTGCTTTTGCCTTTTATATCCCCTCTCTAATTGATGTACCTACTTTTTGCTCATTATTCTATTTACTCATAAGTGTGTGGTAAGTAGTAATGCTCTGGAGCCTTAATGAGGCGAGTTTTAAATGCAATAATGAGAATTCAAATCCCCCTGAAAAATATTTGTGGGAAGAAATGATTTAATACCCCAAGCTAGTATCAGTCGCACCCATAGTTGGCTAGTTGATTTTGTAGCCTTGGGCCATTGCAACCTAAACTATTCATGACACTGCATTTCTTGCATCATAGATTAGTTGCAATGCCTGGGATTTTGGATGATAACTTTGTAAATTAAAGTTGCTATCCCCATATGGGAGTTAAAACCCTCTTTGCCCCCATTTTCAAAAATTTTCGGCTCAATCTTCTTGGATACTTTCATGATTTCTGCTCCTCTTTCAATAGAAACATTATAGGGTTTTAGAAGTCAACTAGTTGAGCGAAAAAGAGAGAAAACAATTTCTGATATTGGTGAAAAATGGATAGAGTTTCAAAGAGAGTTTCTGATCATGTATAAGCCTAGACTAGGTAGATACAGGCAGTATAACCAAACTAACATTAAATGACAGCTGTCTATTGCCGAAAGCTAGTCTAGCTACAATTGTGAAAGAAACTCATTCACTAGATATAATATACACGCGCGCGCACACTTGTTTTTCTGTTTTAAAGCAAAACAAATATGTCTGGCTTCTGTTTCAATGTGAAAGCACCCCCTTGCCAGCCACTGACCCACTGTACTAAATAGTGGTCGGCCTCCGCGTCGGTCCGCTCTCCTAGGATAACGTTGGTATCTGCCGGGATTGATAAGTTTGTTCGTAACAAAAAAACAGAAAGCGGGTTGGATCGAGAAGCCGCTTTGCTTTGCAAGCCGAGAATGAAAAATGCTCTGGGAAGTACAATTTCATGGCGGCCGGCCTCAACACCGGTCAGCTCTCCCGGGATAGCGCAGGTATCCGCAGGGATTGATAACTTCGTTAGTAACAAATTAAGCACAGTTATGGCCAAAATTTCTCATTATTCTACGCCTTATGCTCTAGGAGGGCTTCTACCTGTACCATGCAATTTCAGATAGATAAAGAAAGTTTCAATCCTCTTGAGCAGGAGAGTCCTTGGATATCTAATATATTTTTGAGTCCCTACAAAAAAATATTACCTCAACTCCTCTCCCGTCTTACAGATGTTTTTAATATGGTCTGAGGGAGTGGGAGAGTGAGTAGATTTGTTTTAAATTTCTGATGACACTGGATACTTCTTTAACTGTGTTGCTGTAGTGGAATCAATATGGAAATGTGCTCTAGGCAGAATTGATTAGCAGAAAGCTTTTCTTTTCAGCTGAGATATGCATAAGTTTCTGGTTGTTTATCTTGTTTATAAACATATTTTAAAATAATTAAATCTAAAATGTGAGGATTGTTCATAGAAATCAATGTTTTGAGCCTAATTATGTGGTATTTGGTATCTGCTTATACAATGCATTAGAATTAGAAATACTCTGCACTTACATTCATTTGGTTGCAAATTTATTCACTTATTGTTTATAACTTTGGCAGAAAAGAAGTGTAAAAGAGCTTGACTTAGAGACAGAAAACAAGTGTCAAAGAGCTTGACTTAGAGGTCGCACTTGCTGACTTAGAGGCAGAAAACAAGTGTCATTCATATTTCCAATCGGTTTTCACTAGTCCGCCTCTTGTTGTCCAGTTATCTGCATTCCATAGATATAGACCCTCATTCCTAGGAATCGTTTTTCGTAGTTATAGCAGTAGATTAGATAATTTTGAGTTAAGCATTAGTACTCTGATCTTCACCCTATAAATTACCAATAGAATTTGAATTCTCCATGTGAATCTTTTTCAATACTTATTTTGTTTCTGTACAGGTCTATTTTTTATGCCAGCTCTTTGTTCTCAATTTTTTCATGTAACTTTCAGCTCCTTGTTTTGTTTCTATACAGGTCTATCATTGATGAATACTTGTAATTCTTTTCATTGTTAATGTATGATTTATTTATTTATGTTTTATTAAATTATTTGATATAAATTAGTTTATAATTTTAATTAAGGATGTAATTTAGTTTTCATAAAAATATATTTATTGAAATTTGTAAATAAAAGCATGTTAATTTTTTTTAAAAACAATTTCGTAAATTACGGCGGTTGCAACCGCCGTAACTTTGAAAATTTAATTATTTACAATTTATTTTAGCAGCGGTTCAGAACCGTCACAATTTTCCTTTGGAGGCAGTTTAATAACCGTCGCCATATGTTACGACGGTTGGAGCGACGATTTTGACAACCGACGCCATACGGCCTCGCGACGCACGATTTTACGTCAGTTCTGTAACCGTCGTGACTTGAAAATTACGGCGGTTTTAACCGTCGTAACCTGCCAAAATAACAGTCGCAATATGCCAATTTTCTTGTAGTGAATAGGCAAAAGGAATGCAAAAAAAAAAAAAAAGATGCAAAACAAAATTTCTATTTTTGAAGGCTACATGTTGGCTTATGAAAGAAATTAGTCGGCCTGTCATGGTCTTCAGGTCGGCCTGAAGTAGGTGACCTATGGACAGAATCCACATGCTTTATTCTTGGAGCGTGGGAGCCGACATATAAGCATATGTGTCGGCATGTACTGAAGTAAAAGCTTCTATAGGCCGGCCTGAGCAGGTATAGGTTGGCCTCTGCAGTTGTGTTTTAACAAATGACTTGGTTTTTGATGTGTAGTCCTTGCCTAAGGCTTTTGAAAATCATTTGTATGCATCCTAGGGCTAAAATTATTCAATGCACATCTAAATTTTGGTTGATACCGTCCAATATACAAAAACAACTAGGCTAAGTCTTACTCCTAGTTTTGACATCATTCAAAACATTGCTAAGTTGAAGATTGCACTCACATACTCCCCCTTTTTTATGATGGCAAAACTTGAATCTCATAGCCGTTGCATTTTTCTTCGGTACACTGAATAGCTCCCCCTAAAGTTGTGCGTAATCCTCAATAACTCCCTGTGGACACGTTTTTGTGAATTGGAGATCAAGCTATTAGATTAACTTGACTCGCAAATCAAATATCGCCACCGAACTTTAATTTATCCAAGGGAAGGGGTAAATAAAGAATAACACATAAATATTCAATGTGAAACAATGCAATAAGAGATCTAAGATTCGGGAGTTGGTTATACAAAGGAAAGGTACTTGCACCCTAAGTATCTATAGTATCCTATAGGAACCTCTTAAAACATTTATGTTATTTGCTTAAGTTATTTGTTATTTATTGGGAGAGTTGACTGTTTTTTGAGTGAGTAATGGGAGTGGGAAATGTTTTTTTGTTGTTTTTGAAATGTAAAATAGGGGTGAAAATAAAAAGGTGTGCTCGCTAGGATCTCGCAGTCCTTTGCCTACATAAACTTAGAGGAAGTCAGAGCATTTACAGTTCGGGGAACTACGGGTAAAAGCGATGTTTGTTAGGTTCATAGGAGAAGAGACAAGTTGTCATCTTAAGAGGGTCTGCTAAACTATACCACCACAAACATAGAAAGACAGGGGATCTTTGTGATGAGTTCAAGCCTTTGAGGTTGGCATCAATTTTGGTAAAACTAACTTATCAGAAAGATGCTGGACATGATGTCCTAACATGTTAAACTGACTGAAGATTAAGTTGTTAGGCAAGATGTTCTATCGTGTTGATTAGACATCTTTGTCTGTTACAGTTTGTGATAACTGTTATTTGGATTTTCTGATTTCCAGTTTTTATGGGAATGACTATTTTTCCTAAGTGGCATCCAAGATTGAGGAATCAAAGATTCTGATTCTAAATGGAAGATGTTGTTTCTAAGTGTGGAGACACTTTAGGAAACTTAGGATTGAAGAAACTATTCTAGAGAAGAATAAGTTATAGATTCTATGGAGCTGAATTGCTATGATTCTGAAGCCCAAATCCAATTTTGTTTATTATTATAAATAGGGTGGATTTAACCTAGAATAGGTAGTGAAGATACACGGTTGTTAGTGAGTACTAGGGTTTATACTTTTGTGAGCCTCTCTTATATTGCGTGAATACCTGAGTTGGACTGTGTTATTGAGTTGTAATTGTTCAGTCACTGTTGTGATTGAAAGGGAATTGAGAAAGGTCTCATACCTAGGAGTGTCTTAGGTAGAAATTTAGCATGGGTAGTGATTAGGTGACAAGTTGTAAACGATGGAGTTTAGCTTAGAACTTATACTACTTAATGGATTTCATTCCTGGCTTGGTAGCCCCCAGACGTAGTTGTTGTTGTTCACCAAACTGGGTTAACAATTCTTTTGTGTCTTTTTGCTTTCTGTTGTTTGTATTTTGCTCCTTATTATCCTTGTGTGAGAAGCAGAGATCAAGTGTCACGACATCCTGTCCGACATCTTAGCGATCTGCTTTAACAGAATTATTGAGAATCTCCTTCATAAGACCTCTATGGTTGATGACATTGAAGGGAATAGATGCTCTTATGCTGTCACAAATGACTCAATCATAGAAACTGAAGGAATAACAACAAAGAATAGTTCTTCTCAGATCATAGGAACTAGACATGTGTTGTTCTGGCATAATGTTACACTAGATGTCGTGACATCTTTCTGTGACAACTTGAACCTCACTAGTGGCATAAAAATTCAGGAAAAGACGTTGAAGGACAAATTAGGGTTTTACTTGTTGGAAGGTTTGGAACAATTAATGTGTGGGAACACTATTCAAGGGTATGTATGGTTTCAAAATCAATCATTTGAAATCAACCTAAACCGTTTCTGCGATAGATACCCTCACTCTACACTATTCTCCTCAAACTCCTCCACTTTCTAGATTGAAGAAAAACCTAATCTTGTTCACTCTACGATGTCTCAACAACAATCGTCAACAAGAGCAAGCAAGAAGGATATTGCTGCTACATCCGCTACTAGGTCAAAACCTGAGGAGTTGTCTGCTGAAGATGCAATTGATGTTGTTCCCCTGGCTATTGTCCCATGAAAAACTGATAAACTCCCTGGAAGAAGATCTAAGAACATTTCACCAGGTAATACTTCAAACACTTCTGGTGCTTTCTCTAACCCTAGGAAGGAAATATAAACGTTTAACACAGATGAGAGGATTGACATAATAGTGAATAAAATCATAAGTCGAGGGGATAGAATGAATGTTGCTGGAATCACTAGACCACTGGCTCAGATTATGCCAACCAACTCAGTTCATGTTGATGACATTGAGGAGGAGACAGAGAGAAATGCTGATGAGGATATTGAAGGAGATGGTGATGAAACGTCAGAAGGGAATCTTCACACTCTTGTTGATTCTGTTGTGAGAAATGTTGGGTCAGATGATGGAACATCCCCATCTATAAAGATATCTCAAGAACAGGCATCTAGGGGTACTGCTGAAGAAGTAACTGATAAAGTTATCAATGTTGATGACTTACCTTTCAATGATCAAATCATTGTAAAACGTCTCAATCCTGGTGTGGCCGAAAGATTGAAGAATAGAAAAGATAAGGGTGTGGACACTGAAAACACCCCTATCAGAAGAAATAAGAAATCTGTAGTTAGACCCCATAGACCCTGGAGCAAGGTTGCTTTTGTGTCCAAAAAGAGAAAGGATGAGTCTGATACTAAGTTAGACTATAATGTTGCAGAAGATGTCCAGGACATCATGCGTACTAAGAAGCCAGTTTCTAAGAAGAAGGTTGTTGTTGTTCCTAAAGTTCCCTTGGATAATGTCTCTTTCCATGCTCCTGAAATGTGAAGAGATGACCATATGTGTACCAAAGAAGAGTAGCTCTGGAAAGGGAACTGGGGAAGAATGCCTTAGATTGCCAAGAAGTGGTGAAACTGATTAAGGACGCAGGGCTATTGAAGACAATCACTAAACTTGGATCCTGCTATGAGAGACTGGTCAAGTAATTTGTAGTAAACATTTCTAAAGACTGTAATGATGCAACCAGCAGTAGAGTGTATGTCAGTGGAAATGTTGTGACATTCTCTCCCACTGTGATTAACAAATTTTTGGAAAGATCTGAAGAATCTCAAGCTGAGTGTGATGACACTGATGATCAAATATGTCAAGAGATCACCTGCAACACTGTGAATCATTGGCCTAGCAAAGGGAAGCTTTCAGTTGGGAAGCTCAGTGTGAAGTATACAATTCTGCATATAATTGGTACTGTCAACTGGGTGCCCACCAACCATACTTCAACCATATTAGCTAGTCTAGGAAGATTCATTTATAATGTTGGCAAAGGGAGAAAGTTCGATTTTGGGACTTACATATTTGATCAAATCTTGAAGCAATCTTCATCAACTGCAGTCAAAATTCCTATATGTTTTCCTTCCCTTATTTGTGGCATAATTCTGGATCAGTAACCTGGTATTCTAGTATCTACATATCATACAATGAAAAGGGAATCTCCCTTGACATTGCATTATAAGTTGTTTGCTAGAAGTCATGTCCCAAACATAGTTTCAACATCTGCACTAACATCTGTTGCTACAACTTCAAAGGAGGAAACTATTGATCAGTGTAAGGAGACCTGCAGGGAGCTTGATGCCATCATCAAGACCAGTACAACTAGGAAGGATAAACTAGAGCTGAACAATGATGAGGTTGATGAAGATGTTGCTGCAGCTGATGATTCTGGTGATGATGCAGAAGAGGATGATGAGGAAACAGAAGATGAATGCTGAATGTTATCTTCCTTTTATTTTATTTGTTTTGGTTTTGTAAGGGCTTAATGCCTAGGATAATTTACTTTTTGTGCTTGGTGTGTACTTTAAATACTTTATGCTATTTATTTGGTTATTTAGTTAGTGTTTCTGCCTTTGTCATATTATGGCTAAAAAAGGGGAGTAATACTAACTTTACTAACCACTGCTGACTACTGCTAACCATTGAGGGGGAGTAGTGTTGCTTGCAGAAGAAGGAACTGGTTGAGGGGGAGACATCAAGACAACAAGATTTTTTCCACTGCTGTTTTGATGATCTGGTTCTTGCCTCTGGTTAATTCTGTCTGCAGGTTAATTGTAGATAGTTTTAGCCAAAATCTGCCAAAGGGGGAGATTGATGAGTCCAAGCCTTTGAGGTTGGTTTCAATTTTGGTAAAACTAACTTATCAGAAAGATGTTGGACAAGATGTCCTAACATGTTGAAATGACTGAAGATTAAGTTGTTAGACAAAATGTCCTATCATGTTGATTTGACATATTTGTCGGTTACAGTTTGTGATAACTTTTATTTGGTTTTTCTGATATCCAGTTTTTATGGGAATGACTATTTGTCCTAGGTGGTGTCCAATATTGAGGAATCAGAAATTATGATTCTAAATGGAAGATGTTGTTTCTAAGTGTGGAGACACTTTAGCAAACTTAGGATTGAAGAAACTATTCTAGAGAAGAATAAGTTGCAGATTCTGTGGAGCTGAATTGCTGCGATTCTGAAGCCCAAATCCAGTTTTGTTTATTGTTATAAATAAGGTGGATTTAACCTAGAATAGGTAGTGAAGATACATGGTTGTTAGTGAGTACTAGGGTTTGTACTTTTGTGAGCCTCTCCTGAGTTGGACTATATTATTGAGTTGTAATTTTTCAGTCACTGCTATGATTGAAATGGAATTGGGAAGGGTCTCATACCTAGGAGTGTCTTAGGTAGAAATTTAGCACGGGTAGTGATTAGATGACAAGTTGTAAATGGCCGAGTTTAGCTTAGAACTAATACTTTTTAGTGGATTTCATTCCTGGCTTGGTAGCCCCCAGACGTAGGTGTTGTTGTTCACCGAACTGGGTTAACAATTCTTGTGTGTCTTTTGGATTTCTTCTGTTTGTATTCTGCTCCTTATTATCCTTGTGTGAGAAGCAGAGATCAAGTGTCACGACATCCTGTCCGACATCTTAGTGATCTGCTTTACTAGAATTTCACTTTGCATAATACGAGAATGACTTCAACTTGGATATAGAATCAACAAGTATGCCACTTACATCACTTGAATGAAAGAGTGTCTCTGCACCATAATAAAAGAGGGACATCAACTTGGATATAGAATCAACAAGTAGGCCACTTACATCACTTAAATGAGAGAGAAATTTTTAAAAGTTTGATTTATATTGTGGGGATAGAAGATATATCTCTTCTATAGAGATGACTCATGTCTAATCTCTCAGGGAAAAGTTTTAAGTTTGAAGCCAAAGATGGCTAGGGTTTGATTGAAGCTGAATTTTGAGGGGAATACTAATGTTTGAACTAAGTCTAAACAAAGGGTGAGGGGAATACAATAGCTTATATGTATGCATATGACATGAAGTCAACAAATATCCTTTCCCTTGGACTTGCTACAATTAAAGTGTTTATAGCATAAAATTAATCACAGTTTAATGCAAAAAGAAAAATCACATAGCAATATGATTCTATCAAATTTAGGGTTTAGGGTATGATGAACATAAACACTAATGTCAAGAGAAACTTAACAGATAAAGTTTATCAGGTGTACAACATCAAGAATGAAATGAATATACAAGTGTGATTAAGCATGGTATCAAGACATGTGTATAACAGGCAAAACATGAGAGAATGGACATGTTTGACATTATGGGAGTTTATGAAGAAAATAGTTGATCATGTGAGCAAAGATTTAATCAATTGAAACATCACAAACAAGTTTAAACAAGTACATGTTCAAAATGAATAATGGATTAGATGGACATGGTAAGACAAAACCCTAAAGAGAGTTTATGAAGGAAATACTTGAACATGTCAACAATTTAATCAAGGTAAGCACATGAACAAGATATTTAACATGGTTGAATCAAGGGTTAAAGGAACCAAACTCAAGTGGAAGCCATAATCATGTAAGATAGTGCTGACGTTGTTACCTGTCGTTGTTGGTACGTTCGTCTTTGTTGGCCTTGTAAGACAGTGCTGGCGTCTTGTTCTTTCTTTTTTTAAAACTCACTTCCATGTTTCTGGATACTACTGGATGGTTCTGCATCCTTAGTCAAACGTCCCTCTCAGACTGCTTCCTCAAGTCGTACCCCCATGTTCACCATCTTAGTGAAATCATTGGGTGTGCTTGCAACCATGCGGTCATAATAGAATGGACTCAGTGTTTTTAGATATATTTCTTTCTCCTCGAGGGGGGGGGGGGGGGGAGGGCAAATTTGGCCGACAATTTCACGCCATCTCTGAGCATATTCCTTGAAACTTTCCTTTTCTTTTGAGACATAGCCCTGAGTTGATCTCTGTCAAGAGCCATGTCTAGGTTGTATTTGCATTGTCTTACGAAGGCTTCACCAAGATCATTGAAAGTACGAATCTTCATACTATCCATTCCTATCTACCATTTAAGTGTTGCCCTATGTCGCTCCCGGGATTTTCATCCAAGTACAAACGCGAATATGGCACCAAAACAGAGTCGCCAACAATGTGTATATATCCCAAGAGAGGGAAAGGAAACACCGCATAAACCTGAGAGAAAGGAAAAGAGCATGGTCTTACGACCAAGAGAAAGGGTTCGGGAGTCGGTTACACGAGAGGAAGGTATTAGCACCCCCACGCGTCCATCGTACCCGATGGGATTCACGCTTGCTTGTTTCGATCAAAGGGTGTAAGGAAAGGATACTGAAAAAAGAACTGGAAAAGGAATGGAAAGAAAAAGAGAAACAAATGTAGGGAAAATAAAAGAAGTACCCGAATGGGCCCTATCCCACTGCCTACGTATCTCATCGGGAACATGAGAATCAGAGCGACGTAGTTCCCCTAACTAGGGATGAATTGTTTGTGTTTTTTTAAGGAACGGCTAACGTTCTAGCTCAGGTGTTGCAGGCTCGCTGGTCCGAGTGCGTTACCATCTTGCAAGAGAACGAGAAGAAGCACGTTCGTACGTTGAAAGTGAATGAGGCGAGGAAAGAATTCCCGAAGGAAAGACGTTATTATTTGTTTTTTGTCTTTTAAGAAGTGTTTTGTTATTTGTTTGCATATGATAGTGTATCTAAATCTTGACCATTGGAATGTATACATCCTCACATTCCAAGATGGAATGAGTAAGAAAGTACACTAAGGGTGAAGAAGACCCCCAAATTTAGTTCCAATTATTAAGGTTTAAACACACTAGCATACTTGTGTTTATTAAGTGTTTTTGTTGATTATGAAATGAAGAAGTGTTTTTCTTTATTTATACCTTCAACAAGTATTGCATTTAAGTCCCTCATACAAGATCAAATGTTTAACACATTGACCCAAGATGGGCTATATGCTACACATTCTAAGATTATAAGAGAAAACCCCTTATATTCTTTTCTTTATATGAAAGGCCTAAATGCAATAAATGCATACCTTTATTAGATATTTTGAATTTTCTTTGAGATGAGAAGATGAAAGACTCAAGAAGGAGAGAAAGGTAAAAATCTATGTGAACTAAAACTCAATCTAATTGATTAGTTAAGGGAGTGATCCTAATGGTTTGTGAGGTTGCAACACCTAAAATCTAAAGAAGGAATGAGTTAAACAATTCACTTCTAAAGTAGAAGATGAATTGTAACTCAAAGGGGAAAGTAATGAGTTAATCAAAGAAAGCACATAAGTGCTTAACAAAACACAAGATTGAATTGTAAAAGATGAAAGGAAAGAAGCTTGAATGTGGATTCCTTATCCACACTCAATTTCAACTTACCAAAGCCCCTACATGGCTAGTAAACATGGAAATATGCATAAGAAGTAAAAGGACACTTAATACACATTAAAGTTCAAAGGAATAAGATGAAGAATCAAATCTTAACATCACAACCAGAATGTGAATCATATTTACAACAAGAGAATATCATCATACAAGTTCAAATGAATAAGCAACAATCATCATCCATAGCATTCAAACATGTTACCATAAGAAAGGATAGATGAAAGATGAAAAGAAATGAAAAGAACATGCATAAATGAAACATGTAATCCAAAAATCAGAATTGAAACTAAATTGAAAATGGTCTATAAACATCTCAAAAGTATTCATGAATCAACATCAAGACATGTAAGAAGTAATAGAAGAAGAATGGAAGTGGAAGTTCAAAAAGCAAGTGCAAACAATTACATGTTAAAGATGCACAAAGTTCAAGTTGAGATGAACATGTAAGAATGACCTATAATGTGTACCAAGGACATATAATGTCATATAAATGGCTCATAAAGCATGCAAATGCTCATGCAAATATGCACAAAAGAAATCATGCAAACATGCACCAAAGTTAGAATGATGTGACATGGATTATACTTCAAATGTAATGCATCAAACAAAGATAAAATGGACTTATGAAAATTATGCAAGAATGGTATTGAATGGTCTAAATCAAAAGTGAATCATACCTCAAGATAGCATGTCAAAATTCAAAGCAAAATAACTTCAAACAATGCAATTAGGTCAAGTTGAAACATCATGCAAAGTAGTGCAAAGATAAGCATCAAAACATGTCATAAAGTGACTTAAAAAATAAAAAAAAAATCATCTAACATGATTCAATGTATTAATGAATCAATGCAAAAAGAATCATGTCAAAAAATTTATAATGAGCAAGAACAAAATTCCACAAATTCATGTATCACATTTGTAATGCATACAAATGAAAATTCAAAGAAAATTATGAGACAGGGGCAACAATGACCTAAAATCATGAAATAAAAATACAAAAAATTTCCTAAATGTCTTAATAACATTCATGAATTTTTCTAGAATTTTCTGATGTATTTTTGTAATTTTAAAAATTAAAAAGGGAACGTGCATAAAAATGAAAAAAATAAAAAGAAATGGAAATCAAGAGAGGGGTGTATGCATAACAATCCAACAGTTCAATATTGTTTGGGCCTCCAAATGTAGGGTGCAAATAGCAAGGATCCAGTACAATTCTCAGCGCAATCCATACTAGCAATCATGCACACTCAGTCAAACAAAAGTCAAGACAATCCACACCCTTGGATCAAGTCAAGTCAGCATAATAGTCAAAGTAATTGAATCCAACACACGCACGTGGAGACACACACTACATACCATGCACTGTACCACACAATGTTTAAGTGAATTCAGAAATAAAACAGGTGATATGCACGCCTATTTTAATGCGCTGGCACCACTGTAGCCACACGATGATGAAAAATCAACGATTAAGATTAAAACATGATTAAACCCTAGCAATTGAATCCACCAGCTGGAGATGACCTCCGGTCATCTTCTCCGGTCCACAACCACCGTCTGCAACTTCAAGTTTCCCAGAATTTCACAAATATTATACCAAAATGAAGAGGAAGTAATGGAGAGCATGGATCCAGTGATAAAATGCACAAAATGTTCATGAAATGAGAGAATCGAGCAGAGGAAGTTTTGCCATAACTTTTCAACTATGCCTCTAAAGGCCTATCAACTAGCCAGACAAGTTCTTGAGTTTATAAGAAGCTTCAAGAACCTAAAAACGTCTTCAAATCAGGTCTATAATGGTTGAAATTCGTACCTGAAGATTTGTGACCTTGAAGTATTCTTCAGAAAACCAGAGATTCTGCTTCCTCTTTGAGCTACTCTTGGCCAAATAAAGGCTTAGATGAAGTTGTTGATGATGATGCAGTGTAGAGAAATTGGAATCAAACTTCAAAACCAGTTGCAATGTGGAGAAATTGAGAGAGATTCTGAGGTGAAAGTGAGAAAATGAACAAAGTGAAGCTCGAAAATCAGTTGCAATGGTGAGAGATTGAGAAAGAAGAAGAGAGAATTCTGAGTGAGAATGTGAAAAATGAGTGTTGAAATGAAATTTGAGAGTGAGGTTTTGATTTATAGTGAGCTCTAACCATGGTTAACCTGAGTGAGTTAACTGAGTTATGGTGGTTTAGGTGAGTCATCCCTAACTAACTGAGTCAAGCTAGTTAGGGAGAGCAATGATAAGGTGATGATAGTTCATGGTAAGCTATGGTGAAGGTGAAAGTGAAATGAATGGCATGGCTGTTGTAGCAGAAACTTGCTCAGCAAGTTTGCTCTTTCCCTTCTCATGTATGGCACGTGCTATGGCAGTGTATGTGATGGTAATGGTGTGTTCAAATAAGGGAATGAATTGCTTGAGTTATTTGATGCATGTCTGAACCAATTTATGTGTCAAAAGCCATCAATGCATAAGTGAAACATAGGGAGGTTTGTGGATGAAATTCTCACTAATCAATGGGTGGTTTGATGTGTTTTTGGATTCAATGGAAAAAGGAGATGTAAGAGGGCATGTTTGGTGTGAAAAATGAATTGAAATGATGATTGGAAGAGGTTGAAAAATGACTTAGAACACACAAGTTTGGAACTGATACAAGGGCGTGGCACTGAGGTTGGCTGGCAAGGCAAACATGGCATGGAACTTTAGTGTGGTCATACCAACTTGGACCCATCATTTCTACCTCATAGCTTAGCCAAATGAACTTTTGTACAACATGAACATTGAAGAGGGCATTGCAATGAACAATTTTGATGTTGACAAGTTTTTCATATGAGGCCTCTAACCATGAGTAAAATGAGCAAACATTTCGCACACCACCTGTTTGTAGAAATGATGGCGCGTGGGCCTAAAAGTCCTTGGTAATGACCTGATTTTGGACCTACTTTGCTCAAACTTTGATCAATCATATCTCACTCAATTTTTATCCAATGGAGATGTTCTACACATGGATTTGAAGCTTAAAATAAGATCTTTTGTTGTGGCCCAGTGGAATTTTCATTTGGTGCTTCAATTTTGAATGGTCTTGGTTCAAAGTCTGATGCAAAATGGCCCAAAATTACTATTTTTGGAAACCCTACTTCTTCCAAAAATGGCAACTTTTCAAATCTTGATTTTTTCATGATCCCTTTGGAATTTCTTGATCAAATTTTGTACATTGGTCACATATAACATGAATTTCATGGATTTGGCCCCAAAAAGTCAAGAGTTGGCTTTATCCTCTGATTATTTGACTTAGCCATAATTTCCCTGATTTTTTATCTTTCTTCCAATTGAACCACTTCTAAAACCAATTGAGAGGCAATTTTCCACACACATACACTTAAGGACATGTAGAATACCATGACATCAAGTTTTGTCCAAAAAATCAAAGATACCATGTTTTATTGGAAACCCTAGTTTTGGCCCCTTCTGGTTAAGAGGACATTGTACATCTTCCAAATCCAAATTCCTCTGAGTATGTTGTGTACCCTATTAAAGGATGATGAGATAAGCCACTTGAGGGTGACTTTGAACCAATAAGCTATCTCTTTTGAAAGTTTTTCTTCAGTTTTTGGACTTCTTGCATAGTGTAGGATGTAGTGCTTCAATCTCCTATTGAATCTCACTTTCTTGAGGTTTTGGATGATCAATTGAGATAGTATGAGACATGAAATACCTCTTACCTTGCCTTCAGACAACTTGTTTGACCTTTTGTGCCTTGAGTGATTCTTTGATTGTCCATCTTTTCCCTGATCACATGCCTTGATGGTAAGAAGGATGCTATGCTTCATTTTTCTATGGAAAGATGCAATGCAATGCTAATGGGATGGATATGATATGTTATATGATAATGCTATGCTATGATGACAAAAGAGAGAGCAAATTTTAGGGTATTACAGCTGCCCCTATTCAAACGTTGTAGACCTGAATGCCTGAAAGCGATTGCTTTCAGACTTTTAAGGTATATAGTGATTGAATACCAAATATAACCAAAAATTTTCTCTGGATGATGAAGAACAAAAGGGATATAAACCCAACGAAACTGCTGGATTAAATCTTCAATGAAACATTGTCGGAGAGATCTGTCTTTTGAACGATGCCAGACGACTACTGGCTTGCCATACTGTCGATGGACTTTCAATAATGTCTTTTCGAACGACGCCAGATGACTACTGGCTTTCCATACTGTCGATGGACTTTCAACAATGTCTTTTTGAACGACGCCAGATGACTACTGGCTTGCCATACCGTCGATGGACTTCCAACAATGTCTTTTTGAATGACGCCAGACGACTACTGGCTTGCCATACTGTCGATGGACTTTCAACAATGTCTTTTTGAACGACGCCAGACGACTACTGGCTTGCCATACCGCCGATGGACTTTCAACAATGTCTTTTTGAATGACGCCAGACGACTACTGGCTTGCCATACCGTCGATGGACTTTCAATAATGTCTTTTTGAACGACGCCAGACGACTACTGGCTTGCCATACCGTCGATGGACTTTCAACAATGTCTTTTTGAACGACGCCAGACCACTACTGGCTTGCCATACTGTCGATGGACTTTAGCTGCTCTGCCATTCTAACCAATGGACTTTTACCAATTCGTGTCGGACTTCTGCCAATCTGTCGTTGGACTTTTACCAATCTGTCGTTGGATTTCTGCCAATCTGTCGTTGGACTTTAATGATTACCAAACCAGCTTTGGAATCTCAAAATTGCCATCTTCAGATGGACTTTTTGCAGCTTTGCCAAACTAACGTTGGACTTTTACCAATCTGTCGTTGGATTTCTGCTAATTTGTCGTTGGACTTTTACCAATCTGTCGTTGGATTTCTGCCAATCTGTCGTTGGACTTCAGTGCTTACCAAACTGGCTTTGGAAGCTTTGCTAAATGATCACCCCACCTGCTAGAATAACATGAACAAACTGTATATATGCCAAAATAAATTGGACTTTGAGTTGTAAATGAGCAATGCTGAGAATTACACCACCTGCTGGGTAATATCATATGCTGACACTTTGCTGACGAAGAGATTCCCTCGATCTATTTAGACCTTGCTGGGGAAATTACTGCCAAGACGTTGAACTCTATGGGGAGATAAAACAGTTCAGCTGGGAAATATTCTTTGACAAATTTCACATGCTGAACTCTGTGGGGATACCGCTACCAGAGATACAATCTTGCTGGGGATCAGGGCTACTCTGTTGGGGATATGCAAATTCAGGAGAGAATTCTTAGAGATCTGCAGGGGAAACCTAAGGCAATTCCATGGTAATCTGCTGAGGAATACGATTGTCAAGCTTAGGATAAGTACCACAATGCCCCATGTTAAGCGAACTTGCCGTTTAATGACTCCGCTGGGGATGATGAGTTTATAACAAACTCTACTGGAGAGAATCACTTTAAAGCGTCTTGTGCTGGGGAATGCCTTTTTAAGAGGATTTTACAGAAGACCCAATGTCTTCCAACTCTACTGGGGATAATAGATCTAGAACATCATCTGCTGGGGAAATTCAACATGCCCCACGTCTGAGAGTGTCAACAATCTTGCTTTTTGTTCCATGACACAGGACTTGTCTGAAGAATCATAAGAGGATTTTACAGAAGATTAAGCATCCTCAAACTCCTGGTGACTTCACTGGGAATTGACCACCAACTTCAGTGTCTGCGAAGCAACTTTACTGGGGAATTTGCGACCATTATCGACACAGAAAAGCTTGTAGCTGTTGGAAGTTATGAATGAGAGAATCGACTTAATAAGATACAACGATACCCAGTCGAACTCAATTCACTGATATCGAAACGTCGTGACCGACCGTCGACCGAATGGTGGACTCCATTAGTGAACGTTGTGACAAAAGGTGACAAGTGAACTCTTCCCATCGTGTGCGAAGTACCAGAAGATTTGCACTCGTTATGGACATGGAGTGCTCAGTGCATTAATAACCGTTATCAACACAGAAGAATTCAATCTTCGACAACCGTAGTCGTCCCAAAACCTGGCGGGAAACCTTAAATGAGAGAATCGACTTAATAAGATACAACAGTATCAAGTCATAGAAAATATCTGTTGGTGCTGAGAGATAACTTTTGTGCCGCTTGGATCGATCATACTCATTACCTGCAACAAAAAAAATATATGCACGTGCCCCAGGATGTTGCGTGGTCTCTTGAGTCCACCATCCAAGGTTGCCCAACAAGCAAAGTAAATTTAATTGTCTTTTTTGTGCATGTTTTTGCAAGGCCATGATATTTTCAATGTAATGTTTTATTATAAAAAATCAGATGTTTTTGCAAACAAAGCAGTAAAATGAGAACAAAAGTTTGGGACTGAATATTCAATTTTATTGAGAAAATGCCAAAATCGACGAATTTACAATCGGAAGCAAACCCCTGAAAGAGTTGATTGCCATAAAATTGAGAAAAGAAATCTATCCTAATGATAATGCGAAAATTGGATTCCAACTGATTTCTGATTCTGTTATAGCCAGTATGTATTCCAACTCTCTTGATTATCTTCGCCTTCGGAAGCTCGTGATCAGACCAATTCCTCCTTCGGAAACTTTGCTAGTTTGCTGAAGAGTGAAGAACGTACAGATTAATTTAGACTGCAGTTATTCGCTTAAATCCCTCTTTTGCGTGGATCGACTTTTCAGGTTTTCAATCCACCGGGATACCCATTTTTGCCTAAGTTGCCCTTTCGGGTTTTCAACTTACCGGGTGTACAAATCTTTTCAATTGTATCCCTAATTTTTGCCCGAACCTTTATTCTGTTTTTGGTTCGCCGGGATGCCCTTTTTTGCCTGGATTTTTCCCTTTTTTATCCAGCGGGTCTATTTATATGAAGTATTTTTTAACTGCATCTGAATTAACAGGGGATGAAAAGTCTTCACCATCCATGGTTGTCAGCAATAAGGCTCCGCCTGAGAAAACCTTTTTAACCACGAATGGACCTTCATAATTAGGAGTCCATTTGCCCCTGTGATCTGTACTCGGAGGAAGTATTCTCTTGATTACCACATCTCTGACCTTGTAAACTTGAGGTCGAACCTTTTGATCGAATGCCCTCTTCATTCTGCGCTGGTATAACTGGCCATGACATATTGCGGCTAATCGCTTTTCCTCGATAAGGCTCAGCTGATCAAATCTGGCTTGTACCCATTCAGCTTCATCTAGTTTAACGCCCATCAATACTCAGAGAGAGGGAATCTCAACCTCGACTAGTAGAACTGCCTCCATACCGTATATAAGTGAGTATGGTGTTGCCCCAGTGGACGTGCGGACTGATGTTCGATACCCATGCAAAGCCAATGGTAACATCTCATGCCAATCTTTGTACGTGACAACCATCTTCTGCACAATCTTCTTGATATTTTTGTTGGTCGCTTCGACCGCGCCATTCATCTTCGGGCGGTACGGAGAAGAATTATGATGTTCGATTTTGAAGTCCCGGCATAGCTCAGCCATCATCTTGTTATTCAAATTAGAACCGTTATCAGTAATGATTCTTTCGGGGACTCCATATCGACAAATGATATCTCGTTTCAAGAAACGAGCTACTACTTGCTTAGTTACATTGGCATAAGATGATGCTTCAACCCATTTAGTGAAGTAATCAATGGCGACAAGGATGAAACGATGGCCATTTGAAGCAGTTGGCTCAATTTTCCCGATCATATCAATGCCCCACATTGCAAAGGGCCACGGAGAGGACATGATACTCAACGGATTTGGAGGACAATGTACTTTGTCTGCATAGACCTGGCATTTGTGACACTTGCGGGCATACTTGCAGCAATCTGACTCCATTGTCAACCAATAATACCCCAATCACAATAATTTCTTAACCATCGCATGCCCTCCAACATGGGTACCGAAAGAGCCTTCGTGCACTTCAATCATCAACAGGTCTGCTTCGTGTCTATCCACGCATCTGAGCAGAACCGTGTCAAACTTTCTTTTATACAGCACGCCATATTTGTTCAAGAAGAAACTACCGGCTAGCCTTCTTAATGTCTTCTTGTCTTTGGAAGATGCCCCAGGCGGGTATTCTTGATTTTCCAAGAAGCATTTAATGTCATGGTACCAAGGCTTGTCATCAGACACTGCATCAACATCAAACATAAAAGCAGGTCTATCAAGACGAGATACATCAATACTGGGTACAAAGTCCCAACCGTGCAATTTGATCATCGAAGATATAGTGGCCAAAACATCTGCAAACTTATTTTCATCTCTGGGAACTTGGTACAACTTGACAGTTATAAAGAATGTCAGCAATCTCCTCGTATAATCTCTATACGGAATCAAATTCTGTTGATGTGTGTGCCAAGTTCCCTTTACTTAATTGATTACCAGTGCTAAATCACCAAAGATATCGAGGGTCTTGATTCGTAAATCAATAGCCTCCTCAATCCCTAGTATGCAAGCTTCGTATTCTGCTTCATTGTTGGTACACCCGAAAGTTACTCGGACAGTGAAGGGCATGTGAACACCTTCTGGCGTAATGAGAATTGCACCAATTCCGCACCCATTCATATTAACTGCCCCATCAAACATCAAACTCCATTTGGATTCAGGGTCAGGCTCCTCCTCCAGAAGCGGTTCCTCGCAGTCTTTCGCTTTGAGAAACATGATGTCCTTATTAGGGAAATCAAATTTCATGGGCTGGTAATCATCAAGAGGCTGTTGCGCAAGATAATCTGACAGTATACTTCCTTTGATTGGTTTTTGCGAAGTATATTGAATATTGTACTCTGTCAGTACCATCTGCCACCTTGCAACTCTGCCTGAAAGTGCTGGTTTCTCAAAAATATACTTGACCGGATCCATTTTTGAGATCAACAGGGTTGTATGTGTGAGCATATATTGTCTCAATTGGTTGGCGGCCCATGCGAGTACACAACATGTCTTCTCAAGCATTGAATAATGTGATTCACAATCTGTAAACTTCTTGCTCAGGTAGTAGATAACATGTTCTTTCCTACCTGTCTCGTCGTGTTGATCGAGAACACAACCCATGGATCCTTCGAGCACTGTCAAGTACATAATCAGTGGTCTCCCTTGCACTGGAGGTATCAGAATCGGAGGTTCCTACAAATATCTTTTTATTTTATGGAATGCATTTTGACAATCATCATTCCACCTGACCGTTTGATCTTTTCTTAGCATTTTGAATATCGGTTCGCATGTGGCAGTTAGGTGAGATATGAACCTTGAAATGTAGTTCAATCTCCCTAGAAAGCCGCGAACTTCTTTCTCAGTTCTTGGTACAGGCATATCTTGTATAGCTTTCACTTTAGCAGGATCAACCTCTATTCCTTTTTCACTGACAATGAAACCAAGCAATTTTCCGGACCACACGCCGAAAGTACACTTGTTAGGATTTAGTCTCAACCTGAATTTCCTCAACCTCTCAAACAATTTCTTCAAGTTGATTAGATGTTCTTCTTCTGTCTTTGATTTAGCAATCATGTCATCCACATAGCACTCGATCTCTTTATGAATTAGATCGTGGAATAACGTCACCATTGCTCTTTGATAAGTTGCCCCTGCGTTTTTCAACCCAAAAGGCATTACTTTGTAACAGAAGGTACCCCACGAGGTAATGAATGTCGTCTTCTCCATGTCTTCAGGCGCCATCTTTATCTGATTATACCCGGAGAATCCATCCATAAATGAGAACACTGAAAACTGAGCAGTATTGTCAACCAGAACATCAATATGAGGGAGTGGAAAGTCATCTTTAGGGCTCGCCCTGTTGAGATCTCTGTAATCCACACACATTCTGACCTTGCCATCTTTCTTTGACATCGGTACTATATTGGCCACCCAGGGAGGATAGTTGGTTACTGCCAGAAAACCTGTATCCAACTGTTTCTGTACCTCTTCCTTGATCTTCAAAGCCATTTCTGGTTTCGTTCTGCGTAGCTTCTGCTTGACCGGTGGACAGTCCTCTTTCAATGGTAGTCTATGCACAACTATGTCTGTATCTAAACCTGGCATATCTTGATATGACCAAGCAAAGATGTCAACGTATTCCCGTAGCATGACTATCAACTCTTGCTTTATATCAGCCCGCAGACTTGCACCGATCTTGATCTCTTTCTTGCTTTCCTCTGAACCAATATTAATAACCTCAAGATCTTCCTGATGAGGCTGAATGGTATTTTCTTCCTGTTTCAACAATCTAGCCAACTCTTCCAGGAGTTCATAGTCCTCATCACTTTCCTCATCAGCTTGATAGATCGGATTGTCAAAATCATACGTGGGCATAACATAATCATTTTCAGAGGAATCCATAAAATCAAGTCTGCATGATTGGATTGATGCTTTATTTTAGATTATTTTTGCTTAAAAACAAAAGAAAAGAAAGTGCATTATCATTTTTAATTTTCTTTGTACAAAAATAAAAATAAAGAAGGAATAAAGGAACACAAATTTGTAAACAAAAACGTCCTTTTTATTGATATTTGAACATTATATGAGAAAATATGGTGGCCCTACAAATGGATCCTCACACCTTGGGCAGAGTGTGGGATTTCATGCGTTATGAAAGACAAGAATTATTACTCTGAATGGTGTACAACATGAATAATTTCTTCACTAGACCAGTTTTGCAATGCCTCGCCTAGAGCCAGTGAATACACCCATCTGTCCAGATAATTTGAGCTTTCAGCGTCATCTTCTATTGCTGAGCAGGACTAATTAGGGTTGATAATTCCTCCACTGTTGAAATTGATTGGCCCACGGAACCGGGGAACTGGCGTCTGTCCTGGTTGGTATCCAATGCCGAACTTATCCTCTTTCACAAACACGTCGATAGCTTTACCCCAACCTTGGGCATTTCCGCTTTCAACCACTTCTCTGGCCTGCTTGTAGGACGCAATTGATGCACTTGGCCCAACTGGCACATTTGACACCACTGATGTTGAAGCAGATTCTGGGGATTTGTTAATGTTCAGGGCTTCAAAAGACTGGCACAGAGTTTCATGAATCTCTCCATCCATTTCCACATATTTGAAAGTGGATAGGTGACTCACAAATATATCTTCCTCACCGCAAATGGTGACCACTTGACCCTCGAATACATATTTGAGCTTCTGATTTAGTGTGGAGGTAACTGCGCCTGCTGCGTGAATCCACGGTCGGCCCAACAAACAGCTGTAAGTAGGCTGAATGTCCATAACCTGAAAGATTATCTTGAATATCTGTGGACCAACCTGTATTGGTAATTCTACCTCTCCAAACACCGATCTTTGGGATCCATCAAAAGCTCTCACAATCAGATCGTTGGGTCTAAGAATCAATCCATCTACTTCAATTTTCATCAGGGCCTTTTTGGGTAACACATTCAAGCAAGAACCTGTGTCGACCAGCACATGCGACAAGATAGCTCCTTTGCATTCAAGTGTGATGTGCAACGCTTTGTTGTGATTACGTGCATCTGGAGTCAAATCCCTATTCGTAAACCCCAACCTGTGGCTCACATTAACATTAGAAATTACTCCCTCCAACTGGTTCATAGTAATCTCATGGGGAACGTAAGCCATATTTAAAACCTTCAACAAAGCAGCTCGGTGTGCATCTGAACTCATTAACAGGGATAATATTGAGATTTTAGAGGGTGTTTGATTGAGCTGATCAATGATCTTGTAATCGCTCTTTTTGATAATCCTCATAAATTCCTCAACATCATTATCAAAATTGACTTTAGGGTCCTCTTCCTGAACAGGCACCTTGTCATCAACAACCTGTTTTCCTTTTGGTTTTGCAGCGGCTTCAGCTTCTTTATCACTCCTTAGAGTCTGGGGAGCAAACAATCGACCACTTCTGGTGAAACCACTTGGCCCACTGACATTCTCAACACTGATACTAACAACAGCCTCTGCTTTCTGTTGACTTCCTCCTTGATGAGTATTAGTTCCATATTGCAATGGAACTGCCCTATTAGACACATAAGAAGCAGATTCAGGAACCATAATCGTAACTGGTCTCGGCCTCTCGGGCACGATGATAGCAACAGGATCTTCAACAGGCACCTGTATTTCAACTGGATTATAATAGATGGTAACGGCTGAAACATCTTTTTCCTTCTCTACCTTATCAAACCGAAGTCTTCCCTCGTCCATAAGATCCTGCAGTCCAACTTTCAACTTACTGCAGCCATTAATCTGTCTTGAACAATCCTCACAATCAGAACCACATCCAGGAAATACCTTTCCTTTTAACAAACGCTCTTTTATAATCAACAGCGGAGTCTTTACCAAATTAACATCGGTAATCAGATTCAATCTCTCACCATCAGAAATAGCATTCATGCTTGCACCTCCATGATGAGGCATTGGATTATCACGAACATTCGGCGGCTTAGAGAAATTAATAGCTTTTGCGTCAATCAGGTCCTGAACCTTATGGTGAAAAGCCCAGCACTTTTCTATCGAGTGACCTTGCGCACCAGAATGAAATTCACATCGAGCATTAGCATCATAACCTTGAGGCAATTTTCCAGTATCTAGCAGCCTCATAGTCTAAAGTTCAACCAGCTTCTCTTTGAGCAATTGTGGTAACAAAGCAGCATATGTCATAGGCAAGGGATCAAACTTACGGTCCCTTGGTCTATTAGTCTGGAATCAGGGTCTAGCTTGTTGATCTGGAGCTTGCTGTCCTGCTGGAACCAGAATGGTTACAGCATCCACCTGATGATAGGACTGAGTCCTACCTCTGCCCCCTCTTCTATGCACAGCACTGGACTCCCCTTCTCTTTTCCTTGATCCATTAGCAAAGGGTTTCCTCAAACTCGAAGCACCAGTCCCACTGATGTCTTGAATCTTACCCAACTTTAGCAGACTCTCTATTCGTTCCCCAGCAACAATAATGTCGGCAAACCCTGTTGAGGGACACGCAGCCAATCTATCCAAATACGGCCCTTGGAGTGTACTCATGAACATATCAGCCATCTCACGATCACCCAAAGGTGGTTGAACTCGAGCAGCCAATTCTCTCCATCTCTGTGCGTACTGCTTAAAGCCCTCGTTGTGATCCTGAGTCATACTCTGCAATTGAGTACGATTGGGTACCATGTCCAAATTATATTGATACTGCTTCAGAAACGCAGCGTACAAATCTTTCCAGCTCTTTATATGAACCCTGTCCAGCTTAACGTACCATTCCAAGGAGGCGCCTGACAGGCTGTCCTGGAAGAAATACATCCAGAGCTTTTGATCTTCAGTATAAGCGGCAATCTTGTGATTATAAGCTTGCAAATGTGTTTTGGGACAGGTACTGCCATTGTACTTATCTAATGTAGGGAGCTTGAACTTGGGAGGGATTCTCACACCTTGCACGAGACCCATGTCCTCTACGTCAATTCCCAGAGGATTTTGGCTCTCAATAGCCTTGAGTCTTTCATCTAACCCTTCGTACTTCCGGTCTTCATTGTAGAAACCCATGTCGTTGTTGAAAGTGGTAAACTGGTCATCCTGACCATCCTCATTATTATCAAATCCCAGATGTACCCCACCAGCAGAGATGGTGCCAATAGGAGGAGTGCACACATTGCGATTTGGGATTTAAGTCTCCAACCTCTGAATAGTGGCTCTCATGGCATCTTGACCAACCCTCATGGTCTCCTGACCGGTCCTCAGCTCCTGCTGACCTTGAGCAATCCCCTGCATAAGGTTCATGAACTGCTCCATCCTCCCTCTCAAATCAGCTAACTCAGTCTGAACTTGTTCCATGACTTTGGCTTGATTACGTCGGGTAGAATATCGGTGAACTGGGGTATCAGCTATCGTGCCTGTAAACCAAATAAAGATTAGCAGGCGCCTACAAAAAAGAAAACCTGCAATGCAAAAATGATATGCTATGCAAATGCAAAGTTATGTTTGTAATTTCAAGATACTTTTTCATATCCTGATTCCATTCGTAACCATAAATTCCTGAAGACCAGAAATCATGATTATTGAGTTTTGCCTTGAAAAGACATTCATATACGCCAATCACAAATATCTGATGACCAAAAATAGTGATTTTGTAGTGTGCCAGTGTGCAGATGTCACATCACATATATCTGAAGACCATAAATTTTGAACAGAAACAGCTCATTTCATACAAATTCCCAAAAGTTTCAAGCACATTTATCATAGTTTCAGCAACAGAAAAAGAAACAAGCAGTCAAATGGATCCATCAACAATTCTGATGGTAACCATTGCAAATTACAAAGAAATGAAAAAAATCATTAGTCTGATAGCTCTACATCCTTCAGCTTCTGGCTGAAATACTTAATCTCCTCGAACAGGATGCGGGTACGCTGATGATGTGGCTTCTCAATCAGCTCTTTGATTACGACATCCCTCTTTTCTAATGCATCAGATAATGAGCCCATGTGCATCAGCAAGGCTTCATCTTCACCGGCTCCTTTACGCCTCTTAATTCCAGCTTGAATTTTAACCAGCTTCAGATCCGCCATGACATCTTCAAGCTCTTTGTTGACAATTTTCAGCTTATCTTCAGCATTCCTTACCTGTACTTGACTTTTGCCGAGGTCCTCTCGATACCTTCTTCTTTCTACATGTGCTTTCTTCAGCTCTTCATCTTTATCTTTTAACTGGGTCAGTAATTCAGAGTTTTCAATTCTAACTTCATCCCAAGCTTGACGAAGTTTAGCTAATGAATCCTTGCTTCGGGCTAAAGCCTGCTTTGTAGTCTTGTGAGCCTGACTAGTATCATCTGCTCCCAAAGTAAGTTTTCGGAAGTACCGAGCTCTATCATCAAAATCTTCTTCTTTGTCTGCCAAGATTTTCTTCCCTTTCAGTGCTCTCTTCTCCAACTCTTTGTTGTCAGCCAAAGCTTTCTGAAGGCATCTGCTCATTCCCAAGTTCTCTATCTGCAACTCTCTAACCATTTTCTTCCATTTCTCGCACTCTTCAGCCGGTACCATAGAGTGTTGATTTGGACATAAGAGAATCTCTCTTGAAAAGGGCAGCAACAGCTCTTTGACCTTCATCTCAATCCAAGCATCGTAGTCAGGGTATGATCTACAGTCTCCTTTGCCAAAAATTAACTTTCCCTCTCTTTTCCTAAATTTCCAGGCATTTATTACTTCTGGCACTCTTTCATTATTGGTTCCCACGAAAAACAGAGAAGCACTAATCTCTTTATCAGCAGAAGGATTCCTCGAAGCATAACCAAATTGCCTAACAGCCAACACCGGGTTGTAATTAATCCCACCCCTTCTTCCAAGTAGAGGCACATTCGGAAAACTTCCACATTTAACAGTAAGCTCTATTGTCAGTAATTTGGGATCAAACTAAATGATGTTGTTGGCAGTCAAACCTATCAATCTCTTGGACCATTTCATTGTCTCAATAGTTTCTACGAAAGCACCAGTTCGAGGTAAATGTTTGAAGAGCCAATGACATAACAATTGGGTACAACAACTAATCAGACTTCCTCTTCCCTTCTCATTTTTGTAGTGTACTGAGTAATAAAAATCCCATAGCAGGGTAGGAATCGGATTCTTCGAAACGAACGCTTTCATTGCCTGCATATCAACAAAGTCAGGTTGACCAGGGAAAAGCACCAAACCATAGATACAAAGAGCTAACACATCATTGTAAGTGGTCCAATTTCTAGCCTTGGCAGCTTCCTGAGCTTGTTGGAAAAGAAACTCCAAATGAAATCCTTCGTCTTCTTTAAGTTTACTCAGGCCACTTTTCACAACAAACAGGTCCAGATGTAGAACAGCAGCAATTACTTCAGGGGTAAAAGCATCTTCAGAAAAATACGGTATAGAAGACGTGATTAGAATTCCCAAAATAAATGAGAATTCCTCCAAAGTAGGCATCAAAATGTAGTCAAGGAACATGAAACATCTCATTGATGGTTCATAGAACTGTAAGAAAGTGTGCAACCCATCCTTCTCATACTTTGTGAATGCACATACCAATTTAATCAGCTCTCCGTATTCCTTCTGAAAAGTGCTGAGAACACCAGAACCAGCCATGCCTATCATCTTGTTCAATAAATCCAGCTTAGGATCAGGGAATTTGTATGACACATTATTCTTCCTTTTAACCTCAACCTCTTGGGAACTCATGACTGGAATCAGACAATATGGTAGGTACCTGAAAATGACAAACATAACCTATTATGATATGAACATGCAAATGCAAAAGGCATGTGATCAAGTGTCCAGATGTCTGTGTCTGTGTTGAACTGTGTGCACTGTGTCTCTGTACTGAATCTGGCAATATATCTGAGATGAATACTCAAACCACTGTCATAGGATACACTGGCTATAACAATCATAGAATCACAAGTAAGGTATGTAAGAGGCTGGGTTACCTGCAAACCTGTAAACATCCCACCCATACTCACGTGTGGTTCCTAGAAAACAAAGCTTGTCAGCTTCGGAGGTTTGAGAAGCGATAACACATTCAGCCCATAGGATACAATGCTATGCCAATCAAAGAGGTCGTCCACTGACTCACCTTAGAAAATAAAGGTCATCCTATGCAAGTTTCAAAGTGGTCCCTCGGGTGCGAGTGGGTTTGCCACAGAATGTGGTCTGCCACCATCACCACTAAAGAGAGATGTTTCCACTAAGGTCCTCATGATCGGTCACTAGAGTCGACAACTCTCTAGATCGACATCCTGGAATATGCAAGATGCGTACGCCATGATGGGTCCCAAGATAGCCTCGTCTAGCTATGAATTTCGTGATTACCCAACGTACACAGATGGCACGTAGGTCCCACTACTCTCCACTCTAAATCTATGTGTATACTCGAGCCTGTGTACTGAGCTCATCTCTCAGAAATCCCATCCCGCCAAACAGACAGAACAGTGCAACACAATATAATATATGAAATGTAAATGCTAACATACTGTAAATATGGTACAAGTAATAAAATACAGTAAACATCAAATACAAGATAACAGTAAACACCCAATGAAAGAAAAGCAAACAAGCGCTAGGATTGACTCGCTTAGGATGGACCAGCAATAGGTCAACCTGTCCCCAGCAGAGTCGCCAGCTGTCGCTCCCGGGATTTTCATCCAAGTACAAACGCGAAAGTGGCACCGAAACAGAGTCGCCAGCAATGTGTATTTATCCCAAGAGAGGGAAAGGAAACACCGCATAAACCTGAGATAAAGGAAAAGAGCATGGTCTTACGACCAAGAGAAAGGGTTCGGGAGTCGGTTACACGAGAGGAAGGTATTAGCACCCCCACGCGTCCATCGTACCCGATGGGATCCACGCTTGCTTGTTTCGATCAAAGGGTGTAAGGAAAGGATACTGGAAAAGCAATGGAAAGAGAAAGAGAAACAAATGTAGGGAAAATAAAAGAAGTGCTCGAATGGGCCCTACCCCACTGCCTACGTATCTCATCGGGAACATGAGAATCAGAGCGACGTAGTTCCCCTAACTAGGGATGAATTGTTTGTGTTTTTTTAAGGAACGGCTAACGTTCTAGCTCAGGTGTTGCAGGCTCGCTGGTCCGAGTGCGTTACCATCTTGCAAGAGAACGAGAAGAAGCACGTTCATACGTTGAGAGTGAATGAGGTGAGGAAAGAATTCCCGAAGGAAAGACGTTATTGTTTGTTTTTTGCCTTTAAAGAAGTGTTTTGTTATTTGTTTGCATATTATAGTGTATCTAAATCTTGATCATTGGAATGTATACATCCTCACATTCCAAGATGGAATGAGTAAGAAAGTACACTAAGGGTGAAGAAGACCCCCACATTTAGTTCCAATTATTAAGGTTTAAACACACTAGCATACTTGTGTTTATTAAGTGTTTTTGTTGATTATGAAATGAAGAAGTGTTTTTCTTTATTTATACCTTCAACAAGTATTGCATTTAAGTTCCTCATACAAGATCAAATGTTTAACACATTGACCCAAGATGGGCTATATGCTACATATTATAAGATTATAAGAGAAAACCCCTTATATTCTTTTCTTTATATGAAAGGCCTAAATGCAATAAATGCCTACCTTTATTAGATATTTTAAATTTTCTTTGAGATGAGAAGATGAAAGACTCAAGAAGGAGAGAAAGGTAAAAATCTATGTGAACTAAAACTCAATCTAATTTATTAGTTAAGGGAGTGATCCTAATGGTTTGTGAGGTTGCAACACCTAAAATCTAAAGAAGGAATGAGTTAAACAATTCACTTCTAAAGTAGAAGATGAATTGTAACTCAAAGGGGAAAGTAATGAGTTAATCAAAGAAAGCACATAAGTGCTTAACAAAACACAAGATTGAATTATAAAAGATGAAAGGAAAGAAGCTTGAATGTGGATTCCTTATCCATACTCAATTTCAACTTACCAAAGCCCCTACATGGTTAGTAAACATGGAAATATGCATAAGAAGTAAAAAGACACTTAATACACATTAAAGTTCAAAGGAATAAGATGAAGAATCAAATCTTAACATCACAACCAGAATGTGAATCATATTTACAACAAGAGAATATCATCATACAAGTTCAAATGAATAAGCAACAATCATCATCCATAGCATTCAAACATGTTACCATAAGAAAGGATAGATGAAAGATGAAAAGAAATGAAAAGAACATGCATAAATGAAACATGTAATCCAACAATCAGAATTGAAACTAAATTGAAAATGGTCTATAAACATCTCAAAAGTATTCATGAATCAACATCAAGACATGTAAGAAGTAATAGAAGAAGAATGGAAGTGGAAGTTCAAAAAGCAAGTGCAAACAACTACATGTTAAAGATGCACAAAGTTCAAGTTGAGATGAACATGTAAGAATGACCTATAATGTGTACCAAGGACCTATAATGTCATATAAATGGCTCATAAAGCATGTAAATTCTCATGCAAATATGCACAAAAGAAATCATGCAAACATGCACTAAAGTTAGAATGATGTGACATGGATTATACTTCAAATGTAATGCATCAAACAAAGATCAAATGGACTTATGAAAATTATGCAAGAATGGTATTGAATGGTCTAAATCAGAAGTGAATCATACCTCAAGATAGCATGTTAAAATTCAAAGCAAAATGACTTCAAACAATGCAATTAGGTCAAGTTGAAACATCATGCAAAGTAGTGCAAAGATAAGCATCAAAACATGTCATAAAGTGACTTAAAAAATCAAACAAAAATCATATAACATGCTTCAATGTATTAATGAATCAATTCAAAAAGAATCATGTCAAAACAATTTATAATGAGCAAGAACAAAATTCCACAAATTCATGTATCACATTTGTAATGCATACAAATGAAAATTCAAAGAAAATTATGAGACAGGGGCAAAACTGTCATAAAATCATGAAATAAAAATACAAAAAATTTCCTAAATGTCTTAATAACATTCATGAATTTTTCTAGAATTTTATGATGTATTTTTGTAATTTTAAAAATTAAAAAGGAAACATGCATAAAAATGAAAAAAAATAAAAAGAAATGGAAATCAAGAGAGGGGTGTATGCATAGCAATCCAACAGTTCAATATTGTTTGGGCCTCCAAATGTAGGGTGCAAATAGCAAGGATCTAGTCCAATTCTCACCGCAATCCATACTAGCAATCATGCACACTCAGTCAAACAAAAGTCAAGACAATCCACACCCTTGAATCAAGTTAAGTTAGCATAATAGTCAAAGTAATTGAATCCAACACACGCACGTGGAGACACACACTACATACCATGCACTGTACCACACAATGTTTAAGTGAATTCAGAAATAAAACACGTGATATGCACGCCTATTTTAATGCGCTGGCACCACTGTAGCCACACGATGATGAAAAATCAACGGTTAAGATTAAAACATGATTAAACTCTAGCAATTGAATCCACCAGTCGGAGATGACCTCCGGTCATCTTCTCCGGTCCACAACCACCGTCTGCAACTTTAAGTTTCCCAGAATTTCACAAATATTATACCAAAATGAAGAGGAAGTAATGGAGAGCACGGATCCAGTGATAAAATGCACAAAATGTTCATGAAATGAGAGAATCGAGTAGAGGAAGTTTTGCCCTAACTTTTCAACTATGCCTCTAAAGGCCTATCAACTAGCCAGACAACTTCTTGAGCTTATAAGAAGCTTCAAGAACCTGAAAACGTCTTTAAATCAGGTCTATAATGGTGGAAATTCGTACCTGAAGATTTGTGACCTTGAAGTATTCTTCAGAAAACCAGAGATTCTGCTTCCTCTTTGAGTTACTCTTGGCCAAATAAAGGCTTAGATGAAGTTGTTGATGATGATGCAGTGTAGAGAAATTGGAATCAAACTTCAAAACTAGTTGCAATGTGGAGAAATTGAGAGAGAAAGAAGAGAGATTCTGAGGTGAAAGTGAGAAAATGAACAAAGTGAAGCTCGAAAATCAGTTGCAATGGTGAGAGATTGAGAGAGAAGAAGAGATAATTCTGAGTGAGAATGTGAAAAATGAGTGTTGAAATGAAATTTGAGAGTGAGGTTTTGATTTATAGTGAGCTCTAGCCATGGTTAACCTGAGTGAGTTAACTGAGTTATGGTGGTTTAGGTGAGTCATCCCTAACTAACTGAGTCAAGTTAGTTAGGGAGAGCAATGATAAGGTGATGATAGTTCATGGTAAGCTATGGTGAAGGTGAAAGTGAAATGAATGGCATGGCTGTTGTAGCAGAAACTTGCTCAGCAAGTTTGCTCTTTCCCTTCTCATGTATGGCACGTGCTATGGCAGTGTATGTGATGGTAATGGTGTGTTTAAATAAGGGAATGAATTGCTTGAGTTATTTGATGGATGTCTGAACTAATTTATGTGTCAAAAGCCATCAATGCATCAGTGAAACATAGGGATGTTTGTGGATGAAATTCTCACTAATCAATGGGTGGTTTGATGTGTTTTTGGATTCAATGGAAAAAGGAGATGTAAGAGGGCATGTTTGGTGTGAAAAATGAATTGAAATGATGCTTGGAAGAGGTTGAAAAATGACTTAGAACACACAAGTTTGGAACTGATACAAGGGCGTGGCACTGAGGTTGGCTGGCAAGGCAAACATGGCATGGAACTTTAGTGTGGTCATACCAACTTGGACGCATCATTTCTACCTCATAGCTTGGCCAAATGAACTTTTGTCCAACATGAACATTGAAGATGGCATTGCAAGGAACAATTTTGATGTTGACAAGTTTTTCATATGAGGCCTATAACCATGAGTAAAATGATCAAACATTTGGAACACCACCTGTTTGTAGAAATGATGGCGCGTGGGCCTAAGAATCCTTGGTCATGACTTGATTTTGGACCTACTTTGCTCAAACTTTGATCAATCATATCTCACTCAATTTTTATCCAATGGAGATGTTCTACACATGGATTTGAAGCTTAAAACAAGATATTTTGTTGTGGCCGAGTGGAATTTTCATTTGGTGCTTCAATTTTGAATGACCTTGGTTCAAAGTCTGATGCAAAATGGCCCAAAATTACTATTTTTGGAAACCCTACTTCTTCCAAAAATTGCAACTTTTCAAATCTTGATTTTTTCATGATCCCTTTGGAATTTCTTGATCAAATTTTGTACATTGGTCACATATAACATGAATTTCATGGATTTGGCCCCAAAAAGTCAAGAGTTGGCTTTTTCCTCTGATTATTTGACTTAGCCCCAATTTCCCTGATTTTTTATCTTTCTTCCAATTGAACCACTTCTAAAACCAATTGAGAGGCAATTTTCCACACACATACGCTTAAGGACATGTAGAATACCATGACATCAAGTTTTGTCCAAAAAATCAAAGATACCCTGATTTTATTGGAAACCCTAGTTTTGGCCCCTTCTGGTTAGGAGGACATTGCACATCTTCCAAATCCAAATTCCTCTGAGTATGTTGTGTACCCTATTAAAGGATGATGAGATAAGCCACTTGAGGGTGACTTTGAACCAATAAGCTATCTCTTTTGAAGGTTTTTCTTTAGTTTTTGGACTTCTTGCATAGTGTAGGATGTAGTGCTTCAACCTCCTATTGAATCTCACTTTCTTGAGGTTTTGGATGATCAATTGAGATAGTATGAGACATGAAAGACCTTTTAGCTTTCCTTGAGACAACTTGTTTGACCTTTTGTGCCTTGAGTGATTCTTTGATTGTCCATCATTTCCCTGATCACATGCCTTGATGGTAAGAAGGATGCTATGCTTCATTTTTCTATTCAAAGATGCAATGAAATGCTAATGGGATGGATATGATATGTTATATGATAATGCTATGCTATGATGACAAAAGAGAGAGCAAATTTTGGGGTATTACACCCTAGTCAGGCTATTTTGAAAGTAATGAATTAGCAGCTGATGATTGTCCGTCTGAGTAGACATCTTATAGGCATACGTAACCAAATGACTCGGATGCCAAGAGTTACCCTTGTATATTTCAAAGTTATGCACCTTGAATTTGTGCGGGATTTTAACTTTTGGAACCAAGCAGAGGTCTGTGGCATTTTTCCCAAACAAATATTGTCCGCGAAGAGCCATAAGTTCTTTCTGTATTTCCAAAAACTGATCTTAGAAATCGTCCATCCTTTCATCTACCGCCATACCTTCACTGGGAGCGGCATAGAAGATCTTATCTTCATTGTATCGAATAGTGTGTACTATAAGAGGTGGCATATACATGATTGTAGTGACTTTCGGAGCTTCAGGAACCGAAGGTCTGTAACCCTCTGGCATAAAGTTGAGAGGCATGCCCCAAGGAAAGGCGGAAGACATGGAATACTGCAGAGCACTAACGGGCACACAAGAGATAGGTGCAGAGATGATCTTTGAGATCACGGTCCTTTGTATAGCTTCTTGAAAACTAGGTGACGGCTAATTCTGAGCAACCTCCATTGCTTCCATCATGGTGTTGAGTCTTTCCCTACTTTCTTTCAAGGTAATAACTTCTTCTCTAAGCTCCCTGTTTTCTTGCTCAAGTTGGTCCATCCTTTTTTGAAGACTTGCCCAAGTATCGTATTGATGAAACAGTTTGACTTTTTGGAGTAAAAGATACATGTGAGTTTTTTGAAAATGCAAAATGTTTGAATGACGCATGATGTGTAAAAAATGCAAAACACTCTGTTATCAAGGAATTTTAGCAATTATGTTGCAAACATCATAAGATGGATAACATTTTGAATAACTAAAAAATCTTATTTCATTAATGAATTGGAAAGATTACAAATTTGGAAGTATAACTTCAAAGGATCTTAAAATACAAGATAAAAGCTAAGTCCTATAAGTCCTAAGGAATTCTCTTTGATGAAGGTCCAACTTCTTGCTGATACTTTCTCTTCTGTCTTTTCAATTAAGCATTTTCAATCATAAGTTGGTCGACGACCCTCTTCCAAGCACCAGAAGTAGGAGGGATACAACTAGGGAAAAATAAATTCTCTTGCTCTTCTTGTCTTTCCATAGCATGTTGTTCCAGTATCTCAATCAAGTCATCCTTTTCTTTTAGTTGTTCCTTCAACTCTCTCTTCTTGACTCTTGAAGCATGATACTTGCCTTCCCAAGTGTCCCTTTCCAACTTCATCCTAGTCAAGAGTTCTTAATACTCCTCTCTATTCTCAATAGGGATGGTAGATAATGATTCTATAGCAAAAGGTAATGAAGGTTTCTCAAGAGAATAAGGCATCTTGAGTTCACAAGCTCTGGTGCGTACCCACTGAGTGTAGGGCTCAAAATCAACACACTTCTTCCTTTCCAATTGATCTTTGATTTTCCTATGAATGGCGTTCCAAGCATTTATAACTCTCCTTTTCAAATCTGGATCTTGTAACACCGTAAACCCCCGCGACAATTAATAATAAAATATCAGAGTAAAATAAAGCATACAATCATTTAAGATGCTACTTTCGACCATACACCGCTCATGCATACGACATGTAACACATAATTATCACCGACAAAATCATGCTTGAGTACTCTTCTCATATAGCAGCGAAAATTCAATTAAAACATCATAGATTTGATGCCACATAGTCATCACCAATTAAATAAAAACAATAACGGACAATGAAACAAATAACAGTAAGCGTTCTAAATCCCCAGTGTTACACATCAGAGCAGACGCCGACTCAACAAAATAAAATAGAAGACTTCATCTTCACTAACTTCAACTCCGCACTAATCTTGATTATCTGCACGTTACCCACGTAGAGGTAACATTCAAATAGAAGGAGTGAGATTCTCAAATCAACAAAAGAAATGCATAAGATAAGTATAAAAGCACATAACCCATATACAGCTCACCCTATCCTCACAACATCACGATATTACAATTCCCACACTCAACAGATAATCACACAATTCACAAATACAACACAACATAATGCAATGTAATGAGACCCACAACTTGACTCAATGCATGTGGTACCAACTCGATCCCTTTTTCATGATCATAATTCTTGTCGGAATTTGCATACAAGTCGCTCACACCCCACATGGGCACACGACATCCGTGATCGCTCACACCCCACATGGGCACACGATCACCTCAACAACAACAACAACAAAAACATGATTCTATTTCAAAGAATCCGGATAAGACGCTCACACCCCACATGGACACACGACTTCTCACACAACTTATGCAACATGGCATGCATACAACGACAACATACAACAACAACAACAAATAAATACATATGACTAACAATAAGCCAATACATCACACCACAAATATCCAACACGCAATATATACCTGCCAAAACATGCAACAATCGCAATCCACAGCTACAACACGCATTCACACAACCGAATTCACCATTTCAATGTGCAACACATAAACACATACAAAAAAACTCAATTAACGAGTAAATAGTTGGAATTCCGGTATTGAAATTAATTTTAGCAAAAATTATATGAAACCAGATTTCCAACGATTCGAACGGATACTGAAATAGACATACGAATTAAAAGTTATGAATTTTTAAAGTTTAAGAAAATCATGTCCGTACAGCAGCAAAACAACACTGTCATGCTCACTGCGAGTTCTCCCAGCGAACTATCATTCGCTAGGAGTTCGCCTAGCGAAGTCTCCAGCAAACAACCCCTCCCATACAAAAATCCGGGCTCACTTTTTCTCTTCTCTATTCGCTCTTCATTCGCCCAGCGAACTTGTGTTCGCCAGGAGTTCGCTCAGCGAACCTGGGGCTAACTTCCCCACCACTTATTCCAGAATTTCTCTTCTTTCCCTTTGCTTGCTGCCTCATTCGCCTAGCGAATCTAGGGTGAACATTCTCCCAGCGAACTTTCATTCGCACAGCAAATTACGCGATTATGCAATTGCGATTTCAGCACAAGCCAGCCCCAACCTTTCTCTGATTCTACCCACAAACAGCCCCGAAAACACACATACAATCACAGGTTATCATATAAACAAATAGGAATACATAAACCACAATTCAACCGGTCAATTTATGCATTTTCCCTCTTATCAAAACCTCCGACACGCAAAACCCCAATCCCCAAATCAACGCAAACAACACATAAGGATGATCCTAAAGGTTTATCTACCCTCATACAAATATTATGCAAACCTTAGCGATTAGAAAACCCCACCCTTACCTTGGAGTTCTTGACAAAAACCTCGGCCTCAACAATGGCTTTTCTCTTCCCTTTTGCCCTTGCTCTCCTCTTTCTCTTTTCCTCCAAAAACACGTACTGAGTGATTTTCTCCTCTAATCCCCTTTTCTATTTTCTAATATTCTTTTTAATTTCATATTATTATTATTATTATTATTATTATTATTATCATATCAATATTATTATTATTATTTTACTAATTAAATATTAATAACAATATCTTTTAATAATTTAAATGAATGATATTAATCAAACACTGCTAATATTAATTAATCATTCACCCCACACCACCAAGTCCTACATAATTGGTCACACACCCCTAACACCTTAATCTCTAAAATTCTAAGGTCACTACCCCATACTAAGGACAATCCAAATATAACTAAAACACGCATAGTCACACACATATACGCAACATTATATAATTCTAATTACGAAAAATAATAAAAATAAATCAAGGTGTTACAACTCCCCCCCACTTAGAATATTTTCGTCCTCGAAAATTTACCTTATACAAATAACTCCGGATATGACTCTCGCATCCTGCTCGCTAACTCCCAAGTCATATTTCCACCGGCAGCGCCTCCCCACACTACCTTCACAAGGATGATCTCTTTACCCCTCAATTGCTTTACCTCGCAGTCTTTAATCCGTATTGGTAAGGCCTGAACCATAAGGTTATGCCTTACTTCCACATTATCCATCGGAATCACATGTGATGGATCCGAAACATACTTCCGAAGCTGTGACACATGGAACACATCATGCAAATTCGGCAAATTGGGTGGCAACGCCACTCTGGAGGCAACAGGTCCAACCCTTGCAGAAATCTGATATGGACCAATAAACCTAGGAGTAAGCTTCCTCGAGTTCAATGCACGTCCCACACCGGTCACCGGAGTGACTCTCAAAAACACATGGTTCCCTTTTTGAAACTCAAGATCTTTCCTCCTCTTATCGCAGTAGCTCTTCTTCCTACTCTGCGGAGTTTTCATCTTTTCCCGAATCAGCTTTACCCTTTCAGTAGTCTGCTGAACAATCTCAGGTCCAAGTACTACACTCTCACTAGATTCATGCCAACACAAAGGCGTCCGACACCTCCGACCATATAAAGCTTCAAAAGGCGCCATTCCAATATTGGAATGATAACTGTTATTATAAGTGAACTCAATCAACGACAAATGGCTATCCCAAGCACCTCCTTGTTCAAGCACACAAGCCCTCAACAAATCCTCCAAGGATTATATAGTTCTCTCCGTCTGTCCATCCGTCTGCGGGTGATAAGCCGAACTCAATCTCAGTTTTGATCCCAAAGCTTCTTGCAGACTCTCCCAAAATCTGGAAGTGAACCTTGGATCTCTATCCGACACAATACTCAATGGAACTCCATGCAACTTAACAATCACCTGGATACAAATCTCTGCCAGCCTCTGCAAAGGAAAATTGATATTAACCGGTATAAAATGTGCCAACTTCGTCAGTCTATCCACCACCACCAAAATGGCATCATGCCCTCTCGGAGTATTAGGCAGCCCGGTCACAAAATCCATAGAAATGTTGTCCCACTTCCACTCTGGAATATCTAACGGTTGGATCAAACCTGCAGGTTTCTGATGTTCCACCTTCGACTTCTGACAAGTCAGACAAGCATACACAAACTTAGCCACATCACGCTTCAATCTAGGCCACCAAAATATATTCTTCAAGTCTTGATACATCTTTGTAGCTCCTGGATGGATACTCAAGCTACTCCTGTGATTTTCTTCTAGAATCATTATTTTCAACTCATGATCATCAGGAATACAAATCCTATTATGGAACCTCAACACACCTTGTTCATCCACTCTGAATTCGCTACTTTCTGTCTGCTCATTTCCAATCATCAAATCCACCAGTTTCACATCCAACCTCTGACCTTCTCTGATACTATTAAGAAATTCATTGTTGATCTTCAGCATGCCCAACATCACACTATGTGGTGTCTGTTCATAAACCAAACTCATATCTTTGAACTGTTCAATCAATTCCAATTCTTTAACCATCATAACCGACATATGCAAAGACTTCCAACTCAGAGCATCAGCCACGACATTAGCTTTACCAGGGTGATAGTTCAGGCCGAAATCATAATCCTTTAAGAATTCTAACCACCTTCTTTGTCTCATATTCAACTCCTTCTGATCAAACAGATACCCCAAGCTCTTATGATCACGATACACCTCAAATCTGGAACCATAAAGATAGTTCCTACAAATTTTTAATACCAACACTACTGCGGATAATTCCAAATCATGAGTTAGATAATTCCTCTCATGGATCCTTAATTGTCGTGAAGCATAAGCCACAACCTTACCATCCTGCATTAACACACCTCCTAAACCATCAATGAAGCATCGCAATACACCACAAACGGTTCATTTGGTTCGGGTAGAATCAAAATTGGAGCTGCAGTCAATCTCTTTTTTAGCTCAACGAAACTTTTCTCACAATAAACATCCAACACAAACGCCTTACCCTTGCAAGTCAAATGAGTCAACGGAAGTTCCAACTTCGAAAATCCTTTAATAAACCTACGGTAATAACCAGCCAATCCCAAAAAGCTTCAAATATCAGTTACCGACTTTGTAGACTCCCACTATAGAACTGCATCCACGTTGGATGGATCCACAACAATACCATCACCTGAAATAACATGACCGAGAAAACTTACCTCCCTCAACCAGAATTCACACTTAGACAACTTAGCATAGAGATTCTTTTCTTTTAACACTTGCAGCACGATCTGCAAATGCTCAACATGTTCCTGTTCTGACTTAAAATGGATTAGAATGTCGTCAATAAAGGTAACCACAAATTGATCCAAGTAAGCATAAAAAATTCGATTCATATATTCCATGAATACACCGGGTGTATTAGTAACTCCGAATGGCATCACCACATACTCATAATGTCCACATCGGGTTCTGAAGGTCGTCTTCTGAATATCTTCATCCTTTACCCGTATCAGATGATAACCCGACCTCAAGTCAATCTTGCTAAACACACGGGCACCCACCAACTGATCCATCAAGTCATCTATTCTTGGGAGCAGATACTTGTTCTTAATCGTCACTTTATTCAGCTGTCTGTAATCGATACATAACCTCATACTGCCATTCTTTTTCTTCACCAACAACACTGGAGCTCTCCAAGGAGATACACTTGGTCTCACAAATTTCTTTTCTAACAACTCTTCCAGTTGCTTCTTCAGCTCTTTTAATTCTGATGCTGACATCCTATATGGTGCCATAGAAATAGGTCTGGTACCAGGGACAAGGTCAATAGCAAACTCCACTTCTCTCTCTGGCAGTATATCAGCAATATCATCCGGAAACACTTTGAGAAATTCACGTACCACCTACAATTCATTAATCACCGACTCACTCTCTACTGACAAGGATGCAAATAATGCAAGCACCTGAGCTGCTTCTTCTAAGAGCTTTCCCAACTCTCTAGAAGATAGAAAACCACCTTCTTCCTATAGCGTGAATTTTTGCGTGGTTGCGAAGCACTATCGCTTTGGGGTACTACAGTTCGATTCATTTTTTATCCTATTGAAGCTGATTAAGGAAGGGAAATAGATGTCTCCAATTAACCCTGCTTGCATACTGAGTTTAAAAAGATGACTGTTGGTTTACAGATGCTATTAAGATTGTTGGTCTCTCTTAGGTTATTTTGTTAAGAACACAGTGTTTGGACTATTTGTGAGGATTTTGGTAATGTGTTTAGATTTGATGCTTTTGGGTTGATTTGATGGAGATACTGGATTTTGGGTTTTTTATTAGTGTGCTCGCTAAGATTTTTACAATCTTATGCCTACGTATCCCGTTTAACGAAACAGGGAAATCAGAGCGATCGTAGTTCCTCCTATTCTATGGGAGGAAAAAGGTTGTTTTGGTGTCTTGTTCAAAGCCCAAGACATGAAGCTAAAGGTGATTTGTATCTTGTTCAAAGCCCAAGATGTGAAGCTAAAGGGTTTTGGATGAGAGAGAATTTGTCATCTCTAAAGAGGAGTTGTTGATGTTTATATGCTGTGAGCAAGGCACAAATTTGATGCTAAAAGGTTGATTGACTCAACCGAGGTTTTCCTTATACAACGCCTAAGAGGAGGCGATTGACCCCACAAGAGGATGCTTTTTACTTGTTGTCTCGCATGAAGCCCGAGATAAAGGCTAAAAGGGCTGACTTAACAAGAGAGTGTTTTTTGTGTCTTGTACGAAGCCTAAGACGGAGGCTAAAAGGTTTGACTCAACAAGAGAATCTTTTATCTATCTTATATGAAGCCTAAGACGGAGGCTAAAAAAGTTTGACTCAACAAGAGAGTCTTTAATACTCAACAAGAGAGTGATTTAGTGTCTCGTACGAAGCCCGAGATAGAGGCTAAAGAGGAAGTGACTCAACAAGAGAGCCTTTTATATTCAACAAGAGAGTGTTTTAGTATCTCGTACGAAGCCCGAGATAGAAGCTAAAAGAGAATTGAATATACAATAGAGTCATTTATACTCAACAAGAGAGTGTTTTTTATCTGTCTTATACGGAGCCTAAGACGGAGGCTAAGAAGGGCTTTGACTCAACAAGAAAGTCTTTTATACTCAACAAGAGAGTGTTTTTATATGTGTCTTGTATGAAGCCCAAGACAGAGGCTAAAGGGGAGACTGACTCAACGAGAGAGTCCGAAGAGGTTAACTCCGCTGGGGAGATTAATTGTGTAAAGCCCAAGAGGAGGCTGACTTACTGCTGTGGAGTCTGGAGATCCTGAAGCGGGTCCAAGTATGGGGAACTCTCATGAGAGAGACCGGGTTTCTGACTATGTTTGAAGGGAACTTGAGAATGTATTTGAGACCCAAGGGGGTTTAGACTATCCAAGTATAGAGTTTTATCTATTGTACAATGCTCAAGAGGAGGCACGAGCATTAAGGGATGAGTATCAACCCTACAACGGCCGGAGTTTTGACGCTGGAAAAAATTGCTCTAGGAAAGGATGACTAAGTTCTATCTTATCGTTAGGGTCCTTGTATTAAGCCCAAGAGAAGGCATGAGAACTTCTAAGAAGCCGAAGGGTCCTTGTACAAAGCCCAAGAGGAGGCGGGGAAGCTTTTAGGAAGCCTGTGGGTCCCCAAACCAAGAGAAGTTCAAGACATGCTATTCACCGAAAATAGATCAAGCCAGGAAATTTCAAGGATTTGGAAGAAACTCAAGAGATGCCATTGATGGAGAAAAGATCATCTCTGGGGAGTAGAGTTTCTTTGATAATTCTAAGAGTGACAGTCTAAGAAAGGGTTCACCAAGAATGCTACCTTTCACGTTTCCATATTGTTTAACCCCAAGAGGAGGGAAGACTGTATCTGGTAATCCTATGGGGGATCTAGTATTGACTGTATTTAAGAGTGACCAACAGGCTTTACCTAGTGCTAGACGTAGTTGTCGGGGAAAACTCTAAATAACTATACTAGTATCACACAGTTGATATTTGACAAGTATATAAAAGGATGTGAAAGAATACTTACAGTGAAGCAGCCCCACAATACAGTTATATACATATGAAAGCGATAAATGAAAGTGGATAAACACTTACCCGTTGTAGAGCTTCCATGCTGTTTGGTTAGTTGTTCTACAAAGAAAAACTTTGATAACAATATTATATTTAAAATCAAAGGAGAAAGTGCTTTGAAAAGTTTGTTGGGGCTTACAGCTCAAGGAGAGGCCCAAGTTTTAATGATGATTGCACCGCTTTTTTGAAAACTGTATAGAGGGACTTATACAATATGTGAGGCCCACAAAGTTTTTATGTACAAGGGGATTGGGTCTTACACTCTATTAGAGGCCCAAAGGGTTTTTGTATCAGTGATGGGGCTTACAGCTCAAGGAGAGGCCCAGGGTTTTATTTTGAACTGGCGATCGTACCGAGGTTTTTTCTTTTAACACAGAGGGACTTAATATGTAAGGACCAAAAAGGTTTTGGTTAAAAGGGGATTGGGTTTTACACTCTATTAGAGGCCCAAAATTGTTTTTTAATAAAAGGTGGGGCTTACAGCTCAAGGAGATGCCCAGATGATTTTAAACTGGCGATCGCGCCGAGATTTTTTTATTGTGTCGAGACTTATAAAATATCTGAGGCCCAAAATGGTTTATGTACAAAAAGGGATGGGACTTACACTCTATTAGAGGCCCAAAGATTTATTTTTTACAAGAGATAGGACTTACAACTCAAGGAGAAGCCCAGGGTTATTGATTTGAAAACGGCGAACGCGCCGAGGCTTTTGAAAACATAGTGGGTCTTATACAACATCTGAGGCCCAAATCATTTTGGTTTCAAAAAGGGGGTTGGGTCTTACACTCTTTTGGAGGTCCAAAGTGTTTTAAAAAGTTTGATGAGGGTTACATTAATCAAAACCCTAATTTGTTTTCAAAATATACTTTAATTGAATGAAAATTCAATTAAAATGATCAAAATTGTTAAACATGTGTGAAAAATAAATTGTGATCTTGGATTAATGTTTGAAAAAACATGTTTAGATCCACAAAATGATTGGAAATCAATTAAGTTTGGAAAATCAAGGGAGAAAAAATATTTCAAATGTTAAAAACAAATAAAACATTAATTCTTTGCAAAATATCAAATATATGAAATAAATAATATTTTAAAATTTTTTTGGTAAAATAAAATATTTTAACATTTTTGTGAATTATTAAAAAAAGAATCAACTCAAAATCATTAAAACTTAGAGAGAAATTAATTTTTGAATCAATTAAATCAAATCACAAAATTCAAATATTTGAATTTTCTAAAAGGCCGCCAAGAACATGGCAAGAACAAGTGCCACCCTCTGTTTCTGTAGATTTGCATTTTCTATCCAATCACAATGAATACTTGATTATATCATGCAATCTACATATCAATCTGCTCGTTTTCACTTCACGATCATGTCTTTGGTCTTTAATTTCATTTATTTTAAGCATGGAATAAGAAATCAAAGAGAAACCTCAAGAACCCTAAAATTTGCATGAAGACTCAAAAATTCCATACACGATTCAAACAAAGTAATTGATTGAGGGAAAACACTCTATGCATGATTATGAACATATGGCCAAATTATTGTGCAGCAAAAATGCATGGATCATAGAGTTAGAAGAGCTCATGCTTACCTCTTGCAGCTGGTGATCGTGTTTTGTGTTAGAGATGTTACAGCTAGGTTCCAATGACGTGGATAGCTTCCCTAGGTGCCAAGTGATGTGCCTGAGTGCTTGGAATGGTTTGAAACAAGCTGGAACTGAAGATGGTATCCCAATTGCAACTTGGTTAAAACCTTGAGCAGCTGGCTGGTGATTCTGAGAAATCAGTGTTCCATATGTTGTTTAAGTGTTTGGATCACTTCTATATGATGTTTATGAGGTGTGTGTGTGTGATTGGTTTGGTTGGAATTTCTCTCAAACTCAAAACCTGATAGTGACTTGCTTTGGAAGGCAAATTTGGAAGTGAGAAGGAGATTTTGAGGTAAGCATCAGTTTGATGGCTTTGGTGTACTCAAACTGATCACAAATGAGCTCTATTTATAGTAGAGCAAGTTTGTTTTGCAAGCAATAGTGAATGGCAACTGCTGCAGAGGTTTGGCCAATGTTGATAAATGGGAATCCGAGTCTCCTCTAGCCATTGACTAGAGGTTAGAGCACAGGCTGCTGGTTCCCTTGGTCTTGGATATGTCTTGACTGAATTCAGTTGGAAATGACTCAGTCTATGCCACCTTGGTGCATCCATTGAATGCTCCAAAACAAAATTGGAGTCTTGTCCCCTCTTTAGGGATTTTTAGGTTTGGCATGCTATTTTTAGTTCCAAAGACTTAGGAGTCTTATGGATCAGCGTTTGTTCCTCCTTGGTCCCTCACTGAGGTGTTCAGATGGATAGACATATTTGTCATTTGCACAAATTTGGAAAATCTAGCAAAATACACAAATCTTCCTTGCCATGACAGTTTGCAACAAGGCATATTGGCATGGTCATATCTCATGGCTCAAGTGGAATTCCATGGAGTTCTTGGCCATTTTGGAAAGCTCTCATATAATACAACATATGTGTGATCATAGTTTGTTTTGATACCTTTTGGATCTAAGTGAAAAATTCCCCAACATTTGGAAAAAAGTGAAGGCAGATTCTGACTTAGTGAAAATTTCACTAAGTGTTGGAAAAAAGTGACATTTTCACTTTTTGTGATTTTGGCCATTCCATAACTTGAAATCCATGAGGAATTGGAATGAGGTGTAGTTGAAGCTTTTGTAGTGTGCCATGAGAGCTACAAATCCATCTTTGGATCAGCCCAAATGGTTGCTTGGATCTCAAGTTATGATCCTTGGAAGTTGGTACCCTAGCCACTTTGTTCCATAACTTAGAAAATTTCTAAGTTTTTTTATGGTTACCCCTTTTACAAGTTATCCCACTTTTCTTGATTTTTCTTCATGAATGATGATTCCAATCACACATTAACATCATTTTAGGGTCAAAGAACCATATTTGTGAAAAATCTCAAAAAGTCAAAGTTGACTTTTGTGCACAGTTGACTTTTTGTCAAATGAATTCTAAACTGTGCGATCCTCTATGAAATCAAGTCCTTGACATAAATCAAACTTGATGGATTGATTTCATAGGTGTTATAGGGTGTATTGAATCCTGTCCCAAGGTTTGGGAGGATGCCTGGGTCAAAAGTCAAAGGCACAGTCGATTTTTCCCGGGAAAACCCTAATTGTGGTTCTGATGAATTTGAAACTTGTTGATCAAGCTTCTTGGACCAATCTATTATTGCAAATGGATCAATGTGGTGTATTAGAGACCCTCAAATCATATCTTGAGGTCTTGGCTCATGATTTGTCCCAAAAGTCAACTTAGGGGTGAATTAGGTCAAGAAACCCTAATTTCTGATTTTTTATGAATGCATCCCCTAAGGCTAAATTGACTTGATGATTGGGTTTATGATGTCCCATGAAGTATCTTAGGTTATGCTTTAAAGCACTGGCTCATGCCCAAAGGAAAATTTCCATCTGGAGGCCCTGGTCGACCAAACCCTAATTTGGTAACACTGGCGATCTTGAGGCTTAATCCACTTGGAATGCTGCAACATTGTGCTTGATCCTTGATGTGGGAGTCCTGTTGATCCATTGTGGATATTTGAGAAGTTAGACAAGTTGAATATCATGTCAATTCTTGATTGATCCTTTGTTTAAGGCTCAGAGAGGGCTTGAAACCCTAATTATGGTTTGTAGTGAATGCTCACCCATCTTTGGGGAGACTGATGAGGCATAATGATTCATCCATATTGTGGTGATGGTTTTCCCAATGATGGGAAATCTTAGTGGTCAAAATTTGGGGTATGACAGATGCCCCTATTTAATCTTCTTGGACCCGAAGATGTGAATGGCGAAGGTATTCGGGCATTCGGGGTGCAAGAGGATCAAATATCAGAATACCCGAAATTTTGATGGTGGTTAAGAGTGGTAGTTCACGCATCCTTCTTCTTTTGCTAAGCAATGATGCTTAGAAAAGGTAAACTTCCCCTTGATACTGGTCTTCAGCCAAGGAACTAGTCTCAGTTTTCTTTTGAAATAAACTTCCCCTCGATCATGGTTTCCTACCAAGGAACTGGTCTAAGTTTTTTATGTAAACTTCTCCTCGATCCTGGTTTCCTACCAAGGAACTGGTCTAAGTTTCTAAAGTAAACTTCCCCTCAATCCTGGATTCCTACCAAGGAACTGGTCTAAGTTTCTGAAGTAAACTTCCCCTTGATCCTGGTTACCTACCAAGGAACTGGTCTAAGTTTCTTTTGTCAATAAACTTTCTTGACAAGGGACGCTATGCGTAGAGATTTTCATTAAACTTCTCGCCGAATTTTCCTGGGGAGATGCCATTTGATAGAAAAATTTTGATGTCAGAGTTGCTGGGGAACCCAGTCGTCTGAGTTGTAGACGGGTACAAACTTCTCTGTTGGAGACGCCATTTATCGACTTTATCGGGGAAAACGAGTCTCTTGAGAGACTGTTTCCGCTTGGGGTATTACATCATACTTTTCTCGGGATCTTCTCGGTGAAATGCCATATGATGTGATCCAATTTTGAGGTGCTGATGACCTTTTTGTCAGCAGATTTTTTGGAGAAAAACTGTTGTATTGCCGAATCTCTGATTAAGAGGCTTTCTCTGGGGATTTTCCTTAATCCGGGAAAGCGAAAATATCATCTTCAATGGCGAATAATGACGTTTGTCGAGGGTTCTCTGGTTTTTCAGAGGTTTAAGTTATCAAAGTGGTCAAGGGCCAATTCTAATCCAGAAATAAACTGGAGGAGAGAGATAGTTCAGACGTAACATTTCCTGACGAGGAAAGAATTGACAACTCGATTGAGAGGACCGTTATCACTAAGGGATAAGACCGACTAAAGAGATAGGGATGCAATATGATCATGAATGTAAATCAATAATGCATGATGTATGTATGTTCATACTGACAAAACTGACGCGACATACAGACTAGTAGATGAACACGACTAGATACTCGGCCACAGCGGGAGATGAAAAGTATCACGGGTTCCAGATAGCAATTCTGCCTTGCTTAGGAGAAATAGTCCCTGTGGGGGAAAACCGTTGGTCGGGCTTAGGAGATAAGAACTTTGCTGGGGATATCGAATGGAGTATTCACATCTGATATAACTGATCCTTCATTCAGGCGTGCTGGTTTAGAAGGAGTACTTTGATTCTGCACTTTGAAGCTCAGCTATCTTTGGAGAAGGGTTTGATGTTTTTCGATGCTCAACAGTCAAAAGAATTGCCACCTTTGTTAAAAAGCAGAAAAAGTTTGGACAACTAAATTCATTTTTGTTTCATTTCAAGAATTGTTAATCATGTTAAAACTTCATTCTGTAAAGCTAAAACAAATAAGAATTGCAAACAAAAGCACAAGGGCTCAAATTTTATTGATAGGATGGAAATCAGCCAAACGCGTGATTCCATAGAGTATTTACAAAGTTAGAAAATGGTAATTTAAGGGAAAAGGGCTACATTGAAACATAACGACCGCTATCCTTCTACCAACTTTGAATTCTGGGCATCCCGAGCTTCTGTCGAAAATGACCCTGACTGGAGTTTTCCTCCGATGGATGGTGTAACTGCTGCTGAGGGACTTGCCCCTTTGTTGGACGTAGTTACTTGCCATTATCCCTGACTTTTGCCTGGACTGTACTTTGAGATTTCCAATCCATCGGGATGATTTTTACTTATGTCTCTAATTTTTGCCTGGACCGCCCTTTCGGGTTTTCAATCCACCGAGACGTTTAATTTTTTTTTAGGCGAAGTATTTCTTAACTACATCAACATTCGTGGGGTAGGCAAATTCTTCTCCGTCCATGGTTGTGAGTCTCAAGGCACCGCCTGAGAAAGCTTTCTTGACCACATAGGGGCCGTCATAGTTTGGAGTCCACTTGCCCCGAGAATCAGTGAGAAATGATTGTATCTTCTTGAGCACGAGGTCTCCTTTTCTGAAGACGCGTGGTCGAACCTTTTTGTCGAACGCCTTCTTCATTCTTTGCTGATACAAATGACTATGGCACAAAGCCGTTATTCTCTTTTCTTCGATCATATTTAGTTCGTCGTGTCGACTTTGACACTATTCAGCCTCAGTTAGCTTAGCTTCCATCAATACCCAGATTGATGGGATCTCTACTTCGATGGGGAGCACTGCTTCCATTCCATATACTAGAGAGAAAGGGGTTGCCCCTGTTGAAGTGCGGACAGATGTGCGATAACCGTGAAGAGCAAAGGGTAGCATCTCGTGCCAGTATTTGTAGGTTACAACCATCTTTTGAATGATCTTTTTAATGTTCTTGTTAGTCGCTTCTACCGCGACGTTCATCTTGGGTCGGTAGGAAGATGCGTTATGGTGTTCGATCTTGAATTCAGTGCACAACTCTTTCATCATCTTGTCGTTCAATTTAGATCCATTATTAGTAATGATCTGGCTAGGAACACCATAATGGTAGATGATATTGTTTTTATTAAATCGGATCACCACTTGTCGGGTTACATTGGCGTATGACGCTTGTAACACCCCCAATCTATAACCCGAGCAAATAAAGCGATAAGAAATAAATTGAGTATAATAAAAACATTCACGGCATAAACTGAGGCGTCACATCAATTAAAACAAAATACAACAACCTGCTCATTTAGATATGCAACAATCAGGTAGCACATACAGAGGAACTTAGTTCCTAACACCCACAATTCAGATACAGAATAAAAGCGAAAAATCTGCAACTGAAATCTCATATATATATATATATATAACATAAAAGTTCGCCTGTTATATACAGAATCATACATGTACAATCCAAAAGAACATATACATATACACATAATCATAAACGATCTCCCCGACTACCCGGTGCTACATATCAGAGCCGACCGACAAAAGAATGAAGACCTAAGCTTCACAAAAGACCTCCAACATCTAATCTGCAATGCCTCATAGAGCATTCAAAACAGCAGAAGGGTGAGAAACACAATCATAATATAATTGCATACAAATATATAATAATACAAAAATACACATGCAAAACATTCTCACCACAACTTACACCATAATTCAAATAAAAAACAACACAATGCATATCTCATACATCCATCACAAGGCATATCCATCATGCATAATACGTTTATCACCAACATATATATATATATATATATATATATATATATATATATATTCATGATTTATGCAAATGCACAGAGACCGACACAATGACTCTATGCAATGCAATGCGGTACCGTTCCATCCATCATCTCATCATTAGTTCACTCAAGAACTATTGGAACCATCGCTTGTTACTTAGTGTAACTCCCCGTCGGGCAAACGATGTTCCCCGTCGTTCACACCTCTTTGTATAAGGCACACGACGTTTATGGATCACTCACACCTCTTTTTTTAAGGCACATGACCCGATCGCTCACAGCTCTTTGTATAAGGCACACGATCGTCCATAATCATCTCTCACACCTCTTTGTACAAGGCACACGATGTTATAGCGGATCCCCTCGGGAATCGTTTCGTCGCTCACACCCACTAGGGTACACGACATCACAAGAATGCATATCATGATGCTTGGCATACAATGACTCATGACATTCAAATGCACACATATACACATCCATACTCATGCATATACAATCAAACACAACACAATGCATTTTCTTGCCCTTAGGCCACATACCATCATCCCAACATTTCATCACATGCATTCACATCATATAACATCACACAAGTCATACGATATATATCAAAAGCACATCTCATGATAATACATCAAATACACGTAATTAAAACGGTAAAAGTCGACAAAATGACACATTTCCAAATTCCCGACATAATTAAATCGGCCACAATCTCAAAACCATTTTAATAAGAAAGAACATTTCAATAGATTTCTAACGGTACCAAGAATGTTCGAAACGGATAATCGGAACACAAGTTATGGAATTAAAAAGAAAAGAATTTATTGAGAAACAGCCAGATTCGCCTGTCGACTTAGGATTTCGCCTGGCGGATCCCCCTTCGCCAGCACTTCGCCTGGCAAACTAGTGTCGAACCACAAATTTAGAAAAACCCCCAAGAGTTACAGAAGCTAACCCATTTCTGTCTTTCCGATTTCGCCTGGCGACTTACGATTTTGCCTGGCGAATCCCCCTTCGCCAGCATTTCGCCTGGCGAACTAGTGGCGTGACCTAATTCGCCTGGCGAATCCCCAATTCGCCTGGCGAATCACACCAAAATCAGAAAATTCTGCTGCGGGTTACATGGTTCCAAAACCCCCAAAAATCCCATTTTTCATCCCAAATCAATTCCAACAGCAAAATAATTATCAGCAATTACTCACAAACACAGTGTGATCATACAACCCAATTTATATCGATTTCCGATCGCGAAAACATCGATTCCTAATCATTTTTCTCATTTCCAACCTAGAAGTGAACATTATGGAAAGGCAAGAGAATATTCAAACACACACATACATATTCATACACAAGCATAAGATAATCGAGTTTCACACACTTACCCGATTTAATCGTGTTTGAAAAGACGATTGGATCAATTTCTTTCTCTCCAAGTTTTCTCCCTTTTTTTTTCTTTTCTTTCTCTTTTCCTTCTTCTCTTTTTCTTTCTCTCTATTTTCTCTCTTTTTTTCTCTTTAAGTTTCTAACTTAAGAAAATAAGTAAAATGACCAAAATACCCCTACACTCAAATATCTCGCAAACGCTCCCAAAACGCGATAAAACATAATCACGATGAAAAATAATATATTACCAAATAAAAGTCAAGAATAAAATAATATAATGATAGAAATAATTAAATCGATTCGATTAAATAAATCTAACAAAAACTGGGGCGTTACAACTCTCCCCCACTTAGAAATTTTCGTCCTCAAAAATATTACCTGAGACGAACAACTCCGGATACGACTCCCGCATCCGACTCTCTAACTCCCAAGTCAAATTGCCTTCAGCAGCGCCTCCCCACGCTACTTTCACAAGCGCAATATCCTTGCATCTTAACCGCTTCAACTCGCGATCCAAAATCCTCACCGGTAATGCCTCAACCGTAAGGTTCTCCCTTACCTCTACCTCGTCCATCGGAACCACATGCGACGGATCCGGAACATACTTCCGAAGCTGTGAAACATGAAACACATCATACAAATTCGAAAGACTCGGCGGCAACGCCACCCGATAAGCCACAACATCCACTCTCACGGATATCTGGTAAGGACCAATAAACCGAGAAGTAAGCTTCTTCGACTTCAATGCACGACCAACACCCGTCACCGATGTAACTCTAAAAAATACATGATCGCCTTCTTGAAACTCAAGATCTCTTCTGCCTACTCTGAGAAGCCTTCATTTTCTCACGAATAAGTTTCACCTTTTTCGTAGTCTATTGCACTAACTTCGGTCCAACCACCGAACTCTCAATAGATTCATGCCAACACAAAGGTGTTCGACATCTTCTTCCATACAACACTTCAAAAGGTGCCATTCCAATACTTGAATGGAAACTATTGTTATACGTGAATTCCACCAACGCAAGATAACTATCCCAAGCACCACCTTGCTCAAGAACACAAGCTCTCAACAAATCTTCCAACGACTGAATAGTTCTCTCGATCTGACCATCCATCTTCGGATGATAAGCAGAACTCAATCTCAACTTGGAACCTAATGCCTTTTGCAAACTTTCCCAAAATCTGGAAGTAAACCTCGGATCTCGATCTGAAACAATACACAACGGAACACCATGTAATTTCACAATCACACTGATATAAATCTCAGCCAATCTCTCCAAAGAAAAATTGATGTCAATCAGAATGAAATGCGCCAATTTAGTCAGCCTATCCATAACTACCCAAATGGCATTATGTCCCCTCTGTGTATTCGGCAACCTTGTCACAAAATTCATAGAAATGCTGTCCCATTTCCACTCGGGAATCTCCAACGGTTGCAACAATCCACTAGGCTTCTGATGTTCTACCTTTGACTTCTGACACGTCAAACACGCATAAACAAATTGAGCCACATCCCTCTTCAATCCAGACCACCAAAAGATCTTCAAATTTTGATACATCTTATTAGCTCCCGGATGTATACTCAAATTACTCTGGTGTTCTTCCTCCAAAATCATCTTTTTCAAGTCCGAATCATCAGGAATACAAATTCTACCACAGAATCTCAAAACACCCTTATCATCCACTGTAAAGTCACCATTCACACTTTGATCTCCAACCGTCATCAAATCAACAAATTTCACATCCAACTTCTGTTTCTCACTAACGGTTAACAGAAAATCATTAGTGACCTTTAACATACCAAGCCTCACACTACCAGATGTCAATTCACACACCAAACTCAAATCTCTAAAGGCCTCCAAAAGTTCCCACTCTTTAACCATCAAAGCGAACATATGTAAAGATTTCCGGCTTAACGCACCAGCTACCACATTAGCTTTACCAGGATGGTAATTCAATCCAAAATTGTAGTCCTTCAAAAATTCCAACCATCTCCGTTGCCTCATATTCAATTCTTTCTTATCAAACAAGTATTTCAAGCTCTTATGATCACTAAAGACTTCAAATCTTGCACCATAGAGATAATGCCTCCAAATTTTCAACACAAAAACCACTGCCGCTAATTCCAAATCATGAGTAGGGTAATTCTTCTCATGAAACCTCAATTGCCTCGAAGCATAAGCCACAACCTTACCTTCTTGCATCAATACCCCACCTAAACCAATCAAAGACGCATCACAATACACCACAAACAGTTCATTAGGATTCAGTAAGATCAAAATCGGAGCTGTAGTCAATCTTCTCTTCAGCTCACTAAAACTTTCCTCACACTGAATATCCCAAATGAACGCTTTACCTTTACAAGTCAATTGGGTCAAAGGAAGTGCTAACTTAGAAAAACCTTCAATGAATCTCCGATAATATCCAGCTAAACCCAAAAAGCTTCTAATTTCAGTAACCGATCTAGGAGCCTCCCATTGTAGAACTGCATCTACTTTAGATGGATCCACAACAATATCATTACCTGAAATCACATGCCCAAGAAAACTCACTTCTGACAACCAGAACTCACACTTGGACAACTTGGCAAAAAGTCTCCTTTCCTTCAAAATTTGCAATACAACACGCAAATGCTCCGCATGCTCCACCCGAGACTTAGAATAAATCAAGATGTCATCAATAAACACAACAACAAATCGATCCAAATGCTCATGGAAAATACGATTCATATACTCCATAAAAACTCCCGGCGCATTAGAAACCCCGAACGGCATCACAGAATATTCGTAATGACCGAATCGTGTCCTTAAAGCCGTCTTCTAAATATCTTCCTCTTTCACTCTAATCTGATGATAACCTGACCTCAAATCAATTTTACTAAACACACAAGCACCTACCAACTGGTCCATCAGATCATCAATTCTCAGAAGAGGATACTTATTCTTAATCGCCACCTTATTCAGCTGGCGATAATCAATACACAATTGCATACTTCCATCTTTCTTTTTCACCAATAAAACTGGAGCACCCCAAGGCAATACACTCGGCCTCACAAACCTCTTCTAACAATTCATTCAACTGCTTCTTTAACTCAACCAACTCAGATGCCGACATATGATAAGGTGCCATAGATACAGGTCTAGTACCAGGAACTAGATCTATAGAAAACTCCACCTCTCTCTCTGGTAGCACATCTGAAATATCCTCCAAAAACACCTTTGGAAATTCACACATAACAGGAAACACATCAATTGCAACTTGACTCTCCACAGTCAACGATGCAAACAACCCGAACAACTGAGCCTCATCCGCCAAAAGTTTCTTCAACTCTTTGGTAGATAAGAAACTCGATTCCTCGTCTTCCTCAAGAGAAGGAAATCGCACCAACTTATGATAAAAATCAATATGAACCCGATCGAACTGCAACCAGTTCATTCCTAGAACCACATCTAAACCCTCCAACGGCAGACAAACCAAATCCATCTCAAAATCTTTACCATAAATGGTCAAAGGACAACTTAAACAAACCAAAGAAGTAGTTACCGACGTCATCGCTGGAGTATCAATAACCATCTCTCCACCCATCGAAGACAATAAAAGATTCAAACGCTTTGCGCACTCAGACGAAATAAACGAATGAGTCGCTCCGATATCAATAATAGCAACTAAACGCGTACTATTAATAAAATAAGTACCTCTGATCAGACGATCTTCACTAGTAGTTTGAGTTCCTGCCAAGGCAAACACTTTCCCTCCAGCCTGAGCTTGCTTTGGTTTTGGACACTTCGTACTAACATGACCATGTTCACCACAGTTGAAACACTTCACCACATTCTTCTTACAATCAGCTGCGACATGTCCTATACCTCCACAATTAGAACACTTCCTCATATCCTTTCTACATTCAAACTGACGATGTCCTAAGTCACCACACCTAAAACATCTCAGAGGATTAGATATACCTCCCCCACTTGGCCTTTTCTCAAAATTACCCCTTTGCTTAACCTTATCAGCTGGTGACACATAAGGACCACCACGAAACGGTTGCTTCCCTTTCCTTTCGTTCACACTTTTATAGTGAGTAGAACGAGCTTTGCTATCCTCCTCAAAAATTCTACAACAATCCACTAAATCTGAAAACCTTCTAATCCTTTGATAATCGATTGCCTGCTTGATCTCAGGACGTAATCCGTTCACAAACTTCACACATTTGGAAAACTCTGCAGTTGCTTCAGCATAATGTGGATAAAACTGAACAAGCTCCACAAACTTAGCAGTGTAATCCGCAACAGACATGTAACCCTGTTTCAACTCCAAGAACTCTATTTCCTTCTTTCCTCTAACATCTTCAGGAAAGTACTTCCTCAAAAACTCCCTGCTAAACAAAGTCCAAGTGACCTCTTCATCTGCAGCTTCCAACACATGACGCTTACTAACCCACCAATCATCAGCCTCCTCCTGCAACATGTGAGTACCCAGTCTCACCTTATTTTCCTCAGCACAGTCCATCACTCGAAAGATTCTTTCAATCTCCTTAAGCCAAATCTGTGCACCATCAGGACCATCTCTCCCTTTGAAGACAGACGGTTTGTTCTTCCTGAACTCATCATTCTCACCAGCATTAGGTGCACCCCGCACAGCCTGAGCCATAACTTGCATAGCAGCAGCAAGAGCAGCATCATTCCTACCAGCCATATTCTGTTCATATCCAATAATAGCAACTATGGTTAAACAAACAGCTCACCCCAAACACAACGACCGACATGAACTGGCACGGACTGACACAAACTGACACGGACTGGCTCTGATACCAATTAATGTAACACCCCCAATCTATAACCCGAGCAAATAAAGCGATAACAAATTATCAGAGTATAATAAAAACATTCACGGCATAGGCTGCGCGTCACATCAATTGAAACAAAATACAACAACCTGCTCATTTAGATATGCAAGAATCAGGTAGCACATACAGAGGAACTTAGTTCCTAACACCCACAATTCAGATACAGAATAAAAGCGAAAAATCTGCAACTGAAATCTCATATATATATATAACATAAAAGTTCGTCTGTTATATACAGAATCATACATGTACAATCCAAAAGAACATATACATATACACATAATCATAAACAATCTCCCCGACTACCAAGTGCTACATATCAGAGCCAACCGACAAAAGAATGAAGACCTAAGCTTCACAAAAAGACCTCCATCATCTAATCTGCAATGCCTCATAGAGCATTCAAAACAGCAGAAGGGTGAGAAACATAATCATAATATAATTGCATACAAATATATAATAATACAAAAATACACATGCAAAACATTCTCACCATAACTTACACCATAATTCAAATACAAAACAACACAATGCATATCTCATACATCCATCACAAGGCATATCCATCATGCACAATACGTTTATCACCAACATATATATATATATATATATATATATATATATATATATATATATATATATATATCACTCATCAATTCCATTCACAATTCCACAAAAAATCAATCCATTCATGATTTATGCAAATGCACAGAGACCGACACAACGACTCTATGCAATGCAATGCGGGTACCGTTCCATCCATCGTCTCATCATTAGTTCACTCGGGAGCTATTGGAACCATCGCTTGTTACTTAGTGTAACTCCCCGTCGGGCAAACGATGTTCCCCGTTGCTCACACCTCTTTGTATAAGGCACACGACGTTTATGGATCGCTCACACCTCTTTTTATAAGGCACACGACCCGATCGCTCACACCTCTTTGTATAAGGCACACAATCGTCCATAAACATCGCTCACACCTCTTTGTATAAGGCACACGATGTTATAGATGATCCCCTTGGGAATCGTATCGTCGCTCACACCCACTAGGGCACACGACATCACAAGAATGCATATCATGATGCTTGGCATACAATGACTCATGACATTCAAATGCACACATATACACATCCATACTCATGCATATACAATCAAACACAACACAATGCATTTTCTTGCCCTTAGGCCACATACCATTATCCCAACATTTCATCACATACATTCACATCATATAACATCACACAAGTCATACGATATATATCAAAAGCACATCGCATGATAATACATCAAATACACGCAATTAAAATGGTAAAAGTCGACAAAACGACACATTTCCAATTTCCTGACATAATTAAATCGGCCACAATCTCAAAACCATTTTAATAAGAAAGAACATTTCAATAGCTTTCTAACGGTACCAAGAATGTTCGAAACGGATAATCGGAACACAAGTTATGGAATTAAAAATAAAAGAATTTATTGAGAAACAGCCAGATTCGCCTGGCGACTTAGGATTTCGCCTGGCGGATCCCCCTTCGCCAGCACTTCGCCTGGATCCCCCTTCGCCAGCACTTCGCCTGGCGAACTAGTGGCGAACCACAAATTTACAAAAACCCCAAGAGTTACAGAAGCTAACCCATTTTCTGTCTTTTCGATTTCGCCTGGCGACTTACGATTTCTCCTGGCGAATCCCCCTTCGCCAGCACTTCGCCTGGCGAACTAGTGGCGAGACCTAATTTGCCTGGCGAATCCCCAATTCGCCTGGCGAATCACAACAGAACCAGAAAATTCTGCAGTGGGTTACATGGTTTTAAAACCCCCAAAAATCCCATTTTTCATCCCAAATCAATTCCAACAGCAAAACAATTATCAACAATTACTCATAAACACAGTGTGATCATACAACGCAATTTATATCGATTTTCGACCACGAAAACATCGATTTCTAATCATTTTTCTCATTTCCAACCTAGAAGTGAAAACTATGGAAAGGCAAGAGAACATTCAAACACATACATACATATTCATACACAAGCATAAGATAATCGAGTTTCACACCCTTACCTGATTTAATCGTGTTTGAAAAGTCAGTTGGATCAATTTCTTTCTCTCCAAGTTTTCTCCCTTTTTCTTCTTTTCTTTCTCTTTTCCTTCTTCTCTTTTTCTTTCTCTCTATTTTTCTCTCTTTTTTTGTCTTTAAGTTTCTAACTTAAGAAAATAAGTAAAATGACCAAAATACCCCTACACTCAAATATCTCGCAAACGCTCCCAAAACGCGATAAAACATAATCACGATGAAAAATAATATATTACCAAATAAAAGTCAAGAATAAAATAATATAATGATAGAAATAATTAAATCGACTAGATTAAATAAATCTAACAAAAACTGGGGCGTTACAACGCTGCTTCGACCCACTTGGTGAAGTAATCAATTGCTACTAGGATGAACCGATGTCCGTTTGAGGCCTTAGGTTCAATCAGGCCAATCATGTCAATTCCCCATATGGAAAAAGGCCATGGGGAAGAGAGAACTTTGAGATGCGTTGGCGGTACATGGATTTTGTTGGAATACATCTGACACTTGTGACACTTCCTCATGTACTTGTAGCAATCAGATTCCATGGTCAACCAATAGTACCCTGCTCTTAGAATTTTTCTCGCCATTGCGTGTCCATTGGTATGAGTGCCAAATGATCCTTCATGAATTTATTTTATCAACATGTTTGCCTCTGGTCTGTCCATGCATCGGAGCAAGACCATGTCAAAATTTCTCTTATAGAGAGTATCACTGCTCAAAAAGAAGCTGCCTGCCAATCTTCTGAGGGTTTTTGTGTCTTTTATTAGTGCCCCATGTGGGTACTCTTGTTTCTGAAGGAAGCATTTGATATCGTGATACCAAGGTTTGTCGTCTATGACTGCTTCAATCGTGAAGATATAAGCGGCCCTTTCAAGGCGCATTATGTCGATCTTAGGTAGGTCGGTCCATTTACCTACACTAATCATGGAAGAGAGAGTGGCTAATGCATCAGCCATGTGATTCTCCTCATGAGGGATATAATGAAACTCGATTTTGTTGAAGAAAGGTAACAACCTTCTTGCGTAATCTTTGTAAGGAATTAGTCCTGATTGGTATGTGTTCCAATCTCCTTTGATCTGATTGATAACCAGGGCTGAGTCGCCATATACATCCAATTTTTTATCCTTAAGTCAATCGCTTCCTCGAGACCCATGATACAAGCTTCGTATTCGGCCTCGTTGTTTGTGCACTTGAACTTAAGTCTGGCGGTGAAAGGAATGTGGGTACCCTGAGGGGTTATGATGATTGCCCCAATTCCGTTTCCGTAATGATTGACAGCTCTGTCAAAGATTAATCCCCACTGGGAACCTAGTTGTGGCCCTTCACTGGGTAGCGGTTCATCGCAGTATTTCATTTTCAAATACATGACATCTTCGTATGGGAAGTCAAACCCGATTGATTCCTGATCGTCAATCGGTTGATGAGCCAAATGATCGGCTAAAATACTCCCTTTAACGACTTTCTGAGCGTGGTATTCGATGTCATATTCTGATAACAACATCTGCCAACCGGCGATTCTTCCCGTGAGAGCAGGTTTTTCAAAGACATACTTGATTGGATTCATTTCGGAGATTAACCAAGTAGTGTGACGAATCATGTACTGGCGAAGACGTTTGGCTGCCCAAGCCAGAGCACAGCAGGTTTTCTCAAGCATAGTGTACCGAGTCTCGTAGTCGGTGAATTTCTTGCTCAGATAGTAGATGGAAGACTCTTTCCTTTTGGTTTCATCTTGTTGGCCAAGCACACAACCCATTGAGTCCTCCAAGACTGTTAAGTAGATGATCAGCGGTCTTCCTTCCACTGGAGGTGAGAGAATCGGTGGATTCAACAGATACTCATTAATACTGTCGAAGGCGGTTTGGCAATCTTCTGTCCAAACGCAATCATGGTTCTTTTTAAGTAATTTGAAAATCGGCGCGCATGTCGCGGCCATGAGGAATATGAATCGGGAAATATAGTTCAAACGTCCCAGGAATCCTCTAACTTGTTTCTCAGTTTTAGGAGAAGGCATTTCTTGAATGGCCTTGACCTTGTCAGGATCAACCTCAATTCCTTTCTGGATGATGATGAACCCTAAAAGTTTCCCTGAACGAAAACCAAATGTGCACTTATTGGGATTCAAGCGGAGTTTGTACTTTCTCAACCGCTCGAATAGCTTTGACTGGTGGGTCACATGATCCTCTTCTGCCTTAGATTTGGCAATCATATCATCGACATATACCTCAATTTCCTTGTGTATCATTTCATGAAATAGAGTAGTCATGGCCCTTTGATAGGTTGCCCCGACATTCTTCAAACCGAACGACATTACCTTGTAACAAAAGCTACCCCATGGGATAATGAACGAAGTTTTCTCCATGTCTTTCGGCGCCATTTTAATCTGATTATAGCCCAAGAATCCATCCATGAAGGAGAAAACTTTGAACTTTGTTGTACTGTGTACCAGCATGTCAATGTGTGGTAAAGGAAAGTCGTACTTTGGACTAGCCTTGTTAAATCTCTATAACCGAAACACATTCTGACTTTTCCGTCCTTTTTGGGAACAGGTACGATGTTGGCTAACTGTCATACCCTAATTTTTGACCGTAAGATTCCATCATCTTGCATGTCAGCATGTTTTATCACTAACAGGTCTGTGCAAGTACATTGACTTCAAGTGTAATGGTTCTCTCAATCAAACTATTCAGGGTATGACCAGCGTTTTTCTACTGGAATCGAGCTTCACTTCTAGGTTTCTTTCTTCATTCTTAGGCCCCTTGTGGATCAATGCTTTGAGGATATCGTGGTTGGGTTTTATGGCCATATTTCATTAAAGTCAAGATCGGTTCGAACTTTTTCGTTGATTTGTCAAGAACTAAACTCCAATTTTATGATGGGTGGCAATCTTTATTGCTAAGATTCAAGAAGTTTAAGATTCTAAGGCGATAAGTAATTCAAAGTTTCACTTAAAAGTCCAAGGTACATTAGTTCATGTTCTCCACAAATTTCAAGTGAAAGATTGGTATTCAAGTTCAAGTCATCATGGGGTTTAATTATTCAATATATCATGAAGGTTTTAATTTTTTGAAGCATTACAAGTTTTAACCAATTCTTCATTAACAAATTCCATGCAAATGTGTTTGCGAAACTTTGAAGTAAGCAAGAAATGAGAACTTTAAAAGTGTAAAGTTTACAAAAGCTCATGAAAGATTGTTAGGAAATTAAGCATGAAATATTTAAAGAACAGGGATTTGTTTCCATTCAAGCCCATGTGTTCCTAAATAGCTATGAAAATATCTTGCAATTATTCGGTTGACTTGCCATCTCAGCTTTCATCCAAAGGCACATGTGAAGTCGCTAAATACATTCCCAAAATGGTTATTTCGATCAATTTCTCCATCAGCAAGACCACTGCCAGCGTTATTCTATTTATTGAGTAAATCTTCCAACTCTCCACTTAAACCTGCTAAAAAGGAAGAAATCAACAAAATCATCAAGAGTTTTGAATCATAAAAGATCACAAGCATTTCTTTCCAAAACAGTTCACCAACATGTCGGAGACAAAACGAATTCATAAGATCACATATTCATCATGAGAATCACAAGAATTGATAAGTTTCAAACATTTCCAAAACAGAATCAGCAAGTTTTCAATTGTGAAAATCACACATTCATGGCCATGAAATTTTCTTCCAAAGACAGGTTTCAAAAGGAAAATCCAGAGCATTTAAGTCAAATTCAATTTCGAATTTCTATAAAAGAACACACAGATACGCAAGCGAATGTCAAGAACAATACTCACACACACACACACACACACACACACACACACACTACATTCACACAATTTGAAGAGCAGAACATCAGTGAAAAATCCCAGAAAATATCATACAATACCAAACATGTTCAACATCATCAGTATTCACACAGCAGGATTATTATCGAGCTACAACAATACACAGCAGAAATCGGAAGAGGAGGATCAAAGAAAGAAGATGACGTACCGTCAGAACTCCAACATCGTCGAAGCCACGCTGCAGCCGCGACGATGAAGTTACCATCACATCCTTGCTCGTGAATAGCCAATCATCCTCACACGGATCATACTCCGACGTATCCCGCCATCATCCATTGCGTAAATAGCCACCGAAGTCACATCGGACGAACTCCGATAGGTAAACTCTCTCTACCTTGACCTTATATCACTTATGCATTGTGTAATCGTTGTTTGATTGAATCCAATTGTTTGATTTCCTTTCGTGTTGAAAAACCGGGCATTTGTCGTGGCTTGAGAAAGCATCGCGTACGAGACCGAGAAATGATGTCGCGAAGGAGGGATTGCGAGTGATGAAACGGTTTGCGAAATAGGTTTAAAGGAGGGTTGTGCGAAAAGAAGAAGATGAACAGGGGAAGGGTGGTTTAGCGAGAGAGAATGAGAAATACGAGTTCGCGTGAGAAAGAGAGGATCTGGCTGAAGAGGGTTTCTTGACCCTTTCTTTTTCTGATTGAGAACCGAACCGGGTTTGGTGTTAACCCAACCCAACCTTTCACTTCCTCTAATTGGGCTTCAACTTGGCCCGCTAAGGCAATTTCTGATTTGTTTTTATTTTATTTTTTAGAACCCAAGTTAATTATTAGAATTACATTTTTAAATTTAGCATTTAATGTTATTTGAAATTTAATTTATTTAATTTTAATTAGAGTTTAGCTTATTTAGTCTTAATTTGAATTTATTTGAATTTGGTTTATTTAATTAATAGTTAGATTTTTAAATTATTTAATTAAGTTGTAATTAGACTTTAAATTAATCGAGATAATCCTCGTTTTCTCTTCCTAGTTGACTCTTGATTTATCTTTTTTATCTTCATGATACCTAATCCGTATATTTTCCTTTAATTGAATCCAAAGGAAAGTGTTCCATTGTTGACTACCATGTCACAGTTTAGCTTACCTTTAGAACTTTCCCTTTATCCTAGCCTTAGGATTAGAGTCACCGTACTCTATAAATGTGTTCTGCCACAGACACTTTCTACCCTTTTCAACTTAACTTTAACTTTAGAGTCGCCGCACTCTATGTAGCATCTTGCCATAGACGCTACTTCCCCCTGGAACCTTGACCACAGTCAAGAGTTCCTTACCCTCTTTGAGGGGAACTACGAATACTTTGATTCCACTCCCGTCAGGATACGTAGGCACAAGATGCGATGTCTTGGCGAGTATACTTAGATATTAACCCCTAGGTCTTTCCTTTAGAATATCACCCTTAGCAAGCAAACAATAAAATAACACAAATAATAACAAGAGGTTCCTGTAGAGTACTACAGACGTTTAGGATGCTAATACCTTCCCTAGACTTAACCAACCCCCGAACTTAGATTCTCTTAACTTAGGTTTTTTCGATCTTTAACCTTTCCTTTGGATAAATCAAAGACCGGTGGTGAATAGTTAAAGATTTGCGATTCAAGTTAATATAATAGCTTGATATTCGATTCTCACCGCGACAGAAATGGCGATTTCACTGGGGACTTTTCGAGGGTTTCCCCTAACTTGTTTATATCCATGTTATTTATTTGCTTATCTACCTATATATCTTTATATCTGTATATATACCTGTTCTGCTTGGGTTTTCTGTGTGCAGGGTTACTGTTTGTGTGGTGAGATAAGTCCTACACCCGAACTTGAGCGTAAATTATGATAGGACGGTGAGAATTCAAGGAGACTTTGAGGGAGTCGATTCTTGAAGAAGTTGAATTGAGACTTCACCACTCAGTTTAGGCCCTCTCGAATTTAATATTGTTCAACGAGTCCATTCGTGAAGATGATATTATTTCGAACTAAAGGCCACCGAGACTGAAGACCGTAGTTACCTTTAACCCAACTTGGCCTATTAGGATGTAGTGCGGGGACTATGAGGGAGTCTATTCCTGAATTAGTTGCTACGCGATACTACAATCAGACAAGATTCTCTTGAGAATATTATTGACTACCAAGTGATTTGGAAAATCGATAATATCCGAAAGATGGATTGTAGACTCTGGGAACTTTGTAGAACCCGTTCGGCAGGTACATTTGAAACCATAGTGCACACCTATTGGGATGGTTAGACCTTGGCTCCATGCTGTGACCTTTCAAACCTTGGGCCTTTTTCCTGTGTGCTTTGCTTGTGTTTATGCATCCATCCATTCATGCATTCATGAATAACCCTTTGGTCTCAAGGAACTCAATTGTTCTTTCATTTGCAAAATCAATAAAAATCCTGGATTATAAAATGAAACTTTTTTCAGCCTTTCCGAGATGTTTGCAACCTACTTTTGAGTTCCTTGAAACCATTGCATTGCATTGCATATCATTTGCATGCATTTGTTTGTCCAGCAACTCATTTCTAGTTGTCTATATGTTCCAGTGTCACATGTTGTCGCTCCCGGGATTTTCATCCTGGTACAAACGCGAAAGTGGCACCGAAACAGAGTCGCCAACAATGTGTATTTATCCCATGAGAGGGAAAGGAAACACCGCATAAACTTGAAGGAAAGGATAGAGCATGGTCTTGCGACCAAGAGAACTGGGTTCGGGAGTCGGTTACGCGCAGGGAAGGTATTAGCACCCCTACACGTCCATCGTACCCGATGGGATCCACGCTTGCTTGTCTCAATCAAAGGGTGTAAGGAAAGAATACTGGAAGAGGAACTAGAAAAGGAATGGAAAGAGAAAGAGAAACAAATGTAGGGAAAATAAAAGAAGTGCTCGCATGGGCCCTACCCCACTGCCTACGTATCTCATCGGGAGCATGAGAATCAGAGCGACGTAGTTCCCCTCACTAGGGACGGATTGTTTGTGTTTTTTAAGGAACGGCTAACGTTCTAGCTCAGGTGTTGCAGGCTCGCTGGTCCGAGTGCGTTACCATCTTGCAAGAGAACGAGTAGAAACACATTCGTACGCTGAGAGTGAGTGAGGTGAGAAAAGAATTCCCGAAGGAAAGACGTAATTGTCTGTTTTTTTTGTCTTTTAGGAGTTTTTCCATTTGTTTGCATATGATAGTGTATCTGGATCTTAGTCATTGGAATGTGTACATTCTCACATTCCAAGATGGAATGGGTAAGAAAGCACACTAAGGGTGAAGAAGACCCCCACACTTAGTTCCAATTGTCAAGGTTCAAACACACTAGCATACTTGTGTTTATTAAGTGTTTTTGTTAATTAAGAAATGAAGAAGTGTTTTTTATTTGTACCTTCTACAAGTATTGCATTTAAGTCCCTCATACAAGATCAAATGTTTAACACATTGACCCAAGATGGGCTATATGCTATACATTCTAAGATTATAAGAGAAGACCCCTTATAACCTTTTCTTTATATGAAAGGCCTAAATGCAATAAATGCCTACCTTTATTAGATGTTTTGAGTTTCCTTTAAGAGATGAGAAGAGAGACTCAAGAGAGGAGAAAAGGTAAAACCTATGTGGACTAAGACTCAATCCTAATTGAAGATTAAAGGGAGTGATCCTAAAGGTTTGTGAGGTTTCAACCTAAAGTCTAAAGAAAGAAAGAATTAAACGATTCACTTCTAAAGTAGAAGATGAATTGTAATTCAAAAAGGGAAAGTAATGAGTTATTAAAAGAAAGCACATAAGTGCTTAACAAAACATAAAATGGAATTGTAAAAGAGAAAGGATAGAAGTTGAATGTGGATTCCTTATCCACACTCAATTGAAACTTACCAAAGCCCCTACATGGTTAGTAAACATGTATAAGAAGTATAAGAAGTAAAAGAACATGTAATGCATCATAAAACTCAAAAGAATTAAATGAGAAACCAAATCCTAGAGCCACAACCAGAATGTACATCATATGGAAACAAATGGTTATTATCAATCAAACTCAAGTGGATAGGCAACAAACATCCTCCATGACATTAGGACATGATATCATAAGAAAAGGGAGAATGAAAGATGAAGGGAAAAAGAAGAAATGTGCATAAATGGAACATGTAATCCATGGATCAGGATTGAAATGAAATGAAAAATGATTCACAAACCTCTCACAAGTATTCATGAAGCACATCAAGACATTTAAGAAGTGATAGAAGAAGTAGGATTGAAATGGAAGTTCCAAACAAAGGAAAGTGCAAACACAACATGTTAAAGGTGCACAAGGTTCAAATGATAATCAACAAGCAAAGATGACATATGATATGTATCAATGTCCTATAATGTCAAGAGTGTAGCTTACCAAATAGGCAAATGATCATGCAAGTATACACACAAGAAAACATGTAAACATGCACAAAAGATTACAATGATATGACATGTTATAATGCTTTAAATGAAATGCATCAAACAAAAATCAAATTGCCTCATGAAAATTATGAAAACATGGTATTGAAGTTCACTAATCAGAGATGAATCACATATCAAAGTAGCATGCAAGGAACCAAGGCAAAATGATGTCAAACAATGCACTTAGGTCACATAGACATATCATACGAAGTAGCACAAAAGTGAACACCAAACATGCCATAAAATGACCTAAAAAAAATCAAATAAAAATCACTTAACATACCTCAAGATTCTAATGACTCAATACAAAAAGAAGAGCATCAAAAAAATTTTTAATGATCAAGAACAAAATTAAACAAAATCATGTACCACATTAAGAATGCACACCAAAGAAATTCAAAGAAAATTATGGAACAGGGGCAAAAAGGTCATAAAATCAAGAAACAAAATCATGAAAAAATTTCTAAATGTTTTAAGAAGGCTCATGAATTTTTGTGGAATTTTATGATGCTATTTAGTATTTTTAAAAATTAAAAAGAAAACGTGTAGCAAAAATAAAAAATAAAATGCAATGCAAAATGTATGGGGGTGCATGCCTAGTAATTACTCAGTTCAAAAATCATTGGGCTTTTAGAAATGGAGGTGTGGATAGCAAAATAGTCTAGGTCCAATAGCACGCATAACACAATAACAAGCGTACACTCTCAGTCAACAAAATTGACTCACTCATGGCCATTGGATCAAGTCAAGGTCAAACGAAAGTCAAAGTAACCAGATCTAACACACGCGCGTGAGTGACCACACAACATACAGTGTGCCACACCACATAATGTTCACTCTGATTAAAATAAAACATGTGCCACGCATGTGACATTTTTATGCGCTGTCATCACACAAGCCACACGATGATGAACATCCAACGGTCCACGTTCAAACTGCAAATAAAACCCTAAACAAGTTCACCGGCCGGAGAGGGACCTCCGGTCACCTTCTCCGGCGAGAACCACCACCTGCAACACTCACACGTTCACCAAAACACACAAGTCGCCTACCAAATTGAAGCTAAGCTCATGTAGATCAAGAATATGCTCATAAAAACAACGAAACATGCACACACAGCAAGAACAGAGGAGATGAACTTGTGCCCTAACTTTTGGATCTAAGCCTTTAAGAAGCTCTATCAACTAGCCAGAGTTCAAATGCTCCTAGTGAGCTCATATCACCATGAAAACAACAAAATAAACAAGTAAACGTGAGAGGAGAGTTTGTAAGCTTCGGAACCTGATCTTGCAGTCCTTGTAGAATCTGAGAAAACCAGAGGAAATGCTTGCTTCTTCCTTAAGCTTCACTTGGCCAAATAAAGGCTTTGATGAAGATGATGATTCAGGGGAGAAGAAATGAGATCCAAGCTCAAAAATCAGTTGCTCTTTGGTGAAGTTGAGAGAGAATCATAGAAGATTGAGGAGTAGGCTGAACAATATGAACTCGAAGCTTCCTTGCAATGGTGATGTTGAGAGTAGAGCAGAGAGAGTTTTTTGGAGAGAATGTGGAAGAATCAGAGAGAAAATTAGAGAGTGTTTGGGAGTGAAATGAGAAGAATGGAGTTGAAAATGAAATTAGAGTGTGAGTTTTCTATTTATAGTGTGAGTTTAACTATGGTTTAGTGAGTGGAGTTAAATGAGTTAGCATGGTTAAACTGAGTGCACCCTAACTAACTGAGCCAAGTTAGTTAGGGCGAGTTATCCATGGCTATAATTGTGTGATGATGGTTCATGGTGAGTTATGGTGGGAATGAAGAGAAACTGGTGTGGCACGGCTGGTACAACATGAAGCTTGTTCAACAAGTTGTCTTTTTTTCCATTCTTATGTATTATGAAGCACGTGGCATTATGAATGTGATGAGTGTTTGGTTTAATGAGGAAAGAAAATGAGAAAGTGTTTGTGGTGTGTGTGAACCAAATCATGCAGCATTCCATCAATATATCAATGTCAACATAGGGTGGTTTATGGAGGTTTTTTTTTTCTACTCAATGACTGCATTAGGGAGTGTATGGGTTCATTGGAAAGAGGACACATAGGAGAGCAATGTTGATGTGCAACTTGAGTGGAAATGATGCCTCAAACATGTCTAAAAATGACCATAAACAGATGGGCCAAGAACTGGTACATGGGTGCGCAGACTTGTGGCATGACCTGGTTGTGACCTGGTCAAATTTCAGTTGCAATGACCATTCTTTGAGCCATCATAACTCCTTAACCTTTGATCAGATGAAAAATTGATAAACACCAACTTTGAAGATCTCACATAGAGGAACAACTTTGATGTTGAAAGATTTTCCATTTGAAGCCTCTAATCATGAGTAATTGATCAATACATTTGGCCCACCAAGTGTTTGAGAAAATGACTGCGCGCGTGCCCTGAAAATCTTGGTCATGACCTAGTTTTGGACCTACTTTGCTCAAACTTTGATCAATCATATCTCACTCAATTTTTATCCAATGGAGATGTTCCACATATGGATGTGAAGCTTAAAACAAGATCTTTTGTTGTGGCCGAGTGGAATTTTCATTTGGTGCTTCAATTTTAAATGGCCTTGGTTCAAACTCTGATGCAAAATGGCCAAAACTTGCTATTTTTAGTAACCCTTCATCTTCCAAAAATGGCAACTTTCCACCTCTTGATTTTTTCATGATTCCTTTGGAGTTTCTTGACCAAATTTTGTACATTGGACATATGTAACATGAATTTCATGATTTTGGGCTCAAAAAAGTCAAGAGTTGACTTTTTCCTCTGATTATTTGACTTGGCCCCAATTTTCCTGATTTCTGATCTTTCTTCCAATTGAAACACTTCCAAAACCAATTGAGAGGCAATTTTCCATACACATACACTTAAGAACATGTAGAATACCATGACATCAAGTTTTGTCCAAAAAATCAAAGATTCCCTGATTTAATGGGAAACCCTAGTTTTGGTGCCCACCTCCTAGGAGAAAAATGTGCAGTCTTCAATTTCAAATTCCTCAGAGTATGTTGTGTACCTTCTTAAAGGATGATGATATATGCCATTTGAGGATGATTTTGGATCAATGAGCTATCTCTTTTGAGGGTTTTCCTTCCGTTTTTGAACCTCTTGCATAGTGAAAGATGTAATGCTTCAATCTCCCATTGATCCTCTCATTCTTGAGATTGTGGATGTTCCATTGAGATAGTATGAGACATGAAAGACCTCTTGGCTTGCCTTGAGGAAACTTGATTGACCTTTTTGTGCTCTGAATGATCTCTTGATTGTCCACCTCCCACCTGATCACATGCCCTGATGGTAAGAAGGATGCTATGCTTCATTTTTCTATGTTAAATGCAATGTAATGTTAATGAGGTGGATATGATATGATAAATGATAATGCCATGCCATGATGACAAAGAGGGAGAGCAAATTTTGGGGTATTACAGCTGCCCCTATTCAAGCGCTGTAGACCTGAATGCCTGAAAGCAATTGCTTTCGGACTTTCAAGGTATATAGTGATTGAATACCAAATATAACCAAAAATTTGCTCTGGATGATGAGGAAGAAACTCCCACGACATTGCTAGCTTGAATCTTCAATGAAACATTGTCAGAGAAAACTGTCTTTTGAACGACACCAGACGACTACTGGCTTGCCACACTGCTGGTGGACTTTAATAATGTCTTTTATGCAATTCCAGACGACTACTGGCCTGCCACGCTACTGGTGGACTTTAGAAATGTCTTTTTGAACGACGCCAGATGACTACTGGCCTGCCACGCTACTGGTGGACTTTGCAGCTTCGTGCCACCCGAAGATGGACTTTTGCCAATCCACTGTTGGACTTTTGCCACCCGAAGACGGACTTTTGCCAATCCACTGTTGGACTTTTGCCACCCGAAGACGGACTTTTGCCAATCCACTGTTGGACTTTTGCCACCCGAAGACGGACTTTTGCCAATCCACTGTTGGACTTTTGCCACCCGAAGACGGACTTTTGCCAATCCAATGTTGGACTTTTAGCTGCTTTGCCACCCGAAGATGGACTTTTGCCAATCCACTGTTGGACTTTTAGAATATGCCACCCTTAGATGGACCTTTCGCCAATCCACTGTTGGGCTTTTGCCACCCGAAGACGGACTTTTGCCAATCCACTGTTGGACTTTTGCCACCCGAAGACGGACTTTTGCCAATCCACTGTTGGACTTTTGCCACCCGAAGACGGACTTTTGCCAATCCACTGTTGGACTTTTAGCTGCTTTGCCACCCGAAGATGGACTTTTGCCAATCCACTGTTGAACTTTTAGAATATGCCACCCGAAGACGGACTTTTGCCAATCCACTGTTGGACTTTTGCCACCCGAAGACGGACTTTTGCCAATCCACTGTTGGACTTTTGCCACCCGATGACGGACTTTTGCCAATCCACTGTTGGACTCTTAGAATTTGCAAAATTGTATTACTCTCTGCATCTGTGTCAGACATCTATGCTGACTCTGCTGAGGAGCAAAGACCAATGATTTGACTTTGGAGACTCCTGAACGGATAACCTCTCCACTAGAGAATGAATGAACAATCCGCCTGCTTCGAATTGTCAAGCTTGCCAAAAATAAATTGGACTTGAAGAATAATAAATCTGCCAGGAATCACTTCATCTGTTGGGGGAATGAATTCTGGTCACAGCGATTCCGCTGGGGATGAGAATTTCTTTGCATGGCGTCTTTCTAGGGGAGAGAAGTCATAAAAACTCTGCTTGGGGATCTATCCAATCCAAGACCCTTTGTAGGGGTTATCCACCTTCTGACCCGGCTGGGGAAAGGCTGTACCATCCTTGTTGAGGAATAGATTCTGTCGATCTTATAAACCTCTGCGGGGAGAACAACAACTCAGCTGGGAGTTGCTGACAAGATTCGATGCTGACCTCTGTGGGGATACCATTACCAGAGACACAATCTTGCTGGGGGTCAGGGCTACTATGCCAGGGATATGCAAATCCTGATTAGAACATTCCATTGCAACTTGCTAGGAAGGAGTCCTTAGAGATCTGTTGGGGAAACCCAAAGCAAATCCACAGTAGTCTGCTGAAGAATATGACTGTCAAGCTTAGGATAAGTACCACAATGCCCCATGTTAGACGAGCTTCCCTTTAGACAATTCCGTTAGGGATGACGAGTTTATAGCAAACTCTGCTGGAGGAAACTGCTTTAAAACGTCTCGTGCTGGGGAATGCCTTTTGAGAGGATTTTACAGAAGACCAACTGTCCTCAAACTCTACTGGGGATGATCAACACTTCATGCTGGGGAAACAAACATGCCCCATGCTTGGGCAAACCAACAATTTATCCCCGAAGAGGATGTCATAAGAGGATTTTACAGAAGATTTAGCCTCTTCCAACTCCTGCGACTTCGCTGGGGATAATGACCATCAGCTTCGGTATCAACGAGACCACTCTCTTGGGGAATTTGCGACCGTCATCGACACAGAAAAGCTTGTAGCTGTTGGAAGTACTGTATGAGAGAATCGACTTAATAAGATACAATGGTACCCAGTTGAACTTAATTCACTGATATCGACCCGTTATGAATAATCGTCGACCGAACGATGAACGCCGATCTCCTTACCCGTAATTGCCCCAGTCTTTTGCGTGGGATGATTTATTACTGGTCTTGTGCTTAAAATCATCTGCACCTGCTACCTGCAACAAAAGAATATGCCCACATGCCCCGAATATTGCGTGGCTAGAATCCACCATCCGGGAGTATTCAACATTCGAAGTAATTTCAAATGTTTTTTCTGCGCATGTTATTGCAAGGCCGCCATGTTTTCAAATGCAATGTTTTATAAAAAAGTAGGACGTTTTTGCAAACAAAGCAATAAAACAAAAATAGAAAGCTTTTTATTGAAATTCAATTTATTGACTGAGAGCCCAGAATAGGCAATTACATCAGGAAGCAGTCCCTGGAAAGAGGTGATCGCTGAAAATTGAGAAAAGAAACTATCCTAATGGCAATGTGAAAACGGAATTCCACTGAGTTTCCATTCTGTTATGACCAGTATGTCTTCAAAACTCCCCGACCTTGCCTTCTGAGGAATGATCAGACCGATTCCTATCTTTCAGAATGTCAGTTGTTCAAACGGTAATGGGTACAGATAACTCAGATTGTAGTCATTCGCTTAAATCCCTCTTTTGCGTGGACCGCCCTTTCAGGTTTTCGATCCACCAGGATACCCTTTTTTGCCTAAGTTGCCCTTTCGGGTTTTCAACTTACCGGGTGTACAATCTTTTTTTCAATTATATCCCTAATTTTTGCCCGAACCTTATTCTGTTTTTGGTTCGCCGGGATGCCCTTTTTTGCCTGGATTTTTTTATTTTTATTATCCAGCGGGTCTATTCATGCGAAGTATTTTTTGACTACGTCCGAGTTGACAGGGGATGAAAAGTCTTCGCCATCCATGGTTGTAAGCAATAAGGCTCCGCCCGAAAAGACCTTTTTAACCACGAATGGACCTTCATAGTTAGGAGTCCATTTGCCCCTGTGATCTGTATTGGGAGGAAGGATCCTTTTGAGTACCACATCTCCGACTTTGTAAACCCGAGGACGCACCTTTTGGTCAAATGCCTGCTTCATTCTGCGCTGATATAGTTGCCCATGGCATACAGCCGCCAATCGCTTTTCCTCAATAAGGCTCAACTGATCAAATCTGGCTCGTACCCATTCAGCCTCATCTATCTTAACATCCATCATGACTCTGAGGGACGGAATCTCCACTTCAACTGGTAGTACTGCCTCCATACCATATACAAGTGAGAATGGGGTTGCCCCAGTGGACGTGCGTACCGACGTTCGATACCCATGCAAAGCAAATGGTAACATCTCATGCCAATCTTTGTATGTGACAACCATCTTCTGTACAATCTTCTTGATATTTTTGTTGGCCGCTTCGACCGCGCCATTCATCTTTGGGCGGTACGGAGAAGAATTGTGATGTTCGATTTTGAAGTCCCGGCATAACTCAGCCATCATCTTATTATTCAAATTAGAACCATTATCAGTAATGATTCTTTCGGGAACTCCATATCGGCAAATGATATCCCATTTTAAGAAACGAGCTACCACTTGTTTTGTAACATTGGCATAGGATGCAGCTTCAACCCATTTGGTGAAATAATCAATCGCCACCAAGATGAAACGATGACCATTAGAAGTTGTAGGCTCAATCTTTCCAATCATATCAATGCCCCACATGGAAAACGGCCAAGGCGACGACATGATACTCAACGGATTTGGAGGTACATGCACTTTATCTGCATAGATCTGGCATTTATGGCATTTGCGGGCATATTTGCAACAATCTGACTCCATAGTCAACCAATAATATCCCGATCTTAACAACTTTTTAGCCATTGCATGCCCTCCGGCATGGGTACCGAAAGAGCCTTCGTGCACTTCAATCATCAACAAGTCTGCTTCATGTCTATCCACACATCTAAGCAGGACCGTGTCAAAATTTCTTTTATACAGCACGCCATCTTTGTTCAAGAAGAAACTACCAGCTAACCTTCTCAACGTCTTCCTGTCTTTGGACGATGCCCCGGGCGGGTACTCTTGACTTTTCAAGAAACACTTAATGTCATGAAACCATGGCTTGTCATCAGACGCTGCATCGACCGCAAACACAAATGCTGGTCTGTCAAGGTGAGATACCTCAATCTTAGGTACATGGTTCCATCCTTGCACTTTGATCATGGAAGACAAAGTGGCCAAGGCATCAGCGAACCTATTCTCATCTCGAGGAATATGGTACAGTTTCACGGTTGTGAAAAATGTCAGCAATCTCCTTGTATAATCTCTATACGGCACTAGATTTGCTTGGTGCGTGTACCAACTCCCTTTCACTTGATTGATTACCAAAGCTGAATCACCGAATATATCAAGGGTTTTAATCCGTAGATTAACTGCCTCCTCGATCCCCATTATACAAGCTTCGTACTCTGCTTCATTGTTGGTGCATCCGAAAGTTATTCGGGCAGTGAAAGGCATATGAACACCTTTCGGCGTGATAAGAACTGCTCCAACTCCGTACCCATTCATATTGACAGCCCCATCAAACATCAGACTCCATTTGGATTCAGGGTCTGGCCCCTCCTCCGGAAGTGGTTCCTCGCAGTCTTTAACTTTGAGAAACATGATGTCCTCATCAGGGAAGTCAAATTTCATGGGTTGGTAATCATCAATCGGCTGTTGCGCAAGATAGTCGGACAAGATACTTCCTTTGATGGCCTTTTGTGAAGTGTACTGAATGTCATACTCTGTCAAGACCATTTGCCACCGTGCAACTCTGCCTGTCAATGCTGGTTTCTCGAAAATGTACTTGATAGGATCCATTTTTGAAATCAACAGGGTTGTGTGCCTAACCATATATTGCCTCAATCGCTTAGCGGCCCATGCAAGCGCACAGCATGTCTTTTCAAGCATTGAGTATCGGGACTCACAATCATTGAACTTTTTGCTCAGGTAGTAAATAGCATGCTCCTTCCTACCTGTCTCGTCATGTTGACCGAGAACACAACCCATGGAACCTTCAAGCACTGTCAGATACATTATCAGCGGTCTCCCTTCAACTGGAGGCATTAGAATCGGAGGTTCCTGCAAGTATTCTTTTATCTTATCGAATGCCAATTGGCAATCGTCATTCCACCTGACCGTCTGATCTTTCCTTAACAATTTAAATATTGGCTCACACGTGGCTGTTAGGTGAGATATGAACCTTGCAATGTAGTTCAATCTACCCAAGAAACCACGAACCTCTTTTTCTGTTCTCGGTTCAGGAATTTCTTGTATTGCTTTCACCTTGGCAGGATCAACCTCGATTCCTCTTTCGCTCACAATGAAACCCAGTAACTTTCCAGAACGCACCCCAAACGTGCACTTGTTTGGATTTAATCTCAGACGGAACTTTCTCAACCTTTCAAACAGCTTTTTCAGGTTAATCAGATGTTCCTCTTCTATTCTCGACTTGGCAATCATATCATCTACATAACATTGGATCTCCTTATGAATCAAGTCATGAAACAATGTCACCATCGCCCGCTGGTACGTTGCCCCTGCGTTTTTCAACCCAAAAGGCATTACTTTATAACAATATGTACCCCACGGAGTAATGAACGTGGTCTTCTCCATATCTTCAGGTGCCATCTTGATCTGGTTGTACCCGGAGAACCCGTCCATAAAGGAGAATACAGAAAATTGAGCTGTATTATCGACCAGCACATCAATATGAGGTAGTGGAAAATCATCTTTCGGGCTAGCTTTATTAAGATCTCGATAATCCACACACATTCTCACTTTTCCATCTTTCTTCGGTACTGGCACGATGTTGGCTACCCACGGAGGATACTTTGTCACAGCAAGAAACCCAGCATCCCACTGCTTCTGGACTTCCTCCTTAATCTTTAAAGCCATGTCGGGGTGAGTCCGACGAAGTTTCTGCTTGACTGGCGGACATTCTCCTCTTAATGGAAGCCTGTGCACGACAATATCTGTATCCAACACCGGCATGTCTTGATACGACCAGGCGAAGATGTCAACATACTCGCGCAACATTTCAGCCAAAGTTTTCTTCACATCTGCTTGCAAGCTGGCACCAATCCTGATCTCTTTCTTGGCATCCTTGGAACCAATATTGATGATTTCTACAGTCTCCTGGTGAGGCTGGATGACCCTTTCCTCTTGTTTCAACAATCTGGCCAGTTCTTCAGGGAGTTCACAATCTTTCTCATCCCCTTCTTCGGCTTGATAAATCGGATTGTCAAAGTCATACATAGTCATATCAAAATCGTTATCAGTGGTATCCGGAGGATCAAGTCTGCATGAACGGGTTCATGCCTTATTTTAGAATTTATTTTTAAGCAAAACAAAAGAAAATGAAACATTGCCATTTTATTTTTTTGTGCAAAAATAAAAACTGAAAGACAGAGAACAAAATTTGATTGCAAAATGTCCTTTATTAATGATTAAACATTGCAAATGCAACCATGGTGGCCCTACAAATGAATCTATACGCCTTGGGCAGAGCGCACGATTTTGACATGCATTATGGTTAGAAAAAACAAAGAAAAATTACTCTGTCTGAAGAGTAACCCGGATGACTTCTTCAACGAACCAGTTCTGCACTTGTTGTCCCGGAGCATGAGGGCGTACCCAGTTGTCCAGGTCACAATCACTGTCAACAATATCCTCTGTGGCCGCACAAGACTGGTCCGTGTAGATAATTCCCCCACTATTGAAAGTAATGGGTCCCCTGCTCCCCGCATCTGAAGTTGTAGAGGGATGATAACCAATACCAAATTTGTCTTCCTTCATTGGGGTCTCTATCAGCCTGCCCCAACCTTGGGCGTTGCCTGCCCTGACGACTTCGACAGCTTGTTTGTAAGATGAAATGGAGGTACCAGCCCCAACTGGTACAGAAGAAGACTCAGGTGCATCGTCAATATTGACTGCTTCAAATGATTGGCACAACATCTCATGAATTTCCCCATCCATTTCAATGTACTTGAACGTGGACAAGTGACTCACAAAGATGTCTTCTTCCCCACTCACCGTCACAACCTGCCCTTCAAACTCATACTTCAGCTTTTGATGTAGAGTAGAAGTAACAGCCCCGGCTCCGTGAATCCAAGGGCGTCCCAATAGGCAGCTATATGCAGGTTGTATGTCCATTACATGGAACGTGGATTTGAATACCTGTGGTCCAATTTGTACGGGCAATTCCACCTCACCAAACACAGATCGTCTAGTTCCATCGAATGCTCTGACCACCAACTCACTAGGCCTTAAGATTAAACCATCAACTTCCAGCTTCATTAATGCCTTCTTGGGCAAGACATTGAGTGATGAACCAGTGTCTACCAGTACATGAGATAACACTGCGCCCTTACACTCCATCGTGATATGCAAAGCCTTATTGTGGTTTCTTCCTTCAACAGTCAAATCTCTACTTGTAAAGCCCAAGCCATGGCTAACATTAACATTGGAGATTACGCCCTCGAGCTGATTAACAGTAATTTCTTGTGGCACGTATGCACTCTTCAACACTTTCAACAACGCCTGCCGATGCGCATCAGAGCACATCAATAGTGACAAGATTGAAATCTTTGAAGGGGTCTGATTCAGTTGGTCCACAATCTTATAATCGCTTTTCTTGATTATCTTCATAAATTCTTCCATTTCCTTATCAAAAGTGATCTTTGTCTCTGCTTCAGGTGTAGGCGCATTTTCAACCACCTGTTTACCTTTAGCCTTTGCTGCGGCTTCTGCCTCTTTATCACTTCTCAAGGTTTGGGGAGCGAACAACCTTCCACTCCTTGTAAAGCCCCCTACACCCCCTACGTTATCAATATTTGGGCTGACTGATGACTCAACTTCCTGCTTTTTACCTTCGTAATATACATCTGCCCCATAGTGCCATGGGATAGCCTTCGTAGACGTGAACGGAATTGGTCCTGGCATCGTGATAATGACAGGACTGGGCCTTTCTGGCGCAACACTCGCCACGGGAACTGCATTGACCGGCATTTGAATCTCAGCGGGAGTGTAATAGATGGTCACGGTTGATATCTCATCAGTGTCTTTCGCGACTCTGTCGAACTGTAGACATCCTTCATCGATCAGATTCTGTAAACCCATCTTCAACTTATCACAGCCGTTCTCCTGATTCATACACTCAGAGCAATCTTGATTACAGCCCGGGAACACCTGTCCCTTCAATAAACGATCTTTTACCAACAACAAAGAAGTTCTCACTTGATGAACGTCTAACACCAAATTCAATCTCCTCCCATCTTCAATCGCGTACACATTTGCTGCACTATGATCAGGCATGGGATGCTGAGTAATATTAGGAGCGGGAGAGAAATTGATGGCTTTAGCATCAATCAAATCTTGTACTTTATGATGGAAAGCCCAGCATTTTTCAATGGAGTGCCCCTGAGCACCTGAGTGGAACTCACAACGAGCATTAGCATCGAAGTTAGGTGGCAGGTTTCCAGCAACCGGAGCTTTCATAGTACGGAGTTCTACCAACTTTAACTCGAGTAGCCGGGGCAACAGCGCGGCATAAGTCATAGGGAGAGGATCCATCTTACGATCCCTCTGCCTAGACCTTTGCTGGAAAAAAGGTTGTTGCTGTTGAACTTGTTGTTGGGGTTGTTGTTTCTGAACAGACGGTGTGGGGATCGTTACAGCATCTACCTGATAATAAGCTTGAGAACGCCCTCTGCCTCGTCCTCTAAACACAGCATTCGTATCACCTTCTCTTCTTTTCTGGTTACTAGCAAACGGTTTCTTCGTCCCCGAAGAGCCAGCCCCACTCACATCCTGGATCTTCCCAAGCTTTAACAGACTTTCTATTCTTTCTCCCGCAATCACAATATCAGCAAATCCAGTTGACGGACAAGCAGCTAATCTATCAAGATAGGCCCATTGCAAGGTGCCCATGAACATATCTGCCATTTCTCTGTCTGACAAGGGAGGTTGAACCTGGGCAGCCATTTCCCTCCACCTCTGTGCATATTCTTTGAAACTCTCCTTGGCATTTTGTGACAACCCCTGCAATTGAGTGCGGTTGGGCGCCATGTCAATATTATACTGGTATTGCTTCAGGAACGCTTCTGCCAGATCTTTCCAACTCTTCACAGCAGCTCTATTCAACTTCATATACCAGGTCAAGGACGCCCCAGCCAGACTGTCCTGAAAATAGTGCATCCATAGCTTCTCGTCATCCGTATGGGCTGCAATCTTCCCAAAGTAAGCTTGAAGATGCGTTTGGGGACACGCATTGCCGTGATACTTATCAAAAGTAGGAGGTTTGAATTTAGGGGGAATTCTGACTCCTGAGACCAGCCCCAAGCTGGTAACATCAATACCCATAGAGTTCTTGCATTCTATGGCCCTGATCTTTTCTTCTAACTCATCATACCTTCGATCACCTTGATTACCCACATCAGCATCTAGTAGAGTAAATTGGTCTTCCAGAGTATCTTCAAGAGTAACACCAGCATGCCTACCATTTCCATTACCCCGATTGTTACCACCAGGAGGAGGGTTACCACCGGGAGGAGGGATGCCATGTCCCTGTGAATTGTCATGCTGATCACCTTCGGGCCCATTGTCTGGACGCTCGACCAGAAGCCTCAATCTCTCCTGATTTTGCGCCATGCCAGTCATGAGGGTCATGAACTGGTCCATACGTGCCCTCATTTCGGCCAAATCACTTTGCACTTGATCCATGATTCTTACTTGATTTCTTCGCGTCGAATATCGGTGAATATGACTCTCCGCTATACTGCCTGAAACCAAATAAAGGTTAGAGACCCTGCAACGAGTACCTGAAAAGCAAGTAACATAAATGCAGAATGTTATGCAATGCCATGCAATGTTATGTTTATCATTTCCAAAGTGCTTTACACCCTGATTCCAATCCAAACCACGGAAATCTGAAGACCAGAAATCGTGATATAAAGAGACGTGTAGTGGTCATGTGCTTGTGTGCAACTATCTGATAAGGAATAATTCTGAATAAAACTGCTCATACTCATTCAACGAAGCATTCAAGTACATTTAAGAAAGGCTCAACCGCAAATGCGATACAAGTAAAAATGGATCCATCAACAAGCCTGATGGTAACCATTAATAACAAAAAATAAGGAAAAGAACATCAATCTGACAATTCCACATCCTTCAGCCTGTCACTTGAGTATTTGATCTCCTCAAAAAGTATACGGGTACGCTGGTGAGTCGGCTTTTCAATCATTTCTTTGATCAAGACATCCCTTTTCTCAAGAGCTTCAGTTAAAGAACCCATATGCAGCATAAGAGCTTCGTCATCATGCACTCCTTTGTGTCTCTTTACGCCAGCTTGCGTCTTGAGTATCTCTCTTTCTATCATGGCTTCTTCAAGCTCTTTCTTGGTATTCTTCAACTGGCTTCTAGCTTCTTCTAACTGTTCTTAACTTTTACCGAGACTTTCCCGATACTTTCTCCTCTGCTCATGTGCCTTTTTAAGCTCCTCGTCTTTAGTCTTCGACTGATCCTTTAACTCGGCATTTTCAATTCTGACTTCATCCCAAGCTTGACGAAGTTGAGCTAATGAATCCTTGCTTCGGGCTAAAGCCTGTTTTGTAATCTTGTGAGCCTGACTAGTGTCATCTGCTCCCAAAGTAAGTTTCCGAAAGTACCGAGCTCTGTCATCAAAATCTTCCTCTTTGTCAGCCAAGGTTTTTTCCGCTTTCAAGGCTCTCTTTTCCAACTCTTTGTTGTCAGCTAGAGCTTTCTGAAGACATCTGCTCATTCCAGAATTCTCTATCTGCAACTCTCTGACCATTTTCTTCCACTTCTCACATTCTTCAATAGCCACCATAGTGGGTTGTTCTGGCTGTACTGAACATAAAAGAGGTCCCCTTGAAAAGGGTAAAAGCAATTCCTTTACTTTCGTCTCAATCCACCTGTCATATTCAGGATAAGATCTACAATCTCCTTTTCCAAAAACTGCTTTTCCAATTTTGTGCTTATCTTTCCAAGCATTCACTACTTCTACCACCTTCGCATCTTTAGTTCCTGTAAAGAATAAAGATTCTTCCACATCTTGCTCTGTAGGAGGATCCCTGGAAGCATACCCAAACTGTCGGATGGCCAAAACTGGATTATAATTGATCCCTCCTTTTCTGCCAATCAAAGGCACATTTGGAAAATTTCCGCATCTTGTGACAAGCTCTGTTCTCAATAACCGGTGGTCAAACCATACAATGTTATCAGCAGTTAAACTCATCAATCGTTTAGACCATTTCGCCACATCTTTGGTTTCCACAAAGGCACCTGTCTGAGGCAAATGTTTGAAAAACCAATGACTCAGCAGTGGAGTACAACAACTAACAGATCCTCCCCTCCTTTTCTCATTCTTGTAATGCACGGAATGATAAAAATCTCCTAACAAAGTAGGGACTGGATTTTTAAGGACGAAAACTCTCGTTGCTTGCATATCCACAAAGTCTTGCTGATTGGGAAAGAAAACTAGGCCATATATGCAGAGAGCCAGAATGGAATTGTAAACCGTCCAATTTTTAGCACTTGCAGCCTCTTGGGCTTGTCCAGACAGAAATTCTAAATGAAATCCGCTAACTCCATTTTTACTGCTCACACCACTCTTTACCACTGCCTGATCCATTTGTAACGCAGCAGCAATTTCTTTTACGCTGGGAGAACTACCAGATAAGAATGGTATTGCCGGCGTGATTGGAATTCCCAAAATAAATGAGAATTCTTCCAGTGTTGGCATCAAAATGTAATCTGAAAAAAGAAAGCATCTCAACGAAGGCTCGTAGAACTGCAGCAGAGTGTGCAAAGCATCATGTTCATACTTGGTGATTGTACGGACCATCCCAACCAAATTCCCGTAGCTTTTCTGAAATCTATCAAGAATACCCGGACCAGCCATATCTATAACTTTGAGCAATGAATCCAAGACAGGATCTGGAAACTTGTAAGACACATTGTTCTTTCTCTCGGCAACGATCTCTGTTGAACCCATGGATTGGAATCAGAAATGTATTATGCACCTGAAAATGACAAACATAACTGTTATGATATGATAATGCAATGCAAAAGGGCATGTGATCAGGTAATCAAGTGTCTGTGTCTGTATTGAACTGTGTGCACTGTGTCTCTGTACTGAATCTGGCAATATCTGAGATGAACACTTAAATCACTGTCATAGGATACAATGTCTGAAATCCTCATAGAATCACGAGTAAGGTAGGTAGGAGGCTGGGTTTCCAGCAAACCTGTAAACATCCCGCCCATACTCACATGTGGTTCTTAGAAAATAAGGCTTGTCAGCTTCGGAGGTTTGAGAAGCAATAGCACATTCAGCCCGTAGGATACAATGTTATGCCAATCAAAGAGGTCGTCCACTGACTCCCCTTAGAAAATAAAAGTCATCCTATGCAAGTTCCAAAGTGGGCCCTCGGGTGCGAATGGGTTTGCCACAGAACGTGGTCTGCCATTGTCACCGCTAAAGAGGGATGTTTCCACTAAGGTCCTCATGATCGGTCACTAGAGTCGACAGCTCTCTAGATCTACATCCTGGAATACGCAAGATGCGCATGCCACGACGTGTCCCAAGATAGCCTCGTCTAGCTGTGAATTTCGTGAACACCCAACGCACTCCAAACGGCACGTAGGTTCCACTACTCTCCACTCTAATTCTAAGTGTATACTCAAGCCTGTGTAATGGGCTTATCTCTCAGAAATCCCATCCCGTCAAACAGACAAAACAGTGCAACACAATATAATATATGATATGTAATGCTAAAATGCAGTAAATGCAGTAAAATAAATAAACAGCAACATATAGCACAACAGTAAACACCCAATGAAAAAACAAACAAGCGCTAGGATTGACTCGCTTAGGATGGACCAGCAATAGGTCAACATATTCCCCAGCAGAGTCGCCAGCTGTCGCTCCCGGGATTTTCATCCTGGTACAAACGCGAAAGTGGCACCGAAACAGAGTCGCCAGCAATGTGTATTTATCCCATGAGAGGGAAAGGAAACACCGCATAAACCTGAAGGAAAGGATAGAGCATGGTCTTGCGACCAAGAGAACTGGGTTCGGGAGTCGGTTACGCGCAGGGAAGGTATTAGCACCCCTACACGTCCATCGTACCCGATGGGATCCACGCTTGCTTGTCTCAATCAAAGGGTGTAAGGAAAGAATACTGGAAGAGGAACTAGAAAAGGAATGGAAAGAGAAAGAGAAACAAATGTAGGGAAAATAAAAGAAGTGCTCGCATGGGCCCTACCCCACTGCCTACGTATCTCATCGGGAGCATGAGAATCAGAGCGACGTAGTTCCCCTCACTAGGGACGGATTGTTTGTGTTTTTTAAGGAACGGCTAACGTTCTAGCTCAGGTGTTGCAGGCTCGCTGGTCCGAGTGCGTTACCATCTTGCAAGAGAACGAGTAGAAACACGTTCGTACGCTGAGAGTGAGTGAGGTGAGAAAAGAATTCCCGAAGGAAAGACGTAATTGTCTATTTTTTTTTGTCTTTTAGGAGTTTTTCCATTTGTTTGCATATGATAGTGTATCTGGATCTTAGCCATTGGAATGTGTACATTCTCACATTCCAAGATGGAATGGGTAAGAAAGCACACTAAGGGTGAAGAAGACCCCCACACTTAGTTCCAATTGTCAAGGTTCAAACACACTAGCATACTTGTGTTTATTAAGTGTTTTTGTTAATTAAGAAATGAAGAAGTGTTTTTTATTTGTACCTTCTACAAGTATTGCATTTAAGTCCCTCATACAAGATCAAATGTTTAACACATTGACCCAAGATGGGCTATATGCTATACATTCTAAGATTATAAGAGAAGACCCCTTATAACCTTTTCTTTATATGAAAGTCCTAAATGCAATAAATGCCTACCTTTATTAGATGTTTTGAGTTTCCTTTAAGAGATGAGAAGAGAGACTCAAGAGAGGAGAAAAGGGAAAACCTATGTGGACTAAGACTCAATCCTAATTGAAGATTAAAGGGAGTGATCCTAAAGGTTTGTGAGGTTTCAACCTAAAGTCTAAAGAAAGAAAGAATTAAACGATTCACTTCTAAAGTAGAAGATGAATTGTAATTCAAAAAAGGAAAGTAATAAGTTATTAAAAGAAAGCACATAAGTGCTTAACAAAACATAAAATGGAATTGTAAAAGAGAAAGGATAGAAGTTGAATGTGGATTCCTTATCCACACTCAATTGAAACTTACCAAAGCCCCTACATGGTTAGTAAACATGTATAAGAAGTATAAGAAGTAAAAGAACATGTAATGCATCATAAAACTCAAAAGAATTAAATGAGAAAGCAAATCCTAGAGCCACAACCAGAATGTACATCATATGGAAACAAATGGTTATTATCAATCAAACTCAAGTGGATAGGCAACAAACATCCTCCATGACATTAGGACATGATATCATAAGAAAAGGGAGAATGAAAGATGAAGGGAAAAAGAAGAAATGTGCATAAATGGAACATGTAATCCATGGATCAGAATTGAAATGAAATTAAAAATGATTCACAAACCTCTCACAAGTATTCATGAAGCACATCAAGACATTTAAGAAGTGATAGAAGAAGTAGGATTGAAATGGAAGTTCCAAACAAAGGAAAGTGCAAACACAACATGTTAAAGGTGCACAAGGTTCAAATGATAATCAACAAGCAAAGATGACATATGATATGTATCAATGTCCTATAATGTCAAGAGTGTAGCTCACCAAATAGGCAAATGATCATGCAAGTATACACATAAGAAAACATGTAAACATGCACAAAAGATTACAATGATATGACATGTTATAATGCTTTAAATGAAATGCATCAAACAAAAATCAAATGGCCTCATGAAAATTATGAAAACATGGTATTGAAGTTCACTAATCATATATGAATCACATATCAAAGTAGCATGCAAGGAACCAAGGCAAAATGATGTCAAACAATGCACTTAGGTCACATAGACATATCATACAAAGTAGCACAAAAGTGAACACCAAACATGCCATAAAATGACCTAAAAAAAATCAAATAAAAATCACTTAACATACCTCAAGATGCTAATGACTCAATTCAAAAAGAAGAGCATCAAAACAATTTTTAATGATCAAGAAAAAAATTAAACAAAATCATGTACCGCATTAAGAATGCACACCAAAGAAATTCAAAGAAAATTATGGAACAGGGGCAAAAAGGTCATAAAATCAAGAAACAAAATCATGAAAAAATTTATAAATTTTTTAGGAAGGCTCATGAATTTTTGTGGAATTTTATGATGCTATTTAGTATTTTTAAAAATTAAAAAGAAAACGTGTAGCAAAAATAAAAAATAAAATGCAATGCAAAATGTATGGGGGTGCATGCCTAGTAATTACTCAGTTCAAAAATCATTGGGCTTTTAGAAATGGAGGTGTGGATAGAAAAATAGTCTAGGTCCAATAACACGCATAACACAATAACAAGCGTACACTCTCAGTCAACAAAATTGACTCACTCATGGCCATTGGATCAAGTCAAGGTCAAACGAAACCAGATCTAACACACGCGCGTGAGTGACCACACAACATACAGTGTGCCACACCACATAATGTTCACTCTGATTAAAATAAAACATGTGCCACGCATGTGACATTTTTATGCGCTGTCATCACACAAGCCACACGATGATGAACATCCAACGGTCCACGTTCAAACTGCAAATAAAACCCTAAACAAGTTCACCGGCCGGAGAGGGACCTCCGGTCACCTTCTCCGGCGAGAACCACCACCTGCAACACTCACACGTTCACCAAAACACACAAGTCGCCTACCAAATTGAAGCTAAGCTCATGTAGATCAAGAATATGCTCATAAAAACAACGAAACATGCACACACAGCAAGAACAGAGGAGATGAACTTGTGCCCTAACTTTTGGATCTAAGCCTTTAAGAAGCTCTATCAACTAGCCAGAGTTCAAATGCTCCTAGTGAGCTCATATCACCATGAAAACAACAAAATAAACAAGTAAACGTGAGAGGAGAGTTTGTAAGCTTCGGAACCTGATCTTGCAGTCCTTGTAGAGTCTGAGAAAACCAGAGGAAATGCTTGCTTCTTCCTTAAGCTTCACTTGGCCAAATAAAGGCTTTGATGAAGATGATGATTCAGGGGAGAAGAAATGAGATCCAAGCTCAAAAATCAGTTGCTCTTTGGTGAAGTTGAGAGAGAATCATAGAAGATTGAGGAGTAGGCTGAACAATATGAACTCGAAGCTTCCTTGCAATGGTGATGTTGAGAGTAGAGCAGAGAGAGTTTTTTGGAGAGAATGTGGAAGAATCAGAGAGAAAATTAGAGAGTGTTTGGGAGTGAAATGAGAAGAATGGAGTTGAAAATGAAATTAGAGTGTGAGTTTTCTATTTATAGTGTGAGTTTAACTATGGTTTAGTGAGTGGAGTTAAATGAGTTAGCATGGTTAAACTGAGTGCACCCTAACTAACTGAGCCAAGTTAGTTAGGGCGAGTTATCCATGGCTATAATTGTGTGATGATGGTTCATGGTGAGTTATGGTGGGAATGAAGAGAAACTGGTGTGGCACGGCTGGTACAGCATGAAGCTTGTTCAACAAGTTGTCTTTTTTTCCATTCTTATGTATTATGAAGCACGTGGCATTATGAATGTGATGAGTGTTTGGTTTAATGAGGAAAGAAAATGAGAAAGTGTTTGTGGTGTGTGTGAACCAAATCATGCAGCATTCCATCAATATATCAATGTCAACATAGGGTGGTTTATGGAGGTTTTTTTTTTCTACTCAATGACTGCATTAGGGAGTGTATGGGTTCATTGGAAAGAGGACACATAGGAGAGCAATGTTGATGTGCAACTTGAGTGGAAATGATGCCTCAAACATGTCTAAAAATGACCATAAACAGATGGGCCAAGAACTGGTACATGGGTGCGCAGACTTGTGGCATGACCTGGTTGTGACCTGGTCAAATTTCAGTTGCAATGACCATTCTTTGAGCCATCATAACTCCTTAACCTTTGATCAGATGAAAAATTGATAAACACCAACTTTGAAGATCTCACATAGAGGAACAACTTTGATGTTGAAAGATTTTCCATTTGAAGCCTCTAATCATGAGTAATTGATCAATACATTTGGCCCACCAAGTGTTTGAGAAAATGACTGCGCGCGTGCCCTGAAAATCTTGGTCATGACCTAGTTTTGGACCTACTTTGCTCAAACTTTGATCAATCATATCTCACTCAATTTTTATCCAATGGAGATGTTCCACATATGGATGTGAAGCTTAAAACAAGATCTTTTGTTGTGGCTGAGTGGAATTTTCATTTGGTGCTTCAATTTTAAATGGCCTTGGTTCAAACCCTGATGCAAAATGGCCAAAACTTGCTATTTTTAGTAACCCTTCATCTTCCAAAAATGGCAACTTTCCACCTCTTGATTTTTTCATGATTCCTTTGGAGTTTCTTGACCAAATTTTGTACATTGGACATATGTAACATGAATTTCATGATTTTGGGCTCAAAAAAGTCAAGAGTTGACTTTTTCCTCTGATTATTTGACTTGGCCCCAATTTTCCTGATTTCTGATCTTTCTTCCAATTGAAACACTTCCAAAACCAATTGAGAGGCAATTTTCCATACACATACACTTAAGAACATGTAGAATACCATGACATCAAGTTTTGTCCAAAAAATCAAAGATTCCCTGATTTAATGGGAAACCCTAGTTTTGGTGCCCACCTCCTAGGAGAAAAATGTGCAGTCTTCAATTTCAAATTCCTCAGAGTATGTTGTGTACCTTCTTAAAGGATGATGATATATGCCATTTGAGGATGATTTTGGATCAATGAGCTATCTCTTTTGAGGGTTTTCCTTCAGTTTTTGAACCTCTTGCATAGTGAAAGATGTAATGCTTCAATCTCCCATTGATCCTCTCATTCTTGAGATTGTGGATGTTCCATTGAGATAGTATGAGACATGAAAGACCTCTTGGCTTGCCTTGAGGAAACTTGATTGACCTTTTTGTGCTCTGAATGATCTCTTGATTGTCCACCTCCCACCTGATCACATGCCCTGATGGTAAGAAGGATGCTATGCTTCATTTTTCTATGTTAAATGCAATGTAATGTTAATGAGGTGGATATGATATGATAAATGATAATGCCATGCCATGATGACAAAGAGGGAGAGCAAATTTTGGGGTATTACACATGTGAGTCGTCAAGCTGATTCCTTGACACATATATCGGACTAGAGCTAACTACAGACGGATAATGTCAGAGCAAGAAGCACACAATGCTGAGATCCGAATGGAGATCGCCGACCTTAGGTCAAGCATGGTAAAGCTCACTGAAATGCTCCAAGTCTTGATTGCTAGAGGAGAGCAACCCTAATGGACTGTCATTCAGGAAGTTTCAAATGCTGATCCTCAGCCTATTCAGGTGCCACCTTCAACTTGGCCAGAGTTTGGTTTGCCACACAACTACTCACCAGCTCTTGCATCTACTGGTATGATTGGTCAGACTAATGGACCAGTTTTTCAAGCTCCTGTTTTTGCCGAGCCTCAACCTATAGTTCAGACTACTCGAGCTCCTTTTGAGAACCCTTTCTATGATTACAATGCTGCCAGTGCTCAGGGTGAAGACCATGAAGACTTTGTTGAACCTGAGGTTGTCCTTGAACAGTTTCAGACCATAGACAAGAGACTCTGAGCCATTGAGGGTACTGATTTCTTTAATGTGGACGGAGACAACATGTGCCTAGTTTCGGACTTTGTTATGCCTGCTAAATTCAAGACTCCCGATTTTGTGAAGTACAAAGGTGATTCTTGTCCAAGAGCTCATTTGGTCATGTATACCCGAAAGATGGCTGCTCATGCCAAGAATCAGAAGTTGCTTATCCATTGTTTTCAAGATAGTCTGGGTGGAGCTTCTCTCAAATGGTATATGAATCTTGAACAGAACAGCATTCACTATTTCCAGGATCTTATTAATGCCTTCACGAAACAATATAAATATAACCTCGACATGGCTCCTGACCGTCGTCAGCTGCAAAACATGTCTCAGAAGGATAAAGAGTCTTTCAAGGAATATGCTCAGTGTTGGAGAGAGTTGGCTTCTCAAGTTAAATCTCTTTTGGCAGAGAAAGAACTAACAGGAATGTTTATGGATACCTTGTCTCCATTCTACTGGGAGAAGATGAGTGGTAGTGTTTCCTCCAGCTTCACTGATTTGGTTACTATTGGTCAAAGACTAGAGGAAGGACTTAAGAATGGGAAAGTATCCAAAGCTGTTGAATCTTCTAATGGCGCGAAGAAATCTTATGGAAACTTCCAAAAGAAAAGGGAAGATCATACCAATGCTGTCATGACTGAAGTGAGAAGGCCTCATCCCCGACCATAGTAAACTGATCACTCTGATATTGCTGCTGTTACTCATGTGGTTACTGCTCCACAACCAGCTCAAGCTCCTCAACGTCCAGCTGTAGGACAGAATCGGTACCGTAATAGGAATAACTTTGATCCTATTCCGATGACATACACTGAATTATATCCTGGTCTGGTTCAGAAAGGTTTGATTACTACAAGGCCTTTGCCTCCTCCTCCAAATCCTCTTCCAGCCCGCTATAGGGCTGATCTTCATTGTGAATACCATCAAGGTGGTGCAGGTTATAACTTGGAAGGTTGTTTTGCATTGAAGGCTAGAGTACAAGAGCTGATCAGAATTGGTATTCTCTCCTTTTGTGACACCAACTTGAATGTCAAGAATAATCCTTTGCCAGAGCATGCTAAGTGAGGCTTCAGCTAACTTCATCAGACTTCAGTGTTTCAGACATGACAACTCACTCTTGTTTCTGATTAGTCACTAGACTTTTGTTTCTTGTTGTTTGCACTGTCCTTATTCACATTAGCTGTTTGCATTCAAGTTGTATTTTTACTTCAATAATTAATAAAATGAGCGTTGCAACTTTTGGATTCAATTCATTTGCTTTTGTTATTTACATTTTTATGCTTTATCTTTCGGAAAAAAAAAAACAAAAACAAAAACAAAAACAAAAAAAATTTATCTCTTTTCCACTTTATTTTTTTGATTATGCAAAGATTGGAGGGAGGATGATGAAAACGTAAATACTCATAACTGATGTTGGTATGCTTTCAAATCAAAACTTTGCTGACGATGTAAGGCATTGTTTCAATTCCAAAACACTGGAGATATAAGAAAGATAACAATTTGTCAACCCCTTCGAGCCTAGAAGTAGGGGTTTCTTTCTTTACAAATAAAAAACCCGCAATCTTAACCTGGGGCAGGGTAGTTCTGAGTTAACTTGATTGTGCATAAAGTTTGCATTCACAAATTTTCCTTCGCGCACAATAATCAAGTGTTGAAGATGTCTTCCAAAGTCAAATGCCAATGATGGTTCCCTGTAATCATTAAGCTAGACATTCACAACCTTTCAACTCTTCCAAACTAAATGAATAAATGTTGTACAAGTTGTTCCCAAAGTGATAAATAAAGAAGGATCGTCAAGAAATCCTTACTCAGAGAATGAGTCGAGTCCCTTTCGAGGCAAAATCTAAGAAAGATGGGAAGCTCATGACCTTACCTTATACAAAGAGAAATAAGAACAAGCTTGTATGATAACCAAATGTTGTAAGGAATCAGTAACCGCCATCTCAAGAGTCCCTTAACTTCTGAATCATCATTACCATCATCAGTGTAATTCCTAACCTATGGGAACCTGAGTGCATAGCTTGAGTTAACTGAGAATAGGACTGAAGATCATCACGAAGATTGGGTGGGTACAAATAAACTTTGAGCCTTTATCCTTTGTTTTCTTAAACCGTGAACCAGGCCATGTTACAACCCTCAAAAGACCTAATTGAAGCAATGTTATTTTGAAAGCATACTACATCAAGGTTGCATAAACTGACTCCAAAAGATCTTTGCAGATCATCTATTTTGGCATCACACCTTTTGTTTTACTTTTCACTTTTAAATGTCTTGAACCACCATGTTCAGACCATTGGCTCATATGCTTTTGCCTCTTTCCAAAAATGATTTTGATTTCAAAAGTTGCATGAACTTTACATTTACTATGTTTGTATGAACACTTTTGTTTGCAAATTGGCTTCCTCTTAAGGAATTTTCAACAGTTGAGAAACTTGGTCGGTGATCCAATCAAGGGCAAGTTCCTTCCCTATCCTGTTGAAGAATCAATTCAAGATTTGTTACAGTGCAAGTCCCTCTCAGAATTGGTTTATCCAAAAGATTTTTCGATACTCAGACTGGGGGAAGCTTTCCAAGTGCACTGTTAAGAAGTCATTTACAGAATCAATCTAGCTAAAGCAATTATCAGTTCATCTACAACAGACAGCTAATTTGGGGCAATTTACTTGAAGAACCCCCAAGCAGCTCTCCACCCTTCCTACAAGGATCAGCAACTTGATACAGTTTACCAGTGTGGCAGAGTTGTGTTCAGTAGCATCTCTAGTCCTAAAGCAGGATGGAAGTGATCTCCGTGTTGAGGAATTAGTCTTCCAGTCTTATCTTCTCCACTAAAAGAGTCAACCCGTGTCGTCGACGTCTGCATTACATCTGCATTTGCATTTGATCATGATTCATATACATATGCATAGCAAGAGTGTTTCATCCTCATTTGCATCCTCCATAGGTCATGTTATTATCCACGTCTTACCTTGTTGTCTAAGTCCAGCTCACTTGGCACCTATCAAATAGATATTATCGCGTCTATCCAATGCTTTCTTGGGTATATCTTTGTTCACATTCAACCAATGCTTTCTTGGATCTTTACTTTGTTCATAATCATCTAAAGCCATTATTAGATATTGTGATTGTACCTTTCATTTAAAGCCATTATTGGATGACTGGTTTCTTTACATTCAATGCCATTCTTGAATGTAGTTTATGTTCACATTCATCTAAAGCCATTATTAGATATTGTGATTATACCTTTCATTCAAAGCCATTATTGGATGTCTGGTTTCTTTACCATCTGATGCTTTTCCGGATGGGTCTCTCTTTCTGATGTTCTTCCAGATCGAGTCTTTGTTCACAGTCATCTAAAGCCATTATTAGATATTGTGATTATACCTTTCATTCAAAGCCATTACTGGATGAATGGTTACTTTATCTCACATTAATCTAAAGCCATTATTAGATATTGTGATTGTACCTTTCATTAAAAGCCATTATTGGACGCCTGGTTTCTCTACCTTGTTCACTTTATCTAATGCCGTTATTAGATATTGTGATTATACCTTTCATTCAAAGCCATTATTGGATGACTGGTTACTTTATCTCACATTCATCTAAAGTCATTATTAGATATTGTGATTGTACCTTTCATTCAAAGCCATTATTGGATGTCTGGTTTCTTTACCTTGTTCACTTTCATCTGAAGCCATTGTGAGTGTACCTTTCATTCAAAGCCATTATTGGATGACTGGTTTCTTTGTGTTCGATGCCTTCTCGGATTACATTATTTTGTCTCATTCTCATCTGTTGCCTTCTTAGATATTGTGAGTTTACCTTTCATCCAAAGCCATTATTGGATGTTTGGTGCTTTTTTTTTCATCCAATGCCATTCTTGGATGATGTTTTCAAGATACTTTGGTTTATTTCATTTCATTTCTGACACAACTGTAACCTCTTCCCCCTGTGGCACCACCCCCCACAAGATTCTCCTTGTCTTTGCATTCATCCCATATTATATCATTCCATGTCATATCATAAGCATTTTGTGGCATCTTAGGGCCAAAAATTGTGCATGTTTGTATTTAAGTCTCTCCTATCTCATTGAGACGAAGATTTCAATCTCCATATCTCCGGATAGAAGAAACTTAAATAGGGGCATCTGTCATACCCTAACTTTTGACCATAAGATTCCATCATCTTTGTGCATCATCTTGCATGTCAGCATGTTTTATCACTAACAGGTCTGTGCAGGTACATTGACTTCAAGTGTAATGGTTCTCTCAATCAAGCTATTCAGGGTATGACCAACGGTTTTCTACTGTAATCAAGCTTCACTTCTAGGTTTCTTTCTTCATTCTTAGGCCCCTTGTGGATCAATGCTTTGAGGATATCGTGGTTGGGTTTTATGGCTATATTTCATTAAAGTCAAGATTGGTTCGAACTTTTTCATTGATTTGTCAAGAACTAAACTCCAATTTTATGATTGATGGGTGGCAATCTTTATTGCTAAGATTCAAGAAGTTTAAGATTCTAAGACGATAAGTAATTCAAAGTTTCACTTAAAAGTCCAAGGTACATTAGTTCATGTTCTCCACAAATTTCAAGTGAAAGATTGGTATTCAAGTTCAAGTCATCATGGGGTTTAATTATTCAATATATCATGAAGGTTTTGATTTTTTAAAGCATTACAAGTTTTAACCAATTCTTCATTATCAAACTCCATGCAAATGTGTTTGCGAAACTTTGAAGAAAGCAAGAAATGAGAACTTTAAAAGTGTAAAGTTTACAAAAGCTCATGAAAGATTGTTAGGAAATTAAGCATGAAATATTTAAAGAACATGGATTTGTTTCCATTCAAGCCCATGCCTTCCTAAATAGCTATGAAAATATCTTGCAATTATTCTGTTGACTTGCCATCTCAGCTTTCATGCAAAGGCATGTGTGAAGTCGCTAAATACATTCCCAAAATGGTTGTTTCGATCAATTTTTCCATCAGCAAGACCAATGCCAGCGTTATTCTATTTATTGAGTAAATCTTCCAACTCTCCACTTAAACCTGCTAAAAAGGAAGAAATCAAAAAAATCATCAAGAGTTTTGAATCATAAAAGATCACAAGTATTTCTTTCCAAAACAGTTCACCAACATGTCGGAGACAAAATAGATTCATAAGATCACATATTCATCATGAGAATCACAAGAATTGATAGGTTTCAAATATTTCCAAAATAGAATCAGCAAGTTTTCAATTGTGAAAATCACACATTCATGGCCATGATATTTTCTTCCTAAGACAGGTTTAAAATGGCAAATCCAGAGCATTTAAGTCGAATTCAATTTCGAATGTCTATAAAAGAACACACAGATACACAAGCGAATGTCAAGAACAATACTCACACACTCACACACACACACTACATTTACACAATTTGAAGAGCACAACATCAGTTAAAAATCCCAGAAAATATCATACAATACCAAACACGTTCAACATCATCAGTATTCACACAGCAAGATTATTATCCAGCTACAGCAATACACAGTAGAAATCGGAAGAGGAGGATCAAAGAAAGAAGACGACGTACCGTCAGAACTGCGACATCGTCAAAGCCACGCTGCAGCCACGACGACGAAGTCACCATCACATCATTGCTCGTGAATCGCCAATCATCCTCACACGGATCGTACTCCGACGCATCCCGCCATCATCCATTGCGTAAATAGCCACCGAAGTCGCATCGGACGAACTCCGATTGGTAAACTCTCTCTACCTTGACCTTATATCACTTATGCATTGTGTAATCGCTGTTTGATTGAATCCAATTGTTTGATTTCCTTTCGTGTTGAAAAACCGCGCATTCGTCGTGGCTTGAGAAAGCATCGCGTACGAGAGCGATAAATGATGTCGCGAAGGAGGGATTGCGAGTGATGAAATGGTTTGCGAAAGAGGTTTAAAGGAGGGTTGTGCAAAAAGAAGAAGATGAAGAGGGGAAGAGTGGTTTAGCGAGAGAGAATGAGAAATACGAGTTCGCGTGAGAAAGAGAGGATCTGGATGAAGAGGGTTCCTTGACCCTTTCTTTTTCTGATTGAGAACCGAACCGAGTTTAGTGTTAACCCAACCCAACCTTTCACTTCCTCTAACTGGGCTTCAACTTGGCCCGCTAAGGCAATTTCTGATTTGTTTTTATTTTATTTTTTAGAACCCAAGTTAATTATTAGAATTAGAATTTTAAATTTAGCTTTTAATGTTATTTGAAATTTAATTTATTTAATTTTAATTAGAGTTTAGCTTATTTAGTCTTAATTTGAATTTATTTTGAATTTGGTTTATTTAATTAAAAGTTAGATTTTTAAATTATTTAATTAAGTTGTAATTAGACTTTAAATTAATCGAGATTATCCTCGTTTTCTCTTCGTAGTTGACTCTTGATTTACCTTTTTTTATCTTCATGATACCTAATCCGTATATTTCCCTTTAATCGAATCCAAAGGAAAGTATTCCATTGTTGACTACCATGTCACAATTTAGCTTACCTTTAGAACTTTCCCTTTATCCTAGCCTTATGATTAGAGTCACCGTACTCTATACATGTGTTCTGCCACGGACACTTTCTACCCTTTTCAACTTAAATTTAACTTTAGAGTCGCCGCACTCTATGTAGCGTCTTGCCATAGACGATACTTCCCCCTAAAACCTTGACCACAGTCAAGAGTTCCTTGCCCTCTTTGAGGGGAACTACGAATACTCTGATTCCACTCCCGTCAGGATACGTAGGCACAAGATGCGATGTCTTGGCGAGTATACTTAGATACTAACCCCTAGGTCTTTCCTTTAGCATATCACCCTTAGCAAGAAAATAATAAAATAACACAAATAATAACAAGAGGTTCCTGTAGAGTACTACAGACGTTTAGGATGCTAATACCTTCCCTAGACGTAACCAACCCCCGAACTTAGATTCTTTTAACTTAGGTTTTTTCGATCTTTAACCTTTCATTTGGATAAATCAAAGACCGGTGGTGAATAGTTAAATATTTGCGATTCAAGTTAATATAATAGCTTGATATTCGATTCTCACCACAACACTAACCATTGAGGATACTCTGATGTAGCGAGGAAACCCGGGTCAATCTGTTTCTGTACTTCCTCTTTGATTTTGATGGCCATGTCCGGGTGAGTCCATCTCAACTTTTGTTTTACTGGCAGACATTCCGATCTCAACGGTAGATGATGTTCCACGATGTTGGTATCCAACCCTAGCATGTCCTGATAGGACCAGGCAAATACATCAGGGAATTCTTTGAGAAACTTTATCAAAATCTCTTTGGCAGTTGGACTAAGCAGTGCCCCAATCCTGACTTTTTTTCTCTCTTTTTCCGAACCCAAGTTTACCGTTTCCAACAGCTCCTTGTGAGGTTCAATGGACCTTTCCTCTTGTCTGAGTAATCGGGAGATCTCTTCTGGAATTCGTCGTCAACTTCTTCTTCAGCCCCAAATACCGAAAATTCAAAGTTGGGAGAAGGCATCAGATCGTATGTTTCAACGGGGTTGAAAATAAGCAATCTGCATGACGTGATGATCTGTGTTAAGAAGAGATAGAGAGAATGCAAGAGTGTGTGCAGTGTATTTTCTAAAAACTGCTTGTTTTTATTATTGAGTCATTTTTTAGGATTACCATTTTCTGAAAAACGAAAAGAGAAAACAACAATAAATGCGAAAATTATAGAACGGCGTTATTTTATTTATGAACAAGCCGATTCTTGAAACTACAGCCCTATAAAACAAAACTCTGTCGCTTTGGGCAAAGCGAAGAGGGAAATTTACAGAAAGTGAGCCCTATCAAAATAGCTGTTTCACCTGGGCGGGGTGAAAGGTTAAAGAGGGTAATTACTTTGACTGATGAACAATCTTCAGAACATCGACAGCAACCCATCGGCGGCGAACTCCTCGGTGAATCACAAAGTCTGGTACCTTTCTTGATTTGTCTTCAGAAATAACACTGATTTCTGGTGAAGCATGATCGTTGGAATCTATCTCCCAGGAAGAGTTGTCGTAGGAGGATTCCTCAGTTGTATTTTGTATAGTGTTTGTGCTCTCAGGTATATCTCTCCATCCAGTTGGTTGGATGTCTTCGAGCCTGATACGAGAGCTTTTCGGAGTGGTGTACTTGACCATGAAGTCGTACTTTCCACTCGGTTATCCTAAGGTGTCCCACACTTCTTTGGAACTGGAGGAGTCATCTCTCTCGATGACGTTGACCTCAGGAAAAGCATAATTGATGAATTCTAGTCCTGCAAGCTTTGCCAATTCATCGTCATACTGGATAGGTTCAGAATGCCCTGAGTGCTGATCCCGTGACATGGTGGGGACGCAGGTATTCTGTTCAATGATGCTCAGCTGATTTTCATTGTTTAGATGATTTTCTTGCCCCAACTCTCCTGGGTACGGCTGCCAGATAGGCAGGCCATCCATTGGGCCATAATAGTCGTGGTCAAAGTTGTATTTCATTGGAGTTTCTTCCTCTAATGAGTTTGGTGGAGCACGACATCTTTCCGGATCACAATCTCCGTATATCATCCTGACATCTTACCTGGGTATAAATCTCTTACTCTGTGCGGGATAGCAAAATGACGTAGGCACCTCTTCCTGAGACATATAACCGTCCTCGTTAAGATAGGACTTCAATTCCTCATCTGTATCGAAGGGATCTCCCTTGTTGATGGTATGGACTGCTTGAGGCACAGGGTGGAGGAAACCTCCACTGTGGAAGAAGTCCTGAATGGGATGAAGACTTTCATCGTTAGTAGCTGTCTGGGTACAGTTTGAGGAAAAATCAAGACCCTTCTTTGCTTTGTTATCAGTAGGAATGACAAGCTGTCCCCATCCTTTTGTATTGTTATTTTTTATCACTTCGAGAGCATCTCTGTATGAGAAAATCGAGGTTCCTTTCTCTAATTGATTCTCGTTGCTCACCGAAAGTGCTTGGAACTGAGTTCCAACAACCTCCTTGGGTTCTACACCAGTAGATAATGACAAGTTATTCACGATCAAGGCTTGTTCTCCACAGACCGTGACGAGTTGATCGTTCTTGACGAACTTTAGTTTCTGGTGTCGCGTCGAAGTGACTGCCCCAGCCTGGTGTATCCAAGGTCTTCCTAATAAACAGTTGTTCGCTGCTCGGACGTCCATGACCTGGAAAGTGATTAGGAAAGTGTGAGGACCGATAGTTATGGGAAGGTCGACTTCACCGATAACTGCTTTTCGAGATCCGTCAAAGGATTTGACGATGACCTCACTACCCCTCATCGGGGATACTTTGAATGATAGTCGCATTAAAGTGGACTTTGGCATAACATTGATGGTCGATCCTATGTCTACCAGTACGCTGGCTAGGGCATTGTCTTGGCAGTTGACTGTGATATTGAGCACCATGTTATGACTTTTGCCTTCTTCTGGCAATTCCTCATCACTGAACCCTAAGTTGTTGCAGGAAGTGATGTTAGAGATGATGTTGTTGAACTGTCGTATTGACACATCCTGTTCCATAAAGGCCTACTCCAAGACTTTCTGTAGAGCCTCTCTGTGAGCTTCGGAACTGAGTAATAGAGATAACACAAAGATTTTTAAAGGAGTTTATAACAGTTGATCAACAATGTTGTATTCACTCCTTTGGATGAGTTCAGCATCTCATCATCGTTCTTTGAAAGGTCGGGATCACTGGATGGACCGACTGGTGGATTAGGAACTTCTGTTGGAGGTTCCTTTTCTTTGGTAGGTTCTCCAACTCCTCTGTTGAAGATTCAACTGCTCCGTGTTACTCGACTGATGTCTGCAATATTCACGACGGAGGGTAATGGAATTTCCTTTCCATTCTCAATTATTGTTGCACCATATTTGTAAGGGATCACCTTAGCTGTTTCATACAATAACGGTCCCGGTAGATAGATAACTACAGGAGCCTTCTGATTTTTTTGACTGTCATAGATAACTTCAATCAGTTCTTGGCTAAGAACCTTTGATTCGTCCAGTAGAGGGATGATAGCACAAACATCCTTGGTCCTCACAGGATCAGAGATTACTAGCACAGCTTTGATTTGATCAGCGAAGTAGTCTGGCGCCCAGTTAACGGACTCCAAAACTGGGTATGGGTGAATCTCTTTGCGGTCCAACTGACCTTGAAGGGCTTCTCGTACGAGGTAACATCCTTGATTATTTTCCGAGCAAACTCTACAGCGTTCATAGTTATGTGGTGGCACCTGGCCACGTCTGTTTTGAATACAGTGTAACCTTACTAGATCTGTTTCCATTAATCGAGCATCCCGACTTTGATGCCTAGTAGGGTTCCCATCGATTATACTGACTTGTTACGTGTCTTCGTCCATATAGATCGGAAACCACCAGTGGTTTAACAAGTGTTGTAAAGTTCTTTGAACGAAAGCACATCCCTGGTCACTCTCACAACATCCTTTATAGTTCTGATAATTATGCGAAGTTAGAAAACCAAGATGGACTTGCTTAGTGTGTAATTCCACCAAGCTGGTATTCATCAAGCGAATATCGAAGATTTGAATCATGTTCACTTGATATTGATTTTTATCATGGTAGTCCTAGATCCACCCAAGATCCATCTGATGCTAGAGGGCCTCTTGTACAAAAGAGCATCCCTGATTATTTACCGAGCAAATCAGACAGGAATCATAATTGTGCTGTGGCAGATTATGATGTTGGCTTTGCCTTGAGTGCATTGCCACCAGGTTGACATTCATCGTACGGATGTCCTGGCTCTAAATGATGTTGGAATTCGTATAAGTTATGTTGGCCCCCTGAATTCGGTGCTCTTGTATCCATCCAAGATCCAATTGTTCCTGCAAAGCTGATTGCACCACAGAACATCCTTGATTGTTCTTAGAGCAGATATCATACTGATGATAATTATGAGGTGGTATATGCCCATACCCGCTCTGTCTGTGATGCATCTTGACCAGATTAGCCCTTAATAAGAGTACATCATGAATTTGATAGTTGTGGTTAGACTCTCCTTCTATCAAATTGACGTCAGCTTTCTCATGTTGAGGCAACGGGTTTGTGAGAACATTTGGATTCGTATTTTTGAAAGATAAGACCCCGCTCCTAACAAGCTTTTGTACATTGGATTTGAAACTAAGGCAGTTTTCTATGTTATGCCCTGGTCCTCCTTGATGGTAAGGGCAAGTCTGATCCGCTTTGAACCAAAAAGGCGGATTTTCTGGTACTGTAAGAGGAGACTTGGTTTGGACATGCCCCATGACCAGTAGTAACGGAAACAATTATGCATACAACATTGGTATAGGGTCGAACCCTGGTGGTCACGTTGTAAGGTTGTTGTTATACTAAGGACGAGCATGCTGAAGAGGCAATTGTGTTCTTTTTTGATATTGTTGTTGATTCGTCTGGCTCTGAGCAACCTGAGGTTGATACGTAGGAACAGGCGCAGGGTTGATAGCATGAGTTGCAGCTGCTACTGGTTGGTATCGCCGCCTTTGCCTTTCGAGAGAGATATTCCCAATATCCTACTCTTTTTTCTTAGGGAGAGCACTACTGTATCATTTTGTACTACTTGATGATCCAACGTCTTTAACTAAACGTCCTTCTCGGACGGCTTCCTCAAGACGAACTCCCATGCCCACCATCTTGGTGAAGTCATTGGGCGCACTGGCGACCATTCTTTCATAGTAAAATGAGCTCAAGGTATTCAAGAAGATCTTTGTCATCTCTTTTTCCTCAAGAGGTGGACAAATCTGGGCGGCGATTTCACGCCATCTCTGAGCGTACTCTTTAAAGGTTTCCTTGTCCTTTTGTGACATTGATCTGAGTTGATCTTTGTCCGGTGCCATGTCCAGGTTATACTTATATTGTTGAACGAAGGCAGCGCCAAGATCTCTGAAAGTAGCTATCTTAGTGCGGTTTAAACCCATGTATCATTTGAGTGCAGAACCGGTTAAACTATCCTGAAAGTAGTGAATCAGTAGCTCCTGGTTCTTTGTTAGAGCTGACTTTCGCTGAGCGTACATCACTAAATGATTTTGAGGGCAAGATTTACCCTTGTACTTTTCAAAATAGGGCACTTGGAACTTGTGCGGAACTTTCACATTAGGGACCAAGCAAAGGTCTGCGGCATATTTTCCAAATAGGTCCAGACCGCGAATGGCTTGCAGCTCTTTCTGTATTTCCAGGAACTGTTCCTGGAACTCATTCATTCTGTCGAACATACGTTCGTTTCCACCAGACAATATCTGTGGAATCTATCCTTCCGGGACAGTGTGTACCACGGTTGGTGGTATAGTCATCATGGCAGAGACTCTTGGTGCCTCCCGAAGTTTGTAACCTTCAGGAGTTACTGTCATGCCCCTAGCATCTTTGCTTTCCCGAAGTTTGTAACCTTCAAGCCCAGCGGTTCCTGCTGCATTTTCCAGATCTTCCATGATCGGCGGGATATATCCCTCCGGGATATAGTTGAGTGGCATACCCCAGGGACGATCTTTTGACATTTTGTACCTAGGATCAGACTTCTCCACTATGGGCGTTGATGTAGTCTCTGAGATCACAGTCCGTTGTTGTTGCATTTGAGCTTCTGCTATAGCTTGCATGTCGTTATGAAGCTTTCTTAGATCTTCTTTCAGAGTGTCGATCTCTTCTCTCAAATCTCTATTCTCTTCCTCGAGATCATCCATTTTCTTTTATCGATTGGCCCGAGTATTGTACGAATGAGACAGTTTGACTCTAGAATCGAGACACAAACATTAGATTCATAGAGAAGAAGAATGCGTTTATGCGAGAATGATGAATGATATGCAATGGTTTTATTAATTATTTTTGTTTATTCAAAGTAAACTTTGACAATTAGATTTCAAATATCAAACAGTAGGGAAGACCCCATTTTATTGAATTCAAAGATTGCGAAAATGGAAATACAGCAGATTACAAAGTGCTGAAAAAGGAATTGTCTAAACTAATGGATCCTAAGTCCTCTCTGAAGAGAGCTCAGGTGTTGGTTCTGGTGCTTTCCTTTTCTTTGACCGGGGCTCTTCAGCCGTGGTCGGGTTGTCATTCCTTTGCCAAGTGAAAGGAGCGAGCAAGTTCCTTTGGTCATCTTGATTCCTTACAACATGTTGCTCTAAAATCTCAATCAGAGCATCCTTATCTTTCAATAGCTGATGTAGTTTCTTACACTCTACATTGAGAATACGGTACTTGTTCCTCCAAGACCTCCTCTCCTGTTGAACTTTGTTGAGAGTAACTTAAAGTTTTTCCGTGTCGGACATGAAATAAAGGACATAGACCCTTAACGGAAGAACTTCCTGATGAGGGTAAGGCATCCTCAGCTTGAGAGCTCTAGTTCATACCCAGTGGAGATAAGGCTCCACCGAGACATAGCCCGATTTCTCTAGAGACTCTCTTCCTTTCCTATGAACGTATTTCTAAGCATGCACTATTTCTGTCTTTAGTGCCCTTTCATTTTCTCCTTCCTTGAAGAAAAGACCTTCCAGATGAGCATTCAGCGGGACATGCCTCATCGGGTATCCGAATTGACGACGAACTAACACCGGATGATAGTTGATTCCTCCCTTAGTTCCTATAAGGGGTACATTTAGGAAATTTCCACAACGGTCAATGATTATAATCTCGTCGTAGATTTGATTGTACCAATCGTTGTCAGAGTTGGTAAAAGACATGATTCTCTACGGCCAACGTAAAGTATTCTTTTGATCCCAAAATGCAGCAAACTTTGGCAAATGGGAAATGAACCATTTGTATAGCAGGGGTACACAGTATATGATCATTCCTCCGCTGTATAAATTCCTTAAGTGTATAGAATGATACGCATCTGCGAGTAAGGTCTGTACGGGATTGCCGATTAGACATATCTTAATGGCATTGATATCTACAAAGTTATCGATGTTGGGAAACAAAAATAATCCGTAGGTGAGCAAAACAAAGATGCTCTCGAAAGAAGCCATGTTCCCTATACTGGTAAAGTACAAGGCTTTCTTTATCAAGAATTGGGCTGGCGAACCTTGGATGCCACCCTTAGTGGTCATGTGAGTCCTGAATTCTGACTCGTCCAAATAAATTGCTCTTGCAATGGTTTGATCTTTTGGAATTTCTTCCAGTCCAGAAAAGGGAGCTTGATCAGTGATATGGAGATAAGTCAGGTGAGAATACTCCTCCAGTGTTGGTGCTAGGTGATAATCTGGGAATGTGAAACAGTGATAGACTGGATCGTAGAACTGGATTAGGGTGGACAGGATTCCTTCAATTACATGGACCCTTAATAGGGACAGTAGTCCCCCATACCTGGCTCTGAAAGCCTCAGGGTTGGTGATCATCCTCGCCAAACCTCTCAAATCCTCTAATTTTGGAACCTTGAAGGTATACTTGTGAGTTTTTCTTCTACCAAAATCCATAACGCAATCTCTTTATCTGACATTTACAATCATTGGCTTAGTTTAATTTGAAAAAGAGAGAGACTAGAAGAGAAGATTTTCTTTTTTGAATGTTTTTTAAATGAATGTATAAATGCAGCACACAAAAACATAGAAAAAATATGGGTTCAAAGGGTCGGTGTCATGAAGTCAAGGCTCTACCCCCCCCCCCCCCAAAAGGTTTATACTGGTGATTTTTTGTACCTGTCCGCAAAATCATTGACCCCTCTTGGGATAACAACAGCAAGCGGATTGCCAGTGAGCTGATGTATCCTAGAGTGATCTCAAATGAGGGTAGTATCGCGTGACAACTATTTTCGACAGCTTCTGCACTACAAAATGGTTTCAGTATACTAAAAACCTCAGCTTCTCAGATAACCCAGTCGACCACACTACTTTCAACAACCGGAGTCGTATAAGCAATGTATCTGCAAAGGGAGTCTCCACTGAGTTTGATGGTCGACCGAGGACTCTTAGCTGGAATTCACTCCCAGTAAGATTACCCGTATTGCCATCACCTATCTTAGGTGTATACTCAATCTTTCCACATGCGGCATCACACGCATTCCCATTAGCAGAAAAATAAACACAGATATCAATTAGGAAAAGCAGTATATATATTTGTCTTAATCATCCTAGACCTCTAGTCTTATGATCCTATACGAACAATGACCCCCCAGCAGAGTCGCCATTTTTGTGATACTTTGTGAACTCAGGATTTTCTACCTAAGAGATGGAAAGAGAACAAGATCTCGTGGTCCCCAGTGGAGTCGCCATCTTTCTGTAGCGTGAATTTTTGTGTGGTTGCGAAGCACTATCTCTTTGGGGTACTACAGTTCGATTCATTTTTTATCCTATTGAAGCTGATTAAAGAAGAGAAATAGATGTCTCCAATTAACCCAGCTTGCATACTGAGTTTAAATAGACGACTGTTGGTTTACAGATCCTATTAAGATTGTGGGTCTCTCTTAGGTTATTTTGTTAAGAACACAGTGTTTGGACTATTTGTGAGGTTTTTGGTAATGTGTTTAGATTTGATGCTTTTGGGTTGATTTGATGGAGATACTGGATTTTGGGTTTTTGATTAGTGTGCTCGCTAAGATTTTTGCAATCTTATGCCTACGTATTCCCGTTTAACGAAACAGGGAAATCAGAGCGATCGTAGTTCCTCCTATTCTATGGGAGGAAAAAGGTTGTTTTGGTGTCTTGTTCAAAGCCCAAGACATGAAGCTAAAGGTGATTTGTATCTTGTTCAAAGCCCAAGATGTGAAGCTAAAGGGTTTTGTATGAGAGAGAATTTTTCATCTCTAAAGAGGAGTTATTGATGTTTTTATGTTGTGAGCAAGGCACAAATTTGATGCTAAACGGTTGATTGGCTCAACTGAGGTTTTCCTTATACAAAGCCTAAGAGGAGGCGATTGACCCCACAAGAGGATGCTTTTTACTTGTTTTCTCGTACGAAGCCCGAGATAGAGGCTAAAAGGGTTGACTCAACAAGAGAGTGATTTTTTGTGTCTTGTACGAAGCTTAAGACGGAGGCTAAAAGGTTTGACTCAATAAGAGAATCTTTTATCTGTCTTATATGAAGCCTAAGAGGGTAAAAAAGTTTGACTCAACAAGAGAGTCTTTTATACTCAACAAGAGAGTGATTTAGTGTCTCGTACGAAGCCCGAGATAGAGGCTAAAGGGGAAGTGACTCAACAAGAGAGTCTTTTATACTCAACAAGAGAGTGTTTTAGTATCTCGTACGAAGCCCGAGATAGAAGCTAAAAGAGAATTGACTCAACAAGAGAGTCATTTATACTCAACAAGAGAGTGTTTTTAATCTGTCTTATACGAAGCCTAAGACGGAGGCTAAAAAGGGCTTTGACTCAACAAGAGAGTCTTTTATACTCAACAAGAGAGTGTTTTTATATGTGTCTTGTATGAAGCCCAAGACGGAGGCTAAAGGGGAGACTGACTCAACGAGAGAGTCCGATGAGGTTAACTCCGCTGGGGAGAGTCATTGTGCAAAGCCCAAGAGGAGGCTGACTTACCGCTGTGGAGTATGGAGATCCTGAAGCGGGTCCAAGTATGGGGAACTCTCATGAGAGAGACCGGGTTTCTAACTATGTTTGAAGGGAACTTGAGAATGTCTTTGAGACTCAAGGGGGTTTAGACTGTCCAAGTCTAGAGTTTTATCTATTGTACAATGCCCAAGAGGAGGTACGGGCATTAAGGGATGAGTATCAACCATACAACGACTGGAGTTTTGACGCTGGAAAAAATTGCTCTAGAAAAGGATGACTAAGTTATGTCTTATACCTTTAATAGGTCATCAGGGTCCTTGTATTAAGCCCAAGAGAAGGCATGAGAACTTCTAAGAAGCCGAAGGGTCCTTGTACAATGCCCAAGAGGTGGCGGGGATGCTTTTAGGAAGCTTGTGGGTCCCCAAACCGAGAGAAGTTCAAGACATGCTATTCACCGAGAATAGATCAAGCCAGGAAAGTTCAAGGATTTAGAAGAAACTCAAGAGATGCCATTCACGGAGAAAAGATCATCTCTGGGGAGTAGAGTTTCTTTGACAATTTCTAAGAGTGACAGTCTGAGAAAGTGTTCACCGAGAATGCTGCCTTTCTTGTTTCCATATTGTTTAACCCCAAGAGGAGGGAAGACTGTATCTGGTAATCCTATGGGGGATCTATTTTTTACTGTATTTAAGAGTGACCAACAGGATTTACCTGGTGCTAGACGTAGTTGTTGGGGAAAACTCTAAATAACTATACTAGTATTACACAGTTGATATTTGACAAGTATATAAAAGGATGTGAAAGAAGACTTACAGTGAAGCTGCCCCATAATACAGTTATATACATATAAAAGCGATAAATGAAAGCGGATAAACACTTACCCGTTGTAGAGCTTCCATGCTGTTTGGCTAGTTGTTCAACAAAGAAAAACTTTGATAACAATATTATATTTAAAATCAAAGGAGAAAGTTCTTTGAAAAGTTTGTTGGGGCTTACAGCTCAAGGAGAGGCCCAAGTTTTAACGATGATTGCACCGTTGTTTTGAAAACTTTACAGAGGGAATTATTAAATATGTGAGGCCCACAAAGTTTTTATGTACAAGGGGATTGGGTCTTACACTCTATTAGAGGCCCAAAGTGTTTTTGTATCAGTGATGGGGCTTACAGCTCAAGGAGAGGCCCAGGGTTTTATTTTGAATTGGCGATCGTACCGAGGTTTTTTCTTTTAACACAGAGGGACTTAATATGTGAGGCCCAAAAGGTTTTGGTTAAAAGGGGATTGGGTCTTACACTCTATTAGAGGCCCAAAATTGTTTTTTAATAAAAGGTGGGGCTTACATCTCATGGAGATTCCCAAATGATTTTAAACTGGCGATCGCGCCGAGATTTGTTTACTATGTCGGGACTTATACAATATCTGAGGCCCAAAATGGTTTATGTACAAAAAGGAATGGGACTTACACTCTATTAGAGGCCCAAAGATTTATTTTTTTTACAATAGATGAGACTTACAACTCAAGGAGAAGCCCAAGGTTATTGATTTGAAAACGGAGATCGCGCCGAGGCTTTTAAAAACACAGTGGGTCTTATACAACATCTGAGGCCCAAATCATTTTGATTTCAAAAAGGGGGTTGGGTCTTACACTCTTTTGGAGGCCCAAAGTGTTTTAAAAAGTTTGATGAGGGTTAAATTAATCAAAACCCTAATTTATTTTCAAAATATATTTTAATTGAATGAAAATTCAATTAAAATGATCAAAATTGTTAAACATGTGTGAAAAATAAATTGTGATCTTGGATTAATGTTTGAAAAAACATGTTTAGATCCACAAAATGATTGTAAATCAATTAAGTTTGGAAAATCAAGGGAGAAAAAATATTTCAAATGTTAAAAACAAATAAAACATTAATTCTTTGCAAAAATATCAAATATATGAAATAAATAATATTTTTGGGATTTTTTGGTAAAATAAAATATTTTAACATTTTTGTGAATTATTAAAAAAAGAATCAACTTCAAATCATTAAAACTCAGAGAGAAATTAATTTTTGAATCGATTAAATCAAATCACAAAATTCAAATATTTGAATTTTTAAAAAGGGCGCCAAGAACATGGCAAGAACACGCGCCGCCCTCTGTTTCTGCAGATTTGCATTTTCTATCCAATCTCACTGAATACTTGATTATATCATGCAATCTACATATCAATCTGCTCGTTTTCACTTCACGATTATGTCTATGGTCTTTAATTTCATTTATTTTAAGCATGGAATAAGAAATCAAAGAGAAACCTTAAGAACCCTAAAATTTACATGAAGGCTCAGAAATTCCATACACGATTCAAACAAAGCAATTGATTGAGGGAAAACACTCTATGCGTGATTATGAACATATGGCCAATTTATTGTGCAGCAAAAAATGCATGGATCATAGAGTTAGAAGAGCTCATGCTTACCTTTTGCAGCTGATGATCGTGTTTTGTGTTAGAGATGTTACAGCTAGGTTCCAATGATCTGGATAGCTTCCCTAGGTGCCAAGTGATGTGCCTGAGTGCTTGGAATGGTTTGAAACAAGCTGGAACTGAAGATGGTATCCCAACTGCAACTTGGTTAAAACCTTGAGCAGCTGGCTAGTGATTCTGAGAAATCAGTGTTCCAGATGTTGTTTAAGTGTTTGGATCACTTCTATATGATGTTTATGAGGTGTGTGTATGATTGGTTTGGTTGGAATTGCTCTCAAACTCAAAACACGATAGTGACTTGCTTTGGAAGGCAAATTTGGAAGTGAGAAGGAGATTTTGAGGAAAGCATCTGTTTGATGGCTTTGGTGTACTCAAACTGATCACAAATGAGCTCTATTTAAAGTATAGCAAGTTTGTTTTACAATCAATAGCGAATGGCAACTGCTGCAGAGGTTTGGCCAATGTTGATCAATGGGAATCCAAGTCTCCTCTAGCCATTGACTAGAGGTTAGAGCACAGGCTGTTGGTTCCCTTGGTCTTGGATATGTCTTGACTGAATTCAGTTGGAAATGGCTCAGTCTATGCTACCTTGGTGCATCCATTGAATGCTCCAAAACAAAATTGGAGTCTTGTCCCCTCTTTAGGGATTTCTAGGTTTGGCATGCTATTTTTAGTTCCAAGGACTTGGGAGGCTTATGGATCAGTGTTTGTCCCTCGTTGGTCCCTCATTGAGGTGTTCAGATGGATAGACATGTTTGTCATTTGCACAAATTTTGTAAATCGATCAAAATGCACAAATCTTCCTTGCCATGACAGTTTGCAGCAAGGCATATTGGCATGGTTATATCTCATGGCTCAAGTGGAATTCCATGGAGTTCTTGGCCATTTTGGAAAGATCTCATATGATACAACATATGTGTGATCATAGTTTGTTTTGATACCTTTTGGATCTAAGTGAAAAATGCCCCTACATTTGGAAAAAAGTGAAGGCAGATTCTGACTTAGTGAAAATTTCACTAATTGTTGGAAAAAAGTGACATTTTCACTTTCTGTGATTTTGGCCATTCCATAACTTGAAATACACGAGGAATTGGAATGAGGTGTAGTTGAAGCTTTTGTAGTGTTCCATGAGAGCTACAAATCCATCTTTGGATCAGCCCAAATGGTTGCTTGGATCTCAAGTTATGATCCTTGGAAGTTGGTACCCTAGCCACTTTGTTCCATAACTTAGAAAATTTCTAAGTTTTTTATGGTTACCCCTTTCACAAGTTATCCCACTTTTCTTGTTTTTTCTTGATGAATGATGATTCCAATCACACATTAACATCATTTTAAGGTCAAAGAACCATATTTGTGAAAAATCTCAAAAAGTCAAAGTTGACTTTTGTGCACAGTTGACTTTTTGTCAAATGAATTCCTAACTGTGCGATCCTCTATGAAATCAAGTCCTTGACCTAAATAAAACTTTATGGATTGATTTCATAGGTGTTATAAGGTGTATCGAATCATGTCCTAAGGTTTGGGAGCATTCCTGGGTCAAAAGTCAAAGGCACAGTTGACTTTTTCCGCGAAAACCCTAATTGTGGTTCTGATGAATTTGAAACTTGTTGATCAAGCTTCTTGGACCAATCCATTGTTGTAAATGGATTAATGTGGTGTATTAGAGACCCTTAACTCATGCCTTGAGGTCTTGGCTCATGATTTGTCCCAAAAGTCAACTTAGGGGTGAATTAGGTCAAGAAACCCTAATTCCTGATTTTTTGTGAATGCATCCCCTAAGGCTAAATTGACTTGATGATTGGGTTTATGATGTCCCATGAAGTATCTTAGGTTATGATTTGAAGCATTGGCTCATGCCCAGAGGAAAATTTAAATCTGGAGGCCCTGGTCGACCAAACCCTAATTTGGTGACACTGGCAATCTTGAGGCTTAATCCACCTGGAATGTTGCAACATTGTGCTTGATCCTTGATGTGAAAGTCCTCTTGATCCATTGTGGATGATTAAGAAGTTAGACAAGTTGAAGATCATGTCAATTCTTGATTGATCCTTTGTCTAAGGCTCAGAGAGGGCTTGAAACCCCAATTATGGTTTGTAGTGAATGCTCACCCATCTTTGGGGAGACTGATGAGGCATAATGATTCATCCATATTGTGGTGATGATTTTCCCAATGATAGCAAATCTTAGTGGTCAAAATTTGGGGTATGAAACTTCCTCTTCTTCAGGAGCAAGAAATCACACCGACTTGTTAAAACAGTTAACATGAACATGATTGAACTCCAACCAGTTCATACCTAAGATCACATCAAGATTTCCCAATGGCAAGTAAATAAGATCCACACCAAAGTCCTCATCAAAGATTAATAGTGGGAAATTCAAACAAACCAGGGAAGTGGTCACCGATCCCTTTGCAGGAGTTTCAACAACCATCTCTCCCTTCATTGGAGAAACGACAAGGCCTAGCCTTCTCACACAATCAGCAGCAATAAAAGAATGAGTAGCACCAGTATCAATAATAGCAATCAAAGGCATATTATTAATGTAACATGTACCTCTGATCAGTCTGTCATCACTAGAAGTCTGAGTCCCTGTCAAAATGAACACCTTTCCTCTAGTTGAAGCATGCTTTGCCTTCTGGCAACGAGTACTAATATGGTCATGTTCTTCACAGTTGTAACAAGTCACCATCTTAACCTTCCAGTCAGCAATCAAATGTCCTGCCTGCCCGCACTTGAAGCATTTCTTCACATCACTCGTGCACTCACTGACACGATGACCTGGCTCACCACACCTGTAACACTTAAGAGGAGTAGGGGAACCTCCCCCACTCAGCTTCTTGCCATCAGCTTGTTTCTGTTTACCTTTCTCAGCTGGAGCTGCATAAGGCTTCCCACAGTTCATCGGTTGTTTTCTCCTCCTCTCGGCCAACCCTTTATAGTGAGCCGATCGAGCCTTGCTATTTTCCTCAAAGATCCTACAACAATCCACCAAATCTGGAAACCTTCAGATCCTCTAATAACCAATCGCCTGTTTGATCTCAGGCCTCAATCCATTCTCAAACTTGACACACTTTGAGAACTCAGCAGTTTCCGCTTTATAGTGAGGGTAAAACTTAGCCAGATATAAGAATTTGGCAGCATACTTCGTAACCGCCATGTTACCCTGCATAAGTTCTAGGAACTCGGTCTCTTTCTTTCCTCAGAAATCTTCAGGAAAATATTTCCTCAAGAACTCCCTACTGAACACAACCCACGTGATTGCCTCTCCTGTTGCTCCCAACAGTTGACGAGTGCTAACCCATCAATCATCAACCTCCTCAGCCAGCATGCGCACCTTCTGTGCGTTAGGACATTCCATGAACCAGAATATTCCCTCGATCTCCTTGAGCCAAGCCTGTGCCCCATCCGGATCATATCTTCCCTTGAAGGTAGGGGGTTTATTCTTCCGAAACTCGTCATTTTCATCAGCATGAGGCAGGTTCTGTACCGCCTGAGCAACAACCTGCAAAGTAGCAGCAATAGCAGCATCGTTCCTTTCAGCCATTCTAAATCTGTTACACACCAACAACATAACACAATGGTTAAGGAAGTGACATTGATAGTAATCAACTGTCACACGACAACGACTCGACAACTTGGCCGGACAGACCGACCTGCTCTGATACCACTATGTAACATCCTAAACCCCCGCGACAATTAATAATAAAATATCAGAGTAAAATAAAACATACAATTATTTAGGATGCTACTTTCGACCAAACACCGCTCATGCATACGACATTGTCATACCCCAAATTTTGACCACTAAGATTTCTCATCATTGTGTACCTTTATGCCTCATCAATCTCTTCAAGAATTGTTGAGCATTCACTACTATCAAAGATTAGGGTTTCAAGCCCTCTCAGAGCTCTTAGACAACGGATCAATCAAGGAATGACATGATCTTCAACTTGTCTAGCCTCTCAAACATCCACAAGGAATCAAGAGGACTCCCACAACAAGAATCATGCACAAGGTTGCAGCATTCTGAGTGAATCAAGCCTCACAATCGATAGTGTCACCAAATTAGGGTTTTGGTCGACCAGGGCCTCCAGATGGATATTTTCCTTTGGGCATGAGCCAATACTTCAAAGCATAACCTATGATGCTCCAAGGGACATCATAAACCCAATCATCAAGTCAATTTAGCCTCAGGAGATGCATTCATCAAAAAAATCAGGAATTAGGGTTTCTTGACCTAATTCACCCCTGAGTTGACTTTTGGGACAAATCATGAGCCAAGACCTCAAGAGATTATTTGAGGGTCCCTAACACATCACATTAATCCATTTTTAATAATGTATTGATCCAAGAAGCTTGAGCAACAAGTTTCAAGTTCATCTGAACCACAGTTAGGGTTTCGCGGGAAAAGTCAACTGTACCTTTGACTTTTGACCAGGACATGCTCCCAAACCCTAGGACATGATTCAATACACCCTATAACACCTATTAAATCAATCCATCAAGTTTGATTTAGGTCAAGGACTTGATTTCATAGAGGATCGCACAGTTTGGAATTCATCTGACAAAAAGTCAACTGTGCACAAAAGTCAAACTTTGACATTTTGAGATTTTTCACAATTATGATTTTTTAACCCTAAAATGATGTTAATGTGTGATTTTAATCATCATTCATCAAGACAAATCAAGAAAAGTGGGATAACTTGTTAAAAGGGTAACCATAAAAAACTTAGAAATTTTTCTAAGTTATGGAACAAAGTGGCTAGGGTACCAACTTTGGAGGACCATAACTCCTAAACCACAAGGCCATTTTTTCCCATCCAAAGCTGGATTTGTAGACCTCATGACCCTCTACAAAAGCTTCAACTACACCTCATTCCAATTCATTATGTATTTTGAGTTATGGAATGATCAAAGTGGCTGAAAACATGAAATGCCACTTTTTCCAACACTTAGTGAAATTTTCACTAAGTCAAAATCTGCCTTCACTTTTCCCCAAATGTAGGGGCATTTTTCACTTGGATCCAAAAAGTATCAAAACCAATTATGATCAAACAGTTGTTGTATCATATGAGGGCTTTCCAAAATGGCCAAGAACTCCATCAAATTCCACTTGGGCCATGAGATATGACAATGGCAATATGCCTTGCTGAAAACTGCCAAAGCAAGGCAGATTTTGGAGTTTTACTCGATTTGCCCAAATTTTGCAAAGGGCAAGCAACTCTATCCATCAGAACACCTCAAGGGGGGACCAAGCAGGAACCAACTCTGATCCAAAGCCTCCCAAGTCTTTGGAACCAAAAGTAGCATGCCAAACCTAGAAATCCCTAAAAGAGGGACAAGACTCCAATTTTGGATTGGAGCATTTAATGGATGCACCAAGGTGGCACGGACTGACACATTTGCAACTGAATTCAGTCAAGAATGGTCCAACAACTAGGGAACCACAGCTCTGTGCTCTAACCTCTAGTCAATGGCTAGAGGAGACTTGAGATTCCAAAGTGCAACCATTGGCCAAACCTCTGCAGCAGTTGCCATTCACTATTGCTTGCAAAACAAACTTGCTATACTATAAATAGAGCTCATTTGTGCTCAGTTTGAGTACACCAAAGCCATCAAACAGATGCTTTCCTCAAAATCACCTTCTCACTTCCAATTTTTCCTTCTAAGGCAAGTCACCATCGAGTTTTGAGTTTGAGAGCAATTCCAATCAAACCAATCACTCACACACCTCACATACATCATATAGAAGTGATCCAAACACTCACATAACATTTAGAATGTAACACCCCCAATTAATAATAAAACAATAAATGCTTAATAAAAATTTCGTCAGAGTATATTCAAATTATCATGGCATAGACAGGGAGAATCACATTATATTGAAACAAAACATACAACACCTGCTCATAAAGATATGCAACAGTGGGGTAGCAATCAACAGAGGAACTCAGTTCCTCACACCCACATTTCAGATTTTAGAATAAAAGCAGAAAATCTAAAATTGAATATCATATATGTATATATATATATATATATATATATATATATATATATATAGGGTTCATATCCTATGAGAATGTCATTTTTATATAAGAACATGAGAATGAATCTGAATCATTAGATTTTAAAATAAATGGTTGAGATTATGTGTGGTTTTTGTTTTTCTCTCTCCTCCATTATTAAAATAAATGACGGGGGAGAGAGAAAAAAAACGGTCACATAATCTCCACCATTTATTTTAAAATCTAATGGTTCAGATTCATTCTCATGTTCTCACATAAAAATGTCATTCTCATATGATATGTTCCCTATATATATATATATATATATATATATATATATATATATATATATATATATATATATATATATATATATCACATAAAGGCTTATCTGTTATCAACAGAATCATGTATATATACAACTCCAAAAGATAAAGATGCATATACACACCATCACAAAATAATCCTAATCGCTCTCCCGACTACCCGGTGCTACATATCAGAGCCGACCGACAAAAGAATGAAGACATAAGCTTCACAAAAGACCTCCAGCATCTAATCTGCAATGCCTCATAGAGCATTATAAAACAGCAGAAGGGTGAGAAACACAATCATAATATAATTGAATATAATTATATATATCGACATAAAAATACACATATCAAGTATTCTCACCGCAATTATCACATGCCAACACATAAAGCATATGTATATTATATTCACATAATCACATATTCACACATAATGCATATGTTTATACACAAAACATATCATTCATAATTCAATGCATTTAACACGAATGCACATTAATTCACAAATGCTATCACAAGCTCAATCCCATAATTACTTCATTCCCAATTGTATATTAATCATGCACCATACATTTATCACAAATGCATATCACAATGTCTCACACATACTCAATTAAATCATGATTTTCTACATATAGACAATGCAATCATAATTCATGCAGATGCAAAGAGACCGACACAACGACTCTATGCAAATGCATATGCGGTACCGACTCCATCAAAACCAGTCCACTCAGGAACTATTGGAACCATCGCTTGTTACTACAAGTAACACCCTGTCGGGCCAACGATGTTCACCCGTCGCTTGTAGTCCTCTTTGTATAAGGCTCACGACGTTTATGGATCGCTTGCAGCCCTCTTTGTATAAGGCTCACGATCCAATCGCTTGCAGTCCTCTTTGTATAAGGCTCACGATCGTCTATAATCATCGTTTTCGGTCCTCTTATTTTTAAGGCGCACGATCCAATCAGATCGCTTTCAGTCCTCTTATTTTTAAGGCTCACGATGTTATAGCAGATTCCCTCTGGAATCAATCTGTCGCTCCCACCTCTTTATATAAGGCATACGACTCCACAAGATGCATATCATGATACTTGACACACAAGAACTCATGACAACCAATGCATCTTCACACATATATGCAACCATAAACATGCATATATAACCAAATACAACACATTACATTTAATTGCCTTTCGGCCACAACTCATCACCACAACATGTCATCACATGCATTCACATCATATAACATCACACAAGTCATACGATATCCATATTAAAAGCACATTACATGATACACATCAATTACCCTTAATTATTACGGTAAAAGTCGAGAAAACGACACTATTCCAAATTTCCGACATAATTAAATTAGCCAAAAATCCTAAAACCCATTTTTATAAGAAAGAACATTTCATAAGCTTTCCAACGATATAAAGAACGTCCCGATCCGAGTTACGGATCAAAAGTTATGAATTTTCAAAGAAAATAATTTATTGAGATACAGCCAAATTCGCCTGGCGACTTGAGAATTCGCCTGGCGGATTCCCATTCGCCAGCCATTCACCATGGATTTCGCCTGGCGAATCCCATTCGCCAGCACTTCGCCTGGCGAGCTAGTGGCGAGTCACCAATTTAGAAAAACCCCAAGAGTTACAGAAGCTACCCCCTTTCTGTAATTCCGATTTCGCCTGGCGACTTACGAATTCGCCTGGCGAATCTGCCTTCGCGAGCACTTCGCTTGGCGAACTAGTGGCAAGACTCAATTCGCCTGGCGAATCCCAAATTCGCCTGGCGAATCCCAAATTCGCCTGGCGAATCACACCAGAACCAGAAAAATTCTGTTACGGGTTACACGATCCAAAAAACCCCAAAAACCTCATTTTTCATTCCAAATCAATTCCAACAGCAAAACAATTATCAACAATGATTCATAAACACATGGTAATCATACAACGCAAATTATATCGATTTCCAACCTCAAAAACATCGATTCCTAATCGTTTACTCGTTTTCGACCTAAAATCGAAAACTATGGAAAAAGCAAGACAACATGCACACACACACATACATAATCATACACAATGATAAGATAATCGAGTTTCGCACCCTTACCCAATTAAATCGATTCTAGAAGTTGATTTGATCCAACCTAGCTTTTCCCCTTTTTCTCTCTTTTTCTCTTCTCTTCTTCCTCTTCCTATTTCTTTCTCTCTATTTTTCTCTCCTTTCTATTTCTATCTTTTTTCTTCTCTTTTTCTTTCTAAGTTATAAAAATATAATATAAAATGACTAAAATACCCCTACTCTCAAATACCCCGCAAACGCTCTCAAAATGCTATAAAACATAATCACGATGTAAAATAACATATTATCACAAATAAAATAATATAATACTCAAAATAATTAAATCAACTCGATTAAATAAAATGATCAAAACCGGGGCGTTACAACTCTCCCCCACTTAGAAATTTTCGCCCTCGAAAATATAACTGATACAAACAAACATTAGACCAACCAAAAGCACACCACGAATAACACAATTGACAAACCACCTTGCTAACAGCAGCAACAACAATGACAAGACGCAAAACCCATACAATGCACTTGACGACCAACTCACAACTCAAAGAATACACAAGCACAAACTCACAGGTTCACTCTCAAATACAAAATGTGCCACATCACGCTTCCGCTGCGCACTCTGATTACCTGAAACCATCGAGACTATCAATCTCACGCCCAAAACCTAATTCTTTCTCATATCCACCAAAATCACTGATCACTGCCAATATATCCAACCACACTCTCTACTGTGTTCTCTCCTACACTAGACACAAGCCTCTGAACTACTCAAATAATTCCAACTCTCTGACCATCAAAACATATTTTTTGAAACATTAACCCAAGATCATAATTTGTTTTCCACATGTTAAACAATTTTGATCATATTAATTGAATTTTTTATTCAATTAAAATACATTTTGGAAACAAATTAGGGTTTTGATTAATTCAACCCTCATCAAACTTTTTTCAAACATTTTTGGGCCTCTAATAGAGTGTAAGACCCAACCCTTTATAAATACAAACCTATTTTGGGCCTCAAATGTTGTATAATTACCGTTGTATTTCCAAAAGTTCGGCGCGATCAACGCCCGTTTAAAACAAACCATCTGGGTCTCTCCTCGAGCTATAAGACCCATCCAAAATCATTTTTGGGCCTCTAGTAGAGTATAAGACCCAACCCTTTTAGAAAAACCAAAATAATTTGGGCCTCAAATGTTGTATAAGTCCCGTTGTATTTCCAAAAGTTTGGCGCGATCATCGCCCGTTTAAAACGAATCATCTGGGCCTCTCCTCGAGCTATAAGACCCATTCAAAATAATTTTGGGCCTCTAATAGAGTGTAAGACCCAATCCCCTTTTGAAACCAAAACTTTTTGGGCCTCAGTCATTGTATAAGACCCACTGTAATTTCAAGAATCTCGGCGCGATCGCCAGTTATAAAAAACAAATCATCTGGGCCTACCCTCGTGTTATAAGCCCCATTTCTTTTTCTTTCAATCATAATGGGCCTCTTGAGAGAGTGTAAGACCCATCCCCTTTGTACAGAAAACCTTTCTTGGGCCTCAGTCACTTGTATAAGTCCCTGTACAAAATGACAGTGCGATCACTGATAAAACCCTGGGCCTCTCCTTGAGCTATAAGCCCCAATTTTCCTTTCAAAAGCACTTTCTCCTTTGATTTTGTAATATACTGTTATTTTCAATTTCTTTGTTGAACAACTAACAATACAGTATGGAAGCTCTACAACCGAGTAAGTGTTTACCCGCTTTCATATGTATATAACTGTATTGTGGGGCTGTTTCACTGTAAGTCTTCTTTCACAAACTCATATCGACTGTGTAATACTAGTATATATATTTAGAGTTTCCCCAGCAACTCCGTCTTGAACTAGACAAAACCTCATCTCCTTACCCCCGACGTTCTCCCTGATATTTCAAACATAACCTAAACCATGAATTTTCTTTTACAACAATTTTAGATAACTAGATCTAAGAAATCTCCCCCTTGAACAGTTCATATACAGAAGACCAATGTTCCAAGTGAAACCCTTTCTGGAACTGTTCATCAGCCTCCTCTTGGGCTTAGTGCAAGGACCCACAGGCTTCCTAAAAGCATCCCCGCCTCCTCTTGGGCATTGTACAAGGACCTATCGGCTTCTTAGAAGTTTTCACAACCTCCTCTTAGGCTTCGCATAATGATTCTTCCTCCAGGAAGATAGCCTCCTCTTGGGCTTCATACAAATTGTCCCAACGACTTCTTAAAAGTTTTTCTCGCCTCCTCTTGGGCTTCGTACAAATTGTCCCGACGACCTCTTAAAAGTATAGGAACAGCAATTAGTCATCTTAATAGAACAGTCTTTCAAAGAGTCTAGATCTTTCTATGGCAAACGTACTGTCTCTTAATCTCTCTTAAGCATAATACAAAAGATAAAACTCTAGACTTGGACAGTCTAATCTCCTTGAGTCTCGAAGACCTTCTCAAGTTCCTTTCAAAAATAGGAAAAAGCACCCGTAGACTTGGACAGTCTCAATACCCTTCGGATTCCCCGTTTCCTTAAAGAACAGGAAATAATCCCGATCCTCAGATCAAATCCATGAGTAAAACATTACCCATATAAGAACTGATTTTCTCTTTTAACCAACATACTGGACCTGTCACTCAACTGAAACAGTAACCCTAGCCTTCTCTTGGGCTTTGTACAATGATTCTCCCCAGCAGAGTAAACCTTTGCAGCCTCCATCTCGGGATTCGTACGAGATACAAAGACTCTGTTGTTGAGTCAATCCTCCTTTAGCCTCTATCTTGGGCTTCGTACGAGATACAAATACTCTCTTGTTGAGTCAAACATTTTCAGCCTCCATATCGGGCTTCGTACGAGATACAAAAACACTCTCTTGTTGAGTATAAAAAGACTCTCTTGTTGAGTCGATCACCTTTAGCCTCTATCTCGGGCTTCGTACGAGATACAAATCAATCTCTTGTTGAGTATAAAAGACTCTCTTGTTGAGTCAAACATTTTCAGCCTCTATCTCGGGCTTCGTACGAGATACAAATCACTCTCTTGCTGAGTCAAACCCTTTTAGCCTCCGTCTTGAGCTTCGTACAAGACACATATGAAAACACTCTCTTGTTAAGTCAACCCTTTTAGCCTCTATCTCGGGCTTCGTACGAGACACAAAAGCATCTTCTCGTTGGGTCAAATAACCTCCTCTTAGGCTTTGTATAAAGAAATCCCCGTTTGATTCAATCAACCTTTTAGCATCAAATCATGCTTTGGTCACAGCATACAAACATCAACAACTCCTTTTCCCTCGTCTAAATTGTTGTAAGCGGCAAGCCTCTGGATTATGTACATCCACGCCACTGTCCCTCTTTTAGCATAAGAAATTCCTAAGGAAAGATGGCATTGCTCTAAACTGAGTTAAAGTCTTCTCCTTCAGGTTGAAAATCCCCTATAAAGGAAATTATGGCATTGCTGGATTCGCATATCCCAGTTAAAGTAATTATCCTTTATAATCAGTCACCCAACAATTGTGACAAACAGACCCCTTTAAAGATGACAAATTCTCTCTAAAATCAACACCCCTTTTAGCTTCACATCTTGGGCTTCGAACAAGATACAAATAGACCCTTTAGCTTCACATCTTGGGACTTGAACAAGATACAAACCACCTTTAGCTCCATGTCTTGGGCTTTGAACAAGACACCAAAACACCATTTCCTCCCATAGAATAGGAGGAACTATGATCGCTCTGATTTCCTTATCCCGGGAATACGTAGGCATAAGATTGAAAAAGAATATTAGCGAGCACACTAATCAAAAAACCCCAAAGTCCCCTACCTCCGTCCAATCTGGCGCAGTATCCCAACAAATTCCCCATAAACAAATCCCAGTATTTCGTTCTGAACAAAATAAGCAGAAAGAGACCCACGAAGTAAAGTCGCAGCTGTAAACCAACAGTTTTGACTGTTTAACCTCAGTTTGCAAGCAGGGTTAATTGGAGACATCTATTTCCCTTCCTTCATCAGCTTCAATAGGATAAAAAATGAATCAAACTGTAGTACCAAAGCGATAATGATTTGAAACCACAAAAACCGCGCTACAAAAAAATGGCGACACAGTGGGAGACAAAGGAAGATCTAGTTATCGTCGTCCCCATTTTCCACAGAAAAATGGCGACCTCAGTGGGAGACAAAGGAATATCTAGTTATCGTCGTCCCCATTTTCCACAGAAAAATGGCGACCACAGTGGGAGAGACTTGTTCTTCTCCCGTCTCTTAGGAGGAAACCTTAAGTTCAGACAATTTCACAGGAAAAATGGCACCCATCATGGGGCCAAACAAAGGAATCTTATCTCTCTTATCTCTCTTGTTGAAACCTTCTCTTGGGACGAGTCCTTGGGTTCACAAGGTATCACCGAATGATAGTTCCATCGGGGAATGTCATTATTACTAGGATCGGCCCTCACTAGGATCTTAGGTTAAAAACCTTAGGTTGGGAAGGTACCACAGAATGGCGCCTCCGCCGGGGAGCCATTTTCTGTTAGGATCATAGGATTCATAGCTCTTAAAAAGTCTAGGACATTAGGACAAATATATATACTTCTTTTCCTAATTGATATTTGTGTTTATTTTTCTGCTAATGGGAATGCGTGTGATGCCGCATGTGGAAAGATTTAGTATACACCTAGGAAAAACCTCTTTCAGTAGTGCGGAAGCTATCGGAAATAGTTGTCACGCGATACTACCCTCTTCTGAGATTCTTCGAAATACATCACCTAGCACGGTTCCCGGCCCGCTGATGTTATCTCAACAAGAATCAATGATTTTGAGAGACAGGTACAAAAATCACTAGTATAAACCTTTGGGATAGGTAGAGCCTTGACTTCATGACACCGACCCTTTGACCCCATGTTTTTTCTATGTTTTTTTGTGCTGCATTCATGCCTTCATTTTAAAAAACATTAAGCAAAGAAAAATTTTCTCTTCTAGTCTCTCTTTTTCAAATTAAACTAAGACAATGATTGCAAATGTCAGAGAGAAAAGGATTGCGCTAATGGATTTTGGTAGAAGAAAAACTCACAAGTATACCTTCAAGGTTCCAAAACTAGGGGATTTGAGAGGATTAGCAAGGATGATCACTAACCTTGACGCTTTCAGAGCCAAGTACAGAGGTCTGCTACCTCTGTTAAGGGTCCATGTAATTGAAGGAATCCTGGAGGCACTCATTCAGTTTTACGATCCGGTCTATCACTGTTTCACATTCCCGGATTACCAGCTCACACCAATGCTGGAGGAGTATTCTCATCTGATTGATCTACCCATTACTGATCAAGCTCCCTTTTCTAGACTGGAAGAAATTCTAAAGGATCAGACCATTGCAAGAGCAATCTATTTGGATGAGCCGGAAGTCAAGACTCACATGACCACCAAGGGAGGAATCCCAAGTTTACCAGCCAAGTTTCTGGTAAAGAAGGCTCTGTACTTTGCTAGTATAGGGAACGTGACTGCTTTTGAAAGCATCTTTGTTTTGCTCACCTACGGGTTATTTTGTTTCCCAACATTGATAACTTCTTCGATATCAACACCATTAAGGTTTTTCTCATTGGAAACGCCGTACCAACCTTGCTCGCAGATGCGTATCATTCTATACACTTAAGGAATTTATACAGCGGAGGAATGATCACGTGTTGTGTACCCCTGCTATATAAGTGGTTTATCTCCCATTTGCCTAAGTCTGCTGCTTTTGGGGATCATAAGAGTACCTTACGTTGGTCGCAGAAAGTCATGTCTCTTACCAACTCTGATATAGATTGGTACAATAGGATTTATGACAGGATCAGAATCATTGACCGTTGTGGAAACTTCCCCAACGTACCCCCTCATAGGAACTAAGGGAGGAATCAATTATCATCCAGTTTTAGTTCGTCATCAATTTGGATACCCGATGAGGCATGTCCTGCGTAATGCTCATCTGGAAGGTCTTTTCTTCAAGGAAGGAGAAAATGATAGGGCACTAAAGATGGAAATAGTGCACGCTTGGAAACATGTTCATAAGAAAGGACGGGAGTCTCTAGGAAAACCGGACTGTGTCTCGGTGGAGCCTTATCTCCACTGGGTCCAAACTAGAGCTCTCAAGCTAAGGATGCCTTATCCTCGTCACAGAGTTCTTCCGCCATGGGAATCTGTCATGTACTTCATGACTGAAACGAAAAAACTTCAGGTTACGCTCAACAAAGTTCAACAGGAGAGGAGGTCTTGGAAGAACAAGTATCGCATTCTCAATGTGGAGTGTACCAAAATACAACAACTGCTAAAAGAAAAGGATGCTCTGATTGAGATTTTAGAGCAACATGCTGTAGAGAATTAGGATGACCAAAGGAATTTTCTCGCTCATTTTACTTGGCAAAGGAATGACAACTCGACAACGGCCCAAGATCCCCGGTCCAAGAAAAGGAAAGTACCAGAATCAGCACCCGAGTTCTCCTCAGAGAGGACTCGAGACCCATTAGCTTAGGTTTCTATTTCCGCACCTTGTAATTTACTGTATTTCCATGTCCGCAATCCTTTGAATTCAATAAAATGGGGGTGTCCCCACTGTTTGATATTTGCAATCTAATTGTCGAAGTTTATTTTGATTAAATAAAAAAAAACAATTAATATAATCATTGCATTCATCATTCTCACGTCACGTATTCTTCTTACCTACGAATCTCACATTTGTGTCTCGGTTCTAGAGTCAAATTGTCTCATTCGTACAATACTCGAGCTAATCGTCAGAAAAAGATGGATGATCTCAAGGAAGAGAATAGAGAGTTGAAAGAAGAGATCGACGCTCTGAGAGAGGATATGAGAAAGCTTCGTAACGACATGCAGGCCATAGCAGAAGCTCAACTATAAAGAACTGTGATCTCAGAGATCACCTCAACGCCCATAGTGGAGAAGTATGATCCTAGGTATCAAATGTCGAAAGATCGTCCCTGGGGCATGCCTGTTAACTATATCCTGGAAGGATATGTTCCGTCGATCACTGAAGATCAGGGAATTATAGCAGAAGCCGCTGGGCCGGAAGGTTACAAACTTCGGGAAAGCGAGGATGCCAGAGGCATAATGAGGACTCCTGAAGGTTACAAACTCCAGGAAGCGCCAAGATTCACTGTCGTAGTAACGGTACCACCCCCTGTGGTGCACACTGTCCTAGAAGGATAGATTCCAAAGATACCTTCTGGTAGAAAGGAAAGTATGTTAGATAGAATGGATGAATTCCAGGAGCAGTTCCTGGAAATGCAGAAGGAACTGCAGGCTAATCGCGGTCAGGATTTATTTGGAAAGGACGCTGTAGACCTTTGCTTGGTCCCTAATTTGAAAGTCTCGCACAAATTCCAAGTATCTGATTTTGAAAAGTACAAGGGTAACTCTTGCACTCAAAGCCATTTGGTGATGTACGCTCGGCGAATGTTAGCTCAGACAGAGAACCAGGATCTACTGATTCACTACTTTCAGGATAGTTTAACCGGCGCCGCATTAAAATGGTACATGGGTTTAAACCGCACTACGATTATCACTTTCAGAGATTTTGGTACTGCCTTCGTCCAACAATATATATAGAATTTGGACATGGAACCAGACAGAGATCAACTCAGATCAATGTCGCAAAAGGACAAGGAAACCTTTAAGGAGTACGCTCAGAGATGGCGTGAAATTTCCGCTCAAATTTGTCCACCTCTTGAGGAAAAAGAGATGACAAAGATTTTCTTAAAGACCTTGAGCTCATTTTACTACGACAGAATGGTTGCCAGTGCGCCCAGCGACTTCACCGAAATGGTCGGTATGGGAGTGCGTATCAAGGAAGCCGTTTGAGAAGGACGTCTAGTCAAAGATACTGGGTCGACAAGCAGTACTAAAAAATACGGTAGTGTTCTCCCTAAGAAAAAGGAGCAAGATATTGGGAATATCTCTCTCGAAAAGCAAAGGCGATGGTACCAACCAGTAGCAGCTATAACTCCTGCTATCAACCCTGCACCTATTTCTACGTATCAACCTCAGGTTGCTCAAAGCCAACCTCAGTCGCAGCAATTTCAGCAAAGGACACAACAGCCTCTTCAGCAGGCTCGTCCTCAATACAACAACAATCGTACAATGCGGCCACCAGGATTTGATTGTATACCCGTATCGTACGCATAATTATTTCCATTACTACTGTCCAAGGGGCATGTCCAAACTAAGTCTCCTCTTACAGTACCAGAAAATTCGCCTTTTTGGTTTAAGATGGATCAGACTTGCCCTTACCATAAAGGAGGACCAGGGCATAACATAGAGAACTGTCTCAGTTTCAAATCCGACGTGCAAAAGGTTGTTAGGAGCGGGATCTTATCTTTCAAAGATACGAATCCAAATGTTCTCACAAACTCGCTGCCTCAACACGAGAAGGCTACAGTCAATTTGATAGAGGAAAAGTCTAACAACACCTATCAAATTCGCGATGTACTCTTATTGAGGGCCAACTTTGTCAAGATGCATTGTAGACAGAGTGGATATGGCCATGTGCCACCTCATAATTATCACCAGTGTGATATATGCTCTAATAGCAATCAAGGATGTTTTGTGGTGCAATCAACTCTACAGGAACAGATGGATCTCAGATGGATCCAAGAGCACCGAGTTCGTGGAGTTAACATGGTTTATACGAATTCCAACATCATACAAAACCATGATATCTGTGCAATGAATGTCAACTTGGTGGAAATGCACTCAAGGCAAAGCCAGTATCATAATCTGCCACAACATGATTACAATTCCTGTCTGACTTGCTCGGTAAACAAACAGAGATGCTCTTTTGTACAGGAGGCCCTCCAGCATCAGATGGATCTTGGATGGATTCAAGACTACCATGATAGGAATCATTATCAAATCAACATGATTCAAATCTTTGATATTCGCTTGATGAATACCAGCCTGGTGGAGTTACATGCTAAACAGGTCCGGCTCGGGTTCCTGGTATCACATGATTATCAGGGCTGTAAAGTGGGTTACAAAGACGATCAGGGTTGTGCCCTTATCCAGGAAACACTTCAGCACTTGTTGAACCACTGGTGGCTTCCAATCTATATGGATGAATACACACAATAAATCAGTGTGGTTGATGGGAATCCTACTAGATATCAAAGTCAGGATGTGTAGCGAGCGATTTTAGACGTGGTTCTTAAGCACTGTCGCTCTGGGAGGGTACTACAGGTTGATTCATTTTTTATCCTATTGGAGCTGATGAAGGAAGAGAAATAGATGTCTCCAACTAACCCTGCTTTGCAAACTGAGGTTAAATAGTCAAAACTGTTGGTTTACAGATGCGTTCAATGTAGGGGGGCCTCTCTTAGGTTTATTTTGATCGAGTTTAGACTTTTGGTGGGGGATACGGACTCAGATGTTTTGATGGATATGTGAGGATTTGTGGCCAGAGGTTTTTGATGTGGTGTGCTCGCTAAGATTTTTCTTTCAATCTTATGCCTACGTATTCCCGTTTACCGAAACAAGGAAATCAGAGCGATCGTAGTTCCTCCTATTCTATGGGACGAAACAGTGTTTTGGTGTCTTGTTCAAAGCTCAAGACATGAAGCTAAAGGTGGTTTGTATCTTGTTCAAAGCCCAAGATGTGAAGCTGAAGGGTTTATTTGTATCTTGTTCGAAGCCCAAGATGTGAAGGTAAAAGGGTGTTGACTTTAGAGAGAATTTGTCATCTCTAAAAGGGTCTGTTTGTCACAATTGTTGGGTGACTGATTATAAAGGAGGATTACTTTAACTGGGATATGTGATTCCAGTAATGCCATAATTTCCTTTATAGGGGATTTTTAACCTGAAGGAGAAGACTTTAACTCAGTTTAGAGCAAAGCCATCTTTTCTTAGGAATTTCTCATGCTAAAAAAGGGACAGTGGCGTGGATGTAAATAATCCAGAGGCTTGCCGCTTACAGCAATTAGATGGAGGGGAAAGGAGTTGTTGATGTTTGTATACTGTGAATGAGGCACAACTTTGATGCTAAAAGGTTGATTGACTCAGCCGGGATTTTCTTATACAAAGCCTAAGAGGAGGCTAATGACCCAACAAGAGGATGTTTTTATATGTCTCGTACGAAGCCCGAGAGAGAGGCTGGATGGGTTGACTCAACAAGAGAGTGCTTTTGTATGTGTCTTGTACGAAGCCCAAAACGGAAGCTAAAGGTTTGACTCAACAAGAGAGTCTTTTATACTCAACAAGAGAGTGATTTGTATCTCGTACGAAGCCCGAGATAGAGGCTAAAGGTGATCGACTCAACAAGAGAGTCTCTTTATACTCAACAAGAAAGTGTTTTGTATCTCGTACGAAGCCCGAGATGGAGGCTACAAAGGTTTGACTCAACAAGAGAGTCTTTTATACTCAACAAGAGAGTGTTTTGTATCTCGTACAAACCCCGAGATGAAGGCTGCAAAGGTTAACTCTGCTGGGGAGAATCATTGTACAAAGCCCAAGAGGAGGCTAGGGTGTTTCAATTGAGTGAAAGGTCCAGTATGTTGGTTAAAAGAGAAAATCAGTTCTTATATGGGTAATGTTGTACTCATGGATTTGATCTGAGGACCGGGATTATTTCCTGTTCTTTAAGGAAACGGGGAATCTAAAGGGTATTGAGACTGCCCAAGTCTACGGGTCTTATCTTTTATACTATGCTTAAGAAACAGTAGTGGTAAGATCTAGAATCTTTGAAAGACTGTTCTATTAAGATGACTAATTTATGTTCCTATACCTCTAGGAGGTCGTCGGGACAATTTGTACGAAGCCCAAGAGGAGGCGAGAAAACTTTTAAGAAGCTGAGGGACAATTTGTACTAAGCCCAAGAGGAAGTTATCTTCCCGGAGGAAGAATCATTATACGAAGCCTAAGAGGAGGTTGTGTAAACTTCTAAGAAGCCGACGGGTCCTTGTACAACGCCCAAGCGGAGGCGGGGATGCTTTTAGGAAGCTTGTGGGTCCTTGCACTAAGCCTAAGAGGAGGCTGATGAACAGTTCCAGAAGGGGTTTCACTTGGAACATTGGCCTTATGTATATGAACTGTTCAAGGGGGAGATTTCTTAGATCTAGTTATCTAAAATTGTTGTAAAAGAAAATTCTCAGGGTTAAGGTATATCCGGGTGAACGTCAGAGGTAAAGAGATGAGGTTTTGCCTAGTTCTAGACGTTGTTGCCGGGGAAACTCTAAATATCTATACTATTATTACACAGTTGATATGAGTTTGTGAAAGAAGACTTACAGTGAAACAGCCCCACAATACAGTTATATACATATGAAAGCAGTAAATGAAAGCGGGTAAACACTTACTCGGTTGTAGAGCTTCCATGCTGTTTTGTTAGTTTGTTCAACAAAGAAAGCTTTGATAACAATATTATATTCAAAATCAAAGGAGAAAGTGCTTTGAAAAGATTGTTGGGGCTTACAGCTCAAGGAAAGGCCTAGGGTATTATCAGTGACCGCACTGTCGTTTTGTATAGGGACTTATACAAGTGACTGAGACCCAAGAAAGGTTTTCTGTACAAAGGGGATGGGTCTTACACTCTCTCAAGAGGCCCAAAATGATTGAAAGAAAAAAGAATGGGGCTTATAACACGAGGGTAGGCCCAGATGATTCTTTTGAACTAGCGATCGCGCCGAGCTTTTCTTTTAACGCAGAGGGATTTATACAATATCTGAGGGCCAAAATTGTTTTGGTTAAAAGGGGATTGGGTCTTACACTCTATTAGATGCCCAAAAATGATTTTGAATGGGTCTTATAGCTCGAGGAGAGGCCCAGATGGTTTGTTTTAAACGGGCGATGATCGCGCCGAACTTTTGAAATACAACGGGACTTATACAATAAGTGAGGCCTAAAATAGGTTTGTATTTACAAAGGATTGGGTCTTACACTCTATTAGAGGCCCATGAGTGTTTGAAAAAGTTTGTTTGAGTGAAAATCAAAGAAACCCTAAATTTGTTTTCCTTTAAAAGTAAATATTTAAAGAAAATCAAATAAAAATGATAAAAATACCAAATAAGTTTGAATAAACCACTTGTGATTTTTGTTTAAGGTTTAAAAAATGAGGTTTTAATCACAAGATGAATTAAAACTCATTTGACTTTGATTTTCAAAGTAAATATTCATTTTTAAAATGTTTAAAAATAATTAAAAAGGAATTTATTCACAAAAATACTAATTATATTAAATAAATAATATAAACTTAATTTTTTTGTGGAATAAAATATTTCAACATTTTTGTGATTTTTTGTAAAAAGAACCAATAAAAAATAATTAAAATTGAAGGAGTTATTAATTTTTCAAATCATTTAAAATAAATATGAAAAATAACAAAAAATAAGAAAAAGTGGTAAAAAAGAGATCTGGGGCGGGGGGGATTCGAACCCCAGACCTCTCGCTTGCCAATACACACAAAACTAGCTGATCAACCACTGGGGCGCAATGCCAATTCATTAAACATATGGCAAGTGAAAAATATATAGAGAACTTGGTTGGAAAACCTGAAGAATGGCGCCCTGACCATCTTCTTCCTCGAGCTCGTGCATGAAGCACCCTATCTCACTCATCTCTCAACTATTTGACATGATTCAAACACCAAACTCGTGCGTTTTTTCATAAGGAACAAGATGGCAATACTTGATTTTATTCATTTTCAGTGTATAGCAAGTTATATCATCACAATCGTATGAACCCTAATTTTGCAAAAGCAGTCGTGCAGACATGGTTATGAGGGCTATGATCCAATTTTTTGAGGGAAAACACTCAACATATAATAGCAAGCAATTGGCAAAAATATCATGCGAGGAAATATGCATGGATCATGAAGATGGAGTTTTGAGGCTTACCTTTATGCAAGCTGAAATGGAACTCTGCACAAATGGTGTTCCAGATGCGATTTGATTATCCCTACAGCTTCAATGGATGTTGTGGAGTGTGTTGCAAGCTTTGGAACACTCTGCAAACCTTTGGATCAAGTTGGAGAACTCCAACTGCATAATTGAGGCATAATGGCTTGGTTGAAGGGTGATTTTGAGCTAGGGGTGTTACAGTTGGTGTTTTAGTGTTTGGACACCTCAAATACATCATATGTGATGTGTCTGAGCAATTGGAATGGATTGCTTAGGGCTGCAACTCAAAACCCGATGATGGTTGCTCAAAAACAAAGAAAATTGGCACTTAAGAGAGAATGAGAGAAAGCAGTGCTATCAGGTGCTTTGGTGTGACTTGAATGATCCATTGGAACCTCTATTTATAGGTGATCAACTCTTGTCTTGGAGGAATAGTGAATGGCTGCTGGATCAGATCACCTTCAAAGTGATTGGTTGGACATAAATGTCTCTTGCATTAGGTGTAACAGCTGCTCCAAATAGATCAACTATGCCTTGACTGAAATCACATTCCTTAGTCATTTTAATTATTGTTTAATCAGAGAACTTGACTGAGGAGAGTGAGAATCTTGACAATGCACTATTCCATATTAATGCCCTTTGAATTCAAGGCAAAATGTGCCAAAATGCATGAACTTCAAGTTGGAAGATTCCTTGGCTTTGTGACTTAGCTTTGTAGGTTGGATCAGATGCATTGTGATTGGTTTGAGTACATGTGGCATAATGATCCTTAGTTTTGATTCAGAAATCATGTGTGGCAAGCAAACATGCAAACTGATTTTTCCAAAACAGCTTGCAGCAGCATGACTTTGGACATGGATTCCTCTTGGCTCAAGTTGAATCAATTCATGCTGAGAGGTTCTTTGGATTCTTAGAAACATATGCAACAACATTAATGTTTACCTTTAGACTTGATTCAGCTTGCAACTATGTGAAAAGATCTCACAAGTTTTGGTGTTTCCAACAAAATCTGCCTTGGCCAGAATTTTTCTAAGTGTTGGAAAATGATGTATTTTCATGTTTTAGTCATTTTGATCATTCCATAACTCAAAATCCATATTGAATTGGAATGAGGTGTAGTTGACACTTTTGTAGAGGCCCATGAGGGATACAAATCCAGCTTTGGATAAGGAAAAATGGGTTTGTGGCTTAGGAGTTATGATCCTCCAAAGTTGGTACCCTTGCCACTTTGTTCCATAACTTAGAAAATTTTCTAAGTTTTTATGGTTACCCCTTTTACAAGTTATCCCACTTTTCTTGACTTTTCTTGATGAATGATGATTCAAATCATACATTAACATCATTTTAGGGTTAAAAAACCATTTTTGTGAAAAATCTCAAAAAGTCAAAGTTGACTTTTGTGCACAGTTGACTTTTTGTCAGATGAATTCCAAACTGTGTGATCCTCTATGAAATCAAGTCCTTGACCTAAATCAAACTTGATGGATTGATTTCATAGGTGTTATAGGGTGTATTGAATCATGTCCTAGGGTTTGGGAGCATGTCCTGGTCAAAAGTCAAAGGTACAGTTGACTTTTCTCGCGAAACCCTAACTGTGGTTCAAATGAAATTGAAACTTGTTGCTCAAGCTTCTTAGATTAATTCATTGTTGTAAATGGATCAATGTAGTGTGTTAGAGACCCTAAAATCCTCCCTTGAGGTCTTGGCTCATGGTTTGTTCCAAAAGTCAACTTAGGGGTGAATTAAGTCAAGAAACCCTAATTCCTGATTTTTGATGTATGCATCCCCTGAGGCTAAATTAACTTGGTGATTGGGTTTATGATGTCCCTTGGAGCATCATAGGTTATGCCTTAAAGCATTGGCTCATGCCCAGAGGAGAATTTCCATCTGGAGGCCCTGGTCGACCAAATCCCTAATTTGGTGACACTGGCGATCTTGAGGCTTAATCCACTTAGAAAGGAGCAGCCTTGTGCTTGATCCTTGAAGTGGGAGTCCTTTTGATCCATTGTGGATGTTGGAGAGGCTAGACAAGTTACAGATCATGTCATTTCTTGATTGATCCTTTGTCTAAGAGCTCTGAGAGGGCTTGAAACCCTAATTCTGATGGTAGTGGATGCTCACCCATATTTGGGGAGACTAATGGTTCATCCATATTGTGATGATAATTTACACAATGATGGAAAGTCTTAGTGGTCAAAATTTAGGGTATGACAGATGCCCCTATTTAATCTTCTTGGACCCGAAGGTGTGAATGGCGAAGGTATTCGGGCATTCGAGGTGCAAGATGATTTAATATCGAAATACCCAAAATTTTGATGGTGGTTATGAATGGTAGTTTGCGCATCCATCTTCTTTTGCTAAGCAATGATACTTAGAAAAGGTAAACTTCCCCTCGATCCTGGTCTTCAGCCAAGGAACTGGTCTCAGTTTCTGATATTGAAATTCTAGTATCAGATGTGTGATGTTAAGTGTGATGTCACAACAACACACTCTGCTAATATGAACAAGGCAATAACAAGCAGTAATAACACAATGAATTGTTCACCCAGTTCGGTCTAACTACCTACGTCTGGGGGCTACCAAGCCAGGGAGGAAATTCACTATTAGTAGTATTAAATTACAGACTCAACAATCCCAGTTGACATCTACTAATCTTAATCACTATCCAATGACACTTCTACCTAAGAAACCACTTAGGTATGAGAAACCACTCACTCCCTAAATCACCTCAGTGATACAATCTAATGATTACAAATTAATCATACAACTTGATTCTGCTTAACAGCTTTGATCAATAACAACTCTCTCTTGCTTAACAGCTCTAGAGTGAATACACTTACAACTTAAAATAGTAACACCAATTCAAACATGAATGGTTTACAAAAACACACACGAAAACTTAAATTGACACTCAGTCAATGCTCTCTGTCTTCGTCTTTTTCCAACAAGGGTTGAGGCTGCTTTTTATAGAATTCTGACTTGGGCTTGGACCTCTTCCGAAATAATCTGATTTGATTTGTTATTAATCATAATTTAAAACAGATTTGATCTTCTAATCTTTTTAAATCTTTTCAAATCAGCCCTAATGTTAGTTACATGATCTGCTCCATATCTGATTGAAAATATAAATATCTTCTCCAAGAAATTCGCATCCAATCTGTATAACAGATCTCCTCAAAACAAACTAACACGCGCAGCTCTAAAACATCACAACCTGATGTTCTGATGTTCTGATAACTGATGTCAAGACATCAAGTTTAACATCAGCGTATAAAACTTCAAACCTGCAACAACTAATGTTAGGAACCAATGTTATGACATTAGACATATGACATCAACATTGTTCAAATTTGTTTTACCAAAATTCCAGCCAATACAAGAACTAACAATCTCCCCCTTTGGCTAATTTTGGCTAAAACAATCTCTGCCAACATCAGAGGTACCTGCAGCGGAAAAACTTCATACTCACAGCAGCAATCACATTCAAATCTGCTAAACTTCCCCTCAAAACAAGAACCAGCATACCAGCTGTTCAAACCTGCATACTCCCCCTCAAACTTAGAACCACATCAGTCAACACATAGGCACATAGGCTAACTCTCCCCCTTTTTAGCCATAATTGGACAACTACTAACATCAAACACAAGGAACTGATAGCCATTAAGACATGGTAAAAATAACAAGCTTTCCAAGGAACACACATTCCAAAAACTTTGACTGGTCAGGCGATACAACCAATGGATTCTTATAGAACTATAAAATCCAAGCCTTCTTCCTTCTAACAGCATCAGACAACAAACAAGTATGAGTCAGTCCAACAAAGATGCAGGAAAGCAACACATGTAGGAGGACAATAAACCAGATCCACTGAAGAACAAGAACACAACAAGGACAGCCGCTGGGACTTCTTCAGGAGCAACAAGAACAAGAAAACCATCAGAGACAAAAACCATCAAAAAACCTCCAGTGCAACTCCATGCTTCTGATGATGAATGGGATGAAGATTGGAAAACTTTTCTTGATGCAGGGGGTTGGGATAATCTTTAGACCCTTTTTATGTTGCTTTAGATGTACTAAAAACCAATCTTGTATGCTTTCAGCATTTGAATAAAAAGTTGTTTACTTTAAACATATGCAAAATCACAACTGCACAAAAACTCCTTCCAGCACACCTAATCTTCATAAATGCAAATTCCCAGTTTGCTTCTTAAACTTTCAAATTGATTTGCATATAAGGCTTTAGTAAAAATGTCAGCTAATTGTTTATCTGTAGCAACATGTTCCAAAGCAACTACTTTGTCTTCAACCAAATCTCTTATAAAATGATGCCTTATATCAATATGCTTAGTTCTGCTATGTTGAATAGGATTCTTAGAGATATTGATAGCACTCAGATTATCATAGTACAATGTCATGACATCTTGCTTGACATTGTATTCTGTTAACATCTGCTTCATCCAAACAAGTTGAGAACAACTACTCCCTGCTGCTATGTACTCAGCTTCAGCAGTAGAAAGAGACACACAGTTCTGCTTTTTACTAAACCATGATATCAAATTATTCCCTAAGAAGAATTAACCTCTTGAAGTACTTTTTCTATCATCAGCACTCCTTGCCCAATCAGCATCACAAAAACCACATAACTCAGTACCTGATCCATGACTGTAAAGCATTCCATAGTCACTAGTCCCATTCACATATTTCAGAATCCTCTTCACTTGATTCAAGTGACTAACTTTAGGCTCAGATTGATATCTGGCACAAACTCCAACAGCAAAAGAAATATCAGGTCTGCTAGCTGTGAGATATAATAGACTTCCAATCATGCTTCTGTATAAACTTTGATCCACACTAACACCATGTTCATCCTTGGACAACTTTAAATGAGTAGGAGCAGGTGTCTTCTTGTGATTAGCATTCTCTAGACCAAACTTCTTCACTATGTTCTTTGCATACTTGCTCTGAGAAATGAATATGGAGTCCTCCATTTGTCTAACTTGTAGACCAAGAAAATAGCTGAGCTCTCCAACAAGACTCATTTCAAACTCAGACTGCATCTATTCCACAAAATGTTTCACCATTGCCTCTGACATCCCACCAAATACTATGTCATCAACATATATTTGAGCTATCATCAGTTTTCCTCCTTCCTCTTTAACAAACAAAGTCTTGTCAATCCCTCCTTTTCTGTATCCATTCACAACCAGGAATTGAGTAAGCCTTTCATACCAAGCTCTTGGTGCTTGCTTCAAACCATAGAGAGCTTTCCTTAGTTTGTAAACATGGTCAGGAAATGTTGGATCAATAAATCCTTTTGGTTGATCAACATACACCTCTTCATTTAAGTAACCATTCAAGAAGGCACTCTTAACATCCATCTGAAAATGCTTGAATTTAAAATTACAAGCCACCCCTAAGAGTAATCTGATAGATTCCAGTCTTGCCACAGGAGCAAAGGTTTCATCATAATCAATTCCTTCAACCTGAGTGTATCCCTAAGCAACTAATCTTGCCTTATTTCTGGTGACAACTCCTTGTTCATCAGACTTGTTCTTGTAGATCCACTTGGTGCCAATCACATTAACTCCATCAGGCCTTGGTACAAGATCCCACACTTCACTCCTTTTGAATTGTTCCAGCTCTTCATGCATGGCATTAATCCAAAACTCATCAGTCAAAGCTTCTTTGACATTCTTGGGCTCAATTTTTGAAACAAAACAAGAATTTGACACAACCTCTCTTGATCTAGTGCTAACCCCTGATTTAGGATCACCTATGATAAGCTCCCTTGGATGGTCCTTTAGCACTCTAATAGATGGTTCTTTATTAGATTGTTCAGGTTCAGGCTCAGCATCAACAGGACTAGGAGACCCACTTATGTCTTCAGTTTCTGCTGTGACTTCTTCAACTGATGTTTCAACATCATCCAGGACATCAGCATCTTCCTACTTATCAATGTCATCAATTACCACATTTATAGACTCCATCATAACCTTCGTTCTGGAGTTGAAAACCCTGTAAGCTCTGCTATTTGTAGATTAGCCTAGAAAGATTCCCTCATCACTTTTAGGATCCAATTTTCTCCTCTGTTCACGATCTGAAAAAATGTAACATTTACTTCCAAAAACATGAAAGTACTTCACAGTTGGCTTTCTCCCTTTCCACAGTTCATACAGAGTAGCTGAAGTGCCCCTTCTCAAAGTAACTCTGTTGTGAATATAGCAAGCAGTGTTCATGGCTTCAGCGCAGAAATGGTAAGGAAGTTTTTTGCTGAGGAGTAATTGGAGAAGAAAACTCATGACTTATGCCTTCAGCAGAGCAATATTCAGCAAACTTGCTATTTTCAAACTCTCTTTCATGATCACTCCTTATTCTAATAACATTACTCTCCTTTTCCCTTTGGAGTCTTTGACAAAGATCTTTAAAAACATCAAACACCTCTGATTTGTCTTTAATGAAGCTCACCCAGGTGTACCTAGAATAGTCATCTACAACAACATAAGCATACTTCTTCCCACCTAGACTTTCTACCTGCATAGGTCCCATCAAGTCCATACGAAAAAGTTCCAAAACTTTGGAGGTGGTGTTATGTTGAAGCTTCGGATGTGACATCTTGGTCTGCTTCCCTATTTGACAATCTCTATAAATAGTTTTAGTCTTCTCATTATTCAAAAAACAAGAAACGTGAAAATATATACCATTTCTCTCTTCATCTTCATCTTCTTCATTGAGTAAACAAACAATCACACATAATCATCTTTGTTTGTGTCGCCCATTGTTCGAAGTGATAACGTTCAGAATTTAGGAAGTGTGATCTTCATTTTCTGGGTTGAGAGCTTGGTAGGTGTTTCTTGAATCAAACCAGTTGGTTTTGTCCTCCAAGAATCAAGTAGATTTTGGGGATTTTTGCACAAACCGTTTCGTTCTACAGGGATTCAGCCGGGCGAAGGTAACCGAAGATTGGAGCAATTGTTCGGTTTAGTAGTTGTAATCAGAGGATCGTAGAAGAGAGGTTTGGGTTCTAATTTTTGGTAGATCGTAATTGATCGAGTGAAGGTAACCGAAAACTGTGGGTTCTTTCGGTTTTGTAGCGTGGGACGGTAATTGGATCAACCATATTCGAAGGACTTGATTCATCTTGAATCAAGGGGAGAGAAAATTCTGCATCTACGATCGAAGACGTTCGAGGGTTTGGATGTTCATAGTTTTCTCTTGTAATAAACAATTTGCAACAGCTATATATATATATATATATATATATATATATATATATATATATCAATTCCAATTGTGGAGTTGGGGGCAGACGTACCCAAAGTGAGGACGATTGGGGAACTGCCTAATCAAATCTCGTTTGTTCTCACTTTCCTTAACTCTTTTACATTTCAGTTTGTTCGAATTTGTGAAGTCGCAAGTTATTGAAATTTCTGTCGTAGTGTAATCATAAGCTGATAAACTGTTTTGCTAAATTGATACAATTCCTTGAATTATGTCTTGGAGCAGCTTTACATTACCTTCCATAGAAATTCTGCACTTAGTGTGTTTACGTACACCAGGTGTTTGATAATTTGTCTCAAAGAAAAAATGGAACGCATAGCTTTTAATTGTTTATCAATTTACCTCATTGGTTTGGATTAAACATCAAGCAAGCAATATTTTGTTGACTGCGTTTCTTAAGTGTAGTAATCAAACTGAATTTTTCTCTTCCATACTCATTCTCGATATATTCGTGCATATCTGATCCTTTTAGTAGAAGGATCGTGGTAGACGTAAAATCCAGTGGTGTGCTTCCGTTAAAACAATTTTTAAACAAGATTTTTGTAATGATTTTGCATGTAAAACTCTAAGGATCTATTCAACCCCCCATTCTAGATCCATAGCCATTGTCTAACAAGTGGTATCACGAGCTCCAGTTAATTCTGATGCTTCGGTAAAACTTCTTGGATCATGGCAAACGAACCTAAAGGGGCTTATAATAGAGCTCCAATTTTGACAGGCAAAAATTACAGATACTGGAAGGATTGTGTGCGCGTTCATATTAATTCCATAGATCGGAAGGTTTTGAACGTTATTTTAAACGGTCCCATGGAAATTACTATGACTAACGCGGAAGGCGTTGTCGTTCCTAAACCCGAAGCTTAATGGACTGAGGAGGACGATAAAAAGTACAACTATGATTGGAAGGCTCGTAATATGATCATCTCCTCCTTGGGAGTTGACGAGTATTATCGAGTCTCCCATTGTGAAACGGTCAAAGCCATGTGGGATGCTTTACAAGTAGCCCACGAAGGCACAAATGATGTTAAGATGGCTCGTATTAATACACTAACGCAAGAGTTTAATTTGTTTTACATGAAGCAAGGGGAAACCATTGCGGATATGCAAAAACGATTTACTCACATTATCAACAAATTGCATGTTCTTGGTAAACCAATTCCAAATGAGGTTTCTACTAACAAAATTCTGAGGTGTCTTAACAGGGAATGGCAACCGAAGGTCACCGCTATCAAGGAGGCCAACAATCTTGCTACAATAGACCTCACAACACTCTTTGGTAAACTCGATGAGCATGAGCAAGTGCTTATTAGCTTGGATAAACATGAAAAGAGTATCAAGAAAGAGAGGGCAAAAGATAAGGAGAAGAAGTTGATAGCTCTTAAGGCTTCTTGTTCAAAGTCCACACATCAAGAGCTAAGTGATGATGAAGCCAATAATAACAAAGATGAAGAATCCGGTGATGATATGGGCTTATTTGTAAAGAGGTACAATAGATACGTTCGTAAGAACGAGATTCAACACTCGGACAGAAATCTAGTCAAGTTTAGGAAGCAATCTAGAAGAGAAGGAAATAAGAATGGCAAGGAAAAAGGGATGTGCTACAACTGTGGCAAATTCGGGCACTACAAGCCAGATTGTCCATCTCTAAAGAAAGACAAAGATAAGGATAATGACAAGAGTCACTCAAACAAAAAGTCCAACAAGTCTCGACGAGCATACATCGCTTGGGAAAGCGATATTGAGTCGGTAAAAGATGATTCATCAAGCAACAAAAGTGAATGCGTTAACTTTTGTCTTATGGCACGCCACAACAAAGCAAAAGAAGTAAAGCATTCTAAATACGATCATGTTAATACTATGTCGAATTTAGAGTTACAAAAGGCTTTTGACATGTTGCACTATGAGGCTAAGGAAGCATTTCAACGCTTAGCCTCAAATAAAAGGATTTTCTCGTATTTGGAGAAGAAGGTTTCTGATGCCGAAAAAGAATTGGAAGCCCTCAAAAACTCTATAGTGGACACATCAAAATACAAGGTTGAAGAGGACCCTACCTCTTTGTTCAATTGGGGTTGTGACACTTGTCATATTTGGAAACGAGAGGTGAGAACCCTTAAGGCCAAATTGGACAAGGCTCTTAAGCCAAAAGTTACATTTGCTATTGATCGATCACATTTTCATGAGAGCATGAATAATCCATTTCAAAAGTATACCTATGTGATTCGAGATAGTGATAGCAAAGGTTAATTCCAAATGAACTGTAATTGTCTTTACTGTTGTAAGCCTGGTCATACTATTGCAAAATGCAGCTTCAGGAGGTTTCTTGTTCCGAAAGGCATCTACCAATGGTTGCCCAAGTGCGGGCTTGGTTTCACTCACCTTAAAGGACCCAATGAGAATTGGGTACCTACTCTCCCTTGATTATTTTTGTAGGTACAAAGTATTGAGACCACCGAAAGAAGATGGGTTCTGGATAGTGGCTGCTCGAGACATATGACCGGAGACATATCTCTTTTTATCGACTTTGTGGCGAAGAAAAAGGGGTTTGTCACCTACGGAGATAACAACAAGGGACGGATACTTGGTAAAGGTAATGTAGGTAACCCCTCATCTACTACTATCTCTGATGTACTTCTTGTGGAAGGCCTTAGACACAACCTTTTAAGCATTAGTCAACTATGTGACAAGAATTATAAAGTATCTTTTTCAAAGGATTGTTGCATAGTTGAAGATAGTGACAAAAAGAATGTGTTTAAGGGCTTGAGGGTGAACAACGTCTATATGCTAGACTTAAATGAGGTATCATTGAATGGAGACAAATGTCTAGTCGCTATGAATGAAGATTCATGGTTGTGCCATAGACAGTTGGCTCACATCAACTTTGATTTGCTTAACAAAATAGTCTCTAAAGACCTAGTCATCGGTTTGCCCAAAATCAAATTCACAAAGGATCATCTTTGTGATGCGTGCCAAATGGGGAAGCAAACAAGGATCTCATTCAAATCTAAGAACATCGTTTCAACTATGAGACCCATTGAGCTCCTCCATATGGACCTCTTTGGACCATCTAGGGTTAAAAGCCTAGGTGGTAACTATTATGGGTTTGTAATAGTCGATGATTTTTCTAGGTTTTGCTGGACCATTTTCTTAGCAAATAAGAGTGATACCTTTTCGTCCTTTGAATGATTTGCTAAGTTATCTCAAAATAAGTTAAACACAAACATTGGGTCAATTAGAAGTGACCATGGGGGTGAGTTTGAAAATCATTTGTTTGAAGCATTTTGTGATTCTAACGGAATTGATCATAATTTTTCCGCACCACGTACCCCTCAACAAAATGGGGTAGTGGAACGTAAAAATAGGGTTTTGAAGGAACTTAGAAGGACTATGATTAATGATAGTGGATTACCAAAATACTTTTGGGCCGACGCCATAAGTACGGCGTGTTATGTTTTGAATAGGGTGCTCATCCGGCCTATTCTAAACAAGACACAGTATGAGCTTTTAAAAGGGCGTAAGCCAAACATCTCTCACCTTCATGTATTTAGTTGCAAATGCTTTGTGTTAAACAATGGGAAAGAGACTCTTGGTAAGTTTGATGCCAAGGCCGACGAGGGTATTTTTCTTGGATACTCTCAGTCAAGTAAAGCGTATAGAATTTATAATAAGAGGTTACGTGTAGTTGAAGAGTCAGTTCATGTTACCTTTGATGAGTCTTATCTGAGAAATGTCGGAGAAGGTAGTTCTTTTCATGGTGCAGGTGTACCTACTGAAGACATACTCAAGGAAACTGATAAGGGAACTGATGAGCCTGAAGCAGTGCGTATTAAGGAGGAAAAGGATCACCAACCCGTGAAAAGTGAGGATGATCATCATTCTGATAAAGATGAACTTCCTCCAGCTTGGAAGTCTTCAAAAGACCATCCAATTGACAACATTCTTGGTGATATCTCTAAGGGAGTAACCACTCGCTCTAAACTTAGTAACTTTTGTTATTACTCTGCTTTAGTCTCCTAAGTTGAACCTAAAAACGCAAAGGAGGCGTTACTCGATGAGCATTGGTTTCTATCAATGCAAGATGAGTTAAACCAATTTAGGAGAAATGAGGTTTGGGACATTGTCCCCCCTCTGCAAGATCATCGAGTAATCGGCACCCGATGGGTGTTTAGGAATAAACTTGATGAAAATGGAGTAATAACCCGTAACAAAGCACGGCTTGTAGCGCAAGGCTATAACTAAAAGGAAGGAATCGACTATGAGGAAACTTATGCGCCGGTTGCCCGACTCGAGGCTATACGCCTTCTACTTGCATATGCTTGCACAAAGAACTTCAAATTATTCCAAATGGATGTTAAAAGTGCGTTCCTTAACGTATACATAAATGAAGAGGTTTATGTATCCCAACATCCGGGTTTTGAATCCCACGAATATCCTGATCATGTCTATAAACTTAAACGAGCTTTGTACAGACTTAAACAAGCCCCTAGGGCTTGGTATGAACGTCTAAGCAAATTTTTACTTGATCAAGGGTATTCAAGAGGGAAGGTTGACACAACCCTCTTTATTAAACATCAAGGAAAACATTTAATTTTGGTACAAATTTATGTTGACGATATTATTTTTGGGTCTACTAACATGACCTTGGTCAAGGAGTTTTCTAGTTTGATGCAGGGGGAGTTTGAAATGAGCATGATGGGGGAGCTCAACTATTTCCTTGGATTGTAAATCAAACAACTCGAAGAGGGCACATTCGTGAGTCAAACGAAATATTGTCTTGAACTTCTAAAACGTTTCGATATGCTAAACTGCAAAGCAATAGATACTCCAATGCCGACTAGTGCGAACCTTAATCGTGACGAGAATGGCAAAGACGTAGAGGTAAAAAGGTATAGAGGTATGATAAGATCCCTTCTCTATCTTACCGCATCACGTCCCGATATTATGTTCAGTGTATGCATGTGTGCGAGGTATCAAGCACATCCCAAGGAATCCCACTTAAAGGCAGTTAAGTACATACTTCAATACCTCTCCGGTACTCCAAAGTATGGGCTGTGGTATTCCAAAGGTAGTGTTTGTTCTTTAGTTGGTTATTCCGATTCTGACTTTGCCGGGTGCAAGTTGGATAGGAAAAGTACTAGTGGCACGTGTCACCTTTTTACAAAATTCCTTGGTGAGTTGGCACAGCAAGAAACAGGTTTCGGTTGCTTTGTCAACAGCCGAGGCGGAATACGTTGCCGCAGGAAGTTGTTGTGCTCAAGTCTTATGGCTTAAACAACAATTGCTTGATTTCAATTTAAAACTTGAGTGTATTCCTATTTTGTGCGATAACACTAGTGCAATAAACCTAACTAAGAACCCCGTATTACATTCACGCACCAAGCATATCGAAATACGCCATCATTTTCTTAGGGATCATGTAGAGAAAGGTGATGTGATATTTGAGCATGTTGATACTAAAAATCAACTTGCTGACATTTTTACAAAACCATTAGCCACTGAGCCTTTCTTTTACATCCGTAGGGAACTTGGCATTCTTGATATCTCGGATCGTGTTTGATAATCCTTTAAGATAGTGATCTTCACACACACACACACACACATATATATATATATATATGTGTGTGTGTGTGTACATGCTTGTTTATTCTTTTAACTAACAATGTAAAGAGATAGTCAGCTATATGTGAGGGCTCTTATCGTCATGGTGATCAAGGTAATATCGTTCCGTTTAACATATTTTTGCCATATTAAGAACCTTAAACTTGATGTTTATTTCTTTTTGAGCACATATTGTTCATATGGATGTTTGTTCTATGTGTATGCGTGTTTATTTGTCCTTTGGAACTTAGGTCTGCAAAATTTCAATTTTTTTTCATTTTTGCCTTGCATGCGTCGACGGGGCCATCTCATGAGTCGACGAATAAACTGTTGTATTTTTAAAGAGAAACAGGTGGGTTAGCGCATAACAGCTTGACGTCGGCGCATCCTGTCCATGGGTCAATGCAAAACTGACGCGTTCTGACTTCCTGTTTTAAGTTGGAACCTGTGTGCCAACCAAATGTTCCTATTTTCACTACATATCATCATAACACATTAATCTATGTTCATTGCATGCAATCTCATTAGATTTTGTGGCCTCTCTCTCTATTTCTTCCATTAAACCTCATCAATACCCATTAATCTCCATCTAAATCTCATTAAAACCCTAAAAATCATAACCCACAAGAGTGAATCCTTAAGGGTATAAGAATAAGGGTTAGTAACGGCTGCTCATCATTCTTCTTCAACAAGGGATTTCAAAACACTGTTCATTCACAACCACTGCGAACTACTGTTCATCTTCTTCAACCCTTGATCAACAATGGCTTCAAGGCGCACAACCGGTAAAAGAATAACCAGAGCTTCGTCTTCCGGAACCTCTTCACAACCGGTAACCGTTAATTCTTTAGTTTTTGATGCACTATCTAGTCCTTATGAGGCATTGTTTAGAAATCATGATGTTATACCACAACATGGTTTCTACGTATTGATGGGTGAAGATTATCACATTCCTGAGATAACTGACATACTCCGGGTTCAGAATCTTGGTGAGTTCCTGGAATGTGATGATAAATACAATAGTGATCTGATTTGAGTGTTCTACTATGGAATCAAAGGTAAGTTTAAGGGGGCTGAGTTTAAGTTTTTTATGAATAATGCTCTTCATGAGGTAAACAATAATTTATGGGCTACTTTGTTTAGTTTGGACACAGATGAAAATATGCCAAGAGTAACTGATAAAACATTTTGTTCACAACTTTAATTTCAACACTGCTCTAAACTCTATGCTACGGGAACCATATCCTGACAATGTTGTGGCAAGTGACGTCTTTCCGAAAAATGTCACTACTAGTCATTTGAATTTCGAAGACCGCATTTTACAATGGATTGTTGCTCGTATCTTGAGACCCAAGAAAGGTGGATACTCACAGGTTGAGAAGGCTGAAGTTCATCTCATGTATATTCTGAAAAATCAGATCAAAATCAACTGGCCATACTATTTTACATATCGGATGTTCGTCACCCGCAGCTCCCACAAATATCAAGCTCTAGGTTATGCATCCTGTATTCAGAACATCTTGAACAAGGCTGGGATTTCAGTTCCGAATATTCCTTACATTGAGATTTCTTCTGAACAACAATTTCAACCAAAAACCCTCACCATGATGGGCTATCATTGGGATAAGGTTAATAAGAGGTTCAATTACCGACACAGATCGACTCATCCTTTTCAACATGAACCTGAAGAACCTGTTCATTATGAAGGAAATGCTGATGAGGACGTACACGAGGGTGATCATCAAGATGTCAATGATGCTGATGTGGTTATGCAAGAGGAAGATAACGACGCATGGATGGGCGATCAACATGAGGATAATTCTGAAAATCAGGCTGGGGAGATTGGCAAAACAACTGTTGGACTACTCTTGGTAACGCATATGTTCCTCCCACCTATGGCGAGGAATATGGTTGGCAGCAACCTGATTACTCGGAACCTCCAACTCCACAGCCTCAGTACGATTACCAGGCATCTGAAGAGATTCTGGAAACGTTAAATGCGATGAATCTTCAACAACAAGAATTCCAAGCATTGCAAGAGAGTCGCTACAATGCTCAGGAAGAATGGCTCACAAACTTATCCGATCAAGTCTCGGCTCACATCACTAACTTCAACAGGTTTACTGACGCGTCTATGACTCGCTTCAACCAAATGGACAAGAACTGGACTCAACAGAATCTGAATCTTGCCAACAGTCTTGGTACTCTAAATCGCACTCTAATCGAACTCAACTTGCACTTAGAAGATTTACCACCACCAGACCAGTATTATGGAGGAAGAGGTCATCCATATAGGGGGAGGAGGCCATAAACATTAGAGCATCACATCATTTATGTTTTTGCATTTATGTTTTGTTATTTTGTGTGCATGTTTTCTCCTGCTATTTACCTTTGACAATTTGTATCAGTTTGTTTTGAATGTTTTCACTAGGGAATTAATTGTCTTTGCATTTGAGGTTTCGTATTTATTTGTTTCCAATTTCTCATTAACTGTATCATATGTGGATGTGTGTTAATGTTGATGTGCTACAAATAAATGGATGCATCTTTACTTGTTGTAGAGTTAATCTTTTGACCACCTCTTCTCTTTTTTTTGATGTTGACAAAGGGGGAGAAGGATAGCAGGAAATTAACCAAGTGTTAAAGACAGAGGGAGCTTGTTCGTTCTCAAATTACAAATCACGTGAAAGCTAAAACAGTGTTGCCATCATCAAAGAGGGGGAGTATGTGAGGGATAAGGTCTTTTATCTATTTCGTTTTAATGATGTCAACATATATGCTGAGTATTAGATTGTAATTTGAGCGGTAATCACTTCACTTGTCAGGCAAAATTGCGTCTAATCATTGTTATTCATGTGTCTAGATGTATAGGACCTTTTCTTTCCCATAAATAAATGTTCATTATCATTTTACTGGTGTCTAGCATGTTTGTCTGGACTTTGGTCAGTTGAAAATGTGCAAAAATTGCATTCCTGTAAAAACACAGTTCATGCGCTAACCTTCCCAATACACGAGTTGACGCAAAAATAATGGTACAAAACTAGTGAAATATGCGGGTAAGCGCATGATTCTGGGAAGTCACAAAAAACCAACTATGCGTCGACGCATGGTGCTTGTGGGTCGACGTATAAAGACCAAACTTGCATAGCATTTTCCACGGGCCAGCGCATGCTGTACCTCATTAATTCATTTGTCGACCCAAACACTCCTGAGCTGCATATTTCACCTAAATTTTTTTCTGTTATTTCTGTTATAACTTTTAGTGGGTCAATTAATTCTCTGTAAATAGTTTTGGTCTTCTCATTATTCAAAAAACAAGAAACGTGAAAATATATACCATTTCTCTCTTCATCTTCATCTTCTTCATTGAGTAAACAAACAATCACACATAATCATCTTTGTTTGTGTCGCCCATTGTTCGAAGTGATAACGTTCAGAATTTAGGAAGTGTGATCTTCATTTTCTGGGTTGAGAGCTTGGTAAGTGTTTCTTGAATAAAACCAGTTGGTATTGTCCTCCAAGAATCAAGTAGATTTTAGGGATTTTTGCACAAACCGTTTCGTTCTACAGGGATTCAGTCGGGCGAAGGTAACCGAAGATTGGAGCAATTATTTGGTTTAGTAGCTGTAATCGGAGGATCGTAGAAGAGAGGTTTGGGTTCGAATTTTTGGTTGATCGCAATTGATAGAGTGAAGGTAACCAAAGAACGGTGCGTTCTTTCGGTTTAGTAGCGTGGGACGGTAATTGGATCAACCATATTCAAAGGACTTGATTCATCTTGAATCAAGGGGAGAGAAAATTTTGCATCAACGATCGAAGACGTTCGAGGGTTTGGATGTTCATAGTTTTCTCTTGTAATAAACAATTTGCAACGGCTATATATATATATATATATATATATATATATATATATATATATATATATATATATATATATATATATATATATATATATATATATATATATATATCAATTCCAATTGTGGAGTTGGGGGCAGACGTACCCAAAGCGAGGATGATTGGGGAACTGCCTAATCAAATCTCGTTTGTTCTCTCTTTCCTTAACTCTTTTACATTTCAGTTTGTTCGAATTTGTGAAGTCACAAGTTATTGAAATTTCTATCGTAGTGTAATCATAAGCTGATAAACTGTTTTGTTAAATTGATACAATTCCTTGAATTGTATCTTGGAGCAGCTTTACATTACCTTCCATAGAAATTCTGCACTTAGTGTGTTTATGCACACCAGGTGTTTGATAATTTGTCTCAAAGCAAAAATTGAACGCATTGCTTTTAATTGTTTATCAATTTACCTCATTAGTTTTGATTAAACATCAAGCAAGCAATATTTTGTTGACTGCGTTTCTTAAGTGTAGTAATCAAACTGAATTTTTCTCTTCCATACTCATTCTCGATATATTCGTGCATATCCGATCCTTTTAGTAGAAGGTTCCTGGTAGACGTACAATCCAGTGGTGTGCTTCCATTAAAACAATTTTTAAACAAGATTTTTGTAACGATTTACGTGTAAAACTCTAGGGATCTATTCAACCCCCCTTCTAGATCCATAGCCATCGTCTAACACTCCGTGTTCAGAAATAAGACAATCCCGTATATCAGTAAAGCTAGAATGGTGTTGAAAGCCTTCCAGTTTCCATTTACAGCAAAGGAAGTGGCCTTGTCAACCAGAAACTCTGAAGCAAACCCTCGAATACCATTCCCTTTAGTCTTGATATTAGCTTCCATATCCTTCTTACTAATGCAAAGAGCATCAGCAATAAGGGGAAACTTCAGAAAACCACTAGTGTAGACAAAAGGAACCTGCCTCTTAATTTCAACCCCAAAGATATAAGCATACTCCTCAAGTGTAGGTGCTAGCTGATAATCCTGAAATGTGAAGCACCTAAGTGGCGGGTCGTAGAATTGAACCAGTGTATGAATGGCAGTGATGTTGACTTCAGTGTTGAGGATGGCCAACAGATTACCATAACTGTCTTTGGAAACCCCTCTTTTATCTTCAACCACACGGAATGCTAAACCTCTCAAAGAATTCAGATTAGGCTCCACAAACTTGTAGCTAAAGATACCTAGGAAACCAGTACGCATCTCTATGATAATGTCAACAAAGAATAAGCCTTCGAATATCCTGGAAATGCACATGTAAAAATCAATTTACATGATGAAATGATATGCAACACAAGAACAAGAAGCCAGCACTGTCTGAATAATCAAATCTGAACAATCTAGATATCCTCAAATAATTTTGTGTCGGTGCAACGTAATCTGATGTGTGTGAGAGAATAAAGGTATGAAGTGGCTTGGTTTCCTGCAAAAACCCATATCCCCCTCACAGGTGTGATCTAGACACAACAAGGTGGTCCTTAGAAAGGTCGCCCAAACCGTAAGATTCGGAATGAAAATCCCCGTCGTAGCGAATTCTCGCAGGAAGGAAGTATTCTCAAGCGAATCACGATCTGGGATGTGGCTATCGTGGTAACCCAACATGCAAAATGCATGCCTCATGACTATCCACGTTCTAGCCTATGTGTATGCCAAGCCCGGTGTTAGGACTTTTCTCTCCAATAATATCTACCCATCCCAACAACAACAGAAAAGAATAGATATCCATAATATAGAGCATATGAATATTCAAAGCAGTAAAGAAATGCAGTAAATAAACATAAAGCTAAATAAAATAAGGCGGGAAAGCGCAAAAGATAAACACCCAAGAAAGCGAGACAAAAGCAAACGAAACTAGGCGCGACCCCAACTTGCAAGAGCAAGGACTCCCCGGTAGAGTCACCTGCTGGAGATGGTTGGATTATACCTGAGTGAATCCCACACTCAAAGATACAACAGAGTTGCCACCAAACTTTATTTAGTCCAAGAGGACAGGGAAAATATCGATAAAACCCAAGGGGAAGAGAAACGGGTCAGGGGGTCGGTTATGAGAAAGGAAGGTACTAGCACCTTACGCATCTGTCGTACTTGACGGGAACCATTTCGCTTGCTTCTAGGCTTGGATGGGTTATCTATCTAAAAGCTTATATCTAAAAGAAGAAGAGAGAGAGAAAAGAAAAAGAGAAAGAAAGAAAATGCTCGCGGAGGATTAGAGTCCTCGTGCCTACGTACCCTCATAGTGCAATGAGGAAATCAAAGCGTCGTAATTCAAAGGAACCAGGGAAAGGAAAAGGGAATTGAAGAAGGTGGAAGAATGCTCGCCAAGATCATCGCAATCTTGTGCCTACGTATATTACATTCGAATGAATGCAGAATTAGAGATTTCGTAGTTTGGGGAACCAAGACGGAAAAAGGAAAATGAAAGTGGTGTCAAAACCAAGAGCAAAAGAAGGAAAGAAAGATCCGCTGGGGATACAAAGAAGGATTGGTGTCAGAACCAAGAAACAAGTGCAAAGGAAAAGAAAGTAATTATACTGTGGATAAAGTGCAAGGATGGTGTCGAAACCAAAAAGATAAAGGAGCAAAAGAAAAAGAGACTCCACTGGGGGGTAAAAGAACACAATGAATGTGCTGGGGATCAGAGGGTTAGCGAACTTGTTGGGGATCCAAAAAAACAAGAGAATAAGGGTTTGATATGTTAACTGAATGGTAGTGGTTAACCGAAGGAAAATAGATTAAAACTCGGTGGGGAAGCAAAGGAATTGGTGTCAACAGGCAGGCTGTGATGGACCAAAAGGAAATAGTACTGAACCAAGAGAAGGTGTTTGACTCTGAAGGGAATTCGGTATATTAACTAATAAACAGTGGTTAACAAGAAGACTGTGTTTACCCGAAGGAAAAGGAATTGAGACTCTTTTGGGGAATCAAAAAGACGATGATTGTCCGCAAGAAAAGAATATTGGAAAAGAGGGACGGGTGTTAACCCAAGAGACTATGATCTTTAACCAAAAGGATGGTGATTGAGCAAGGAAAGATTGAAAGAGGCAAGAGTGATAAGGGATCGACTCAACTGGGGCCGGAGATACGCTACCGTCTGTAGATAGAGGTGACTAAGCTAGGCACAGGGTCATTCGTCCCCTACCTGAAGTAGTCAGAATGAGAGTAGGAGTTCTCCATTCTCATTCCTTCTCTAACACACAGGGTGTAGTGCAGGAAATGAAATGGACAGCGTAACAACTCCAAGTTGTACAGCACTCCAGTGTCGCACGAAACTCCGACTTCGCGGGGGAAGAGAGAGAGAAAGCTCTAAAGGAAGCCTAAAGAGAAGCGCTAAAGGGATGATTAATAATCGAAACAAAGTTTCGACTAGTTAATCAAAAGGGAAGGAAATGCTAATAATTTTCCAAAATGAATTGAAAAACTATTAAAGAAAAGGGTGTATTATTGATTATACAAGATTAAGCTTATTCTTTGAAGAACAAACTCAATTCAAACATGAATGGAAAGTGCAAAACAGTGCCAAATGACAATAAAAAGTTCATCATAACTCATGTTATTCATGGATAAAATCATGCAAGAATGATCATACTCATAGAATGCCAAGAATGTGCGCAATCATAAAATCGAAAGATCGAGCATCGAAAAATTTACAATCATGCTTTAAACTGAAATGAAACAGCACCTAAAACATCCATAAAAATCAAGCACATCAATCCATGAAAGTTAGATGAGGAAAGCATGGCAAACAAGCTTGAAAAACACCAAAAATGGCACTTTGTTACAGTGGTAATCGATTACCTTAAAGCAGGTAATCGGTTACTTGCTTGAAAAAGGCAGAACTGGTGAAAATTGTGCAGAGTAATCAGTTACTCTCTTTTGAGTAATTAGTTACTTGCTTGAAAAAGGTAGCGCTAGTGTAAATTTGTGCAGAGTAATCAGTTACTCTCTTTTGAGTAATCAGTTACCACTATAACAGCGGCAAAAACAGCTTTTCAAAAAGCACTTTCAGCACCTAAATCACTTGTTTAAGTTACCACATGCTAGGGTATGAATTTGTGCACGAAAATCAAGCTTGATAACAGTAAAAAGCCAGAAATGGAATCAATTAACATATCAAGATCATGGATCAAGTAATGGCATAATCAATTCACACACAAAAAAGCATCGTACTACATCGCGAATGATACGAAAATGTTCGAAACAGTAAAACGTGCAAAGTAAGACCAACCTACAAGGCTGAGATGTGCCTTGGATGTTGTTGAAAATGAATCTTGATGAAGATAATCAAAGAAAACCAGAGGGATCTTCAATTGTAGCCGAATCATATCGAAAGCGAGCAAATTGCGACGAAACTCCGAAATACGAATTCGAACCGTAGAATCTCGAAACAATCACTTGAGATGAATCCAAAAGCTAATAAAACTCTAGAAATCCAAGTATAATTGCAAGGCGATGAAGGTTAAGCTCAAGAAATAATCACTTTCAAGGTGAAAGTGATTATTCTTCAATGGTGAAGAGCTATAGTGAGGTTTGGGAAGAAAATGGAGATGAAGATGAAGAAGTTGCAAAAAAATTCAGAGTGAATGTGAGAGAATTGAGAGTGAAGAGAGTGAGAAATGTGTGAAATGGTTGAGGGTCCTTGAAAAATGATTGAAGGTTTGTTTATATAGAGTTTTAGTTTAGAGTTGATAGGTTTGGAATGTGCTTTGGACTTAGCTTTTGATCTAGGTTGGGAGTTAGTTACACTTGACTCACCGAGTCAAGGGGTTAACTCAGTTAGTTAGGTAGTTAACTCAGTGGAGCAATCCCAATGTAAATCCAAATCAATGGCTCATATGCTTGGAAATTAAGTAACATGGTGCATTTAATTTAAAGTGATGCATTGGAATAAATGTAAGTAGAGTGTCTTGAATGGTCTTGAACTGTCTAGAATGTTCCACACAATGCTAGAACCATGTATAATCCAATAACAAAGAGAGTGCAGAGTTGTTGTCCCAAAAATGCAGCAGAATCTGCAAATCTGTACAGAGTAATCGGTTATCCTATATGTGGTAATCGGTTACTCTAGGAAAAATTTGCCCAGATTGCTTAGGAACAAGTGCTAAATCCCCGGTTTCGATTTTCCAACTCTTGTTTTAATGAATAATCATGGAAACCAATATTTTGTGCTTGTTTTTAGGATGTGATGACCTTGTGAGGATGCAATTAACCGGGCTTAAAAAACCTGAAATATTCCTGCAACAAGAATCATAGAGAAAAAACCGCGAATGCTTATGCCAGCAATGCGAATGCATATGCTTATGTAAAAGACAAAAGGGAGGTCAAATTTTGGGTTACGACAGGGGGTATTTCGGAAGTCCTAGGCATATTCCCTAGGTGATAAATTCCTATATCGTCAATAATGATCACTTGAGGAACATAATTGAATGGCATCCCATGAGGTGTGTAGCGAGCGATTTTGGACGCGGTTCTTAAGCGCTGGTCGCTCTCTGCGGTTGAGCTTAAACTACAGGTCGATTCATTTTTTATCCTATTGTGAGCTGAATAAGGAAGGGAAATAGATGTCTCCAATTAACCCTGCTTGCATACTGAGTTTAAACAGCGGTCTGTTAGTTTACAGATGCTATCAATGTGGGGGGCCTTTGTACTGGTTATTTGTATTTTCGCCAATACTGGTTTCTCTCTTTTTTACCTTGACAGAAGGTTTCTGGCGGGGAACAAGGATTAGGATGTTAGGACTGATGCTTTTTGATAGATATGTGAGAGTATGGGATTTGGTTTTTTTGTTTAGTGTGCTCGCTAAGATCTTTTCTTTCGATCTTATGCCTATGTATTCCCGTTTACCGAAACAGGGAAATCAGAGCGTTCGTAGTTCCTCCTATTCTATGGGAGGAAATGGGTGTTTTGGTGTCTTGTTCAAAGCCCAAAACGTGAAGCGAAAAGGTGGTTTGTATCTTGTTCAAAGCCCAAGATATGAAGCTAAAGGTTTCGTCTTTAGAGAGAATTTGTCATCTCTAAAGAGGGGGTTGTATGTCACAACTGTTTATAAAGGAGAATTACTTTAACCGGGATACGCGGATCCTAGCAATGCCATAATTTCCTTTAAAGGGGATTTTAACCTGAAGGAGAAGACTTTAACTCAGTGTAGATCAATGCTATCTTTCCTTAGGAATTTCTCATGCTAAAAGAGGGACAGTGGCATGGATGTAGATGATCCAGAGGCTTGCCGCTTACAGCGATTAGATGAAGGGGAAGGAGTTGTTGATGTTTGTGTACTGTGAACGAGGCACAACTTTAATGCTAAAAGGTTAATTGGATTAACCAGTGGTTTTCTTATACAAAGCCTAAGAGGAGGCTATTTATGTGTCTCGTACAAAGCCCGAGAGAGAGGCTAAAAGGGGTTGATTCAACGATGGAATCTTTTGGTATCTCGTATAAAGCCCGAGATGGAGGCTGAAATTTGTTTGGCTCAATAAGAACCTTTTTTGTATCTCATATGAAGCCCGAGATGGGGGGGAAAGGGGTGATTGACTCAACGAGGGAGTCTCTTATGTGTCTCGTACAAAGCCCGAGAGAGAGGCTAAACGTTGTTTGACTCCGCTGGGGAGAATCATTGTACAAAGCCCCAGAGGAGGCTATGGTGACTGTTTCAGTTAAGTGACAGGTCCAGTATACTGATTTTGAAAGAGAAAATCAGTTCTTATATGAGAAACACTGTACTCATGGATTTGATTCGCGGATCAGAGATATTTCCTTCTCTTTGAGGAAACGGGAAATCCAAAGGGTATTGAGACTGTCCGAGTCTGCGGGTTTCCTTCCTATTTAATGAAGGGGTCACTTGAGAATGTCTTTGAGACTCAAGGAAGTTAGACTGTCCGTGTCTAGAGTTTTATCTTTTGTACTATGCTTTGAGAAACAGTAGTAGACTCTTTGAAAGGATTGTTCTATGAGGATGACTAAGTTCTGTTCCTATACCTCTAGGAGGTCGTCGGGATAATTTGTACGAAGCCCAAGAGGAGGCTGGAAACTTTTAAGAAGCCGACGGGTCCTTGTACGAAGCCCAAGAGGAGGCTATCATTCTCGAAGGAAGAGATCATTATACGAAGCCTAAGAGGAGGCTGTTAATACTTCTAAGAAGCCGTAGGGTCCTTGTACTAAGCCCAAGAGGAGGCCGGGTTGCTTTTAGGAAGCCTGTGGGTCCTTGTACGATGCCCCAAGAGGAGGCCGATGCTTTTAAGAAGCCCGTGGGTCCCCAAACCCCGAGAAATTCAAGGTAATGCTATTCACCGAGAATAGATCAAAGTCAGGAAAGTTCGATAATTTGGAAGAAACTCAAAGATGCCATTCACAGAGAATACATTCATCTCTGGGAGTAGAGTTTCTTGACGATTCCTAAGGAGGACAGCCGAAGAGAAGACTGTATCTGGTGATCCTATTGGGGAACTAGTTATCTATTTCTACGAATAAACGAAACGGCGTCACCTAGTTCTAGACGTAGTAGCCGGGGAAACTCTAAATATCTATACTATTATTGCACAGTTGATATGAGTTTATGAAAGAAGACTTATAGTGAAACAGCCCCATAATACAGTTATATGTATATGAAAGCGGTAAATGAACGCAATAACCACTTACTCGGTTGTAGAGCTTCCATGCTGTTTGGTTAGTTGTTCAACAAAGAAAGATTGAAAACAACAATATATTCAAAATCAAAGGAGAAAGTGCTTTGAAAAAGAAAGATTTGGGGCTTACAGCTCAAGGAGAGGCCCAGGGTTTTACCAATGATTGCACTGTTTGAATTTGTACAGAGGGACTTATACAAGTGACTGAGGCCCAAAAAGTTTTATGTACAAAGGGATGGGTCTTACACTCTCTCAAGAGGCCCAAAAAGTTTTAAAGAAAAAGAGTGGGGCTTATAATACGAGGGTAGGCCCAGTTGATTTTTCGTTAAAAATGGCGATTGCGCCGAGATTTTTCTTTTAACGCAGAGGGACTTATACAATAAGTGAGGCCCAAATGATTTTGGTTAAAAGGGGGTTGGGTCTTACACTCTAATAGAGGCCCAAAAGTTTTGAATGGGTCTTATAGCTCAAGGAGAGGCCCAAGGTTATTTTTCAAAAGGCGACGATCGCGCCGTTTGTTTTTTACGGTATCGGGACTTATACAATACACTGAGGCCCAAAAATGATTTGGTAAAAAAAAAGGATTGGGTCTTACACTCTATTAGAGGCCCAAAAGTGTTTTGAAAATGATTTATGAGGGTTGAATTAATCCAAAACCCTAATTTGTTTTCAAAAATGTATTTAATTGAATAAAAATTCAATTAAAAGGATCAAAATTGTTTAACACATGGAAAACAAATTGTGATCTTGGATTAATGCTTCAAAAATTAAGTATTGACCTACAAAATAATTAGAAAGCATTAAAAGTTGCAAAATCAATGCAGAAAAAATATTTAAAATGTCAAAAACAATTAAAATATTAATTCTTTGCAAAAATATCAATTATATGAAATAAATAATATTTTTGGGATTTTTTGTTAAAATAAAATATTTTAACATTTTTGTGAATTATTAAAAAAAGAATCAACTCAAAATCATTAAAACTCAGAGAGAAATTAATTTTTGAATCAATTAAACAAAATCACAAAATTCAAATATTTGAATTTGTGAAAAAGGCGCCAAGAACACAAGCAAGAACACGCGCGTTTTTCTGGGTTTGGCTGATTTGCGTTTTCCATCCAATCTCACTGAATACGTAATCATATCATGCAATCCACATATCATTATGCTCGTCTCAACCTCACGATCATGTCTATAACACTTAATTTCATTTAAATTAAACATAAAACATGAAATCACGAAGAAACCTCAAGAACCCTAATTTCTGCATGAAGGCTAGGATTTTTGATACACGATTCAAACAATGCAATTAATTGAGGGAAAACATTCCATGCATGATTATGAACATATGGCCAAATTATTGTGCGAGGAAATATGCATAGATTGAGAGATGACCAAGTATATGCTTACCTCTAAACCGTGACAGCAAGTGCAATGTGATTTTTGATTTGGAGGTGTTACAGATGAGTGGTGATGATCTGAACAGCTTCCCTACACCCTATGGAGTGTGTTTGAATGCTTAGACTTGATTGAAATTGGCTGGATTAATTTGTGGCATCTCAGCTGCAACTTGATTGAAAATTTGAGGAACCAGCTGGTGATTTTGTGAAATTGATGTTTCAGAAGTGATCTAAGTGTTTGGATCACTTATATATGATGTATGTGAGGTGTGTGAGTGATTGGTTTGATTGGAAAAGCTCTCAAACTCAAAACCCGATAGTTACCTTGCTAAGAAAGGCATTTTTGCCAAGAGAAAGAGATTTTGAGAAAGGCAAGTGTTGTAGGCCTTTGGTGTACTTAAACTGGACACAATTGAGCTCTATTTATAGTAGAGCAAGTTTGTTTTGCAAGGAATAGTGAATGGCAGCTGGTAAGTAGGTTTGGCCAATGTTGTCCAATGGAAATACAAGTCTCCTCTAGCCATTGACTAGAGGTTGGGGCACAGAGCTTTGGTTCCCTTGGTCTTGGATAAGTCTTGACTGATTTCAGATGAGAATGGCTCAGTCCATGCCACCTTGATGCTTCCATTGAATGCTTCAATCCAAATTTGGAGTCTTGTCCCTATTTTGGCCATTCTAGGTTCAACATGCTATTTCTTGTTCCATGGACTTTGGAGGCTTGGCTCAGTGATTGTCCCCTTTAGATTCAATCCTCAGATGTGTCCAAGTGGATAGGAGCATTTGAATTTGGCTGATTTTGGCAAATCGAGCTAAAATGCAAAATCTGCCTTGCCTTTGACAGATTTCAGCAAGGCAACTTCACAATGTCATATCTCATGGTGTAAGTTGAATTTGGCAATGTTCTTGGCCATTTTGGAAAGCCCTTACATGATACAAAAACTGTTTTAACATGTTTGATTTTGATCTCTTCTGATTCCAAGTGAAAAATCCCTCTACATTTGGCAAAAAGTGAAGCAAAATCTGACTTAGTGAAATTTTCACTAAGTGTTGGAACAAAGTGTGATTTCTTGATTTTGATCACTCCATAACTCAAAATTCTTAATGAATTGGACTTAGGTCTAGTTGAAGTTTTTGTAGAGGGTAATGAGGGCTACAAATCCATCTTTGGATGTGAAAAAATGGCCTTGTGGTTTAGGAGTTATGATCCTTCAAAGTTGGTACCCTTGTTACTTTATTTTTAACTTAGAAAATTTTCTAAGTTTTTATGGTTACCCCTTTTACAAGTTATCCAACTTTTCTTGATTTTTCTTGATGAATGATGATTCAAATCATACATTAACATCATTTTAGGGTTAAAAAACCATTTTGGTGAGAAATCTCAAAAAGTCAAAGTTGACTTTTGTGCACAGTTGACTTTTTATCAGATGAATTCCAAAATGTGTAATTCTTCATGAAATCATGTCCTTGACCTAAATCAAACTTGATGGACATGTTCCAAGGGTGTAATAGGGTATATTGGGGCATGTCCTAGGGCTTGGGAGCATGTCCTGGTCAAAGTCAAAGTTGCAGTTGACTTTTTCCTTAAAACCCTAATTGTGGTGTAGATGAAATTGAGACTTGTTGCTCAAGCTTCTTGGATTAATCCATTGTTACAAATGGATCAATATAGCTCATTAGAGACCCTCAAATCCTCTCTTGAGGTCTTGGCTCTTGATTTGCCTTAAAAGTCAACTTAGGGGTGAATTAGGTCAAGAAACCCTAATTCCTGATTTTTGCTGTAGGCATCCCCTGAGGTCAAAATTGACTTGATGAATGGGTCTATGAGGTTCCATGGAGTACATTAGGTTGTGTTTTGGATCTTTGGCTTGTGCACAGATGAAACTTCCCATCTGGAGGCCCTGGTCGACCAAAACCCTAATTTGGTGATACTGGCGATCTTGAGACTTGATCCACCTAGAAGGGAGCAGCCTTGTGCTTAATCCTTTAAGTGGGAGTCCTTTTGATCCATTGTAGATGTGTTAGAGGCTAGACAAGTGGAAGATCAAGTCATTCCTTGATTGATCCTTTGTCTAAGAGCTCTGAGAGGGTCTAAAACCCTAATCTTTGATAGTAGTGAATGCTCAACAACCCTTGAGGTATTTGATGAGGCATGAGGGTTCATCCATATTGTGATGATGATTTACACAATGATGGGAAATCTTAGTGGTCAAAATTTGGGGTATGACAAGGTGGGAAACATTAGGCCTACCAAGCTCGGATTGAGACTCGGGCTGGGTAATAAGAGGTTGGGTGACAATAGTAGGTTCTTCTTGTGTTGTTGTTAGTGCTTCAGCCTCCTTTTGTAGTGTCTAGAGAGCCTCTAAGATCATATCGACCTTGCCCTTAATTTGGCATATATCCTCTCATAGTTCCACGTGTTCTTGCTTGAAGTCCACCATGTTCTTTTGTTGGTTGGCCCTTGTTAGATATTGATGTCGGGGAATCATCGTTGCAAACTTGTGTAAAAGATATTATGAGTTTTTGAACATGAAATGTATGTTGATGCATGAATGCATGCAAAAATGTTTTTTATTTTTCCAGGGAAATTGTATGTGTATGCTAAATCAGTTTTTTTTTATGATGATATGATGCAATGGTATGCAATATCATAAATTCAAAGGTTCGACGTATTCTGGATAATTCGAACATGATTCTCAAGGTAGGTAGAGTTTTAGGTTTCCTGCAACCCATATCCCTTTCATGGGTAGGTTATAGTCTTTAAAAAATGAGGTTCCTAAAAAGACCCCTAGAGTCATGGATCCAAATGAAAACACAATACCGTAGAAAGTGCTTGCAGGATAATGGTACTTCCAAGTGAATCTAGTCTAGGTGTGGTTCTCATGCCAGATCAATGAGTCATACACCAAGTAGGCCAACACGAATATCCATGATTATATCATGTGTGTATACTCAAACTCGGGTAGGAAACTTTTCTCTCAAATAGCATCACGAAACCCAACCCATAATTGAGGACCAATAAACAGATATATCCATAATATATCAAATATATAAAGCGGTAAATGCAATAAAAGAGAGCAGGTGCACATTAAATAAATAAAAATAAACACCCAAATACACAAAGAAAACAACCAAAACTGGGTTTGACTTGCTTAGGAATTCCCCAGCAGAGTTTCTGGATCTCGCGCCGCAAAAAATATATGAGTGTGAGGAATGCTCGAAATACATCAGAGTCGCCACCGAACTATATTTATTCCAAAGTAAAAGGAAAATATCAATAAAACCACACTAAGAAAAAGGAAAAGGAATGGTCGTCACAACTAAGAGCGAATTTGGGAGTCAGTTATGCAAGGGGAAGATATTAGCACCCTTCACATCTGTTGTACGCAACGAGAATCGTTTTGATCATTTCATGTTTAAGGGTGTTAACTAAAAGTTACTTGGGATTAGTGATTTATTATTGCATTTTATAAAGGTTTTAATTAATGGAGAAAATAAGTTTTTAATTAATGTGCTTGCCAAGATTTCAAAATCTTGTGCTTACGTATTCTCATGGTGCAATGAGAAAATCATAGCTTCGTATTTCATGGAAGAAAATAAGTGTTTGTTGGTTGATTTTATTGAACGATGTTAAGTTCGCGTTCTAGCAGTTACGCGTTGCTTGTTCGCTCACACATGGGAGGCTTAAACGTTTGTTTGTATTGCGATAGAATGGATATAACATGTTCATTTGAAAAGTTTTTTATTGACGTTTTCCCTAAGGAAAAAAATAGAGTTTGATGTGTTGAGATTGTTTTAGTCTAAAGACGAGTATTCAGATAGAGAGCTCTACAGCAGTGTCTAAACGCTCGGGGGGAGAGACGCTCTACACCCAATCAATCCTTTTTCTTTTAAATTATTGTGAAAAATGTGTGGCGAATTAAGTCAAGGTTCGTTAACATAAGACGATTATTCGCACAGGGAGCTCCACATCACTATTCGAATAATCAGAGAGAGAGAGAGAGAGAGAGAGAGAGAGAGAGTTTACATTCAATCAATCATTTTCTTCTATAGAAGAACCAACTTAATTCAATTGATTATTGTGTTTTAATATGGAAGACGATTGCTTGTACATGGAGTTCTATAATAGTGTCCAAACACTCTGAGAGAGAGAAGGTCTACCCCCACTCGATCTTTTTTCCTCTATGTTTTTGTGAAAGGATTTTATTTTATGACATAAAATAAAAGAAGATAAACTTGCCATTTTATGGATGAATTATCAAGATAATCCCAAATTTTTTCTTACATAACACCAAAAGGGTTTTATGTATTCATGATTACGTTCTAAGTGTATATCCATGATTAATTCCTAATGTTTAAGTATTTAATCAATTAATCAATAAAAAAATTAATTAATTGACTAAACAAAAATAAGGGAAATAATCGATATAGCAACCGTTATTTATTTTTGGCCATTTAAGAATTAAATCATAAATATTAACAAGTAATGAATCAACCTCATCCCAATTAATCAAAAGAAATATTGTCCTACTTTTTATTACAACAAAAAAATTAACCCTATTGTGAATCAAGCAAAATATTAAATCCTAAAATAATATACTAAAAATAATTAATAATTAAGTCCTAAAGAGATCACCTAGGGTTTTACTAGAAATATGGACCTTTGGAGGCCCAAAGATTTGGGTTAATAATGCTAGGAAAAAAATGGTGCTAAACAACAGTTGGGGTGCTGGGCTTTGGTTCCAGGCCCAATGTCATTTTATGTCAATTAGCAGAGGGTGAAGTAGAAATGTTGGGCATAGGATAAGTAAAAAGAAGATTTGGGCTTAGACCTACGCGCATGAAGAGATTCAGAAAGGGGGAAAGGGAGAAGAGTCTCCCTTAATTCTCATTTTTCCCTCAGCCTCATCTATTTACTCTCTTTCATCTATGGTCACCTGAACTCGTCCCGCCATGCCAAAAATCGCTTCCGGCGGCGGGGCCTCCCAGATCCCTAAACAAATCTTACCAATATTTTTCTCTCATCACCTTGATCATGAACCTCGCATCTAAATCCACTCCAACTCAACCTAATTCCTTAAATCAGACCAAGAACATAAACCTAATTATTTAAATCCTAATTAAACCCTAACCATGAGCATATTCACAGTATTACCATTGGGGTTTTCATTAACACATCAAGACGAGCAACAAAGGGGAGGTGTCTTCCGGTCGTTGTTGAACGTTTTAGCACCGTCAGCGAGATAAAGAAATCCATAGGTAATGTAATCTTCAAATATTGCCCTCTTGGTGATTGCATTTTTCCTTTCCTCTTTTGAATGTGTTCTGAATATTGTTGTTGATTGTTGTTCTGAGCAGACGAGTGTAGAGGGATTGAAATAGATGAGAGATTGTGGTAGTGGTTGAGTTTTGGCTTTACTGCATCAGAGCTTCAAAGTGAAACTCTGTGCAACAATGGAGAGAACTTTAGGTGAGAATTGTGAGTGATGGTGAGGATCAAATTCTGAAGAGTGATTTTATAGTGAGAGTTATTTATGATTCTGAGTGAAAAGGATAAGTTTTATAGGGGATGATTGGAGGGAAAGTTAGTTATGATTAGTGTGAATTCTGCTAAGAATTTTGGAGGGAATTGGTTGAATTTGTGAATTGAAAGAAAGAGGTTGAGATAGTGATCCGCGACAAATTAAGAGGGTGAATTATGTCCCTTGATCAAGTTGCAATGTGAGGTGTAGCTGGATTAGATGTGAACTCTGTTAGATTTTGTGTTAATTTATGTTTGTTTTCAAATGTTAGAGGTTAGTTAGCTGAAGTGGTTGTTATAACAGTTAGGAGTTAGTTTTGGTTTAGTTGACATTTAGATAGTTAGGTTAATTAGTTAAAGTGTTAATCAGTTAAGTGAGTTAATGGTTTTGATAATTAGTATACTTATTTTGCGTACTATGATGATTTTTGGGGTTTGGTTACTTTGCCATTGTTGTAGGTTTGGAACTTTAATGTCGTATCCATATGCAGATTAACAGTTTGTTTATTCAAGTTATGAACTTGACTCTCTAGTAGCTCTTGCTTCTCCTCAAGTTCAGGTAGAGGTGTCAAAAAAACCCTAAATGACAAAGCCCCAATAATTAGGCCCTTTGTTGGTCTCATTTTTTTAGGCCCCTTACTAAATAAATATTTGTTTAGCTCCTTATTTTTAAGCCCCTTCATATTTTTGTTTTTAATGGAGCTTAAGTGAAGGGCTCAAAATCTAATTTATTTGAAATAAAATATTTTATATTATAGAACAGTTTTTTTTTTCTAAAATCAGTTTTTTCTTAAAATTGTTTTTTTCCTAAAACCGATTTTTTCAAAAAAAAAAAAACTAATTTTTTCCAAAAATAAAAAAAGAAAACTGATTTTTTCTGAAAATAAAAAAAAAAACCTATTTTTTCAAAAGAACAAAATAAACCGATTTTTTTCGTAAATTAAAAAAATCGAACCGAAAATAAAAAACCCAGTTTTTTCCGAAAATTAAAAAACTCAATTTTTTTCCGGAAAAAATAAAAAACTGATTTTTTCCGAAAATTGAAAAAAATGCGATTTTTTCTGAAAATAAAAAAAAAAACGATTTTTTTTTAAATAATAAAAAACTGATTTTTTCTGAAAATAAAAAAAAAAACAATTTTTTTCAAAAAATAAAAAAAACTGTTTTTTTTCGAAAACAAAAAAACTCGATTTTTTCTGAAAATAAAAAAACCGATTTTTTCCAAAAATGAAAAAAAAAACCGATTTTTTCCGAAAATAAAAAAATCAATTTTTTCCGAAAATGAAAAAACCGATTTTTTTTCGAAAATTAAAAAAAAAAACCGATTTTTTCCGAAAATGAAAAAAAAACCGATTTTTTTCGAATATAAAAAAACCACTTTTTCCGAAAATGAAAAAAACTGATTTTTTTCCGAATATAAAAAAACCGATTTTTTCCGAAAATGAAAAAAACCGATTTTTTCTGAATATAAAAAAACCGATTTTTCTGAAAATAAAAAAATCCGATTTTTTCCAAATATTAAAAAAAAACCGATTTTTCCGAAAATGAAAAAAAAAATTGATTTTTTTCGAAAATAAAAAAAAAATTCCGAAAATTAAAAAAAACGATTTTTTCCTAAAATAAAAAGAATGATTTTAAAAGAAGTTGATTGAAAAAATCAAGTTTTGAAAATGTTGGGACTTTGAGGAACTACTTGAATTTTAGAGGCCCTTAATTTAGGAGGCCTACATATTTTGAGGCTCATTTATTTTTAAAATTTTGAACCCTTCTATTTTTAAGGGCCTTGAAATTTAGACTCCAGCTCCTTAAATTTCAGGCAGTGCAATATCAACATGAAGAAATCATGTATTTTTCAGGTAGCAAAATAGTTTCAGATGCAAGACAGCCAGTACGCCATTCAATTTCTAGTATTGAGGCACCAACAGCACAACCATACAAGAATTTAGTGGTTTGCAACTTGACTATGGCTTGGCTTGGCATAGATTATATGGGGAAAGAAGCAATGCTGATCGCTGGCTCGAGCCATTAAGCAACTTGGAGCTGATGTGAAACTTAGATAATGCTCATTCTATTTTGCAAATTGTCTTTTTTTATTTGTATTATGTAATATGTGTATGGTGTATGTAATAATATGTAGTGTAATATGATCAAAACTGTGTACTGAATTTTGTTGGAGAAATGTGTTATTGGAATGTGATATAATGCATGAAATATTTTAATAAAAAGCTTCTTTTCTTTATCTTAATTTAAATTGTCTCATACTTTTATTTTATACCAAATAGATAAAAAAAAATGTCTTTACATAAAGACAAAATTCTAAATCAAATGGTAAAAACAATGAATAACAAAATTAAGTTTTGATAAAAGGAAATGAACAACTTTAAATGAAAAGTTAAGAAGAGTTAAAAGTAAAACTTTTGACTTTCTCCTAAACAACACTGAACACATGACTAAATCAAGATAACCAACTTTGATCTCTCATTTTCAATTTATTGTGTGCAGAAGAAATGACCAATGCAAATTAACTTTACCAGTGCTAAAAACAAATTCAAAGAGTCAAATTTTTGACTTCTTATCTAAAAGCAAATTCACTGAGACATGAATGATGAATGAGTTCCATTAAGGTTATATGAAATGTCAAACTTTTGACTTTCATCTCAAACCCTAATGAATGATTTAATTGATGGAATGTATGATCAAATGAAATGATCATGCTATGATGCAGCAGCTGAAAAAAGACTCAGGGTAAAATTTAATGTATTACAATATTCAAGATAATGTTGGAGTAACGCCTATAGCAGGGATGAGGATATATTCGTTGGATGTGTGGTTTGGACATATAAAGATAAGCCTGGTAGATTCTGTTCTAAGAAGAGTAGATCATAGGAGAATAATCGACAACTATAGATAAAAAAAATATCTAGAAAAACTATAACAGAAACTATTGAAAAAGATATCGATATTAACAAATTTGATAGAATTATGGTCTTAGATAAAAGTATGGTCTTGGATTGGATAAAAGTATGGTCTTGGATAGAACATTATGGTGAAATTTAATTCATGTGACCAACCACACTTAATGGAATAAGGTTTAGTTGTTGTTGTTGGTCATATTAAAAAAAATGCTAAATTATAGTTTTGATCCCCCAATTTTACCCGATTAACAAAATCAATCTCCCTATTTTAAATTCAACCTGTTTTTGTTTCCCCTCTCACATTTTTTTCATAAAAAAACGGATGAGATATTTGTTTTTTTAATATATTTTTATTTATAAAGTTTTACAATATGGTTATATAAAATGATTTGTCATGGTTCACATGAAGCTTTCATTTAAAAAATAAAAATTTCATTAATTTTAAGTGAAAAAAAATATTAGAAATACTAAAATTGTTTAAATTTAAAATAGAAGAACAAATTTTGTAATTCAGATAAAATAGGAGAATTAAAATTGTAATTATGGCTGAAAACTCTTTTGTAGACATTAGAATTTTGTAACAATGACAAAAAAAAAAAAATTAAAAATTCGGGGTCCCACCTAGTAAAACTATAGTGAAAATTTAACGAACTCTACATAATTGTTATGATTCTTTATACAAATACATTACTTGAGAAAACTTTATGAAGAACTTGCCTCTTCAGCACTTGTTGAAGTAATCTCAGACTTCTCATTAACAATAGAAGGATCCCATTTTTCCCATTCTATAACCTCTCTACCATATCTAAGAGCATCATCGATCGTATCAGGTTCCAATCCAGTAACCAAAGAAACGAATAGAATTCTTTCTGTGAAAGAATGGAACAATCTCTTAAACTTGATAGCAATGTATTGAAAAGCACTTTGAGCTAATGATGGCATAGTTCCATTGTTACCATTACCACTTCTTTTTTTATTATGACTTGTAACTGGATTGAAGTCAGAAAACCATTCACACTTTTTTAGTGGAACATGTTCAATCTTTTCCTCTAGAAGATCAAATTTGGTGAGTATCAAAACAAATTTCTTCTTCTTGAAACTCGGATGATCGATGATGTTTTCAAATAGGTTTTTCGATACCAACATTTTGTTTGTAGACACTCCTTTGCTGTCTACAATGTACTCATCATAGTCGGTTAAGGAGACTGAGAACAAAATGACATCGGTGTCTTCGAACATCTCCAACAACTTGCAGTTTGCTCCAAGGCTTTTAGGATGTACTCTGATGAGTCGATATCTGTAAGCCGAGCATAAAAGTAGGGTAAGAAAGCTGTTGGAACAGAAAAACCATATACTTATGCGACAAATCTGACCTAAGAGAAGAATCGTGTTGATAATCGGGATGCAAAGACTCCTCTCTGCTTGACTTTGGAAATGAAAATTCCATTGATGTGAGGCTGTTCGGTAACGACATCCCCTCGGCATATAAGATGTCCATATCAGATGGTTCGTAATCTATCTTGGAAATTTCAATAGCCTGAATTCATAGAAAAAGAGCGTAACACGGTAAGAGCATTGATCCAGTGATAATTCCGAAATGAAATGTTACACAAGTATGTTCTTACCCTGTCTAGAAAATAGTTTGCACTTCTAGGTAGCGTTTTTAGTTCATTTCTTCGGTTGTATGTCGCCTGAATCGCCTCGTTCCTCCACAACTCCTCTACCATTGGCCCATATTCGCGTATAGCAGCTGGAAATATTGCATCCATGTTACCTGACAGCATGCATTTGAGTAACCAATCTGAGAAACCTTTCAGTCTTTGGCCAATTGAATAGGGTGTTGTATGAACATTTTCGCCAGATGATGTGGATTCATCAGAAGACAATCTTTTCCTATTTTCTAGCAAACTCTCTTCTTCAAAATCTTCGCGCGCATCCAGAAGTATACCAAGGTAGGTAAACAGGTTGCTTTGAATCACCAACTTGATATTTTGAAGCTCATTTTCGGAGAAAGGAGCATTGTATAAAAGCTTGGCCTAAGATAAAAAGATTCAATCTTTAGTAACCGAAAATGGAGGTATTTTGAATAGAAGAGATGAAGAAGTTATTTTCATGAAGCAACCAACCTGTTTAAATATAGTGCATGCTCCAGAATTGACACAACCAACGAGTAACATATTTTGAAAGATTTTTTTATGAAGGCCGAGTTTCTTAGCTGTTTCAACTTCATCGTTAAGAGACGCAGACTTTGAAGGAACTGGCAGTGACAGAATAGCACAAGCAGCCTTTGTTCCAACCTGCAAAAAGGAAACGGTTAGTACATCAACCCGACATCAAAAGAAAACATGTACAAAAAATGCAAACAACGACACATAATATTTGACCATAAAGTTCAGTCAATTGCGTCTACGTCTCTGACTGACGATCGGTCGTCGTACCTTTCTATTAGTCAGGCTTACGTTTACAAGGAAAACCAAACTTAAAGAAAACAACGATCACCTACCTTGTCCCATATGCGTCCCCTGTCGTTCTTTTGTCCTTCTTCGCGGTACGATCCATCGGGACTAACCCAAAAGTGTGGAGTTCCTTCGCATGGTACTCCTGCCATCTGCAAACAACAATTGTTAGTAACATTATTGGTTTAACTTTAACATTCTCTAAAAGAAGAAGAAAATTATAGTTTCCGACATAACAACGACCTTTAGTATCCACATCTCTTTTTTAGTAATCACACGATCATTTATCATCACGTTTGTGTTTCCGTGGCTAGCATTTTTCTCCAAACGACCGCCAACGTCCAACTGGGGGCTGATAATTTCACAAGGTGGTTGACCTTTCTGTATAATCAAGCATTATAGCTTTAGGATAAACAGTTTAATTAAGCATCTATTCAATAAACACACATCATATAAGAGTTTATGAATAAGGTGTTTCCATATTTAAAGCAAGAATAACGATAAACTTTTTGTGAAGTCTTTATAAACAAATCTCAGAAAGCTTATCGAAATAAGTTACAAGACTAAGTTGAGCTTAGATTTTTCACCTTTCCCCAAAATCCAGAAGCTTTATCATACCAATAAGATCCCGGTATAAGATCTTTTGGCGGATGATCACAATGAAGCAACAACTTCAGTTGTTCTCGATTAAGTCTTTGCGAGTTAACTTGAACAAGTTCCGGTGGAATTTGATTAGCTTCACAAAGCCTTTCAGCTTCCATAATTTGATCCACAATAGTCTCAGACAACAACTGTTTCATCATCCTAGAACATTTACCAAGCTTCCTTCTTTTACTCTCATCAATTCCATAACCAGTACAATCGATGCATTTCCTTCCTTCCGGCATCGATCCCATTGCTCTTATCACACAGTATCTACAATACTTTGCATTACAAACAATACAAACCTCTCTCTCAGTTAAACTATTCCCTCTAAGACACTTATAACAAGACCCTTTTTTTCCTGCTCTAACTGCATGTGCCTTCACAGGTACACTTACATTGCGAGAATCAAAAAACTCGTCACTTACGATTTCTACCACGCAATTCGATTCAGGGTCACAGAATGTAACCGCTGAAGGATGTTTAACGTGTTTTGTTTTAACTGTTTCTTCTTCTTCTTCTTCACTTATTGAACAAATCTCAGAAGTCCTAAACCCTATACCTGAACCAGAACCTGATTCTTTTGTATCAGAGTTTGTAGCAACATCATCAACAACTCCATTCTCATTCTCATTCAAATCAACATGAACATGAACATCACTTTTTGATGCTTCAATTTCAACTACATGAGATTCTAAATTAGGATAAACAGTAGAATCTGAAGTGGTTCTTTTGTGTTTGAGCTTATTTCTGTGATGAAGTCTACCAAGTGGTTGAATAACAGGTACATCAAAATCATGAGAAAGAGAAGGAGCTACAGATGCAATTGGAACTTGATCAATTTTGAAAGTAGGGATTTCAGGGATTGAATGATTAAGAGGAGGACCAGTGTAAACAACAGCAAAAGAATATTCAAAGTTACTACTACCACTAACGGTATCTTCTGTTTCCATACGAGGAACAGAAGAAGTTCTTAACTTTCTTAGAAAAGAAACCATTTTTATCAACAACACACACAAAATTTGATAATAAACCCAAAATAGAATTCACTGATTCACATAAAAAAAACACTTTTTAGAGAAAACCCATGAAACAAAAAATGTAACTTTAGAACCCCATGCGTTGAAAAAGATGAAAGAAACAAATTCTCAAAAACAAAATTGGATTGAAGTGAAGAAGAGAAAGATGGAATAAGAAATTGGTGAGTTGACCAAAGTGGATGTGGTTAGAGAAAATTAAGCTACCTTGTTTAAGTAGTGGGACGTGTTCAAAACGTTTGAATGGAAACTAGGAGGAAAATGCTTAGAATGTTTCAATTTTCAAACCACCGTGTATTTCAATTTCCATTTGAAAAAAAAATGTGCTAGAAGAATAAATGCATTCTCGAACGTGTCATTGATTTGGTTCGCTTTCTTTTTCATGATGGAAAATAATGTTAATTTATATAACAACAACGTTAAGAGTTGGGTGTCGTTGCATTGTTAAACACAGATTAGGATTAGATGCTGTGTTACTATTGTTTGTCTTATGTTTCTCGGTTGTTGTTGGTTTAATATCAAACGATTTAACTTTAAAATATACTAATTTTTTTAAATTTTAAATAGAAAAATTAAAATATAGACTATTAATTTTTTTTTATCAAACGATTGAGATTGTGTGAGACTGTGTCAATTCATAACCATTTTTGTATATAGGCTGAGTCTTTGAAATATTTGGTCAAAATATTACTTTTATTATTTTTTTTTAAAAGTTGAAATCTTGATAATATTTTATGAGAGAAAATCGTGTCTTTAAGTCAAGAATGGAGTAGTATTTTTTAAACTTTTTGTTTTACAATAAATAAAAGCATGAAAACAAAAAACAGAAAATTTTAAAATATATATTACCAAAGTGAAAAAAAAAAGTAAAAATTAAACATTCCTATTTAGCTTCTGATACTTTTATTCTTTCAAACATGTTTCAATCTTTAGATTTTAACATGATTTTGTAGAAAAATGTGTTGGTGAAAATATGAGAATGTAACGGTCTACAAAGAGTTGAATAGTTCCTTTAAAAATTTGACTGATTAAAATTTTTCGTTTATTTTAAAAAATATTCGAGTTTAAGAATTGTATGTGTGGCGAAAGCACGGTGCGTATAAAGTATGCATTTGGACGGGATATATACAGTACTTAATCAGTATACCAAATTGAAAGACTTACAGAACAAGTAACCAAAAACAATCAATCAATATATTGAATTACAAACGTTTTACACGAGATGTTTAAACGTGAAACTTCAATACAATAAGAATTATAGGATTACATTTTCAAGGTTTAATCAACAACAAAAATAATTCGAAGTTTCAATCTAACAAAACTTACACTTATGAACAAAATCATTGTCAATGCAATCGAACCTAACCACACGTGATTCTAAGAAAGTATTAAACTTAATAATGCAATTCTAATAAAAATTGTGTGTGTGTGTGTGTGTGCGCGCGTGTGTGCGTGCGTGTGTGTGTGTGTGTGTGTGTGTGAAAGATGGTACACTAGATGTATAATGGTTCGACAATCGCCTTTGTCATGCCTGCTCAACTATCTAATGATTACCCATTGAAATTATGTTGTTCTTCAACTATAAATTTGAAAAATATTACAGAGATGTTCATTATAATCACAATCCAAATAATGCTGAAAATATAAAATTTTTTATTCGAATCCTCGTTGACTTGTACACAGTATCTGACATTGAAACCTTGTGAAATCTTTACTCAAAATTGACTTAAATCTTCCATCTCTAAGAATTTTCTTCTAATTAATTATGTTTTCTACAACGATCTTTACTTGATCTTACTCGTATCTTGAGTCTTGGCTAACTGAAGATTGAGAAGAACCCTCACTTTGTCTGTAGACTTCCACACAACACTACAAAATTAATTATGTAGAGAAGAAACTTCTTATTTTCTGCTAGAATTTTCAACCCTAGCCACAACCATACACACTGTCGCGGCCGGCAAAATGGCAGAGTCGCCATCATCCTTTATTTGTTCTTAAGGAACATGGAAATAATGATAAAACCTAAAGTTAAAGGGTGAGACACTAAGGTTTGGGAGTCGGTTAAGTGAGAGGAAGGTACTATGCACCCCTCACCTCCACTGTACTCAATGAAACCCTCCTCTAAATCCAGGGTTAGTGTGTTCTTAAAACATGTTTGCTTATTATTCCCAATTATTGATTATTTATTTATTAAAGGAAAATTAATTTGGTATTTTGCAAAGAAAAACCTAAAAAATGTTTTTTATAATTGTACTCGTTAGAGTTTACAACTCTATGCCTTCGCACCCTCATGTTAGATGAAGGATAAGAGCACTCTAGTTCTTCTCAAAAATGTTGGTGTGTTGATTATTTTTATCCCTTGAAAAATTCTCACGCATCGGTGTCATACCCTAAATTTTGACCACAAGATTTTCCATCATTGTGCAAATTATCACCACAATATAGATGTACCTTCATGCCTCATCAATCCTCTCAAAGATTGTTAAGCATTCACTCCAATCAAGAATTAGGGTTATTGAGCCCTCTTAAAGCATTCAGGCAAAGGATTAATCAAGAATGGACATGATCCTCAACTTGTCAAACCTCTCAAACATCCATGAAGGATCAATAGGTCTCCCACATCAAGAATTAAGCATGAGAATGCAACACTTCAAGCTAATCAAGCCTCAAGATCATCAGTATCACCAGATTAGGGTTTTGGTCAACCAAGGCCTCCAAAGGAAAATTTTCATCTGGGCATGAGCCAATACTTCAAAACATGATCCAAGAAGCTCAAAGGGACCTCATGGATCCAATCACAAGTTCAAAATAGCCTCAGGGGGTGCATTCATCAAAAATCAGGAATTAGGGTTTCTTGACCTAATTCACCCCTAAGTTGACTTTTGGAACAAGGCATGAGCCAAAACCTCAAGGAATGTTTTGAAGACCTCAAATATCTCATATTGATCCTCTTCCAAGTTCAAATGGACACAAATAACTTGTTTCATGAGCAAAGTAAATATGCAAATTCATCTGGACCACAAACTAAGGTTTCTGAGAAAAAGTCAACCATATCTTTGACTTTTGACTAAGACATGATCTCAAACCTTGGGACATGATTCAAAACACTCTAAAACACCTACGGAATCCATCCACTAGGTTTAAATTAGGTCAAAAACTTGATTTCATAGAGAATCACAAAGTTTGAAATTCATCTGACAAAAAGTCAACTGTACCCAAAAATCAAGTTTGACTTTTTGGATTTCCTGACAAACATGGCTTCCTTAAGTCAAAAACAATGTCAACCCATGATTTGGATCATCACTAATCAAGAAAAATCAAGAAAAGTGAGGTTACTTGCAAAAGGGGCAATCTTAAGAAACTTCAAATTTCACTAAGCCATGAAAAAAAGTGATTTCTATCCAACTTTGCAAGACCATAACTTGTGATCCAAGCAACCTTTTTCTTCCATCCAAAGCTCAAATGAAAGCTCTAATTACATAATTCAAGAATTTCATCTACACCTCATTCCAAATTGATCGGAGAGGACCAGAAGGAGATCGTCGCGGCCTTCGTGTAGGACAAGAGTTGATGCTCGTAGGAGAGGAAAAAGGGGTGGAGGTACCTGCAAGGTACTCCGATGCCAAAGTAAGTGTTTGGTCAAAAAGGGGAAAAGCAAGTAAGAGATGTCAAGTATATGATTTTGATACCTTCCCCTCTCAAGCGAGGGGGTATTTATAGGTGGATTTCTGGCGAGCAAAGCTCCTGATCTACCAATGAGGAATTGCCAGATGGAGGGCAAGGCGCGTGGCCTTTTGACTTGGACTAACTGATTCCGTGATATCCGGGGAGGCAGTTGGTCGCGTGAACTACTCTGCGCGTGAAGGGGACATGCCCAATGGCTATATTGTGCCCAACGGCTATATTGTGCCTATTGGGCCTGTTCGTCAACTATAATGGATTGGGCCTGATCCTTAAGGGCAGGAAGCCCTGCCAGGTCCAGAACAGGAGCCCCCCAAGTCGTTGCTCTACTGGAGAGTAATGACTTCAGACAGCTGTGACTACGACCATACCGTCGGGGAAGTGGTTGCTCGCGTGGAGTGTCCCATTCGTGCCCGACCAGATGTGGTCGTTTGATGATTATGCTGAATGTCGACCAAGGTTTGTAGCATGCTCGCAGAGATTGATGTTTTTCGCCGAGCAGCCCTGCACGGATGCGTTCGTTTTGACGAGGAGACTTGCTCGTGGGAGCCAAGGACTTGGTGTATTTTCTGCAATAAGCCAGGCGAAGAGTTTTTGTGACACGTGGTGAGCATTTATGGCTTTTGTTAGTCCTAGGGCCACATATGCTATGATGACCTTCACGATTCCCCATGATCAAATGGTTATAAAAGGGTGGAGGAAGGTTTTATTTTCACAATTCTCACAAGTTCTCACTCCTTGCTCTTATTTGTTCTGCAACTAGTCCTTCGTCGGAGTTCCTCTTCGCCACCGTTGATCCTCCTCTTCTCCGTCAACCTCTTCTTCTTCCTGTAAGTTTGTTCTTCCTTTTCTGTATTTTTTTTATGAACCTTTAGTTTTCTGGGTGTTGTTCATGGATTCTCCGGTGAGTTTATGAATTTTCCGGTTGAACTTCATGTGTTCTTCGATGAACACATGAATTTCTGGAAAATTCATGAAGAATATGAAGAACATGATGAATTTCAGGATTTTTGTAGAAATTGTTAGCGTAGATCCTTGTAGAATCTGGTTAAGTGTAGAATTTTGTTTGTAGTCGGGCACTAGGCCTGTTCGGAACTTTGATGTGATTTTGAGGTGAGTATGTGTCCTCGTATGGATATCTGCGAGTTCTGGTCGCGGAGACCTCTCCTGATGATTGCTAGGTAATTTATACGGGCTCGCGGTTGTCCTCGGCTTCATCAACGCCCTTTCACTTGATTAGTGGTGGAAGGGTGGATTTGATCTTGGATGTCGAATTCACTTCTCTTCCTCTGCCTTTCAGGTGAAAATGGCTGAACCCCAGGATGATGTTGTGCCCGACATGCAAGATACACAAGAGGGGCCCAATGTGCCCACTAATTATTCAAATATCAAGGTCGCAGGAGGGGACCTTGACTGGCTCGCACATGAGCCTCTATCGTTCCGATCAACTTTCTCCGCAGAGGAGATACAAGAATTTGACTTGTTGGAGAGACGTGTAGATGACGCTCCTCGGACGTGGAAAGCATTTCACCCTAGGGAGTATGATAGAATTTGCTCCTCGTACCCAGGATTACGTTTTCCTATGTACGAGTTCGCTTTTACGGAGGCCAAGATGCGTCTCCCTTTTACCGACTTTCAAGTTTCCCTGTTCACCCATCTGGCCTTGTGCCCGTCTCAACTTCACCCCAATGCCTTGGCTTTCACCCGGGAATTTGAGCTAGTGTGTCGTTACCTTAATGTCGACGCGACCACAGATCTTTTCTTCTGCCTTTTCCAAATCCAAAGGAGCACAGCGGGGACGAAACAAAGTTGGGTTTCGTTTAAACAACAGAGTATGTTGTTCTGGCCGTATTCTGATTCAATTCGCAACTTCAAGGATAGGTTTCTGATCGTGAAGCCTATTACCAAGGAGGCAAAGAGGACTATCTCGAACATTGAGAAGGTGGTAGTGAATGGTCGGGAGAGGGATGATGTCGTCTCCATATTTCCTTTGGAATGGGTCTATACCCACTTTAAGCGCAGAACGGATCAGTTCCTGGTGAAGCACGAGCAGCTTTGCCCAGCGAATAAGGAGGGGTATAGACTTCTTCACAAATACGTGGAGAGTTTTTCCCCGGCTTTCGTGGTTGATCGGCATGGGAATGCGGAGATCGGGGATGACGGGGAGCCCGTCACTGCAGCTAGATATATTAATATCAGGGCTCTCCTCGAGTGTGATAATGACGATGATGCGATAACCTTGCTTGGTATGCTCCACTGTTTGATTTTATTTCTTTGAATTCTTGGTCCTGACTTGTTATGTGTGTTCGCAGGTATGATGGCCGACATGCGGGAGCGTTTGATGAGGTCCCAGGCGGCGAAGGTTCAGAAGAAGACGACCGTAGGTGCCAAGGGCGTGGCGACCAAGCAGACTGTACCGGAAAGCTTCACAGTTGTTCCTCCTCCTGTTCCGGAGGTAACTTCCACCCCGGAGACCCCAGACACCTCACATAAGAGAAAACGAGATGTCGTTGGGACGTCTTCGGGTGCTGGCCCTAGAGGTTCTGGTGCTGGTCATCTTGTTCTGCCTGCCTGCTATTCGCGCCGAGATTTGTTTGCTGAAGAGAAGTCCATAGTTGTTCACGATTCTGACGGCGTGGCTATTCTAAATGCCAATCCCAAAGTGAGGAGAAAACAGTTGTGTCAGGATGTTGCGGGCATGTTTAGGGTGCTTGAAGCAGCCCTTGTCCTTGCCGATGATGAAGCTGCTACTCGGGCGAGCCTCGTGACGTCCAAGAATAGAATTGCCGAGCTGGAGACGGAAAATAACAAGTTGTACAATGATTTAAAACAGTTTGAAGGTCACGAGGAGGCCAAAGTGTTGCTTCAGAAGGAGGTGACCCAGCTGAAGTTAGATGCGCTCAAGGCTGACGAGGAGAAGGCGAGTTTGCAGGCGAGGATCGCTGAATTGGAAGGCTTAACTTCAGTTGTCCAGGACGAGAATGACGACGAGAAGTCCCTGAAGTCGCGGGCTGACTTGATCAGGAGGATTAGACTCCTTGGCAAGGACAACTTGAAAGCAGCTGAGTTCGGCTTCAGTGCTACAAAAGAGCATATGGTGGCCCTCAACTCTGATGTGCAGCTCACGACGGATGGGATGGGTTTATTCAACAAGGTGGTGGACGGTCAGGTCATTCCTACCGAAGAGGAGAGTGAAGTCACTGAATAGGACTTAGTGTATGCATGTTTTGTGGGCTTGCGTGCCCTTTTTATATGAATTTGTAGGGGCTATGCCCTAAAACTCATTTTCCCGGCCGAGGCCGATGATAACTTATATTTATGGTTTTTTGCTCTTAGCTTTGTATGGACGTTTTTGCTCGGTTTATTTGTTGATTTGTGCTCGGAGAGTTTACAAACTTGTCGAGGAGGGCAATGTGGTTTTGCCCGTGATGAAACTAGTGCTTCATTTGAGGTACTAATTTCATAGGCTTGAACTGTTCCCATCGCGAGCTGGGTGTCCTGCCTGAAATGGTGTGGCAACGGCGGAGCTCGGTCGAGGTATCCTAGTTGTGCACAGGATCTGCTTGTACAATAAGCAGAAACTGGCCATCGTTGTAATCGTGTCATGCCTCACCAGGGCATGATATGATGGCCGCGTAAATCTCCCTGTTTTGGGTGTGATTATGTCTGGCCTTGCTTTGAAGGATTTAGCTATAGTACTACTTGAGTTTTTCAGCGTTCCATGGTCGAGCAAGTGGTTCTTCGTCCAATGTTTCTAAGTAGTATGCTCCTGTGCCCGTTTTGGACTTGACCCTATAAGATCCTTCCCAGTTTGCTGCCAGTTTCCCTTCGCGCGAATCCTTCTGGTTTCTGCGCAGGACCAGACTGCCTACGGGGAAGTCGCGCTTTATGACTCTGGCGTCATGTCGCAACGTTATTTGTTGCTTTAATGCCACCTCGCGGAGAGCAGCCCCTGATCTTATTTCTTCGACCAGATCGAGCTCCTCGCGTAGAGCCTCATCGTTCATTTCTTCGTCGAAGGGAGCTTCTGTCCTTCTGGAGGGTTCCCTTATCTCCACCGGTATTACCGCCTCTGTTCCATACGCTAGTCGGAAAGGGGTTTCCCCGGTGGTAGAGTGGGGTGTTATTCTGTACGCCCAGAGGACGCTGTGGAGCTCCTCGAACCACCTTTTCTTGGCCTCGCCTAGCCTCCACTTCAATCCGCGTAGGATTACTCTGTTCGCGGCCTCCGCTTGCCCGTTGGTCTGGGGATGCTCGACCGAAGTAAAGTGTTGTTTTGTTCCTAATTTGGCGACGAAGTCTTGGAATTTTCTGTCTGTGAATTGGGTCCCGTTGTCGGTTATGAGGGCCTGGGGTACCCCGAATATGGCGAGGACGTTCCTTTTGTAGAAACGCAATATGTTGAAGGTTGTGATCTTGGCGAGCGCTTTGGCTTCAATCCACTTTGTAAAATAGTCGACGGCCACGATTAGGAATTTATTTTGATAAGATCCCATTGTAAAGGGGCCTAGGATATCCATCCCCCACCAGGCGAAGGGCCACGGCGAGGAGAGGGTCTTCAACTCGTTGGGTGGTGCCAAATGCATGTCCCCGTGGCGTTGGCAACGGTCACATTTTTGTACATGTTCTTTGGCGTCGTGTTGCATGGTTGGCCAGTAATATCCTGCGCGCAAAGCTTTTCGAGCCAGGGATCTTCCCCCTAGGTGTTGTGCGCTGATGCCCTCGTGGATCTCTTGTAAGATTTCGGGGACCTGGGCCTCGTCGACACATTTCAACAGGGGGATGGAAAATCCTCGTCGATATAATTTGTCCTCGACCAGTACGTACGAACAGGCTCGTCGCTTAGTTACGCTGGCCTCCTTACTGTCCTCGGGGAGTTCCCCCTTGGTGAGATAATTGTACACCGGGGTCATCCAACAAAGGGGATCTCCGACGACGTTAACATCTAGCAGGTCGGGTTTTACAATGCTCGGGCGGGCCAGTATTTCTTGTATGATGGATTTGTTCCCACCTTTTTTCCTGGTGCTGGCTAGTTTATAGAGGATGTCTGCTCGGGTGTTTTGCTCGCGCGGGACGTGCTGTACTTCCCATGCTTCAAACTCCGCTATTTTTTCTTTTACCATTGCCAAATATTCGGCTAGTTGGTCGTTCTTTACTTGGAAATCTCCCCGTACTTGGGCCGCTTTGAGCTGGGAATCAGTGTAAATTTTTATTTCTTTCGCGCCGACGTCTTTGCTAGTCGTAATCCTGCGAGGAAGGCTTCATACTCGGCTTGATTGTTGGATGTTTTGAAGGAGAGGACCAGGGATACTTCGATCAGGGTCCCTTCCTCGTTCTCGAGGATAATTCCTGCTCTGCTGTCCGAGGCGCTCGATGCGCCATCCACGTAAATGATCCACCTCTGTGTCCCTCATAGAGGGGATAGTTCCGGAGTCATTTCTACCACGAAGTCGGCCAGGACCTGTGCCTTGAGGGCTTTCCTCCCCTCGTAGTGAATGTCGAACTCGGCCAATTCAAGGGACCATTTTAGCATCTTGCCCGCCATATCTGGTTGGCTTAACAGCTGCCTAATAGGCTGGTCGGTTCTGACGATGATGGTGTGCGCCAGGAAGTAATATCTGAGTCTCCACGCGGCGACTATGAGAGCAAGGGCCACTCGTTCTATTTGCGTGTACCTGACTTCAGGTCCCTGCGGGCTTTGCTGGTGAAATAGATGGGTTTCTGCCCGTCGTTCATTTCTCGAATAAGTGTTGTGTTTACTGCTTTGTTGGCCACAGAGAGGTACAGGTATATGGTTTCCCCCGGTCTGGTCGGGACAATACTGGAGGCTCGGACAAAGCTTGTTTGAAATGGGCAAGGGCCTGCTCGCATTCGTCCGTCCACTCGAAATTTTCTTCCTTCCGGAGTAATTTGAAGAAGGGCAGGGCGTGCTGGGAGGATTTGCTCACGAAGCCGGCAAGGGACGCGAGCATCCCGTTGAGGGTCTGTATCGCCTTCGTTGACCGCGGGGTTGGGAAATCCACGAGTGCTCAGCATTTATCTGGGTTTGCTTCTATTCCTCTTTCAGTGAGGTAAAACCCGAGGAATTTCCCTGCTCGTACACCGAAGGTGCACTTTTCTGGATTGAAACGCATTTTACACTTTCGAGCTTGGTCGAACACCTTTTGTAAGTGGGTGGTATGGTCGAATTCCTCTTGGGATTTTACGATCATATCATCCATATATACTTCGAGCATGTCCCCGATTTCTACTCGGAAGACTTTATTCATCATGCGCTGGTACGTGGCCCCGACATTCTTTAGTCCAAAGGGCATTACGTTATAGTAATAGTTCCCCGAGGAGGTCATGAACGCCGTGTACCTCTTGTCCTCGTCTGCCATTGGGATTTGGTTATATCCCGAATAAGCGTCCATGAAGGACAAGAGCTTGAAACCTGCAGAATTATCTACGAGTTTATCTATGCTCGGGAGCGGATAAACGTCTTTCGGGCAAGCCCGATTGAGATCAGTGTAATCAATGCACATGCGCCATTTTCCATTACTTTTCTTTACAAGTACAATGTTTGAGAGCCAGGTCGTATACCTGGCCTCGGAAATAAATTTTGCCTCCAAGAGGTCTTGTACAAATTTTTCGGCAGCTTGTGCCTTTTCCTCGGATTGTTTTCTTCTTCGTTGGGCAATGGCACGAGCAGCTGGATTGATTGTCAAGTGGTGACGCGCAGTCTCTGGATCAAGGCCAGGCATATCCGCCGCACTCCAGGCGAACAGATCGACGTTGTCGTCAAGACATTTCTTCAACTCCTTCTTTATCCCTTCGGGGAGACTAGCGCCTATCTTCACTCCCCTGCTGGGGTTGTTGCCGAAGGTGATGATCTCGAATTCCCCATCTGGGACTGGTCGCAAAAGTGCAGCAAACGGGGAACTTGTTACTCCTAATGGTTTGTCTTTGTCACGATCTTCTTTACCCTCTTCAGGAAGCCTGCTGTAGAGGTCGATGATATGCACGGGAAGCGTGGGCTTTTTCTCTGGCTGGCAACCTTCAGCTGGAAACTCGTCCTCCCTTATGCGCTTTTCCAATTTTTCCGTCGTCGCGATCTGGTTATGCCCTTTTGTTGCGGCCTCAAAGCATCTACGAGCAGGCTCGATGTCGCCGTGCAGAGTTGCGACGTGCCCTTTCTCCGTATAGTACTTGAGTTTGAGGTGGACCGTAGAGGGAACAGCGATGAGTTTTGCAAGAGCTGGCCTGCCGAGGATGCACTGATAAAGCGACGGGCAATCAATGACTAAGAACTGCATTTTGATTGTCTGAGATGTCTCTTCCTCGCCAAAAGTGACTGGTAGCTCCACGTAACCCCAAGGTCGGGCTGTTGCCCCGTTGAACCCTTGGAGATCCGATCCCACGTATGGTGAGAGGTTGGACTTATTCAGTTTCAATGCGCGGAATAGATTGGTATACATGATGTCCACAGAACTGCCCTGGTCGACCAGGATTCTCCGAACATCGGTAGAGGACAATTTGGCCCTGATCAGCAGTGGTATATGGGAGTTTGGTGATCCTCCGGGGAGTTCTTCTCGGTAAAACGTGATCGGCTGCGAACGCCTTTTACCCTTTTCCGATCGTGTACAACTGGTCGGGGCTACTATCTATTAGCTGTTCAAACTTTCGTTTGATGGACCCTATTGTAAGCTCATGGTACCCCCCACATGAGATGACCATGGCCGTAGGAACGACTTCCCAGGTGTTGTGGATGAATGCCTGGGAAGTCAGGTCGAGGTGGTCAGGAACGAAGAAGTCCTCTGGTCGGCTGACGGCCATTGCGACCTGCGGGGGAGGACTGGATTGGGCTGATTCAGCCTCTTTCTTCGGATCGGATGTGTCTCGTCGGGAGGACTCTCCCTTCTTCACGTATTGCTTCAGGTGACCCTCTTTGATGAGGATCTCTATTGCGTCCTTAAGATGCACGCAATATTCTGTCACGTGGCCGTGACTACGATGGAAACGACAGTATTTGCTTTTGTCGACGTTTCCTTTGGACGTGGTTGGTTTAGGGAACCTGACACCCCCCTTGTTTAAATTCTGTGTTGATGCAGTCGGAGAGAATGCGCTCTCGTGAAGTCGTGAGTATGGTGTACTCCGTAAACCGGCCAGCTGGCCCTTTGCTTTCGCGAAGACGCTCTCGCGCCTTTTCTCTTTCCCTTGCCGGGATGATTCTGGCTCGTCTTTTTTTGATGCCCCTTAAGTCCTGGGCATGGAATGCGGCTTCTTTTTCCTCGTAACGGATATAGTCCTCAGCTTTGCGAAGGAGTTCTGTCAGTGTCCGGGGAGCTTCGATCCCTACAGCCTTACAGAAATCGCTTTTGGGCCGGAGTCCCTTTTCGAGGAGGTACTTTTTCATGTGATCCGTTGTTCAGACTTCCACAGCTTCTTTGTTAAATCTTTCAATGTATGCCCGCAGGGATTCATCCCTGCCTTGTATAATGGCCTCCAGCGTAGCCTCTGACTTAGGGTGTCATTGGGAAGCTGTGAAATGTCGGGCAAACTGGCTCTTTAACTCCCTCCATGAAGAGATGGATCCGCGAGGAAGTCGCTTAAACCATGTCATCGCTCCCTTTCTCAAGGTGATGGGGAACATTTTGCATCTGATAGCCCCGGAGACACCGTGATATTGGAGCATAGCTTCTATATTTTCGATATGCTCGCGGGGATCAGTCGTTCCGTCGTAGGTTGTCAACGTGGGTGGTTTCTCTAATTCGCGGGGAATTCGAGTGTCGAGGATGTCTCTTGTGAACGGACCGTGAACGTCATCGTCACTGCTGGAACTAGGAGAGAGCGAAAGGGAACGGCTGTGCTCGCGGCTTCGACTTCGGCGAGGAGAACGTCCGCGGGTGCGTCGGTGATCGTACTTATCCGAGTGTCGAGGTCTCTTGGAAACCGAGGAGTGCCTGGATCTCCGTGGGGGAGACTGATGGCGTCGTCGTGCTAGATCGGGTGTAGGGTTCCTCGATCTTGAACGTTTCCTCTCCGGGGAGAGGTTGTCGCGTCTTCGCTTCGAGGGAGTCCGTCGACGCTGGGAAAGACTCGTCAGTTTTTCTGATGCAAGGCGTTCCTGAAGGATATGCTCAAGAGCATTGAGCTTCTCCCCCTGCTGGAGGATTAGGAGGTTCGAGTTATTAAGAGATGCGATGAACGCTGCGGTGCTCGGATCAGTATCCTGGGGAACCAGGATGGGCTCGAAGGTGAGCTCCACGGCTGATGCCCGTGGCTTTGGTTTGTCAGGTTTCGGGGAAGCAGGCCTTCCATCTCTTCGGTCACTTTCCTGCGGGATATGCCCGACGAAAGCATGGTCGTTGTTGTTGTTGGCCGCAGGGGCCACAGAGTCTTGGTGAACATTGTTCTTGATGAAATTCATGTCGATCTGAGATTTGAAAGGATGGAGCTTTGGTCTTTGTTGAGCAAGAGAGAATCTTGGTTAAAGACGGGGGAGTTGTTTCCCACAGACGGCGCCACTGATCGGAGAGGACCAGAAGGAGATCGTCGCGGCCTTCGTGTAGGGCAAGAGTTGATGCTCATAGGAGAGGAAAAAGGGGTGGAGGTACCTGCAAGGTACTCTGATGCCAAAGTAAGTGTTTGGTCAAAAAGGGGAAAAGCAAGTAAGAGATGTCAAGTATATGATTTTGATACCTACCTCTCAAGCGAGGGGGTATTTATAGGTGGATTCCTGGCGAGCAAAGCGCCTGATCTACCAATGAGGGATTGCCAGATGGAGGGCAAGGCGCGTGGCCTTTTGACTTGGACTAACTGTTTCCTTGATATCCGGGGAGGCAGTTGGTCGCGTGAACTACTCTGCGCGTGAAGGGGACATGCCCAACGGCTATATTGTGCCTATTGGGCCTGTTCGTCAACTATAATGGATTGGGCCTGATCCTTAAGGGCAGGAAGCCCTGCCCGGTCCAAAACACAAATCCTCATGGATTTTGAGTTATGGATTGATCAAAATCACAAAAAATGGAAAATGGACACTTTTTCAACACTTAGTGAAATTTTGGACAGAATCTGTTTTGCATTTTCACCAACTTTGAGGCCATTTTTCATTATGATCCAAGATGATTCAAGACCAAAGTTAAACATTAAAATTGAAGTATGTTACAGGGGTTTTCCAAAAAGTACAAGAGCCTCCCATGATTCAACTTGAGCAAGGAGTTATAAGCCTTCAAAAATGGAAATTTTCACTCTGCCTAAACAAAGGCATGAAAACATAACTTGGTTCCCACGATTTCTTGAACCAATTTTGGACACTTGCATCATTTCATTTTTGTCCAAATTCAACATGAATGATGAAGAATCTGATCACAAAGCCTCACAAGTCAAGAAGCCTATCACTTAGGCATGTGATCTTTAAAGATGCATTTACAAAACTTCAATTTTGTTTCAAAGCATTTAAGAGGTGCATTGAGGTGGCATGGACTGAGTCATTGATCACAAAAGGAGTCAAGCCTTATCCCTACAACAGATGACTCATAACCTGCAAGATTGACTCAAGTCAATGGCTAGAGGAGACTTTGGCTACATGACAAATTGCAATGGACAATGGAGTGATCAAGCCCCCAATCACTATTGCTCCCAAAACAAATTTGCTCTACTATAAATAGAGGTTCTTTCTAATCAATTTAAGTACACCAAAGCATATCAATACATGTTTTCCTCCAAATCACTCTTCAAAAACAAGAAAATGCTTTTTTAGCAAATCACTATCGAATTTTCAAATAGGGATCAATTCCATCAAAAAAAAACCATCCCAACACCTCACATATATCATATATGAGTGATCCATAACCTCAAAACACATCTGAAACACCAGAATCATCAAGTCACTATCCATTTGCTCAAGCTTTTTGTCAAAGCTGCAGTTGAGGTTCCACAACAAGATCCAGGTACTTTCAATCCATTCCAAGCTTCCAAACACCTTACATTAGGTCCATTGAAGTTGTCCAAGTCATCAAACAACATCTGTAACACCTCCAGCACACAATTCGATTTCTTCTTGCAAGAGGTAAGCCTGAACTCTCAAACTCTATGATCCATGCATCATAAATGTGTTTTCAAGTTACAAACATGTTTTTGCACTTATGTAGAGTGTTTCCCCTCAATCAATTGCTTTATAGCTATCGTGTATAGGATTTCATAGTGTTCTTGCAGAAATTAGGGTTCATGTGTTCATCACTTGATTTCTCACTCCATACTTAATATAAATGCAATTAATGGGTACCATTGAAATCCTTGTTCAAAAACGAGTGAGATTGATGTTTACAAAAGTCAAAACCATTGAGTAATCAGAGAGAAAAGTGAGGTTTTGCAAATCTTCCATGGCGCGGTCACGAGGAAGAAGAAAGTGACCGTTGGCGCCATTTTTTGAATTATTTGAATTTTTGAATTTTTTATTATTTTCTTAATTGATTTCAAAAATTAATTTATCTCTCAATTTTAATCATTTTTTATTGGTTCTTTTTCTAAAATTTCACAAAAATGTTAAAATATTTTATTTTACAAAAAAATAAAATTTATATTATTTATTTAATATGGTTTGAGTTTTTGTAAAGAATTTCATTTTAATTGTTTTTAAACATTTTTTAATGGAATTTTCATCTTGATTTTTCCAAATTCAATTGAATTCCAAGCTTTCATATAATTAAACATGATTTTTCAAAATATTTTTCAAAATTCACAACATGTTTTTAAATATATTTGATATTTTTATATCATTTTTTATTTAATTTCCTTTAAAAATCATATTTTTAAACTAAAATTAGGTTTTCTTTGATTTTAATTTTTCCAAACTTCATTTGAAACACTTTTGGGCCTCTTTGTAGAGTGTAAGACCCACCCATTTGTAAATAAATAATTTTGGGCCTCAGTCATTGTATAAGTCCCGATACGATTTTCAAAATAAACGGTGTGATCGTTGTTTTTCATCCGGGCATCTCCTTGAGTTGTAAGCCCTAACTTTTGTGTAAAAATAATCTTTTGGGCCTCTTTGTAGAGTGTAAGACCCACCCCTTTGTAAATAAATAATTTTGGGTCTCAGTCATTGTATAAGTCCCAATACGATTTTCAAAATAAATGGCGTGATCGCTGTTTTTCATCTGGGCATCTCCTTGAGCTATAAGCCCCAACTCTTGTATAAAAATAACTTTTTGGACCTCTATTAGAGTGTAAGACCCATTATTCCTTGTACATAATTAATTTTGGGCCTCAGACATTGTATAAGTCCCTTTGTGGTTTTAAAAATCACGGCGCGATCGTCGCCTTTTCAAAATTTTCATCTGGGCATCTCCTTGAGCTATAAGCCCCAACTCTTGTATAAAAATAACTTTTTGGGCCTCTATTAGAGTGTGAGACCCATTTTTCCTTGTACATAAACAATTTTGGGTCTCTACTATAGTATAAGTCCCACAACGTCTTCCGATATCGCAGTGCGATCTCTGTTTTCAAAACAGGTCATCTGGGTCTTGTAACGCCCCAGTTTTTGTCAGTTTTATTTAATCGAGTCTACTTGAATATTTTATTATTATATTATTTTATTCTTGGCTTTTATTTGGAAATATAGTATTTTTCATCGATGTTTATGTTTTATCGCGTTTTGAGAGCGTTTGCGAGATATTTGAGCTGAGGGGTATTTTGGTCTTTTGCTTGGGTAAGTTTTATGTTTTATATAAATAGAGAGTGGAAAGAAAAAGAGAGAAAAGAAAAGGAAAAGAAAAGGAAAAGAGAAGAGGAGAGAAAGAAGGGAGAAGAAGAGGAAAAGTGGAGAAATCAAAGATTCGTCCGTTTCGAGCGCGAATAATCGGGTAAGGGTGAGAAGTTTCAATTATATCATGCTTGTGTATGTATATGTGTATGTTTTCTTGATTGTTTTGGATAGTTTCATATAGTTTTCATTTTAGGTCGAAATGGTAAAAATGGTTAGAAATCGATGTTTTCACTGATGAAATTCGGAATAAATTGCGTAGATTAGTCGTATGAGGTTAGGCCGAGATTATAGAAACTCGTTTGGTTGAAATCGGTTGATATTGTGAGTTTTGACATTTTTGGGTTTTGAGAATGTGAGATTTCGGGTGAAAATCGAGCGTCGTAGAATTATCGTTTTATGGTCCTAAAACGTTGATATATATTTGGTAAGGATTACCATGTATTTATTCGGAAGAAAGTAATTGAATCGGTCGGGTTTCCGGAGGGTTTTGTGTAGAGGCAGCAGCTCATTTTTCTGGTTTTTAACAGGTGCAATCGATTGCACATGAAAAAAGGGCGAAAAATGTGATTTCTGGGGCCGTGCAATCGATTGCACACAGGTGTAAATCGATTGCACTCTGCTGTTCTTTTTCAAAAATTTGGTTTTTAAAAGTTGCATAACTTTTTCGTCGTTTATCCGTTTTAGTTGTTCTTTATATCGATCTGAAGCTAAAAATATGTTCTATCATTTGGTGAAAAAAAATATTATTTTTAGCCGACTTTTGGCCGACTTTATCGATTAATCGTGAATAGTTGTTTTTGATGAAATGAATGTGTGGTTATGAATGTGTTGTGGATATGCTTGTGAAGTGAACCCTTGATTAGGGAATTCTTTGTGATTTGTGGCTTTATGACAATAATTGTGTTGATGTGAATATATATGATAAGAATTGGTGATGATGGTTTGTGGTGTTATGGAGGAATAAATGTGTGTTTTGGGTTTTGATTTCAATGTGCGATAATGATGTATTGTGAGTAGCATTTGATATGTGAATTCCTTGTGGAAGTGATTGTGATTGCATAATTGTTGTGGTTTGTGGTTTGTAATGAAAATGCATGTGGTGACATGTTGTGAAATGAATATGCACGTGATATTGTTGTGATGATGATTTGTGGCCTTACGGCAAAAAAATGCGATACGTGGTAATTGTTGATTTATGCATGATTATGGATGGGTATGTGGGTGCAATGTGAATGTCATGAGTCATTGTATGCCAAACATCATAATATGCATTGTTGAAACGTCCTGAGTGGCGGTTTGATTCTCGAGGGAATCTGTTATAACATCGTGTGCCTCGAAAATATGAGGCGATGCCTGAGGACTGAAAGCGATGAATCTGCTATAACATCGTGTGCCTCGAAAATATAAGGCGATGCCTGAGGACTTAAAGCGGTGTTTATAGACGATTGTGGGCTCCTTTGGAGACTTAAAGCAATCCTTAACGTCGTGTGCCTCGAAAATATGAGGCGCTGCCTGAGGACCTAAAGCGACGGGTGAACATCGTAGGCCCGACGGGGTGTTACTTGAGATTCTCAGTAACGAGCGATGGTTCCAATAGTTCCTGAGTGAACTGGTTTTGAGAAATGTTGGAAGTCGGTACCGCATGGCATTTGCATAGAGTCGTTGTGTCGGTCTCTGTGCATTTGCATAAATCATGGATGCATTATGTGTGGAAAATCATGATTTGATTGATTATGTGTGAGAATTGTGAATGGATACATTATGTGTGGAAAATCATGATTTGATTGATTATGTGATTATGTTGGAATAATTGATATATGCTATGTTGTTGGAAATGTTAGAAATAGGTTAAGTATACGTGGCGTGCTATATGTATCGATATGTGATGCTTGTGGTGAGAATAATTGTGTATGTGAGTTTTATGTGTTTTTGCATATTATTATGCAATCTTGGTTTAGTTGTTATTTCTCACCCTTCTGCTGGAATATGCTTTTTATGGCATAGTGCAGATTGTCAGCTTTAGAGGCTTGGAGGCTTTTGTGGAGATTAGTCCTCCGTTCCGTTGTCAGTCGTGGTGTCTGCTCTGATACGTAGCACGGGAGTTGGGGAACGATTATGTTATATGTATATAATTGTTGAATATATTTTGTATTTATATTTTGATGTTCTAAAACCATTTATTTGTAAAACAATTCGGTTATGGATCTTTCCGCTTTATTCCATAATTGACATTTCCTTTATTGTGGAAAAAGTTTCCCCTTTGAGGGTACTCTATTTTATGCTATGTATCAAATTTATGAGCAGGGATTATATTTTGTTCATTTAAGTGTGACATCCCTGTTTCCTGTCGGAAAAATAAATTTTTAGTTACTCTGATTTTATTTATGTATTATTTATTCGCGATGGGAAATCGGGTGTTACAGGTCTCACCTTGAGTACAAGCCCCAATATTTTGTACATAAATTTTGTTTTAAAACAATAAACAACTTCCACGGGCCTCTCCTTGAGTTGTAAGCCCCATACCTCTATTTTCAAAATCATCTATCTGTTTTTAACTGGTACTAAGAGGAGCATTATTCCCGATGAAACTGCTCTTAGACCACTTGGGCCTCTCTTTGAGTTATAAGCCCGAAACACTCTTTTCTTTTCAAACAACTTTCTTTTAAATCAATTTCAAACTCATAGTTTTCTCAAAACTTTCTTTAATTTCTTTAAAACCCTAATCATACAGTCATTATCAATACAACAAATCACAATACACTTGGGCCTCATCTCAGAGTATAAGTCCCAACATCTTTTCAATATAATGCATATTTGTTATATACCTGTCAATACATTTATCTGTATATACTTGTGCATATTTGTTTAGAGTTTCCCCCAGCAGTTAGGTCTACAACTTAGGTCAAACCAGAGGTTACTTTCTGACATAGTCAAAATTAGTTCCCTCATAGGAAATTCCCTATACAGTCTGCCTCCTTTTGGGCTTATTCAATATGGAACAGAGAAAGACAATATTCCTGGTGAAACTTTTCTCAAGACTGTTAAAACTTATAAATGTATGTATACAAGAAATTCATTTCCCTAGAGAGGATTAATTCCCGGTGAAACCTCTTTTGAATTTCTTCAAACCTTAGAACTGTTCAACAAAGAAAGGACTTATTCCCGGTGAAACCTTTCTTGAACTTTTCTTAGGCTTGGACCCACAGGCTTCCTAGAAGCATCCCTAGCCTCCTCTTGGGCTTAGTACAAGGACCAACAGGCTTCTTAGAAGTTCCGGTCCCAGCCTCCTATTGGGCTTAGTACAAGGACCCAAAGGCTTCCTAAAAGCATAGGATAGAAATTAGTCATCTGTACTAGTTCAATCCCTAGGAGAGTCAAAATCCCAAAACATCCTACCATTCAAAGGTTGATCTTCATCCCTTAAACCAATAGCCTCCTCTTGGGCTTCACACAAGTAGACTTGGAATGTCTCATCCACTCTGGGATCTCACACAGAGACCCACAAGTCTCCCAAAAGTATTGGAAAGACCTCTTTTGAAATTTATCAATACACCAGTCTCCAGCAGAGTTAAAAACTTCTAAGGTTTTCAAACTCACATTTAAACTTCTTTGATCCCCAACAAGGTTCAAGAATCCCCAACCAGGGTCAATTTACCATTAACAAATCCTCAACAGAATCAGAACCTCATGGCATCTGATACTTCAACTCTGCCCTAACTCCCCAGCAAGAGTAAATCCTTTTAGACCCCCTAATACAATTTGGACCTGCTCCTGGATTTCAACAAATCCTCAACAAAAGACAGCCTCCTCTTAGGCTTCATATAAGAATTTTCCCCAGTCAGCCTCAATCTTGGGCTTTGTACAAGACAGATAAAACCCTCCCTAGTGGATTCAGTTTCCTTTAGCTTCAACCTTGGGCTTTGAACAAGGCACACAAAAATCAACATCCCCTCATATGAGACCATGAGTCCACTCTGTAGAAGGATATTTCCTCTATACATCACATATTAAAACAAACAATCAAAACCTTTTTCCCAGATAATTGTTGTAAGTGGCACACTTGTTGATTCAAAATCCAAGTTGGAGTCCCTCATTTATCTTGGCTAAAACTACTTTTTCATCTGATAACTATAAGTTGCAAGCCTCTGGATTCCTCACATCCAAGCAAATGTCCCTCTCTTAGCATGAAAGATTCATAAGGGAAAAGTGACATTGCTCTACACTGAGTTAAAGCTTTCTTCCTTCATGACATCCCTTTTATAAAGGAAAGTATGGCATTGCTGGATTCTACATATCCCAGTTAAAGTAATTCTCCTTTATAACCAATTTCTCAACATTTGTGATGAATAGGTGAGTATTTATCCCTTTAGAGATGACAAATTCTCTCTCTCAGTCACCCTTTAGCTTCAATCTTGGGCTTTGAACAAGACACAAATACTCAGCTAGCTTTAATCTTGGGCTTTGAACAAGACACACACATCTTTCCTCCCATAGAAATAGGAGGAACTACAACTGCTATGATTTCCCAAAACTCTTTACGGGAATACATAGGCATAAGATTGCGAAATATTAGTGATCACACAAATAAAAAACTTTAGGTCTAGTACTTTACCAAAAACAACAAAAAACCCGAAAACAAAAAAAAAAACATTCTCTCAGAACTCCCAAAGGAGAAACTTTCCCGATTCATAGCAGATAAACACAAGAAAGCATTTTAAGTTAACAGAAATACATGCAAAAGAAGGTTCCCATGGATTACCATAAATACACTGGGTGTTAATAGCTTCCCTTTGTATAACCAGACCCCGATCCCCGATCTCTTAGCATTTGTTAAAGAATACATTTGCGTGCAAGGTTAGTTTTAGATATCTTCTCTTTCCTTTCTAGCTTCATAGGATAAATACAGAAATCAGAAAGTAGCACCCAAACCAAAATCATTGGGGTAAGGTGGTCGCGTCACCGACAAAAACCGCACGCAACAATTGGGGGCGGAGAAATATTTGATTTTGAAAAAATGCCTCAATGCACAAGGGCAAAGGACTTACAGTTTAGGTGAGTGAAGTTGATTTTATCTCATTTATTTAATTGCAAAAATATCTCATTAATTTGATTATAAAAAATCAAATTGATAATGATGATATATATTAACATGTCATAAAACCCTGTGTTTTTATCCCTTGATCCCTTATCTTGACTTTATACTCTTTCAACCCTAAAAATTTATCCCAAAATTTATCCCATTTTTATTCCACTTTATCCCATAAATTACCCCTTGATTATCCCTAATATCCCTTAATATTATCACTAGCATAAATTCTAATCATTTATCCCTTAATTGTTTGTAAAAATAAAGTGTTTAATTTTACTTAAGAAAATAAATTGGTGATTGTAATTAAATCCTTATCCCTGATTTTATTCCCGATTTTTATCCCTGGGAACCCCTAATAATTTATCCCATATTCCCTATTTATTTATCCACAAATTATATCCCTTAATTATACAAAAAAAAAAACCCAATTAATCCACCATAGAGATGTATTAACCCTTAATAGTTTTCCTAATTATTTAAATAATAAAAAGATAAATAATTAACAAAATAATGAAATTTCTGATTATAATTAAAATTCCTAATTATATTTGCCTTTATTCCATTACCATTAGATAAATAAAATTAAGCTAATTATTTCTATATTAATCCTTTTATTATATTAATTAGCCCCACATTAATTTAATTACTCAAGTTATAAACCTAACTAATGATTATTGTAAAATGTTAATTAAATCCTGTTTATTTTAATTAAATAAAAAAAAAAATTAACCAAGGCATATTATTAATTATTAACTAAATAAAATTAGAAAGAGACTGGGGTGTAGAGTTTAGCTGGATTAGTAGTTAGGGTGGTGCATTAGTAGTTAGTGGAACAAGGCCTGAAATTAATTATTTTAAAATTTAATTTAAAATTTGGTTGTCTACAAACATCCAAATGATAAATTGTATACGAAAATTGAAATCAGATACATGTATATAAAATTTTAGTTAATTGTTTATGTATAAAGTTTAAGACAACGACAAAACAAACCCTTCAAACAAGGTCAAATCAGACAAACACAGACAAATTATACATGCATGCATCAGATCATGTATTCGAGATTCGGATTTACCAACCTGAAATGTTATGACCCTAGTAAGCTGTTGCTCCCTCCCTTCTTTTTTTTGTGTTCCTTTGATCTTTCTTGGTCGACTAATGATGGAGGCTAGGGTTTATTTGTTGTTGTTCTTCAGTCTGGAAGAGCAACAACTTTTTAGGATACTATATTTGTAAAGTGTGGGTGAGAAAAAAATATAGAAAACATGTGGTATTTATAGATAAACAATTATGTCATAAATTGAATGAGATTGTCTATTTTTAGAATTATTTAATCTGACCTAATTTTCTCTATTTCTTAAAGCACAAGACAATGAATCTGGATGGATTCATGGCTTGGGGAATTTAGATAAAAAATATTTAAATAAATGAAAATAATAATATAATAATATAATAATAATAATAATAATAATATATTTTGATTTTTTTTTTATTTTTGTGATATTGATTTTTATTTTTTTGAGATTTTATTCATAAAATCATGATTTTAATGAAAAAAAAATATTTTAAAATATGCATTAAATAAAATACAAAAATTAATAATCAAAGGGTAAAAAATGCTATTTTTGTAATTTTTTTATGATTTAAAAATAATATAGAAAATTTAGAAGTAAAGAAAAACAAATAAAATGGAAAAAAAAACACCAAAAGTGAGGAAGGTGGGATTTGAACTCACAATCTCTCACACTCACGGCTCCTTACACATGCTCTCTTACTAATTCTCCCATTCCATTTATTCGAAATAAAATGGCATTAGAAAGCATATGAAGCGTGGGCAAAATTTGGGGTACGACAGCTGCCCCTATTTAATCAGCTTCAAGCTGAGATGATGATGATGACGAGTCTTCATCTTCTTGGGGAGGAGATAATTAAATATAAAGAGGGACCCTAATTTTGACCATGAGCTTGATATATTCTGGAACTGGACAAGGATTAACCAATCTTGGGGGTTTTGCCGGTATCCCACTTTGATGTATCCCTGATAACATTCTGTTGGTCTGCATACAATTTCCCTGATCACAGAAGTCGTACAAGATTCTAACGATCCCCCGATTCTGTTTTGATAAACCCTGGTAGAACCCCTGATGAAACTAAAAAATCCTCGGTAAAATCTTGATAAAACCCTTGATACTACTTCTGATGGAACCCCTGATGATAACACTTTGATGAAATCGGCTGACAAATCCCTGATGGAACCCCTTGTTGAAAACCTTGAGTAAACTCTTAATAAACCCTGGTGAAACCCTGTTTGATGAAACTTCGGATATAATCCCTATATCAAATCCCTGATAAAACCCTTTTGATGAAATCCCTTGATGAAACAACTTGTTTGGATGAAAATCCTTTGATAGAACCCTTGATAAAGTTCTGGTAGAACCCGTTGATAAAATCCTGATGAAACCCTTTGATAAATTCCTTGGTAAAACCCTTTTGATAAAAACCCTTTTGATAAGAACCCTGGTGTATTTGATGGAACGTATCCCTTGTGTGGGGTAGGTTGCTAAGGTGGAGATGTGAGAGGTGAAAACCTATTCACTGGTTGATAAAATCATTCAGGATGACCGACTACTGGATAGATCCCTTTGAAGACTCACGGTGAATGAGCTTGATGGGGAAGTCCTTAATTGAAAAGATGTTGTGGAGACGTTACTTGTTGGGGAAGGCCAATAAGCATTCTTGCCTGGAGATTGTATATGTATAGTTGGGGATTGGACCTCCAAGAGTGGTCACAAATCATATGTCATGTATGCATGTTTTAAAAGGATGTATGTGTATATGCATGATGCATTATTTGGGCTAACCCTCTTTTATGAAATGTGCATGCAATGTATGTCTTTGTGGGAATCAGTGCTTCCGTAATATTCCGACTCTCTAACCCTTGAGACTTTGATATGTCCATGGAACATGCCATTATACTCTGGATATCTGGGAAAATGTAATATACTTTTGAAAAAGGAAGAAGCTCCCGTGCTGGTTAAATTTTGATTTTTGATTTATGGACCTCGTGTCTTGCCTACAATGTGATGCTGGAAGAATATAATCCCTTTAATGTTTCGAAATCGAAGTAAAATATGTTTCCCCTTAAAAGCTTTTTTATTATGCCCAATGTTTCAATGCATTATTCACAATTAATTGACACTTTGTAATCAAGCGGAATGATTGAAAAGCAAAGAATTAGATTTGAAAAAACAAATTTTATTTATTGTGTTTTGGCCCGTAAATGGGCAATAATACATAAAGAAGTAATTCCCGTAAGGGGAGATTATCGAAAATCTAGAAAGATGTAAAAATGATAATGAAAATAGATTTATTCATGTCCCTATTGAATTCAACACAAAACTAATATCCCTAAGTCTTCGAGACCACAATACTTCACTTCTGAAGATGATGGCTGGATTGAATTCTCCCGTCCGAGTTCCTGTTATAGTGTGACTTGAGTGCTTACAGTCATATGCCTTTTGGATATCCTTAACTTTGGCCTGGACCTCTCTTTTCGAGTCTTAGTCCACCGGGATGATATACCCATTTTTGACTAAACCGCCCTTTAGGGTTTTTCACTTATTGGGTTTTATTTTTTATTATAAGCCCCTAATTTTTGCCTGAATTGCTCTTTCGAGTTTTCAATCTGTCGTAACCCGAAATTTATCCTCCCCTTTTGCCTTTTGCATAAGCATGTGCATTCGCATCGCTAGCATACGCACTCACATTTTTCTCTCTGTGTTTTGTTGCAGGAATATTCAGGTTTTCAAAGCTAGATTAATCATAGCCTCACAAGGTCATCACATCATCAACACAAGCACAAAACAAGGGTTTCTATGCCTATTCCTCAAAGCAAGAGGTCAAAAATCGGAATCGTAGCCAAAACACCTTTTTTCAAGCAAATTGGGCACTTTTTGGCTAGGTTAATCGATTAACCATTTGCTATTGCAAATGGGTTAATCGATTAACCCTAGTAAAATTGGAAAATTCTGCTGCTTTTTCATGACAGTAGCTTTTCCTCTACATTTTTTGGGCCTCCTTGATTCTATCATTGTGTGGAATATTCTAGACATTTCCAAACCTTTCAAGACACTTCAAGGCATTTATTCTAATACATCACTTTGAACCAAGACTACCATGTAACTTCATTTCCAAGCACGAGGACCATTTGATTTAGACTTGCATTGGGATTGCTCCACTGAGTTAACCAACTAACTAACTGAGCCAACTTCCAACTCAGTGAGTTAAGTGTAACTAACTCCAAAACTAGCCCTAAAGCACACTCCAAACCTAAGCTACTCCAAAGATATCCTCTATATAAAGGAACACCCACCATTTCACAAGGGAGCTTGAACCATTTTCACAATTCTTCACTCTTCACTCTCTCATTTCTCTCAATTCTCTCTGCATTTTCTGCAAGTTTGACACATTCATCTTCATCTTCTTCCCCAAACCACACTAGAGCTCAATTCCACCATCAAAGAGTAACAAATTTCACATTGAAATTTCTTGTCTCTTGAGCTTAAACGTCCATCACCATGCATTTCTTCTTAGATCTCTGCAATTACAACAACTTCAACTTCAATTCAAGTGTTCTGTTTGATCGTTTCGGTGCAAATTCGATTTTGGAGCTTTTATCGCGTTTTTGATTGGTTTCGCTACGATTTAAGCACAAGCTTGGAATTCTCTGGTTTTCTTGGCTTCTTCTTACTACATTTTACTCACAACAATCACCAAGGCAATTCTTGGCCTTGTAGGTTGGTAACTCTTGCTCGATTTACTGTTTCGACCACTTTCACACATTTATGATGTAGTTTCGATAGTTCTCGGTATTGATTAATCATGTGATTATTTGATCTTTGATCTCCATGTATAATGCTTCCAATTGATGATTAATTTCTTCTACTTGATTTAATTTTCGTGTACAAATGCATGCCATAACATGAGAATGTTTGGATAAGTGATTAAGTGGCTGAAAGTGCTTTTGAAAACTGATTTTTTGCCACTACTTCAGTGTTAATCGATTAACACTTTGCTGGGCAAAAAGTGTTAATGGATTAACACTACCTTTTTTCAGTTTTCTGCTATTTTTCAAGGGTTAATCGATTAACCACTTTGCACTCGTAAATGGTTAATCGATTAACACTGAACCGGAATGCCATTTTTGCCTATTTTCAAGCTTGTTTGATATTCTTTCCTCATTTAACTTCCATGACTTGATATGCTTGATATTAGTGGATGTTTTATGAGCTGTTTGACCTCTGTTCGAAACATGTTTGCAAACTTTTGATGCACGATTTGTCGATTCTTGGAATTGTTTTCATTTTTGACATTACATGAGCATGTTGATTCTTGCACACTTTTGTTCACATGATAACATGACTTGTGATGAATGCTAAATGGAATTTGGTATTGCCTTGCAATTTCATCCTTGATCATATTATGTTTGTTCTCCATTGAGGAAGTTTAATCTTGTATAATCAATAATCTGCACGTTGCTTTGACGATCTTATGGTCCGTTTGGAAGATTGTTTGCTTGATCATTTCCCTTGATCAATTGATCGAAACCATGTTTCGATTAGTCAATCTCCCATTGCTTCTCTCTCTAGGATTATTTAGAGCCTTATTCTCTTTATCCCCTGCTGAGTCGGAAGTCTGCACGATGCACTGGAGCACTGTACAATTGGTGTTGTTACTTTGTCGGTTTCAATCTCCGCACTATACTTTGGTGCTTGAGAAGGGATGAGAGTGGAGAATTCCTACACTCATCCTGATTATTTTGGGTAGGGGACGAATAACCTTGTGCCTGGAATAATTGTCTCTATCTCCAGATTGTAGTGTATTTCAAATCCCCAGTCGAGTCGATCCTTGATCACTTTTGCCCCTTTTAATTTCTCTTTGTGATCAATCACCACTCCCTTGGTTAAAGATCTTTATCAGTTTGGGTTAACAACTTCCTCTTAGTTCAACACAGTTTCTTTTGGTCAATCACTGTTCATTGATTCCCCACCAGAGTCATGATCATATGTCCCTTTGATTAATCATAGTCATTCAGTTAAAATTAAACGCTTGTCTTTCCCAGCAAAGTCTTGCCCTGTTTTCTTCGGGTAAACACAGTTTTCCTATTAAAACATCGAAACCCTAGCGGAGTTCACAACCTTATCTTGCTTCGTCTCCCTTTGATTGGTTAACCACTGCCTGTCAGTTAAAACACCCATTTGCACTTCTTCTCAGTTAACCACAGCCCGTCTGTTAACATACTGAATTCCTCTTGGGTCAATCACCTTCTATTGGTTAATCACCCATTTCTCAGTTAACCACAGCCAGTCTGTTAACATACTGAGCTCATTTTGAGTTAATCACCTTCTCTTGGTTAATCAATCATTCTTTTTGGTTAATCACACTCCGTCTGTTAAAACCAATACCCCGTGAGTTAGTAACCTTCTTTTGGTTCAAATACTCGCGCCTTCGGGTTTGTAACCTTCTTTTGGTTCAAATACCCTTTCTTCGGTCAGAAACTGCTTGTTCAGTCAGTGTACCGAACCCCTTTGGGTCACAAACTTTGCCTGGTTCCACACCCATTTTTTTCGGTTAACCACTGTTTATCAGTTGATATACCAAAATCCCTTCAGAGTCAAACACATTCTCTTGGTTCAGTACTCTCCCCTTTTGGTTCATCGCAACTTCCCTGTTGACACCAAACCCTTTTCCCCATAGAGTCTTAATCTCTTTCTCTTTGTTTAACCATTGACAGTCAGTTAACTTACCGAATCCTTATTCTCTTGGTTTTGACACTGTCCATTTTGTTTGGTCCTCAGTAGGGTCGCTAACCCTATGATCCCCAGCATAGTCACTATGTTCTTTTTTCTTCTTTTTACTCTCGGTTTCAACGCCAACCCCTTTTCTTACTCCTCAGTAAATTCGCTATTATTCTTTTGCAAGTTGGGGTCTCGCCTAGTTTTTTTTTATTTATTGCATGTTTGGGTGTTTATCTTTTGCGCTTTACTCGCTTTATCTTTATGCTTTACTCACTTTATTTTTATGTTTATTTACTACATTTCTTTACTACATTTCTTTACTGCTTTCAATATTCATATGCTGTATATTCTGGATATCTGCTGTATTTTTTACTGTTGTTGGGATGGGTAGATATTATTGGAGAGATAAGCTCTATCACCGGGCTTGAGCATTCACATAGGATAGAACGTGGATAGTTGTGACGCCTGTGTTTAGCGCGTTGGGTTTTCATGAGAGCCACATCCCAGACCGTGATTCGTTTGAGAATACCTTCGTCCTGCGAGAATTCGCTGCAGTGGGGGGTTTTCACTTTAGTCCTATGGTTTGGGCGACATTCTAGGGACCACCTTGTTGTGTCTAGATCACACCTGTGAGAGGGATGTTGAGTTTTTGCAGGAAAACAAGCCTCTTCATACCTTTGTTCTCTCACGCACGTCAGATTATTTTACACCGACACAGAATTGTATATGTAGATATCCAGATTATTCAGAATTGATTATTCAGATTGTGCTTGACTTCTTGATTCTTACGTTGCATATCATTTCATCATGTAAATAAATTTTATATGTGCATTTCCAGGTTATTCGAAGGCTTATTCTTTGTTGACATTATCATAGAGATGAGTACTGGTTGCAGAGGTATCTTTAGCTACAAGTTTGTGGAGCCTAAGCTGAAGATTTTGAGAGGTTTAACATCCCGTGTGCTTGAAGATAACAGAGGAGTTTTCAAAGATGATTATGGTAATCTGTTGGCCATCCTCAACACTGAAGTCAACATCACTGCCATTCATACACTTGTTCAGTTCTACGACATGCCACTTAGATGCTTCACATTTCAAGATTATCAGTTAGCACCTACACTTGAGGAGTATGCTCATATTTTGGGGGTTGAGATAAGGGATCAGGTTCCTTTTGTCTACACCAGCAGTTGTCCGAAGTTTCCCCTTATTGTTGAAGCTCTTTGCATTAGTAAGAAGGATGTGGAAGCTAATATCAAGACTAAAGGGAATGGTATTCGAGGGTTTGCTTCAAAGTTTCTGGTAGACAAGGCCATTTCCTTTGCTGAAGCTAGAAGCTGGAAGGCTTTCAACGTCATTCTTGCTTTATTGATATATGGGATTTTCTTGTTTCCAAACATGGAGGATTTTGTGGATCAGGCTGCCATCAGTATCTTTTTGTCCAAGAACCTAGTTCCTACACTTCTTGTTGATACCTATTATTCTACTCATTCGAGGAATGAAAAGAAGAAAGGAACTATTGTCTGTTGTGCTCCTCTTCTGTACCGATGGTTCATGTCTCACCTTTTGCCGAAGGGTCCCTTCGTTGAGAATAAGGGAAATCTCAAGTGGTCTCAACGAATCATGTCTCTTACTGCTGATAATATCTCTTAGTATTCTCGGGTCTTCGACGATACTAAGATCATTCTTCAGTGTGGTCAATTCTCCAATGTACCTCTTTTGGGTACAAAGGGCGGAATTAACTATAATCCTAAACTTGCCTTCTGTCAGTTGGGTTATCCTATGGTTGACAAGCCAGATCCTGAGGTAGTGGAAGACTTCATCAAGGGGTTGATGACATAGGATTACTGAAGAGGTTTAGTGCCGCTTAGACACAAATTCACCGTGAAGGAAGAACCGATTTGGGTAAGAATAATTGCACAGCCAACGAAGCTTACATACTTTGGGTCAAAGAACGGGTCAAAGAGATCTTGTTGCCATTTCCTTCCGAGCCTTCCATGAATGTCAAGCTTCCTGAACTTGCCATTGTTCCTCCATCTGAAGTCGACCAACTCAAGCGGACTATTGAGATGTTGAAAAAGGAGAATGCCGATCTTCGTCTCAACATTGATAGAGTCACATCAGAGAAGAAAGGCTTATAGATTGAGCTCTATCAGAAGCGAGAGCACGTGTTCAAAGAGGTGGAAGCTGAACAGAACAAGAGAAGGAAAATGGGTGATGCTTTGAAGAGTACCTACGATGGACTTACCTCTAAGAAGAGACAACTCACCGGAACTCAGTATCAAGCCCACAAGGATGAGTTGAGCTACAAGAAGCAACTTGGAGAGCTTCAAGGGAAGTTATCAGAGTACAAGGCAAAGCTGCAGAGTGAACAAGACTGTGCTGACCAGTTGGCAAAGGAGTTTTATCAGTGTCAAGCCAAGCTCAACAAAGTCTTTGGTGAGATTCAGAATCTGTAAGATCAAGCACATCAGAGCCAAGAGGAGATCAATCAGCTCAATTTGGAGAATACTCATTGGGAGCACCAGAACCGTCATCTGCAAGCCCTCTTGGATCAGAAAGAGGCATTTCTACAAGATCTTCTTAAGGGACCTAATCATTCTTTGTTGTGCAACCTCATGAAAGATGCGAAGTTTTGGAGTGAGAGACATGGCTGTCAAGCCAGATTTGTTGAGCATGCACTTGAGGACTTACCAGGGTTGTTGAGAGATGCATATGCTGATGTGCTGCCGCACAAGACTCCTTGGACTATTTTTCACTTCTTGTCTGTTTGCAGGGTGGTTTTTTATAGGGTTCAGGATGATCTTGTTGTATCCCAAAAGGCAGATATTTGATTTGTATTTGACTTGTACTTCTTTCTCATTATTGAATGAATGAAGTTTCTTGCCAGTTTTATCTTTGCCCCTTTACTTGTATGATTTATGATTATTATTAACAAAAATAAGCTTACGAATTCCTGGAATTTAAAACTTTATTTTTGCATGCATTGCATATATTCATACACATATATGCACGTCCCTCATCTGGAAAACAAAATGATTACACTGTCTGTCTCTGCCTTGTAGCAAGACGACGACTCGACATCACTATTTCACTCGCTCAAGCAAAACCAAGGTCATGGCTGATTTTGAACAAAAGAACGCTGCCTATAAGGAAACTTTGGCTCAATTCCAAGGACGGATGGATCAGTTCCAGACTAGCATGGATGTTATTATAGAGTTCCTTCGTGCTCAGAAGGACTCCGTTGCCACTACTTCTGTTGTTGCAACTGTTGTCACTCCTGTGGTGATTCATACTCCTGTTGTTACTGCTTCTCCCGCTGCCGTTGAACTGCCGGTTGAGACTGCTGTTCAACCTACTGTCAACTTACTGAGCTCTCAGTCTGGTATGAATCGGATACCTATTGATTTTCCATGGGGAATGCCCCTAAATTTCACACCTCAGATTACCGATGGTAGCACCTTTGTGCCATATCAACCTTTTGTTGCACCCATGCCCAATGGGAATTATATTGCTTACCCATGGGGCATGCCTACTTCGATTCCACCTCCTGTGGTGAATCATGATGATCATGAGATTCCTCAGGCATAGAATTGCCAGACTCCTGTGTCTACTGATGTTGAGACCCCTGATGAGGATGAGCATGTTTACAGAGGTCCTCCGATTCATGTTTCGATTTTGTCTCAATCTACTCAGACTTCCGTTCAGAATGTTCATTCGAGAATGCCTTATCACGGGGCATCATCAGCTGCTATGGTACCTCCTCCGGGTTATCAGTTTGGTTTTCAAATGGGTCAGAATTCTGGTCAGATGGTGAATCCTGGGCTGGTATATTCGTCTCAGTTTATTTCTCCGCACGTGCCTGCTCCAGCTGCATCACAACTTCCAAATCCACAAACTCTTGTCAGGCCTACTGATCATAATAGACGTACTGATTCCAAGTTGTTGGATGAAAGGATTAGAGCTATCAAGGGTTATTCTGCTTTTGGCACGGATGGCAAAGACTTGTGTTTGGTTCCTAATGTTGTTTTGCCGCAAAAGTTCAATATTCCAGAGCTGCCAAAGTACAAAGGTTTAAGCTGTCCGCGAAGTCACGTGACAATGTACTGTAGGAAGTTGGCATCCTACATTAACAATGACGAACTGCTAGTGCATTGCTTCCAAGATAGCTTGTCTGAAGCTTATTTAGATTGGCACATAGGTTTAAAGCTGTCGCTCCCGGGATTTTCATCCAAGTACAAATGCAAAAGTGGCGCATAAACAGAGTCGCCGGCAATGTGTATTTATCCCAAGAGAGGGAAAGGAAACACTGTGTAAACCTGAAGGGAAGGAAAAGAGCATGGTCTCGGACCAAGAGAAACGGGTAAGGGAGTCGGTTACGCGAGGGGAAGGTATTAGCACCCCCACGCGTCCATCGTACTCTATGGGATCCACGCTTGTTGTCTCGATCAAAGGGTGTCGTCATCTAGAGCTCCACTGCTACTGGATAGGAACAGGAACAGGAACGGAAAGGAATGAAGAAACGGGGGAGAAAAGAAAAAGAAGTGACTTGGTAGGATATCGCCGTCCTAGGCCTACGTATTCCCTCGGGGACTAGGAAAGTCAGAGTCAACATAGTTCGGACTATGGTTTGGGGGAAAAGAGAAGGATGGTGCTCGGAGAGATCTCGCACGATCTCCTGCCTGCGTATCCCACTCGCACGCGAGAATCAGAGTGATGTAGTTCCCCTCATTAGGAATGGATTGGTTTGTTTATGCTTTTTAAGTGGAGTACGCCAAGGTTCACGTTCTAGCAGTTAGGTGTCGCAGCTCGTTGTACGAAGTCTTAGGCATTTACCTGTTTGTGGTAGAATGGAAGTGACGCGTCCTTTACAAGTGGAGTGAGGAAGATGAGAAGAGAATTGTTTGTTTTTGTCTTTTAGGAAGAAGTGTTTTGATTATTTTGTGTTTATAACACATATTGCACTAAAGTCTATGACATAGGAACGAATGCCTCGCATGGTCGTCCTAACAGGACGTATGCTAAACATTCTAGAAAGGCAAAAGGAAACCCTTCTCCTTCCATTTCTCATGTACTTAAGGCTCATGGTGTACAATAATTGTTGCCTTTATTACATGTCTTTGATCTTGCTATGAGATGAGAAAGAGACTCAAAGGAAGAAAGGAAAAAGTCTAAATGGGGGAAAGACTAAAAATCCTAATGTTGTCACACATGGATGTCCTATGGTTATGTGGGGCATAAGAACCACCTAAGTCTAAAGAGAAGAGAGGGATAGCACTATCTAATGCTTATCCTACCTCACCTTAATAAAAAATTAAGGATGAGCTAGGATTCCTAAGGGATGTGGGAAAGTTCTACACAATCAAGCATTATATCATGCTATTCACAAAAGAGAAATAGTAATGAAAGAGATGAGATGAAAGAAGAGATGAATTTGGATTAACATCCACATACTCAAATGTCTTACCTCTGCCCCTACACAAAAGGTTAGTATATAATTAATCACAAGTAATGAATTCAAGTGAAAGAAGCTAAACAAACAATACTAGTTGTTTTAGGAAGACAATTTAAGAAGAAAGTAAAGTTCAAACCAAAAGGGAAAGGTCCTAATGGTTAAGGGACATTCCAAGTCAGTATGTACATGTTAAAGGATCCTACTAATGTAAACATGCCACATGGGATCAAACAAAAGCAAACTAGGCACCAAACAATCATACAAATGCAAATGAAACATTAATAATGCAATATGAATGCAAATGAATCATGAATATGGATGAATGCACATGTAAGCATCAAAGTCAGAATTGAATGACATTTAAGGATGCATCAAGATGTCATTCATGTAGCATATGATTCATGAATGCAAGTATTGAACAAGTAGGAAAAAGTGTGAGCAAACATCATTCAAGTTCCAACAATGAAGCATACTTGTAATGTAAGTAAGAAATGAAAATGGAAAATGAATAATCATGCCATATGAATGCAATTCAGTAGCTCAAGACATTTAACATGATGTTTAAAAGTCAAGAATGGAAGCACGATGTCCACACAAGTGTCATATTGAAGCACATTGATGATTAAGAGCAAACATGTTCAAGTTAGGTCAAACAAGTATACAAAAGCTTATGCACTTAAGAAAACTTGTAATGTGCAATTATGGGTCATGGCATATGGTTGAGGATGATTGCAAACAGAAGTGAATCATGTTTATGTGATGGTTCAAGATCATGCAAGAGTTGGTACACACATATACTCAAGGAAGGCAAGTGAAGATGCATAAGTTCCACAACACATTTCAAGTCCAAACATGTACACATAAATCATACAAAGATACATCAAAAATGACTTGTAACATGAGCAAAGTGACCTATAATAGTGACATAACATGTACCAAGAGGTCTTAATAGGGGCCAAATAAAAATGGCAAACAACAATCAATAAACCCTAGCACAAGTCTTCTAACATCCACACAAATAAACATGCTTTCATACAATCCAAAAAGTCATGCTAAGATGATGAGAAAATTGAGAAAAGGCAATCAAGTTAAGGTACATTCAGTGTGTAAGCATACTCCAAAAGGATGGCTAAAAAAACATTAGGTATCATGCTCAAATATGTTTCACAATGCCATACAAAACACACAAACAATTGGCTTCAAGGACCTCACTCAAAAGTCAACAAGAAATGACTAGAAAAATTCATAAAAAAATGCATAACATGCCTCAACATATCATAAATGCATGTACCAATTATTAGGAAAAAAAATCAAGGCACAAATATGTCAAACAAAATCAAAATGAAGCATAGGTCATGATTTAATGCTCACACAAAAGAAAATAAATGGAAATTCATGAAAATATGACAAAATATGATGAAATCAGAAATAAAAATAATCAAAAATTATTTAAATGTTTCTAGATGCTTCATGAATTTTTGTGGAATATTTGGATGCTCAAATGTATTTTTAAAAATTAAAAATCAAACAACTATGCAAAAGAAAATAAAAAAACCAAGGAAATGGGCTAGGGGGTGCAGCGCAAGTAATTCCAAGTTGAAATGCACATTGGGCTCAAAGGAGAGGGGTGTGGATAACAAGAGAAAACCTAACCCAAGGCGCGTGTGATCTGAGGGTTATACCATGGACTTCAGTCAACAAATTGACTCATCAAAAGCCTTTGGATCCAGTTAAACGTGATGATCAGGAAAATATGCACATCCAATGATTCATAATGCAAGCACGTGTTAAGACCAAATGGCGCGCACACACATGATCAGATAGTCAACACAAAGTCAGAAAAAAAAGGCATGTGAGAGGGAGCATGCTCATTAATTCGCTGGCAGGATCAGGTGTGTTGGATCAAGTAAACATGAGAGGCTGAGACTAGATCTGGCAAGCCCTAGGGTTCAGGGGGGACGACCTGACTGGTTATTCTGGTCACCTTCTCCGGTGATATCTTCGCCGGCCACAGTGGTTTCCACACCCAGAAAAGACACATGAGCACACTATTCCACTCAAAAATCCATGAGGATTCCAAATATGGCATTTATTTTCATAGATCAAGCATGAATAATTCAAATCGAATACAAACAGTTGAGCCCTAAAAATCAAACTAAGCACTTAGGGTGCCTATCAACTAGCCGGATATCACATCGCTTCTATTAAGCTCAAAACACATAAAAACAAAAAAAATCAGAGCATAAAGAGATCAACAAGATTGAGAGAAAACCTGTGATGTGAATGCTTCCTTTGATCAAAAAGAAGACCAGAGAGGAGGTTCCTTTTCTCTTGAACTTGATCTTAAGCCAAATAAAGGCTATGGATGATGCTATCTGCTTAAAAATCCTGAGGAAGAAAAGATGGAATTGAAGTAGAAGATGATGTTACACGATCTACTTCTTCAGCTCCTTAATGCTTATTGATGGAGAGAGGAGAGAATGCAGAGAGTTCTTGAGTGGATGAAGATTCGAGAGAGAGAGAAATCTCAGAGAGAGAGATTGAAATTTTTTTGTGAAATGTGAAAAATGAGCAAAAGTTAGTTGGAAATCTGTTGGGATTTATTTATATATCTTTGGTTTACTGTTAACCACCTTGGTTAACAGTTAGAACCATGATTAGAGTGGGTGAGTTAACTGAGTGAGTGAGTTTGGAGTTGAATGGAGATGGAGTGTAATGAAAGAAGGCACAGGTTTTGTTCATGTGATGAGTGAGCATGAAACTTTATGGCGAGGATCATGATGGAAGGTGGTGATGCATTACACTGAACTTACAGCAGCAACAACTTATTGTGCAAGCTTTCCTTTCCTTTGGTTTGATCATTTAGAGCAAAATATGGTACATGTGCATGTGGTGTGTAAGAACATGCATGGTTTAAAATGGCAAACACTTGTACATGATAGTATATGCATGGGTACAACAACAATACAATACCTTTCTCTTTGAATTTCGCTTGGCTTGGAATGGAAGAAAACAAATTACATGAAGGGAACTTTGGCAAGGAATATCTCATGAACTAATGAATGAAAATGGTTAATTTTGGATCCTTTGGAAAGAAAAGATGGAGGAGCACAACATTGGTGTGGAAAGCAATTGAAAATGGAGTCTCAAATAATGTGAAAATGTCCCATAAAGATGCTTGTGCATAACTGAATGAACATGCCAGCATGACCTGCTCGTGACCAACTTGTGTGTGCATGAAGTTCAGGAGTGATGACCCCAACTTTGATCCCTTATAACTCTCTAATGGTTGATCAGATGAAAAAAAGTCCAACATTAAAGTGGAAGAAGAGATGGAAATGAACAAAAGTCATGTTAAACTTTTTTTCATTTGGAGTCTCTATCATTGAGAAATTTGACCAAGAACTTAGGCACAACATGCACACATAGTGCTTGTGGAAATTATGGCGCATTGGCTGGTTATGACTTGCCATTTTGCCCTGATTTCTCCTCACTTTGATCCATCATATCTCTCTCAATTTTGATCAAATGGGGATGTTCTTGGTATGGATATGAAGCTTAAAGTGTGAAATTTTGATAGGCCTCCCTAGACTTTCACTTTGGTGCTTGGAGCATGGATAAAGAAAGCCCTAAAGTTGACCCTTCAGCTTGTCAACACTTGCCATAAATGGAAACCCTACATTGCTATTTTTGGCAACTTTGTACATTTCTTGATTTTTGATGAATCCCTTATTATTTCTTGATCAATATTCACCAATGATCATATTTGACATGAGGGACATGAATTTGACCTCAAAAAGTTAAGGGTTGACTTTTTCCTCTGCACAGTTGACTTTTCCCCAATTCTCCTAATTCTCAATCAATTGATCAATTAAAACCCTTCCAAATCAAATTGATGGACAATTCTTCATCTTTAGACCCTTGAGGACATGTAGAATACCATAGAATCAAGTCTTACCAAAAAAATTAGAAATAAACTGATTTTATGGCAAACCCTAATTTTGACCCCTCAGTCTAGGAGAAATCAGCACATCCTCCAAATCCAAATTCCTCTGAGTATGATGTATATCCTCTCTAACAAAGATGAGATATGACATTTGGAAATGATAAAAGCTCAAAGATCTTGCCCATTGGGGTGTTATACTTCAGAATTTCAAAACCCTAGTTTGCACTGGTTAGGAGAATATGACTTCCTTCAATCTTCTATTGAATTCTCATCTTGTGCTACCTTGAGGACTCAAATGAGATGAATTGAGATGTGAGAAACCCTTGTTACTTGTTTGGAAAAGCTTTTTACTCTTGTCCTTTGGCTTTGAACTGTCCACACCTTGATGTACTTGATACCATGCCTTGCAACCAATGATGTGTATGAATTTTAGTATGACCTATTATGAAATGCAAATGAATGAAACATAAGCCAATTATTGGAGAGAGATAATGGGCAAATTTTGAGGTATTACAAGAGCGTAGCAAGATTCGCTCGTGGAGAGACCTATCCAAAGAATTCTTGAAACAATACAAGTATAATCTTGATTTGGCTCCTACCAGATTGCAACTACAGAATCAGTCACAACGCTCAACTGAAACCTTTAAAGAATATGCACAGAGATGGCGCGAGATGGCCTCTCGTGTGCAACCTGCTCTTTCTGACACTGAGTTGGTTGATATCTTTATGGGTGCTTTACAAGGGTTGTACTATGAAAAGATGGTGGGAGGTTCTTTTTCAAACTTCGCTGATGTGGTGACCATTGGTGAAAGAATTGAAAACGGTTTGAAAATTGGTAGGATTGCTGGTTCCGCGAGTCAACAGTCAACCAACAAGAAACCTCAGGGCAGTTAGTCAAAGAAGAAAGAGGGTGAGGCGAATGCTGTGATGGCAAAATCCCCTCCTCAGTATCAGGCTCCCATGGCTCCTATGCCATATTATCTGTATCCTTATATCGCTGCTGCCCAGTATCAATAACCTTGACAAAATTCTCAGAAGCAACTGAACTCTCAAAAGCAACAGCCGCAACGTTAACAAAACAATGGTAATTAGCAGAACAGACAGAACAACAATAATCAGAATAATCGCAAGCGTTAGAACATTGACAAAATTCCTGTGCCGTATACAGAATTATTACCTTATTTGGTTCATCAAGGGGAAATTGTTCCAAAAGAGACCGCACCTGTAATTCCTCCATTTAATTCGAAACATAATCCAAATGCATCATGTGCTTACCATTTTGGTTACATAGGACATGCCACCGAAGATTGCATTGTGTTAAAGACCAAGGTTGAAGAGCTTATTGATCGGAAAATCCTGACATTTGTTGAAGATCAACCCAACATACAGACTAATCCTTTGCCTACTCATGGTGGACCAGGGGTTAACATGGTTGAAGACGATCAAGGGGCCGAGTTGATCCAAGATGTTGACAAAGTGAAAAATCCAATGACTGTTGTGTTCAAGAAGTTGAATGAATAAGGGTTGTTGAAGGGTCTTCAAGGTAAATGCCAGATTTGTGATGACAATCCCAATCAGTGCAGAAGATTGAAAGGTTGTGCTTAGATCTTGATGAACCGAGGTGTGGTACAATTTGCTAGATCCAAGTCTATGGATGAGATAGCAACCATTGAGCCGTTCACGGTCGTATATATGAAGGTTCCCGTGGAAGCTCCTAAGAAGAAGATACAACCGATCATTGTTTGCATGCGAAAAATTTTCCATATCAGAATTCGAAGGAGGTACCTTGGAAGTATGGTTCTATCGTTTTTTCTGGGGGTCGAGAAATTCAGTTCTTTGAATCTAAGATTATGAATGTAACCGCCGCTGGAGACATGACTCGTAATGGATGAGTATTTGCTCCGAAGGTCACATCTAAGCCAGTGCAAATTCCAATTGTTGTTCCTCCTAAGGAGAAATCTGCTTCAACAACCCCTATTGTGCAACAAGAGGCATCTACTACTACGTCAGTACCAATCATTCCGTCTGAGGATATTTCCAAAAACAAGGAGACAATTGATGATCAAGAGTTCATCAAGCTGATCAAGAAGAGTGATTTTAAGATTGTGGATCAGTTGGGGAAAACACCCTCAAAGATTTCAATCTTATCCTTGCTTATGAGCTCACCCGCACAGAGATTGGCCTTGTTGAAGGTTTTAAATGCTGCCCATGTAATGCACGATATCCCCGTAGAGCAGTTTGATGATGTGATCGCAAACATAACTGCAAGTCGGTATTTGGGTTTCAACGAGTCAGAATTTTCTCTTGAAGGGACTGCCCACAATCGAGCCTTGCACATATCAGTGACTTGCATGGACGCCTTACTATCTCGTGTCCTGGTGGATACCAGTTATTCTCTCAGCGTGATGCCCAAGGGCACGTTGATTCAACTACTGGTGGAAGGGAACGAGATGAGGCCGAGCGCTCTAATTGTCAGAGCCTTTGACAGTTATAGAAGGCAAGTTATTGGAGAAGTGGATTTACCCATTAAGATTGGACTGTATTTGTTCACCATTACTTTCCAATTGATGGATATTAATCCTGCATACAGTTGCTTATTGGGTCGCCCGTGGATTCACGCCGCAGGGCCAATTACTTCCACTTTGCATCAGAAACTGAAATTCATGATTGACGATCAACTGGTCATCATTTGCGGTGAAGAGGATTTGATTGTAAGCGAGTTATCATCCTTCTGATGCGTCGAGACCGATGAAGGCATAGCTGAGATGCCGTCACAATGTCTTGAGTTTGAAGATGTCAGCTCCGTTTCAACTAGTCAAAGTAGATCACCAAGAATGACCTTGTCATCTGCCTAGAATGCTAAAGAAACCATTGAGAGAGGTGCCTTGCCTGGTTGGGGGCATGTGTTGGAGGTGGTAGAAAAGCATAATCGCTTTGGATTGGGTTATCGTCCTGGTCGACAATCTAGCTCACATGGATAGAAGTAGTGCAATTTGATCAAGTTTAGTAGCGCAGGTTTCCAAAAGGGTGACATCGTGGAAGCCATTGATGATGCTGGTCTTAGCAACTAGAGTACAAGCTTTGTACGCAAGTGCTTGCCGGGCTTCGAGCTCAACAATTAGACTTCTACTATGATTCCTGTAGTTTTTCCAATAAACATGTAATGCATTTTTCTTTCTCATTCACTCGTCCTTGCCCGAGACGTGTGGATAGCTTGTAAAGGGCCTCCCACTTTTGCAATATTATGTGATTAATAAATAAATTTTTTTTTTGCATTCAAATCATGCTCTATTTTCTTTCTTTATTTTAATTTTTCGCAAACAAATGGCAAATTTTTCTATTACTTTTAACCTTTTAAAATAGCTCATTCTAAGCAAATTCATAAACATGCAGAACAAATAATTGCATTGAAAACAACATGGCAAACATCCATTGTAATTCTGGGATTCCAATCAACCAAGCCAAAGAAGATGGTGAGGAAGATTGTGAATTACCGGATGAACTAGCAAGGCTCCTTGAGCACGAGCAGAAAGAGATTCAGCTACACAAAGAGCTAGTGGAAGTTGTCAATCTTGGTACTGATGATGTCATAAGAGAGGTCAAGGTTGGTGCATCCCTCGCTAAGCATGTACCTTTGAGTTGGTCAAGTTATTGAAAGAGTATGTTGATATCTTCACATGGTCTTATTAAGATATGCATAGGTTGGATGCCAACATCGTTGAACATCACTTGCCACTTAAGCCCGGATGTCCTCCTGTCAAACAGAAACTCAGAAGGACTAGACCCGACATGGCACTCAAAATCAGATAAGAGGTAAAGAAACATCTTGATACTAGATTCCTAGCCACTTCCGAATATCCTGAGTGGATTGCTAACATCGTCCTAGTTCCAAAGAAAGATGGGAAAGTCAGAATGTGTTTGGATTATCGAGATCTCAATAAGGCAAGCCCGAAAGATGATTTTCCTCGGCCTCATATTGATGTCTTGGTAGACAACACTACGCAGTTCTCTGTCTTTTTGTTCATGGACGGTTTATCAGGATATAATCAGATCAAGATGTCCCCATTTGATATAGAGAAGACCACTTTCATCATGCATGGGGTATATATTGCTACAAAGTAATGCCATTCGGTTTGAAAAATGCAGGGGCAACATACCAACATGCCATGACTACCCTCTTTCATGATATGATCCATAAAGAGATTGAGGTTTACGTGGACGATATGATTACCAAGTCTAAGACTGAAGATGATCACCTGGTCCATATGAAGAAACCGTTTGACAGACTCCGAAAGTTCAGACTACGGGTGAATCCTGCGAAGTGCACCTTTAGAGTTCGATCTGGTAAACTGTTGGGCTTTATTGTGAGTCAGAAAGGCATTGAAGTTGATCCCGACAAGGTTCGACCAATTCAGAACATGCCGCCTCCCAAAACAGAAAAAGAGGTTCGTGGCTTTCTGGGCAGACTCAATTACATCTCAAGATTCATTTCTCAGTTGACGGCTACCTGTGAACCGATATTCAAATTACTAAGAAAAAATTAATCAGTTGAATGGAACAATAATTATCAAGAAGCTTTTGACAAAATAAAACAATATTTGCAAGAATCACCGATCTTAGTACCGCCGATTCTTGGTAGGCCTTTAATCATGTATCTCACTGTTCTAGATGAATCAACGGGATGTGTATTGGGTCAGCATGACGACACTGGCAGAAAAGAACATGCAATTTACTACTTGAGCATGAAGTTCACCGATTGTGAGACCAGATACTCACTCTTGGAGAAAACTTGTTGTGCTCTGGTCTGGGCCGCTCGACGCCTAAGATAATACATGATTTACCATACTACTTTATTGATATCCAAAATGGATCCGATAAAGTATATATTTGAAAAGCCTATTGTCTCTAGAAGGATTGCTCGATGGCAAATGCTATTGACTGAGTATGATATCCAACATGTTACCCAGAAAGAAATAAAAGGGAGCGTCTTATCTGACTACCTTGCTCATCAACCTGTGGAGGGTTATCAACAAATGAAGTTTGAATTTCCCGATGAGGATGTTCTATTTATCAGAGATTATGAGACTCCAGACCCTGACATAGGACCTAAACTAGGGGTGTGATGGATGCTCGTGTTCGATGGTGCCTTCAATGCTAAAGGTCATAGAATTGGTGATATCCTCATTTCTCTAACATGTTTTCATCTTCCCTTCACCTCCAGATTATGCTTTGCATGCACCAACAATATGGCTTAATACGAAGCATGTATCTACGGCATTGAAGCAACAATTGACATGAGAATCAAGATTCTTGAGGTCTATGGAGATTCTGCTTTGGTGATTGGCTAAGTCAGAGGGAACTTTGTAACTCGGGATTCCAAGCTGGTTACATACCAAAAGCACATTGCAAAATTGATTCCCTATTTTAATGAAATCTCTTTCCATCATATTCCTAGGGAAGAAAATCAACTACCTGATGCTCTTGCCACCCTGGCGTCCATGTTCAAGGTCAAGTGGAAGAATGAAGCTCTGGCTATCTGTATTGACCATTTGAACGAACCAGCACATTGTTTAGCAATTGAGGACGAGTTTGATGACAAGCCTTGGATCTATGACATCAAAAGATATCTAGAAAAACAAGAATATCCCAAGGGTATCACTATCACTGACAAGAAAACTCTTAAATGACTGCGCCAAAATTTTCTTGAGTGGTGGTGTACTGTACAAGAGGAATCATGATTCTGTGTTGCTCAGATACGTGGATAGACACGAAGAAAACACAATCATAAGGTCCATACATGAGGGCTATGAGGGTGTACATGCTAAAGGGCCTGCCATGGATAAAAAGATCCTTCGAGCTGGTTATTATTGGACAATAATGGAGGTAGATTGTTAAAACTTTGCCAAAAGATGTCACAAGTGCCAAATCTATGGTGACAAGATCCATGTGCCTCCAACTCCGTTGAATGTTTTGACATCTCCTTGGCCTTTCTCTATGTGGGGGTATTGATATGATTAGAATGATCAAGCCGAAGGCTTCCAACGGTCACCGATTCATTCTAGTTGCTATCGACTACATCACCAAGTGGATTGAAGCTGTTTCTTACACAAATGTTACTCGACAAGTGGTTGCCAGATTCATCAAGAAAGAGATAATCTGTCACTATGGTATTCCTAGCAGCATTATCACTGACAACGCTAGCAATCTAAACAACAAAATGATGAAGGAGTTGTGTCAAGAATTTAAGATCGAACACCACAACTCTTCACCATATCGGGCCAAGATGAATGGTGCCATCGCAGCAGCAAACAAAAACATCAAGAGGATTGTCCAGAAAATGGTCAAAACTTACAAGGAATGGCATGAAATGCTTCCCTTTGCACTCCATGGCTACAGAACCTCAGTTCACACTTCTACTGGGGCAACTCCGTATTCGTTTGTGTATGGTATGGAGGTTGTTCTTCCCATTGAAGTTGAAATTCCTTCACTCGGAGTCATCATGGAAGCAGATCTTGATGAAGCTGAATGGGTCCAATCCAGATACAACCAGTGGAATCTCATCGAAGAGAAGCGCCTTACTGCCGTTTTCCATGGTAAATTGTATCATAGATGCCTCAAGCGAGCTTTTGACAAGAAAGTTCTCCCTCGAGCGTTCCAAGAAGGCGAACTCGTGCTCAAGAGATATTCACCTGTTCACTCGCATCCATGCGGCAAGTGGACTCCTAACTACGAATAACCCTTTGTTGTCAAGAAGGCCTTCTCAGGCGGACCCCTGATCCTCACTACCATGGATGGGGAGGAGCTGCCATCGCCCGTGAACTCCGAAGCAGTCAAAAATCATTATGCCTGAAAAAATTGAAAAAAATGATGATAAATAAAGAGCCCGCTAGATTGACATCCACAAGGACAATCTAGGCCAAAGTGGGTGTCCCGGTGGACCAAAAAAAAGAAATGTCCATGCAAAAGTTAGGGACAATGTAAAAAACAATAATAGCCCGCTAAGTTGAAAACTCGAAAGGGTGTCTTAGGCAAAAATGGGTATCCCGATGGACGAAAAAAATAGAAATATGTCGAGGAAAAAATTAGGGATAAAGGAATTTGACTGTGAACACTTGAGCCTATCTTCATTATAGCTGGAACTCAGACGATAATAGAGCAGTCAAATCATCATCAACTGGTGCAAAGCGTTGGAACCTAGATTTACGGTGGATGGTAGCCAATGTTGTAATCAATGCAAAACATGTTTTCCCTTTGCCATTTACATTTGTTTTTAAATTTTATTGCAAATTTCCTCATCAAGGATTTTTTCATCCTTGTACACACCTTATGTACAATTATTTTTCATATTCAATAAAAATTCATCATTTGATTTCTCAATTGTCTCTTTCCAATATTTTGTTTGCAAAATTTACGATTATTTGTGATCACATAATACTATAAAGTGTTGAGAATAATAAAAAGCTAAATCAACTTAGAATGCATTATGCATTGCATGCCTCATCGGAGATCCCTAAGGGATGAACGGTAGTCTCCATTTGCAAGGTGGATCCCTAGAAAGCACTATTATGGTTTTTGGAAGGGTTTTACCTTTCCTTTCCCCAGCAGAGCCATAATTTTCCTCGGCAGAGCCATGATTAGTCCCCAAGCAGATACATGTTCTTCCCTTGTCCCCAGCAAGAGTTGTGCAACATATTCAGCAAAGGACGGGAAACATTCCCAGCAGGTCGAAACCATTATTCCCCAACGGTGGTATGTTTCGGTTTCCTGTTGTTCCCAAGTAGTGAAGATCATCCAGACCTTGGAATCCCCCTAAGTTGAGTCAGTCTTGGTTGGGGGATCGTCCAATTTTCAATATTGTTGATAGCTGGGAAATCAGAGATTTCTAGGCTCGTTCCCCAGACGGTGTCCGCCGTGCTTAGAGGGTCATCCTGGTTCCTTCGTCCCCAGCAACGATAATGGCAGTAGCTTGGAAATCCGAGATTCTCGGTTTCTTCCCCAACGGAGTCGTCGCCATCCATGGATTTCTTTCCCCAACTGAGGATGTCGAGTTCATTTTGCTACAATCTCTTCCTAACCACAACACAAAACCTTAACCAACACTGCTGCATAACATGATATCAAGCATCATGTAGATAACACATACATAACATATGTATCAAGTATACTCTCTTTGATTTATTCATCTCCCCAACAGATATTCAGCTAAACCTCTCACCTATCAAACTCTCTACACTTTCACCTTTTCTCTTGTCGTCGTCGACCAAATTTTTGAGCTACTCTTTTATTTAATTCCCTTTTACCTCGAATCATCGAAAAGTTGGCGCAATTCGAATATTCAGGTCTAAGTGGATTAAATAGGGGCAGCTGTAGTAACCTGAAATTTGACCTCCCTTTTTGCCTTTTGCATAAGCATGTGCATTCGCATCGCTGGCATACGCACTTGATGTTAAGTGCAATCAAATGTAAGTATTTTTTTATCGTATCCACAGGGATTGGAGCGATATCAAAACCGTTCAATATTCTCTATGATTCTAAGTAAAAATTTCAAGATGTTTGGTTTTTAAATTGAGAAAAGTAAATGCGTATGATAAAAGAAGATAGTTTTCAGAGGAATAGGCTTGTTGGGAATTTGGTTTTCATTCACCGATTCAATATGTATATCATGAATCAGTTATACACAATTTAAGCATGTTTTAATATTATCACGTATCGCTTACAAACAAAGTTCATGTCTAAACCTTGATGAGAGTTCCACCTTATGGTTTAATCGAAGATTTCTCAGCCTATTAAACAATACGGTAGCGTTAAGATTCGATACTTTTTGTGAATATTAAACCTAAATCTTTGTCTAGCATTTAGGGTTTAATAGATGTTATCTTAGATCGAGATTAGAATCGTATTTGTCAATATCAATTCAATCCATGAAATAAATGGTGAAACAAAGATAACATCAATAAGGATTCATACATAAATTGCATATAACACCATGATTAACGAAAATACATACTGTTGCGGTGAACTACGACCGATCCCAACAAGAGAGGGATTTAGCTACTCATGGTAGCTTGAAGCATAATGGAAGAATTGAGTTGAATGAGCATCAACATTGATTTCCCGACTCTTGATGCAAATCCAGCTCCTTCTCCTTACAACCTCTTCTATTTCTCCTTTCCTAATATATTACAAAGTATTCTATATGATAGAGTACAAGATCTCCCTTTTGCATTGCCTCTGATCTCCTTTTATAGAGTTTTTGGCCGCCTAAGTTCGCTATGCGAAGTTCTGGTCGCTATGCGAACTTCCTTTCTTCTCCATTAAGATTTGAACTTTCAAACCACCTTTCTGGGACCGCCATACTTCGCTATGCGAAGTAAAGTTTGCATCGGGAACTTTCTCTACGCAAAGGGAAGTTCGCATCGTGAACTCTGTCGCTTCCTGTCGCTTCAAGCGAAGTCTGAGTAATTTGGTTTTGTTTTTCTCTGCTGGTTTTCGATGCCTGTCGCTTCCTGTCGTATCGCGAACTTTTGCTACGCGAAGGAAAGTTCGCATCGCGAAAGTTTCAGGGCAGAAATTCTTCTTGCTTGTAACTGATGTTTTCCTTTGTCATTTACTGCAAAACCAAACCCATTCAAGAGTAATATCCTTTTGTATCTTTTGTTGGTCCAATTCATATTAAATATAAAGGATTAATGCAATTCGTATGAGTTTCGATAAATGAAACATTGTCGTTTTGATTTGTTATCAAATTCTCCCCAACTTAGTTTCTTGGTTGTCCTCAATCAAGAGCATGATCTTTTCATGGATTGTCTTAGTATTTTCAAGCAAGTATTTAGAATAACTCTTTTGAAAAATGAATGGTTCAAGTGATTACTTGTTAAGCAAGAAACATGTTCAACTGCTTATAGAACCAGAGCATGATTATGGAATTAAGTTTTTGCCTACAAAATCACATCATAAACTCAAAAATATAATGACGCACTTATTTGAATCCCTCATAACACTCTTCTTCATAAAAGGAATGAAGACTTTTGAAGTTTGTTTTAATTATGTGGTATGATGACTCTCACTTGATCACTTGGTCAACATCCGGGCTGATTCATGTTTTCATCCAAAATAATTCAGAAATTCGAGCAATTAAAGGCATAAATCACATAGGGCTTGTGAAGGTTGTAATGTGGCCAGGTTTCCTAAAGATATGGTTTCCTAAAGCTAATTTTCTAAAATCTGTCCACTTTTGTAACTTACTTTACTTGCTTCACTCCTTACTTCATCACCATGATTTTGCCTTTTCTTTTGCTTCTTCAATCTTTTCCTTTTTTCATGATACCAAATTTTTCTGCTTTTGTATTTCTTTTTCTCTTTTGATCTTTCTCTCTCTCTCTCTCTCTCTCTCTCTCTTTTTTCTTTTCCTTTTGGTATCATCACCCATTCTCTCCCCAACTTATTTCTTTTTATGAGTGAAGCATCTTGATGATTAAAACCATTATAGTTCAGGTTGGGCAAAAAGAAATTAGGATGGATCATAACTTCACTAAGTAGTTTTCTTAGTGGTTTTTGCATTTTTAGAATTTGATCCATCCTTTGATTTTTTTGGTTCAAAGAGGGTGCACAAATGCTCACTCACTTACAGGTTTTGATGAAAATGTTTTTGGCTATGGTGGTTTTTCTCAAAATCAAACAATTGCCTTGATCCTCTTTATACCTTTATAAAGCTCAAATGGAATTTTTAGATTGAACATGAATCAACCGAGTTAAACACAAGGATTTTGCAGTTTTTGTACACAATGGAAGTTCACCTCACTTTTTTGGTTTTTGCTAAAAGATTCAAGCAAGTGTGTGCACAATGTGAATGAGCCATGCTATGACAGTTGTAAGATAAAACAGAACTCAAAAATCATGCTACGATTCTACAAAGCAAGCGAACATGTACCTTGCTTGATGTTCATCAAATTCTTATCATTACCACTCATTCTCCTTCTTTGTTATCAGCACATCATACTTGACTTGGACTTTGTTTAAAATACTTGGGAGATGTATTCCATGCTCATGATGAGGATCACATAGCAATTTGTGTTCAAAATGACTACAGCATACTAACACCAAGTGCTAAAAAGGAAAACCAAGTGAATTTACAGTATGCACTATTGTCAAAAGAGTTTCAATGGCATTTTACAAGAAAGTACTAAAATTGGAACTGAAACTGAAAGAACTGAAAGCTTAAATAGAAGTAAAATGACTTACAACGTTGGGTTGCCTCCCAACAAGCGCTTATTTAACGTCATTAGCTCGACGCCTGTGTTAGGGATGTTTCAGAGGTCTTATTATGATGATTCTTGCAATGTCACCATAATGTTTCAGCATTTTTCCCTTGACTGTCTTAGTTACTTTCAAACAGTCCCAATGATGTTTTTCCTTTTTTATATTGCGGGAAATCAGTGTTTTTATGAGAGCCATCTTCAACTGAGTTGATGTGTGCTCTTGCAAAATGATTTTAACTGCAACATCTCTCTTTAGACCAGTTTCATTATCCTCTTGTTTCTGAATTTCTGCTTGATTTCCTCTTGTTTTTCATCTTCACTATTGACAAAAGTATTTTCTGTTTCCAAGTGATCATTACTACCATCATCAGCAGCGTTAACACTTTGAGCCATACTTTCATTGCATTGCTCCTTTGAAATGATTTGTGTGATAGCAATGGATGTCTCTTGGTGTTGATCCTCAAGCTTCTTTGTTATTTGACCAACTTACATTTCAAGATTCTTGAGTGATGCTTCATTCCTTTTTTGGTTCTCCATAGATATTTGCATGAATTGCATCAAGGTGTCTTCCAATTTTGATATTTTGTCCGGTTGTGGAAGATTCGGCGGCTGTTGATAGAAATTCTGGTATGGTTCCGCATCCTGTTTCCCATTTTGGACATAATCTATGTTGTTTTCGTAAGGATACCCTTGGTAATATGGGTATGATTCTTGTCTACGTTGCCACAATTCCATGAAATTTACTTCAGACTTTGATCTTTTAATTGCAGCCTTGGACTGTTGTTTGAAGAGGGTTGATGCAGAATTTTTACCTTTTGGTGTTGCTTAGCTTGCTTGTGCTTTACTTGCTCTTATGATATCTGATTTTGAATTCAAGAAAGCACAATTCTAACACAACAAAAGTGGTTAGCAGCAAATGTAAAAGAATATATACAATATATAAAAACTTAGAAGTATAGAAACTATTGCGATGTTTTAATATCTTAAACGCCAATCCCTGGCAACGACGCCAATTTGATGTTGAGTACAATCAAATGTAAGTATTTGTTTTTATCGTATCCACAGGGATTGGAGCGATATATAAACCGTTCAATATTCTCTATGATTTTAAGTAAAAGTTTCAAGATGTTTGGTTTGTAAATTGCGAAAAGTAAATGCGTATGATAAAAGAAGATAGTTTTCAGAGGAATAGGCTTGTTGGGAAATTGGTTTTCATTCACCGATTCAATATGTATATCACGAATCAGTTATACACAATTTAAGCATGTTTCAATATTATCACGTATCGCTTACAAACAAAATTCATGTCTAAACCTTGATGAGAGTTCTACCTTATGGTTTAATCGACGATTTCTCAGCCTATTAAACAATACGATAGCGTTAAGATTCGATACTTTTTGTGAATATTAAACCTAAATCTATATCTAGCATTTAGGGTTTAATAGATGTTAGATTAGATCGAGATTAGAATCGTATTTGTCAATATCAATTCAATCCATGAAATAAACGGTGAAACAAAGATAACATCAATAATGATTCATACATAAATTGCATATAACACCATGATTAACGAAAATACATACTGTTGCGGTGAACTACGACCGATCCCAACAAGAGAGGGATTTAGCTACTCATGGTAGCTTGAAGCATAATGGAAGAATTGAGTTGAATGAGCATCAACGATGATTTCCCGACTCTTGATGCAAATCCAGCTCCTTCTCCTTACAACCTCTTCTATTTCTCCTTTCCTAATCTATTACAAAGTATTCTATATGATAGAGTACAAGATCTCCCTTTTGCATTGCCTCTGATCTCCTTTTATAGAGTTTTTGGCCGCCTAAGTTCGCTATGCGAAGTTCTGGTCGCTATGCGAACTTCCTTTCTTCTCCATTAAGATTTGAATTTTCAAACCGCCTTTCTGGGACCGCCATACTTCGCTATACGAAGTAAAGTTCGCATCGCGAACTTTCGCTACGCGAAGGGAAGTTCGCATCGCGAACTCTGTCGCTTCCTGTCACTTCAAGTGAAGTCTGAGTAATTTGGTTCTGTTTTTCTCTGCTGGTTTTCGATGCCTGTCGCTTCCTATAGCATCGCGAACTTTCGCTACGCGAAGGAAAGTTCGCATCGCGAAAGTTTCAGGGAAGAAATTCTTCTTGCTTGTAACTGATGTTTTCCTTTGTCATTTCCCGCAAAACCAAACCCATTCAAGAGTAATATCCTTTGGTATATTTTGTTGGTCCAATTCATATAAAATATAAAGGATTAATGCAATTCTTATGAGTTTCGACAAATAAAACATTGTCCTTTTGATTTGTTATCAGCACTCGCATTTTTCTCTCTGTGTTTTGTTGTAGGAATATTCAGGTTTTCAAAGCTTGATTAATCATATTCTCACAACGTCATCACATCATCAACACAAGCACAAAACAAGGGTTTCTATGCCTATTCCTCAAAGCAAGAGGTCGAAAATCAGAACCATAGCCAAAGCACCTTTTTTCAAGCAAATTGGGCACTTTTTTGGCTAGGTTAATCGATTAACCATTTGCTACTGCAAATGAGTTAATCGATTAACCCTTGTAAAATTGGCAGATTCTGCTGCTTTTTCATGACAATAGCTTTTCCTCTACATTTTTTGGCCTCCTTGATTCTATCATTGTGTGGAATATTCTAGACAACTCTAGACCTTTCAAGACACTTCAAGGCATTTATTCCAATACATCACTTTGAGCCAAGACTACCATGTAACTTCATTTCCAAGCACAGGGACCATTTGATTTGGACTTGCATTGGGATTTCTCCACCGAGTTAACCAACTAACTAATTGAGTCAACTTCCGACTCAGTGAGTTAAATGTAACTAACTCCAAAGCTAGCCCCAAAGCACACTTCAAACCTAAGCTACTCCAAAGCTAGCCTCTATATAAAGGAACCCTCACCATTTCACAAGGGAGCTTGATCCATTTTCAAAATTCTTCATTCTTCACTCTCTGATTTCTCTCAATTCTCTCTGCATTTTCTGCAAGTTCTACACATTCATCTTCATCCTCTTCCCCAAATCACACTAGAGCTCAATTCCGCCATTGAAGAGTAGCAAATTTCACATTGAAATTGCTTAACTCTTGAGCTTAAACCTCCATCACCTTGCATTTCTTCTTGGATCTCTGCAATTACAACAACTTCCACTTCAATTCAAGTGTTCGGTTTGATCGTTTCGGTGCAAATTCGATATAGGAGCTTTTATCACGTTTTTGATTGGTTTCGCTACGATTTCAGCACAAGCTTGGAATTTTATGGTTTTCTTGGCTTCTTCTCACTACATTTTACTCACAACAATCACCAAGGCAATTCTCCGCCTTGTAGGTTGGTAACTCTTGCTCGATTTACTGTTTCGATCATTTTCGCGCATTTACGATGTAGTTTCGATAGTTCTTGGTATTGATTAATCATGTGATTGTTTGATCATTGATCTCCATGTTTAATGCTTCCAATTGATGATTAATTGCTTCTACTTGATGTAATTTTCATGTACAAATGAATTCCATAACATGAGAATGTTTGGATAAGTGATTAAGTGGCTGGAAGTGCTTTTGAAAACTGATTTTTTGCCACTGCTTCCATGTTAATCAATTAACACTTTGCTAGGCAAAAAGTGTTAATTGATTAACACTGCATTTTTTCAGCATTTCTGTTGTTTTTCAAGGGTTAATCGATTAACCACTTTGCACTAGCAAATGTTTAATTGATTAACACTGAACCAGAATGCCATTTTTGCCTATTTTCAAGCTTATTTGATATTCTTTCCTCATTTAACTTCCATGGCTTGATATGCTTGATATTAGTGGATGTTTTATGAGCTCTTTGACCTCTGTTCGAAGCATGTTTGCAAACTTTTGATGCAAGATTTGTCTATTCTTGGAATTGTTTGCATTCTTGACATTACATGAGCATGTTGATTCTTGCACACTTTTGTTCACATGATAACATGACTTGTGATGCATGCTAATTGACATTTGGTACTGCCTTGCAATTTCATCCTTGATCATATTAAGTTTGTTCTCCATTGAGCAAGTTTAATCTTGTATAATCAATAATCCGCACGTTGCTTTGACGATCTTCCGGTCCGTTTGGAAGATTGTTGGGTTGATCATTTCCCTTGATCGATTGATCAAAACCATGTTTCAATTAGTCAATATCCCTTTGCTTATCTCTCTAGGATTCTTTAGAGCCTTGTTCTCTTTATCCCATGCTAAGCCAGAAGTCTGCACGACGCACTAGAGCACTGTACAAATTGGCACTGTTACTTTGTCGGTTTCAATCTCCGCACTATACTTTGGTGCTAGAGAAGAGATGGGAGTGGAGAAGTCCTACACTCATACTGATTATTTTGGGTAGGGGACGAATGACCCTGTGCCTGGAATAATCGTCTCTATCTCCAGACTGTAGTGTATTTCAAATCCCCAGTCGAGTCGATCCATAATCACTTTTGCCCCTTTTAATTTCTCTTTTTGATCAATCACCACTCCCTTGGTTGAAGATCTTTGTCACTTTGGGTTAACAATCTCCTCTAAGTTCAACACCCTTTCTTTTGGTCAATCATTGTTCATTGATTCCCCACCAGAGTCATGATCATTTGTCCCTTTGATTAATCTTAGTCATTCTATTAAAATCAAATGCTTGCCTTTCCCAGCAAAGCCTTTCCCTGTTTTCTTCGGTTAAACACTGTTTTCCTGTTAAAACACCGAAACCCTAGCGGAGTTCGCAACCTTCTCTTGGTTCCTCCCCCTTTGATTGGTTAACCACTGCCTGTCAGTTAAAACACCAATATGCACTTCTTCTCAGTTAACCACATCCCATTTGTTAACATACTGAATTCCTCTTGAGTTAATCATATTCTATTGGTTAATCACCCATTTCTCAGTTAACCACAACCCGTTTGTTAACATATTGAGCTCCTTTTGAGTTAATCACCTTCTCTTGGTTAATCACTCATTCTTTTTGGTTAATCACAGTCCGTCTGTTAAAACCAATACCTTGTGAGTTAGTAACCTTCTTTTGGTTCAAATACTCACGCCTTTGGGTTAGTAACCTTCTTTTGGTTCAAATACCCTTTCTTCGGTCAAATACTGCTTGTTCATTCAGTGTACCGAACCCCTTTAGGTCACAACCTTTGCTTGGTTCCACACCCGTTTTTTTCGGTTAACCACTGTTTATCAGTTAATATACTGAAATCCCTTCAGAGTCAAACACCTTATCTTGGTTCAGTACTTTCGCCTTTTGGTTCATCGCAGCCTGCCTGTTGACACCAAACCCTTTTCCCCACAGAGTCTTAATCTCTTTCTCTTCGGTTAACCATTTCCAGTCATTTAACATACCGTATTCTTATTCTCTTGGTTTTGACACGGTCCCATTTGTTTGGTCCTCTGTAGGGTCGCTAACCCTCTGATCCCCATCATAGTCACTATGTTCTCTTTTCTTCTTTTTTCTCTCGGTTTCAACGCCAACCCCCTTGTTTACTCCTCAGTTGAGTCGCTATTATCCTTTTGCTCCTTTATCTTCTTGGTTTTGACACCATTCTTTCACTTTATCCTAAGCAGAGTTACAACTTTTTCTTTGTCTTTCATTTTTCGTTTTGACACCAATTCTTTTGCATTCCCCAGTGGAATCTTTCTACCTTTCAGCTCTTGGTTTTGACACCGTTTTCCTTTTCCTTCTTTGTCTTTGTTCCCCGAACTACGTAGGCTCTAAATTCCTCATTGCACTATGAGGATACGTAGGCACGAGATTTCAAAATCTTGGGGAGCCACCTTCTTCCATTCTTTTTCTTTTCCCTGGTTCCATGAACTACGAAGCTCTGATTTCCTCATTGCACTATGAGGGTACATAGGCACGAGGGCCCTAATGCTCCGCGAGTACTTTCTTTCTTTTTCTCTTCTCTCTCCTCCTATTTTTTAGCTAGAAGCCTTTAGATAGATAACCTATCCAAGCCTAGAAGCAAGTGAAATGGTTCCCGTCGAGTACGACGGATGCGTAAGGTGCTAGTACCTTCCTTTCGCATAACGGACCCCTTACCCGTTTCTCCCTCTTTTGGGTTTTATCGATATTTTCCCTGTCCTTTGGGACTAAATAAAGTTCAATGGCGACTCTGTTGTATCTTTGAGTGTGCGATTCACTCAGGTATAATCCCACTAGCTTCACAATCCACCAGGACGCCCTAATTTTTGCCTAAGTCGCCCTTTTGGGTTTTTGACTTAGTGGGATTTTTATCCTCTTTTTCTAGGCATAGTATTTTTTGACTGCGTCGGAGTTCACTGGTCGATGTAACTCTGCTCCATCCATAGTTGTGAGAATTAGGGCTCCGCCAGAGAAGGCCCTCTTTACGACGTATGGCCCTTCATATTTTTGGGTCTATTTGCTGCAGGGATCTTTATGGATGAATAATATTTTCCTTAGCACTAAGTCTCCTTCTTTGAATAGGCGAGGGAAAACTTTCTTGTTGAACGCTCTCTTGAGCCTCTGCTAATATAATTGCCCGTGACATACTGCAACCATGTGCTTTTACTCTACGATGTTCAATTGGTCGAATCTCGTTTGCACCTATTCTACCTCATCCAGTTTGGTTTCCATTATGACCATAAGTGAAAGGAATCTATACTTCAATAGGGAGTACCGCTTCTGTACCATATACCAAAGAGAAAGGAGTTGCTTCTGTCGATGTGCGAATTGAAGTTCTATAGCCATGTAGTGCGAAAGGGAGCATCTAGTGCCAATCCTTGTAGGTTTTCACCATCTTCTGGATGATCTTCTTGATATTCTTGTTGGTTGCTTCTATGACACCATTCATATTTGGTCGATAAGGTGAAAAGTTATGGTGTTCGATTTTAAAACTCTCGCATAACTCATCCAACACTTTGTTGTTCAGATTCAACCCATTATCCGTGATAATCTTACAAGGAACCCCGTAGCGACAAATTATCTCTTTCTTGATGAATCGTGCAATCACTTGTCTTGTCACATTAGCATAGGAAGTAGCTTACACCCACTTAGTGAAGTAATCGATAGCAACTAGAATGAAACAGTGTCCATTTGCAGCTTTCAACTCGATCATCCCGATTATGTCTATACCCTACATAGAGAAAGGCCATGGTGCAGTCAAGACTTTTAACGAGGTTGGAGGCACATGAACTTTATCTGCATAGATCTGACATTCTTAAGCAATCTGACTCCATAGTCAACTAGTAATACCCTGCTTTGAGAATATTCTTAGCCATTGTATGTCCATTGGCGTGAGTGCCAAAGGATCCTTCATAAATTTCTTTGATAAGCATGTCCTCTTCATATCCATCCAGAAATCTGAGTAAGACCATGTCGTGATTCCTTTTATAAAGTACATCCCCATTGAGAAAGAATTGGACGACTAATCTTCTAGTGTTTTCTTATCCCCGCTTGAGGCATTCGCCGGATATTATTGTTTCTGATGGAACCATGGTTTATGATTCACTTTTGCCTCTACTACTACGCAATAAGCTGGCTCATCTAGACGTCGAATAGTTATAGTCTGTGCTTCATTCTTAGATCTTGATTCTTAGGTCAATGGCTTCATCGATTCCTAGATCAATGGCTTCGTCGATTTCTAGGATGCACGCCTCATACTCTGCCATATTATTGGTGCAAGTGAAACATAACCTCGTTGTGAAGGGAATATGGAACCCTGTTGGAAAAGTTATAACAGCCTCAATCCCATGTCCTTCTGCATTTTAGGCACCGTCAAATATAAGCTTCCATCGCGATCCGTTTTCAGGTCCTTCGTCGGGGCCTGGGGCCTCACATTCCTTTATAACCATGTCTTATTTGCCAGGGAAGTTAAACTGCATAGGTTGATAATCTTCCATTGGTTGATGAGTGAGATGGTCCGCTAGTACACTTACCTTGATAGCTTTTTGGGTGACATATTGGGTGTCATATTCGGTTAATAACATCTTCCATCGGGCTATTCTTCTAGTTACTACCGACTTTTCGAATATGTACTTGATATGATCCATTCTAAATATCAGTAAAGTTATGTGACATGCCATATACTGTTTTAGACGTCAAGTGGCCCATACAAGAGTGTCACTACGCGAAAAATATAGAGTCGCCACCAAACTTTATTTATTCCGAAGAAAGGGAAAATATCGATAAAACCCCTTAACGGTGAAAAAAATGGTCTCGCAACCAAATTCGGGTTCAAAAGTTGGTTATGCAAGGGGAATGTATTAGCATCACTCACATCCATCGTACTTGATGGGAACTATCTTGTTTGTCTATGCGTGAATAGGTGTCGCTATCTAAAGGTTTACTTGCTAAAGGGGAAAAAATAAGTTTTAAATTAGTGTGCTCACCTTGGTTTTGAAACCTTGTGCCTACATATCTCCATTTTGGAATAAAGAATCAGAGCTTTTGTAGTTCGTGGAACTAGGGGTGAAAATGAAGGAAGGTTGCTCTCCAAGATCTCGCAATCTTGTGCCTACGTATCCTCTCATGCAATGAGGAAGTCAGAGCTCGATAGTTCATGGAACTAAATGATTATGGATTTGTTGTTTTTAGTGGGTGATGTTAACGTTCTCATTCTAGCATTAGTTTTTGCCACTCACACGTAAGGAGACTTAAGCTTTAGCCTGTATTGCGATAGAATGGAAATATGCCCATTTATGAAAGGTTTTGATTCACGCCCTCGAGGCAAAATGTCACATTTGATTGGTGAAGTTTGTTTTTAGAGAAAAGAGTTTGTTTTGAAAGGTGTGAGGCGAGTCCAAATGTAGGTACTTAAAGGGAGACAAGTATTCAACCATAGGCTAAGTACAACCCATAATCAAATACTTGAGTGTTGAGGGGATAATGGTATCCCAACCACTCCTTTTCGCCCTAAGGGTACCAGATTAAACTCTTGTTATTTTTAGGTGTTTTGAATGGAAGACAAGCATCGAGCCACAAGCCAATAAGAGCCAACAACCCAAGTACTTGAGAAAAGGGGTGCACAAGTGTGTACACTCCATTCCCTTTTCTCCCAATTTATTATGAAAATAGTTTGAAAAATGACTTGGCGTTGGACCAAGCGTGGGTTGTTTTGAAAGGCGATATGTGTGAGAAGAAAAGAGAGATGATTGAATTGAAGATGAGAATGGATGGAGGTTGACGGTGACGCCTAAGCGATCGACTTATGGGTGTGAGAAGGTGGTGAAGCCCTAAGGCGTAATTGAGGATGAGAATTCAATTAATAGTTTCGAAAATGGCTTGACATTGGATCAAACATTATTTTTATCTTTATTTTTGAAATTGTTTTCTAATCGACTTTATTTTATCTTTTTGTTACATGCAAGCATAAGGCAATAAAGAATGTAAAATCCTACGCTATTAAACTTTAATGGGAGTGAGGGACATATTACCACAATGGAGGATGACATATGTACTAGAAATAAAATGAATAAAAGTGCAATAATTGGAAAAGTGAATTGAAGTCCAAAAATGGTACATGGTGCCTCAAAGTAATACCTCACAACAAAAGAGGAAAAAAGTTGCAATATGCATTAATAATGGATGTAATACAATGTAATTAATATGACGAATGGAAATCATGCATGAAAATATCAATCAATATCAAACAAAAAGCAAAATTAAAATCCTAAAAGAATCAATCAGGCTTGATGAATTAGGATTATGTAAAGTGTGTTAAGGTTGATTAATTTATCCATGGTCCAAAATCCTCAAAAATGACAAGGTCTATCTTATGGTCCATGTAAAAAATAATCCAATGTTAAGGTCTATCCTATGGTCTATGTCCAAAATATTTCAATGCAAAGGTCTATCCTATGGTCCATGTCCATAATAGTCCAATGCAAAGGTCAATCAATTAATTCCATGGTCATAATTCTTTTTAAGTCTTGTTAGTTTCTTTTAGGTCTATTATATTCACTTACTTAAGATTAAAGAAAGCAAGAAATCAAGCTCAAAAAGCATTAAAAGTGACCAATAAAACAACAAGGTTCTAACAAGCTAATGCAAACAATTTTATGTCCACAAATTCTAACAAAAGGAGGCAAAATTAATCAAAGAAATCCACTAAAATTCAATCAAGAATTCCACAAAATTCAATCAATAAATTACACTAAAAAATCAACAAGAAATTCTACAAGAAATTGACCAAGAAAATTAATCAAGAAATTCAACAAGAAAATTCTACTCAAAATTCAACAAGAAAATTAATTAAGTAATTCAACAAGAAAAGAGCTACCAATAATTGTATCAGAGGGAGGTGCAGTTAAGGTGTGTAGGGTGTGCAATGCATTTAGATTGGCTTAGGGTCTAACAAAGGCCTATCAGCATTTGTTCTTGAAGCAATAAAGAGGTGAACAATAGAAAAAGGGTGAGAACAGGGGCCTAAGGCCCAATCCACTTCAACAATGAACTAAAGTACATGAAAACAAGAAATCTGCCTATACCAAAATATCACGTACCTAACCCTCTCTCTTTTTCCCACTACGAATCTCCTCTTTCTCATAAAACTGAGCCGGAAAAAAGCCGTCTCTGCTGCGTCATGGGTCCACACCGGCGGCGGCGGAGAATGAGGCAACACCAATCTTACATCGTTTTACTCATTTCTCTCTTTGCTCTGCGCTCAAATCTCTCCCCAAGATCTACTTCAATTTTCTTTCAAAAACTCAAATCGAAAAACGATCTCAAACAAGAACTAGGCTATGAAATAAGATACGCACAAGAAGAGAAAATGATGTCAATCAAAATACTTACGTTGATTCGAAGCTTATTCAGGTATGTATTTGAATCTTCGCTCTCACAGCTTTCTCTGAATCTTCTACTCTATTCTTCTTTGTCGTCTATGTGTTGTTGCTGCTATTGTAGTCATGTTCTTTAATTTTTCTTCTCCTCCACCCTCGAATCCCATGCACTTCGTGTCGTTGTTGTGTATCTGTGTCCTCTGCTTGATGTTGAGCGTTTGTGATACATGGTTGCGTTCTTGAATTTGCAGGTTGTGGCTATAAAGATGAATTGAAGAAGGTTTTGTTGAGGCTGTGAAGATGAATCTCAGAGAGTTTGTTGAGATACGTGAAGGTGGATTGAGGAAGGTTTTTTTGTTGAGGTTATGAAGATGAAGTGAAGAGGAAGAAGCGGAGAGAATGAAGAGATTGAAGGAGTGAAGAGAATGGAGATGCAGGAGCTTTTATAGAAGCGTGAAGATGCAGGAGATTGTTATGATTTTAATCAATTCTGTTATGAATTTTTTGATTGCTTTTGTATTGAACTCTTTATTCAATGAATAAAAATCGATTTTCTTCTATGCCTTTGCTGCTTATCTCTTTTTGCTTGTTATTGTTTTTGTTTATTGCTTTGTGAATTAGATTTTTTTTAAGCTTAGAAACTTTGAATTGCACATGGCTCTATTTTTCTTCTTCCTGCTGTCCAAGCTTTTGTTGTGTTTTACACTTTGGATTTTGCTAGATTTGGATTTTGTTTGGATGTAAGTTAAATATGAATTTGGATATGGATAATTGGTTTTGGGTAATTGGATTTGGAAATATGGATAAAGAAATGGTTTATAATGATATTGGATTTAAGTTTGAAATTGGTTTAATTTGGATATCTACATGGAACTTGAATATGTAATTTGGATATTTGGATATTTGGAATTTGAGATTTTAAACGCGGTTTTGGATTTGAATATGGATTTGGTTTAAAAGTGGATAAAAATGATTTAAAAAGAAGGGTTTAAAATTCGGATTGAAAATTCAAAAAGAAAATATTATTTGCAACTAAATTTATTGTTAAAAGAAGTTAACTTCAATTAACAACAAATCTAATCATTAATAGTGCAATCTTAACCAATGGAAATGTGAAAATCAGTTAACGATGCCAAAGTTATTGAATGTATCTGGTAATGTGCAAGCAAAGGGAAATGCCTCTTGATCCATGAACACAAAGAACCTCATATTCACATTTAACCTCTTACCCAAGGTATCTAATGGCATGACTTGTAGTGCAATCCTTCAATGAAATCATTCTTCATAGAGTGAATAAACTCAAGTGTTGAGGAGAGGAATTTTGACATTGGTAAGGGTAAACCCTAATTCATGATCCCTATATTTTCAATTGAAACATATCTGCAAAAGAGGCGGAACCCTAATGCACTATGTGAACCCTAATTCTCTATGGCCTTTGATCCAAGTAACAAGCCTTGATGTTAATGAATGCACGATATGTTAGATGACCTAATGGAGGGTATGCATGTGAGGAAAATGAAAAAGCATAAGCCAATAGATTTGAATGAAAGGGTAGGACAAATTTGGGGTATGACAGCTGCCCCTATTTAATCATCTTAAACCTGAAAGTGAGAGGGGTGCTAGTTTTTCAGACATTCAAGGTAGAAGAAGATTAAATATCATGACCTGAAATTTATCCTAGAAAGAAGGTATAAGTAATGGTGATATATCCTGGGTATGTTTTTTTTCCAGGTGAGATTGTTTGTAATGAACAAGTGGTTGAGTAATGATAACTTGTAATAGGGTAACAGTGTCAATACAAGGTTCTTGAAGGAGATGGTATTTGTTGAGATAACGACTGGAAATATGGTTGATAACATGGTGACTAAAGGGTAGGTAAGATTAACGAAAGGTATGATAGAGAAAGGCAAAGGGTAAAATCGATAACAGCGCGATGACATATCATGTAGGATTTACAACCCAAAGGAAAGGCAAAGGGTAAAATCGATGATAACGGAGTGACATAACATGTAGGATTTATGACCCAAAAAGGAAAGGCAAAGGGTAAAATCGATGACAGCGTGGTGACATATCATGTAGGATTTACAACCCAAAAAAAGGAAAGGCAATGGGTAAAATCGATGACAACGCGGTGACATATCATGTAAGATTTACGACCCAAAAAGGAAAGGCAAAGGGTAAAATCGATGACAGCGCGGTGACACATCATGTAGGATTTACGACCCAAAAAGGAAAGGCAACGGATAATTTCGATGACAGCGCGGTGACATATCATGTAAGATTTAAGACCCAAAAAGGAAAGGCAAAGGGTAAAATTGATGATAGCCCAGTGACATATCATGTAAGATTTACGACCAAAAAGGAAAGGCAAAGGGTAAAATCGATGACAGTGCGGTGACATATCATGTAAGATTCACGACCCAAAAAAGGAAAGGTAATAGGTAAAATTGATGACAGTTGAGTGACATATCATGTAGGATTTACGACCCCAAAAGGAAAGGCAAAGGGTAAAATCAATGACAACATGGTGACATATCATGTATGATTTACGACCCAAAAAAGGAAAGGCAAAGGGTAAAATCGATGACAGCGGAGTGACATATCATGTAGAATTTACGATCCCAAAAGGAAAGGCAAAGGGTAAAATCAATGACAGCGCGGTGACATATCATGTAAGATTCACGACCCAAAAAAACGTAAAGAGAGGGTAAGATTGACTGACGTACAATCTATGACCCAAGAAAAGGTAAAGAGAGGGTAAGATTGACCGACGTACAATCTACGATCCAAGAAAAGGTAAAGAGAGGGTAAGATTGACCGACGTACAATTTACGACCCAAGAAAAGGTAAAGACAGGGTAAGATTGACCGACGTACAATCTAAAACCCAAGAAAAGGTAAAAAGAAGGTAAGATTGACCGACGTACAATATACGACCCAATAAAAGGTAAAGAGAGGGTAAGATTGACCGACGTACAATCTACGACCCAAGAAAAGGTACAGAGAGGGTAAGATTGACCGACATACAATCTATGACCCAAGAAAAGGTAAAGAGAGAGTAAGATTGACTGACGTACCATCTACGATCCAAGAAAAGGTAAACAAAGGGTAAGATCAACAGATCTATGACCCAAAGGAAAGATAAGAAAAAGGTAAGATCAATGGATCTATGACTCTGGGAAAAGGGTAAACAAAGGTGACTCCACTGGGGAACAAAGTGAAAACCAAGGGTAAGATCGACGAATGTTCTACGACCCTGGGAAAAGGTAAACAGAGGGTAAGATCGACGTATGGTCTACGGCCCTGGGGAAAAACGTAAACAAAGGGTAAGATCGACGTATAGTCTAAGATATCAAGTGAGATCTACTGGGTATTGAGGTGGTAAGCCTTTCGTAGGTCCATCTGTTATGGGTTGATTGGAATATCTGTTGAGAATGGGATCAACATTCTCTAAGAGGATATGTCATTGTCTTGATTGAGGGTTGATTTGGGCTTTCGTCCAAGGTACCAAATCTGGCTTATACTTCGTATGCATATGTTTGAATTTTGTATGGTGTAATGATCTATCCCAAATGGATATGCTACGCGTTTGAGGATGCAATGTAATCATAATTACTATATGAAGAAGGCCAAAGGCAAGGATCTGGAGGGGAGAAGGGAACAAGCTCATTGGGGGAGTCCTTTTCTTGTTGTTTTGAGATTCTAATACAGATTGGTATCTGAAAGCTTGCAGTACTAATGATCATTGGATTCATGAGTTGCTGACGAAGTGGGTCTTCAATTGTGCCACTGAAGATTGAGTTGTAGTTTTTTTAGGGGGAAATAACTTGGTCTGACTTTCCTCACATCCTAGGTTCTTTGGGGATTGTGGGATAATCATGGATCTCTTCGAGTGCCCCAATTTTGCTCCGTTGTCGGGGAGTTGCGGGATGGCAGCTGCGGGGATAATGATGACTTTTGTAACTTCGGCTAGGTCAGGGTGACCGTTATGATTTCATTACCTGCACACAGAAAGGAGATATTGGATACCCCAGTATTCCTTTGGGTTGTTTTTGAATCTGTACCAAGTCCTGTTTCGTGTTTAGCTTACAACTATTAAGCCCCAATATGCTTAATGCAATGTTTAATAACTGATTAAATTACATTTTGCATACAAACTGAAAAGTGAAAATAATAAAGCTTTTGGCACAAAACAATTTTATTGAATACAAAAGTTTGCCTATGAATAGGCGATTATACAAGGAAGCAACTCCTAAATGAGGTAGTTATGAAAAGTAAAAGAAAGACAATGTGTACAATAGAAATAAGAGATGCTTGAATTTCCATTAAAACCAAAATTGTTATAGTGCCTATTTCCTTGGTAATCTCAACGCTTTGATTCTGAAGAGTGGTGGTTGAATTGTTTTGTCCCTCGTTCGGGGTGGATATTGTTGTTAGTGAAGAGTATTTAGACTACAGTCTCTCTCTCTTGATCCCTAATTTTTGCATGAATTGCCCTTTCAGGTTTTCAATCCAGTGGGATACCCATTTTTGCCTAAACTTCCCCGTGCAGGGTTTTCACCTTAGCAGGCTCTTTGTGTTTTTTTCGTATATCCCTAACTTTTTCCTGGACCTTTTCTTTTTATGGTCCATCAGGATGCCCATTATTGCCTAAGCCTCCCTTAGGATTTTCCACTTAGCGGGTTGCTTTTATGCGTAGTATTTTTTGACTGAATCTGAATTGACTGGGAGTGGAAAGTCTTCCCCATCCATGTCTGTCAGGATTAGAGCACCTTCTGAGAAGGCTTTCTTCATGATGTATGGTCCCTCATATTTTGGAGTCCATTTGCCCCTCGGATCAGAGTGAATTTCTCATATGATCTTTCTTACGACCAGGTCACCTGTATGGAACTCTCGAGGTCTGATGTTCTTGTCGAACTCTTTCTTGAGCCGCCTTTGGTACAACTGACCATGCGAGATGGCTGATAAGTACTTCTCTTCGATGACGTTGAGCTGATCGATTCTGGTCTGGATCCATTATGCTTCGTCGAGCTTGGTATCCATCAGAATTATTAAAGAAAGAATCTATACTTCGACAGGGAGTACAACTTCCTTGCCATAGACGAGAGAGAAAGGGGTTTCCCAAGTTGAAGTGCGTATTGAAGTTCGGTAACCATGTAGGGCGAGAGATAGAATCTCGTGTCAATCCTTGTATGTTCTCACCATCTTTTGGACAATCTTTTTTATATATTTGTTTGCTGCTTTGACTGCGCCATTCATCTTTGGTTGATAGGGTGATGAGTTGTGGTGTTCCATCTTGAACTCTTCGCACAACTCCTTCATCATAATATTATTGAGATTGGATCCATTATCTGTGATGATCTTGTTAAGAATCCCTTAACGACAGATGATTTCCTTTTTGATAAAGTGAGCGATGACCTGCTTGGTTACATTCTTATAAGAAGCGACTTCAACCCACATGGCGAAGTATTCGATAACAACAAGGATGAACCTCTGTCCCTTTGAAGCACTTGGCTCAATATGTCAATCATATCAATTCCCCACATTGCAAAGGGTCATGGTGAAGTCAAGACATTCAGAGGAGTTAGAGGGACATGTATCATGTCTGCGTATATCTGGCACTTGTGGCACATCTTCGCGTACATACAACAGTCACTTTCCATTGTTAGCCAATAATACCCTATTCATAGGATTTTTTTTGCCATAGCATGCCCACTGGCATGAGTACTAAAGGATCCTTCGTGGATTTCTCGTATGATCGATTCTACTTCGTGTCTATCCACGCATCTGAGTAGAACTGAATCATAGTTTCTTTTGTACAAGACCTTTTCTGGTAGGAAGAATTTGGATGCTAACCTTTGAGGCGTTCGCTTATCACAGATTGTAGCACCTTTTGTGTATTCTTGCTTCTCCAGATACCTTTTGATGTCATAATACCATGACTTTTCGTTAGACATGTCTTCTATTGTGAGACAGTGAGCAGGAAAGATATGTGTTGGCTCCTTGTAACAAAGGATTCTAATATCAGGCACATGACTTGGAAAGCTGACTTTAAACATTTCCGCTAAAGTAGCTAAAGCATCTGCCAGTTGGTTTTCTTCTCAAGGGATGTGTTCGAAGGTGATTTCATCAAAAGCGGACAAAAACTCCAATACATAATCCCTGTATGGAATTAAATTGGGGTTTCATGTTTCCCAGTCACCTCGTACTTGGTGTATGACTAAGGCAAAATGCCGATAGACTTTGAGAATTTTGATGTTCAAATCAATGGCTGCCTCGAGACCTATTATACAAACTTCATACTCAGCAATGTTTTCCGTATAGTCAATGCATAACCCGTCGTGAAAGGTAGATGGGTATTGCGTGGGTTAAAACTACCCTAATGTTGGCCTAGGGCATTTGATACACTATCGATTGTAAGAGTCCATCGCCCCCCTTATTCGGGTTCTTCATCATCATCAAGTTCCATAGTATCCTCATCTGGGAAATTGAAATTCATTGACTGATACTCTTCCAATGGCTAGTGGGCAAGACGATCTGCAAAGATGATACTTTTGATAGCCTTTTGTGTGACATACTAGATGTCATACTCAGATAGAAGCATTTGTCATCGGGCCAATCTTCCAGTGAGAGCCGGTTTCTCAAAGATGTATTTTATTGAGTCCATCTTTGATATCAGGAGTGTTGTATGTGTCAACATGTACTGCCTCAAATGTCGAGCGGCCCATGCGATAGGACAACAAGTTTTCTCAAGCAGTGAATACCTTGATTCACAATCGATAAACTTTTTGCTCAGATAATAAATGGCATGCTCTTTACACCCTGTATCATCATGCTGTCCTAGCACACACCCCATGGATCCATCAAGCACTGTCAGATACATGATGAATGGACTTCCAGGGACTGGGGGGCATGAGAATTGGTGGCTCCTAAAGATACTTTTTAATATTTTCAAAGGCTTCTTGGCAGTTGTCGTCCCAACGAATATTTTGATTCTTATGCAGCAGTTTAAAGATTGGTTCGCAGGTGGCTGTGAGGTGTGAGATGAACCTGGCAATGTAGTTCAGTTTCCTCAGGAACCCACAAACTTCTTTTTCATTTCTTAGTGCTGGCATATTATGTATTGCTTTAACTTTGTCAGGATCTACTTCAATTCCTCATTGACTTACGATGAAACCAAGTAGTTTGCCAGATCATACTCCGAAAGTACATTTGTTTGGATTAAGCCTTAGTCTGAAATTTTGCAAGCAAGCAAACAATTTCAAAAGATGAACCATATGTTCCTTCTCGGTCTGTGATTTTGCAATCATATCGTCAAAGTACACCTCTATCTCTTTATGAATCGTGTCATAAAAGAGAGTCACCATAGCTCGTTGTTATGTTGCACTAACATTTTTTAGGCCAAAGGGCATGACTCTGTAACAAAAAGTGCCCTAAGGAGTTGTGAAGGTCATTTTCTCCATGTCTTCTGGAGCCATCTTTATCTGATTGTAGCCAGAAAAACCTTCCATGAAGGAGAACCTTAAGAACTGAGCAGTGTTGTCAACCAATACATTAGTGTGAGGTAGTGGGAAGTCGTCCTTTGGACTTGATTTATTCAGATCTCGGTAGTCCATGCACATGTGTACCTTTCCATCTTCTTTAGGAACGAACACGATGTTCGCAACCCACTGAGGATGTTCACTTACAGAGAGGAACCCAACGTTGAGCTGCTTTTCAACTTCCTCTTTGATCTTCAAGGCCATATCTGGTAGAGTTCTTCGTGGTTCCTGCTTTACAAGTGGACATTCTGGCTTGAGTGGCAACCTGTGCACAACTATATCAGTGTCCAAACCAGGAATATCTTCATACGACCAAGCGAAGATGTCAACATACTCTTGAAGTAGCTCTATCAACCCCTTCTTTTCTTCGTCACATAAGGCAGCGCCTATCTTGACTTTTTTCTTAACCTCTTTAGTTCCGAGCACTACTACAAAACACGCATTCAACAACGCCATGGTCACCACGGTTTTTCCCTACACCGTGGTGACATATCTTAATTAAGGCGCCACCATATTTATTTTGTTTTTTGATTAAAAATTATTTGTATATAACAGCGGTTACAAAACCAACCGTTGTGATACACTCAAACTTTCGTCGGTTCGAACCTCAACCCCATAAAATATTTTATTCCTTTAACGTTAAGGCGCACCTTTTCTTTTTTATTTATTTTAAAATTCACAAATAAAATGGTTATCACTACGGTTCTTCTGGTTAACCGTAGTGATATATTTATAATAAATAAATACCTATCTATACGGTTTTTATTTATTTTAAAATTCACAAATAAAAGGGTTATCACTACAGTTCTTCTGGTTAACCGTAGCGATATATTTATAATAAATAAATACCTATTTATACGGTTGGTATTTTTAACCGTTATGAAATATTTTACCCATATATAAGCGAATTAACCTTCACTTATTGACAGTAGCGCCGTTGCCTTCACAGTGAAACCCTAGAACCCATTTTTTCTCTTCGTTTTGACCATTAACTGTGAATCTTGTGCTTAATACATTAAGGTATTCTTCTTCTTCCATCTATTGTTAAATATTTCCCATTATCTCGTTTGTTGCATGTTATTTTTGTTGATTGTTCTCATTTTTTCAGATTCGTTTTAACTACCTTAACAAAGACCATACTTTGAAAGCTTCATAATGTTTGTGTAGCTATGGAAAAAAGTATAAGAAGCATGAAGCTATGATGGAAACTTCATCCACCTTATACTTTTTTTTCATAGCTTCACGAACAAGATGTTAGTAAATGAAGAAACAACAGTGTAAGCAAACTTCATCTATTTTTAGAAACAATGAAAAGAAATATAAGAAGTATGAAGCTTTTGTGTAAGCTTCTTCCTCCTTGTATTTCTTTTTCATTGCTTCCCAAACTAGTTGAACATCATAATTGATTCCTGTTCCGCGATTAATTTCATTTAAAGGTGCGTTATTCCTGTTACTCTCTTTACTCTTCACTGGATTATGGTTTTAGGTGTTGGTTTCAACTGAGGATGCTCATTTTTGAAGTTTGCTGTGTTTCCTTATAGGTTAAGAGGATGATACAGGGTGATGATGCTGGTGGTAGCAAGCGTATTATATGAGTTTATAATATCTGGATCTGGTATAGAATGTTGTTTGAGTTTATTATATTCTATTTAGATTGTTTGTTTCACTAACCCTCACTTAAAGTTTGCTGGTGGTAGCAAGCGTATTATATGGGTTTATAATATCTGGATCTGGTATAGAATGTTGTTTGAGTTTATTATATTCTATGTAGATTGTTTATTTCTCTAACCCTCACTTAAAATACATTCATTAATTTGACATAGATACTTATTATCTTCAAATTAAGCTGTATTTGAAAACCAACTTATATGAATAAATGTTTTCGAATTGCATCCCTCTCATCGTCCATCTCACGATGTTTAATATATATATATTATGGTATAATGATCTGGCTCCTTAGATGCATCGCCATCTTCCATTATAGTTAAATTTCATTAACAACAAATTATTAGTTAATCTGTCTCTCCATCAACACTTATAATCGTAAAACTTCCGATTATAAAAATTATGATGATAAGTGATGATGATGAGGCAGATTATCCAGTGTCTTGTTCTTATGGAAATTTAACTATAATCGAAGATAGCGATATATCGAAGGAACCATATCAATAAACCACAATATATATGTAAAACAGCGTGAAATGCACGATGAGACGAATGCAATTAGAAAACATTGGTTTGTTTAAGCTGGTTTACAAGAATAGTTTAATTTGCAGGTTATAGACTTCTTCATCAAATTGAATCCATGTATATTTCTTTAGTGAGGTGTTTGGAAAACAAGCAATCTGCATTTAATATAATAAACTCAGGGTACTTACAACAACGCTTATTAATTGTAACCGAGATCAAAGATAATCTGGGAACTTTCAACAACGGTTATCTATTGTAACTGAGATCATAGATAATTTATGTTATACATAATTCGTTGCTGATGGGTTTCGAACCCAGTACCTAAGTGTATGTATCATAACGGTTTATTATCATAACCGTTGTGATATATGGCGCGCGTCCTGCCTTTCAATAACGGTTTCCAGACCGTTGTAGAAACAATGAACTTACAACTTCACTCTACTTAACATCGGTATGTCAGGCGTGATGGTACCCCCTTTTCAAACCGTTGTGAAAAGGGTTTTCCGTAGTAGTGGAGATTGATGATTTCTACGGCTTTCTGATTTGGCTGGATGAATTTTTCTTCTTGTCTCAAGAGTCTGGCCAATTCCTCTAGAACTTCACAATTTGCCCCACTATTGTCGTCGGCGTGGTCGATTGGATTCTCAAAGTCATTGGGAATCATAGTAGTGTCGTTTTTTATAGAATCCGAGCCGGATCTGCATGATTGATGAATCATGCTTGATTTTAAAATATGAAATAAAAAGTATTTCCATTTTCTTTGAAATAGTAAAAGTAAAAAAATGAAAATACATGGAACGAAAATTGTATGCGAAAATGTGATTTTTATCCATTATTAAACAAAGATTGAACATATGAGGGACCTTTTGCAAGCTTGTCAATATACCTCGGGAAAGGCTTAAGACTTATTGAAACAGAAAATTACATGTCAATGAAAACAACTTTAGGGATGTCCAAGGCAGTCCAGTTGTTGAGCTCCAGATCTGGTGCAATCTGGTAGACGAATCTAGAAATGTCTTCGTTGTCGTCTTCATCGTCCATTGCAAGGACTTGTCTTTCCTGACCAGTGCCAACACTGGGGAACAATTTCTGAATCGGGAGGACCTATTTTCCTTTGAGTAGAGGAGGTACACTGGCTTGAATAGAAGAGGAGGGCTGATACCTGATACCAAATCTATCTCTCTTCTCTGGAACTTCCACCACTTTTCCCCAACCACCTTGAGGAGTTCCAGCTTCTACAAGGGCTTTTGCATCATTCAAGGAGGACAAGGGTGTTTCAATCTTCTTCTTATCTTCTACGACAAGTAGTGTGTCGACCGAAACTATCTCTAAAACTTGAAAGGGAGTCTCATGTACTTTGCCCTCCACCTCAACATAACGGTAAGTAGTTACATTGCTAACCATTACATCATCCTATCCACCAATGATGATGATTTTTCATCCACGATGAACTTCAGTGTTTGGTGAAAACTAGATGCCACAACTCCTGCTAGATGGATGACCCAAGAGGCAGGTGTAGGACAAATGTATATCCATGACATAGAAAAATAGGTAGAAGACATGAGGTCTAATCTTGACTGGCAAGTCCACTCTCCTTCCACAGACATCCTCGACCCATCAAAGACTCTAACTGTTAAAGTACTGGGTCTCATCATCACACCATCCATATTCAGTTTGAATGTGGTAGTCTTCGGCATCACATTAAGGTAGGGCCCTATATCCACTAAGACTCAGGATAGAACAGTGTCGAAACACCTTATGGAAATATGTAACGCGTTTTTATGTGCTTTGCCTTCAACTTGAAGCTCATAATCGAAAAAACCCAAACAATTGCCTGCAACACTGTTGGTTACAACCCCTTCAAATTGAGCTACTGTGATATCTTTTGTTACATGTGCAGAGCTCAATACCTTCTTCAAAGAATTACAGTGTGCTTATGAACCCATGAGTAGTGACAAGATAGAAATCTTGGATGACGTCTGGTTGAGTTGGTTAACCACTTTATAGTCACTCCTTTTGAGGATTCTCAGAGGTTGTTCTGTCTTTGGTTCAGAAGAAGATTCAGGCTGATTGACAACCAATTTCTTTCCTTTAGCCTTTGCTAGACCATCATTATTGGTTTCCTTGGGATCTGGTGGTGGTGGAGGACCAAAGACTCTACCACTACGGGTCATACCACTGGTTCCTACAATGTTGGTGATGTCTTTATTACCCACTGGAGAACAATCACACTTTTTTCTATGTATATACAATATATTGTAACTCCACGGAACATCGTTTGTATTTTCACATGGAGGAGGAGGAGTAACTTGAATCACCACTGGAGTGACTGAAGCCTGAATCAACAACAGAGTACTCTGAGTTACTGGAATATTCATTGGATAGTAATTAATTTTTAGAATGGCCATATCTTCCACGGGAGATACCTGTTCCACCTAGAGGATACCTTCATCCATCAGCTACTGAATGACATTCTTCAATTTATCACAATCCTCGGGATTCGTATAACACTGTTCAAAAAAGTCGTGGAGTTCTTGCATAACCCCTTGCTATAAGAGATGTTCTTTGATAATTGCTAATGGCATTTTGATCTCATCCACCTTGGTCATCATTATTTGCTCACTACCCACCTCGATGACATTGGTTGTTGCCCCTGCGTGAGGAGGCATAAGATTGTTCTGAACATTAGGACCAATGGGTGTGAATTTTATGATTTTGACATTGACAAGGTCCTGAACTTTGAACTTCAACACCTTACAATTCTCTATGGTATGGCCTGGGGCCCTAGAGTGAAATTCACAGTGTGCGTTGACATCATATCCCCTTGTGAGAGAATCTGGAGTCGGACCAAGTTCTCGTAGCTGGACCAACTCATCGAGAAGTAGTTGAGGAAGGAGCTGAGCATATGGCATTGGAACAGGATCAATCCTTCTTGCAGGCCCTCTAAGCCTTTGTTGCCATTACTGACCTTGTGGTCGCTGATTCTGTTGTTGGTAGTTATGTGGAGGAGACGCGTATTGTTGCGGCTGAGCATATTATTGTTGAGATGCGAATGGTTACTGAGTGGCCCATGGTCGTGGAGTCACACTAGCAGCATATGCCTGAGGAGCATATTGGTTCGGAACGACAATGGGCGTTGAATAGTAGGGAAGCTGTACTTAAGGATATGCAAGGACCTTCCATTTACCAACAGTAACATTGCTAGATTATCCCTCCTTCTTTTTGACAAATTCGGAGTAAGGTTTCTTATTGTTGCTAGTGTTGTTGGTAGTGCTAGGGACACCTTGAAGTTTGCCACCCTTGATGCAAGTTTTGACACGTTCCCTAATGTCGCGGTGAGAATCGGAGACCATATTTATTGAGTTAGCTAGGCTCACAAATCTTAATTCACTACCGATATTTAATTTATCCAAGGGAAGGGAAAAAGAACGAATAAACCCATAAGTATGCAATAAAAAAACAAAGCAAAAAAGAATCTAAAGTTCGGGGGTTGGTTATACTAAGGGAAGGTACTAGCATCCTAAGTATCTGTAGTACTCTACAAGAACCTCTTATATTATTGAGTTATTTGTTAATTATTTGCTAAAGGTGAAAGGATGGGCAAAGTGGAAAAAGAAAAAGGTAGCTCGCTAAGATCATCGCAATCCTATGCCTACATATCATGTATAGGAAGTCAGAGCAATCGTAGTTCGGCTGACTACGAGTGAAAAAAAGAAAAGAGTGCTCGCCAAGGATTGACCTTGTGCCTACGTATTCTCAAAAGGAACTTGAGAAATCAGAGCGTCCGTAGTTCGTGGAACCACGGGTAAAAGCAATGTTTGTTTGTTGGTTTTAGGAGAAGAGACAAGTTGTCATCTTAAGGAGAATACTCAAGTAAACCACCACAAACATGCGGAAGACGGATCTTTGCTTCACATTGAGAGAAGGTCTCCAACTCAGATATAGAATCGATGAGTATGCCACATACCTCTCTCAAGTGGAAAAGAATAAACATCTTTCTCAACAACGTCATGGGGTAGCAGAATTACATCTCAACTAAGGATGACTAGTGTCTGATTCTCTCATGGAGATGGAGAACTTAACTGTAAGTTATCTAGAGTTAAAAAATCCTAATGATATCTACCTAAAAGGATAAACAAACTAAGTATATACGACCTAAGGTGATCAACCTAAAGAGGAACAAAGGTCATACAATGAGTGAAAGATGTAAAAGAGAAATGCAATGCACATGACTATATAGTCAACCATGAAACCCTTCCCTTTGAATTAAGCTTAAGCAATCAGAAAGATTCAAGAGTCATAAATAAATATCAGACATGCTAGGCATCATGGAGATGATATACAATGAGCAAACAACAAAGTTAAGAGCATGAACAAATAACAGCATATGTACAAAACAAGAATCAAGGCATGTAATCAGCTCACAAGGCGAGACATCAAGAATATGCATCATCAATTAATCAAGACAACACATCAAAAATTAATCGGGGAAAAACATGCCCAAAACATGGAAGCAAATGAATCGCGAAAATGAAATCGGGCACAAAAGAATTATTAATTAATTTAAATATAAATATTTAATAAGATTAATTAATAATTTAATTAATCAATACTAAATAAAAATATTTAAAATAATTAATAAATCATAACATTTTTTTTTCCATTTTTAATATTATCAACAAATTAACAATTGACAAACAAATTGAAAAGTTAAAAAAAATATCTTTTGGAAAAAAACACAAAACTTAATAAAATGTTGAAAATAAAAGGTTAAAATATTTTTGATATTTTTTCGAATATTACAAAAAATGAAACTAAATAAAACAAGATTTCTTTACATTTTAAAATATTTCCAAATAGCTAAATAAATAAAAAAGAAAGTATTAAATAGATAAATGATAAAAATTGTTTTTTTTTTCGGTTTTTTTTTTCAGTTTATATAAAAAATCAATTAAAAAGAAAAAAAAGAAGAAAGTTACTAGCCATATGATGTCAGGAAGTCTGTGAACCTTATTCATTACAACAAAAATAGGTAATCGCTCCTGAATTGCATGATATTACCCTCTCTGTGTTTACCATGACATGACACCTTCACCAGCATCAATACAAAAACAGCACCATCAGCAAGCCTGAATGCAGCAGTCATTTCATCCGAAAAGCTAACATGCCCAGGCGCATCCATAATATTACACAAATAAGACTTTGAATTACTATCTTCCAACACAAGTGACATAGGAACAACTTTAATAGATATCTTCCTCTCTTCTTCATCAACCCTAGTATCCGTATACCTCACATGCTTCTCACTCTGAGAATCAAAAGTTGACATATGATGAGTCTGCTCCACAAGCATATCCATGAAAACCGTCTTCCGATGCAAACGCGAAAACGTTATAATCGTGCTCGTGCGGTTGCTCTTTGCCATGAGTGTGAACTCAAACAGGAGAGTATATATGCTCTCCCAGATGCTTCGTACACATGCCTATTTGCCATCCGCCCTTTCATTTCCTTGAGTTCAGCATCCAATGCAACACAAAGAAGATATGAGCTTTAGCTGATACAGACTCTGAAACAATATTCCTGACAGTTTTCAAGAATTAATACTGTCTGCTCCAGTGAGTTCTCCCCGTTTAGCTGCATTGCGTGCCTGAGCCATTGCCTCGGCTGCTTGGAGTCTGTTACGTTGTCTGTATAACATCTTAAATAGGACGACCAATTGCAGCCGAACTAATTTCTCGCCGAAGTCCACTGATGATTCCAATTGTAAGAGTGTGGTCAAGTCCAAACGGGTTCCCAATAGCATAAATTTTCTGACCAACAAGCAAGTCAGCAGAGACCCCAACAGGTATAGTTCTTAGCTTATCTTTAGGGGCATCAACACGCAACACGACAACATCCTTGTCTTGGTCAAAACCAACAACTTTTGCATCATAAGTTGACTGGTCTGCAATAGTGACTCTGAGATCAGAAGCACCCCTGATAACGTAATAATTGGTGACTATATGACCATCCTTTTCCCAAACAAAACCTGACTCGGATCCTTGAGGAACCTCCAACACATCCAGAGTAAACGCATCCTTTCCTGACTCCACTTGAAGTAACTTCCAATCTAATAAAAGTCTTAGTGGTGTATTGATGTATGAAGGAAATGGATTAAAAACAAAAGAGTTACGTGAGGATGTTGGAAAGTGGTGAGTTGACGGTTTTGAAAGCGGTTTTGTGGTGAAGCGAAGCAAGATGATGGAGAGCAAAAAGGTGGTGCGGTTATGGAGAAATGTATGAAAGAGTTTATATTTGGTGTGTGTTTGTTTTATGGTTTGTAGGAGATGAATGGTGATGAAGCATGGTTAAAGAAAGGAAGAGGAGAGAAAGGTTATTCTGAGTTTACATGTGGGTTTGTTAATGGTGATGAGCAGATGTGAAAATGGATGATGGTGAGTGAATAGTTCTTGTAGAAGAATGACGATGCAAACAGAAGAACAAGGGAGGCGGCTATGGCAGCATGAACAAAGTTGTTGTTGTTGGTTATTGTTGTGTTGGGTGTTGTGGCATGGTTTTAGCAAATAAGCATGCAAGTTTTTTCCAACAGCATCATCACCAACAGTGAAACATTTAATGAACTTTGTGATAACAGAAGCAGTACTTTGTATATATTTTTTTGGTTGTTTCAAAATGAAAATACAATTAAGTCTTTATATAGACTCAAGTTTCTACTATTCAAAGAAAACAATAAAAGCTAATAATGTGAGGGATATCCTTCTAGCCATCTTGTTTTAATGATGTCAACAAATGCATTAGATTGTAATTTGAGCGGTATCCCTTCACGTGTCGGGCATATAACATCTCATCGTTGTTGGTCATGTGTCTAGATGCATAGGATCCAATTCTCCTCAAAAATAAATGTCCACAAGTGATTTAATAGTGTCTAGCATGTGTGTTTGTCCTTGGTCTGGTAAAAACAATTCAAAAATTGAAATTTCTCAAAAAATTGGCCTTCATGCGCTGACCTCAGATCTTATGCGCCGACCTCAAGAATCATGCGCTGACCCCCCAGAACTCACGGGTAAGCGCATAAACCTGAGAACCCAAAATTGCCTTTCTATGCGTCGACGCATAGACTCCAGAGGTTGACGCATGACACTGCTTTTTGTGCTTTTTCACTTAAATTCGTTTCTGTTATTTCCTGTTATATCTTTTGGTCATATTTTTTCATATAAATAGTTTTGGGTCTTCATTTTTCACACACAACAAAAAACGTGAAAAATATATGTCAGTTCTCTCTTCATCTTCATCTTCATCTTCTTCACTGTGCAAACAAACAATCACACATAATCATTTTTGTTTGTGTCGCCCATTGATCGAAGTGATAACGTTCAGAATTTAGGAAGTGTGATCTTCATCTTCTGGGTTGAGAGATTGGCAGGTGTTTCTTGAATCAAACCAGTTGGGTTTGTCCTCCAAGAATCGAGGAGATTTTGGGGGTTTTGTACAAACTGTTCTTTCTACAGGGATTCAGCTGGGCGAAGGTAACCGAAAATTGGCGCAACTGTTTCGGTTTAGTAGCTGTAATCAGAGGATCGTAGAAGAAGGTTTGGGTTCGAATTCTTGGAAGATTTCAATTGACCGAGTGAAGGTAACTGAAGAACGGAGTTTTCTTTCGGTTTAGTAGCGTGGGACGGTAATTGAATCATCCATATTCGGAGCACTTGATTCATCTTGAATCAAGGGAAGAGAAAATTCTGCATCAAAGATCGAAGAAGTTTGGGGTTTGAATGTTCACAGTTTTCTCTTGTAATAAACATTGCAACAACTACAATATATATATATATATATATATATATATATATATATATATATATATATATATATATATATATCTCAATTCCTTTTGTGGAATTGGGGGCAGACGTACCCAAAGCGAGGACGATTGGGGAACTGCCTAATCAAATCTCGGGTGTTCTCTCTCTTTCTCTTAACTCTTTTACATTTCAGTAGTGTTCGATTTTGTGACGTTGCAAACTATCGTAATTTCTGTCATAGAATAATTGTATGCTGTTAAACTGTTTTTATTAAATCAATACAATTCATTGAATTGTGTTTTGGAGCAGCTGCACATTATTCTCCATAGAAATTCTGCACATAGTGTGTTTACGCACACTACGTATTTGATAATTTGTTTTCAAGCAAAATTCGAACACAGTGCTTTAACTTGTTTATCAATTAACCTCATTGGATCGGTATAAACATCAAGCAAGTGATAATTTGTTCTTTGCGTTTATAAGTGTTATATTCAGAACTGAATTTTTCTCTTTCGTACTCATCCACAATATATTCGCGCATATCGGATCCTTTCGGTAGAAGGTTCGTTGTAGACGTTTCTATCCAGCGGTAGCTTCCGTTAAAAAAATTTTTTAAAACAGAATTTTGTAGTCCATTTGCGTGTAAAACTCAAGGGATCTATTCAACCCCCCCTTCTAGATCCATAGCCATCGTCTAACAAGTGGTATCACGAGCTCCGGTTTATTCTGGTGCTTCGGTAGAACTTCTTAGATCATGGCGAACGAACCTAAGGGGGCTTATAATAGAGCTCCAGTTTTTACAGGTGAAAACTACAGCTACTGGAAGGATTGTATGCGTGTTCATATTAACTCCTTAGATCGGAAGGTTTGGAACGTTATTTTAAACGGTCCCATGGAAATCACTATTACTAACGCGGAAGGCGTTGTTGTTCCTAAACCTGAAGACCAATGGACTGAGGAGGATGAGAAAAAGTACAATTATGATTGGAAGGCTCATAATATGATCATTTCCTCTTTGGGAGTTGACGAATATTATCGAGTCTCCCATTGCGAAACAGCCAAAGCTATGTGGGATGCCTTACAAGTAGCCCACAAAGGCACTAATGATGTTAAATTGGCTCGTATCAATACACTAACGCAAGAGTTTGATTTGTTTTACATGAAGCAAGGGGAAACCATTGCGGATATGCAAAAACGATTCACTCACATCATCAATAAATTGCATGTTCTTGGTAAACCAAATCCTAATGAGGTTTCTACTAATAAAATTATGAGGTGTCTTAGCAGGGAATGGCAACCGAAGGTTACCGCTATCAAGGAGGCCAATAATCTTGCTACTCTAGACCTCACAACACTCTTTGGTAAACTCGATGAGCATGAGCAAGTGCTCATTAGTTTGGATAAACATGAGAAGAGCATAAAGAAAGAGAAGGTAAAAGATACGGAGAAGAAGTCGATAGCTCTTAAGGCTTCTTGTTCAAAGTCCACACATTAAGAGCTAAGTGATGATGAAGCCAAAAACGACAAAGATGAAGATTCCGGTGACGATATGAGCTTATTTGTGAAAAGATACAATAGGTACATTCGTAAGAATGATATTCAGCACTCGGACAAAAATCTTGTCAAGTTCCGTAAGCAATCGAGAAGTGAAGGAAATAAAAATGGCAAGGTAAAAGGGACGTGCTACAACTGTGGAAAATCCGGGCACTACAAACCAGATTGTCCATCCTTAAAGAAAAACAAAGACAAGGATAATGACAAGAGTCGCTCAAACAAAAAGTCCAACAAGTCTCGACGAGCATACATCGCTTGGGAAAGTGATAGCGAGTCGGAGAAAGATGACTCTTCAAGTGACGAAAGTGAATCCGTCAACCTTTGTCTCATGGCACGTCACAACAAAGGAAAAGAGGTAAAACACTCTAAATATGAAAACTGTCAAAATATGTCTCATATGCTGAATTACAAAGAGCTTTTGATACATTACACCACGAAGCTAAGGAAGCATTTCAACGCTTGGCTTCGAATAAAAAGATTTTTTCCTATTTGGAGAAAAAGGTCTCCGATTCCCAAAAGGAATTGGAAGATCTTAAAAACTCCATGGTGAATGCATCAAAAACTAAAATCGATGAGGATAAATATACATGGTTTGACCTTGGGGGCTGTGGTACTTGTCACATTTGGCAAAGAGAGGTGAGAACCCTCAAAGCCAAGTTAGACAAGGCTCTCAAGCCTAAGATTACGTTTGCTATTGATCGATCACATTATTGTGAAACAATGAATAATCCTTATCAACAATACACGTATGTGATTCGAGATAGTGATAGCAAAGGTAAACTCCAAACTAATCGTGATTGCTTATATTGTTGTAAGCCCGGTCATACTATTGCTAAGTGCCGCTTTCGGAGATTTCTTGTTCCAAAGGGCATTTATCAATGGGTGCCCAAAGGCAATTTTGGTTTCACTCACCATAAAGGACCCAATGAGAATTGGATACCTACTCTCCCTTGATTATTTTTGTAGGTACAAAGTCTTGAGACCACCGAAGGAAGATGGGTTCTAGATAGTGGCTGCTCAAGACATATGACCGGAGACATATCTCTTTTCATCGACTTTGTGGCGAAGAAAAAGGGGTTTGTCACCTACGGAGATAATAACAAGGGACAAATTCTCGGTAAAGGTAGTATAGGTAACCCCTCATCTACTACTACCTCTGATGTACTTCTTGTGGAGGGCCTTAGACACAACCTTTTAAGCATTAGTCAACTATGCGACAAAAATGATAAAGTCTCTTTTTCAAAGGATTGTTGCGTAGTTGAAGATTGCGACAAAAAGAATGTGTTTAAGGGCTTGAGGGTGAATAACGTCTATATGCTAGACTTAAACGAGGTATCATTGGATGGAGACAAGTGTTTAGTCACTATGAATGAAGATTCATGGTTGTGGCATAGACGCTTGGCTCATATCAACTTTGATTTGCTTAACAAAATTGTCTCTAAAGACCTAGTCATCGGTTTGCCCAAAATTAAATTTACAAAGGATCATCTTTGCGATGCGTGCCAAATGGGGAAGCAAACAAGGATCTCTTTTAAATCTAAAAACATTGTTTCAACTATGAGACCTCTTGAGCTCCTCCATATGGATCTCTTTGGACCATCTAGGATTAAAAGCCTAGGTGGTAACTACTATGGATTTGTTATAGTCGATGATTTTTCTAGGTTTTACTGGACAATTTTCTTAGCAAATAAAAGTGATACCTTTTCAGCCTTTGAACGATTTGCTAAGTTATCTCAAAACAAGTTGAACACAAACATTGGGTCAATCCGAAGTGACCATGGGGGTGAGTTTGAAAATCATTTATTTGAAGCATTTTGTGATTCCAACGGAATTGATCATAACTTTTCAGCACCACGTACCCCTCAACAAAATGGGGTAGTGGAACGTAAAAATAGAGTTTTGGAAGAACTTGGAAGGACTATGATCAATGATAGTGGATTACCAAAATACTTTTGGGCCGACGCCATAAGTACGGCTTGTTACGTTTTGAATAGGGTGCTCATCCGGCCTATTCTAAACAAGACACCGTATGAGCTCCTATAAGGGCGTAAGCCAAACATATCTCACCTTCATGTATTTGGTTGCAAATGCTTTGTGTTAAATAATGGAAAAGAGACTCTCAGCAAATTTGATGCCAAGGCTGACGAGGGTATTTTTCTTGGATACTCTCAGTCAAGTAAAGCTTATAGAATCTATAATAAAAGGTTACGTATAGTTGAAGAGTCAGTTCATGTTTCTTTTGAAGAGTCTTATCCGAGAAATGTCGGAGAAGGTAGTTCTTTTCATGGCGCAGGTGTACCTACTGAAGACATACTCAAGGACACTGATAAGGGAATTGATCAGCCTGAAGCAGTGCGTATTGAGGAGGAAAAGGATCACCAACCAGTGAAAAGTGAGGATGATCATCATGCTAAGAAAGATGAACTTCCTCCAGCTTGGAAGTCTTCCAAAGACCATCCAATTGACAACATTCTCGGTGATATCTCTAAGGGAGTAACTACTCGCTCTAAACTTAGTAACTTTTGTTATTACTCTGCTTTTGTTTCCCAAGTCGAACCTAAAAACTCTAAGGAAGCGTTACTCGATGAGCATTGGTATTTATCAATGCAAGATGAACTAAATCAATTCTGGAGAAATGAGGTTTGGGACCTTGTCCCCCCTCCGCGAGATCATCGAGTAATAGGCACCCGATGGGTGTTTAGGAATAAACTTGATGAAAATGGAGTAATAACGCGTAACAAAGCTAGGCCTGTAGCACAAGGCTATAACCAAGAGGAAGGAATCGACTATGAGGAAACTTATGCGCCGGTTGCCCGACTCGAGGCCATACGCCTTCTACTTGCCTACGCTTACACAAAGAACTTTAAGCTATTCCAAATGGATGTCAAAAGTGCATTCCTTAACGGATATATAAATGAAGAGGTTTATGTAGCCCAACCTCCAGGTTTTGAATCATATGAATATCCTGATCATGTTTATAAACTTAAGCGAGCTTTGTACGGACTAAAACAGGCCCCTAGGGCTTGGTATAAACGTCTAAGCAAATTTCTACTTAATCAAGGGTATTCAAGAGGAAAGGTTGACACAACCCTCTTTATTAAACGTCAAGGAAAACACTTAATTTTGGTACAGATTTACGTTGACGATATTATATTTGGGTCTACTAACATGACCTTGGTCAAGGAGTTTTCTAGTTTGATGCAGGGGGAGTTTGAAATGAGCATGATGGGGGAGCTCAACTATTTCCTCGGATTGCAAACCAAACAACTTAAAGAGGGAACATTCGTGAGTCAAACGAAATATTGTCTTGAGTTACTAAAACGTTTTGATATGCTGAACTGCAAAGCAATAAATACTCCTATGCCTACAAGTGCTAATCTCGATCATGACGAAAAGGGTAAGGATGTTGAGGTAAAGAAGTACCAAGGTATGATAGGGTCTCTCCTTTATCTTACCGCATCACGTCTCGATATAATGTTTAGTGTATGCATGTGTGTGAGGTATCAGGCACATCCCAAGGAATCCCACCTGAAGGCAGTTAAGCGCATACTTCGATACCTCTCTGGTACTCCAAAGTATGGGCTGTGGTATTCCAAAGGAAGTGTTTGTTCCTTAGTTGGTTACCCTGACTCCGACTTTGCCGGGTGCAAGTTGGATAGGAAAAGTACTAGTGGCACATGTCATTTTTCGCAAATTCCTTGGTGAGTTGGCACAACAAGAAACAGGTTTTCGTTGCTCTGTCAATAGCCGAGGCAGAATACGTTGCCGTCGGTAGTTGTTGTGCTCAAGTCCTATGGCTTAAACAACAATTACTGGATTTCAATTTAAAACTTGAACGTATTCCAATTTTGTGCGATAACACTAGTGCGATTAATCTAACTAAGAACCCTGTACTACATTCACGCACCAAGCATATCGAAATACGCCATCATTTTCTTAGGGATCATGTAGAGAAAGGTGATGTTATTTTTGAGCATGTTGACACTAAGAATCAACTTGCTGACATTTTCACAAAACCATTAGCTACAGAGCCTTTCTTTCACATCCGTAGGGAACTTGGCATTCTCGATATCTCGGATCGTGAATAACATCCTTGAGAGTTATGATCTTCACACACACACACATATATATATATATATATATATATATATATATATATATATATATGCTTGTTCATATCTTTAACTAACAATGCAAAGAGAAATTTATTCATATGTGAGGGATCTCACCGTCATGACGTTCAAGGTAATATCGTTCCAACTCATAGAGGTTTATCAACATTTTGTGCTATGCTACTTACTCCAATCTTGATGTTTATTTCATTTTGAGCACTTATCATTCATGTGAATGTTTGGTTCTGTGTGTATATGTGTATTTATCTGCTTGGAACAAGAATTTTGCAAAAAAAATTTCAATTTTACACTTCCATGCGTCGACGCATGATTTCACGCGCTGACCTATTAAACTCCCGGGTTAGCGCATAACAACATGGTCAAGTAATTTTCAAAATTTTCAGAAAGCATGCGCCGACGCACAGGTTTACAGGTCGACGCATAAAGGATTCGTTCAGACTTCTTTATGTTTCTGGGTTGCGTGCGCCGACCTATAAATGCTTTACCTTCCCTATATTCTTTATTGCACATTAAACTATGATTCTTGCATGTCATTTAATTAGCCTTAATGGTCAATCTCTCCCTATTCTACTCCTTTAAACCTCATCAATTTTCAATTAATCCCCACTAAACTCTCATCAAAACCCTAATAAATTAGAAAAAGGGAAGGGAATACCAAGAGAGAAATTTCTCTATATATCTACAGCAAGGTACTCAAAGGATTTCACACATCTTCTCTTCTATCTCTGCAACAATCAAGTTTGATAATCTCCCTTCAACTCTTCTTCAACAATGGCTTCCAGAAGAAATGCTGGTACAAGAGGAGGAAGAGGATCCACTTCACAACAAGCTCAAACAAGAGGATCATCCACACAACAGGTAACATTTCAATCCCTAATTTCTGAAAGGTTAGCCACTCCATTTGCAGAATTATTTTCTAATCGGGCGGTTATCAGACAACATGGCTTTTATCCGTTGATGGGTCGAGATTTTCACATTCCTGAAATTTCTGAACTCATCAATTTTCAAAATCTGAATGAATTTGTTGAATGTGATGACAAGTACAGTGAAGACTTGACTAGATTGTTCTACTGTGGGATAAAGGGAAAATTTCGTGGGGATGAATTTAAGTTCTCTATCAATAATGCAGAATATCAAGTGACAAACGATGTATGGTCTACATTGTTTGTTTTGAATACTGATGAGAGTCTCCCAAAGGTTACTGATAAAACCTTTGTTAAAGACTATGCATTCAAAACTGCTTTGAATTCTATGCTGAGGGAACCATATCCAGCTGATTATGTGGTAAGTGAAGCATTTCCTAAGAGTGTCACCACCGGTCACCTGAAATTTAAAGAACGTATCCTTCAGTGGATTGTTTCTCGCATCTTGAGACCTAAGAAAGGAGGCCTCTCAAGAGTTGAATAAGCGGAGGTGCATCTTATCTACATCCTGAGGGAAAAGATCAAAATCAACTGGCCTTACTACTTTGCTTCTAGGATGTTCACAACTCGCAGCTCTAACAAATTTTTAGCACTTGGATATGCATCTGCTGTGGCAAATTTTCTGAATCACTTTGACATTCCTATTGCACAGATTTGTCATGTTCACATTACTGCTGAACAACAGTTTCTGGCCAGAACTTTGTCCATGATGGGTTATCATTGGAACTCTCGTGAGAAAAGGTTCATCCATAGACAAAGAGCTACCCATCCTGAACCTGACCATCTTGAAGCCAGTGAGGATGAAGGAAGTCAAGGTAATGCAGATCCTGTTGGTAATGATGAAAATTTAGTGATACAGGAAGACGTTGTCATGCAGAACAATCAAACGGAAGAAGAAGAAGACAATCAAGAAGACAATGAGGCATGGATGGGATATCAACCGGAAGAATCCTATGACAATCAAGGCTGGGGTCAGTGGCAACAAAACTGCTGGACCAACCTTGGCGCTGCATATGTTCCTCAATCCTATGATGCTGACTCTGAATGGCAGATTCCAGAAAATTCTGCTCCACCAACTCCACCGTCTCAGCATTATTCACAATCCAATGATGAAATTTTGGCAAGACTGACTGAGTTATCTCTGCAACATCAAGAATTTCAAGCGCAGCAGGAAACTCGATACCTGACTCAACAAGAACAGCTTACCAACCTGTCTAACCAACTATTATCTCATGCCACCAACTTCAACAATTTTGTAAATGCTGCTATGACAAGGTTCAATCAAATGGATGCCAATCTGACTCAGCAAAATCAAAACTTGGCTAACAGCCTTGGTAACCTTAACAACACCTTGATTGACCTCAATCTTCAACTCGAGGAATTTCCACCACCAAGTCAATACCATAGTGGACGAGGTTATTCGTTTAGGGGGAGGAGACCATAAACCTTAGGGCATCATGTTTAGTTGTGCATGAAGTTGTGTTTTGTTGTTTGCTTTCTGTTATTTTGACATGCGCTGCACTTTTCTGTTATGTTTCAAACTTTATGAAGTGAATGTTTTGTGTTAATATCGTTGTTCCGTATTTAATCAATACTAGTTTACATTAGCGGTATCATATGTGGATGCTGATAACTGTTTTGTTGTTGCAAATATTTGTTGATCCAATACATATTTTCGTATGCTATTTTGACCACTGTCTTCTCATCTTTTTGATGTTGTCAAAGGGGGAGAAGAATACAAGCTACAGAAACGTTTAAACCGGATGTTAAAGACAGAGGGAGTATTTATCATCTCAAATTACATCTCTCGTGAAAAACAAGGAAGTGTTGCCATCATCAAAAAAGGGGAGTATGTGAGGGATATCCTTCTATCCATCATGTTTTAATGATGTCAACAAATGCATTAGATTGTAATTTGAGCGGTATCACTTCACGTGTCGGGCATACAACATCTCATCGTTGTTGGTCATGTGTCTAGATGCATAGGATCCTATTCTCCTAAAAAATAAATGTCCACAAGTGATTTAATAGTGTCTAGCATGTGTGTTTGTCCTTGGTCTGGTAAAAACAATTCAAAAATTGAAATTTATCAAAAAATTGGCCTTCATGCGCTGACCTCAGATCTTATGCGCCGACCTCAAGAATCATGCGCTGACCCCCCAGAACTCACGGGTAAGCGCATAAACCTGAGAACCCAAAATTGCCTTTCTATGCGTCGACGCATAGACTCCAGAGGTCGACGCATGACACTGCTTTTTGTGCTTTTTCACTTAAATTCGTTTATGTTATTTCCTGTTATATCTTTTGGTCATTTTTTTTCATATAAATAGTTTTGGGTCTTCATTTTTCACACACAACAAGAAACGTGAAAAATATATGTCAGTTCTCTCTTCATCTTCATCTTCTTCACTGTGTAAACAAACAATCACACATAATAATTTTTGTTTGTGTCGCCCATTAATCGAAGTGATAACGTTCAGAATTTAGGAAGTGTGATCTTCATCTTCTGGGTTGAGAGATTGGCAGGTGTTTCTTGAATCAAACCAGTTGGGTTTGTCCTCCAAGAATCGAGGAGATTTTGGGGGTTTTGTACAAATTGTTCTTTCTACAGGGATTCAGCTGGGCGAAGGTAACCGGAAATTGGCGCAACTGTTTCGGTTTAGTAGTTGTAATCAGAGGATCGTAGAAGAAGGTTTGGGTTCGAATTCTTGGAAGATTTCAATTGACCGAGTGAAGGTAACTGAAGAACAGAGTTTTCTTTTGGTTTAGTAGCGTGGGACGGTAATTGAATCATCCATATTCGGAGAACTTGATTCATCTTGAATCAAGGGAAGAGAAAATTCTGCATCAAAGATCGAAGACGTTCGGGGTTTGAATGTTCACAGTTTTCTCTTGTAATAAACATTGCAACAACTACAATATATATATATATATATATATATATATATATATATATATATATATATATATATATATATATATATATATATATATATCTCAATTCCTTTTGTGGAATTGGGGGCAGACGCACCCAAAGCGAGGACGATTGGGGAACTGCCTAATCAAATCTCGGGTGTTCTCTCTCTTTCTCTTAACTCTTTTACATTTCAGTAGTGTTCGATTTTGTGACGTTGTAAACTATCGTAATTTCTGTCATAGAATAATTGTATACTGTTAAACTGTTTTTGTTAAATCAATACAATTCATTGAATTGTGTTTTGGAGCAGCTGCACATTATTCTCCATAGAAATTCTGTACATAGTGTGTTTACGCACACTACGTGTTTGATAATTTGTTTTCAAGCAAAATTCGAACACAGTGCTTTAAATTGTTTATCATTTGACCTCATTGGATCGGTATAAACATCAAGCAAGTGATAATTTGTTGTCTGCTTTTATAAGTGTTATATTCAGAACTGAATTTTTCTCTTTCGTACTCATCCACAATATATTCGCGCATATCCGATCCTTTCGGTAGAAGGTTCGTTGTAGAGGTTTCTATCCAGCGGTAGCTTCCGTTAAACAAATTTTTTAAAACAGAATTTTGTAGTCCATTTGCGTGTAAAACTCAAGGGATCTATTCAACCCCCCCTTCTAGATCCATAGCCATCGTCTAACAAATAATAGCCACTATCTTTTGGCTTTCCAACTACATGAGACTCTTAGATTCTCCACTAACTTATTAATAAAGACCCACTAAACAAAACATTAAAGTTTATTCAACAAAACTCCCCTGTAAACTTAAATGTTTCTCCCATCCATCAATCCTATTATTTTCTTGCCTCTGTCGAAAAGTTCTTTCGACAATGGTTTTGTAAAGATGTCTGCTGCTTGATCCTTGCTAGCTACATGCTTCAATTCGAGACTTCCTTCCTTCACATGTTCTTGAATGAAATGGAAACGAACATCGATGTGTTTGCTTCTTTCATGATTTATTAGATTCTTTGCTAGCTCAATTGATGATTAGTCCACTTGTATTACTGTTGCACTTTCCTGTTTTTGCTCCATTTTACTCAACAATCTTCTTAGCCATATTGCATGACAAACGCACCAAGATGCTGCCACATATTCAGCTTCACACGTCAAAAGTGTTACTATTGGTTGCTTTTTGGAAAGCCAAGTAAAAGCATTATTTCCCATAAAGAACACATATCTTGATGTGCTTTTTCGATCGTCTATATCTCCGCACCAATCGTTGTCGGAATAACCAATCAACTTGTAATCTTATTTTTTTGAGTAAAACATTCAAAGTGACACAGTTCCTTGAATGTATCGAAGGATTCTTTTCAATGCCTTCCAATGTGAATGTACTGGCTCCTCCATGAATCGACTTACAATGCTGACACTTAACGAAATGTCCGGCCTTGTACATGTGAGGTAGCGAAGACTTCCTACCAAGCTTCAAAATTTACTTGTTTCGACACGATCTCCCCCATTGGTGTGAAGTGGGTATTCAAGAAAAAGATTAATGTTGAAGGCGAAGTGGCACCTACCACCTCTGTCAGATCGAACTGCTTTGATGTGTCTGTCAGTTGCCTTCTCCACCATTACTTTGAACTTTTTGAACACCTCGAATGCTTCAGATTTTTCTCTCAAGAAATAAACACAGGTCTTTCGTGAGAAATCGTCGATAAATGAGATGAAGTACCTTTTGCCACTGAAAGATTCTAGAGTGATTGGCCACAAATATCAGTATGAATCAATTCGAGAATATGTTTAGCTTGATATTCTGCCTTCTTTTGAAATGAGGTTCTTGTTTGTTTACTAAGCACATAATCTTCGCTAAACTTTCCTTCATAGTCCATGTCTGGTAGCCCGTGTACCATGTTCCTTTTCGCTAACCTTCTCTGACCAACATGATGTAAATGATCAAAGCGTAGATGCCACAGCGACGCTTTGTCTTCGACATTGACTTGCAAACATTTTCCTTGAACACTCCTCAAGTTCAGCTTGTACATTCGATTTCTCCCTTTTTTGACTTGAGCAATCAAATGCCCTAACATGTCCTTCAAGTGTAATATTCGATCTTTCATGAATATCGAATAACCTTTTTCTGTGAGTTGTCCCAGACTCAAAATATTTGTCTTGAGATCTGGTACATAATAAACATCTTGGATTGACCCAGTCAAGTCATCCTTCTGCAAGTAACAAATCGTACCTTTGCCTTCGACCTTCACTTTCGGTGCATCTCCGAAAGACACATGACCATCTTCAATCTTTTGCATTTCTTTAAACAGATGTTTGTGACCACACATATGATTACTTGCTCCAGAGTCGAGATACCACATAGTGTCATTTTCCGCGTCTTCTTCCTTTTGAGTCATCAACAGAAAACCATCATTCACTTCGACTTCCAAAGCTAGATTGGTTGTTTCTTCTACTTTCTTTTCGACTCGACAATCTTTTGCAAGATGTCCCACTTTACCACAGTTATAATATTTAAAGGAGTTGCAATCCTTCGGATAATGACCATGCTTGTTACATTTGTAACATTCGACGTTGGAGTAGTTCAACTGACCACCTCTTTGACCACGTCCTCTGCCATGCCAATTTTGCTGACTCGACTGTCCTCTGTCGAAGTTGCTGCCTCAACCACTTTGACCACTGTCACGACCTCCACGGCCACGTCCTCTTCCTCGAAAGTTTTGAGAATAGAGTACCTTTTCGTCTTTGACTGACTCCTTTTCTTGATGTGCTTCCTCGACTGCTACCGCCTTCTTTTTCATCTTTCGTTGTTCGTGTGCTTCGAGAGAACCAGCGAGCTCTTCGACTGAGAGCATCGAAAGGTCCTTTGACTCTTCAATTGCTCACATAATATTCTCAAATTTATCTGTTAAAGATCTCAAAATCTTCTCAACAACTCGTGCATCAGTCACTGCTTCGTCATTTCTAGTGAGTTGGTTCACCACCGTTTATACACGCGTGATGTAGTCAGATACAGTTTCTGACTCCTTCATCTGCATCCTCTCCAATTCTCCACGAAGAGTTTGAAGTCGAACTTGCTTCTCTCGATCTGCTCCTCTGAACACTTTTCCTAACGTGTCCCATACTTCTTTTGACGTAGTCGAACCGACAATTTTCTCAAAGCCTGATTCGTCAACTGCTCGGAACAGCATGTACAATGTTGTCTTATCTTTGATTGCGTCTCTTTCAACGCCTTTTGTTGAGCCATCGTATATTCTGTGGTGTCTGCTGGTTCTGCGAATCCATCCCTGGTTACCTCCCATGCATCTAGAGATCCAAGAAGAGCTTTCATTTGGATACTCCAGTTCTCGGAATTCACCTTCGTTAAACGCGGCAACGACATTTGACTCATCGTATTTGCCATTAGCTCTGATGCCAATTTGATAACAGAAGCAGTACTTTGTATATTTTTTTTTGGTTGTTTCAAAATGAAAACACAATCAAGTCTTTATATGGACTCAAGTTTCTACTATTCAAAGAAAACAATAAAAGCTAATAATAGCCCACTATCCTTTGGCTTTCCAACTACATGAGACTCTTAGATTCTCCACTAACTTATTAATAAAGACCCACTAAACAAAACATTAAAGTTTATTCAACACTTTGATGCACTCATAATGTGAAAATGGAAAGTGTTGAGGTAAGGTTGATATTGAAGAAGGAAAAGACAAGAACTTTTGTGGTGTAAATGTAGAAAGAAACAACCTCAAATGTTTTATTATGAGAGGGATGGTAAAATGATGGAAGGTTTGTGTGAGATTGATAAAGGTGATCGGGTTTTCTGGAAGAGGTTTACATGGTGATTATAGAGTGAAGATGGTGGTCTCTTGAAATGGAGTTTTGTGGAATCAAGGTTGTGTAGCTTGATGTTAGCCATGCATGAACTGTAGAAGGGCGGTGGAAAAACATAGTATTGGATCTGTGCATGAGAAACTCGATTTTGCTTTCAAGGAAAATGAAGGTTTTGAAGTGTGGTTTTCACATCGTCGTATGGTGTCTTTTGAGGGATGAAGCATGTGAAGCCAGGACGTGGGTGTCTGCCCCTACCTTCCCATCCCCATCTTTTCTTATATTTCATTCCTCTTAAAATAAATCAAATGTGGTGCTTTCAATGAGAGAGCAGTCAACCCTTTTTTTATGTATTTTTTCTATCATTTAAATTCAAAATGAGAAAAAGTGTACGCCAGGGATGATGGGTCCACGCCAGTCAGGTGCATAGCAGGTATTTTCACAAAAAAGAGATCCAAACAAAAACTAGTTTCTAAACTTAACTATTAAGTTTTACTAAAAACAAAATAAAAACAAAAAAAATTTATATTATTTTTTTTAAAAGTTGAAATAAAAATTAAATAAACTATTTTAAAATAAAAATCTAAATTAATTAAAAAACTGATTAATTATAATGATTAACAATTAAAAAAAGAAATCAGTAAAAAGCGAATAATCGGACTGGTATCGACATGCTCAAAAAAATAAAATGAATACACCAAAATGATCAGCGGGAAATATACGTATTGGAAAAATACAGAGTTTGGTCAAATTTTGAAATAAATTTTACTCGCTTAAAAAGCTCAAACAAATAAAAAATGTGAACGAAAATTAGTTGAAAAATTCAAACGAGCACGTCAAGTTAAACTATGTGAAACGTAGATTAATATCACTGGCGTTTGCAAGCTTGATTCTAAAATTTCCCGTCCAGTGATTTTACGCACAATTAACTTTTGATTTGACCGATTCGGCTGTAAATTCAACAAATTTATTTCAGCTGATAAATTGAGTATTTTGCGAGATGAAATGCATGGTATGCTATGATGCAAAGAGAAACGAAACCTTAAGGTCAAAAATTAGGGTATGACACTCAATAATGACCATGTCAGAGAAAGAAGTGGACGTATTGCCAAGCACGTGCTGAAGGTATGGGCCTTGTAGTGTACCTATAAAAAATCTACCAATTCAAGATCCAATAGAGGAGGTTTGACCCTTGCCACCAGTTTGCACCACCTCTGGGCGTATTCCTCAGATTTCTGAACCATATTCCTTAATGATCATCTCTGGTCGAGTTCTTCTAAGCTTCTGCTTGACTGGAGGACAATCCTATTTGAGAGGCAAACAATGCACAACAATATCCGCATCAAGCCCAGGCATATCTTGGTAAGAACAAGCAAAGATGTTGACGTATTCTTGCAGCATCTCGATCAATTTCCTCTTCACACCTTCTTTCAAGGAAGCCTCGATTCTGACCTCTTTTCTTGCATCTTCGGTGCCAAGATTAATAATTTCAACAGATTCCTGATGCGACTGAATGACCCTTTCCTCATGCTTTAACAATCTGGCCAACTCTTCTGAAAGTTCACAGTCTTCTTCAACCTCCAATTCGGCTTGGTAAATCGGATTGTCAAAGTCATACTGAGCCATAGCAAAATCGTTATTGATGGAATCTGGAATGACGGATCTGCATGATTGATGTTTTATTCTTTATTTTAGAATGAGAAATAAAAACAAAAACATTGTCATCTTGAAAATATAAAGTAAAAATGAAAGACAGAGAACAAAATATTTGAATGCAAAAATGTCCTTTATTCATGATAATCATTGCAAATATAAACGTGAGGCCCTACAATGAATCACTACATCTTGGGCAGAACGTAGGACTTATCATATGCAAAAACAAAATAAATTACTCTTCATGAAGAGTGACTTGAATGATATCTTCAGAAGACCAATTAGTGAGCTCTTATCATGGGATGCAGGGACAGATCCAATTGTCTAGGTCACAATCATTGTCGGCGTCGTCTTCTTCCATAGCATTGACTTGATAAAAAATAACCCTGGCACTGGAGAATCTGATGAGGCCTTGAATCTTCAGAGGCCCTGGCGCAAGCTTATATCCCAGACCAAATCTGTCCTTTTTCACCGAAAAATCCAGAACCTGACCCCAACCTTCAGAGCAACCAACTTCAACTACGACTCTGGCTTCTTTCAAAGACATCATGGAAATCTCAGGCTTTTTATCCTCCGCGGGAGAATCATTCTTAATACACACGACTTTAAACGCCTGACACAAAGTCTCATGAATTTCCCCTTCTACTTTGACATATTTGAAAGAGGTCAGATGACTCACAATAATTTCTTCCTCGCCACATATGGTAACCACCTTCCCCTTAACTACAAACTTGATCTTCTGGTGAAGAGTTTAGGATACTGCCCAAGCAGCATGAATCCATGGACGTCCAAGGAGACAACTATAAATTGGCTGAATGTCCATGACGAAGAACGTTCTTTCGAAAAGCTGAGGACCCACCTTGATGGGTAACACCACCTTCCCGAAAACATAATGCTTTGAACCATCAAAAGCACTAACGATCAAGTCACTGGGTATGAGTATCACTTCCTCTGCATCTAACTTCATCAGTGCCTTCTTGGTTCAACTGATCCACCACCGTATAGTCGCTCTTCTTAATAATTCTTATAAACTATTTGACATCTTTAGAAAAGAAGGCTTCTGGCGATGGATTCTGTACAGAGTCTTCAACAATAACTTGTTTCCCTTTTGTAGCGTGCGATTTTTGTCGGTGACGTGACCACCTTACCGCAATGGTTGGAATTGGGTGCTACTTTCTGATTTCTTATTTATCCTATGAAGCTGGAAAGCAAAGGGAAGCTATCTAAAACTAACCTTGCATGCAAATGTTTTTTTTAACAAATGCTAAGAGATTGGGGGTCAGGGTCAGGTTATACAAAAGGAAGTTGTCAATTACCCAGTGTATATATGGTTATCCATAGATCTTCTTTGGCATGTGTAAATACTTTCTGGTGTTTATCTGTTATGGGTTGGGAAAGTTTCTCCTTTGGGAGCGTTGAGAGAGTGTTTTTTGTTGTTTTTGGGTTTTCTTTATTTTTTGGTAAGGTACTGGACCTAAAGTTTTTGATATGTGTGCTCGCTAAGATTTCACAATCTTATGCCTACGTATTCCCGTAAAGATATCTGAGAAATTAGAGCAATCGTAGTTCCTCCTATTCTATGGGAGGAAAAAGATGGTTGGTGTCTTGTTCAAAGCTCAAGATTGAAGCTAAAGGGTTTGAGAGAGAATTTGTCATCTCTAAAGAGAGGTATCTCACTTATTTATCATAGTTGTTGGGTAACTGGTTATAAAGGAGAATTACTTTAACTGGAATGTATGAAATCCAGCAATGCCATAATTTCCTTTATAAGGGAAATGTCCTGAAGGAGGAAACTTTAACTCAGTGTAGAGCAATGCCATTTTTTCTTAGAAATCTTCCATGCTAAGAGACGGACATTGGCTTGGATGTAAATAATCCAGAGGCTTACCACTTACAGGATTTAGATGAAAGAAGAAGTTTACCAGGATAAAAGAGGGACCACAACTTGGATTTTGAATCAACAAGTGTGCCACTAACATCAGTTATCTTGAATTAGGGTTTGTTTGATTATTTGTTTTGATATGTGATATACAGTGAAATGTCTTCCTACAGAGAGATCTCTTGATTTCCTCTGAGGGGATGTTGGTTTTTGTTTGCCTTGATCAAAGCCCAAGGTTGAAGCTAAAAGGTTGACTCTACTAGGGAGTTTTATATCTGTCCTGTATAAAGCCCAAGATTGAGGCTAAAAGAAGATTGACTCAGCTGGAGGGTATGATCTATCTTGTATAAAGCCCAAGATTGAGGCTGAAAAGGGGTTGGACTCTTCTGGGGAATATTTTGTCTGTCTTGTACAAAGGCCAAGATTGAGGCTGAAAAGAAATTGACTCCACTGGGGTGGCTTTATCTGTCTTATACAAAGCCTAAGATTGAGGCTAAATCTGCTGAGGAAAAATCATTATTCAAAGCCTAAGAGGACGCTGACTGGGGAAATTCTTATATGAAGCCTAAGAGGAGGCTGGCTTCTGTTGGGTATTGTTGAGATCCAGAGACAGGTCCAAATTGGGGAATCAACTCTTGCTGAGAATATCAGATGCCCTGAGGTTTTGATTCTGTTAAGGTTATATTGATGGTAAAAGTTTAAACTTTGGGTATGAAAACCTATGGAGGTTTCAAACTTTGCTAGAGATTGATGAAGTGATCAGGGTTTTTCCTGTGCTTTTAGGAGACTTGAGGGTTTCTTTGAGATCCAAAAGGAGATGAGACTTTCCAAGTCTACTGGTATAAAGAGGTTGACTCTTATATGGAGGATGATCTTTGTATGATGCCCCAGAGGAGGCTGATGTTTTAAGGGATGAGAATCAACCCTAGAATGGATGCTTTGAAATTCTAGCTCTCTGAAGGATTGAACTAGTAGAGATGACTAAGTTTTGTCCTATACCTGTAGGAGGTCTTCGGGTCCTTGTGCTAAGTCCAAGAGGAGGCTGAGAACTTCTAAGAAGCCTGAGGGTCCTTGTACAAAGCCCAAGAGGAGGCTGGAGATGCTTTTAGGAAGCTTATGGGTCCAAACCTAAGAAAAGTTCAAGAATGGTTTCACCGGGAATAAGTCCTTTCCTTGCAGAACAGTTCTAGGGTTTGAAGAAATTCAAGAGAGGTTTCACTGGGAATTAATCCTTTCTGGGGAAATGAATTTCTTGTACAAATATTTCTAAGTTGTGACAGTCTTGAGAAAAGTTTCACCGGGAATAATGTCTTTCTCTGTTCCATATTGTATAAGCCCAAAAGGAGGAAAAACTGTATCCGGAATTTCCTATGGGGAACTAGTTTTGACTGTGTTAAAAAAGTAACCACTGGTTTGATCTAGACCTAGACCTGATTGCTGGGGAAAACTCTAAGCAAATATATACAAGCATATATATATATATATATATATATATATATATATACAGTTGAAATATATAAACAAGTATGTGTTGAAAAGATAGTGGAACTTACAGTTGTGCAAGCCCAAGCATAGCAACTACAGTTGTATGGTTAGATATTCAATAAATTGAAGAAAGTTTTGATAAGACTTAGAATTTGAATGTAAATCAAAAGGAAAGTTGTTGTAAAAGGAAGTTTGGGGCTTATACTCAAAGAGAGGCCCAGATGAATTCTTTTGAAAAGGCGATAATCGTGTCGCAGTTTTGAAAACCACAGAGGGACTTATACAATGACTGAGGCCCAAATTATTGTGTTTACAAAAAGGATAGGTCTTACACTCTATTAGCGGCCCAAGAGTTTATTTTTATACAAGAGATGGGGCTTACAACTCAAGGAGAGGTCCAACCAAACACACATGCGTGTATCAAAACCACCCCATAAACATATATGGGTGGCCTAAATTTCAGGTCAAGCCAAGGCAAAAACCAAGTTTTGAGTGATTTTCAAGAAGGATCATATCTCCCTCATTTTTCATGAAACTGGACAAAATTTAGATGGATCCTACCTTGAATTTCATGAGGAATCCAATGGTGGTCTCAGAATTTTCTAAAGATGCTTCTATTTTAAAACCCGATAGTGGTTTCAAAATAGGCCAAGATTTGCAAGTTCTATGCTACCACATCACACAAATAATAATAGCATGGTAAATTGACTCAAGCTCAACACATATGATATGTTCATGATCAGTGGACATCAAAGCAATGCATATTTTAAAGAGCTCAAGTTGTTATGCACTTACCTCTTGAAGCTCCTTATACTAACTTTCAAGATGCTTGTGCCAGAAGTAATCCAATGGTTTAGACACTCTTGATTGATCCCTTAGAAGCTTTTAGGATGTTCAAAACCAGCTGGAAACCTCAGGAACAATAATTGGCTCTTTCTTGCAAAAGTGGAAAAAGTGACCAAAATGGTAACTCACTCAAATGGTGTTACAGTTTAGGGAAACCTGTTGGGACAGTTTTAGGATGATATTTGGAGAGTATTTGAAGGGTTAATTGGTTTTGAAAGTGATTGTTGTTGTACAATGAGGATGAAGGTTTGAACACCTCCAATGGATGATTTATGATGTGTTTGGATAGTTATTTGAGTGGTTTTTGCTCTGGTTTCAAGAATTCCCAGAAAACAAGGCTTTGGTATTGTTTTGGTGTGGTTTGAAACATCATAAATGACCTCTATTTATAGTAGAGAAAGTTTGTTTTTGAAGGAACAGTGAATGGCAATTGTTTCACTCTATTATCCAATGGATATGCCCATGTATCACTTTATTAAATGCCAAGGTACCAAGTCTTCTCTTAGCCATTGACTTGAGTTGGTCTTGGTAGCTTTAGGTCTTCTGATTTTTTGCAACAACCTTGACTCAATTGGACTGATATGTGCTGGTTCATGATAGCTCAATGCACCACATCAATTCCAAATGACAAAGCTTGGTTTTGGATTTGCAACATTGATGATCACATGCCAAAGGGATTGGATTCTTGCCTTAGGGTCCAAGCTTTCAGATTTTTCATGATTGACTAAGATTCTTGTTGAATTTGGATGAGGATCAATCTTCCATAGTCACCAAAGTTGGACTCAAGAATCGTGTGCCACAAGTAATGCACAAAATCTGTCTTGGAAATCAGTTTGAGCAAGGCATGTTGTGAGGTTCATAACTCCTTGCTCAAATTGAATTAATGGGAATTCTTGTACTTTTTGGAAAGCTCTCATTACATAATTTAACTTTGATGTCCATCAATGGACCTGGTTTAGCTTGGATCATGATGAAAAATGGTCCAAAAGTAGGTGAAAAACCTAGACAGACTCTGTCTAAAAAATTATCTAAGTGTTGGAAAAAGTGGTTAGTTTCATTTTTTTGGGATTTTGATCACTCCATAACTCAAAATCCATGAGGATTTGGAATCTTTTGTAGTTGACACTTTTGAAGTATGTCATATGAACTTTCATTTGAGCTTTGGATGGAAGAAAAAGGCCTTAGGGTTTGGGAGTTATTACCTTGCAAAGTTGGTACCAAATCCATTTTGTTCCATAACTTAGAAAAATTTAAGTTTCTTATGGTTGCCCCTTTTGCAAGAAACCTCACTTTTCTAGATTTTTCTTGATGGATGATGATCAAAATCATGCATTAACATTGTTTTTGACATAGGGGAGTCACATTTGTGAAAAAATTCAAAAAGTCAAACTTGATTTTGGGCATAGTTGACTTTTTGTCAATGAATTCCAAACTGTGTGATCCTCTATGCAATCAAGTTCTTGACCTAATTCAAACCTAATGGATGGATTCCATAGGTGTTTTAGGGTGTCTTGAATCATGTCCCAAGGTTTGGGAACATGTCTTGGTCCAAAGTCAAAGGTACAATTGACTTTTTCTTCAAAACCTTAATTGTGGTCTAGATGAAAATGAAACTTGTGAATCAAGCTTCTTGGACCAATCCATTATTGCAAATGGATCAATATAGTGTATTTGAGGCCCTAAAATCATGTCTTGAGGTCTTGGCTCATGTCTTGCTTCAAAAGTCAACTCAGGGGTGAATTAGGTCAAGAAACCCTAATTCCTGACTTTTGATGAATGCCTCATCTGAGGCTATTTTGACTTGATGATTGGATTCATGAGGTCCTTTGGAGCATTTTGGATCATGTTTTTGAGTTATTGGCTCATGCCCAGATGAAAATCTTCATCTGAAGGCCTTGGTCGACCAAAACCCTAATTTACCGACACTGTCGATCTTGAGGCTTGACCAGCTTGAGATGTTGCACTCTTGTGCTTGATTCTTGAAATGGGATACCTCTTGATCCTTTATTGATGTTTAAGAGGTTATACAAGTTGAAGATCATGTCATTTATTTATTGATCTTTTGTCTAAGAGTTCTGAGAGGGTTCAGAACCCTTATTCTTGATTGTAGTGCATGCTCAACAATCCTTGAGGAGATTGATGAGGTATGATGGCACATCCATATTGTGGTAATGATCCTCATAATGATGGGAAATCTTGTGGTCAAAATTTGAGGTATGACAGATGCCCTTATTTAATCTTCTTGGACCCGAAGCTGTGAATGGCAGAGATATTCAGACATTCAGGGTGCAAGAGGATTAAATATCAGAATACTCAAAATTTTTACTGGGGTTATGAATAGGAGTTTACTCATCCATCTTCTTTTGCTAAGAAATGTTACTTAGAAAAGGGTAAAACTTCCCCTCGATCCTGTTCTTCAGCCACATAACTGGTCTCAGTTTCTTTTGAAATAAACTTCCCCTCGACTCTGGTCTTCAGCCACGAAACTGGTCTCAGTTTCTTTTGAAATAAACTTCCCCTCGATCTTGGTATTCAGCCACATAACTAGTCTTAGTTTCTTCTTGAAATAAACTATCCCTCAATCCTGGTCTTCAGCCACGAAACTGGTCTCAGTTTCTTCTTGAAATAAACTTCCCCTCGATCATGGTCTTCAGCCACAGAACTGGTCTTAGTTTCTTCTTGAAATAAACTTCCCCTCGATCCTAGTCTTCAGCCATGGAACTGGTCTCAGTTTCTTCTTGTCGAGTTCCTTCCTCAATAAGGAACACTATTTGTAGCGGTCTTTATAAAACTTCTCGCCGAGTTTTTACTGGGGAGACGTCATTTGATGGAGAAAGATTTGGTGTCAGACTTGCTAGGGAAACCCATTTATATGAACTGCAGGGGTGTGCAAACTTCCATGTTGGAGATGTCATTTGTCGACCTACTGGAGAAAAACGAGTCTCTTGAGAGACCACTTTTTGTTTGGAGAGGTTACATCATACTTTTCTTCGAGACCTTTTCGGAGAAATGCCATGTGATGTAATCCAATTTTGAGGTGTTGATGACTTCATTAACTTCGAATTTCTTGGGAGAAAAACTGATGTATTGCCAAGAGTCTTCGGTTAAGAGGCTTTCTCTGGGGATTTTCCTTAATCCAGGAAAGCGAAAATATCATCTTCAATGGTGAAGAGTGATGTTCTAAAAGTGTCTATCGAATGTCTTCTAGCCTTTCAGAGATTCAAGTTATCAAAGTGGTCGAGGACAATCCCTAATCCAGAAATAAACTGGGGAGAGATTGTTTAGATGATACATTTCCTAACGAGGAAAGAACTCAAACTGGGATTTTGTCCTACCTGACGTGGAAAGGAAAACTGACAACTTTAACGGATAGAGGACATTTATCAGTTGGGGATGAGTATGGCCAAAGTGATAGTAATGCAATATGAATATGAATATGAATCAATCATGCATGATGTATATATGTTTATGCTGAAAAAACAGACACGGCATACAGAATAGTGAATGAACCCGACTGGATACTCGGCTACCGCGGGGGGATAAAAAGTATCATTGGTTCAAGACAATAATCCTTTCTTGCTTTAGGAGGGGTAAACCCTACCGGAAAGAGAAAGAACCATCAAGTGGTCTTCAGAGGTAAGAACTCTGCCGGGGATATCAGATGGGTCGTTGCATCTGAAACGGTTGATCCTTCATTCAGGCGTATCGGTTTAGAAGGAGTACTTTGATTCTGCATTTTAAGGTTTGATCACTCCCGTAGAAGCCATCGATGTTCCTTTTGGTGTTTAGTTAGTCAAAAGGAATTGCCATCTTTATTTTAAGAGCAGAAGTAAATTTGACAAGTAAATTCATTTTTGTTTTGTTTCAAGAATCCTTGATCATGTTAAAAATGTCATTCTGTAAAGTAAATTAATGAGAGTTGCAAACAAAAGCACTAGGGCTCAAATTTTATTGATAGAACTGTAATCATCCAAGCGCGTGATCCCATAGAGCATTACAAAGTTTAGAAAATGGTAATTTAACGTAAAAGGGCTACATTGAAACATAACGACCACTATCCTTCTACCAACTTTGAATTCTGGACATTCTGAGCCTCTATTGATATGGACCTTGACTGAAGTCTTTCGACAGATGGTGTTACCTTTGGGCATTTAACCTTGTCAGACGTAGTTACTTTCCAGGAATCCCTAATTTTTGCCTAGATTGCCTTTTGAGGTTTTCAATCTATCGGGATGATTTTTGCTTATGTCTCTAATTTTTTCCTGGATCGCCCTTTCGGGTTTTCAATCCACCGAGACGTTTTTTATTTATTTATTTAGGCGAAGTATTTCTTGACTACATCAACATTCATGGGGTAGGTAAACTCCTATCCATCCATGGTTGCGAGTCTCAAGGCGCCGTCTGAGAAGGTTTTCTTAACAACGTAAAGGCCATCATAATTTGGAGTCCATTTGCCCTGGGAATCAGTGAGGAATGATTGTATCTTCTTGAGCACGAGGTCCCCTTTTCTGAAGACACGGGGTCGGACCTTTTTGTCAAATGCTTTCTTTATTCTTTGCTGATATAGCTAACCGTGACATAAAGCCGCCATTCTCTTTTCTTCGATTAGGTTCAGTTCATCGTGCCGACTTTGACACCATTCAGCCTATGTTAGCTTAGCTTCCATCATTACCCTGATTGATGGGATCTCTACTTCTATGGGGAGCACTGCTTCCAGCCATATACTAGAGAGAAAGGGGTTTCCCCTGTTGAGGTGCGAACAGATGTGCAATAATCATGAAGAGCATAGGGTAGCATCTCGTGCCAGTCCTTGTAGGTTACAACCATCTTCTGAATGATCTTCTTGATATTTTTGTTAGCCGTTTCTACCGCTCTATTCATTTTAGGCCGGTAGAGAGATGAGTTATGGTGTTCGATCTTGAACTCAGCACACAACTCTTTCATCATCTTATTGTTCAAGTTAGATCCATTATCAGTAATGATCTGGCTTAAAACACCATAACAACATATGAGATTGTTCTTGATAAATCGGACCACCACTTGTCGGGTCACATTGGCGTATGACACTGCTTCGACCCACTTGGTGAAGTAGTTAATGGCTACAAGGATGAACCGATGTCCATTCAAAACCTTGGGTTCGATCATGCCAATCATGTCAATTCCCCATATGGAAAAAATGGAAAAGAGAGAACTTTGAGATGCGTTGGCGGTACATGGATTTTGTCAGCGTATATCTGACACCTGTGACACTTCCTTATGTACTTGTAGCAATCAGATTCCATTGTCAATCAATAGTATCCTGCTCTCAGAATTTTTCTTGCCATTGTATGTCCATTGGCATGAGTGCCAAAGGATCCTTCGTGAATTTCTTTCATCAGTATGCTTGCTTCTTGTTTATCTACACATCTGAGCAAAACCATGTCAAAGTTTCTCTTATAGAGTGTATCACCATTCAGGAAGAAGTTGCTTGCCAGTCTTTTGAGAGTCTTCCTGTCTTTTCTCGATGCCCCAGGCGGGTATTCTTGTCTTTGAAGGAAGCACTTGATATCGTGATACCATGGTTTGTCATTAATGACTGCTTCAATCATGAAGATATAAGCGGGTATTTCAAGGTGCATTATGTAGATCTTAGGTACGTTACTCCAATGATTTACAGTAATCATGGAAGAGAGAGTGGCTAGTGCATCAGCCATGTGGTTTTCTTCACGAGGGATATGATGAAACTCGATTTTGTTGAAGAATGGTAACAACCTTCTTGCGTAATCTTTGTAAGGAATCAATCCTGATTGGTATGTATTCCACTCTCCTTTGATCTGATTGATAACCAGGACTGAGTCTCCATACACATCTAAATTCTTAATCCTTAATTCAATAGCTTCTTCGAGACCCATGACACAACCTTTGTATTCGGACTCGTTGTTTGTGCATTTGAATGCCAGTATGGCAGTGAAAGGAATGTGAGTATCCTGAGGTGTTACGATGATTACCCTAATTTCATTTCCATAAGTGTTGACAGCTCCGTCGAATATTAGTCCCCATTGGGAACCTGGTTACGGCCCTTCGTTGGGTAGCGGTTCATCGCAATCTTTCATTTTTAAGTACATGACATCTTCGTCTGGGAAGTCAAATTCGACTGATTCCTAATTGTCAATCGGTTGATGAGCCAAATAATCGGCTAAAATACTTCCTTTGACAGCTTTCTGAGCATGGTACTCAATGTCGTATTCCGTTAACAACATCTGCCACCGGGCAATCCTTCCCGTGAGAGCAGGCTTTTCAAAGACGTACTTGATCAGATCCATTTTGGAGATTAACCAAGTAGTGTGACAAATCATGTATTGGCGTAGACATTTGGCTGCCCAAGCCAGAGCGTAGCAAGTTTTCTCGAGCATAGTGTACCGAGTTTCACAGTCTGTGAACTTCTTGCTTAAGTAGTAAATGGCAAACTCTTTTCTTTTTGTCTCGTCTTGTTGGCCAAGTACACAACCCATGGAGTCTTCCAAGACTATTAAGTAGATGATCAACGGTCTTCCTTCCACTGGAGGAGACATAATTGATGGATTTAACATATATTCTTTGATGCTGTCGAAAGCTTTTTGGCAATCTTCAGTCCTTACGTAGCTTTGATTCTTTCTGAGTAGTTTGAAGATTGGCGTGCATGTCGCGGTCATGAGGGATATGAATCTGGAGATGTAATTTAGACGTCCCAAAAATCCTCTAACCTATTTTTTAGTCTTTGTGAAGGCATTTCTTGAATGGCCTTGACCTTGTTAGGATCAACTTTAATTCCTTTTTGGCTGACGATGAATCCTAAGAGCTTTCCTGAGCGAACACCGAACGTGCACTTATTGGGATTCAAGCGGAGTTTGTATTTTCTCAGATGCTCGAATAACTTTAACAGGTGTGTCACATGCTCTTCTTTTGTTTTATGTTTGGCAATCATGTCATCGACATACACTTCAATCTCTTTGTGCATCATGTCCACAAACAGAGTTGTCACGGTCCTTTGATAGGTTGCCCCCGCGTTCTTCAGACCGAACGACATTACCTTGTAACAAAAGGTTCCCCATAGGGTGATGAATGAAGTTTTCTCCATATCTTCCGGCGCCATTTTGATTTGATTATAGCCCCAGAATCCATCCATGAAGGAGAAGATTTTGAACTTTGCTGTACAATCTGCCAGCATGTCAATGTGTGATAGGAGGAAGTCATCCTTCAGTCTTGCTTTGTTCAGATCCCTGTAGTCTACACACATCCTGACTTTTCTGTCCTTTTTCAGAACTGGCACTATGTTGGCTAACCATTGAGGATATTCTGAGGTGGCGAGGAAACCTGCGTCGATCTGTTTCTGCACTTCCTCCTTAATCTTGATGGCCATATCTGGATGAGTCCTTCTCAATCTTTGTTTTACTAGTGGACATTCTGATTTCAGTGGTAAGTGATGTTCCACGATGCGGGTCTCCAACCCTGGCATGTCTTGATAGGACCAAGCAAATACATCTGGAAACTCTTTGAGAACCTTTATCAAGTCTTCTCTGACAGTTGGACTGAGCAGTGCCCCAATCTTAACTTCTTTCTTTTCTTCCTATGAACCTAAATTGACCGTTTCCAACAGCTTTTTGTGAGGCTCAATAGACCTTTCCTCTTGTCTGAGTAGTCGGGAGATCTCTTCTAGAATTTCTTCGTCCTCTTCTTTTTTAGCTTCAAATACTGGGAATTCAAAGTTGGGAGAAGGCATTGGATCATATGTTTCAATAGGGTTTAAAACAAGCAATCTGCATGACGTGATAATTCATTTTTTAGCAAAGACAGAGAAAATGCAAGAATGTGTGCAATGTATTTTCTGAAAAATGCTTGTTTTTATTTTGGGCTGTTTTTAGGATTACCATTTTCTGAAAAGCGAAAAGTGGAAACAACAATAAATGCGGGAATTTAGAATGACATTATTTATTCATGATTTGTCGATTCTTGAAATACAGCCCTATAAAACAAAACTCTGCCACTTTGGGCGAAGCGAAGAGGGATATTTACAGAAAGGTGAGCCCTATAAAAACATCCGTTTCACCTGGGCAAGGTGAAAGGTTAAAACAAAGATGGTAATTACTTAGACTTATGGACGACTTTCGGGACATCGACAACAACCCAGTGGCGACGAACTCCTCTGTGAATCACAAAGTTTGGTACTTTCCTTCTTGGTTTGTCTTCAAAAACAATGCTGATATATGGCGGAGTAGGATCATTGGAGTCTTCTTTCCATGCAGAGTTGTCATAGGAGAATTCTTCTGTCGCATCTTCCATAAGGTTTTCACTTTCAAGAGGATCTCCCCATCCAGTTGGCTGGATGTCTTCGTATCGGATGCGAGAGCTTTCGGGAGTGGTGTATTTGACTAGGAAGCCATACTTGCCGCTCGACTATCCCAAGGTGTCCCATGTTTATGTGGGAATAGATGAGTCGTCTTCCTCAATGACGTTGATTTTAGGAAATGCATAGTTAATGAATTCTTGTCCTGTAAACTTTGCAAATTCATCACCGTGGTGTCGGACATTTTCAGAATGTCCTAAGTAATGATTCCATGACTCTGTGGGGACATGAGTATTCTTTTCAATATTGCTCAGCTGACAGGCATCGTCCAGCTGACTCTTTTGCTCCAAGTATTCTGTGTACGACTTCTAGATAGGCAAGTCATCCAGGGGATCATAGCCACAGTTGTCTTTAATTAGATTGTCTTCTTTTAATGAATTATGTGGAGCACGACATCCTTCAGGATCACAATCTCCATAGATCATCCTGACATCTGACCTCGGTATATATCTTGGGCTCGGTTTGGGAAAATAAAATGGCATGTGCGCCTCTCCCTGAGACATATAATCATCATTGTTGAGATAAGACTTCCACTCCTCATCCATATCAGAGGAGTCGCTCTCATTGATGGTGTGTACTTCTTGAGACACTGGGTGGAGGAAGCCTCCACTGCGGAAGAAATCCTGAATGGGACAAAAACTTTCGTCTTTCTTAGTAGTCTAGGTATAGGTTGAAGAGCAACCAAAACCTTTCTTTGTCTTATTATCAGTAGGAATTACAACCTGTCCCCATCCTTTTGTGTCATTACATTTGATTACTTCGAGAGCGTCTTTGTATGAGGAAATCGATGTCCCTGTTTTTGTTCAATTCTCATTGCTCATTGAAAGTGCTTGGAACTGGGTTCCAACATCCTCCTCTAGTTCTACACAGGAGAATAATGATAAGTTGCTCACGATTAAGGCATGCTCTCTGCATACTGTGACTAATTTGTCCTTCTTGACGAACTTCAGTTTCTGGTGAAGTGACTGCCCTAGCTTAGTGTATCCAAGGTCTTCCTAATAAACAGTTGTATGCTACCCGGATGTCCATGACCTGGAAAGTGGCTTAGAAAGTGTGAGGACCAATGATTATGGGAAGATCAACTTCGCCGATAACTATTTTTCTAGATCCGTCAAAGGCTTTGACGATGATCTCACTACCTCTCATCGGGGCTACTCGAAATGATAGTCGTACCAGAGTTAATTTTGGCATAATATTCAAAGATGATCCTGTGTCCACCAGTACGTCGGCTAAAGCATCGTCTTGGCAGATGATCCTGTGTCCACCAAGCGAAAAATGCCCCTACATTTGGAAAAAAGTGAAGGCAGATTCTGACTTAGTGAAAATTTCACTAAGTGTTGGAAAAAAGTGACATTTTCACTTTTCTTGATTTTGATCATTCCATAACTTGAAATCCATGGGGAATTGGAATGAGGTGTAGTTGAAGCTTTTGTAGAGGGTAATGAGAGCTACAAATCCAGCTTTGGATGGGAAAAAATGGCCTTGTGGTTTAGGAGTTATGATCCTCCAAAGTCGGTACCCTAGCCACTTTGTTCCATAACTTAGAAAATTTTCTAAGTATTTTATGGTTACCCCTTTTACAAGTTATCCCACTTTTCTTGATTTTTCTTGATGAATGATGATTCTAATCACACATTAACATCATTTTAGGGTTAAGGAACCATAATTGTGAAAAATCTCAAAAAGTCAAAGTTTGGCTTTTGTGCACAGTTGACTTTTTATCAGATGAATTCCAAACTGTGCGATCCTCTATGAAATCAAGTCCTTGACCTAAATCAAACTTGATGGATTGATTTCATAGGTGTTATAGGGTGTATTGGATCATGTCTTAGGGTTTGGGAGCATGTCCTGGTCAAAAGTCAAAGATACAGTTGACTTTTTCTGCGAAACCCTAACTGTGGTTCAGATGAAGCTGAAACTTGTGAATCAAGCTTCTTGGATCAATCCAATGTTGCAAATGGATCAACGTGGTGTATTTGAGGTCCTCAAATCATGTCTTGAGGTCTTGGTTCATGTTTTGTCCCAAAAGTCAATTTAGGGATGAATTAGGTCAAGAAACCCTAATTACTGATTTTTTATGAATGCCTTCCCTGAGGCTAAATTGACTTGATGATTGGGTTCATGAGATCCCTTGGAGCATCATAGGTTATGCTTTGAAGCATTGGCTTATGCCCAGAGGAAAATTTCCATCTGGAGGCCCTGGTCGACCAGAACCCTAATTTGGTGACACTGTCGATCGTGAGGCTTGATCCACCTAGAAGGGAGAAGCCTTATGCTTAATCCTTGAAGTGGGAGTCCCCTTGATCCTTTATGGATGTTTGAGAGGCTAGAAAAGTTAAAGATCATGTCATTTCTTGATTGATCCTTTGTCTAAGAGCTCTGAGAAGGCTTGAAACCCTAAGTCTGATTGTAGTGGATGCTCACCCATCTTTGGGGAGACTAATGGTTCATCCATATTGTGATGATGATTTGCACAATGATGGTAAATCTTAGTGGTCAAAATTTAGGGTATGACAGATGCCCCTATTTAATCTTCTTGGACCCGAAGGTGTGAATGGCGAAGGTATTCGGGCATTCGGGGTGCAAGAGGATTAAATATCGGAATACCCAAAATTTTGATAGTGGTTAAGAATGGTAGTTCACGCATCCTTCCTCTTTTGCTAAGAAATGGTGCTTAGAAAAGGTAAAAACTTCCCCTCGATCCTGGTCTTCGGCGAAGTAATTGGTCTCAATTTCTGAAATAAACTTCCCATCGATCCTGGTTTCCTACCCAGGAACTGGTCTTAGTTTCTAAAATACACTTCCCCTCGATCCTGGTTTCCTACCCAGGAACTGGTCTTAGTTGCTTTTGTAAAATTCCCCTCGATCCTGGTTTCCTACCAAGGAACTGGTCTTAGTTTCTTTTGTCAATAAACTTCTTGACAAGGGACGCTGTTCGTAGTGGTTTTCCTCAAACTTCTCGCCGAATTTTCCTGGGGAGATGCCATTTGATGGAAAAAGTTTTGATGTCAGACTTGCTGGGGAACCCATCTGTCTAAATTGTAGAGGTATACAAACTTCTCTGTTAGAGATGCCATTTATTGACTCTACTGGGGGAAAACGAGTCTCTTGAGAGACCGCTTTCGCTTGGGGTATTACATCATAATTTTCTCGGGATATTCTTGGAGAAATGCCATATGACGTGATCCAATTTTGAGGTGTCGATGACTTTGTTGACATTGACATTCTGGAGAGAATGACCAATGTGTTGCTGAAAGTTTTTAGTTGAGAGGCTTTCTCTAGGGATTTTCCTTAATTCAGGAAAGCGAAGACATCATCTTCAATGGCGAAGAATGATGCTGGCTGAGGGTTCTCTGGTTTTTCAGAGGTTCAAGTTATCAAAGTGTTCAAGAGCCGACTTCATCCCAGAAATAAACTGTAGGAGAGAGGTAGTGCAGACGTAACATTTCCTAACGAGGAAAGAATTGACAACTCGATTGAGAGGACTGTTATCACTAGGGGATAAGATCGACGAGAGTGATAGTGATGCAATATGATTATGCATGTGAATCAATAATGCATGGTGTATGTATGTATATGCTGACAAAACTGACACGACATATAAACTAATAGATGAACACGACTGGATACTCGGCCACTGCTGGGGATGAAGAGGTATCGCTGGTTCAAGATAGCAATTCTGCCTTGCTTAGGAGAAATAGTCCCTATGGGGAACACCATTAGTCGGGCTTAGGAGGTAAGAACTCTGTCGAGGGTGTCAGATGAAACAATGGTCTCTGACACAGCTGATCCTTCATTCAGGTGCACTGGTTTAGAAGGAGTACTTTGATTCTGCACTTTGAGGTTCGATTACTTCTGGAGAAGCGACCGATGTTCTTTCGATGTTCACCAGTCAAAATAAATTGCCATCTTTATTTTAAAAGTAGAAAAATGTTTAACAAGTAAATTCATTTTTGTTTTATTTCAAGAATCGTTAATCATATTAAAACGTTGTTCTGTAAAGCTAAAACAAATAAGAATTGCAAACAAAAGCACAAGGGCTCAAATTTTATTGATAGGATGGAAATCAGCCAAACGCGTGATTCCATAGAGTATTTACAAAGTTAGAAAATGGTAATTTAAGGGAAGAGGGTTACATTGAAACACAACGACCACTATCCTTCTACCAACTTTGAACTCGGGGCATCCTGAGCTTCTGTCAAAGATGACCGTGACTAGAGTTTTTCTTCTGATGGATGGCATTACCGCTGCTGAGGGACTTGCCCCTGTTGAACATAGTTACTTGCCATTATCCCTAACTTTTTCCTGGATTGTACTTTGATATTTCCAATCCACCGGGATCATTTTTGATTATGTCTCTAATTTTTGCCTGAACTGCTCTTTTAGGTTTTCAATCCACCGAGACGTTTTTTTAATTTTATTTAGGCGAAGTATTTCTTGACTACGTCAACATTTGTGGGGTAGGTAAATTCCTCTCCGTCCATGGTTGCAAGTCTCAAGGCGCCGCCTGAGAAAGCTTTCTTGACCACATAGGGGCCGTCATAATTCGGAGTCCACTTGCCCCGAGAATCAGTGAAAAATGATTGTATCTTTTTGAGCACAAGGTCTCCTTTCCTGAAGACACAGGGTCGGACCTTTTTGTTGAACACCTTCTTCACCCTTTGCTGATACAACTGACCATGGCATAGTGCCGTGATTCGCTTTTCTTCTATCAGGTTCAGTTCATCGTGTCGACTTTAACACCATTCAGCTTCTGTAAGCTTAGCATCCATCAATGCCCAGATTGATGGGATCTCTACTTCTATGGGGAGTACTGCTTCTATGCCATATACTAGAGAGAAAGGGGTTTCCCCTGTTGAAGTGCGGACAGATGTACGATAACCGTGAAGAGCAAAGGGTAGCATCTCGTGCCAATCATTGTAGGTTACGACCATCTTTTGAACAATCTTCTTGATGTTCTTGTTAGCCGCTTCTACCGCTCCGTTCATCTTGGGTCGGTAGAGAGATGAGTTATGGTGTTCGATCTTGAACTCTATGCACAACTCTTTCATCATCTTGTTGTTTGAGTTAGATCCATTATCAGTAATGATCTAGCTCGAAACACCATCACGACAAATGATATTGTTTTTGATAAATCAGACTACCACTTGTTGGGTTACATTGACGTATGACGCTGCTTCGACCCACTTGGTGAAGTAGTCAATGGCGACCAGGATGAACCGATGTCCGTTTGAAGCCTTGGGCTCAATCACGCCAATCATGTCGATTCCCAATATGGAAAAAGTCCAAGAGGAAGAAAGAACTTTGAGATGTGTAGGTGGTACATGGATTTTTCCGGAGTATATTTGACACTTGTGACACCTCCTCATGTACTTGTAGCAGTCAGATTACATGGTCAACCAGTAGTACCCTGCTCTCAAAATTTTTCTCGCCATTGTGTGTCCGTTGGCGTGAGTGCCAAAGGACCCTTTGTGAATTTCCTTTATCAGCATGTTTGCTTCTGGTCTGTCGACGCATCGGAGCAAGACCATGTCAAAGTTCCTCTTATAGAGTGTATCACCACTTAGGAAGAAACTGACAGCCAGCCTTCTAAGAGTTTTTCTATCTTTCCTTAGTGCCCCAGGTGGGTACTCTTGTTTCTAAAGGAAGCATTTGATATCGTGATACCAAGGTTTGTCGTCTATGACTGCTTCAATCGTGAAGATATAAGCGGGCCGTTCAAGACGCATTATGTCAATCTTAGGTAAGTCATTCCATTTACCTACACTAATCATGGAAGAAAGGGTGGCTAAGGCATCAGCCATGTGATTCTCCTCATGAGGGATATGATGAAACTCGATTCTGTTGAAGAAGGGTAACAACCTTCTTGCGTAATCTTTGTAAGGAATCAATCCTGATTGGTATGCGTTCCAATCACCTTTGATCTAATTGATAACCAAAGCTGAGTCGCCATATACATCCAAGTTCTTAATCCTCAAATCAATTGCTTCCTCGAGACCCATAATACAAGCTTCGTATTTGGCCTCGTTGTTTATGCACTTGAACATAAGTCTGGAAGTGAAAGGAATGTGGGTACCCTGAGGTGTTATGATGATTACCCCAATTCCGTTTTCGTAATGATTGACAGCTCCGTCAAAAATAAGTCCCCATTGGGAATCTGGTTCCGGCCCTTCACTGGGTAACGGTTTATCGTAGTCTTTCGTTTTTAGATACATGACATCTCCGTCTGGGAAGTCAAGTCCGTCTGATTCCTGATCGTCAATCGGTTGATGAGCCAAATGATCGGCTAAAACACTTCCTTTAACTGCTTTCTGAGCGTGGTACTCTATGTCATATTCTGATAACAACATCTGCCAACGGGAAATCCTTCCCGTGAGAGCAGGCTTTTCAAAGACATACTTGATTGGATCCATTTCAGAGATTAACTAAGTGGTGTGACGAATCATGTACTGGCGAAGACGTTTGGCTGCCCAAGCCAAAGCGCAACAAGTTTTCTCGAGCATAGTGTACCGAGTCTCGCAATCGGTGAATTTCTTGCTCAAATAGTAGATGGCAGACTCTTTTCTTTTTGTTTCGTCTTGTTGGCCAAGTACACAAACCATTGAGTCTTCCAAGACTGTTAAATATATAATTAGTGGTTTTCCTTCCACAAGAGGTGATAGAATCGGTGGGTTCAATAGATATTCCTTAATATTGTCAAAGGTGGTTTGGCAGTCTTCTGTCCAAACGCAATCCTGATTATTTTTTAGTAATTTGAAAATCGGCGCACATGTCGCGGTCATGAGGAATATGAATCTGGAAATATAGTTCAAACGTCCCAGGAATCCCCTGACTTGTTTTTCAGTCTTTGGAGAAGGCATTTCTTGAATGGCCTTGATCTTGTCAGGATCAACCTCAATTCCTTTCTGGATAACGATGAACCCTAAGAGTTTCCCTGAACGGACACCGAATGTGCACTTATTGGGATTCAAGCGGAGTTTGTACTTTCTCAACCGCTCGAATAGTTTTGACAGGTGGGTCACATGTTCCTCCTCTGTTTTAGATTTTGCAATCATGTCATCGACATACACTTCGATTTCTTTGTGTATCATGTCAGGAAACAGAGTATTCATGGCCCTTTGATAGGTTGCCCCGACGTTCTTCAAACCGAATGGCATTACCTTGTAACAAAAAGTACCCCATGGGGTAATGAAGGAGATCTTCTCCATGTCTTCTGGCGCCATTTTGATTTGATTATAGCCCGAGAATCCATCCATGAAGGATAAAACTTTGAACTTTGCTGTACTGTCTACCAGCATGTCAATGTGTAGAAAGGGAAAGTCTTCCTTTGGACTTGCCTTGTTTAGATCTCGGTAGTCGACACACATTCTGACTTTTCTGTCCTTTTTCAGAACTGGTACGATGTTGGCTAACCATTGAGGATATTCTGATGCGGCGAGGAAACCCACGTCAATCTGTTTCTGTACCTCCTCTTTGATTTTGACAGCCATGTCTGGGTGAGTCTGTCTCAACCTCTGTTTTACTGGCGGACATTTCGATCTTAACGGTAGATGATGCTCCACGATGCTGGTATCCAACCCTGGCATGTCCTGATAAGACCAAGCAAACACATCGGGAAATTCTTTGAGAAGCTTTGTCAAACTCTCTTTGACAGTTGGACTGAGCAGTGCCCCAATCTTGACTTCTTTTCACTCTTCTTCTGAGCCTAAGCTGACTGTTTCTAGCAACTCTTTGTGAGGCTCAATGGACCTTTCCTCTTGTCTGAGTAGTCGGGAGACCTCTTCTGGAATTTCGTTGTCAACTTCTTCTTCAGCCCCAAATACCGGGAACTCAAAGTCGGGAGAAGGCATTAGATTGTATGTTTTAACAGGGTTTAAAACAAGCAATCTACATGACATGATGATTTGTGTTTAGAAGAGATAGAGGGAAAATGCAAAAGTGTGTGCAGTGTATTTCTTTTACTGCTTGTTTTTATTATTGAGTTGTTTTTTAGGATTACCATTTTCTGAAAAAAGCAAAAAGAGAAAACAACAATTAATGCGGAAATTACAGAACGACGTTATTTTATTAATGAACAAGTCGATTCTTGAAACTACAACCCTATAAAACAAAACTCTGTCACTTTGGGCAAAACGAAGAGGGATATTTACAAAAAGTGAGCCCTATCAAAACATCTGTTTCACCTGGGCAAGGTGAAAGGTTAAAGTAAAGATGACAATTACTTAGACTTATGAACAATATTCAGAACATCGACAACAACCCATTGGCGGGGAACTCCTCGGTGAATCATAAAGTCTGGTACCTTCCTTGATTTGTCTTCAGAAATGACGCTGATTTCTGGTGGAGCTGGATCATTGGAATCCGTCTCCCAAGCAGAGTTGTCGTAGGAAGATTCCTCAGTTGTATTTTGCGTAGTATTTGTACTCTCAGCCGTATCTCCCCATCCAGTTGGCTGGATGTCTTCGAGCCTGATACGAGAGCTTTCAGGAGCGGTGTACTTGACCTTGAAGTCGTATTTTCCACTCAGTTGTCCCAAGATGTCCCACACTTCTTTAGAACTAGAGGAGTCATCCCTCTCGATGACGTTGACCTCAGGAAAAACATAGTTGATGAATTCTAGTCCGGTAAGCTTTGGCAATTCATCATCGTACTGGATAAGTTCAGAATGACCTGAGTGTTGATCCCATGACATGGTGGGGACACATGTATTCTTTTCGATGATGCTCAGCTGATTTTCATCGTTCGACTGATTTTCTTGCCCTGAGTTTCTTGGATATGGCTGCCAGATAGGTAGGTCATCCATTGGACCATAATAGTCGTGTTCAAAGTTGTCCTTCATCAGAGTATCTTCCTCTAATGAATTTGGCAGAGCACGGCATCCTTCCGGATCACAATCTTCGTATATCATTTCGACATCTGACCTTGGTATAAATCTCAGACTCTGTGCGGGATAGCAAAATGGCATACGCACCTCTTCCTGAGATATATAACCGTCCTCGTTAAGATAGGACTTCCATTCCTCATCTGTATCGGAGGAATCTCCCTCATTGATAGTATGCACTTCTTGAGTCACTGGTTGAAGGAAGCCTCCACTGTGGAGGAAGTTCTGGATGGGATGAAGACTTTCATCGTTAGCAGCTGTCTGGATGCAGGTTGCTGAAAAACCAAGACCCTTCTTTGTTTTGTTATCAGTAGGAATGATAAGATGTCCCTATCCTTTTGCATTGTTATTTTTGATCACTTCGAGAGCATCTCTGCATAAGGAAATCGAGGTTCCTTTCTCTGATTGATTCTCATTGCTCATCGAAAGTGCTTGGAACTGAGTTCCAACAACCTCCTCGGGTTCTACACAAGTAGATAATGACAAGTTGCTCACTAGCAAGGCTTGTTCTCCACAGACTGTGACGAGTTGGCCGTTCTGGATGAACTTTAGCTTTTGGTGGAGGGTCGAAGTGACCGCCCCAGCCTAATGTATCCAAGGTATTCCTAATAAATAACTGTATATTGCCCGGATGTCCATGACCTGGAAAGTGACTTGGAAAGTGTGAGGACCAATAGTTATGGGAATGTCGACTTCGCCGATAACCGTTTTTCTGGATCCGTCAAATGCTTTGACGACGACCTCGTTGGTTCTCATAGGAGGTCCTTTGAATGATAATTGCATCAAAGTGGACTTCGACATAACATTCAGGGCTGACCCTGTGTCTACCAGTACGCTGGCTAAAGCATCGTCCTGGTAGTTGACTATAATGTTGAGTGCCATGTTATGACGATGACCTTCTTCAGGTAATTCCTCATCACTAAATCCCAAGTTATTGTAGGAAGTGATGTTAGAGACAATGCTATCGAACTGTCTAATTCTTACATCCTGTTCCATAAAGGCTTGCTCCAAGACTTTCTGTAGAGCCTCCCTGTGGGCTTCGGAACTGAGTAAAAGTGATAATACCGAGATCTTTGAAGGAGTTTGTAACATCTGATCAAAAATGTTGTATTCACTCCTTTGGATGAGCTTTAGCATCTCATCATTGGTTTTTGAAAAGTCGGGATTACTGGATTGACCGACTGGTGGATCAGGAACTTCTGTCTAAGGTTCCTTTTCTTTGATGGGTTCTCCAACTCCTATGTTGAAGATTCTACCACTCCGTGTTACTCGACTGATGTCTGCAATATTCACGACGGAGGGTAATGGAATTTCCTTTCCATTCTCAATTGTTGTTGCACCGTATTTGTAAGGGATAACCTTAGTTAATTCATACGGTAGCAGTCCTGGTAGATAGATGACTATGGGAGCCTTCTGATTTTTCTGACCATCGTAAGTAATTTCGATCCGGTCCCGGTTGGGAACTCTCGATTCGTAAAGTAGAGGGATGATTGCACAAACATCCCTAGCCCACTGATGATCAGAGATTACGACAACGTCCTCGATTTGATCAACGAAGTAGTTGACTGATCTAGAACTTGACCATGGTTGAATCTCTTTGCGGTCCAACTAACTTTAAAGTGCTGCTCGGACGAGGCAAAATCCTTGATTATCCACTGAGCAAACTCCACACCGCTCATAGTTGTGTAGTGGCACCTGGACACGTCCACTTTGAATACAGTGTAACCTTACTAGGTTTGTTTCCATCGATCGAACATCCTGAATTTGATATCTAGTAGGATTCCCGTTAGTGATGCTAATTTGCTGGGTGTCTTCATCCATATAGATTAGAAGCCACCAGTGGTTCAACAAGTGCTGAAGTGTTTCCTAGACAAGGGCACAACCCTGATCGTCTTTGCAACCCGCTTTATAGCCCTGATAATCATGTGATACCAGGAACCCGAGCCAGGCCTGTTTAGCATGTAACTCCACCAGGCTGGTATTCATCAAGCGAATATCAAAGATTTGAATCATGTTGATTTGATAATGATTCCTATCATGGTAGTCTTGAATCCATCCAAGATCCATCTGACGCTGAAGGGCCTCTTGTACAAAAGAGCACCCCTGTTTGTTTACCGAGCAAGTCAGGCAGGAATTATAATCGTGGTGCGGCAGATTATGATACTGGCTTTGCCTTGAGTGCATTGCCACCAAGTTGACATTTATCGCACAGATATCGTGGTTTTGAATGATTTTGGAATTCGTATAAACCATGTTAACTCCACGAACTCGGTGCTCTTGGATCTATTCGAGATCCATCTGTTCCTGTAGAGCTGATTGCACCACAGAACATCCTTAATTGTTTTTAGAGCAGATATCACACTGGTGATAATTATGGGGGGGCACATGGCCATATCCACTATGTCTACAATGCATCTTGACCAAGTCGGCCCTCAATAAGAGTACATCGTGAATTTGATAGGTGTTGTTAGACTTTCCCTCTATCAAATTGACTGTAGCCTTCTCGTGTTGAGGCAGCGTGTTCGTGAGAACATTCAGATTCGTATCTTTGAAAGATAAGACCCCGCTCCTAACAAGCTTTTTCACGTCGGATTTTAAACTGAGACATTTTTCTATGTTATGCCCTAGTCCTCCTTGATGGTAAGGGCAAGTCTGATCCACCTTAAACCAAAAAGGCAGATATTTCGGTACTGTAAGAGGAGACTTAGTCTGGACATGCCCCTTGGCTAGTAGTAACGGAAATAGTTCTGCGTACGATACGGGTATATGATCAAATCCTGGTGGCCGCGTTGTACGGTTATTGTTGTATTGAGGACGAGCCTGCTGAAGAGGCTGTTATGTCCTTTGCTGAAATTGCTGCGAATGCGGTTGGGTTTGAGCAACCTGAGGTTGACATGTAGAAACAGGCGCAGGGCTGATAGCAGGAGTTACAGCTGCTACTGGTTGGTACCGTCGCCTTTGCTTTCCGAGAGAGATATTCCCAATATCTTGCTCCTTTTTCTTAGGGAGAGCACTACCGTATCGTTTTGTACTACTTGATGATCCAGCGTCTTTAACTAAACGTCCATCTCGAACGGCTTCCTCGAGACGAACTCCCATACCGACCATTTCGGTGAAGTCACTAGGCGCACTGGTAACCATTCTGTCGTATTAAAATGAGCTCAAGGTCTTTAAGAAAATCTTTGTCATCTCTTTTTCCTCAAGAGGTGGACAAATTTGAGCGGCATTTTCACGCCATCTCTAAGCGTATTCCTTAAAGGTTTCCTTGTCTTTTTGTGACATCGATCTGAGTTGATCTCTGTTCGGTGCCATGTCCAAATTGTATTTATATTATTGGACGAAGGCAGTGCCAAGATCTCTGAAAATTCTAATCGTAGCGCGGTTTAAACCCATGTACCATTTTAATGCGGCACCGGTTAAACTATCCTGAAAGTAGTGAATCAGTAGATCTTGGTTCTCTGTTTGAGCTAACATTCGCCGAGCGTACATCACCAAATGGCTTTGAGGGCAAGAGTTACCCTTGTATTTTTCAAAATCGGGTACTTGGAACTTGTGCGGAACTTTCACATTGGGGACCAAGCAAAGGTCTGCGGCGTCCTTTCCAAATAGATCCTGACCGCGAAGGGCTTGCAGTTCTTTCTGCATTTCCAGGAACTGCTCCTGGAATTCATCCATTCTATCGAACATACTTTCCTTTCTACCAGAAGGTATCTGTGGAGTCTGTCCTTCCGGGACAGTGTGCACCACAGGGGGTGGTACCGTTACTACGACAGTGAATCTTGGTGTTTCCCGAAGTTTGTAACCTTCAGGAGTCCTCATTATGCCTCTGGCATCCTCGCTTTCCCGAAGTTTGTAACCTTTAGGCCCAACGGCTTCTGCTATGATTCCCTGATCTTCAGTGATCGGAGGAATATATCCTTCCGAGATATAGTTAACAGGCATGCCCCAGGGACGATCTTTCGGCATTTGATACCTAGGATTATACTTCTCCACTATGGGCGTTGAGGTAATCTCTGCGATCACAGATCTTTGTAGTTGAGCTTATGCCATGGCTTGCATGTCGTTACGAAGCTTTCTCATATCCTCTCTCAGAGCGTCGATCTCTTATTTCAACTCTCTGTTCTCTTCCTCGAGATCATCCATCTTTTTCTGATGATTGGCCTGAGTATTGTACGAATGAGATAGTTTGACTCTAGAACCGAGACACAAACGTGAGATTTGTAGGTAAGAAGAATACGTGACGTGAGAATGATGAATGCAATGATTATATTAATTATTTTTTTTTGGTTTAATCAAAATAAACTTCGACAATTAGATTGCAAATATCAAACAGTGGGGACACCCCCGTTTTATTGAATTCAAAGGATTGCGGAAATGGAAATACAGTAAATTACAAGGTGAGGAAATAGAAACCTAAGCTAATGGGTCCCGAGTCCTCTCTGAGGAGAACTCGGGTGCTAATTCTGGTACTTTCCTTTTCTTGGACCGGGGCTCTTGGGCCGTTGCCGGGTTGTCATTCCTTTGCCAAGTGAAAGGAGCGAGCAAATTCCTTTGGTCATCCTGATTTTCTACAGCATGTTGCTCCAAAATCTCAATTAGAGCATCCTTATCTTTCAGCAGTTGTTGTATTTTGGTACACGCTACATTGAGAATGCGGTACTTGTTCTTCCAAGACCTCCTCTCCTGTTGAACTTTGTTGAGAGTAACCTAAAGTTTTTCCATTTCAGTCATGAAGTACATGACAGATTCCCTTGGCGGAAGAACTCCGTGACAAGGATAAGGCATCTTTAGCTTGAGAGCTCTAGTTTGTACCCAGTGGAGATAAGGCTCCACCGAGATACAATCCGGTTTTCCTAGAGACTCCCGTCCTTTCTTATGAACATGTTTCCAAGCGTGCACTATTTCCATATTTAGTGCCCTGTCATTTTCTCCTTCCTTGAAGAAAAGACCTTCCAGATGAGCATTACGCGGGACATGCCTTATCGGGTATCCAAATTGACGACGAACTAAAACTGGATGGTAATTGATTCCTCCTTTAGTTCCTATGAGGGCTACGTTAGGGAAGTTTCCACAACGGTCAATGATCCTGATCCCGTCATAGATTCGATTGTACCAATCGATGTCAGAGTTGGTAAGAGACATGATTTTCTGCGACCAACGTAAGGCACTCTTATGATCCCAAAAAGCAGCAGACTTAGGAAAATGGGAGATAAACCATTTATATAGCAGGGGTACATAGCACGTGATCATTCCTCCGCTGTATAAATTCCTTAAGTGTATAGAATGATACGCATCTACGAGTAAGGTCGGTACGACGTTTCCAATGAGAAAAACCTTAATGGTGTTGATATCGACGAAGTTATCAATGTTGGGAAACAAAAATAACCCGTAGGTGAGAAAAACAAAGATGCTCTCGAAAGCAGTCACGTTCCCTATACTAGCAAAGTACAGAGCCTTCTTTACCAGAAACTTGGCTGGTAAACTTGGGATTCCTTCCTTGGTGGTCAGGTGAGTCCTGACTTCTGATTTGTCCAAATAAATTACTTTTGCAATGGTTTAATCCTTTGGAATTTCTTCCAGTCCAGAAAAGGGAGCTTGATCAGTAATGGGTAGATCAATCAGATGAGAATACTCCTCCAGCGTTGGTGCGAGCTGGTAATCCGGGAATGTGAAACAATGATAGACCGGATCGTAAAACTGAATGAGTGCCACCAGGATTCCTTCAATTACATGGACCCTTAACTGAGGTAGCAGACCTCCGTACTTGGCTCTGAAAGCATCAGAGTTAGTGATCATCCTTGCTAATCCTCTCAAATCCTCTAGTTAATGACTAATTTCTGTTCCTATACGTTTAAGAGGTCGTCGGGACAATTTGTACGAAGCCCAAGAGGAGGCGAGAAAAACTTTTAAGAAGCCGAAGGGACAATTTGTACGAAGCCCAAGAGGAGGCTATCTTCCCGGAGGAAGAATCATTATACGAAACCTAAGAGGAGGCTGTGAAAACTTCTAAGAAGCAGATGGGTCCTTGTACAACGCCCGAGAGGAGGCGGGGATGCTTTTAGGAAGCCTATGGGTCCTTGCACTAAGCCCAAGAGGAGGCTGATGAACAGTTCCAGAAGGGGTTTCACTTGGAACATTGGCCTTCTGTATATGAACTATTCAAGGGGGAGATTTCTTAGATCTAGTTATCAAAAATTGTTGTAAAAGAAAATTCTCATGGTTTAGGTTATGTTGAAATATCCGGGAGAACGTCGGATGTAAGGAAACGAGGTTTTGTCTAGTTCTAGACGTAGTTGCTGGGAAAACTCTAAATATCTATACTAGTATTACACAGTCGATATGAGTTTATGAAAGAAGACTTATAGTGAAACAGCCCCACAATACAGTTATATACATATGAAAGCGGTAAATGAAAGTGGGTAAACACTTACTCGGTTGTAGAGCTTCCATGCTGTTTGTTTAGTTTATTCAACAAAGAAAGCTTTGATAACAATATTATATTCAAAATTAAAGGAGAAAGTGCTTTGAAAAGATTGTTGGGGCTTACAGCTCAAGGAGAGGCCTAGGGTTTTATCAGTGATCACACTGTCATTTTGTACAGGGACTTATACAAGTGACTGAGGCCCAAGAAAGGTTTTCTGTACAAGGGGATGGGTCTTACACTCTCTCAAGAGGCCCAAAATGATTGAAAATGAACAAAGATGGGTCTTATAGCTCAAGGAGAAGCCCAATGGTTTATTTTGAAAAGGGCGACGATCGCGCCGAGGTTTTGAAAACACCGTGGGTCTTATACAATGACTGAGGCTCAAAAGTTTTTGGTTTCAAAAGGGGATTGGGTCTTACACTCTATTAGAGGCCCAACATGATTTTGAATGGGTCTTATAGCTCGAGGAGAGGCCCAGATGGTTTGTTTTAAACGGGCGATGATCGCGCCGAACTTTTGAAATACAACGGGACTTATACAACAATTGAGGCCCAAAATAGGTTTGTATTTACAAAAGATTGGGTCTTACACTCTATTATAGGCCCAAAAAGTTTGAAAAAGTTTGATGAGGGTTGAATTAATCAAAAAACCTAATTTGTTTCCAAAATGTATTTTAATTGAATAAAAATTCAATTAAAACGATCAAAATTGTTAAACACGTGGAAAACAAATTGTGATCTTGGATTAATGTTTCAAAAATCAAGTTTTGACCTACAAAATGATTAGAAGTCATTAAAATTTGCAAAATCAAGAAGGAAAAAAATATTTTAAATGTCAAAAACAATTAAAATATTAATTCTTTGCAAAAATATCAATTATATGAAATAAATAATATTTTTGGGATTTTTTGGTAAAACAAAATATTTTAACATTTTTGTGAATTATTAAAAAAAGAATCAACTCAAAATCATTAAAACTTAGAGAGAAATTAATTTTTGAATCAAAAAAATCACAAAATTCAAATATTCAAATATTTGAAAAAGGGCGCCAAGAACATGGCAAGAACACACGCCCTTCCTCTGTTTCTGCAGATTTGCGTTTTCTATCCAATCTCACTGAATACTTGATGATATCATGCAATCTACATATCAATATACTCGTTTCAACCTCACGATCATGTCTATGGTCTTTAATTTCATTTATTTTAAACATGGATTAAGAAATCAAAGAGAAACCTCAAGAACCCTAAAATTTGCATGAAGGTTCAGAAATTCCATACACGATTCAAACAATGCAATGGATTGAGGGAAAACACTCCATGCATGATTATGAACATATGGCCAAATTATTGTGCAGCAAAAATTGCATGGATCATAGAGTTAAAAGAGCTCATGCTTACCAGTTGCAGCTGGTGATCGTGTTTTGTGTTAGAGGTGTTACAGCTTGGTTCTAAGGTTATGGACAGCTTCCCTAGGTGCTATGGAGTGTGTCTGGATGCTTGGAGTGGATTGATTTGAGTTGGAACTTGATTTGGCACCTCAACTGCAAATCTGTCAAAGGCTTGAGCAGTTGGCTGGTGATTTTGAGATTTTGGTGTTCCAGATGTTATGTGAGTGTTTGGATCACTTCTATATGATGTTTATGAGGTGTGTGTGTGATTGGTTTGGTTGGAATTGCTCTCAAACTCAAAACCCGATAGTGACTTGCTTTGGAAGGCAAATTTGGAAGTGAGAAGGTGATTTTGAGGAAAGCATCTGTTTGATGGCTTTGGTGTACTCAAACTGATCACAAATGAGCTCTATTTATAGTAGAGCAAGTTTGTTTTGCAAGGAATCGTGAATGGCAACTGTTGCATAGGTTTGGCCAATGTTGAGCAATGAGAATCCAAGTCTTCTCTAGCCATTGACTAGAGGTTAGGACACAGGCTGCTGGTTCCCTTGGTCTTGGATAAGTCTTGACTGAATTCAGTTGGCAATGGCTCAGTCCATGCCACCTTGGTGTATGCATTGAATGCTCCAATCCAAAATTAGAGTCTTGTCCCTCTTTTAGGCAATTCTAGGTTTGGCATGCTATTTTTGGTTCCAAAGACTTGGGAGGCTTGGGATCAGAGTTGGTTCCTCCTTGGTCCCCCTTGAGGTGTTCAGATGGATAGAGTTGCTTGGAATTGTACAAATTTGGCAAATCGAGCAAAACTCCAAAATCTGCCTTGCCTTGACCGTTTTCAGCAAGGCATGTTGCCATTGTCATATCTCATGGCTCAAGTGGAATTTGATGGAGTTCTTGGCCATTTTGGAAAGCCCTCATATGATACAGCAGCTGTTTGATCATAATTGGTTTTGATACTTTTTGGATCCAAGTGAAAAATGCCCCTACATTTGGAAAAAAGTGAAGGCAGATCCTGACTTAGTGAAAATTTCACTAAGTGTTGGAAAAAAGTGACATTTTCACTTTTGATCATTCCATAACTTGAAATCCACGGGGAATTGGAATGAGGTGTAGTTCAAACTTTTGTAGAGGGTAATGAGAGCTACAAATCTAGCTTTGGATGGGAAAAAATGGCCTTGTGGTTTAGGAGTTATGATCCTCCAGAGTTGGTACCCTAGCCACTTTGTTCCATAACTTAGAAAATTTTCTAAGTTTTTTATGGTTACCCCTTTTAGAAGTTATCCCACTTTTCTTGATTTTTCTTGATGAATGATGATTCCAATCACACATTAACATCATTTTAGGGTTAAGGAACCATAATTGTGAAAAATCTCAAAAAGTCAAAGTTTGACTTTTGTGCACAGTTGACTTTTTATCAGATGAATTCTAAACTGTGCGATCCTCTATGAAATCAAGTCCTTGATCTAAATCAAACTTGATGGATTGATTTCATAGGTGTTATAGGGTGTATTGGATCATGTCTTAGGGTTTGGGAGCATGTCCTGGTCAAAAGTCAAAGATACAGTTGACTTTTTTCGCGAAACCCTGACTGTGGTTCAGATGAAACTGAAACTTGTGAATCAAGCTTCTTGGATCAATCCAATGTTGCAAATGGATCAACGTGGTGTATTTGAGGCCCTCAAATCATTTCTTGAGGTCTTGGTTCATGTTTTGTCCCAAAAGTTAACTTAGGGGTGAATTAGGTCAAGAAACCCTAATTCCTGATTTTTTATGAATGCCTTCCCTGAGGCTAAATTGACTTGATGATTGGGTTCATGAGATCCCTTGGAGCATCATAGGTTATGCTTTGAAGCATTGGCTCATGTCCAGAGGAAAATTTCCATCTGGAGGCCCTGGTCGACCAAAACCCTAATTTGGTGACACTGTCGATCGTGAGGCTTGATCCACCTAGAAGGGAGAAGCCTTATGCTTAATCCTTGAAGTGGGAGTCCCCTTGATCCTTTGTGGATGTTTGAGAGGCTAGACAAGTTGAAGATCATGTCATTTCTTGATTGATCCTTTGTCTAAGAGCTCTGAGAGGGCTTGAAACCCTAAGTCTGATTGTAGTGGATGCTCACCCATCTTTGGGGAGACTAATGGTTCATCCATATTGTGATGATGATTTGCACAATGATGGGAAATCTTAGTGGTCAAAATTTTGGGTATGACAGTACCAAAGGGGAGCTATGGATCAGTTGGGGAAAGATCTGGTCACTCTAAGAGGAGAAATAGATACTGTTAAGGAGAACGTGGAAGGCATGAAAAGCCAGATTAATCAACTAACACTTGCCATCCAGAATTTGATAGCCAGAGGAACCGAGTCAATTCGTCAAAGGAAGGTTCCTACTCCTACTCCCCATGTTGAGGACAATAACCCTCTACTAGAGTTTGTCCATGATCTAGAACGTGAGGAGGCCGAAACTGCTAAGCAAAAAAACTGTTAACCAACCTCTCGAGGGAACCGTCTCTGCACCTATTTCCAATATGGCACCTCGTACTACTTACATACCTATTCCACGTGAGAATTACGCAGATTGGAACCTCCAAGACGGGGGTGAAAATCCAAGACAAGTGGCCCTCGAAAATAAAGGAACCACTGTTATGGAAAGGAGAGGGGCTGACGATAAGTACAAAACACTTGAGGAAAGGTTGAAGGTCGTGGAGGGATTCAATTTTTTTGGAGTGGATGCTTTGGAAATGTGTCTAGTGCCCGATGTGGTCATACCTCCCAAATTCAAGGCTCCAGACTTCGAGAAATACAAAGGTGTCAGTTGTCCTAAGAATCACCTTAGAATGTTTGTTCGAAAAATGGGTGCCCATGCTACTAATAAGAAGCTAATGATGCACACTTTCCAAGACAGCCTTAGTGGGGCATCCTTGGACTGGTACATGCAATTGGAGAGGATTCACATTAAGACTTGGGAAGACCTTGCAAGCGCCTTTCTGAAGCAATACCAATACAACGTGGACATGGCTCCTAACCGCACGCATTTGCAGAACATGTCTCAAAAAGGGAATGAGTCCTTCAAAGAATATGCCCAAATATGGAGGGAACTAGCTTCTCGTGTGCAACCTCCATTATTCGAAAGTGAACTTGTGGATATGTTTATGGATACCCTACAAGGAATGTACTACAAAAGGATGATTGGGTCAGTCTCAACAGGATTTACTGACTTGGTTATCATTGGAGAGAGGATTGAGAATGGTTTAAAGACGGGAAAGATTGGGCAGTCATCCTTCGACCAACATAACAATAAAAGGTATTCCAGAAATCACTCAGAGAAAAACAATGTCAGTGTTGTAGACCCTGAAGGTCCAAATTTAAGAGATAATGCATTACTGGGGCACATTAGGGCAACAGTCAATGCCATGGAAATGATGGAAAATGAATTCCTTATTAAGAAGGGAGACATAAAAAACTAGGGCAAACAATGGGAGTCACCTGAAGAGAAGGGTTTGTTTGGGCTGGGTTACAAACCGGCTAATGAAGGATTAGAAGACAATTTTCATAGTTTTGGGTTCCAGGATAAGAATCAAGTGGCTGCAATGGAAGAGGAAAAAAGGAATGCCTGATTTCGACAATTGGGAAACCGTCGAGATTCCTGAGATGATTTCTGTTTCGAAGTAATTTACTTTTTTCTTAAAATAATAATAAGTCCCTTGCTATGCCCAAGGCAAGTGGATAAATCTTTGTAGGGACACCTTTTATTTCATTGGATTATTTCTATCAATAAAATTGCATTTTGTTTTCAATCAAGATCTTTTTCTTTCATTTTCTGTTTGTTCAAAATGGCAATATACCTTCTTTAAATATTTTCATTCCCATAAATTCAAAAAAAGGATACTAATAAAAAATATTCCTCGTGCAAATTTAAAAATGAACCTATTGAAAATGACACCGCTATAATCTCTAATGACTTCGAATTACTGATTAACCAAGCGGAAGAGGGTGATGAGGACGAGTGTGAGCTTCCCGAAGAGCTAGCCAGACTGTTGAGGCAAGAGGACAAGAAAATACAACCTCACCAGGAACCAGTGGATGTGATCAATCTAGGAACTGAGGAAGATAAGAAGAGGTCAAAGTTAGTGCTTCTCTAAATGCGTATATAAAGGAAAGACTGATCAAGCTATTGCAAGGATACACAAACGTGTTTGCATGGTCATACCAAGATATGTCGAGACTTGATACAAGCCTCGCCGAGCACAAATTACTACTCAAACTAGAATACATGTCAATCAAGCAAAAGTTGAGGAGGACTAGACTAGACATGATCCTCCAGATCAGGGAAGAAGTCAAGAAATAATTTGACTTTTTGTCACACGGTAACGCCTTTTGGGTTAAAGAACGTAGGAGTAACTTATCAAAGGGCTATGGTAATATGGCGCATAAGGAGATAGAGGTTCATATGGATGATATGATTACCAAGTTGTAAAAAGAAGAGGATCACATAACTAACTTGCAAAAGTTGTTGGATCAGTTAAGGAAATTCAAGTTATGACTAAATCCTACAAGGTGTACTTATTGAATCAGATCCGAGAAATTATTAGGATCCATGGTCAGTCAAAGGGGAATAAAGGACAAAATGAAAGCCATTCAATGGATGCCAGCTCCAAGGACAAAAAAGGAAGTTCTTGGATTTTTGGGGAGATTAAATTATATTACGAGGTTCATCTCGCACCTTACAGCTACTCGTGAGCCAATCTTCAAATTACTCAGAAAAGGATCAAATCATTGAATAGAATGGAATTGTCAAAAGATTTCGATTGGATCAAGGAATATTTGCAAAAGCCACCTATGTTGGTGCCACTAGTCCCAAGGAGACCACTCATAATGTACTTAACAATACTTGAGAATTCAATGGGTTCTGAACTAGGGAAACATGATGTATCAGAGAGAATAGCTAGGTGGCATATGTTATTAACTGAATGTGACATCCAATACGTCACTCCAAAGGCTATTAAAGGAAGTACACTAGCAAATCATCTCGTTCATAAACCAGTTGAAGACCATCAAACTCATACAGATGGACTTCTCGGACAAAGAGGTCATGGTTATAAAGGATTGTGAAACTTCAGACTCCTATGAAGGACCTGGATATGGATCTCGATGGAAACTTATATTTGCATAAGGATATGGGCTTCAAAGAGGAGCTATCAATCGGAGTGAAAATTCATCATTTAGGATCATAAAGGAAGCTAAACTAGATAAGGGAGAATGAGTGCAAACTAGACTCGATCAACTAAACCTCGTATAAGGGAAACGCGTGGCTGCGGGCAATTATGTCAACAGGGAATTAAGAGAGCGTTCGATAAGAAAATTCGTCCTCGCCTACTCGAAGAGGGATACTTGGTGTTAAGGAAAATATTACTCATCCTTATGGACCACCGCGGTAAATGGACCCTACCCTATGAAGGGCCATCTGTCGTGAAGAGTGCCTCCTCTGGCGGAGCACTAATATTAACAACCATGGATGGAGCGGATTTACCACGACCGGTGAACTCCGATTCGGTAAAAAAATGCTATGCCTAGAAAAAGAGGATAAAATCCCGCTAAGTCTAAAACCCTAAAGGGTGACTTAGGAAAAAATTAGGGAGTCTCGGTGGATTGAAAACTCGAAAGAGTAATCTAGGCAAAAATTAGGGATATCCAAAAGGCATATGACTGAAAACACTCAAGTCATCCCGTAATAGGAATTCAGAAGGGAGCGATCACTCCAGCCGTCATCTTCAGAAGTGAAGTGTCATGATCTTGGAGACTTAGGGATATTAGCAGGTGTTACATTTAATAGGGACGTAAATAAATTTGTTTTCTTATTGCCATTTTACATCTTTTCTGGATTTACGGTAATATCTCCTTAAGGGAATTACCCTCCTTACGTATTATTGCCCATTTTCGGGCCAATTCTCAATAAAATTTTCTTTTCAAATATATTTCTTTGCCTCCTAAATTATTCCGCTTGATTACAAGGTGTTGATTAATTGTGAAATAATGCACTGAAATATCAAGTATAAATAAAAGCTTTGAAAAGGGAGAATGAATTTTACTTCGGTTTTTGGAATCATCAAAGTAATCATATTCTTCCAAAGCAGGATATAGGGTCTATACACTAACAGGAATATACATAACAATCTAACCAACATGGGAGATTCTTTAACGGCATGTTACATATTAAACAGGAATCAAGGGTATCATGGCTTACTATAATTATCAAAGTCTCAAGGGTCAGGGAGTCAGAACGTTATGTAAAGTATTATTTCAGACAAATCCATGCATTTCATATCATAAAAGAGGCGTTAGCCAAAATAATGCATCATACATAAGAGCACGCATACATGCATTCATATACGCAAACATGCATACATGCATACATGCATAGGGTTCATAATCACCATTAAGGATTTAATTCTCGACTATATCGCGAAAATAGCACTTCAGTAAAGGACTTTTCAGGATTATCATCTATCAGTAAGTAGATCTTCACCTTTCACTTAACCAACTTATCTCACCCACGGAGGGTGTGCCATCAAACATATCAGGGTTATTATTAGGAGTTGTACTAAAGGATTGTCTCAAGGAGGTTTATTAAAGAGGAAAGGGATTTCACCAAAGGATTTTACCAAGGGATTTACCAAAGGGAGTTCACCAAGGGATTTTATCAGGGGATTCTATCAAGGGATTTTTATTCAAGTATTATTATTAAGGGGTTCCATCAGAGAGTTTATCAAAAGGGTTTATTGGGTTTGTCATTAAAGGATTCTATCAAGGGGTGTCGCTATATTTCATCATTGGGTTTTATCAAAAGGGGTTTCTTAAAAAGGTATTGATCAAGGAGTTTAATCGGATTATTTTGTCGGGGATATTATATATAAAGATATTAGGATATTGACAGATCACCATAATTTGGTTCAAAAGAGGAATAACTCATATAATCGTCTCTTCTTCAAAAGAGGAAGGCTCATCGACACCATCCTTCTGATTCGAAGACGATTAAATAGGGGCAGCCGTCGTACCCTAAATTTTGACCAGTGATCCATTACTATTTTGGGGATTTTGTGCTATCAGGGGGTGGCATTTAGATGGCAGTATGGACCTCTTAGCACTTTTAGGCCCATTTCAGAATTATTTTTGTATAAGGTTTTATTGTGGAGTTTAGGGTTTTTTTAGGATATTATTTATTTTGGGGTTAATTTATTTTTAAAAGTATTGTTGGAATTAATACTGTTGGGTTTATTAGCAAAAATTAATTATTTTATTATCCAATAATTATTTATTATTATTAGTCTATTAATTTATAAAGGGTGGATAGAATATTTTTTTAGGATTGGTTTCTAAATTAAATTTCTTTAGAAAATATATAGGATTATTTTAAAAAAAATTAATCATATTATTAGTAGGGGTTGAATTTTGTCAAAGTATTAGGGACTGATTATAGTAATGTCAGATTATTATTAATTATTTATTATTCTAGCTTTAGTTTAATTTAAGGGTTATTAGAATTAATTATTTAATTCTTTTATTTTAAGGGTTTATTAAAGTTTAGAAAATTATTGTGGGGAAGAGGGACCGACTGTTAATATTATGATTATTATTAAGGTTTTAATATTTTATTTGTTTCTTAATATTTTTATTATCATTATTTTTAATATTTATTCACGGTCAAAATAGTTGACCGAGTGGGGTTTTCTTCTTCCTCCTTCAAACCCTAATATCACGCACAGAGAGTCAGGAGGCGAATCAAATCGATTTTGTTTTAAGACAAAAAAATCAATAACATCTTAATTGCTTTAATTTTACAATCAAATTGTAAAAAATTGGAACCCTAATTCTAATTACAAAAAACATCAAAAATTATAATCAATTAAATCCAATCGGATTCAAACTTTCCTAAATCAGAATCTACCTATTAATTTCTAAACCTAATTTTAATACTATATAAGCTAAAAAACTAAAGTCAAGAAAGGGAAACCCTAAGCTAAAGTTGCTGCTGCGCGAATCACCAAACCCTCCGCTGAAAGCTCGATGGGATAGAGGATTAGGGTTCATCATCAGAACCCTAAGCCCCTGAGCAAGACCTCTAACAATCGTTACCTGCAAAAGAAAATAGGGAGATTAGAGACGGAATAGAGGAGTAAGAAAGAGGAAAGGACAGCAGCTTAATACGGACACGACAAGGGGAGGTAAACACGAAAATCACTTAGCTTTTGCATGTTTGATTATTGATTGTTGCGTGTTTAAAGTTCTTAGGGTTTCTAGATTTTTTTAGGGTTAGGGTTCTAAGGTATTAGGGTTAGGGTTTATACGACCAGGGTTAGGGTTCATAGAACCCAGTTAGGGTTCTTGAGGTTTCTGGGTTTTGGGATGAAGGTTATGGTTAGGGTTCTTCATGAACCCTAAAAAACTACGTGGAATTTGGATTGTGGTGGGGTTAGGTTTCATAGGTGTTGAAGGTTCCGGTTAAAGCTCAACCGGAAACCTGGGTAGGACGGTGGTTTGGGGGACGGTCGGAGGGAGAAAGTTAGAGAGAGGTGAGAGCGTCTGAGAGTTAGAGAGAGAGAGGGAGGAGCGAAGAGAGAGAAAGAGAAATGAGAAATGGGAGAGTTCTAAAGAGAACTCCGTTTAAATACCCCCTCTGGATAGTCACGTATGGTTGCTAAGTGGCATCCTTAGGAGAGTTGGATCGTTGACTCTGCCAGTCAATCTCCAATCTCGTGAGCACACGGTACATCGTACACCCATTTGACTTCTCATCACGATCGTCCAGTGCGCATACATTAAGATCCAAGGGTGGATATCAAACAAAAAAATGATCGTCTGATCATCATCCAATGCTCCAGAGAGAGTCAATCGTTGACTCTCTCCTTGGTGAGCTCTCTCAAGTTTTGGATTTAGTTGATGGGCCTTGCGCCCAGATTGCTATTCGCATCCTTTTACCTGGCCCGTTACTAATTCAGTATAATTTACACCCCCTGGGATTTTATTTATTTTAATTAAATTAAATCCTTAATTTAATTATTAATTGGAGATTAACGAGAAAATTAGGAGTAAAAATATGATTTAGGGTTTATTATTAGGGGGAAATTTAATTAGGGATTTTATTTATTATTATTTTGGTGTTTTTGGGAATGTTTTAGGGTTTTAAAATTAAAATAATTACACAATTTTCTTTTGTTACTTATTTGGTTTTAGAAATAGGGAAAATTACTTGCTTAAATTAAATTTTATGTAAATCTGGATTTTATGAAAAATATATTTTTGGATTGGAAATCATATTGTTTAATTTGAATGTATTTTGGGGATTAAATATTATATTGGAATTATTTATATTGTTGGGATAAATAAATAGGAATTAAGGATAAAACATGGTTTTTATTTTATAATTTGTTACTTTTTTTTCATTTCATAAATAAATTGAAAGAGATATTTTACAATAATTTTAGGAATAATCAAGGGATATTAAAAGGTTTTATAATTAAATAACATGGGTTTTTTTAATTTGGAGTTTAATTTACAATTTTGATTTTAGTATAATAAATTAGGTTTTATCTACATAAATTTAGATTTTATTTTTTAATTTGGGGTTTATAATATTTTACCCTTTTTTGTGGATTTAAAATTTGGGTTTATTATGAAATATGGGTTTATAATTTTTGGGATTTAAAATATGGGTTATTATTTTTTATGTTGAGTTTTTATTTTGGAAAGATTATTGTTATAATTTTGTTTAAGAATTAATGGGATTAAAGATATTTCTCTTAGTTGTTTTTCTTGTGAATAATTAAAGGAATCCTCTTTTTGGGATAAGGGATTTATAATAAAATTATAGTAATTATAATTTAAACATTAAGGGATTATTATAAGGAATTAAAAGGGATATTCAAGGAATTAGAACAAGGGATAAAACTCTTCGTCTGAGATTATAAATAATGGATGGGATTTGGGGATAAAACTCTTAGGTTCCAAGAGTATAAATATAGGCCATGAGATTAGGATTTTAGGAATAAAACTCTTAGGTTCCAAGAGTATAAATATAGGCCATGGGATTAGGATTTTTGGGATAAAACTCTTAGGTTTCAAGAGTATAAATATAGGCCGGGGGATAAGGATTTTGGGATAAAACTCTTAGGTTCCAAGAGTATAAACATAGGCCAAGGGATTAGGATTTAAGGGATAAAACTCTTCTTCCGAGAGTATAAATAATGGATAGGATTTTAAGGGTTAAAACTCTTCTTCCGAGAGTATAAATAATGGATAGGGTTTCAAGGGATAGAACTCTTCTTCCGAGAGTATAATAATGGATGGGATTCATGGGATAGAACTCTTAATCTAAAAGTATAAATAGGATTAGGATTAGGATTAGGATTAGGAATGAGAATAGGAATGCGATAGGAATAGGGGATATGGGAGGTGAACTACGGTTACTCTGATCCTTCAAATTGAAGGTACGTGGGCATAGGGTTGTAAACCCTAGTGAGTACAATAATAGCAAAACTTAGGGTCCCCCTCTTCTTCTTTGTATAATAATATAATTTTTTTTGGTAAATAAAAAATAAAGTCAAACATTCAAGCAACAAACAAACATACCCTAGAGCTTAATTAGGATCCCATTGAGTACAAGGGAAGTGAGGGGGTGCCTAACACCTTCCTCTCACTTAATTGACTCCCGAACCTTAGGAATCTCTACCCTTAGGATTATGATTTTAGGTTTATCATTTATTTTCCTTAAAAAAAATGATGGCGACTCGAATATTTTTGCAGGCTGCGACAAACAGCATTGGTATCGACGAAGTTGTCAATGTTGGGAAAGAGGAATAACTCATATATGACCAGAACAAAGACGTCTTTGAAAGCAGTTATGTTTCCTACACTAGCAAAGTATAGAGTTTTCTCCATAAGGAATTTAGCCGGTAAACTCTGGATCCCTCCTTTAGTGGTCATGTGAGTCCTAACTTCTGACTCATCCAAAGAGATTGCTCTTGCAATGGCTCGATTCTTTGGAATTTCTTCCAGTCAAGGAAATGGAGCTTGATCAGTGATAGGTAAATCAATCAGGAGGGAGTACTCTTCCAGTGTTGGTGCAAGTTGGTAATTCGGGAAAGTGAAGCAGTGGTAAACCGAATCGTAGAACTGTACCAGCGTAGATAGGATTTCTTCAACCACGTTGACCCTTAACAGAGACAACAGTCCTCCGTGCTTAGCTCTGAAAGCCTCGGGATTGGTAACCATCCTTCCCAATTTCCTTAAGTCTTCTAGTTTCAGAGCTTTGAAGGTGTACTTGCGCGTCTTTCTTCTATCGAAATCCATAACGCAACCTCTGATATTTGCAATTATTATTTTAGTTCTTTTGAAAATGATTTTTTTTTCTTGTTTGAAAAGAGTTTTTTAATGAGTGCATGAATGCATCACACAAAAACATTTTAAAACATGGGTTCAAGGGTTCAGCGTCACGAGCATTGAGTCATGGCTCTACCCATCCCCAAAGGTTGTACTATTTTGGTCAATTTTTGTACCTGTAGAAAAGATTCTAAAAGGTTCCCAAAGTCATTGACCCCTCCTAGGGATACCAACAGCAAGCTGATTCACTCGAGCAAGCTGTAATATCCTAGTATGAATCTCATATGAGTGTAGTATCGCTTATCAACTATTCCCGATAGTCACCGCACTACCAAATGGCCATATGGTTAATGTCTACTAAATCCTCAGGGTCATGGGTACCGCACTGGGATAGACAATGCTTTCACGACAATCGATCGTTCAACATCAATATTTCTGCACGGGTACCTCGACTGATTAGGTGGACAACCAAGTTAGCTTGGTCGGGATTCACTCCCTATAAGCGTTTCATGGATATGCCACCACTTATCTTAATGTTCTCTCAAACTTTCCACATGCGTATTAATCGCATTCCCAGTTGACAAAAAATTAAACTCGGGTATCAAGTAGTATAACAGTAAATGATATATATATATATATATATATATATATATATATATATATATATATATATATATATATATAGTAGAAAGTAGAAAATGCCAAACGAAACCTAAACCTCTTAGGAACTCTAATCATAAAGACTCCCCAGCAGAGTTGCCATTTTTCTGTAGCGTGCGATTTTTGTAGGTGACGCAACCACCTTACCGTAATGGTTGGAATTGGGTGCTACTTTCTGATTTCTTATTTATCCTATGAAGCTGGAAAGGAAAGGGAAGCTATCTAAAACTAACCTTGCACGTAAATGTTTTCTTTAATAAATGCTAAGAGATTGGGGGGTCGGGGTCAGGTTATACAAAGGGAATTTGTCAATTACCCAGTGTATATATGGTTATCCATACATCTTCTTTGGCATGTTTAAATACTTTCTGGTGTTTATCTGTTATGGGTTGGGAAAGTTTCTCCTTTGGGAGCGTTTAAAGAGTGTTTTTTGTTGTTTTCGGGTTTTCTGTTATTTTTGGTAAGGTACTGGACCTAAACTTTTTGATATGTGTGCTCGCTAATATTTCGTAATCTTATGCCTACGTATTCCCGTAAAGATATCTGGGAAATCAGAGCAATCGAAGTTCCTCCTATTCTATGGGAGGAAAAAGATGTTTGGTGTCTTGTTCAAAGCTCAAGATTGAAGCTAAAGGGTTTGAGAGAGAATTTGTCATCTCTAAAGGGATGTATCTTACCTGTTTATCACAGTTGTTGGGTAACTGATTATAAAGGAGAATTACTTTAACTGGAATGTATGGAGTCCAGCAATGCCATAATTTCCTTTATAAGGGAAATGTCCTAAAGGAGGAAACTTTAACTTAGTGTAGAGCAATGCCATTTTTCCTTAGGAATCTTCCATGCTAAGAGAAAGGCATTGGCTTGGATGTAAATAATCTAGAGGCTTGCCACTTACAACAATTAGATGAAAGAAGAAGTTTACCAGAATAAAAGAGGGACCACAGCTTGGATTTTGAATCAATAAGTGTGCCACTTACAGCAGTTATCTGGAATTAGGGTTTGTTTGATTATTTGTTTTGATATGTGATATACAATGAAATGTCTTCCTACAGAGAGAACTCTTGATATCCTCTGAGGGGATGTTGGATTTTGCGTGCCTTGATCAAAGCCCAAGGTTGAAGCTACAAGATTGACTCTACTAGGGAGTTTTATACCTGTCCAGTATAAAGCCCAAGATTGAGGCTAAAAGAAGATTGACTCAGCTGGAAAGTATGTCTGTCTTGTACAAAGCCCAAGATTGAGGCGGAAAAGGGATTGAACTCTTCTGGAGAGTATTTTGTTTGTCTTGCACAAAACCCAAAATTGAGGCTGAAAAGAAATTGACTCCACTGGGGAGGCTTTATCTATCTTGTACAAAGCCCAAGATTGAGGCTAAATCTGTTGAGGAAAAATCATTATACAAAGCCTAAGAGGAGGCAGGCTGGGGAAATTCTTATATGAAGTCTAAGAGGAGACTGGCTTCTACTGAGGATTGTTGAGATCCAGAGACAGGTCCAAATTGGGGAATCAACTCTTGCTGAGAATATTAGATGCCCTTAGGTTCTGATTCTGTTAAGGTTATATTGATGGTAAAAGTTTAAACTTTGGGTATGAAAACCTATGGAGGTTTAAAACTCTATTGGAGATTGATGGAGGTTTTAAACTTTAGGAAACTTGAGGGTTTCTTTGAGATCCAAGAGGAGACGAGACTTTCCAAGTCTATTGGTATGAAGAGGTTGACTCTTAACTGGAGGATGATATTTGTATGATGCCTCAGAGGAGGCTGATGTTTTAAGGGATGAGAATTAACCCTAGAATGAATGCTCTGAAGTTCCGACTCTCTGAAGGATTAAACTAGTAGAGATGACTAAGTTATGTCCTATACCTGTAGGAGGTCTTCGGGTCCTTGTACTAAGCCCAAGAGGAGGCTGGGAACTTCTAAGAAGCCTGAGGGTCCTTGTACAAAGCCCAAGAGAAGGTTGGGGATGCTTTTAGGAAGCCTGTGGATCCAAGCCTAAGAAAAGTTCAAGAAAGGTTTCACCAGGAATAAGTCATTTCCTTGCAGAACAGTTCTAGGGTTTGAAAAAATTCAAGAGATGTTTCACTGGGAATTAATCCTCTCTGGGGATATGAATTTCTTGTACAAATATTTCTAAGTTGTGACAGTGTTGAGAAAAGTTTCACCGGGAATAATGTCTTTCTCTGTTCCATATTGTATAAGCCCAAGAGGAGGCAAAACTGTAACCACTGGTTTGATCCAAACCTATACCTGAATGCTGGGGAAAACTCTAAGAAAATATGTACAAGCATATATATATATATATATATATATATATATATAGAGAGAGAGAGAGAGATGAAATATATAAACAAGTATGTGTTGAAAAGATAGTGGAACTACAGCTGTATGGTTAGTTATTCAAGAAATTGAAGAAAGTTTTGATAAGACTTAGAATTTGAATCTAAATCAAAAGGAAAGTTGTTGTAAAAGGAAGTTTGGGACTTATACTCAAAGAGAGGCCCAGATGAATTCTTTTGAAAAAGCGATAATCGCGTCGCAGTTTTGAAAACCACAGAGGGACTTATACAATGACTGAGTCCCAAATTATTGTGTTTATAAAAAGGATGGGTCTTACACTCTATTAGAGGCCCAAGAGTTTATTTTTATACATGAGATTGGGCTTACAACTCAAGGAGAGGCCCAGATAAAAACAATGATCGCACCATTTATTTTGAAAATTGTACTGGGACTTATACTAATGATAGAGGCCCAAATTATTTATGCACAAAGGGGGTTGGGTATTACACTCTATTAGAGGCCCAAAGTGTTTGAAAAATAAGAAAAACTCGACTTACAACTCAAGGGGAGGCCCAGATGAAAATTGTTTTGAAAACGACGATCGCACCGAGATTTTTAAAAACGTATCAGGACTTATACAATGACTGAGGCCCAAAATAATTTATTTACAAAGGGATGGGACTTACACTCTATCAAGTGGCCCAAAAGTGTTTCAAATGAAGTTTATAAAATTAAAATTGCGGGAAACCCTATTTTTAATTAATATAATATTATTTTCAAAGGAAATTAAATATAAAATATCAAATATATTTAAAAACAAGTGGTAAGCTTTGAAAAATATTTTGAAAAATCATGTTTAATCACATGAAGGCTTGTAATTCAATTGATTTTGAAAGATCAAGGTGGAAATCTCATTTTAAAATGTTTGAAAACAAATAAAATGAAATTCATTACAAAAATTCAAACTATAATAAATAACTAATATAAATTCAATTTTTTGTGGAATAAAATATTTCAACATTTTTGTGAATTTTCAAAAAAAGAACCAATAAAAAATAATTAAAATTGAGAGAGAAATTAATTTTGAGATTAATTAAGAAAATCATGAAAAATATGAAAAAATAGCAAAATGAGAGGGAAATAAAAATGGTCTGGGTGAGTGTTGAACCCACGCCCTCCAACCAAACACACATGCGCGCTACCACTGGGGTGGTGATACATCCGTGTATCAAAACCACCCCATAAACATATATGGGTGGCCTAAATTTCAGGTCGGGCCAAGGCAAAAACCAAGTTTTGAGTGATTTGCAAGAAGGATCATATCTCCCTCATTTCTCCATGAAACTGGAGAAAATTTAGATGGATCCTACTTAGAATATCATGAGGAGTCCAATGGTGGTCTCAGAATTTTCTTAAGATACTTCTATTTTAAAACCCGATAGTGGTTTCAAAATAGGCCAAGATTTGCAAGTTCTATGCTACCACATCACATAGACAATAATAGCATGGTAAATTGACTCAAACACAACACATATGATACGTATGATATGTTCATGATCAATGGACATCAAAGCAATGCATATTTTAAAGAGTTCAAGTTGTTATGCACTTACCTCTTGAAGCTCTTTATGCAAACTTTCAAGATGCTTGTGCCAGAAGTAATCCAATGCTTTAGACACTCTTTATTGATCCCTTAGAAGCTTTTAGGATGTTCAAAACCAGCTTGAAACCTCAGGAACAAGAATTGGCTCTCTCATGCAAAAGTGCAAAAGTGACCAAAATGGTAACTCACTCAAATGGTGTTACAGTTGAGGGAAACCTGTTGGGACAGTTTGAGGATGATATTTGGAGAGTATTTGAAGGGTTAATTGGTTTTGAAAGTGATTGGATCAAGACATGGATTGAAAAATGCAGAAAAGTCAAAATTTGAGGTTTTGGAGGTTGAATTTCTGATTTTGATGTTGTACAATGAGGATGAAGGTTTGAACACCTCCAATGGATGATTTATGATGTGTTTGGATAATTATTTGAGTGGTTTTTTCTCTGGTTTCAAGAATTCCCAAATTGCTCAAATGTGACTTGAAATTGAAGTAAGAGAGGGAGAGTGAGAAAACAAGGTTTTGGTCTTATTTTGGTGTGGTTTGAAACATCATAAATGACCTCTATTTATACTAGAGGAAGTTTGTTTTTGAAGGAATAGTGAATGGAAACTAGTTCACTCTATTATCCAATGGATATGCCCATGTATCACTTTCTTAAATGCCAAGGTACCAAGTCTTCTCTTAGCCATTGACTTGAGTTGGTCTTGGTAGCTTTAGGTCTTCTGAATTTTTGCAACAACCTTGACTCAATTGGACTGATATGTGCTGGTTCATGACAGCTCAATACACCACATCAATTCCAAATGACAAAGCTTGGTTTTGGATTTGCAACGTTGATGATCACATGCCAAAGGGATTGGATTCTTGCCTTAGGGTCCAAGCTTGCAGGTTTTTCATGATTGAGTGAGATTCTTGTTGAATTTGGATAAGGATCAGTCTTGCATTGTCATACCCCAAATTTTGACCACTAATATTTCCCATCATTGTGCAAATCAACATCACAATATGGATGAATCATTATGCCTCATCAGTCTCCCCAAAGATGGGTGAGCATCCATTACAATCAAATTTAGGGTTTCAGGCCTTCTCAGAGTTCTTAGACAAAGGATCAATAAAGGAATGACATGATCTTCAACTTTTCTAACCTCTCAAACATCCACAAAGGATCAAGGGGACTCCCACTTCAAGGATTAAGCACAAAGCTGCAACATTCCAAGTGGATTAAGCCTCAAGATCACCAGTGTCACCAAAATTAGGGTTTGGTCGACTAGGGCCTCCAGATGGAAATTGTTCCTCTGGGCATGAGCCAATGCTTCAAATCATATCCTAAAATACTCCATGGAACATCATGAACCCAATTATCAAGTCAATTTTGCTTCAGGGGATGCACTCATAAAAAAATTAGGAATTAGGGTTTCTTGACCTAATTTACCCCTAAGTTGACTTTTGGGACAAATCATGAGCCAAGGCCTCAAGAGAGGATTTGAGGGTCTCCAATAAACCATATTGATCCATTTGCAACAATGGATTGATCCAAGAAACTTAAGCAACAAGTTTCAATTTCATCTGAACCACAGTTAGGGTTTCGCGGGAAAAGTCAACTGTACCTGTGACTTTTGACCAGGACATGCTCCCAAACCCTAGGACATGATTCAATACACCCTATAACACCTATGATATCAACCCATCAAGTTTGATTTAAGTCAAGGACTTGATTTCATAGAGGACCGCACAGTTTGGAATTCATCTGATAAAAAGTCAACTGTGCACAAAAGACAAACTTTGACTTTTTGAGATTTTTCATAATTATGGTTCCTTGACCCTAAAATGATGTTAATGTGTGGTTGGAATCATCATTCATCAAGAAAAATCAAGAAAAGTGGGATAACTTGTAAAAGGGGTAACCATAAAAACTTAGAAATTTTTCTAAGTTATGGAACAAAGTGGCTAGGGTACCAACTTTCGAGGATCATAACTCCTAAACCATAAGGCCATTGTTCCCCATCCAAAGCTGGATTTGTAGCTCTCATGACACTCTACAAAAGCTTCAACTACACCTCATTCCAATTCATCATGAATTTTGAGTTGTGGAATGATCAAAATCACAAAAAGTGAAAATGTCACTTTTTTCCGACACTTAGTGAATTTTTCACTAAGTCAGAATCTGCCTTACTTTTTTTCCAAATGTAGGGGCATTTTTCACTTGGATCCAAAAAGTATCAAAACCAATTATGACCAAACAGTTGTTGTATCATATGAGGGCTTTCCAAAATGGCTAAGAACTCCATCAAATTCCACTTGAGGCATGAGATATGACAATGCCAATATGCCTTGCTGCAAACTGTCATGGCAAGGAAGATTTTGGAGTTTTGCTCAAATTTTGCAAAGGGCAAGCAACTCTATCCATCTGAACACCTCAAGGGAGGACCAAGGAGGAACCAACTCTGATCACAAGCCTCCCAAGTCTTTGGAACCAAAAATAGCATGCCAAATCTAGAAATGCCTAAAAGAGGGACAAGACTCCAATTTTGGATTTGAGCATTCAATGCATACACCAAGGTGGAATGGACTGAGCCATTTCCAACTGAATTCAGTCAAGACTTATCCAAGACCAAGGGAACCAGCAGCCTGTGACCTAACCTCTAGTCAATGGCTAGAGGAGACTTGGATTCTCATTGATCAACATTGGCCAAACCTATGCAGCAGTTGCCATTCACTATTCCTTGCAAAACAAACTTGGTCTACTATAAATAGAACTCAATTGTGATCAGTTTGAGTACACCAAAGCCATCAAACAGATAATTTCCTCAAAATCTCCTTCTTCACTCCAAAATTGCCTTCCAAAGCAAGCCACTATCGGGTTTTGAGTTTGAGAGTTATTCTGACCAAACCAATCACACACACATCTCATAAACATCATATAGAAGTGATCCAAACACTCACATAACATCTGGAACATCAAAATCACAAAATCACCAACCAACTGCTCAAGCCTTTGACAGATTTGCAATTGAGGTGCCAAATCAAGTTCCAGCTTAATTCAATCCACTTCAAGCACCCAGACACACTCCATAGCACCTAGGGAAGCTGTCCATAACCTTGGAACCAAGCTGTAACACCTCTAACACAAAACACGATCACCAGCTGCAAGAGGTAAGCATGAGCTCTTCTAACTCTATGATCCATGCATTTTTTGCTGCACAATAATTTGGCCATATGCTCATAATCATGCATATAGTGTTTACCCTCAATCAATTATTTTGTTTGAATCGTGTATGGAATTTATGAACCTTCGTGCAAATTTTAGGGTTCTTGAGGTTTCTCTTTGATTTCTTATTCCATGCTTAAAATAAATGAAATTAAAGACCATAGACATGACCGTGAGGTTGAAACGAGTAGATTGATATATAGATTGCATGATATAATCAAGTATTCAGTGAGATGTGATAGAAAATGCAAATCTGCAGAAACAGAGGGTGGTGCGTGTTCTTGGCGCCTTTTTTGAAAATTTGAATATTTGAATTTTGTGATTTTATTTAATTGATTCAAAAATTAATTTCTCTCTGAGTTTAAATGATTTTGAGTTAATTCTTTTTTTAATAATTCACAAAAATGTTAAAATATTTTATTTTCCCAAAAAATCCCAAAAATATTATTTATTTCATATACTTGATATTTTGTAAAGAATTAATATTTTAATTGTTTTTTACATTTAAAATATTTGCTCTTTCTTGATTTTTCAAATTTTAGTGATTTCCAATCATTTTGTGGATCAAAACCTGATTTTTGAAACATTAATCCAATATCACAATTTGTTTCCCACATGTTTAACAATTTTGATCATTTTAATTGAATTTTTATTCAATTAAAATACATTTTGGAAACAAATTAGGGTTTTTGATTAATTCTACTCTCATCAAACTTTTTTCAAACACTTTGGGCCTCTAATAGAGTGTAAGACCCAATCCCCTTTTAACCAAAACAATTTTGGGCCTCAGATATTGTATAAGTCCCTCTGCGTTAAAAGAACACATCGGCGCGATCGCCAGTTGAAAAATCAAACCCTTGGGCCTACCCCCGTGTTATAAACCCCATTCTTTAAAAATCATTGGGCCTCTAGTAGAGTGTAATACCCAACCCTTTTTGAAAACCAAAATATTTGGGCCTCACTTATTGTATAAGTCCCGATACCATCAAAAAGTTCGGCGCGATCGTCGCCTTTTAAAACAAAACTTGTGGGCCTCTCCTTGAGCTGTAAGCCCCACCACTTGTATAAAAATAAACCTTTGGGCCTCTTGAGAGAGTGTAAGACCCATCCCTTTGTACAAAACACCTTTTTAGGCCTCAGTCACTTGTATAAGTCCCTCTGTACAAATTCAAAACAACAGTGCGATCACTGATAAAACCTTGGGCCTCTCCTTGAGCTGTAAGCCCCAAACAATCTTTTCAAAACACTTTCTCCTTTGATTTTGAATATAATATTGTTATCAAAGGTTTCTTTGTTGAACAAACTAACCAAACAGCATGGAAGCTCTACAACCGAGTAAGTGTTTACCTGCTTTCTTTACCCGCTTTCATATATATAACTGTATTGTGGGGCTGCTCACTATAAGTCCTCTTTCACAAACTTTTATATACCTGTTGTCGCTCCTGAAAGATTCGCATCCAACGGTACAAACGCGAGAGTGGCGCAAAAGACACAGAGTCGCCAGCAAAGTGTATTTATCCCAAGAAAGAGAAAGGAAACACTGCATAAACCTGAAAGAAAGGGAAAGAGCATGGTCTCACGACCAAGAGAACGGGTACGGGAGTCGGTTATGCGAAGGGAAGGTGTTAACACCCAACACGTCCATCGTACTCGACGGGATCCACGCTTGCTGTCTGCATCAAAGGGTGTCGTCGTCTGAAACTCCACTGCTACTGGACCGGCGAATAAACGAGAACGGAAAGAACGAAGAAACGAAGAAGAAAAGAAAAAGAAGTGACTCGATAGGACAATATCGTTGTCCTAGGCCTACGTACTCCCTCAGTGCAATGGGAAAGTCAGAGTCAATGTAGTTCGGACGGGAACTGTGGGGGAAGGTTGCTCGCCAAGACAATCGCTGTCTTGTGCCTACGTATCCTCAATCGGACGAGAGAGAGGAATCAGAGCTGACGTAGTTCGTGGGTACGACCATGGATGGGTAAATGTTTTTTACGTGAGCGACGATCTCTTTCTGAAAAAAGAAGTTTGAAACCCAACAATCCCGAAGGATAAAAAGATTTGAATTGGTTTGGTGTTTTTTAGACAGAAGTGTCTTTTAAGTTGTTTCGTAACTTGCATTGAACCCAAGTCTTGAATATAGGAATGAATACTTCGCGCATCGTCCCCAACAGGACGTACACTAGGTATCCTAGAAGAATGAGAGGAAGCCCCTCACTCCCCACTTCCCACATAGAAGGCTCAAGCGCAATACACATTAACTTTTATTACGTGTCTTGAAGAAGTTCTGAGATGAGAAGAGAGACGACACAAAGGAAACTCTAAAAGGGGAACTAAGAGTCCTAATGTTATCATGCATGGAGGTCCTATGGTTAGTGAGGTTTAGGAGAGATGACTACCTAACCTAATGCTAATCCTACTCCAAGCTTAATCAAAAATTAAGTTGGACTAGGTAGCTCTAACGGGAGAGAGTCCAAGACTTAAACAAGTCTCGAGACTCGAGGGATGAAAAGAGTGAAAGAGAAGGAGGAGAAAGAGAAGGAGAAGATAATATACAATATGGGGCAGCAAGTACATCATATCATAAATGTCCAACTCAAGTCAATCAACATGTTTCAAAGATCAATGCAAAACACTTCAAGTACACAAGTGAAAGCACACAAGAAAGGATGCAAGTAAACTTGAATTAAGTGCACAATTAAAAACACATGGATCTCATATCAAAGTGAAATGAAAGAGACAAGATGGAAATGAAACAAGACCAGAACTCACATCATATCATCATTAATAATTTACATATGCAAAAGAGGTTCACATTATGCAATATGATGCACCAAAGAAGTTACAAAGCAAAAGGAATGATATGCATCACATAATTCAAACCATGAAGATAAAGTGAGATGAAAACCAAGCAATAAACTCAAGGGGAAGTAGCATACACATTAATATCATGCCAAGATCAAGCTCAAGTCACACAAGATTAATCATCAAGCAACACATTCAAAGCATGTACCAAAATTGAGAAAGACAACCACAAAACTCAAGTCAAAATAACAACACTTTGTAAAATCCAGAACAAATAGAAAAATGAGTGAAAAGAGATGATTCCAAAGCCACAAGTAAGCTCAAATAGAACATGATCACACCATATAAACATCTCAAGCATCACTCAATCACAAGTAAGCAAATGCACTCAAACTAGGTCAAGTATCAAAGTATGCTTCAATCAAACTTGCATCACAAGTAAAGATCAATCAAAAATATAAAAGTTGATTAATAAAATCCCAAAAAATATCCAAACAGAAGCTAACTCAGTCAAGTAACATGTACAAAAATATCAAACCAAAATTCACAAACCAAGTATCCCAAACAATTTGACAAAGATCACTTAAGAACAATGTTTCAACATGCAAAAGAAAAGGACCAAAATGCAATATGGAAAAGTTTTAAAAATGAAAAAAAAAAATTTTTATGCAATTTAATATGTCACCTAACAGATGCAAAAATAATGGATTAAAAATTAATTATAGATGAGGAGAAATAAATTTCACAAGTTGGTGTGTGCAAGTGAAACAAATAAGAAAAGGAAATAAAACAATTAATTAAAACAGATGCCAAAATAAAAATAAAAAATAAAATAAAATATGGGAAAAAGTTGAGAAAACTAAAAATAAGTTCCATGATTTTTTATATGATTTTTATATGCTTAAAAGTAATTTTAGAAATTAAAAACAAAACAAATAATAAAAAGAAAACAAAAGAAAATGAAAGATGCAGGGGGTGTAAACAGTAGAGAAAACACGTTGTAATTGAAGCAGGCCTAATGGGGGGGGGGGGGGTGCGAAAAGATAAAGCCCAAGAAAAAGGAGAGTCCAAGGGCGAAGTCAAAGGCAGCATGGTAAGAGGTCAAAAGTCAGCATTAATCTCAGCCAATTATATGATCCAACGCCTATCCACGAGTCAACAAGTCAAAGGAATCAAAAAGTAAATAACATCAACGGACACGATTCCAAAGGCCCACGATAACCACCCAGCCACACGCGCACACAAACACAGCGTCCTACCATGCTCCGGCCATGTGCAGCGCATGTGCCTCATTAAATGAGTTGTCACGCCAACAGCCACACGATGAAAAATAAAATGAGAACAACGGCCAAGATCGTAGGATGCACGGCAGAATTCATGGAGTGAAAAACATGCAAATATTAAATTTAAAACATAAAACAAAAACAGGTGGCACACTATGGTGCGTCCGATCCACCAAATCAACGGTCACCGCTCTTCTTCTCCAAGGATCTCCTTCGCCGGACTGGTTTTCCGGCAGCCGCCGGAGCTAGGGCTCCGGCCACCCTCTCCGGTGAGCTGTAACGTGAAATTTTCCAGAAAATACAAATAGGTACACTATTTTGACCAGAAAAATGCCAGGATCTCAAATATGCAGTCCATTTTAACAAACAACAAACACATAAAGAGAATCGAACGAAAACAAGTTTAGATCTAAAACTTTAAATCCACATATCTCACAAATTACAAGTCCAAACTTCAAATAAAATATATCAGCATGTTCAGTGCACATCATAGATCATTTTGCATATCAAAAGTTCAAGTTCTGTGATGGTGAAAAAATCTCTAACCTGAGATCTTGAAGAACTTAAAATATCACAAGAACGCCTTACAAAAGCTGCAGATCAAGTCCTTGGAACCTCTAATTGCAAAATAAATGCAACTAGAGCTTGGAATCAAGCTAGATCTTGAGTTTTGAACTTGAACCCTCTTGAATGGAGCTTGGTGAAAACCTCAGTATGAGCTTCAGATGATGGTTGATTCTGGTTCTACTCTCTTAACTGATTCCAAATATGAAAGAATTTCTCAAAAACACCTTATGGAGAGGGAGAAACGAAAATGAGAAAGTGAAGAGTGAAAAATGGAAACTGAGCAAATGTGAGTCTCTACCCTAGCTGTGAGAGCATGAGTAAGCATATATACTCCTCATTAGTTCACTGATTAGGATTAGGAAGTGATTAGAACTCTTGTTAATGAGATTTGAGTGAAATTGCAAAAATGCATTTTACACCACCACCACCAATTTGCACGTGGGAAGTCTTTGTTCTCAGCATAATTCACCTCCAATTTACTCCTATACCACTTCTGGATTGATTTTGGGCCTTGCACTTTCTTGGTTTGCAAGCTTTGAATTAATTTGGCATTTTTTCACTTTGTGAGAATAATGAGAAAAATGGAATGGCATGAATTGATTCAAAGGCCACAAATGATCTTCTTGACTTGTATTTTGATATTATAATATGACATGAAGCAATTGGGAACATTACAAGTCCATTTGTGCAAAAATGCAAAAAGTGGAAAATTTGACATATAAGGAATCCATGAAAAGCACCTTGCATTGTTTTGGCCATAACTAGAGTTACACAAATGATATGGAAATGGTCTAGTACTTTTTAGAAATGGGAGAGAAAGATCTTCAACTTTCATGTTGGAGGAAAATTCATTTGGAGCTTACTTGATGATGAAAAGTTAAGTTGAATGTGGAAGAAGAATTGCCAAAAATGAAAAGTTTCAATTATGGGTCATTTTCCAAATTTAGTAACTTTTGCACAACCTCTTGATTCTTGATAAATGGAACAAATCTTGACAATTGGAGGCCATATGAGGATGTGAGACCTTAACCAGGAAAAGAACCTCGAAATTCCATAGTTGACTTTCTCCTTCACAGTTGACTTTTTGCTTAGTTCACAAGCAACTGATCCACTGAACATCCTCCACAATGAATCAATAACCAAACCCTCATCCATGAGCACTTGTGAGCATGAATAACACCACAAGAACATGCTTGAACACCCCAAGCCTTCCAAGAAGTCCTCTTGATCTTAAAAACCCTAATTGGTCCTTCTGATTAGGAGGGAAGAAATCACTTGAAATCCTTTGCCAATCTTGATCTCATGAAGATACAATGAGCTCCATGAACCACCTTGAAGCTTGAGACTTGAGAATATGGACCAAGTACCTTGATCCCATGCTAAGAACCAAATGCTATGCACAAATGCTAATGCAAGAAATGAAAAGAAACATAAGCCAGTTTGCTAAAAACAACAAGGCAAATTTTGGGGTGTTACAACTGCCCCTATTCAATCAACTTGATCCTGAAGGTATGATAGTGACAGCTATCATGCGTTCCAAGGATTCACGGAGATTGAATACCAAAAAAACCCTGAAATTTACAATCCTCAAAGGAGGGACGACTCCACTGGGGAACAAACGATAAATGCTGCACTGTCACAACACGTACGAGTGTTGGAAACCAAAACTGTATTGAAAAGTCCTGAAATAAACACAAACGAGTGTTAGCTACGCTGGGATGAACACAGACGGGTGTCAAGGAATCTAGGGTATCAAATACGGACGGGTATTGAGAAGATACACGGACGGGTGTAAAGAGGCTCAAACACGGACGGGTGCTGAAAGAACACGGACGAGTGTCAAATGTCAATGCGGACGGGCATTGAAAAGGTACACGGACAGGTGTAAAATGATTCAAAGCGACCTCTCAGGGGATTGAAATGCAACACGGACGGGTGTCGGAAGTTCAATACGGACGGGTATCGAAAAGGTACACGGACGGGTGTAAAAAGTCAATACAGACGGGTACTGAAAAGGATACACGGACGGGTGTAAAAGGTTTAAATACGGACGGGTACTGAAAAGGGTGTAAAGCAACTTTATCGGGAATTAAACTCGCTGGGGGAATGGAAGGCAACACGGACGAGTGTCATCAGAAGGTCAATACGGACGGGTATTGAAATCAAAGGTTCAAACACGGGCGGGTGCTGAAGGAAACACAGACGAGTGCCAAATGTCAATGCGGACGGGCATTGAAACAAAAGGGTCAAACACGCACGGGTGTCAGAAGTCAATATGGACGGGCATTGGCTTAAAAGGTTCAAACACGGACGGGTGCTGAAAGAAACACGGACGAGTGTCTGACGATAAAAATTTCGAGGGAAAAAACCGAAGGACCACCTGGACGAAGGGGTACAAATAAAATCAAGAATAAACAATTCTGGCAAGACACTCTGCCGGGGAACTGTCAAATATTGCCTAACCCAACACCTGTGGAGTAAAGATATCTTCCTGAAATCTGGCTTTCCTGACGAAGGAAAACTCAAACCTGGCTTATGCTTCAGATGCATATGTTTGAATTTTGCCGTAATGCTCCACACGAAGTGGAAATGCTACGCATTTGGGAGGATGCCATGCAAACAAATGCTTATGCAATGCAAAAGAGACGCCTCAACAAAATAAATGCTGAAGGCGAAAGCAAACTCCGCTGGGGATGGTAAACTAAATTGCCACTGAAACAAAGGAAAACTTGTTGAGGAAAATTTCTCCCTGCTAGGGAAGATCACAATCACCAATTCTGCCGGAGATGGATGAAACTCTGAGAGAATATCCACTCTGTTGGGGAATATCAAGTTCAACAACTCTGCTAGAGATGGACGAAGCTCCGAGAGAATACCCACTCAGTCGGGGAACAAATTAGGACCTACAATCTTCCTGGAGATGGACGGAACTCCGGGAAAATACCCACTCAGCCGGGGAGGGATATGAATACTGAAGATGGAAATTCCACCGCTGGGGATGACCAACTATTTTAGAACTTGGCTTCGGCGCCTGCCAAAAATGATTGGCCTTAAGACTTGCTGGGGATACCACTCACCACCAGTCTCTGCTTGAGGAAATGAGCTTAATCTGCTGCTAGGGAAGTAACTTTACCCTCACCTTGCTGGGGGATTAGATCAGGCCGTTGTCGCCGAGACTATACTTTCTGACCAACTGAGGAAAGTAGACACCAGGACTCTGTGGGGATAATGACATCTTCGTCCACAAACTTCCTGCAGGAGATACAACATTCACCTTAGAGCAATCAACCTCTGATTACTTGATGGGGAATAGCATTCCAAACACGACTTCGGCTGGGTATATAATCCTCTGTACTTTGCTGAGGAAGACGATCCTCAACGACTCCGCTTGGGAGAGAAAGTAATTGTCAACATTCACCTGCTAGGGGATAACACATGCTTCCTGACTAGCTGGGAAACAAATAACTGCCCCATGCTCCGTGGGGAGACATCACTTGCTGAAGAAAGATGAGTCAAATCACAACTCTGGCCGGGGAAAAAACCTCTTATATCCTGCTAAGGAGGACGATCCTTAACGACTCCGCTTAGGGAATTACTCCTTTATACTCTGGTTGAGGAAGACGACCCTCGATACTCTGATGGGGAAGAGTAATAAACTGCTGAGGATGATCAGACTTCAAAGTTGGGGAGAGCTCTACTCTACTGGGGAAAACAGCAAGCTGCTGAGGACGATCAGACTTCAAAAATGGAGAGAGCAACTCTACTGGGGAGGTACACCTGTCATCCTGCAAAACCAACAAAAAGTCTACGTGCAAGAATGAATACATTGATTATCATCATAGTGACTGTCGCCTAAGCAATTGCCACTGTTTTCCAACTTGTGTCATAAAGCTCAACGTTTTAGCATGTAATGTTTTTATCAAAAATATCAGACATTTTCACAAACAAAATAGGTAAAACAGAAAACAAAAGCTCTTTAACTGAAATGCAAACTTTATTGAATGAATTGGCCTGTAAGTAGGCATTTACATCTGGAAGCAATTCCTAAAAAGAGGTAATTGTGCAAAAAGCAAAAGAGAATACAAATGTCGACAATGTGGGGAACAGACATCCACCATGACTCGACTCAGCTATAACCCATATGACTTGTTCATCCGCAAATACTTTGGCCTTCGAAGATGACTAACTGGACTGATTCCTTTCCTCCGAATTTTCCAAGTGTGAACGGTGATCACAGATCGAACACGGATCGTAGTCTTTGCTTTTAAATCCCTAACTTTTTCCTGGATCGCCCTTTTCGGGTTTTCAATCCACCGGGATACCCATTTTTGCCAAAGTTGCCTTTTTAGGTTTTCAACCTTGCGGGTTTATTCTTTTTCTTTTTATCCCTAATTTTTTCCCGAACCTTTTCTTTTTATGGTTTGCCAGGATGCCCCATTTTTGCCTGAACCTTCTTTTTATGTTCAGCGGGTCTCTTTTATGCAAAGTATTTTTTGACTACATCCGCGTTCACAGGAGACGTAAAATCTTCGCCATCCATAGTTGAGAGTAATAAGGCTCCACTAGAGAAAACCTGTCTTACTACATATGGCCCTTCGTAATTTGGAGTCCACTTGCCCCTGTGATCTGTTTGAGGAGGAGTGATCCTTTTCAGAACTAATTTACCAGCTTGAAAACACCGAGGACGCACCTTCTGATCAAAGGCTTTCTTCATCCTGCTCTGATACAACCGGCCATGCGCAATGGCTTTCAGTCTCTTCTCTTCAATGAGGTTCAGTTCATTCAGCCGGGAACGCACCCACTCAGCTTCATCAAGCTTCACATCTGTCAGAATTCTCAAAGAAGGAATCTCAACTTCTAATGGCAAGACTGCTTCCATACCATACACCAGTGAGAAAGGAGTTGCCCCAGTCGAGGTGTGTACCAAAGTACGATATCCATGCAAAGCGTAAGGCAACATCTCATGCCAGTCTTTGTATGTCACTACCATCTTCTGCACAATCTTCTTTATGTTCTTATTAGCCGCTTCAACAGCCCCATTCATCTTCGGACGATAAGGAGAAGAATTGTGATGTTCGATTTTAAAGCTCTGGCATAGCTCCTTCATCATCTTGTTATTCAGATTTGAACCATTATCAGTAATGATTCTCTCCAGGACTCCATACCGGCAGATGATGTCCTTCTTAATGAATCGGGCAACCACTTGTTTGGTGACGTTGGCATACGATGCAGCTTCTACCCATTTCGTGAAATAATCAATAGCCACCAGGATAAAACGATGTCCATTCAAAGCAGTCGGCTCAATCTTCCCAATCATGTCAATGCCCCACATAGCAAAAGGCCAAGGTGACGATAAAACATTCAGAGGAGTAGGCGGTATGTGCACCTTGTCAGCATAAATATGGAATTTATGACATTTCCGGGCGTATTTAAAACAGTCAGACTCCATAGTCATCCAATAATACCCCGCTCTCAACAATTTTCTGACCATAGCATGCCCATTGGCATGAGTACCGAAGGAACCTTCGTGAACCTCTTCCATCAACAAGCCTGCCTCGTGTTCATCAACACAACGTAGCAAGACCATGTCAAAGTTTCTCTTGTACAACACATCATCCTTGTTCAAAAAGAAGTTTCCTGATAACCTCCTCAATGTCTTTTTATCCTTGGAAGATGCCCCAGCTAGGTATTCCTGACTCTTCAAGAAGACTTTGATGTCATGATACCAAGGCTTGCCATCTGATACCCCTTCAACTGCAAATACAAAAGAAGGTCTATCCAAGCGCATGATTCTGATTGAGGGAGCTTCATTCCAAAGATTCACTTTATACATTGATGACAACGTTGCCAGCACATCAGCCATCTGATTTTCTATCCGGGGAATGTGATGGAAGTCTACTCTGTCAAAGAAAGGTAACAATCTTCTGGCATAATTGTTATATGGAACAAGATTTACTTGACGAGTCTCCCATTCACCTGTAATCTGATTCACCACCAACGCAGAATCACCATAAACATCGAGATTCTTGATTCTCAAATCAATTGCTTCTTCAAACCCCATGATGCATGCTTCATACTCCGCCTCATTGTTGGTGCATATGAACGCTAATCGGGCGGTAAAGGGTATATGAGAACCCTGTGGAGTCGTAATGATTGCCCCGATTCCGTTACCATATGAATTAACGGCTCCATCGAAAACCATCTTCCACTGAGACCCAATCTCAGGTCCTTCATCAGGCAAAGGTTCTTCACAATCCTTTATCTTCAGATACATGATGTGCTCATCCGGAAACTCAAACTTCATCGGTTGATAATCCGCAATTGGCTGTTCGGCAAGATACTCTGACAACACACTTCCCTTAATGGCCTTTTGGGAAACATACTGAATATCATATTCTGTCAGAACCATCTGCCAACGGGCTATTCTACCAGAAAGTGCTTGCTTCTCAAACACATACTTTATCGGGTCCATCTTCGAAATCAAAAGGGTTGTATGGTTTAACATATACTGCCTCAAACGCTTAGCGGCCCAAGAGAGTGCACAACATGTTTTCTCCAGCATCGAGTATCTTGACTCGCAATCAGTAAACTTCTTGCTCAGGTAATAGATGGCGTGCTCTTTTTTACCTGACTCATCTTGTTGACCGAGCACACAACCCATTGAATTCTCAAGAACCGTGAGATACATAATCAAAGGTTTTCCTGGCACTGGCGACATAAGGACCGGAGGTTCCTGCAAGTATTCTTTAATCTTTTCAAACGCCTTTTGACAATTTTCATTCCACCTGACCGCTTGATCTTTTCTTAGCAACTTGAAGATTGGTTCACACGTGGCTGTGAGATGCGAGATGAACCTAGCAATGTAATTCAATCTCCCCAAGAAACCACGAACCTCTTTTTCTGTTTTCGGCACAGGCATTTCTTGTATGGCTTTTACCTTTGCAGGATCAACCTCAATACCTTTTTCTCTAACAATAAATCCCAGCAGTTTTCCTGATCTCACCCCGAAGGTGCATTTGTTTGGATTCAACCTTAGTCTGAATTTCCTTAACCTTTCGAATAACTTCTGAAGATTCACCAGATGTTCTTCTTCCGTCTGTGACTTCGCAATCATGTCATCAACATAGACTTTAATCTCTTTGTGAATCATATCATGAAAGAGAGTCACCATCGCCCGCTAGTAAGTTGCCCCTGCATTTTTCAATCTAAAGGGCATCACTTTGTAGCAGAAAGTTCCCCACGGTGTTATGAATGTTGTTTTCTCCATGTCCTCTGGGGCCATCTTGATTTGGTTATACCCAGAGAAGCCATCCATGAAGGAAAACACAGAATACTGAGCAGTATTGTCAACTAACACGTCAATGTGAGGGAGCGGGAAATCATCCTTTGGGCTGGCTCTATTCAAATCCCTGTAATTAACACACATCCTGACCTTCCCATCCTTCTTAGGTACAGGCCCGATGTTAGCAACCCATGGAGGATAATTTGTTACGGCAAGAAATCTGGTGTCCAACTGCTTCTGAACCTCTTCCTTGATTTTGACAGACATCTCCGATTTAGTTCTTCTCAACTTTTGCTTGACCGGAGCACAACCTTCTTTGAGTGGTAGCCGGTGTACAACAATATCAGTATCAAGCCCGGGCATGTCTTGGTAAGACCAGGCGAAGATGTCCACATACTAACGGAGCATTTCAACCAATCTTCCCTTGACACTGTCTTCCAATGCAGCCCCTACTCTTACTTCCTTTCTGGCGTCCTCGGTTCCCAAGTTCACAATCTCAATTTCCTCATGATGAGGCAGGATGACCCTCTCCTCTTGCTTCAACAATCTGGCCAACTCTTCAGGCAGTTCACAATCTTCGTCAGTCTCTTCTTCAGCCTGATAGATTGGATTGTCAAAGTCATACCGAGCTATAGCTGAGTCATGATCGGTGTCATCTGAACCAAAATACCTGCAATGATTGAGGAGGTATGTTTTATTATGATGCAACAAAAGAAACACATTGCCATTTTGATGTGGGTTTTTAATGCATAAAAAATAAAAACAGAAAGACAGAGATAAAAACATTTGAGTGTGAAAAGTCCTTTATTAATGATAGAGCAAAACATGCAACAGTTAAAAGCCCTACAAACAGAATCACTACGTCTTGGGCAGAACGTAGGATTAATAAAATAGGAAAACAAAGCAATTACTTGAAGCCTGTCACTTGAATGACTTTCTTGGAAGACCAGTTGTGCAGACTTTCCCCTGGGACACAAGGACGGATCCAGCTATCCATGTCACAATCACTGTCTCCTTCTTCTTCAATAGCATTAACCCTGTCGAAGAAAACACCAGCATTAGTGAAGCAGACAGGGCCATAGAATTTGGGAGGATCCTCATCTCTCCTGGATGGCTTGTATCCCAATCCATCAGTATCCCTCTTTTTCTGGACTTTAACCACCTGGCCCCACCTCTGTGAGCTACCAGCTTCAACCACAACTTTGGCGTCTCTTAACGAAGACATGGAACCCTCAGGTTGATTTACCACTACAGGCTGCACTATAGCTTCAGACTGAACAACTTCTTCAGAAACTTTCACTTTCTCAAATCCCTGGCACAACGTCTCGTGGATTTCACCATCCACTTCCACGTATTTGAAGGTTGATAACTGACTAATCATTATGTCTTCTTCTCCGCACACTGTCACTACGTGACCATCAACCATATACTTTAGCTTTTGATGCAAAGTGGTTGTTATAGCACCTGCCCCATGGATCCAAGGACGACCCAATAAACAGTTGCACGCTGGCTGAATATCCATAATGTAAAACGTTGCATTAAAGATTTCTGGTCCAACCTTGATCGGAAGCACAATCTCGCCAAAAACAGATCTCTTCGAGCCATCAAAAGCTCGCACCACCAAGTCGCTTGGTGTACAAATAAGTCCCCGAGTATCCAACTTCATTAATGCTTTCTTGGGCAATACATTCAACGATGAACCAGTATCAACCAAAACATGTGACATCAGCGAGCCACGACATTCAATCGAAATATGCAGGGCGTTGTTATGATTCCTGCCAGCAGAAGTCAAGTCAAGATCTGTAAAACCCAAGCCATTACCCGCATTCACGTGTGCTACAACCCCTTCCAGCTGGTTAACAGAAATCTCTTGAGGGACGTAGGCTGCATTCAAGACCTTCAGAAGAGCATTCCTGTGAGCTTTAGAACACAATAACAAAGACAGGATAGAGATCTTGGACAGGGTCTGGTGTAACTGGTCCACGATCTTATAATCACTTTTCCGAATGAGCCTCATAAACTCCTCAACATTTTCAGAAAAAGCATCATCAACTGGCTTTACTATAGATTCCACAATCACTGGAGTCTGAATAGAACCATCCATCGCCTGTTTTCCTCTGTCTTGCCTAGAAGTACTGGGTTGATCATTAACAGGAGTAAGTACTCTACCACTTCTGGTTATAGCATCAGTCTCAACTTTAACCTCTGAACTTGAACTCACTGGTGAAGTGTTCTTTAATTCCTGCTTTTGTCTATTGACAAACACCTCTGCACCGTAATTCCACGGAATGGCCTTAGAAATCTCGTACGGAATGGGTCCAGCCCTTGTGATAATGATTGGAGGTGGCCTTGCTGGACCAGAAATAGTAATTATTTTGAACGGGATGGTGATAGTAGCAACCTTCTCACTAACAACCTCTTCATGCTGATTACCTCTGTGAAATTTTAAACAGCCCTCATCAATCATATTCTGAACACCCCTTTTCAACGAATCACAACCATTAACCTTTGTCAAACAATCTGAGCAGTTCTCACCACAACCCGGATAGACGCCACCTTTCAATAACCTGTTCTTAACCATAACCAACGGAGTCTTCAGTTCCTCCACATCCATGATCAAATTCAAAGTTTCACAGTCCTAAATTATAGCATTCACCCTTGGGCCATTGTGATTAGGCATCAGGTTTTGAATAACATTGGGTCCGTCATTCGAGAAATTGATGGCTTTGGAGTCCACAAGGTCCTGCACCTTGTGCTGAAACGCCCTACACTTCTCCACCGTGTGCTCCGGAGCACCTGAGTGAAAGTCGCAGTGTGCGTTAGCATCGTAGCCTCGTGGGAGTTCCCCTGTTGGTGGAGCCAGGGTACGAAGCTCAACTAGACGCAATTGCAGCAAATGTTGCAACAACTGTGCATATGACATTGGGGGTTGATCAAAATGCCTCTCTGCATTCCTTTGTCTGTTCTGATACTGACCCTGCTGCCAATTCTGATTAGCATTACCCCTTTGTTGCTGTGGTGGAGGTAACGTTGCTGGAATGGTTACTGATGCTACCTGTTGATTGTTATGATGGCGTTGTTTCCCTTTTCCCCTGTGGGATGATACAACGTTGGTCTCTCCTTTCTTCTTATAATTATCAAACGGCTTCTTTCCATGTCCAGAGGACGATCCATCACCGCTAGAAACCTTCCCAGCCTTAATTTTGACCTCTATCTTCTGTCCAATAGCAATCACATCTGCAAACTTGCCTAGAGAACAAGGCAAAAGCTTCTCATAGTAATGCTTAGGCAGTGTGTCCATGAACATATCCAGCATCTCTTTCTCTAGCATTGGTGGCTGCACCCTAGCCGCCAATTCACGCCACCTTTGCGCGTATTCTTTGAAACTCTCATCATTCTTCTGGGACATGCTCAACAGCTGGGTTCTATTGGGAGCCATGTCTGTGTTGTACTGATAATGCTTGATGAAAGCTGCAGCTAGCTCTCTCCAGGTACGAACATCTCTACTTTCTAGCCCCATGTACCATTCCAAAGACGCGCCAGACAGGCTGTCTTGGAAGAAGTGCATCATTAACTTTTCATCCTTAGCGTGAGCAGCCATCTTCCTGGTATAGGCCTTCACATGAGTTCTTGGGCGGGTAGAACCATTGTACTTTTCTAGTGTAGGAATCTGAATCTTGTGTGGAATGACAATATCAGGAACCAACCCTAGTTCGTTCAAATCTATCCCCAAATCATCCTGTTTCACAACCCCTTTCAATTGAGCCTCAATTAAACGGATTTTTTCATCACTGACCACAGGAAGGGCAGCATCTAAACTTCTGACTGAAAAGACATCATCCTGTTGATCCTCAAAACGAGGGCCATGGATAGCTCGGATAGTACTTCCTTCTCCAACCACTGAAGGAATTTTGCCCTGTCCACCAGCACCAACTCCGCCCGGAGGGATATTACGGTTAAGAAGACCACCGTGTAAGATACCATTTTCGTCGACCTGCGCCACCAACGGCTGAACCCGAGTTCTGAATTCATTCTGACTTTGCACCACACCCTGCATCATTTCCATGAACTGATCGATGCGAGCTTGCATAGCGGCCATATCTGCCTGAACTTTGTCCATCACTCTGCTTTGATTGAGCCTGGTAGAATAACGATGCGTTGGTTGATCAATCCTGACTGAAAGAAAGAGAGAGCATAAGAAAACCAAAGAAACCCAAGAAAACCTGCAATGCAAAGAATGAATATGATTATGCAAATGCAAATGCAACAAACATATTTGAACATTTCCAAGGTATATCCACTTTGATTCCATTCCAAGCAACCGGGCCAGGGATTAGACACAATATCAGAAAATAAATCCGACCTAGAAACACCACCGGATCCAACCACTGGAAACCAATCACAAAAATAAAAAACTACCAAGGCAAAAATATCTGAATCAAACATTCTATTATCAAGATGGAAGAATTCATACAAACAAAGTCAATCATAACCAACGGTGATTCCATCAACAATCTTGATGGTAACCACATAAAAAAATAGATACACAAAAAACTACAACTCTACCCCAAACAGGCTAGCCTCCACTTCTTCCAGAAGATTCAAAGTGTCAGGATGTGCCGGTCGCGAGATTAGCCCTTTGATTAACCTGTTTCTCTTTGCAATCTCTTGGTTCAGCGTTGCAATCTGTTCTTCAGCGTTGCCACTTTCATGTCTCACCTTCTTGATTCCAACTTATAATTTGAGCTCTTCAATCTCCTTTTGGGATTCTTTCCACTTGTTGAAGAAATGCTTCCCCTTTTCTTTCGCCTTTTGCAGCTCTTTGTTTAGTGCCTCGTTTTCGACTTGGACCTCACTCCACATCTCCTGATAAACATCAAGCTCGGTTTCAGTCTTAACCAAAAGCTTCTTAGTTGTCCTGGTGGTCTTGCTTGAGGTCTCTGCTGCCATGCTGATCTTCTTGAAATGCTGAATTCTGCTATCCAGATCATTTTCTGTCTTCTTCAGACGCTCAGTCGACTCTTTGACCTGCCACTTCAGCTCTAAATTGTCATACAAAGCTCCTTGCAGCTGACTACTCATACCAGAATTCTCTGCTCTCAATTCGCGCACCAACTTCTGTTGCTTGTTGAACTCTTCAATAGGCACAGTAAGTCTTTCCTCCACACTCTCTGGATACAAGGGAGACGCCCGATCAAAAGGCAAATAGAACTCTTGTACCCTCTTTTTCACCCATTCAACATACGGAGCGAAAGCTTGGTTATTGGGTTTCCCCAAAACAGTTTTACCTATCTTCTGTCTGCTGAGCCAGGCTTGAGAAGCTTCTTGTGCAATAGCTACACCATCAGTCATATGAAAATACAAGGATTCTTCCAAATCTTTTCCAGCTGGAGGATCTTTTAGGGCGTATGCAAACTGCCTGATAGCCAAAGACGGATTGTAGTTAATACCTCCCTTTCTTCCGATCAAAGGTACATTAGGATACCCGCCACAGCTATGTAAAATATCAGTCCCCAACAAACCCTTATCCACCCAGAGAATGTCTTTAGCAGCTAAGCCCATCAAACGCTTACTCCACTCTAAAGAAGTCTTCGAATCCACAAAAGCACTAGATTGGGGTAAACGTTTGGCAAACCACTTGTAGAAGAGAGGTGCGCAACAAAAAACCACACCACCTCGCCTTTTCTCATTCCTGTTGTATAGAGCGTAATGGAGATCACCTAACAAAGTCGGTACCGGATTCTGAGCTGTAAATATCTGAATAACATTCGTATCGACGAAGTCAGTCTCATTAGGGAATAACACAATGCCATATATACACAGAGCTAATATTGCATTGAAAGCCCTCCACCTATTCCCCTTAGCTTCCTCTCGAGCCCTCTTTACCAAGTACTCCAAATGATACCCTCAGGATTTTCCTTTCTTAGAAAAATCAGCCTCCACTATAGATCTGCTCAAATAAAGAGCCTCAGACACTGCCTGGAAATCACACTCTCCTTGGGAACCACAGAAAGGAACACCTTCTTTGACAGGAATCCGCAAGATATGGGAGTATTCCTCCAGGGTAGGAACCAACACATAATCTGGCATCACAAAGCACCTCAAAGAAGGATCATAAAACTGCATCAAGGTGTGTAGCCCATTATATTCATATTCACTAAGACTCCGAACCAGGGACAGTATCCAACCATACTTCTCTTCAAAGGCTCCCAAAACTTCTGGACCAGCTATACTCTGTAAACTGCTCAAAGGACCAAGAGTGATCTTCGGAAACTTGTAGATGATGATATTCTTCTTACCCCTCTTAGTGTCCATCCCTAAGAACGCACTCTGATTGGAATCAAAGGCTAGATACTACCTGAAAATGCACAAACATGAATGTCAGAAAAATGGAATGCAATGCAGAGCACGGGATCAAGGTATCCACAAAAACTGGCTGCACTGTGCTGACAGAACAAATCAAGGCTATGCACCAAAACTCAGAACAACAACAACCATAGTGATAACAACAGAAAATCGGGTCGGTTGAAGGTCACGGTTACCTGCAAGCCTGTAAACACCCCGCCCCTCTCACATGTGGGTACTAGGATGTTCAGTATCCCGGGCTCTCAGGTCGAGAAATGATGATACGTTCACCATTTCTGGTTTGGCATCATCATCAATCGAGGAGGCCTCAACTGATTCTCCAAAAACGAAAGATCCTCAGCTTCAGAGGTTTGAGAAGCAATAGCACATTCAGCCCGAAGGATACAATGCTACCGCCAATCAAAGAGGTCGTCTGCTGATTCTCTTTCAAAAAGAAGGATCCTATGGCAAGTTCCCAGCATTAAGTCCTCGGATCGAGAGTGTGCAATGGGTTTGCCACAGAAAGTCGGCTGCCACTGTCACATCCCGGGAGGAGTGCCGCAACTGAGTCCTCGGGAATGGTCATCAGAGTCGACAATTCCTCCAGAGAATAACTACTGGCCTGTATCAACATACAGTAGCAGAAAGCTCCGGATAGAACCTCGTCTGATTGTAGGGATCGTGATCACCCGCACGTGGCCAACACCACGAGAGCGTCACGCCTGCCCACGCTAAAACCTAGGTGTATGCTCGAGCCTGGGTATTGGACTCATCTCTCAGAATATCCCAACATGCCAAACAGAAAAACACAGCCAGCACAGTACAGTAATATCCAGTATGACAGTAATAAAATGCAATGTAATGCAATAAAAAGCTGTAAATACAGTAAAGCAAAATAAAACAGCAAATACAATAATATACAACAAAGCAAAGCACCACAAAAACACCCAAAGAAAACAAATAGACAAGCGCTAGGATTGACTCGCTAAACGGGAAGGACCAGCAATAGGTCAACCAGAGTCCCCAGCAGAGTCGCCAGCTGTCGCTCCCGAAAGATTCGCATCCAACGGTACAAACGCAAGAATGGCGCAAAAGACACAGAGTCGCCAGCAAAGTGTATTTATCCCAAGAAAGGGAAAGGAAACACTGCATAAACCAGAAGTGTCTTTTAAGTTGTTTCGTAACTTGCATTGAACCCAAGTCTTGAATATAGGAACGAATACTTCGCGTATCGTCCCCAACAGGACATACACTAGGTATCCTAGAAGAATGAGAGGAAGCCCCTCACTCCCCACTTCCCACATAGAAGGCTCAAGCGCAATACACGTTAACTTTTATTACGTGTCTTGAAGAAGTTCTGAGATGAGAAGAGAGACGACACAAAGGAAACTCTAAAGGGGGAACTAAGAGTCCTAATGTTATCATGCATGGAGGTACTATGGTTAGTGAGGTTTAGGAGAGACGACTACCTAACCTAATGCTAATCCTACTCCAAGCTTAATCAAAAATTAAGTTGGACTAGGTAGCTCTAACGGGAGAGAGTCCAAGACTTAAACAAGTCTCGAGACTCGAGGGATGAAAAGAGTGAAAGAGAAGGAGGAGAAAGAGAAGGAGAAGATAAGATACAAGATGGGGCAGCAAGTACATCATATCATAAATGTCCAACTCAAGTCAATCAACATGTTTCAAAGATCAATGCAAAACACTTCAAGTACACAAGTGAAAGCACACAAGAAAGGATGCAAGTAAACTTGAATTAAGTGCACAATTAAACACACATGGATCTCATATCAAAGTGAAATGAAAGAGACAAGATGGAAATGAAACAAGACCAGAACTCACATCATATCATCATTAATAATTCACATATGCAAAAGAGGTTCACATTATGCAATATGATGCACCAAAGAAGTTACAAAGCAAAAGGAATGATATGCATCACATAATTCAAACCATGAAGATAAAGTGAGATGAAAACCAAGCAATAAACTCAAGGGGCAGTAGCATACACATTAATATCATGCCAAGATCAAGCTCAAGTCACACAAGATTAATCATCAAGCAACACATTCAAAGCATGTACCAAAATTGAGAAAGACATCCACAAAACTCAAGTCAAAATAACAACACTTTGTAAAATCAAGAACAAATCGAAAAATGAGTGAAAAGAGGTGATTCCAAATCCACAAGTAAGCTCAAACAGAACATGATCACACCGTATAAACATCTCAAGCATCACTCAATCACAAGTAAGCAAATGCACTCAAACTAGGTCAAGTATCAAAGTATGCTTCAAACAAACTTGCATCACAAGTAAAGATCAACCAAAAATAGAAAAGTTGATTAATAAAATCCTAAAAAATATCCAAACAGGAGCTAACTCAGTCAAGTAACATGTGCAAAAATATCAAACCAAAATTCACAAACCAAGTATCCCAAACAATTGGACAAAGATCACTTAAGAACAATGTTTCGACATACAAAAGAAAAGGACCAAAATGCAATATGGAAAAGTTTTAAAAATGAAACAAAAATGTTTTTATGCAATTTAATATGTCACCTAACAGATGCAAAAAGAATGGATTAAAAATAAGATGAGGAGAAATAAATTTCACAAGTTGGTGTGTGCAAGTGAAACAAATAAGAAAAGGAAATAAAACAATTAATTAAAACAGATGCCAAAATAAAAATAAAAAATAAAATAAAATATGGGAAAAAGTTGAGAAAACTAAAAATAAGTTCCATGATTTTTTATATGATTTTTAGATGCTTAAAAGTAATTTTAGAAATTAAAAACAAAACAAATAATAAAAAGAAAACAAAAGAAAATGAAAGATGCAGGGGGTGTAAACAGTAGAGAAAACACATTGTAATTGAAGCAGGCCTAATGGGGGGGGGGGTGCGAAAAGATAAAGCCCAAGCAAAAGGAGAGTCCAAGGGCGAAGTCAAAGGCATCATGGTAAGAGGTCAAAAGTCAGCATTAATCTCAGCCAATTATATGATCCAACGCCTATCCACGAGTCAACAAGTCAAAGGAATCAAAAAGTAAATAACATCAACGGACACGATTCCAAAGGCCCACGATAACCACCCAGCCACACGCGCACACAAACACAGCGTCCTACCATGCTCCGGCCATGTGCAGCGCATGTGCCTCATTAAATGAGTTGTCACGCCAACAGCCACACGATGAAAAATAAAATGAGAACAACGGCCAAGATCGTAGGATGCACGGCAGAATTTATGGAGTGAAAAACATGCAAATATTAAATTTAAAACATAAAACAAAAACAGGTGGCGCGCTATGGTGCGTCTGATCCACCAAATCAACGGTCACCGCTCTTCTTCTCCAAGGATCTCCTTCGCCGGACTGGTTTTCTGGCAGCCGCCGGAGCTAGGGCTCCGGCCACCCTCTCCGGTGAGCTGTAACGTGAAATTTTCCAGAAAATACAAATAGGTACACTATTTTGACTAGAAAAACGCCAGGATCTCAAGTATGCAGTCCATTTTAACAAACAACAAACATATAAAGAGAATCGAACGAAAACAAGTTTAGATCTAAAACTTTAAATCCACATATCTCACAAATTACACGTCCAAACTTCAAATAAAATATATCAGCATGTTCAGTGCACATCATAGATCATTTTGCATAAAGTTCAAGTTCTGTGATGGTGAAAAAATCACTAACCTGAGATCTTGAAGAACTTAAAATATCACAAGAACGCCTTCCAAAAGCTGCAGATCAAGTCCTTGGAACCTCTAATTGCAAAATAAATGCAACTAGAGCTTGGAATCGCGCTAGATCTTGAGTTTTGAATTTGAACCCTCTTGAATGGAGCTTGGTGAAAACCTCAGTATGAGCTTCAGATGGTGGTTGATTCTGGTTCTACTCTCTTCACTGATTCCAAATATGAAAGAATTTCTCAAAAACACCTTATGGAGAGGGAGAAACGAAAATGAGAAAGTGGAGAGTGAAAAATGGAAACTGAGCAAATGTGAGTCTCTACCCTAGCTGTGAGAGCATGAGTAAGCATATATACTCCTCATTAGTTCACTGATTAGGATTATGAAGTGATTAGAACTCTTGTTAATGAGATTTGAGTGAAATTGCAAAAATGCATTTTACACCACCACCCCCAATTTGCACGTGGGAAGTCTTTGTTCTCAGCATAATTCACCTCCAATTTACTCCTATACCACTTCTGGATTGATTTTGGGCCTTGCACTTTCTTGGTTTGCAAGCTTTGAATTAATTTGGCATTTTTTCACTTTGTGAGAATAATGAGAAAAATGGCATGGCATGAATTGATTCAAAGGCCACAAATGATCTTCTTGACTTGTATTTTGATATTATAATATGACATGAAGCAATTGGGAACATTACAAGTCCATTTGTGCAAAAATGCAAAAAGTGGAAAATTTGACATATAAGGAATCCATGAAAAGCACCTTGCATTGTTTTGGCCATAACTAGAGTTCCACAAATGATATGGAAATGGTCTAGTACTTTTTGGAAATGGGAGAGAAATATCTTCAACTTTCATGTTAGAGGAAAATTCATTTGGAGCTTCCTTGATGATGAAAAGTCAAGTTGAATGTGGAAGAAAAATTGCCAAAAATGGAAAGTTTCAATTATGGGTCATTTTCCAAATTTAGTAACTTTTGCACAACCTCTTGATTCTTGATAAATGGAACAAATCTTGACAATTGGAGGCCATATGAGGATGTGAGACCTTAACCAGGAAAAGAACCTCGAAATTCCACAGTTGACTTTCTCCTTCACAATTGACTTTCTCCTTCACAGTTGACTTTTTGCTTAGTTCACAAGCAACTGATCCACTGAACATCCTCCACAATGAATCAATAACCAAACCCTCATCCATGAGCACTTGTGAGCATGAATAACACCACAAGAACATGCTTGAACACCCCAAGCCTTCCAAGAAGTCCTCTTGATCTTAAAAACCCTAATTGGTCCTTCTGATTAGGAGGGAAGGAATCACTTGAAATCCTTTGCCAATCTTGATCTCATGAAGATACAATGAGCTCCATGAACCACCTTGAAGCTTGAAACTTGAGAATATGGACTAAGTACCTTGATCCCATGCTAAGAACCAAATGCTATGCACAAATGCTAATGCAAGAAATGAAAAGAAACATAAGCCAGTTAGCTAAAAACAACAAGGCAAGTTTTGGGGTGTTACACCTGTCAAATATCAACTGTGTAATACTAGTATAGTTATTTAGAGTTTTCCCCGACAACTACGTCTAGCACTAGGTAAAGCCCTGTTGGTCACTCTTAAAAACAAACAAAACTAGATCCCCATAGGATTACCAGACACAGTCTTCCCTCCTCTCGGGGTTAAACAATATGGAGATGTGAAAGGAAACATTCTCAGTGAACCCTTTCTCAGACTGTCACCCTTAGAAATCGTCAAAGAAACTCTAACTCCCCAGAGATGATCTTTTCTCCGTGAATGGCATCTCTTGAGTTTCTTCCAAATTCTCGGACTTTCCTGGCTTGATCTATTCTCGGTGAATGGCATGTCTTGAACTTCTCAGGGTTTGGGGACCCAAAGGCTTCTTTAAAGCATCCCTGCCTCCTCTTGGGCATTGTATAAGGACCCTTCGGCTTCTTAAAAGCTCTCATGCCTTCTCTTGGGCTTAGTACAAAGACCCAGAGACCTCTACAAGTATAGGAACAGAACCTAGTCATCAATTTGCTAGAGCTATCTTTCTGAATCAAGTGTTAGACCAGTTAATGGGTTGACCTTCATCCCTTAACATACCAGCCTTCTCTTAGGCATCATACAAAGATCATTCACTACCTGAGAATCGATTTCTCAAAACACCAGTAGATTTGGACAATCTCCATACCGTTTTGGATTTCCCATTTCCTTAAAGAAATAGGAAATATCCCTGATCCTTCGATCAATCCCTGAGCACAACATTACCCATATAAGAACTGATTTTCTCTTTATGCAACATTTTGGACCTGTCACTCAACTGAAACAGTCACCAGCACACTAGCCTCCTCTTGGGCTTTGTACAATGATTCTCCCCAGTGGAGCTAACCTATTCACACTCTCTTGTTGAGTATAAAAGACTCTCTTGTTGAATCAAACTTTCAGCCTCCATCTCGGGCTTCGTACGAGATACAAAAAACACTCTCTTGTTGAGTATAAAAGACTCTCTTGTTGAGTCAAACTTTTAGCCTCCATCTCGGGCTTTGTACGAGATACAAAAACACTCTCTTGTTGAGTATAAAAGACTCTCTTGTTGAGTCAAACTTTTATCCTCCATCTCGGGCATTGTACGAGATGCAAAAACACTCTCTTGTTGAGTATAATAGACTCTCTTGCTGAGTCAAACTTTTAGCCTCCATCTCGGGCTTCGTACGAGATACAAAACACTCTCTTGTTGAGTATAAAAGACTCTCTTGTTGAGTCAACCTCCTTTTAACCTCCATCTCGGGCTTCGTACGGGATACAAATCACTCTCTTGTTGAGTCAACCCTTTTAGCCTCTCTCTCGGGCTTCGTACGAGACACATAAAAACACCCTCTTGTTGGGTCAATAGCCTCCTCTTAGGCTTTGTATAAAGAAACCCCGGTTGAGTCAATCAACCTTTTAGCATCAAAATCTGTGCCTTGCTCACAGTATACAAACATCAACAACTCCTTTTCCCCCCATCTAATTGCTGTAAGCGGCAAGCCTCTGGATTATTTACATCCACGCCACTGTCCCTCTTTTAGCATGAGAAATTCCTAAGGAAAGATAACATTGCTCTACACTGAGTTAAAGTCTTCTCCTTCAGGTTAAAAATCCCCTATAAATGAAATTATGGCATTGCTGGATTCACATATCCCAGTTAAAGTAATTCTCCTTTATAATCAGTCACCCAACAGTTGTGACAAACAGACCCCCTTTAGAGATGACAAATTTTCTCTAAATTCAAAACCCTTCAGCTTCACATCTTGGGCTTTGAACAAGATACAAACCATATTTAGCTTCACGTCTTGGGCTTTAAACAAGACACCAAAACAACCTTTTTCCTCCCATAGAATAGGAGGAACTACGATCGCTCTGATTTCCCTGTTTTGTTAAACGGCAATACGTAGGCATAAGATTGCAAAAGAATCTTAGCGAGCACACTAATCAAAAACCCAAAATCCCATACCTTCACACATCAATCAAAAAGCATCAGTCCTAACATCCTCACAAATAATCCAGACATTTCATTCTTAACAAAATAAGCAGAGAGAGGCCCACAATTTAAACCGCATCTGTAAACCAACATTCATTTGTTTAAACTCAGTATGCAAGTAGGGTTAATTGGAGACATCTATTTCCCTTCCTTCATCAGCTTTAATAGGATAAAAAATGAATTTACTTGTAGTACCCTAGAGCGACAATGCTTAAGAACCACGTCCAAAATCGCTCGCTACAGAAAAATGGGGCCCACCGTGGGGCCACACATGGCCTTTTCTCCCTCTTATCTCTCTGGTTGAAACCCTAAATTCATGTCACAGAAATGACAGCTCTGTTAGGGAGTCATTCTCTGTATAGGATCATAAGACTAGAGGTCTAGGATGATTAAGACAAATATATATACTGCTTTTCCTAATTGATATATGTGTTTATTTTTCTGCTAATGGGAATGTGTGTGATGCCGCATGTGGAAAGATTGAGTATACACCTAAGATAGGTGATGGCAATGCAGGTAATCTTGCTGGGAGTGCATTCTAGTTAAGAGCCCCCGATCGACCATCAAACTCAGTGGAGACTCCCTTTGCAGATACATTGCCTATACGACTTCAGTTGTTGAAAGTAGTGTGGTCGACTGGGTTATCTGAGAAGCTGAGCTTTTTAGTAGACTTAAGCCATTTTGTAGTGCGGAAGCTATCGGAAATAGTTGTCACGCGATACTACCCTCATCTGAGATCACTCCAGGATACATCAACTCGCTGGCAATCCGCTTGCTGTTGTTATCCCAGAGGGGTCAATTATTTTGCGGACAGGTACAAAAAATCACCAGTATAAACCTTTGGGGGAGGGGGGGGGGGGGGGTAGAGCCTTGACTTCATGACACCGACCTTTTGACCCCATGTTTTTTCTATGTTTTTGTGTGTTGCATTCATGCATTCATCTAAAAAACATTCAAACAAAAAGAAAATCTTCTCTTCTAGTCTCTCTTTTTCAAATTAAACTAAGGCAATGATTGCAAATGTCTGAGAGAAAGGAGATTGCACTAATGGATTTCGGTAGAAGGAAAACTCATAAGTACACCTTCAAGGTTCCAAAACTAGAGGATTTGAGAGGTTTGGAAAGAATGATCACCAACCACGAGGCTTTCAGAGCCAAGTATGGAGGACTGCTGTCCTTGTTAAGGGTTCATGTAATCGAAGGAATCATGTCCACGCTAATCCAGTTCTATGATCCGGTTTATCACTGTTTCACATTTCTAGATTATCAGCTTGCACCAACCCTGGAGAAGTATTCTCACTTGACTGGTCTACATATTACTGATCAAGCTCCCTTTTCTGGACTGGAAGAAATTCCAAAGGATCAGACCATTGCAAGAGCAATTTATTTGGATGAATCAGAAGTCAGGACTCACATGACCACTAAGGGTGGAATCCAGGGCTTGCCAGTCCAATTCTTAACAAAGAAAGCCCTGTACTTTGCTAGTATAAGGAACGTGGCCGCTTTCGAGAGCATCTTTGTTTTACTCACCTACGGGTTATTTTTGTTTCTCAACATCGATAACTTTGTAGATGTCAACGCCATTAAGATTTTCCTGATCGGAAACCCTGTACCGACCTTACTCGCAGATGCGTATCATTCGGTACACTTAAGGAATTTATACAGCGGCGGAAGGATCACGTGCTGTGTACCCTTGATTTATAAATGGTTCACTTCCCACTTGCCCTAGTCTGCTGCATTCTGGGATCAAAAGAATACTTTACGTTGGTCGCAGAGAATCATGTCTCTTACCAACTCTAACATCGATTGGTACAATCGAACCTATGACGGGATCAGGATTATTGACCGTTGTGGAAATTTCCTAAATGTACCCCTTATAGGAACTAAGGGGGGAATCAACTATCATCCGATGTTAGTTCTTCGTCAATTTGGATACCCGATGAGGCACGTCCCACATAATGCTCATCTGGAAGGTCTTTTCTTCAAGGAAGGAGAAAATGACAGGGCACTAAGGACGGAAATAGTGCACGCTTGGAAACACGTTCATAGGAAAGGGCGAGAGTCTCTAGGGAAACCAGACTGTGTCTCGATGGAGCCTTATCTCCATTGGGTACAAACTAGAGCTCTCAAGTTGAGGATGCCTTACCCTCGTCAGGAAGTTCTTCCATTAAGGGACTCTGCCCTTTATTTCATGTCTGAGATGGAAAAACTTCAGGTTACTCTCATCAAAGTTCAGCAGGAGAAGAGGTCTTGGAGGAACAAGTATCGTATTCTCAATGTGGAGTGCAAGAAAATATAGCAACTGTTAAAAGAAAAAGATGCCCTGATTGAGATTTTAGAGCAACATGCTGTAGAGAATCAGGATGACCAAAGGAATTTGCTCGCTCCTTTCACTTGGCAAAGGAATGACAACCCGACAACGGCCCCAAGAGCCCCGGTCAAAGAAAAGGAAAGCACCCGAACCAGCACCTGAGCTCTCTTCAGAGAGAACTCAGGACCCATTAGTTTAGATTTCCTTTTCCAGCACTTTGTAATCTACTGTATTTCCATTTCCGCAATCCTTTGAATTCAATGAAACGGGGTTTCCCCACTGTTTGATATTTGCAATCTAATTGTCGAATTTTACTTTGAATAAATAAAAATAATTAATAATCATTGCATTCATCATTCTCATAAACGCATTCTTCTTACCTACGAATCTCACGTTTGCGTCTCGATTTTAGAGTCAAACTCTCTCATTCGTACAATACTCGGGCCAATCGTCAAAAAAAGATGGATGATCTCGAGGAAGAGAACAGAGAGTTGAGAGAAGAGATCGACACTCTGAAAGAGGATCTGAGAAAGCTTCATAATGACATGCAAGCTCTAGTAGAAGCTCAGATGCAACAACAAAGGACTGTGATCTCGGAGATCACATCTACGCCCATAGTGGAGAAGTATGATCCTAGGTATAAAATGCCGAAAGATCGCCCTTGGGGCATGCCACTTAACTATATCCCAGAAGGATATGTTCCACCGATCGCTGAGGATCAGGGAACCGCTGCAGGAGCTGTTGGGCCTGAAGGTTACAAACTTTGAGAAAGCGAAGATGCCAGGGGCATGACAACAACTCCTGAAGGTTACCAACTTCGGGAGACACCGAGAGTCTCAGCCATAATGACTATACCACCTCCCATGGTACACACTGTCCCGGAAGGACAGATTCCACATATACCTTCTAGTGAAAACGATAGCATGTTCGACAGAATGAATAAGTTCCAGGAACAGTTCCTAGAAATGCAGAAGGAGCTGCAAGCCATTCGCGGCCAAGATCTATTTGGAAAGGATGCCGCGGACCTCTGCTTGGTCCCAAATGTGAAAGTCCCGCACAAATTCCAGGTGCCCGACTTTGAAAAATATAAGGGTAACTCTTGCCCTCAGAGTCATTTAGTGATGTACGCTCGGCGAATGTCAGCTCAGACAAAGAACCAGGAGCTATTGATTCACCACTTCTAGGATAGTTTAACCGGTGCCGAATTAAAATGGTACATGGGTTTAAACCACGCTACGATCGACACATTCAGAGATCTTGGCGCTGCCTTCTTTCAAAAATATAAATACAATTTGGACATGGCACCGGACAGAGATTAACTCAGATCAATGTCACAAAAGGACAAGGAAACCTTTAAAGAATACGCTCAGAGATGGCGTGAAATTGCCGCTCAGATTTCTCCACCCCTGGAGGAAAAAGAGATGACAAAGACCTTTTTGAAAACCTTAAGCTTATTTAACTACGACAGAATGGTCGCCAGTGCGCCCAGTGACTTCACCGAGATGGTGGGCATGGGAGTTCGTCTTGAGGAAGCCGTCTGAGAAGGACGTTTGGTTAAAGACACTGAATCATCAAGTAGTACAAAACGATACAGTAGTGCTCTCCCTAAGAAAAAAGAGCAGGATATTGGGAATATCTCTCTCGGAAAGAAAAGGAGACAATATCAACCAGTAGCAGCTGTAACTCCTGCTATCAATCTTACGCCTGTTCCTACGTATCAACCTCAGGTTGCACAGAGCCAACCTAATCAACAGTCTCTTCAGCAGACTCGTCCTCCGTACAATATCAACAACCGTACAACGCGACCACCAGGGTTTGACCTTATACCGATGTTGTACGCAGAACTGTTACCATTATTACTGGTCAAGGGGCACGTCCAGACTAAGTCTCCTCTTACAGTACCAGAAAATCCACCTTTTTGGTTCAAAACAGATCAGACTTGTCCTTACCATCAAGGAGACCAGGGCATAACATAGAAAACTGTCTCAGTTTCAAATTCGATGTGCAAAAGCTTGTTAGGAGCGGGGTCTTATCTTTCAAAGATACGAATCCTAATGTTCTCACAAACCTGCTGCCTCAACATGGGAAAGCTGCAGTCAATTTGATAGAGGGAGGTCTAACAACATCTATCAAATTCACGATGTACTCTTATTGAGGACCAATCTGGTCAAGATGCATTGTAGACAGAGTGGATATGGCCATGTTCCACCTCATAAGTATCACCAGTGTGATATCTGTTCTAAAGACAATTAGGGATGTTCTGTGGTGCAATCAGCTCTACAGGAACAGTTGGATCTCGGATATATCCAAGAGCATCGAGTTCGTGGAGTCAACATGACCTATACGAATTCCAACATCATTCTGAACTACGACATCCGTGCAATGAATGTCAACCTTGTGGCGATGCACTCAAGGCAAAGCCAGTATCATAATCTGCCACGTCACGATTACAACTCCTGTCTGACTTGCTCGGTAAACAAACAGGGATGCTCTTTTGTACAAGAGACCCTCCAGCGTCAGATGGATCTTGGATGGATCCAGGACTACGATGATAGGAATCCCTATCAAATCAACATGATTCAAATATTCGATATTCGTCTGATGAATACCAGCTTGGTGGAGTTACATGCCAGGCAGGTCCAACTTGGTTTTCTCACTTCGCATAATTATCAGAACTGTAAAGGATGTTGTGAGAGTAACCAAGGGTGCGCTCTCATTCAAAGAACTTTACAACACTTGTTAAACCACTGGTGGCTTCCAATCTATCTGGATGAAGACACGCAACAAATCAGTGTGCTTGATGGAAACCCTACTCGGCATCGAAGTCAGGATGTCCGATCTACGAAAAAAGATCTAGTGAGGTTACACTGCATTTAAAGCGAGCGTGGCCAGGTGCCACCACACAACTATGAACACTGTAGAGTCTGTTTGGAAAATAACCAAGGATGTTACCTCATGCGAGTAGCCCTTCAGAGTCAGTTGGATCGCAAGGAGACTCACCCATACCTAGCGTCGGGGCCCATTGACTGGACGCCAGACTACTTCGCTGATCAAATAAGAGACGTGGTTGTAATCTCTGACCCTGAGAGGAACAAGGATGTTGGTACCATCATCCCTCTACTGGACGAATCAAAGGTTCTTAGCAAGGAACTGATTGAAGTTACTTACGATAGTCAGAAAAATCAAAAGGCTCCTGTAGTTATCTATCTGCCGGGACCAGTACCGTATAAATCAGCTAAGGCAATCCCTTACAAATACGGTGCAATAATAATTGAGAATGGAAAGGAAATTCCATTACCCTCCGTCGTTAATATTGTAGACATCAGTCGAGTAACACGGAGCAGACGAATCTTCAACCGCGGGATTGGAGAACCTAACAGAGAAAAGGAACTTCAGACAGAAGCTCCCAATCCACCAGTCGGTCAATCCAGTAATCCCGACCTTTCAAAGAACAACGATGAGATGTTGAAGCTTATCCAAAGGAGTGAATACAACATTGTTGATCAGCTGTTACAAACTTCTTCAAAGATCTCAGTGCTATCATTTTTACTCAGTTCTGAAGTCCACAGAGAGGCTCTACAGAAAGTCTTAGAGCAGGCCTTTGTGGAACAGGATGTGTCAATACAATAGTTCGATAGCATCATCTCTAACATCACTTCCTGCAACAACTTAGGATTCAGTGATGAGGACTTGCCAGAGGGGGGGCAAAAGCCACAACATGGCGCTCAATATCACAGTTAACTGCCAGGACGATGCTTTGGCCAGTGTACTTATAGACACAGGATCGGCCATCAATGTTATTCCGAAGTCCACTTTAATGTGACTATCATTCAAAGGACCCCCGATGAGGGGCAGTGAGGTCATCGTCAAAGCGTTTGACGGATCTCGGAAAGCAGTTATCGGTGAAGTCGACCTTACCATAACTATCGGTACTCACACTTTCCTAATTACTTTCCAGGTCAAGGACGTCTGGGCAGCGTACAGTTGCTTATTAGGAAGACCTTGGATACACCAGGCTGGGGCAGTCACTTCGACACTGCACCAGAAACTGATGTTCGTCAAGAACGATCAACTCGTCACGGTTTGTGGAGAACAAGACTTGCTCGTGAGTAACTTATCATTATCTACTTGTGTAGAACCTGAGGAGGTTGTTGGAACTTAGTTCCAAGCACTTTCGGTGAGCAATGAGAATCAATCAGAGAAAGGAACTTCGATTTCCTCATACAGAGATGCTCTCGAAGTGATCAAAAGTAACAATGCAAATGGATGGGGACAGCTTGTTATTCATACTGATAATAAAACAAAGAAGGGTCTTGGTTTTTCTGCAACCTATACCCAGACTTCCGCTAATGATGAAAGGCTTCATCCCAATCAGGACTTCTTCCACAGTGGAGGTTTCCTTCACCCAGTGCCTCAAATAGTCCATACTATCAACGAGGGAGATTCCTCCAACACAGATGAGGAATGGAATTCCTATCTTAACAAGGATGGCTATATGTCTCAGGTAGAGGTGCCTACGCCATTTTGCTATCCCGCACAGAGTCCGAGATTTATACCCAGGTCAGACGTCGAAATGATATATGGAGATTGTGATCCGGAAGGATGTCGTGCTCCACCAAACTCATTAGAGGAAGACACTCTGATGAGAGACAACTTTGACCACGAATATTATGGCCCAATGGATGGCCTGCCTATTTGGCAGCCGTACCTAGAAAACTTGGGGCAAGAAAATCAGCCAAACAACAAAAACCTGCTGAGCATCATAGAACAGAATACCTGCGTCCCCACCATGTCATGGGATTAACACTCAGGGTATTCAGAACCTATCCAGCATGACGATGAATTGGCAAAGCTTTCTGGACTAGAATTCATCAACTATGCTTTTCCCGAGGTCAACGTCATCGAGAGAGATGACCCCTCCAGTTCCAAAGAAGTGAGGGACACCTTGGGACAACCGAGTGGAAAATACAACTATATGGTCAAATACACCGCTCCCGAAAGCTCTCGTATCAGGTTTAAAGACATCCATCCTACTGGATGGGGAAATTTGCCTGAGAGCACAAATACTATGCAAAATACAACAGAGGAATCCTCCTACGACAACTCTGCCTGGGAGACAAATTCCAATGATCCTGCTCCGCCAGAAATCAGCGTCATTTCTGAAGACAAATCAAGGAAGGTACCAGACTTTGCGATTCACCTAGGAGTTCGCCGCCAATGGGTTGATGTCGATATTCCGAAGATTGTTCATAAGTCAAAGTAATTGCCGTCTTTAACCTTTCACCCTGCCCAGGTGAAATAGATGTTTTGATAGGGCTCACTTTCTGTAAATTTCCCTCTTCGCTTTGCCCGAAGCGACAGAGTTTTGTTTTATAGGGCTGTAGTTTCAAGAATCGACTTGTTCATAAATAAAATAACGTCGTTCTATAATTTTCGCATTAATTGTTGTTTTCTCTTTTCGCTTTTCTCAAAAAATGGTAATCCTAAAAAAAACAATTCAAAATAAAAAAGCAGTTTTTCAAAAAAAATATACACTGCACACACTTGCATTTTCTCTATCTCTTCTAAACACAAATCATACCATCATGCAGATTGCTTGTTTTAAACCCCGTTGAAACATACGATCCTATGCCTTCTCCCGACTTTGAGTTCCTGGTATTTAGGGTTGAAGAAGAAGTTGACGACAAAATTCCAGAAGAGATCTCCCGATTACTCAGACTGGAGGAAAGGTCCATTGAACCTCACAAAGAGCCGTTGGAAACGATCAACGTGGGTTCAGAAAAAGAGAGAAAAGAAATCAGAATTGGGGCACTGCTCAGTCCAACTGCCAAAGAGAGTTTGACAAAGCTTCTCAAAGAATTTCCCGATGTGTTTGCATGGTCCTATCAGGACATGCCAGGGTTAGATACCAGCATCGTGGAACATAATTTACAATTAAAATCAGAATGTCCACCAGTAAAATAGAGGTTGAGACGGACTCATCCAGACATGGTCATCAAAATCAAAGAGGAGGTACAGAAACAGATTGACGCAGATTTCCTCGCCACATCTGAGTATCCTCAATGGTATGCCAGCATAGTACCCGTTCTGAAAAAGGACGGAAAGGTCAGAATGTGTGTAGATTAGAGGGATCAGAACAAGGCTAGTCCAAAGGACGACTTTCCATTACCACACATTGACATGCTGGTAGACAGTACAACAAAGTTCAAAGTTTTCTCCTTCATGAATGGATTCTCGAGCTATAATCAAATAAAAATGGCTCCGAAAGACATGGAGAAAACTTCTTTCATTACCCCATGGGGTACCTTTTGTTACAAGGTAATGTTGTTCGGTTTGAAGAACGCCGGGGCAACCTATCATAGGGCCATGACTACTCTGTTTCATGACATGATACACAAGGAAATCGAGGTATATGTCGATGATATGATTACCAAATCTAAAACAGAAGAGGAGCATGTGATCCACCTGTCAAAACTATTTGAGCGGCTGAGAAAGTACAAACTCCGCTTGAATCCAAATAAGTGCACATTCGGTGTACGTTCAGGGAAACTCTTAGGATTCATCGTCAACCGGAAAGGAATTGAGGTTGATCCTTACAAGGTCAAGGCCATTCAAGAAATGTCGTCTTCGAAAACTGAAAAACAAGTCAGGGGATTCCTGGGACGTTTGAACTACATCTCTAGATTCATATTCCTCATGACCGCGACATGTGCGCCGATTTTCAAATTAGTCAAAAAGAATCAGGAATGCGTTTGGACAGATGACTGCCAAACCGCCTTCGACTGTATCAATGAATATCTGTTGAACCCACCGATTCTATCACCTCTAGTAGAGGGAAGATCACTGATCATCTACTTAATAGTCCTAGAGGACTCCATGGGTTGTGTACTTGGCCAACAAGACGAAACAAAAAGGAAAGAGTCTGTCATTTACTATCTGAGCAAGAAATTCACCGACTGCGAGACTCGATACACTATGCTTGAGAAAACTTGTTGCGCTTTGGCTTGGGCAGCCAAACGTCTTTCCCAGTACATGATTTGTCACACTACTTGATTAAACTCAGAAATGGATCCAATCAAGTATGTCTTTGAGAAACCTGCTCTCACGGGAAGGATTGCCCGTTGGCAGATGTTATTATCAGAATACGACATCGAGTACCAGGCTCAGAAAGACGTTAAGGGAAGTATTTTAGCCGATCATTTGGCTCATCAACCGATTGACGATCAGGAATCAATCAGGTTTGACTTCCCAGACGAAGATGTCATGTATCTAAAAATGAAAGACTGCGATGAACCGCTACCCAGTGAAGGGCCAGAACCGGGTTCCCAATGGGGACTAATCTTTGACTGAGTTGTCAATCATTACAGAAACAGAATTAGGGCAATCATCATAACACCTCAGGGTACCCACATTCCTATCACTGCCAGACTTACATTCATGTGCACAAACATCGAGGCCGAATATGAAACTTGTATTATGGGTCTCGAAGAAGCGATTGATTTGAGGATTAAGAACTTGGATGTATATGGCGACTCAGACCTGGTTATCAATCAAATCAAGGGAGATTGGAACACGTATCAATCAGGACTGATTCCTTACAAAGATTATGCAAGAAGGTTGTTACCTTTCTTCAACAGAATCGAGTTTCATCACATCCCTCGCGATGAGAATCACATGGCTGATGCATTAGCCACCCTCTCTTCCATGATTAGTGTAGGTCAATGAACCGACCTACCTAAGATCGACATAATGCGCCTTGAACAGCCCGCTTACATCTTCACGATTGAAGCAATCATAGACGAAAAATCGTGGTATTACGATATCAAATGCTTCCTTCAGAAACAAGAGTACCCACCTGGGGCACTAAGGAAAGACAGAAAGACCCTCAGAAGGCTTGCAGACAGTTTTTTCCTGAGCAGTGACACACTCTATAAGAGAAATTTTGACATGGTCTTGCTCCGATGCATAGATACACCAGAAGCAGACATGCTGATAAAAGAAATTCACGAAGGATCCTTTGGCACTCATGCCAATGGACACATAATGGCAAGAAAAATTCTGAGAGTAGGGTACTACTGGTTGACAATGGAGTCCGACTACTACACGTACATGAGGAAGTGTCACAAGTGTCATATATACTCAGATAAAATCCATGTACCGCCAACACATCTCAAAGTTCTTTCATCCCCGTGGCCTTTTTCCATATGGGGAATCGACATGATTGGCATGATTGAGCCCAAGGCTTCAAACGGACATCGATTCATCCTGGTAGCCATTGATTACTTCACCAAGTGGGTCGAAGCAGCGTCATACGCCAATGTAACCCGATAAGTGGTGGTCCGATTGATCAAAAACAATATCATTTGCCGTTATGGTGTTCCGAGCCAGGTCATTATAGATAATGGATCTAACTTGAACAATAAGATGATGAAAGAGTTGTGCGCAAAGTTCAAGATCGAACACCATAACTCATCTCCCTACCGACCCAAGATGAACGGAGCGGTAGAAACGGCTAACAAGAACATCAAGAAGATTGTTTAGAAGATGGTTGTAACCTACAAAGACTGGCACGAGATGCTACCCTATGCTCTTCACGGTTATCTCACATCTGTCTGCACTTCAACAGGGGCAACCCCTTTCTCTCTAGTATATGGCATGGAAGCAGTGCTTCCCTTAGAAATAGAGATCCCATCAATTCGGGTATTGATGGAAGCTAAGCTAACAGAGGCTGAATGGTGTCGAAGTCGACACGACGAACTAAATCTGATCGAAGAAAAGAGAATAACGGCTCTATGCCACGGTCAGTTGTATCAGAAAAGAATGAAGAAGGCGTTCGACAAAAAAGACCGACCTCGTGTCTTCAGGAAAGGAGATCTCGTGCTAAAAAAGATACAATCATTTCTCACTGATTCCCAGGGTAAATGGACTCCGAATTACGACGGCCCCTATGTGGTCAAGAAAGCTTTCTCAGGCGGTGGCATGAGACTTGCAACCATGGACGGAGAAGAATTTTCCTACCCAACAAATGTTGACGTAGTCAAGAAATACTTCGCCTAAACTAAAAAAAAACGTCCCGGTGGATTGAAAACCCGAAAGGGTGGTCCAGGTAAAAATTAGAGACATAATCAAAAAATCATCCCGGTGGATTGGAAATCTCAAAGTACAATCCAGGAAAAAGTTAGGGATAATGGCAAGTAACTACGTCCAAAAGGAGTAAATCCCTCAGCAGCAGTTACACCATCCATCAAAAAACTCCAAGTCAAGGTCATCTTCAACAGAAGCTCAGGATGTCCCGAATTCAAAGTTGGTAGAAGGATAATGGTCGTTATGTTTCAATATAGCCCTTTTTCCCTTAAATTACCATTTTCTAACTTTGTAAATACTATGGGATCACGCGTTTGGCTGATTTCCATCTTATCAATAAAATTCGAGCCCTTGTGCTTTTGTTTGCAATTCTTATTTGTTTTAGCTTTACAGAACGACATTTTGACATGATCAACGGTTCTTGAAATAAAAACAAAAATGAATTTACTTGTAAAAATTTTCTGCTTTTAATAAAGATGACAAATTCTTTTGACTGTTGAACATCGAAAGAATATCGATTGCTTCTCCCAAAGGCGGTTAAGCTTCAAAGTGCAGAATCAAAGTACTCCTTCTAAAACCAGTACGCATGAATGAAGGATCGACTATATCAGATGCGACTTTTCCATATGATACCATCGGCAAAGTTCTTATCTCCTAAGCCCGACCAACGGTGTTCCCCACAGGGACTATCTCTCCTAAGCAAGGAAGAATTGCTATTTTGAACCCAGTGGTACCTCTTCGTCCCCCGTAGTGGCCGAGTATCCAGTCATGTTCATCTACTAGTCTGTATGCCGCGTCATTTTTTTCAGCATATACATACATACATCATGCATTATTGATTTACATTCTCATTCATATTGCATCAATATCACTCTGGTTAGTCTTATCCCCAAGTGATAAAAGTCCTCTCAATCGAGTTGTCAGTTCTTTCCTCGTCAGGAATTGAATCATCTAAGCAATCTCTCTCTAGTTTATCTCTGGATTAGAGACGGTCCTCGACCACTTTGATAACTTGAACCTCTAAAAAACAAGAAGACCTTCGGCAAATGTCACTCTTCACCATTGAAGATGATATCTTCGCTTTCCCGGATTAAAGAAATCCCCAGAGAAAGCCTCTTAATCAGAGATTTGGCAGTACAACAGTTTTTCTCCAAAAAATTCGTTGACGATAAGGTCATCAGCACCTCAAAATTGGATCACATCATATGGGATTTCTCCGAGAAGATCCCGAGAAAAGTATGATGTAATACCCCCCAAGCGAAAGCAGTCTCTCAAGAGACTCATTTTCCCCTAGTAGAGTCAACGAATGACATCTCCAACAGAGAAGTTTGTGCACCTCTACAACTCAGACAGATGGATTCCCCAGCAAGTCTGACATCAAAACATTTTCCATCAAATGGCATCTCTCCAGGAAAATTCGGCCAGAAGTTTGATGAAAACCGCTACGAATAGCGTCCCTCGTCAATAAAGTTTATTGACGAAAGAAACTTAGACCAGTTCCTTGGTAGGAAACCAGGATTGAGGGGAAGTTTATTTCAGAACCTTAGACCAGTTCCTTGGTAGGAAACCATGATCGAGGGGAAGTTTATTTCAGAAACTTAGACCAGTTCCTTGGTAGGAAATCAGGATCGAGGGGAAGTTTATTTCAGAAACTTAGACCAGTTCTTTGGTAGGAAACCAGGATCGAGGGGAAGTTTATTTTAGCAACTGAGACCAGTTCCTTGGCTGAAGACCAGGATCGAGGGGAAGTTTTTACCTTTTCTAAGCATCATTGCTTAGCAAAAGAAGAAGTATGTGTGAACGACCATTCTTAACCACCATCAAAATTTCGGGTATTCCGATATTTAATCCTCTTGCACCCCGAATGCCCGAATACCTTCGCCATTCACACCTTCGGGTCCAAGAAGATTAAATAGGGGCATCTGTCATACTTCAAATTTTGACCACTAAGATTTTCCATCATTGTGCAAATCAACATCACAATATGGATGAATCATTATGCCTTATCAGTCTCTCCAAAGATGGGTGAGCATCCACTACAATCAAATTTAGGGTTTCAGGCCCTCTCAGAGTTCTTAGACAATGGATCAATCAAGGAATGACATGATCTTCAACTTGTCTAACCTCTCAAACATCCACAAAGGGTCAAGGGGACTCCCATTACAAGGATTAAGCACAAAGCTGCAACATTCCAAGTGGATTAAGCCTCAAGATCACCAGTGTCACCAGAATTAGGGTTTGGTCGACCAGGGCCTTCAGAATCTGCCTTCACTTTTTTCCAAATGTAGGGGGATTTTTCACTTGGATCCAAAAGGTATCAAAACCAAATATGATCAAACAGTTGTTGTATCATATGAGGGCTTTCCAAAATGACCAAGAACATCACCAAATTCCACTTGAGCCATGAGATATGACAAGGGCAATATGCCTTGCTGAAAACTGCCAAGGCTAGGCAGAATTTTGCATTTTTGCTCAATTTGGCAAAATCAGCCAATTCCAAGCCTTGTCATCATCTTGGACACATCTGAGGATCAAATCTAAAGGGGACAAACACTGAGCTAAGCCTCCAAAGTCCTTGGAACAAGAAGTAGCATGCCAAACCTAGAATTGCCTAAAAGAGGGACAAGACTCCAATTTTGGATTAGAGCATTCAATGCATACACCAAGGTGGCATGGACTGAGCCATTTGCAACTGAATTCAGTCAAGACTTATCCAAGACCAAGGGAACCACAACCCTGTGCCCTAACCTCTAGTCAATGGCTAGAGGAGACTTGGATTCCAAAGTGCAACCATTGGCCAAACCTCTGCTGTAGTTGCCATTCACTATTGCTTGCAAAAAAACTTACTCTACTATATATAGAGCTCATTTGTGATTAGTTTGAGTACACCAAAGCCATCAAACAGATGCTTTACTCAAAATCCCTTTCTTTAGGCAAAAATACCTTCTTTAGTAAGGTAACTCTGAGTTTTTGAGTTAGAGAGCATTTCATCCATAGCTCATGATCCTAACACCTCATAAACATCATATGTAGGTGATCCAAACTCACACAAGTGACCTGTAATCCTTAAATTACAAAGTCACCTCTCAAAACCTCAAAATAGGCTTTTTGTGCATTTTTCAAGCCATGTCTTAAATCAGACACTTTCCAAACCAGATAAAACCTCAAACACACTCCAAATAACATCCTTGAACTGTCCCAAATGGTTCCCCCCATCTGGAACACCATTTGAGGGAGTTGCTATTTTGGCCATTTTAACCCATTTTGCAAGAAAGGGCCAGTTTGTGTTTTTGTAGGTTCCAGCTGATTCCAATCATCCTAAAAGCTTCCAAGGGATCATTTGAGAGTGTCCAAAGCATCAAACCATTCCTGGAACAAAGAACTTGGCAGATTGCACAGAAAACTTCAAAAGCTCAAAAAGAGGTAAGCCTCATGGCTTGAACTTTCCAAAATATGCTTTGCTTTGAAGTCCGCTGATTATACACACCTCATACATGTTGTATATGTTGTGTTTGAACCAATTCATCATGTAATTCATGCCTGTATCAAAGTGTAGCATAGAAAATGCAATTATAGGCCTTTTTCAAAACCACTATCGGGTTTTGAGGAGGGAGTATGATCTGAAAAAAATACCACCACCATTGGATTCCTTGTGAAATTCTAGGCCAGATCCATATAAATTTTGTCCCTAAACATGGAGAAATGAGAAAGTTATGACCTTCACGTTTCTGAGCCAAAACTTGCCTTGCCTTGCCTTGCCTTGGCCAGGCCTAGAAAACAAGGCATGCCTTGTATATTTGTGGTTTCACTTCAAACAATGGATGTATCACCACCCCAGTGGTAAGGCGCGCGCCCTATAACCTTGAGGTCGTGGGTTCAAACCCCACCCATGCCATTTTGTGTTTTCTCACATTTTTGCTATTTTTTCCAATATTTTATGTTTTATTAATTAATTGGAAAATTAATAACTCTTTCAATTTTAATTATTTTTTATTGGTTCTTTTTGCAAAAAATCACAAAAATATTGAAATATTATATTCCACAAAAAAATTAAGTTTATATTATTTATTTAATATAATTAGTATTTTTGTGAATAAATTCCTTTTTAGTGTTTTTTAAACATTTAAAAAGTGAATATTTACTTTGAAAATCAAAACCAAGTGAGTTTTAATTAACCTTGTGATTATTCCCTCATTTTTCAAACCTCAAACAAAAATAAAAAATGGTTTATTCAAACTTATTTGGTATTTTATTTGATTTTCTTTAAATATTTACTTTTAAAGAATACCAAATTAGGGTTTCTTTGATTTTCACCCTCATCAAACAATTTCAAACACTTTTGGGCCTCTAATAGAGTGTAAGACCCAATCCCCTTTTAAACAAAACAATATTTGGGTCTCAGATATTGTATAAGTCCCTCCGCGTTAAAAGAAAATCTCGGCGCGATCGCCAGTTCAAAAATCAGACCTTTGGGCCTCTCCTCGAGCTATAAGACCCATTCAAATCTTTTGAGCCTCTAATAGAGTGTAAGACCCAATCCTTTGTAAATACAAAACAATTTTGGGCGTCACTTATTGTATAAGTCCCGTTGTATTTCAAAAAGTTCGACGTAATCATCGTCCGTTGAAAAACAAAGTTTAGGCCTCTCCTCGAGCTATAAGACCCATTCAAATTCTTTTGGGCCTCTATTAGCGTGTAAGACCCAACCCCCTTTGAAAACCAAACCATTTTGGGTCTCAATTCATTGTATAAGACCCACCGTGTTTTCAAAAGTCTCAGCGCGATCGCCATTTCAAACAAATGACCCTGGGCCTCTCCTTGAGCTGTAAGCCCCACCACTTGTACACAAATAAATCCTTGGGCCTCTTGAGAGAGTGTAAGACCCATCCTCTTGTACAGAAAAATTGTTTGGGCCTCAGTCACTTGTATAAGTCTCTCTGTACAAAATGATAGTGCGATCACTGATAAACCTTAGGCCTCTCCTTGAGCTATAAGCCCCAACATCTTTTCAAAATACTTTCTCTTTTAATTTTGAATATACTGTTGTTTTCAATCTTTCTTTGTTGAACAACTAACTAAACAGTATGGAAGCTCTACAACCAAGTAAGTGTTTATATGCTTTCTTTATCCGCTTTCATATACATATAATTGTATTGTGGGGTTGTTTCACTGTAAGCCTTCTTTCATAAACTCATATCAACTGTGTAATACTAGTATAGATATTTAGAGTTTCCCTGGCAACTACGTCTAGCACTAAGCCCTGTTGATCACTCTTAAATAAACTAAACTAGATCCACGTAGGATTACCAGATACAGTCTTCCCTCCTCTTGGGGTTAAACAATATGGAGATGTGAAAGGCAGATTCTTTTTGAACCCTTTCTCAGACTGTCACCTTTAGAAATTGTCAAAGAAACTCTACTCCCCAAAGATGATGTTTTCTCCGTGAATGGCATCTCTTGAGTTTCTTCCAAATTCTCGGACTTTCCTGGCTTGATCCATCCTCGGTGAATGGCATGCCTTGAACTTCTCAGGGTTTGGGGACCCACAAGCTTCCTAAAAGCATCCCCGCCTCCTCTTGGGCATTGTACAAGGACCCTACGGCTTCTTAGAAGTATTCACAGCCTCCTCTTAGGCTTCGTATAATAATTCTTCCTTCCGGAAGAGAGCCTCCTCTTGGGCTTCGTACAAATTATCCCTCGACTTCTTAAAAGTTTCCAGCCTCCTCTTGGGCTTCGTACAAATTGTCCTGACGACCTCCTAGAGGTATAGGAACATAAATTAGTCATCTTAATATAACAGTCTTTCAAAGAGTCTAGATCTTTCTACCGTGAACGTACTACTATTGTTTCCCTAAAGCATAATACAAAAGACAAAACTCTAGGCTTGGACAGTCTAACTTCCTTGAGTCTCGAAGGCATTCTCAAGCCCCTTTCAAAAATAGGGAAAACACCCGCAGACTTGGACAGTCTCCAATACCCTCTGGATTCCCCATTTCCTTAAAGAACAAGAAATAAACCTGATCCTCTGATCAATCCCAAAGCATAGCCTTACCTTTAATCATTCTCTTTATAAGAACTGATTTTCTTTTTTAACCGACCTACTGGACCTGTCACTCAACTGAAACAGCACTCCTTTTAGCCTCCCTCTTGGGCTTCGTACGAGACACAAAAAGACTCTCTTGTTGAGTCAAACCTTTTAGCTTCCATCTCGAGCTTCGTACGAGATACAAAAAAGACTCTCTTGTTGAGTCAATAATCCTTTTAGCCTCTATCTCGGGCTTCATACGAGATATAAAACACTCTCTTGTTGAGTATAAAAGACTCTCTTGTTGAGTCAACCCTTAGCCTCCGTCTTGGGCTTCGTACAAGACACACAAAAATGACTCGCTTGTTGAGTCAGCCACTTTCAGCCTCCATCTCGGGCTTCATACGAGATATAAAACACTCTCTTGTTGAGTATAAAAGACTCTCTTGTTGAGTCAACCTTTAGCCTTCGTCTTGGGCTTCGTACAAGACGCACCTAAAAACACCCTCTTGTTGGGCCAATAGCCTCCTCTTAGGCTTTGTATAAGAAAAATCCCGGTTGAGTCAATCAACCTTTTAGCCTCAAAACTGTGCCTCGTTCACAGGATACAAACATCAACAACTCCTTTCATCTAATCGTTGTAAGCGGCAAGCCTCTAGATTATTTACATCTACGCCACTGTCCTTCTTTTAGCATGAGAAATTCCTAAAGAAAGATGGCATTGCTCTACACTGAGTTAACGTCTTCTCCTTCAGGTTAAAACCCCCTATAAAGGAAATTATGGCATTGCTAGGATTCACATATCCCGGATAAAGTAATCCTCCTTTATAGTCAGTCACCCAACAGTCGTGACAAACAGACTCCCTTTAGAGATGACAAATTCTCTCTAAAGACAACACCTTTGTAGCTTCACATCTTGGGATTTGAACAAGATACAAACGACCTTTAGCTTCACGTCTTGGGCTTTGAATAAGACACCAAAACACCATTTCCTCCCATAGAATAGGAGGAACTACGATCGCTCTGATTTCCCTATTTCGGTAAACGGGAATACGTAGGCATAAGATTGAAAGAAAAATCTTAGAGAGCACACTAATCCAAAATCCCAAATCCCCTACCTTCACATATCAAATGAAAAGCATCAGTCTTAAACTCCCACCAATCGCCCAGGCACTATTTTAACAAAATAACTTAAGAGAAACCCAGAATCTCAATAGCATCTGTAAACCAACATTCATCTGTTTAAACTCAGTATGCAAGCAGAGTCAGTTGGAGACATCTATTTCCATTCCTTCATCAGCTTCAATAGGATAAAAAATGAATCAAACTGTAGTACCCCAAAAGCGATAAGTGCTTCGCAACCACGTCCAAAAATTCGCGCTACAGAAAAGATGGCGACTCTGCTGGGGACAAGATCTTGTTCTCTTCCCATCTCTTAAGAAGAAACCTTAAAAAGTGCCACAGAAAAATGCCGCCCACCGTGGGGCTCTTTTATTTTCTTTCTTTCTTTGGGGTTTTCACTGGGATAGGATTTTTGTTGACTTCACTAGGATCTTAGGTCAAAAACCTATAAAGTTGGGAAGGTACCACAGGATGGCGACTCCTCCAGGGAGCCATTTTCTGTCAGGAACATAGGATTCATAGCTCTTTAAAGTCTAGGACTTTAGGACAAATATATATACTTCTTTTCCTAATTGACATCTGTGTTTATTTTTCTGCTAATGGGAATGCGTGTGATGCCGCATGTGGAAAGATTGAGTATACACCTAGGAAAAACCTCTTTTAGTGGTGCGGAAACTATTGGAAATGGTTGTCACGCGATACCACCCTCTTCTGATGGTTCTTCAAAAAACATCACCTAGCACGGTTCCCGGCCCGCTGGTGTTTTCTCGACAAGAACTGATGATTTTGAGAGACAGGTACAAAAATCACTAGTATAAACCTTTGGGATGGGTAGAGCCTTAACTTCATGACACCGACCCTTTGACCCCATGTTTTTTCTATGTTTTTGTGTGCTGCATTCATGCATTCATCTAAAAAACATTACATCAAAGAAAACTTCTCTTCTAGTCTCTCTTTTTCAAATTAAACTAAGACAATGATTGCAAATATCAGAGAAAAAGATTGCGCTCATGGATTTCGGTAGAAGGAGAACTCATAAGTATACCTTCAAGGTTCCAAAACTAGAAGATTTGAGAGGATTAGCGAGGATGATCACTAACCCTGAAGCTTTCAGAGCCAAGTACGGAGGTCTGCTACCTCTGTTAAGAGTACATGTGATTGAAGGAATCATGGAGGCACTCATTCAGTTTTACGATCCGGTCTATCACTATTTCACATTCCCAGATTACCAGCTCGCACCAACGCTGGAGGAGTACTCTCACCTGACCAATTTACACATTACTGATCGAGCTCCATTTTCTGGACTTGAAGAAATTCTTAAGGATCAGACCATTGCAAGAGCAATTTATTTGGATGAGTCAGAAATCAAGACTCACATGACCACTAAGGGAGGGCTCCCGGGTTTACCAGCCCAGCTCCTGACAAAGAAGGCTCTGTACTTTGCTAGCATAGGGAAGATGACTGCTTTTAAAAGCATCTTTGTCTTACTCACCTACGGGTTATTTCTGTTTCCTAACATTAATAGCTTCGTCGATATCATTGCCATTAAGGTTTTTTCTCATTGGAAACCCTGTGCCAACTTTGCTCGCGGACGCGTATCATTCTGTACACTTAGGAAATTTGTACAGCGGAGGAATTATCACATGCTGTGTACCCTTTCTAAACAAATGGTTTATCTCCCATTTGCCCAAGTCTACTGCTTTTTGGGATCATAAGAGTGTCTTACATTGGTCGCAGAAAATCATGTCCCTCACCAACTTTGACATAGATTGGTGCAATAGGATTTATGACTGTATCAGGATCATTGACCGTTGTGGAAACTTCCCCAACGTACCCCTCATAGGAACTAAAGGAGGAATCAACTACCAACCAGTATTGGTTCGTCGTCAATTTGGATACCCGATGAGGCATGTCCCGCGTAATGCTCATCTGGAGGGTCTTTTCTTCAAAGAAGGAGAAAGTGACAGGGCACTAAAGATGGAAATAGTGCACGCTTGGAAACATGTTCATAAGAACGGACGAGAGTCTCTAAGAAAATCGGACTGTGTCTCGGTGGAGCCTTATCTCCACTAGGTACAAACTAGAGCTCTCAAGCTAAAGATGCCTTATCCTCGTCACGGAGTTCTTCCGCCGAGGGAATCTGTCATGTACTTCATGACTAAAACGGAAAAACTTCAAGTTACTCTCAACAAAGTTCAACATGAGAGGAGGTCTTGGAAGAACAAGTACCGCATTCTCAATGTAGAGTGTACCAAAATACAGCGACTGCTGAAAGATAAGGATGCTCTGATTGAGATTTTAGAGCAACATGTTGTGGATAATCAGGATGACCAAAGGAATTTGCTCGTTCCTTTCACTTGGCAAAGGAATGACAACCCAACAACGGCCCAAGATCCCCGATCCAAGAAAAGGAAAGTACCAGAATCAGCACCCGGTTTCTCCCCAGAGAGGACTCGGGACCCCTTAGCTTAGGTTTCTGTTTCCGCACCTTATAGTCTACTGTATTTCTATTTTCGCATTCCTTTGAATTCAATAAAACGGGGTTTCCCCACTGTTTGATATTTGCAATCTAATTGTCGAAGTTTACTTTGAATAAACAAAAAAATAAATAATCATTGCATTCATCATTCTCACGTCACATATTCTTCTTACCTACGAATCTCACGTTTATGTCTCGGTTCTAGAGTCAAACTGTCTCATTCGTACAATACTCGGGCCAATCGTCAAAAAAAGATGGATGATCTCGAGGAAGAGAACAGAGAGTTGAGAGAAGAGATCGACACTCTGAGAGAGGATATGAGAAAGATTCATAACGACATGCAAGCCATGGCAGAAGCTCAGCTACAAAGGACTGTGATCTCAGAGATCACCTCAACGCCCATAGTGGAAAAGTCCGATCCTAGGTACAAAATGCCGAAAGGTCATCCTTGGGGCATGCCACTTAACTATATCCTGGAAGGATATATCCGTTGATCAATGAGGATCAGGGGACCGCAGCAGGAACTGCTGGGCCTAAAGGTTACAAACTTCGGGAAAGCGAAGATGCCAAGGGCACGACAGCAACTCCTGAAGGTTACAAACTTCGGGAGACACCGAGAGTCTCAGCCATAATGACTATACCACCGCCCGTGGTACACACTGTCCCGGAAGGAAAGATTCCACAAATACCTTCTAGTGGAAACGACAACATGTTCGAAAGAATGAATGAGTTCCAGGAACAGTTCCTGGGAATGCAGAAAGAACTGCAGGCCCTTCGCGGTCAGGATTTATTTGGAAAGGACGCCGCAGATCTCTGCTTGGTCCCAAATGTGAAAGTCCCGCACAAATTCCAGGTGCCTGACTTTGAAAAATACAAGGGTAACTCTTGCCCTCAGAGTCACTTAGTGATGTACGCTCGGCGAATGTCAGCTCAGACAAAGAATCAGGACCTACTAATTCACTACTTTCAGGATAGTTTAACTAGTGCCGCACTAAAATGGTACATGGGTTTAAACCGTGCTACGATTAGCACTTTCAGAGATCTTGGCACTACCTTCGTCCAACAATATAAATACAATCTGGACATGGCACCCGACAGAGATCAACTCAGGTCAATGTCACAAAAGGACAAAGAAACCTTCAAGGAATACGCTCAGAGATGGCGTGAAATTGCCGCTCAAATTTTTTCCACCTCTTGAGGAAAAAGAGATGACAAATATCTTCTTAAAGACCTTAAGCTCATTTTATTACGACAGAATGGTTGCCAGTATGCCCAGCGACTTCACCGAGATGGTCGGTATGGGAGTTCGTCTTGAGGAAGCCGTCCGAGAAGGGCGTCTAGTCAAAGAAACTGGATCATTAAGTAGTACAAAGCGATACGGTAGTGCTCTCCCTAAGAAAAAAGAGCAAGATATTGGTAATATCTCTCTCGGAAAGCAAAGGCGGCATTATCATCCAGTAGCGGCTGTGACTCCTGCTATCAATCTTGTGCCTATTTCTACGTATCAACCTCAGGTTGCGCAGAGCCAACCTAATCAGCAAAGGACTCAACAGCCTCTTCAGCAGGCTCATCCTCCATATAATAACAACCGTACAACGCAGCCACCAGGATTTGATCCTATACCTGTATTGTATGCATAACTCTTTCCGTTACTACTGGCTAAGGGGCATGTCCAGACTAAGTCTCCTCTTACAGTACCGGAAAATCTGCCTTTTTGGTTTAAGGTGGATCAGACTTGCCCTTACCATCAAGGAGGACCAGGGCATAACATAGAGAACTGTCTCAGTTTCAAATCCAATGTGCAAAAGCTTGTTAGGAGCGAGGTCTTATCTTTCAAGGATACGAATCCTAATGTTCTCACAAACCCGCTGCCTCAACACGAGAAAACTACGGTCAATTTGGTAGAGGGAGAGACTAACAACGTCTATCAGATTCATGATGTACTCTTGTTAAGGACCAATCTGGTCAAGATGCAACGTAGACAGAGTGGATATGGCCATGTGCCACCTCATAAGTATCACCAGTGTGATATCTGCTCTAAAATCAATCGAGGATGTTCTGTGGTGCAATCAGCTCTACAGGAATAGATGGATCTCGGATGGATCCAAGAGCACCGAGTTCGTGGAGTTAACATGGTTTACACGAATTCTAACATCATTCAGAACCACGAAATCCATGTAATGAATGTGAACTTGGTGGCGATGCACTCCAGAAAAAGCCAGTACCATAATCTACCGTGGCACGATTATAATTCCTGTCTGACTTGCTCGGTAAACAAACCGGGATGCTCTTTTGTACAAGAGGCCCTCCAGCATCAGATAGATCTTGGATGGATCCAGGACTACCATGATAGGAATCCCTACCAGATCAACATGATACAAATCTTTGATATTCGCTTGATGAATACCAGCCTGGTGGAGTTACATGCTAAACAGGTCTGGCTCGGGTTCCTGGTATCACATGATTATCAGAGTTGTAAGGCGGGCTGTGAAAATGATCAAGGTTGTGCCCTTGTCCAGGAAACCCTTCAACACTTGTTGAACCACTGGTGGCTTCCAATCTATATGGATGAAGACACCCAGCAAATTAGTATTACCAACGAGAACCCTACTTGGCATCAAAGTTGGGACGTTCGATCTATGGAAACTGACCTAGTGAGGTTACATTGTATTCAAAGCGGGCGTGGCCAGGTGCCACCACACAACTATGAACATTGTAGAGTCTGCTCAGGAAGTAACCAAGGATGTTACCTTGTGCGAGCAGCTCTTCAGGGTCAGGTGGATCGTAGAGAGATTCGCCCATATCTAGGTTCCGGACCAATCAACTGTGCGCCGGACTACCTCGCTGACCAAATTGAGGATGTTGTCGTAATCTCTGATTATCAGAGGGCTAGGTATTTTTGTACCATCATCCCTCTACTTGACGAATCGAGAGTTCCCAACCAGGAGCGGATCGAAATTGTTTACGATGGTCGGAAAAATCAGAAGGCTCCCATAGTCATCTATCTACCGAGACCATTATCGTATTATTCAACTAAGACTATGCCTTACAAATACGGTGCAACAACAGTCGAGAATGGAAAGGAAATTCCATTACCCTCCGTCGTAAATATTGCAGACATCAGTCGAGTAACACGGAGTGGTCGAATTTTCAACCGAGGAGTTGGAGAACTTAACAAAGAAAAGGAACCTCAGACAGAAGTTCCCAATCCACTGGTCAGTCAATCCAGTAATCCCGACCTTTCGAAAAACAATGATGAGATGCTGAAGCTCATCCAAAGGAGTGAATACACCATTGTTGATCAGCTGTTACAAACTCCTTTAAACATCTCGGTATTATCACTTTTACTCAGTTCAGAAGCGCACAGGGAGGCTCTACAGAAAGTCTTGGAGCAAGCCTTTGTGGACCAGGATGTAACAATCAGACAGTTCGATAGCATTGTCTCTAACATCACTTCCTGCAATAACTTGGGATTTAGTGATGAGGAATTACCTGAAGAGGGTCGCCGTTATAACATGACACTCAATATTACAGTCAACTGCCAGGACGATGCTTTAGCCAGCGTACTGGTAGACACAGGGTCAGCCCTGAATGTTATGTCGAAGTCCACTTTGATGCAATTATCATTCAAATGACCTCCGATGAGAACCAGTGAGGTCATCGTCAAAACATTTGAAGGGTCCAGAAAAACGGTTATCGGCGAAGTCGACCTTCCCATAACTATTGGTCCTCACACTTTCCAAGTCGCTTTCCAGGTCATGGACATTCGGGCAACGTACATTTGTTTATTAGGAAGACCTTGGATACATCAGGCTGGGGCGGTCACCTCGACCCTCCACCAAAAATTGAAGTTCGTCAAGAACGATCAATTCGTCACAGTCTGTGGGGAGCAAACCTTGCTCGTGAGTAACTTATCATCATCTACTGGTGTAGAACCCGAGGAGGTTATTAGAACTCAGTTCCAAGCACTGTCGGTGAGCAAGGACAATTAATTCGAAGAGGGAACTTCCATTTCCTCATACAAAGATGCTATCAAAGTGGTTGAGAGTACCAACACAACAGGATGGGGATAACTTGTCATTCCTACTGACAATGAAACAAAGAAGGGTCTTGGTTTTTCTGTAACCTGTACCCAGACAGCTACTACCAGCAATGAAAGTCTTCATCCCATTCAGGATTTCTTCCACAGTGGAGGTTTCCTTCACCCAGTGCCTCAAGAAGTGTATACCATTAATCCGCTGTCGCGCACGGATCCAAAATGAGTATTTTTTAAAATAGTAGTAACGGTAACGACAACTCGAGTATCGTTCTCACAAGGATTCTTGTATGATTCAACCAACTAAAGAAAAGGTTTAGTGGGGAATTTTGGTTTTGATTTAGAAAAATAATGAGAAAATAAGTGATTATGAAATAAGCTGATCTACCGTATCGGTCTCCTACTTATCATTGATCCGAATAATTCTCAATCCCTAAGCGGACTTTATTCCCTTTTCAATTACAATATCAATCAACAAGCGCAATTAATACTAAAAGATATATATATTCCTAATTTCCGAATTAAGCAAACGGATAAACACAATCGCGAATTAAACAAACACGATATAGAAACGCGATTTAACGACAAAGCGACGTAAACGGCGATTAAAAGTTATAGGAACATACAATCATCGAAATTAATCAATCAACTCTAAGAAAAGTAGAATTAAGCAAACAACAAATCAAAGAGAATAATTGAAAGGAAAATAAATTTAATTGAGAAACATAAGAACCTCAAAGTATGATGGAGGCGCGATTACAGTAGATCAACCTTAAGGATTAGTTATCCATTCAAATTGTACAAGCCAAAGAAAAATTCATGAAAAGAAGATAGAATGAACAGTAACACAGTTCTCTCCTTATACAAGAGAAGGGAAATCGGGTCATAACCCAACTGGGTCTAAAATAAGATAAAAACCGGCGCAAAAACCGTCCAAAACTAATTGTTTCTCATGACTGAAAATTCAACGAATTTTCCGAGGCATTTGTAGTCCGAATCAGCTTCTGGCTTCCAAATGAAAGTTGTAGCTCTTTCTCTTAGCTTTCCAAAGACTGGTAGAATACCTCAATCCAATTCTCGTAGCTCCAGTTATGAATTTATTCGTACAGACTGCTAAAGCTGAAAATAAAGTGCGAAAATTAAATAAGTCTAAAAATAAATTAAATTATAAAAACACATTAAAAGGGAAAAATAACCAAACTAAAACATGGAAATGTAAAAGTAAAAACATAGAGAAATGTGCATCAAAATGCACTGATCAACCATCAATAAAGATGATTCCTCTGATATGGAGGAAGAGTGGGAGTCCTATCTTAACAAGGACGGTTATATTTCTCAGGACGAAACGCAGACTCCCTTTTGCTTTCCTACACAGAGTTCGAGATTTATACCCAGGTCAGACGTCGAAATGATATACGGAGATTGTGATCCGAAAGGATGTCGTGCTCCACCAAAATTATTAGAGGAAGTCACTCTGATAAAGGACAACTTTGACCACAACTATTATGGCCCGATGGATGGCCTGCCAATGTGGCAGCCGTATCCAGGAGACTTGAGGAAAGGAAATCAGCCGAACAATGAAAATCAGCTGAGCATCATTAAAAAGAATACCTGCGTCCCCACCATGTCATGGGATCAACAATCAGGTCATTCAGAAAACGTCCAGTACGACGATGAATTTGCAATGTTTGCAGGACTTGAATTCATCAACTATGCTTTTCTAGAGGTCAACGTCATCGAGAAGGACGACTCATCCAGTTCCAAAGAAGTGTGGGACACCCTGGGACAACCAAGTGGAAAATTTAACTTCATGTTCAAGTACACCGCTCCTGAAAGCTCTCGTATCAGGCTCGAAGACATCCAGCCAACTGGATGGGGAGATACAGCTGAGAGTACAAATACAATGCAAAATGCAACAGAGGAATCCTCCTACGACAACTCTGCCTGGGAGACAGATTCCAATGATCCTGCTCCGCCAGAAATCAGTGTTATTTCTGAAGACAAATGAAGGAAGGCGCCAGACATTGTGATTCACCGAGGAGTTCGCCGCCAATGGGTTGTTGTCGATGTTCCGAAGATTGTTCATAAGTCAAACTAATTGTCGTCTTTAACCTTTCACCCTGGCCAGGTGAAACGGATGTTTTGATAGGGCTTACTTTCTGCAAATTTCCCTCTTCTCTTCGTCCAAAGCGACAGAGTTTTGTTTTATAGGGCTGTAGTTTCAAGAATCGACTTGTTCATTAATAAAATAACGTCGTTCTGTAATTTCCGCACTTATTACTATTTTCTCTTTTCGCTTTTTTTCAGAAATTGGTAATCCTAAAAAACAACTCACTAATAAATACAAGCAGTTTTCCAAAAAACACTGTACACACTCTTGCATTTTCTCTATCTCTTCTAAACACGAATCATACCGTCATGCAGATTACTTGTTTTAAACCCCGTTGAAACATACGATCCGATGCCTTCTCCCGACTTTGGGTTCCCGGTATTCAGGGCTGAAGAAGAAGATGACAACGAAATTCCAGAAGAGATCTCCCGACTACTCAGACAAGAGGAAAGGTCCATCGAACCTCACAAAGAGTCGTTGGAAATGGTAAACTTGGGTTCAGAAAAAGAGAGAAAAGAAATCAGGATTGGGGCACTGCTCAGTCCAACTGCCAAAGAGAGTTTGATAAAGCTTCTCAAAGAATTCCCCGATGTATTCGCTTGGTCATATCTGGATATGCCAGGGTGGGATACCAGCATCGTGGAACATCACTTACCGCTAAGATCGGAATGTCCGTCAGTCAAACAGAGGTTGAGACGAACCCATCCGGACATGGCCATCAAAATCAAAGAGGAGGTACAGAAACAGATTGACGCGGGTTTCCTCGCCACATCAGAATATCCTCAATGGTTAGCCAACATCGTACCTGTTCCCAAAAAGGACGGAAAGGTAAGAATGTGTGTGTCGACTACAGGGATCTAAACAAGTCTAGTCCAAAGGATGACTTTACTTTACCACACATTGACATGCTGGTAGACAGTACAACAAAGTTCAAAGTTTTCTCCTTCATGGATGGATTCTCGGGCTATAACCAGATCAAAATGGCGCCGAAAGACATGGAGAAAACTTCGTTCATTACCCCATATGGTACCTTTTGTTACAAGGTAATGTCGTTCGGTTTGAAGAATGCCGGGGCAACCTATCAAAGGGCCATGACTACTCCATTTCATGACATGATACACAAAGAAATCGAGGTATATGTCGATGATATGATTGCAAAATCTAAGACAGAAGAGGAGCATGTGACCCATCTGTCAAAGCTATTTGAGCGGTTGAGAAAGTACAAACTCCGCTTGAATCCCAACAAGTGCACCTTCGGTGTCCGTTCAGGGAAACTCTTAGGGTTCATCGTCAGCTAGAAAGGAATTGAGGTCGATCCTAACAAGGTCAAGGCCATTCAAGAAATGCCTTCTCCGAAAACTGAAAAACAAGTCAGAGGATTCCTGGGACATTTGAACTACATCTACAGATTCATATTCCTTATGACCGCGACGTGTGCGCCAATCTTCAAATTACTCAAAAAGAATCAAGATTGTGTTTGGACAAAAGATTGTCAAACCGCCTTCGACAGTATTAAGGAATACCTGTTGAATCCGGCGATTCTATCACCTCCAGTGGAAGGAAGACCACTAATCATCTATTTAACAGTCTTGGAAGACTCCATGGACTGTGTACTTGGCCAACAAGACGAAACCAAAAGGAAAGAGTCTGCCATCTACTATCTGAGCAATAAGTTCACCGACTGCGAGACTCGGTACACTATGCTTGAGAAAACTTGCTGCGCTTTGGCTTGGACAGCCAAAAGTCTTCGCCAGTACATGACTCGTCACACTACTTGGTTGATCCCCGAAATGGATCCTATCAAGTATGTCATTGAAAAACCTGCTCTCACAGGAAGGGTTGCCCGTTGGCAGACGTTGTTATCAAAATATGACATAGGGTACCACGCTCAGAAAGCCGTTAAAGGGAGTATTTTAGCCGATCACTTGGCTCATCAACTGATTGACGATCAAGAATCAATCGGGTTTGACTTCCCAGATGAAGATGTCATGTATCTAAAAATGAAAGACTGTGATGAACCGCTACCCAGTGAAGGGCCAGAACCAGGTTCCCAATGGGGACTAATCTTTGACGGAGCTGTCAATCATTATGGAAATGGAATTGGGGCAATCATCGTAACCCCTCATGGTACCCACATTCCTTTCACCGCCAGAATGACATTCAAGTGTACAAACAACGAGGCTGAATACGAAGCTTGTATTATGGGTCTCGAAGAAGCGATCAACTTGAGGATCAAAAACTTGGACGTATATGGCGACTCAGCCCTAGTTATCAATCAGATTAAAGGAGATTGGAACACATACCAATCAGGATTGATTCCTTACAAAGATTATGCAAGAAGGCTGCTACCCTTCTTCAACAGAATTGAGTTTCATCACATCCTTCGTGAGGAGAATCACATGGCTGATGCCTTAGCCACCCTTTCTTCCATGATTAGTGTAGGTCAATGGAACGACGTACCTAAGATCGACATAATGCGCCTCGAACGGCCCGCTTACATCTTCACGATTGAAGCAGTCATAGACGACAAACCTTGGTATCACGATATCAAATGCTTCCTTCAGAAACAAGAGTACCCACCTGGGGCATCCAGGAAAGACAAAAAAACCCTCAGAAGGCTGGCAGGCAGTTTCTTCCTGAGCGGTGATACACTCTATAAGAGGAAATTTGACATGGTGATAAAAGAAATTCATGAAGGATCCTTTGGCACTCATGCCAATGGACACGCAATGGCGAGAAAAATTCTAAGAGTAGGGTACTATTGGTTGACCATGGAATCTGATTGCTACAAATACATGAGGAAGTGTCACAAATGTCAGATATACTCAGACAAAATCCATGTACCGCCAACCCATCTCAAAGTTCTCTCTTCCCCATGGCCTTTTTCCATATGGGGAATCGACATGATTGGCATGATTGAGCCCAAGGCTTCGAACGGACATCAGTTCATCCTGGTAGCCATTGACTACTTCACCAAGTGGGTTGAAGCAGCGTCATACGCCAATGTAATCTGTCAAGTGGTGGTCCGATTTATCAAAAACAATATCATCTGCCATTATGGTGTTCTGAGCCAGATCATTACTGATAATGGATTTAACTTAAACAATAAGATGATGAAAGAGTTATACGCAGAGTTCAAGATCGAACACCACAACTCATCTCCCTACCGACCCAAGATGAACGGAGCGGTAGAAGCGGCTAACAAGAACATCAAGAGGATCGTTCAAAAGATGGTTGTAACCTACAAAGACTGGCACGGGATGCTACCCTTTGCTCTTTAAGGTTATCGCACATCTGTCCGCACTTCAACAGGGGCAACCCCTTTCTCTCTAGTATATGGCATGGAAGCAGTGCTTCCCATAGAAGTATAGATCCCATCAATCCGAGTATTGGTGGAAGCTAATCTTACAGAATCTGAATGGTGTCAGAGTCGACACGACGAACTGAATCTGATCGAAGAGAAGCGAATCACGACACTATGCCACGGTCAGCTGTATCAGCAAAGAATGAAGAAGGCGTTCGACAAAAAGGTTCGACCTCGCGTCTTCAGGAAAGGAGACCTTATGCTCAAGAAGATACAACCACTTCTCACTGATTCTCGGGGCAAGTGGACCTCGAATTATGACGGCCCCTATGTGGTCAAGAAAGCTTTCTCAGGCGGCGCCTTGAGACTTGCAACCATGGACGGAGAGGAATTTGCCTATCCCACAAATGTTGATGTAGTCAAGAAATACTTCGCCTAAACTAAAAAAAAACGTCTCGGTGGATTGAAAACCCGAAAGGGCGGTCCAGGCAAAAATAAGAGACATGATCAAAAATCATCCCGGTGGATTGGAAATCTCAAAGTACAATCCAGGCAAAAGTTAGGGATAATGGCAAATAACTACGTCTAATCAGTTCAACTCCTCAGCAGTTACATCATCCGTCAGGAAAGCTCCGGTCAAGGTCATCTTCGATAGAAGCTCAGAATGCCCAAAATTCAAAGTTGGTAGAAGGATAGTGGTCGTTATGTTCCAACGTAGCCCTTTTCCCTGTAAATTACCATTTTCTAACTTTGTAAATACTTTATGGAATCACGCGTTTGGCTGATTTCCATCCCATCAATAAAATTTGAGCCCTTGTGCTTTTATTTGCAATTCATATTTGTTTAGCTTTATAGAATGACATTTTAACATGATTAACAATTCTTGAAACGAAACAAAAACGAATTTACTTGTCAAACTTTTCTGCTTTTAAAAAATAAAGATGGAAAATTCTTTTGATTGTTGAACATCGAAAGTAAATCAATTGCTTCTCCCAAAGGTGGTTAAGCTTCGAAGTGCAGAATCAAAGTACTCCTTCTAAACCAGTACACCTGAATGAAGGATCAGCTATGTCAGATGCGAATGCTCCATCTGACCTCTTTGGCAGAGTTCTTATATCCTAAGCCCGACCAACGTAGATCCCCACGAGGACTACTTCTCCTAAGCAAGGCAGAATTGCTATCTTGAACCAGCGATATTTCTATACGCCCCACTGCGGCCGAGTATCCAGTCGTGTTCATCTACTAGTTTGTATGTCGTGTCAGTTTTCTCAGCATATACATACAATACATAATGCGTTATTGATTTGCATTCACATTTATATTGCATCGCTATCACTCCAGTCGGTCTTGTCCCATAGTGGTAACAGTCTTCTCAATCGAGTTGTCAAGTTCTTTCCTCGTCAGGAAAGGTTGCGTCTGAACAATCTCTCTCCTCCAGTTTATTTCTGGATCAGAATTGGCCCTTGACCACTTTGATAACTTGAACCTCTGAAAGACCAGAGAACCTTCAACTGATGTCACTCTTTGCCATTGAAGATGATATTTTCGCTTTCCCGGATTAAGGAAAATCCCTAGAGGAAGCCTCTTAAGTAGAGATTCGGCAATACAACAGTTTTTCTCCAAAAAAACTCGCTGATGAAAAGGTCATCAGCGCCTCAAAATTGGATCACATCATATGGCGTTTCTCCGGGAAGATCCCGAGAAAAGTATGATGTAATATCCCCAAGCGTGAAAGCAGTCTCTCAAGAGACTCGTTTTCCCCAGTAGAGTCGGCAAATGGCGTCTCCAAATAGAGAAGTTTGTACACCTCTACAACTCAGGCGAATGGGTTCCCCAGCGAGTCTGACATCAAAATTTTTCTATCAAATGGCATCTCCCCAGGAAAACTCGGCGAGATGTTTGAGGAAAACCGCTACGAATAGCGTCCCTTGTCAAGAGCGTTTATTGACAAAAGAAACTAAGACCAGTTCCTGGGTAGGAAACTAGGATCGAGGGGAAGTTTATTTCAGAAACTAAGACCAGTTCCTTGGTAGGAAACCAGGATCGAGGGGAAGTTTGAATCAGGATCGAGGGGAAGTTTATATCAGAAAACTGAGATCAGTTCCTTGGCTGAAGACCAGGATCGAGGGGAAGTTTTTCCCTTTTCTAAGCATCATTGCTTAGCAAAATAGGATGGATGCGTAATCTACCATTCATAATCACCATCAAAATTTTGGGTATTCCGATATTTAATCCTCTTGCACCCCGAATGCCCAAATACCTTCGCCATTCACACCTTCGGGTCCAAGAAGATTAAATAGGGGCATTTGTCATACCCCAAATTTTGACCACTAAGATTTCCCATCATTGTACAAATCATCATCACAATATGGATGGACCATCATGCCTCATTAGTCTCCCCAAAGATGGGTGAACACTTACTACAGTCAAAATTAGGGTTTCAAGCCCCCTCTGAGTTCTTAGAGAATAGATCAATAAAAAAATGACATGATCTTCAACTTGTCTAACCTTCCAAACATCTACAATGGATCAAGGGGACTCCCACTTCAAGGATTAAGCACAAGGCTGCTCCCTTCTAGGTGGACCAAGCCTTAAGGTCGCCAGTGTCACCAAATTAGGGTTTGGTCGACCAGGGCCTCCAGATGGAAATTCTCCTCTGGGCATGAGCCAATGCTTCAAGGCATAACCTATGATGCTCCAAGGGACATCATAAACCCAATCATCAAGTTAATTTAGCCTCTGGGGAAGCATTCATCAAAAATTAGGAATTAGGGTTTCTTGACCTAATTCACCCCTAAGTTGACTTTTGGGACCAATCATGAGCCAAGACCTCAAGAGATGATTTGAGGGTCTCTAATAAACTACATTGATCCATTTGCAACAATGGATTAATCCAAGAAGCTTGAGCAACAAGTCTCAATTTCATCAGAGTCACAATTAGGGTTTCGTGAGAAAAGTCAACTGTAGCTTTGACTTTTGACCAGGACATGCTTCCAAACCCTAGGACATGATTCAATATACCCTATAACACCCATGGAACATGTCCATCAAGTTTGATTTAGGTCAAGGACATGATTTCATAGAGGATCGCACAGTTTGGAATTCATTTGACAAAAAGTCAACTGTGCATAAAAGTCAACTTTGACTTTTTGAGATTTTTCATGAAAATGGTTTTTTAACCCTAAAATGATGTTAATGTATGATTGGAATCATCATTCATCAATAAAAATCAAGAAAAGTGGGATAACTTGTAAAAGGGGTAACCATAAAAAACTTAGAAAATTTCCTAAGTTATGAACAAAGTGGCAAGGGTACCAACTTTGGAGGATCATAACGCCTAAACCATAAAGCCATTTTTCCCCATCCAAAGCTTGATTTGTAGATCTCATTACCCTCTACAAAAGCTTAAAACTGACCCCCCTCCAAATTCCTCATGGATTTTGAGTTATGGAATGATCAAAATCACAAAAAGTGAAAATGTCACTTTTTTCCAACACTTAGTGAAATTTTCACTAAGTCAGAATCTGCCTTCACTTTTTTCCAAATGTAGGGGATTTTTCACTTGGATCCAAAAGGTATCAAAACCAAATATGATCAAACAGTTGTTGTATCATATGTGGGCTTTCCAAAACAGTTGCTGAAAATTGCTAAGGCTAGGCGGAATTTTGCATTTTTGCTCAATTTGGCAAAATCGGCCAATTCCAAGCCTTGTCATCATCTTGGACACATCTGAGGATCAAATCTAAAGTGGACAAACACTGAGCCAAGCCTCCAAAGTTCTTGGAACAAGAAGTAACATGCCAAACCTAGAATTGCCTAAAAGAGGGACAAGACTCCAATTTTGGATTGGAGCATTCAATGCATACACCAAGGTGGCATGGACTGAGTCATTTGCAACTGAATTCAGTCAAGACTTATCCAAGACCATGGGAACCACAACCCTGTGCCCTAACCTCTAGTCAATGGCTAAAGGAGACTTGGATTCCAAAGTGAAACCATTGGCCAAACCTCTGCTGCAGTTGCCATTCACTATTGCTTGCAAAACAAACTTGCTCTCTTATAAATAGAGCTCATTTGTGATCAGTTTGAGTACACCAAAGCCATCAAACAGATGCTCTCCTCAAAATCCCTTTCTTTAGGCAAAAATACCTTCTTTAGCAAGGTAACTCTGAGTTTTTGAGTTAGAGAGCATTTCCATCACAGCTCATGATCCTAACACCTCATAAACATCATATGTAGGTGATCCAAACTCACACAAGTGACCTATAATCCTAAATCACAAAGTCACCTCTCAAAACCTCAAAATAGGCTTTTTGTGCATTTTTCAAGCCATGTCTTGAATCAGTCACTTTCCAAACCAGATAAAACATCAAACACACTGCAAATAACATCCTTCAACTGTCCCAAATGGTTCCCCCCATCTGGAACACCATTTGAGGGAGTTGTTATTTTGGCCATTTTAACCCCTTTTGCAAGAAAGGGCCAGTTTGTGTTTTTGCAGGTTCCAGCTGATTCCAATCATTCTAAAAGATTCCAAGGGATCATTTGAGAGTGTCCAAAGCATCAAACCATTCCTGGAACAAAGAACTTTGCAGATTGCACAGAAAACTCCAAAAGCTCAAAAAGAGGTAAGCCTCATGACTTGAACTTTCCAAAATATGCATTGGTTTGAAGCCCACTGATCATACACACCTCATACATGTTGTATATGTTGTGTTTGAACCAATTCATCATGTAATTCATGCATGTATCAAAGTGTAGCATAGAAAATGCAATTATAGGCCTTTTTCAAAACCACTATCGGGTTTTGAGGAGGGAGTATGATCTGAAAAAAATACTACCACCATTGGATTCCTTGTGAAATTCTAGGCCAGATGCATATAAATTTTGTCCCCAAACATGGAGAAATGAGAAATTTATGACCTTCACGTTTCTGAGCCAAAACTTGCATTGCCTTGCCTTGGCCAGGCCTAGAAAACAAGGTATGCCTTGTATATTTGTGGTTTCACTTCAAGCAATGGATGTATCACCACCCCAGTGGTAAGGCACGCACCCTATAACCTTGAGATCATGGGTTCAAACCCCACCCATGCCATTTTGTATTTTCTCACATTTTTGCTATTTTTTCCAATATTTTATGTTTTATTAATTAATTGGAAAATTAATAACTCTTTCAATTTTAATTTTTTTTATTGGTTCTTTTTGCAAAAAATACAAAAATATTGAAATATTTTATTCCACAAAAAAATTAAGTTTATATTATTTAGTTAATATAATTAGTATTTTTGCGAATAAATTCCTTTTTAGTGTTTTTTAAACATTTAAAAAGTGAATATTTACTTTGAAAATCAAAACCAAGTGAGTTTTAATTAACCTTGTGATTAATCCCTCATTTTTCAAACCTTAAACAAAAATCACAAATGGTTTATTCAAACTTATTTGGTATTTTATTTGATTTTCTTTAAATATTTACTTTTAAAGAATACCAAATTAGGGTTTCTTTGATTTTCACCCTCATCAAACAATTTCAAACACTTTTGGGCCTCTAATAGAGTGTAAGACCCAATCCCCTTTTAACCAAAACAATTTTTGGGCCTCAGATATTGTATAAGTCCCTCTGCGTTAAAAGAAAATCTCGGTGCGATCTCCAGTTCAAAAATCAAACCTTTGGGCCTCTCCTCGAGCTATAAGACCCATTCAAATCTTTTGGGCCTCTAATAGAGTGTAAGACCCAATCCTTTGTAAATACAAAACAATTTTGGGCCTCACTTATTGTATAAGTCCCGTTGTATTTCAAAAAGTTCGACGCGATCATCGTCCGTTGAAAAACAAACTTTGGGCCTCTCCTCGAGCTATAAGACCCATTCAAAATCTTTTGGGCCTCTATTAGCATGTAAGACCCAACCCCCTTTGAAAACTAAACCATTTTGGGCCTCAATGCATTGTATAAGACCCACCGCGTTTTTAAAAGTCTCGGCGCGATCGCCATTTCAAACAAATGTCCCTCTGTACAAAACGACAGGGCGATCACTAATAAACCTTGGGCCTCTCCTTGAGCTGTAAGCCCCAACATCTTTTCAAAATACTTTCTCCTTTAATTTTGAATATACTGTTGTTTTCAATCCTTCTTTGTTGAAACACTAACTAAACAGCATGGACACTCTACAACCGAGTAAGTGTTTATATGCTTTCTTTATCCGCTTTCATATACATATAACTGTATTGTGGGGCTGTTTCACTGTAAGTCTTCTTTCATAAACTCATATCAACTGTGTAATACTAGTATACATATTTAGAGTTTCCCCGGCAACTACGTCTAGCACTAAGCCCTGTTGATCACTCTTAAATAGACTAAACTAGATCCATGTAGGATTACCAGATACAGTCTTCCCTCCTCTTGGGGTTAAACAATATGGAGATGTGAAAGGCAGATTCTTTTTGAACCCTTTCTATGACTGTCACCTTTAGAAATTGTTAAAGAAACTCTACTCCCCAGAGATGATCTTTTCTCCGTGAATGGCATCTCTTGAGTTTCTTCCAAATTCTCGTACTTTCCTGGCTTGATCCATCCTCGGTGAATGGCATGTCTTGAACTTCTCAGGGTTTGGGGACCCACAGACTTCCTAAAAGCATCCCCTCCTCCTCTTGGGCATTGTACAAGGACCATACGGCTTCTTAGAAGTATGCACAGCCTCCTCTTAGGCTTCGTATAAGGATTCTTCCTTCGGGAAGAGAGCCTCCTCTTGGGCTTCGTACAAATTTTCCCTTGGTTTCTTAAAAGTTTCCAGCCTCCTCTTGGCCTTCGTACAAATTGTCCCGACGACCTCCTAGAGGTATAGGAACAGAAATTAGTCATCTTAATATAACAGTCTTTCAAAGAGTCTAGATCTTTCTACCGTGAACGTACTACTACTGTTTCCCTAAAGCATAGTACAAAAGACAAAACTCTAGGCTTGGACAGTCTAACTTCCTTGAGTCTCAAAGGCATTCTCAAGCCCCTTTCAAAAATAGGGAAAACACCCGCAGACTTGGACAATCTCCAATACCCTATAGATTCCCCATTTCCTTAAAGAACGGGAAATAACCCTGATCCTCTGATCAATCCCAAAGCATAGCCTTACCTTTAATCAGTCTCTTTATAAGAACTGATTTTCTCTTTTAACCAACCTACTGGACCTGTCACTCAACTGAAACAGCACTCCTTTTAGCCTCCCTCTCGGGCTTCGTACGAGACACAAAAAGACTCTCTTGTTGAGTCAAACCTTTTATCCTCCATCTCGGGCTTCGTACGAGATACAAAAAAGACTCTCTTGTTGAGTCAATAATCCTTTTAGCCTCCATCTCGGGCTTCATACGAGATACAAAACACTCTCTTGTTGAGTATAAAAGACTCTCTTGTTGAGTCAACCCTTAGCCTCCGTCTTGTGCTTCGTACAAGACACACAAAAATGATTCTCTTGTTGAGTCAGCCACTTTCAGCCTCCATCACGGGCTTCATACGAGATATAAAACACTCTCTTGTTGAGTATAAAAGACTCTCTTGTTGAGTCAACCTTTAGCCTCCGTCTTGGGCTTCGTACAAGACACACCTAAAAACACCCTCTTGTTGGGCCAATAGCCTCCTTTTAGGCTTTGTATAAGAAAAACCCCGGTTGAGTTAATCAACCTTTTAGCCTCAAAACCGTGCCTCGTTCACAGGATACAAACATCAACAACTCCTTTCATCCAATCACTGTAAGCGGCAAGCCTCTGGATTATTTACATCCACGCCACTGTCCTTCTTTTAGCATGAGAAATTCCTAAGGAAAGATGGCATTGCTCTGCACTGAGTTAAAGTCTTCTCCTTCAGGTTAAAACCCCCTATAAAGCAAATTATGGCATTGCTAGGATTCACATATCCCGGTTAAAGTAATCCTCCTTTATAGTCAGTCACCCAATAGTCGTGACAAACAGACTCCCTTTAGAGATGAAAAATTCTCTCTAAAGACAACACCTTTGTAGCTTCACATCTTGGGCTTTGAAGAAGATACAAACCACCTTTAGCTTCACGTCTTGGGCTTTGAACAAGACACCAAAACACAATTTCCTCCCATAGAATAGGAGGAACAAAGATCGCTCTGATTTCCCTGTTTCGGTAAACGGGAATACGTAGGCATAAGATTGAAAGAAAAATCTTAGCGAGCACACTAATCCAAAAACCCAAATCCCTTACCTTCACATATCAAACGAAAAGCATCAGTCTTAAACTCCCACCAATCGCCCAGGCACTATTTTAAGAAAATAACTTAAGAGAGACCCACAATCTCAATAGCATCTGTAAACCAACAGTCATCTATTTAAACTTAGTATGCAAGCAGGGTTAGTTGGAGACATCTATTTCCCTTCCTTCATCAGCTTCAATAGGATAAAAAATGAATCGAACTGTAGTACCCCAAAAGCGATAAGTGCTTCGTAACCACGTCCAAAAATTCGCGCTACAAAGACGACACAAAATTTGTTTCCTCCTTCTTCTTATAATTCACGTAGGGTTTCTTCCCCTGACCAGAAGACGACCCATCATTACCTAGTACTTTCCCAGCTTTGATTCCACTTTCTAACATCTCCCCAACCATGATCAAATCAGCAAACTTGCCTGACATGCAAGGTAATAGTTTCTCATAATAAAGTCCCGACAAAGTATCCATAAATAGGTTCAACATCTCCTTCTCCAACAAGGGTGGCTGCACCCTAGCCGCTAGTTCACGCCATCTCTGTGCGTATTCCTTAAAGCTTTCGTTATTCTTCTGAGACATATTCTGTAGCTGGGTCCTGTTGGGAGCCATATCAGTGTTATATTGGTAGTGCTTGATAAAAGCCTCGACCAAATCTCTCCAATTACGGACATGGCATCTCTCTAATTGCATATACCATTCCAAGGATGCCCCAGACAGGCTATCCTGGAAGAAATGCATCAGCAATTTCTCATCTTTAGAGTACGCAGCCATCTTCCTCGCGTATGCCCTGACATGCGTCTTGGGGAAATTGGTACCATTGTATTTCTCAAAAGTGGGCACTGGAAATTTGTGCGGAATTACAACACCGAGAACCAGCCCCAAATCCTCCAGATCCATACCCACAGAATTTTGATTCACAACACCCCTTAGTTGTTCTTCAATCAGTCTAAACCTCTGATCATTATCCACCTGAGGAGTAGCATCAACACCTTGCATAGAAAAAATGTCGTCCTATTGGTCATCATAATGACGGCCATGAACAGCGCAAACACTATTTCCTCCTCCGACAACAGAGGGAATCACAACTTGCTCTCCTCCGCCCGGAGGGATCACAACACTAGGAATGGGGATCTCTACGCCCACAGGACCTCCCTGAGCACCGTTATCAACAACGCCATTATGGACTCCGCCATGAAGAACCTCGTTTTCATCCACTCTTGCCACTAAGGGTTGGACCAGAGTCCTCAATTGCTCTTGCCCTTGGGCAATACCTTGCATCAATTCCATGAACTGGGCCATGCGAGCTTGCATGGCGGCCATCTCTGCTTACATTTGCTCCATAATTCTCCTCTGATTTGATCTAGTAGAATACCGGTGAATTGGCTGGTTATCAATCCCGCCTGCAACCAAATAAAGGTTAGAAAAACCCAGGACGACCACCTGCTATGCAAATATGATTATGATTATGCAAATGCAAATGAACATGCTTGAATATTTGCAGGGCGATCCACCCATTGATTCCAGTTTAAAGACAAGATGGAATGAAACTTCTGCTCGTATATCAGAGAAAATCACTGTTAGAGATTACAACCCAAGATAACATAATAAGCCTGAAGCAAAATAAACAAAAGTCCCAGCCAACAATTCTGGTGGTGACCCAAAATACAAAGAAAAAACAAACTACAGAGTATCATCAATGCGCGAGTTCTCCTCAACCTCCATGGTCTTGCACCCTTTGAGAACCACTGCCTGATAACACAAATTTATATCATATTTTTACTTCGATTTATGTTAGTTTCTTATTCCGTTTTTCATCTAATATTCGATTTTCTCGAGATTATTTAAGTGTTTTTGCAGGTAATCATATTTCACAAGTCAAAGTATGCTAAGTGTGGAAAAGAACCAAAACATGCAAGAAAAGAGCAGAAAAGAGAAGAAAATTTGAAGAAATCCAATTTTTGCTGATATCACGATCATCATGGGAGTGCCACGACCGTGGCAGCTTCAAAGTACACCACGACCGTCACATTTCACCACGATCGTCATGCGCTTAAGTTACACGTTGGAGCAGAGACTTGACTACGAATTCTCAGAGAGCAGTTTCACACGATGCCATTTTCCTCCGAAGATTTCTAGGTCCAAAGTGGTGTAACCGTCAGCGTGAGTGGCTGAATTTTCTCCAACTTCTGCCTCAGCTGAGCCTATAAATACAAGCATTTACGAAGAACAATGGGTGGCCAATTTTGCTTTCAAAGTGTACTGTCTTGCTGCCGAATTGTTTCTAGAGTTTTCATTTCTTTTACTTTGCATTTCCATTTCCTTGTCAACCATTACCGAACAAAAGTGACAGTTTCTCACACTGAGGAACTGTTACAACTTAGTTTTAGTTTTCTTTGTTTCATTGCCTTCAACCTTTGCAATTTATTACATTCAACCAAGAACCTACCGGCTTGTGGAGGGATTGTTGTTGCTGTTATTACTGAATTCCAGGTTTCCGTTATTCAATTCAAGCATTGTTTATTTATTTCATAGTTATGTCTGTGTTTATTTATTTCCTTGCTTTTGCGCTTAATTTCCTAATTATGTTGAGCTAAACCGATATTATCGGTATGTAATGAAGTAACTAAAATGAATTAATTTTTTCTAAGCTAAAATCAATAATCAATCCTTCTTCTGGCTTCGATTTCTTAATATAAAACCCAAATTTTATTACGAGAGTAAAAAAGTAACATAGGTTAAAGTCGAGACCACGGGAGTGTGAGGCTTTACCCGGATAGCTGAAATCGGGAATTAGTTTTAAAAACAGTGGAAGCGCTTTAAAGTTAATTAGGCTTAATTAGTTTTCAAAAAGTATTTTTAACCTCATACGGGCTAGCGAGAGCAGACGTATTGACTTAGAAGTATAGTCCGAAGCAAGAACCACGGAAGTGTGAGTTGAGGGCTTTTAAACCGGTTTTTCCTACAGATGAATAGGGTGATAAATCTCTATAGACTTAGGTTTAATTAATTCTACATAGGTTACCGAATTATATACCGATAACTTAGTCATAACTAGTATTCCTAAATTTTAAATTTCCCTTTAATTTCCCGTTTAAACTAAAAACCCAAATTATGATTAGCCTTAGATAAACATAGTAACGATAGATAACGGTGCGTTCGGTTTCTAGTCTCTGTGGGATCGATAATCTTTTAAAACTACGCGATACAACTGTGTACTTGCAGTAACTCCCATTCAACTCATAAAGTCGCGATCAAGTTTTTGGCGCCGTTGCCGGGGACTAATCAAGTCGACATCGTAATTCCTTTGTTACGTCGTATAGACTAAGGCGAAAACCAAAATTCCCTTTCTGTTGATTGTATGCCAAGTACTCGCTCTTCTGGCGAAGACCTCGTACGACCAACAGATGAACCTGAACATCTTCTTACCATTAAAAGACATATCCAAGAATACTGCTTAGCTCACGATATCCCTTTTCCTTTATCAGAACCTGAATCTCAATCAGATCCTGAACTTGAATCTGAATCAGATTCCAAATCAGAACCATACATCGAAGATCCACCATAGAACCGACCTCTTAAGTATTATGTTGCCGCATCTCAACAAGAACCTCACAATAGCATTGTCGCTCCAGCTATCAACCGAAACAATTTCGAGTTGAAACCCTCGCTGTTATCCGCTGTGCAACAAAATTAATTTTCTGGAAACCCAACAGAAGATTCGAACGAACATCTGACCAAGTTTGTGCAGTACGCAGACACAGTAAAAGCGAATGGTGTAACCGCAGACGCCATAAGACTACGTCTTTTCCCTTTCTCATTAAGAGATAGAGCTTGGGCTTGGTTGCAATCCTTGCCATCAAATTCTATTACTTCTTGGGAAGATTTAAAGAAGGTCTTTCTGGCACGATATTTTCTGCCAAGCAAAACAGCTATGCTGAGAGCCCAAATCAACAGCTTCAGACAAAAAGACAACGAGTCTTTATATGATGCATGGGAAAGATACAAAGATATGAGGAGGATATGCCCGCATCATGGTCTTGAGGATTAGTTAATTATCCACACGTTTTATAATGGTCTCTTGTACAACACAAGATTGACAATAGATGCCGCCGCTGGTGGTACACTCATGGATAAACCCTATGATGAATCCCAACAACTCATCGAGAGTATGGCTCAGAATCACTACCAATGGGGAGGTGAAAGAACTCAAGTGGAGAAATCCCAACCAAAAGGAGGAATGTACGAAGTTTCTAGCTTAGATGCCGTCCGTGCTAAGGTAGATGCAATCGCTCAAAAGATAGACAACTTGACCATGACACCCACAGCCACCGTGGCTGCTGTAGAGCGAAACTGCGAATTATGTGGAACAGCTGGACACGCTGCCCCTGAATGCTAAGTTTTAGCAGGAGCCTCTACAGATCAAGTGAATTATGCTCAAGCAAACCCCTATGCAAATACCTACAATCCTGGTTGGAAGAATCACCCCAACTTCTCTTACAAAAACAACAATGCACTGTATGCACCTGGTCAAGCACCTGCTGCACCACCAGGTTATCAAAAGGCTGCAACAGCTGCTCCAAATGTTCCTAGGAAGTCTAACCTTGAACTGATGATAGAAAACTTCATAGCTACCCAGACTCAGACAAACAAAGAGTTCCTGAATCAAAACGTACACACTAGTGAACAGATTAAGCAGTTAGCAAACAAAGTAGACGCTTTGGCCATTCATAACAAAATGCTTGAAACACAAATTTCCCAAGTGGCTTAACAACAAGCGCCTACTGCTGCTCCTGCTAGAACATTTCATGGATAGCCACAACCTAATCCTAAAGGACATGCAAACGCTGTTATACTGAGAAGTGGAAAAGAATTGGATGGACCCATTGACCCAAGACTTCAAAATCCAGCCATGTACCAAAAGTCTGCTAACGACCAAACAACTAAGAAGGAGAGTGAACCCAAGGAAAAGGAAGATAATGACCAAGAGGCTGTAAACAAAGAAAAACCTTATGTGCCTCCACCACCTTATAAGCCGCCTATTCCGTATCCTCAAAGATTGAAAAGTTCTAAAACCGCAGGGTAATTTAAGAAATTTGTTGAACTTCTGAAACAATTAAACATCACGATACCTTTTACAGAAGCCATCACCCAGATGCCCTCGTATGCTAAGTTCCTAAACGAAATCCTATCCAATAAGAAAAAGATTGAGGAAAACGAAACAGTTACGCTTACTGCTGAGTGTAGCGCAATAATTTAAAACAAAAAGCCTCCTAAGCTAAAAGACCCAAGTAGTTTCTCGATACCTTGTGTAATTGGGAAGTTCGTCATAGACAAAGCTCTATGCGACTTAGGAGCCAGTATTATTGTTATGCCCTTATCCATTTGCAAGAAGCTTGATATGGGAGAATTAAGACCAACTAAGATGTCTGTTCAATTAGCTGACCGCTCTGTTAAATACCCAGTTGGTATACTAGAGAATGTTCCAGTTCGTATAGGACAATTCTATATCCCTACTAATTTCATAATCATGGATATTACATAAGACTCTACTACTCCTATCATATTAGGAAGGCCATTCCTAGCTACTGCTGGAGCAATTATAGATGTAAAGAGAGGCAGACTAACTTTTGAAGTTAGTGAAGAGAAGGTTGAATTTATCTTGACACAATTCTTACAAGCTCCAGCCATAGACGACACATGTTATCTACTAGATGTCATAGATGAGTGCGTAAGAGAAATCAAAATGGAACCGACCACGTATTCAGATATTCTAAAAATTCCTATACCTCCCATTTTTGAAGATGATAACTGGCGTGAACCTTATCAAGACGATAGCCTAAGCGAATGCTTAGCACTTACACCAGATCATCTACCTTGCCCAAAGAATCCAGCCCTAGAACTGAAAACATTACCCAAAAGTTTAAGGTATGAATTCCTAGACGAAGCTCTCGAGCGACCTGTAATAGTCAATGCAGACTTAGGACAGACTGAAGTGAAGAAACTATTAGATGTCTTAAGAAAGTATCCAACTGCGTTAGGCTATAACATCGCCGACCTTAAAGGAATAAGCCCTTCTATTTGTATGCACCGCATTATGCTGGAGGAAGACTGTAAATCCTCTAGGGAACATCAGAGAAGGATTAACCCAATCTTGAGCACTGTAGTCAAGGACAAAGTGAAAAAAATTTTAGAAGCAGGAATTATATACCCGATATCCGACAGTAAATGGGTTAGCCCAGTACATGTCGTTCCAAAGAAGGGAGGTGTTACAGTTGTTAAGAACGAAAAAGGTGAATCTATAACAAAAAGGGTTGTAACTGGAAGTAGAATGTGCATCGACTATAGAAAGTTAAATAAAGCCACTCGTAAAGACCATTTCCCATTGCCTTTCATTGACCAAATGTTGGAAAGATTGGCTAAACACTCATACTTCTTGAAATTCTGGTACATGTGTAGAATTTAGATGTCCTAGAACATGCCGTTTGACATCTGGTCTGACATGATCACAAAGGGCAAGGTATATTGCAAAAATCATGGTACTTAAAAGATAAGAGCAAGACATACAAAATTGTTAACCCAGTTCAGTCAAACACACCTACTCTGGGGGCTACCAAGCCAGGGATGAAGTCCACTATCAGTAGTATCAATTCAAAGCTAAACTCTCCGTTTACAGCTTATCACTCAATCACTACCCAATGACCCTTCTACCTAGATCCTCTCTAGACATGAGAAACCCTTCTCACTCCCAATCACCGCAATGATGTCTAGCAGTTGACAATCCGCCACTGCATCAACGGCTCTTTACCTATACAATAATTCAGCAAGGGAATCACCCTTCCAAGACACAACTTAGAGTTACTTAAAAGCTTCCTCCAATAACAATACTCCTCTTACTTAACAGCTTCAAGGATCACACTTACAAACTGTCCAACTCACATGTTGAGTGGTACAGGAACCAACCCTAATACTAGAACTTTTACATCTTTGGTTCGTCTTTAAAACTAGGTTACAAAACATCTATATATATAACCTATTCCCAAATGGATTTGGGCCTACAAAAACATAGCAAATGAGCTGCTACAAATCAGCAGAGACTTCTACTACATAATAGGACTTCAATCTTTAACTTCCTAAAATATCTCCATATTTAGAAAGTGCATATTTTCCCATATTCTTCTCAATTTCAGACTTGAATCTTCAAACCTTTTAATTCAGCGCCACATGGAATTTGCATATTATTTCCTGAAACTTCTGCATCTGTTAGGATATAACAGAATTCTACATTCTCTTCAGTTCTGGCGCGATGTCGAATGAACTTGCATGGGACATCTTGATACGACATGTTGTTCCAGATGTTAACACTACTTCAGCTCAACATGTTCCAATGCACACTAGGACTTCTTGCTCAACCTGTTCTTCTTTAGCAATATAAACAAAACTATCTAACATATTGCTGCTATTATTTGTTTTACAAAATTAATGCCAACCCTTAAAATTAAAGAACTAACACTTCTGCTATTTAGACGGTTACTCAGGATTCTTTCAAATTCCTATTCATCTTGATGACCAAGAAAAGACGACCTTCACATGTCCCTATGGTACATTTGCTTATCGGCGAATGCCGTTTGGACTATGTAACGCACCTGCCACATTCCAAAGATGCATGATGTCAATCTTTGCTGATTTTATTGATGACATTATGGAAGTGTTTATGGATGACTTTTCCGTATGTGGGCAGAGCTTAGAAGGATGTCTATCGAACCTAGAAATGGTATTGGAAGGATGCGTAAAAGTTAATCTCGTATTAAACTGGGAGAAATGCCATTTTATGGTAAATCAAGGAATTGTACTTGGACACGTTGTGTCCGATAGAGGAATTGAAGTTGATAAAGCCAAGATAGAAATTATAAAAGATCTTCAACCTCCGAAAACCGTACGAGAAATATGAAGTTTCTTAGGACACACCGGTTTCTACCGACGATTCATAAAGGATTTCTCAAAAATCACCAAACCTCTTACCGGTCTATTAATGAAAGACGCTGAATTCATCTTTGATGAGAAATGCTTAAAAGCGTTTGAACAGCTGAAAACAGCTCTTATTACCGCACCTATCATGCAACCACCAGATTGGAGATTACCTTTTGAAATCATGTCTGATGCAAGTGATTATGCTGTAGGTGCAGTCTTAGGACAGAGGAGGGATAGAAAACTTCATGCCATTTACTATGCAAGTAGAACCTTAGATTCCGCCCAAATGAACTACGCTACCACAGAAAAGGAACTTTTAGCCATGATCTTTGCCCTTGACAAATTCCGTTCCTACCTAGTGGGAGCTAAGATCATCATTTACACAGACCACGCAGCTATTAGATATTTACTTAACAAGAAGGATGAAAAACCTAGACTGCTAAGGTGGATCCTACTTCTACAAGAATTTGATTTAGAGATCAAAGATAAGAAAGGAACTGAAAATGTAGTAGCAGACCACTTATCCCGATTAGAGGGCATTAAACCAGAGCCAGTACCCATTAATGAGGATTTCCCATATGAACGACTCATAGCCCAACTAGAAAGTGAAATGTCTACTCTACAGTTGAATGACCCAAAGATGGAAGAAGTCGTGGAAGAAATTAACATGCACACAACCCTGCCATGGTATGCTGATATAGTCAACTACTTAGCAGCTGGAGTACTTCCACCAGACTTATCTTATCAACAAAAGAAAAAATTCTTTCATGATCTAAAACATTATTATTGGGATGAACCTTTGCTGTTTAAGAGAGGAGCCGACGGTACCTTCCGTCGTTGCATCCCAGAAGAAGAAATAGAAAACATCATCTCTCAATGTCATTCTGCTCCTTATGGAGGACATGCTAGTACCTCAAAGACATGTGCTAAGATCTTGCAATCCGGCCTATTTTGGCCCAACCTTTGGAAGGATGTCCACATCTCAATACTAAACTACGATCGGTGCCAACGCACTGGTAACATATCAAGACGCGATGAGATGCCTCAAAAGGGTATATTAGAAGTAGAAGTCTTTGATGTATGGGGGATTGACTTTATGGGACCCTTTCCATCATCCTTTGGAAATAAATATATACTCGTAGCCGTCGATTATGTTTCAAAATGGATTGAGGCAATAACTTCTCCTACAAATGACGCACGAGTAGTCATAAAGCTCTTTAAAAACACAATATTTCCCAGATTTGGTGTGCCGAGACTTGTCATAAGTGACAGTGGTTCTCATTTCATATCAAAAATATTTGACAAATTACTATCAAAGTATGGAGTAAGACACTGCGTAGCAACACCATATTACCCACAAACAAGTGGGCAGGTTGAGGTCTCAAATCGAGAAATAAAACAAATTCTAGAATAGACCGTAGCCACCTCTAGGAAAGATTGGTCATCAAAACTCAACGAAGCTTTATGGGGATATAGGACAGCCTACAAAACACCAATCGGAACTACACCTTTCAAGCTTGTCTATGGTAAATATTGCCATCTACCAGTGGAATTAGAACATAAATCCTATTGGGCTATTAAAACATTGAACTTAAGGTATGATTCCACAGGTGAAAAACGTATCCTAGATCTGCATGAACTAGAAGAGTTAAGATTAGACGCTTACGAAAATGCTAAGATATACAAAGAACTAACTAAAAGATGGCACGATAAGCGCTTATCTAGAAAAGAATTTAGTGTGGGAGACGTTGTACTCCTATTTAACTCAAGATTAAAACTCTTTCCTGGGAAATTAAGGTCTAGATGGTCCGGTCCTTTCGAGATTACAAAAATTCTACAAAGTGGAGCAGTAGAAATAAAGGGGAGGAATAGTAATCCATTTTTAGTCAATGGACAACGTCTAAAACACTATCACAGCATTGAAAATAGAGATTATTTGAACTGTCTAAGACTTTTAGAGTTGCCCACCGAACCTCCTAACTAAGCATCTAATTGAATTCGTCAGGCTTTCGACGTTAAAAACAGCGCTTGATGGGAGGCAACCCATGATTTTTGTTTTTCATGCTTTATATTTGTTATTTCTTTATTTTTTCTATGTTTTGTTTTTATTTTGCAAATTTTCAGTTTCATTTATATCGTTTTAAATTTAATTTGAAAATATTGTGCTGATCTTAAAAATTGAAAAAACTACAGGATTATAAAGTCTTTCTACTCTCTCTGTTCTCCTCTTCTGCTTTCATTTTTGCAAAAAGTACTAACTAATGGCAAACGAGGATAACATGCCAGTAGAATTCAGAGATGGAGCATAGTGGCATCACTATGAGGCTTTGTCTCTTAGACCTTTTGCCTTGACAAAATTCGCCCACAGACCCACCATGACCGCCTTAGGTGTAGGTGAGAGCGTAGACTTTCTGTTTAGCCAGTTAGGTTGGGAGGGTTTTGCCAATAAGAAACATAAGTGCTACCGTAGGTTGACTTTAGAATTCCTGAGCTCTTTAAGCTATAACCCTCACTGTGGAAAAGGCTTAACCAGGGGAATAATTACCTTTAGATTATTTGGATACAGCTGCCAGTTCACCATAAAGGAACTGTCGGATCTTTTGGGATTTCCTGAAGGACCCCATGTTTTCTCTGTGGTTCAAGAGGACTTAGTGTTGGTTGGAGATTTGAGTGACTTTTGGGGTAGAATTTCAGGGAAACCTGATTTTGACATGGACCCTATGCTTTCAAAAGAAATACATAACCCCGCTTTCCGTTACTTTCATATGATCCTGGCATATACCCTGTTTGGTAAACCTGAAAATGATAACACTGTTTCGAGGGATGAGCTTTTTATTATGTTTTGTGCTTCTCAGTCTAGAGAGGTTAATGGACTCACTTTTATGCTGAATAACTTTTGCAAACTTATCAATAATGATAACAGTCCAATTTTGATAGGTAGCCTAGTTACTAAGATAGCTGATGTTATGGGATTCAGAACCCGACTTTCTAAGATTAACCCCTTTGAAGAATTTAGACCCATGAATATCACCTTTTGCTTCAATAGGGCTATGATTAGGGACCAAGGTCTGAACCATTTCCTGCTTTTAATTAACAATGTTGTCGTACCACACTTTACACTTCCAAATCATGAATGCACAAGTGTGCACGATCAACATTACTGGCTATATAACCTTGATGAACCCGTGCCTGAACCAGAAGAAACCTTTCCTGAACCTGAGATCGACCCAAAAACACCCCCTCATTACCATGATCTTGACTATATGGAATTCCAAGAGAACATTGACATTCCTAAAGCTGATGCCACTGATTATGCTTCTAATCTGAATTCTATTTTAAAGACTATGGATGAATATCATAAAGAAATTACTTCAGTAAAGGATGAGCTTAACACTGTGCGTCAAATTATTGTTGGACTTATGGACTTGACCGTGGAACAATTTGATCATTTAAATCAAGCCATCGCATCTTTGAAGAAACGCCTTGGCTAGATTTATGAAGCACCTTATTTTCAAGACTTTTTATGCATTTTACTTTAGAACAATTTACATTATTTCAGTTTTCATTTTTTTTCCATGTTTTGAATAATTTGATTTCATACAGTTTTGATACAGTGCTAGTAGTTTAACTAGCACCTTTCTGGTTTTAAATAATAATTTAATTTGCTACTGCTATTAATATTTTTGTGATTTCAATTCCATTCCTATTCTTTTAAACTCTATATTAATTTATGTAGTAATGTTATTTATCTCTATGTATGAAATATACTGCTATTTCCATGTGCTTCTTATAACCTGCTATTGAATTAAAGTGTTTGGAATCGTGTCTGTCATTAAACAAATTCACCACCCAGATTTTATGAATGTCACGATCGTGACGACCCCGTGACGACCGTCACGTGGGTTTGAAACAGATTCTGCGTTAAAACAGAATTGTTTCACGCGTTCCCTCTTCTTTCTCCCATTCAAACCCCAGCTGTCCACTACCCTCAAATTCCATAACCTACTTTCTTCCCAAAACCCTCTTTAACAAAACAATGGCACGTGAAATTCCCTCAAATTCCATAACCTACTTTCTTCCCAAAACCCTCTTTAACAAAACAATGGCACATGAAATTCCAGATTTATCCACATTAAACTTCCGAGATAGAGAGGCGGGAGAATGCCAAAGAGCTCGGTATATCGATTTCTACCGCCATTCTGTTCAACCGACCCGCTATGTCGACGTTTCATGCTTAGAAGAACTCGGAATGCTTGAGGGAGTTCAATGGATGTTACAGAATGCCGGTCTTTGGCAGCTTTGCACTCAGAGCCGGCCCACTTACGAAGACCTCACTTTAGAGTTCCTCAGTTCCTTCACCTACATAACCCCTCTGGGAAAAATGAACCAATTAACCGGAGTCGCAAAGTTCCGCATGTTTGGCAAAGAGTACTCAATCGGCCAAGAGCGACTTGTCGGAATGCTCGGCTTCCACCATGGTGAGGATGTGCACCGCCGAGTACCACAAGAAACTTTCTCTCAAGCGGCTTTTCAATTATGGAATCGGTTAACAGGAACCACGGTTGACAGTTGGGATAGCCTTAACGCTACATTTATCCACAACCCAGCCATCAGATACGTCCACCGCGCACTTGGAAGCACCATCTTTGCACGAGATAGTAACCACAAGGTGAATTCTAAAGAGTTGTTTTTCCTTCATTGTGTGTTTCATCCAGAGCCAATCAATGCCGCACCATTTTTACTAGCACACATACAGTCAAACTGTGCTAGAGGCTCCAAACCCTTCTACTTTGGAGGGATTGTCACCTCTATTGCACTCAGTTTGAATTTGGAAAAAGACCTTGCTAGACTACCCTCCTTGCCTCAAGTGTTCCTTGATATAGATTATTGCAGAAACTCTCAGCTCATCAAGTTACGACGAGATGGAAAATACCATCCTATGGTCCGAGCCAAAACCGTAAGAAGTATCATCATGCCTTGCAGGAGACGTATTGACCCTCAGAATATGGCCAATTGGCTTTTTGATCTTAATGCTCCTGAGCAAAATGCGCCTGCTCCAGATGATCAAGCTCAGGGATCTGTTGATGAGATGGAGCAAGAAATGGATAACGCCCCTGAAAACCAACCACCGCCGGCCAATGATGCTCCTTCGACCTCCAGACATCGTCGCCGCCCTGACCAAGACCCGGTTACTAACGACGAAATCTTGAGGGCTATATGGCAACAAACCCAGCAACAGAATGAAATGATGACACTTATGCGTCAAATCCAGCAAGGGCAAGTTGACCAAGGTCAAAGTCTTGACGGTGTCATTGAGGAGATGGGTGCATTAACAGTGCGAGTGCAGAGCTTACACGAGTACATCCATCACGTGGGCATTCCTGATCACGTAGCTCAGCATAGCAGAGGACGCTCTAGAGGCAGAGGACGTGGGCATTCCTTTTTTTAGTTTTCCTTGTTAATCAACTTTATATCACAACATTGAGGACAATGTCCGATATAGTGTGGGAGAGTTAGATTTATTTCCGTCATTTCCCTTTCTTGTACTTTCTTTTTCCTTATCAAAGTAATATATGAATATTTTCGTCCAGTTATCCGATTTCCTCACTTTATTCTGCCATAACGAAAATTTTTTACGATTAATGCTCATCTGTGACATACCAAGCTTTAAACTATGTTAGGAAGCTGGGAAAGTGCTAACAAGATCGATACCGTCTTGACACCTTAGACCTCTTGCGTATGCGATATCAGTTTCGACACTTATTATACGATACCTTGAGTTCAGTCCTAAAGTAACCCTTAGTAGTTTATATTAGCAATCAGCACCGTCTATATCACAAACCACATGGGGAACCGATGAATATAAGTGTTTGATGCCCAATCAAGAAAAAGAAAAAAAGATCTTTCTTATCTATATGCCGAGAAAAAAAATAAATAGAATATGTAACGGCTCTCACAGTTGTGAAAATGTGTTAGAAAAGAAAGAAAATCTGTTGTTGATTGGTTCGGAGGTACCTAATTCTGAACTTGGTAGGGCGAAGTACTGTTCGATCCCCCGCAATCTACGAATGGGATGTATAAAGGGTTACCACATTTGTGTATCAGGCCCCGTGTGAGAAAATGGGATCAAAGTCACTAACCGGTTACTCCACTACGTGCGTGAATAAGGCAAAGGGCTTAATGTGATTGCGTTATAATGAAACCGGGTAAAATAGATACAAAAACTTATGGTTGAACTATAATATAATGATTTGGACTGGATTGTACAAAAGAGAGGTCTATGACAAGCTTGTTGCTTTGTGTCGTTATTGTATCTTTAGTGTTTTACACTAGTACCCGTCTAACTAACAAGAAACTCTTTTTTAACACCATTGGTATGCCAGGTATGTGCATTTGATACAGTTTGTCCTTTTAATAGATTGATTGCTTGAGGACAAGCAAAGATTCAAGTGTGGGAGAGTTTGATAACACGAATTTATATCATATTTTTACTTCTATTTATGTTAGTTTCTTATTTCGTTTTTCGTCTAATATCCGATTTTCTCGAGATTATTTAAGTGTTTTTGCAGGTAATCATATTTCACAAGTCAAAGTATGCTAAGTGTGGAAAAGAACCAAAACATGCAAGAAAAGAGCAGAAAAGAGAAGAAAAATTGAAGAAATCCATTTTTTGTTGATATCACGATCGTCATGGGAGTGCCACGACCGTGGCAGCTTCAAAGTACACCACGACCGTCACATTTCACCATGATCGTCATGCGCTTAAGTTACACGTTGGAGCAGAGACTTGACTACGAATTCTCAGAGAGCAGTTTCACACGATGCCATTTTCCTCCGAAGATTTCTAGGTCCAAAGTGGTGTAACCGTCAGCGTGGGTGGCTGAATTTTCTCCAACTTCTGCCTTAGCTGAGCCTATAAATACAAGCATTTACGAAGAACAATGGGTGGCCAATTTTGCTTTCAAAGTGTATTGTCTTGCTGCCGAATTGTTTCTAGAGTTTTCTTTTACTTTGCATTTCCATTTCCTTGTCAACCATTGCCGAACAAAAGTGACAGTTTCTCACACTGAGTAACTGTTACAACTTAGTTTTAGTTTTCTTTGTTTCATTGCCTTCAACCTTTGCAATTTATTACATTCAAGCAAGAACCTACCGACTTGTGGAGGGATTGCTGTTGCTGTTATTACTGAATTCCAGGTTTCTGTTATTCAATTCAAGCATTGTTTATTTATTTCATAGTTATGTCTGTGTTTATTTATTTCCTTGCTTTTGCGTTTAATTTCCTAATTATGTCGAGCTAAACCGATATTATCGGTATGTAATGAAGTAACTAAAATGAATTAATTTTCTCTAAGCTAAAATCAATAATCAATCCTTCTTCTGGCTTCGATTTCTTAATATAAAACCCAACTTTTATTACGAGAGTAAAAAAGTAACATAGGTTAAAGTCGAGACCACGGGAGTATGAGGCTTTACCCGGATAGCTGAAATCGGGCATTAGTTTTAAAAACAGCGGAAGCGCTTTAAAGTTAATTAGGCTTAATTAGTTTTCAAAAAGTATTTTTAACCTCATACGGGCTAGCGAGAGCAGACGTATTGACTTAGAAGTATAGTCCGAAGCAAGAACCACGGGAGTGTGAGTTGAGGGCTTTTAAACCGGTTTTTCCTACAGATGAATAGGGTGATAAATCTCTATAGGCTTAGGTTTAATTAATTCTACGTAGGTTACCAAATTATATAACGATAACTTAGTCATAACTAGTATTCCTAAATTTTAAATTTCCCTTTAATTTCCCGTTTGAACTAAAAACCCAAATTCTGATTAGCCTTAGATAAACATAGTAACGATAAATAACGGTGCGTTTGATTTCTAGTCTGTGTGGGATCGATAATCTTTTAAAACTACGCGATACAACTGTATACTTGCAGCAACTCCCATTCGACTCATAAAGTCGCGATCACTGCCCAAGCTAGAGCCTTCACCCCTAGGCCTCTTTACTTCAGCTCGTATCTTCAACTCTTCTATGGTTGATATGGCCTCATTCAGTTGTTCCTCAACTGCGTGTCTTTGGAACGTCCCTGATAAGATCTCCTCATCTTTCTTTCTGAGCTTCAACTTCAAACTCTCAATCTGCTCCAAATACTTATCTTCTTTCTGTTTGTTGGCAGTTATTGCAGTATCTCGGTAAGCGTTGAACTTGTGAATTTTTTACCAAGCCTTGGCTAGGTCTTCCTTCTTGGATTTGAGAATCCTGCTAACACCTTTTAGAGCTTGCCCTACCTTTTGTATGGCTGTGACCTCTTCAGCTAGCTCTTTTTCTTTCTTAGCGAGAAGCTCTGTCTTCAACTTGGCGACATGAACAACTTCACCTCGCTCATGTTTCAACTGGTAAATTTCTTTGTGTAGCTCGTTGTTCTCCTCTCGTAGCTTCTCTTTTTCAGCCCACAGTTTATTATACTTCTCTATCTTCACCGTGGTTGGTGGCTCAATCAACAGAGGGTACAAAGGCGGCTCTATTAGGAAAGGAAAAAGCTTCTCTTCTGCCCTTTTCTGGACCCACTCCACATACGGAGAGAAAGCTTAGTTGTTACACTTCCCAAAGAAAGTCTTTACTCTCTTAAAAACTTGCTTCCAAGCGTTCACGACTTTCCCTACCATCTCTTGGTCTGCAGTGCCATTGAAAAACAAGGATTCTCTGATATCTTGCTCCTCAGGGGGAGTCTTCAATGCATACCCGAATTGTATGATAGCAAGGGAATGGTTATAATTAATTCCGCCTTTCCTTCCTATTAAGGGTACATTTGGGAATCCGCCGCAGTTGAAAATGAGCTCAATCCCTAGAAAATGTGATTAAACCAAACGATGTTGTCAGCAGTCAATCCCATCAACCTTTTAGACCACTTCATAGAATCCCTTGCATCAACAAAAGCCCCAGCTTTAGGGAGATGACTAAAAAACCATATAGATAGGAGCGGCGCGCAGCAACTTACAGTCCTTCCTTGTCTCTTTTCGTTCTTGTAGTAGACTGAATGATACACGTCACCAAGAAGGGTAAGCACAGGGTTTCTCAAGATGAAAATCCGAATTGCATGCATGTCAACAAACTCCGGGATGTTGGGGAATAGGACAATCCCATAAATGCAAAGAGCTAAAATAGCATTGAAAGCAGACCAATTTCTCTCCTTAGCATATGAGCTGGCTTGGTCAAACAGAAACTTCAAAGGGAGGCCTTTAAACCCTTGCTTGTCAATAACATTGTTACTTAGAATGGATTCCCCAACGTGAATAGCAGTCGCCATCTCTTCCAGTCCTGGCTGTTCTTCAGAGAAGAAAGGTATCCTCGGCTCGACAGAGATTCCCAAAATAAATGAGAACTCCTCTAAGGTTGGAGCCAAAACATAATCCGGAAAACTGAAACAACGCAAAGGAGGGTCATGGAATTGAAGGAGTGTGTGAATGGCATCGTGCTCTTCTTGTGAAATATTTCAGACAACCTTCAATATCTTCCCATATTCCTCCTTGAACTTGGCGCGGATCTCAGGATCAGTCATACTAATCATCTTGTGAATCAACTTCAGAGTCGGATCTGGGAACGTGTACGCTACATTCTTCTTCCTCTGAGCATCCATGACGAGGACACCTCAACAACCGGAATCAAGGGTAAGATGCAAGTCCTGAAAAATGTCAAACATGTTAGAATGCAAGAAATGATGCAAATGCAAACATGGGATCAAGGTATTACTGCTCTGGAAATGTGTTGTGCTGTTAACTGAACAAGAACCATAACCCAGAAAACCAGAATTCTAGAACATCGGACCACTGAGATAACTAGAAAACTAGGTAAATAACTATACACTGTCGAGAAATCCAAAAAATCGGGTAGGTTGAAGGTTTCGGTTACCTGCAGACCTATAAACACCAGCCCATCTCACATGTGGGTACTAGAAAATCGAGGATCCACAATATCACGGGCTCTCAAGTCGAGAAATGATGATACGTTCACCATTTCTGGTTTGGCATCATCATCAATCAAGGAGGCCTCAACTGGTTCCCCTAAAAAATAAGGTCATCCTATGCAAGTTCCCAGCATTGGGTCCTCGGATCGACAAGTGTAATGGGTTTGCCATTTCTGGTCTACCATTATCACATGTCGGGAGGAGAGGCGTTGCTGAGTCCTCGGAGAAATGGTCGCCAGAGTCGACAGCTCTCTAGATCAACATTCTGAAATGCGCAAGACACGCACGTCAGAATATCTCTTAAGATAGCCTCGTCTGGATGTGAATTTCGTGAACACCAAACGCACCAAGATGGAGCGTAGGTCCCACTACTTTCCACTCTAGTCCTAAGTGTATGCTCATGCCTGTGTATTGGGCTTATCTCTCAAAGAATCCCAACCTGCCAAACAGAAAACCAGCACATCACAGTACAGTCCAGTATAATAATGAAATGTAATGCAATAAATGCGGTAAAAATAGTAAAACAGTAATACACAGTAATATACAGCAAAATAAAGTGCAACAGTAAACACCCAATAAAAATAAACAAACAAGCGCTAGGATTGACTCGCAAAAGGGGATGGACCAGCAAGAGGTCAACCAGTCCCCAGCAGAGTCGCCAGCTGTCGCTCCCGAGGATTTTCATCCATGGTACAAACGCGAAAGTGGCGCAAAAATAGAGTCGCCAGCAATGTGTATTTATCCCAAGAGAGGGAAAGGAAACACTGCGTAAACCTGAGGGAAGGGAAAGAGCATGGTCTTGCGACCAAGAGAAACGGGTAAGGGAGTCGGTTATGCAAAGGGAAGGTGTTAGCACCCCACACGTCCATCATACTCGATGGGATCTACGCTTGTTGTCTCGATCAAAGGGTGTCGTCATCTGGAGCTCCACTGCTACGGGAAAGGAGAAGAAATGGGAACGGAAAAGAATGAAGAAACGAAGAAGAAAAGAAAAAGAAGTGACTCGATAGGACATCTCTCGTCCTATGCCTACGTATTCCCTCGTGCAATGGGAAAGTCAGAGTCAACGTAGTTCGAACACGAACTAAGGGGGGAGGTTGCTCGCCAAGACGTCGTCGTCTTGTGCCTACGTATCCTCAATCGGACGAGAAAGAGGAAATTATAGCAGTCGTAGTTCGACCTAACAAGGTCAGTTAGTGTTTTTTATGAGCGACTTTAAGTTCACGTCCGACAGTTAGGGTCGATGCCTGTTTGCGACGAGACGGAAGTAACGTGCTCTTTTTGAAAATGATTTGAACTTAACAATCTCGAAGGATGAAAAGGTTTGAGTTTTGTCGCTCCCGAAAGATTCGCATCCAACGGTACAAACGCGAGAGTGGCGCAGAAAACATAGAGTTGCCAGCAATGTGTATTTATCCCGAGAGAGGGAAAGGAAACACTGCATAAACCTGAAGAGAAAGGGGGAAAGACATGGTCATCACAACAATAGTCCAGGTTCGAGAGTCGGTTATGCGAGGGGAAGGTGTTAGCACCCCAGGCATCCATCGTACTCGATCGGATCCATGCTTGTTGTCTAAATGGAGGGTGAGCTGTCCTACTATCTATGGCTGAACAAAAGAAAACGGGGATGGGGGTGACTAAGACGGACTCGGTAGGACATATTCGATGCCCTAGGCCTACGTACTCCCTCAGTGCAATGGGAAAGTCAGAGTCAGCGTAGTTCGGATGGGAACTGTGGGGGAAGGTTGCTCGCCAAGACAATCACTGTCTTGTGCCTACATATCCTCAATCGGACGAGAGAGAGGAATCAGAGCTAATGTAGTTCGTGGGTACGACCATGGGTGGGTAAGTGTTTTTTACGTGAGCGACGAGCTCTTTTCTGAAAAATGAAGTTTGAAACCCACAAATCCCGAAGGATAAAAAAGATTTGAATTTGTTTTTGTGTTTTTTAGACAGAAGTGTTTTTTAAGTTAGTTCATAACTTGCATTGCACCAAAGTCTAGGGCACAGGGACGAATACTTAACGAATCGTCCCAAGACAGGACGCTCGCTAAGTACTCTAGAAAGATGAGAGGAAGCCCCTCATTTCTCATTCCCCACGCTTAAGGCTCGTGCGCAATACACTTTATCTTTATTAAGTGTTTTCAAGAAGTTTTGAGATGAGAAGAGAGAAGACCCAAAGGAAACTCTAAAGGGAAACTAAGAGTCTTAATGTTATCATGCATGGATGACCTATGGTTAGTGAGGTTTAGGAGGGACGACTACCTAAAACCTAATGCTAATCCTACTCCAAGCTTAATCAAAAATTAAGTTGGACTAGGTAGCTCTAAAGGGAAAGAATCCAAGACTTAAACAAGTCTTGAGATTCATGGGAGGAAGAGAGTGAAAGAGAAGAATGAGAAAGAGAAGGATGAGATAAGAAACAAGATAGGGCAGCAAGCTCATCATATCAAGTATATCCAACTCACATCAATAAACAAGTCTCAAAGATCATCCAAAACATCTCAAGTAAGCATGCAAAGGTAATCATGAAAGAATGCAAGCATACTTATATGAAATGCACAATTAAGCACCAATGGACTTCATATCAAGAAGAAATGAGAAAAATAAAATGAAGATGAAAGCAAGTCAGAATCAAGATCATACCATCATCAACAATTCTCATGTGCAAGAAAAGATCAAAACATGAAGCATTATGCACCAAAGAAAGTCCACAAAAGGAATTCAAAGTTCAAGCACTTAAAGCATACCCAAACATGATCCACAAATTTCAAAATTTGGTCACAAGGGACCTCAACCAGGGGTAAACATCATATCAAATACTCATGCAAATAATCACAAAGAAACTCAATCAATTAGGCATGGCAAAGCAATTAGGGTTAAGAGATGATCATGCATAAATCACTTAAGCACAAATAATCAAACATATATCAAATGACATTCAAAAATTGTGAAATTAAAACCCAAATGACCTAAGTCATAAGCTAGCAACATACCCAAGTATCACAGAAAAATTCAGAAGTTAAGTACCTCAAACAATGCTCCAAAGTTGCACAAGAATAAAGAAGAACAATGCAGAAATAGAGGGACTAAAATGCAATATTCAAAGAGTTTAAAAATATGAGAAAAATATTTTTAAGGATCTCAAGATGTCCTTTGAAATATACAAAAATAATGGGATGCAAATCATACACCAATGATGAGAACAAAAATCAACAAGGCAGGGTGTGCACAATTGAGACAATTCACAAAGAAATTAATCAAACAATTAATTCAGATGAAGAAAATAAAATAAAAATGGAAAATAAAATTTTAAAATTTTTAATAAAATTCCATTGATACTTCATGATTTTTTTCATAATTTTTAGATGCATAAAACTAATTTTAAAAATTAAAATGCAAAACTATGCAAAAAAATAAAATAAAAAAGGAATAAAATGAAACCCAGGGGTGCAACAAGCAACAATTCCACGTTGGAAATTGAATGGGCTCAGAGAAGGGGGTGGGAAAAGCAAGCCCAGTCAACTCAAATAGTCAGCGCATACCAAACAAAAAACAAGGACCCAGTCAACATGATTGACTCACACCAGCCACAAGATTAATCCAACACTCCACATGCAGTCAATCAAAATTTCAAGTAATCAAGATGAAAGGCCAGGATCACGCGCACATGGTAATAATGATGAGCAAGCAAACACAATGATTATTCTGGACACCAATGAGACTCACGTGATAGGCATGTGACAATTTTAATGCGTTGGCACAACATAAACCATCAGATTCATCAAACGCATACAAATAAGTCATCAGATCAAAGATTAAACAAGATGTGTGGCTCAGATCTGTGTGTGCATAATAACAACCATGGAATAACAACACACAATCAATAAAATAAAAGAAAATTTTAAAATACGTGGCTGAACGTGGACCATCAGATCTGGACCACCAATGGTCCAGATTGCATCTTCTTCCTCCAAACCCTAGGTGACCTGCAAATGAACCAGACGCCGAAGCCCTAGCTCCGGTCGTCTTCTCCGGCGACCACCAAACCAAAATTCTCCAGAAATCACACACGAGTACATCATTTTGTTCAGATTTTCATAAGGATTCCAAATATACCAATCATTTCATCAAACAGTAAACACATAAGCCAAATCGAAGAAAAGAAGTTTGGATCTAAAAACTTCAGGTCCAAAATACAGCCATAATACACGTTCAAATTCACAACAAATCATATCAGAATCATCAGCAAGTCATGAGGAACAAAATGCACACCATAAAAACAGGTTATGAGATCATGAAATCCAACTCACTTGAAACTTGAAACTAGCAAAAATACTCCTAGAAACCCAGTGTAAGAGTGCAGATCTTCCTCTTTTGAGCTCTATTTGCAAAATAAATGCAAATAGAGGCTTGAATCAGGCTGGATCTTGGATTTTGAAAGTGAGCACCTCAAATTCGTATATGGTGAAAACCTTGCTTAGAGCTTCAAACAGTGGTTGATTCTTGTTCTATGGAGTGTGTAGATCAAGAATATGAAAAAAATTCTTCAGAAACCCTTGTGAGGAGAGAGTTTCGAAGGAGAGAAAGTGTGAGTGAAAAATGGAATTCTGAGCAAATGAGGGTGCATGAGGAGTGAATGAGCGTGTGATCCTTCTTATATACACTTGGTTAGACCTTTGAGCATGATTAGGGTTTAGTTAATCCCTTGATTAAGGCTATCCAAAGTAATTTACAAAAATGCAAGTTGTGATGCACACACTAATCCACACGTGCAAAGGTCATGGAATAAGCATGATTCATCTCCATTTTACTTGCTGATCATAATGGAATTGGGTTTGGGCTTTGTAATGACTTGATTCGTGAGATTCAATCCATCTTGCAAATTTGCATTTTGTGGAAATAGTGAGGTACATGGCACGGATTCCCTTGATTCAAGGGTAAAAAATGGTTCTCATGGAGTGTACTTGAATGTGGCAATGTGACTTGCCATTCTTGATCTTATGGAGCTATGATGAACCCCTCAAAACACCTTGAGGCTTAAGACTCCTTTGAGATGAACCAAGTACCTTGATCCCCTGCTAAGAACCAATGCTATGCACAAATGCTAATGCAAGAAATGCAAAGAAACACAAGCCAGTTAGCTCAAAACAAAAGAGCAAATTTTGGGGTGTTACAGCTGCCCATATTCAATCAACTTGGTCCTGAAGGTATGATAGCAACGACTGTCATGCATTTAAAGGATTCACGGAGATTGAATACCAAAAGAAACCTGAAATTTGCAATCCTCAAAGGAGGGACGACTCCACTGGGGAACAAGCAATAAATGATGCACTGTCACAACACGGACGAGTGTTAGCTATGCTGGGGATAAACACGGTCGGGTGCAAAGGAATCAAAGATATCAGATACGGACGGGTATCAAAAAGGTACACGGACGGGTGTAAAAGGGTTCAATCTTGACGGGTATCGAAAAGGTACACGGACGGGTGTAAAAGGGTTCAATATGGACGGGTATCGAAAAGATACACAGACAGGTGTAAATGGTTTCAATACGGACGAATGTCGAAAAGATACACGGACGGGTGTAAAAGGTTTCAATACGGACGGGTATCAAAAAGATACACGGACGGGTGTAAAAGGTTTCAATACGGACGAGTATTGAAAAGATACACGGACGGGTGCAAAGAGGTTCAATACGAACGGGTATCGAAAAGGTACACGGACGGGTGTAAAGAGATTCAATATGGACGGGTATCGAAAAGGTACACGAACGGGTGTAAAAAGGGTTTAATTTACTGGGGATTGGTCTTATTGGGGATTAAAATGATGAACTGAACACGGACAGGCGTTATCAACAGGTCAATATGGACGGGTATTGAAAAGGTTCAAACACGGACGGGTGTTAAGGTAAAAACCTTGAAGGGATGAATCAAAAGACCACCTGGATGAAAGGGGTGAAAAGAGATCATGGGTTCACAATCCTGGCAAAACACTCTGTCGTGGGACTGTCAAATATTGCCTTGAATGACTAAACCCAACACTTGTGGAGTAAAGTCGAATGATATTCTCCTGAAATCCGGTTTTCCTGACGAAGGAAAACTCAAACCTGGCTTATGCTTCGGATGCATATGTTTGAATTTTTCCGTAATGCTCCACACGAAGTGGAAATGCTACGCATTTAGGAGGATGCCATGCAAAAAGGCTTATGCAATGCAAAAAGACCGTCCCAGCAAAATAAACACTGAGAACAGAAGTAGCTCCACCGAGGATGATAAACTACATTGTCATCAAACCAAAGAAAACACGTTGAGGAACACTTCACCCTGCTGGGGAAGATCACAATCACCAATTCTGCTGGAGATGGACGAAACTCCGAGAGAGTACCCACTCTGTTGGGGATGGAAACTGAAAACTGAAGATGGAAACTCCTCCGCCGGGGATGACGAAATGTTTCAGAACCTGGATTCAAAACCTGCTGAGGATACTAATCACCAACAAACTCTACTTGGGGATGGAAACCAAATACTGAAAATGGAAAATCCTTCGCCGGGGATCACCAAATATTTCAGAACTTGGATTTGACGCCTGCCAAAAACGACTGGACTTAAGACCTGCTGGGGATACCTATCACCACCAGACTTTGCTTGGGGATATGAGCACCTTTATCCTGCTGAAGAGTACTGATCATCATCGGCACATCTGCTTGTAAAATAGTAGTTGTCAACATCCACTCTGCTAGGAGATAAACAAATGTTTCCTGACTAGCTGAGGAAAAAACGGCTGCCCCATATTCTGTGGGGAAACACCATCTTTGATCAAAGAAGATGCTTCATCAATCTCTTGCTGGAGAGGCTGTAAAAATAACAACTTCTGGCTACCTGCTGAGGAAAAATGAGTCAAATCACAACTCTGGCTGGGGGTAAACCTCTTATATCCTGCTGAGGGGGACGAACCTCAATGGCTCCGCTTGGGGAATTACCTCTTTATACTCTGTTGAGGAAGATGATCCTCGACGCTCTGACTGGGGAGAGCAGCAAACTGCTGAGGACGATCAAACTTCAAAGTTGGAGAGAGAAGCTCTACTGGGGACGTACACCTGTCATCCTGCAAAACCAACTGAAAGGTCTACGTGCAAAAATGATTACTTTGATTATCATCATAGTGACTGTCGCCTAAGCAATTTCCACTGTTTTCTAACTTGTTTCACAGAGCTCAACATTTTAGCATGTAATGTTTATCAAAAATATCGGACATTTTCACAAACAAAATAGGTAAAACAAAAAAACAAAAGCTCTTTGACTGAAATGCAAACTTTATTGAATGATCAGCCTGTAAATAGGCATTTACATTTGGAAGTAATTCCTGAAAAGAGGTAATTGCGCAAAAAGTAAAAGAAAATAGACAGGTCGGCAGTGTGGGGAACAGACATCCACCATGACTCGACTCAGCTATAACCCATATGACTTGTTTATCCGCAGATACTTTGGGCTTTGAAAATGACTGACTGGACTGATTCTTTTCCTTCGAATTTTCCAACTGTGAATAGTGCTCACAGATCGAACGCGGATCGTAGTCTTTGCTTTTAAATCCCTAACTTTTTCCTGGATCGCCCTTTTCGGGTTTTCAATCCACCAAGATACCCTTTTTTGCCAAACTTGCCTTTTCAGGTTTTCAACCTTGCGGGTTTATTTAATTTTTCATTTTATCCCTAATTTTTTCTCGAACCTTTTCTTTTTATGGTTCGCCAGGATGCCCCATTTTTGCCTGAATCTTCTTTTTATGTCCAGCGGGTCTTTTTTATGCAAAGTATTTTTTGACTACATCCGCGTTCACAGGGGACGTAAAATCTTCGCCATCCATAGTTGAGAGTAATAAGGCTCCACCAGAGAAAACCTGTCTTACTACATATGGCCCTTCGTAATTCGGAGTCCACTTCCCCCTGTGATCTGTTTGAGGAGGAGTGATCCTTTTCAGGACTAATTCACCAGTTTGGAAACACCGAGGATGCACTTTCTGATCAAAGGCTTTTTTCATCCTGCTCTGATACAACCGGCCATGCGCAATGGCTTTCAATCTCTTCTCTTTAATGAGGTTCAGTTCATTCAGTCGGGAACACACCCACTCAGCTTCATCAAGCTTCATGTCTGTCAGAATTCTCAAAGAAGGAATCTCAACTTCTAATGGCAGAACTGCTTCCATACCATACACCAGTGAGAAAGGGGTTGGCCCAGTTGATGTGCGTACCGAAGTACGATATCCGTGCAAAGCGTAAGGCAACATCTCATGCCAGTCTTTGTATGTCACTACCATCTTCTGTACAATCTTCTTTATGTTCTTATTAGCCGCTTCAACAGCCCCATTCATCTTCGGGCGATAGGGAGAAGAATTGTGGTGTTCAATCTTAAAGCTCTGGCATAGCTCCTTCATCATCTTATTGTTCAAATTTGAACCATTATCAGTAATGATTCTCTCCGGGACTCCATACCGGCAGATGATGTCCTTCTTAATAAACCGGGCTACCACTTGTCTGGTGACGTTGGCATACGATGCTGCTTCTACCCACTTCGTGAAATAGTCAATAGCCACCAGGATAAAACGATGTCCATTCGAAGCAGTCGGCTCAATCTTCCCAATCATGTCAATGCCCCACATGGCAAAAGGCCAAGGTGACGACAAAACATTCAGAGGAGTAGGCGGTACGTGCACCTTATCAGCATAAATCTGGCATTTATGACATTTCCGGGCGTATTTAAAATAATCAGACTCCATAGTCATCCAATAATACCCTGCTCTTAACAATTTTCTTGCCAGAGCATGCCCATTGGCATGAGTACTAAAGGAACCTTCGTGAACTTCTTCCATTAACAGGCCTGCCTCGTGTTCATCAACACAACGTAGCAAGACCATGTCAAAGTTTCTCTTGTATAACATATCATCTTTGTTCAAAAAGAAGTTTCCTGATAACCTCCTCAATGTCTTTTTATCCTTGGAAGATGCCCCAGCTGGGTATTCCTGACTCTTCAAAAAGACTTTGATGTCATGATACCAAGGTTTGCCATCTGATACACCTTCAACCGCAAATACAAAAGCAGGTCTGTCCAAGCATATGATTCTGATTGAAGGAGTTTCATTCCAACGATTCACTTGATACATTGATGACAATGTTGCCAATGCATCAGTCATCTGATTCTCTATCTGGGGAATGTGATGGAAGTCCACTCTGTCAAAGAAAGGTAACAACCTTCTGGAATAGTTGTTATACAGAAAAAGATTCGCTTGACGAGTCTCCCATTCACCTGTAATCTGATATACCACCAACGCAGAATCACCATAAACATTGAGGTTCTTGATTCTCAAATCAATTGCTTCTTCTAACCCCATGATGCATGCTTCATACTCTGCCTCATTGTTGGTGCATACGATCGCCAATCGGGCAGTGAAGGGTATATGAGAACCCTTTGGAGTCGTAATGATTACCCCGATTCCGTTACCATATGAATTAACAGCTCCATCAAAAACCAACTTCCACTGAGATCCAATCTCAGGTCCTTCATCAGGCAAAGGCTCTTCACAATCCTTCATTTTCGGATACATGATATGCTCATCCAGAAATTCAAACTTCATCTGTTGATAATCCTCAATTGGCTGTTCGGCAAGATATTCTGACAAAACACTTCCCTTAATGGCCTTTTGGGAAACATACTGAATATCGTATTCTGTTAGAACCATCTGCCAACGGGCTATCCTTCCAGAAAGTGCTTGCTTCTCAAACACATACTTGATCAGATCCATCTTTGAAATCAATAGGGTTATGTGGTTTAACATATACTGCCTTAAACGCTTAGCGGCCCAAGCGAGTGCACAACATGTTTTTTCCAACATCGAGTACCTTGACTCGCAATCAGTAAACTTTTTACTCAGGTAGTAGATGGCATGCTCCTTTCTACCTGACTCGTCTTGATGACCGAGCACACAACCCATTGAATTCTCAAGAACCGTGAGATACATAATCAAAGGTCGTCCTGGCACTGGTGGCATAAGGGCCGGAGGTTCCTGCAAGTATTCTTTTATCTTTTCAAACGCCTTTTGACAATTTTCATTCCACCTTACCGCTTGATCTTTTCTTAGCAACTTGAAGATTGGTTCACACGTGGCTGTGAGATGCGAGATGAACCTAACAATGTAGTTTAATCTCCCAAAGAAACCACAAACCACTTTTTCTGTTTTCGGCACAGGCATTTCTTGTATGGCTTTTACCTTTGCAGGATCAACCTCGATACCTTTTTCAATAACAATAAACCCCAGCAATTTTCCTGATCTCACCCCGAAGGTGCATTTGTTTGGATTCAACCTCAGTCTGAATTTCCTCAATCTTTCAAATAGCTTCTGAAGATTCACCAGATGTTCTTCCTCTGTCTGTGACTTCGCAATCATGTCATCAACATAGACCTCAATCTCTTTGTGAATCATATCATGAAAGAGAGTCACCATCGCCCGCTGGTAAGTTGCCCCTGCATTCTTCAATCCAAAGGGCATCACTTTGTAGCAAAAATTTCCCCACGGTGTTATGAATGTTGTTTTCTCCATGTCCTCTGGGGCCATCTTGATTTGGTTATACCCAGAGAAGCCATCCATGAAGGAAAATACCGAATACTGAGCAGTATTGTCAACTAACACGTCAATGTGAAGGAGCGGGAAATCGTCCTTTGGGCTTGCTCTGTTCAAATCCCTGTAATCAACACACATCCTGGCCTTCCCATCCTTCTTAGGTACAGGCAAGATGTTAGAAACCCATGGAGGATAATTTGTTACGGCAAGAAAACTGGCATCTAGCTGTTTCTGAACCTCTTCCTTGATTTTGACAGACATATCCGGTTTAGTTCTTCTCAACTTTTGTTTGACCGGAGCACAACCTTCTTTACGTGGTAGTCGGTGTACAACAATATCAGTATCGAGCCCAGGCATGTCTTGGTAAGACCAGGCGAAGATGTCCACATACTCACGGAGCATTTCAATCAATCTTCCCTTGACACTGTCTTCCAATGCAGCCCCTATCCTTACTTCCTTTCTGGCGTCCTCGGTTCCCAGATTCACAATCTCAATTTCCTCCTAATGAGGTAGGATGACCCTCTCCTCTTGCTTTAACAATCTGGCCAACTCTTTGGGCAGTTCACAATCTTCGTCAGTCTCTTCTTCAGCCTGATAGATTGGATTGTCATAGTCATACCGAGCTATAGCTGAGTCATGATCGGTGTCATCTGAACAAAGAGACCTGCATGATTGATGAGGTATGTTTTATTATGTATACAACAAAAGAAACACATTGCCATTTTGATGTGGGTTTTTAATGCATAAAAAAAACAGAAAGACAGAGATCAAAATATTTGAGTGTGAAAAGTCTTTTATTGATGATAAAGAAAAACATACAACAGTTAAAAGCCCTACAAACAAAATCACTACGTCTTGGGCAGAACGCATGATCAACATAGCAGGAAAACAAAGAAATTACTCGAAGCTAGTCACTTGAATGAATTTTTCAGAAGACCAGTTGCACAGACTTTCTCCTGGGACACAAGGGCGGATCCAGCTATCCATGTCACAATCACTGTCCCCTTCTTCCTCAATGGATTTAACCCTGTCGAAGAAAACACTGGCACTGGTGAAACGGACTGGGCCATAGAATTTGGGAGGATCCCTGGCTTTCCTGGGTGGCTTGTATCCCAATCCATAGGTATTCCTCTTCTCCTAAATTTCAACCACTTGGCCCCACCTCTGTGAGCTACCAGCCTCAACCATAGCTTTGGCGTCTTTAAAAGAAGACATAGAGATCTCAGGTTGATCTGCCCCTGCAGGCTGCTCTATGGTTTCAGACTGATCCTCAAACTGAATAACCTCTTCAGAAACTTTCACCTTTTCAAATCCCTGACACAGCGTCTCATGAATTTCACCATCCACTTCCACGTATTTGAAGGTTGACAGCTGACTAATCATTATGTCTTCTTCTCCGCACACTGTCACCACATGACCATCAACCATGTATTTCAGATTTTGATGCAAAGTGGAGATTATAGCGCTTGCACCATGGATCCAAGGACGACCCAACAGACAGCTGTATGCTGGCTGAATATCCATTATATAAAATGTTGCATCAAAGATTTCCGACCCAACCTTGATCGGAAGCACAATCTCACCATAGACAGATCTCTTCGAGCCATCAAAAGGTCGCACCACTAAGTCGCTTGGTGTACAAATAAGTCCCCTGGTATCCAACTTCATTAATGCTTTCTTTGTCAATACATTCAACGATGATCCAGTATCAACCAACATATGTGACATTAGTGAACCACAGCACTCAATCGAAATATGCAGGGCATTATTATGATTCCTCCCAGCGAAAGTCAAATCAAGATCTGTGAAACCTAAGCCATTACCCGCATTCACGTGCGCCACAACCCCTTCCAACTGGTTAACAGAAATCTCTTGAGGAACATAGGCCGCATTCAAAACATTCAGAAGAGCATTCCTATGAGCTTCAGAACACAACAGCAATGACAGAATGGAAATCTTCGACGGGGTTTGACGTAACTGGTCCACAATTTTGTAATCACTTTTTCGGATGAGTCTCATAAACTCCTCGACATTTTCAGAAAAAGCATCACCAGCCGGATTTACCGTAGAATCCACAATCCCTGGAGTCTGAACAGAACCATCCACTACCTGTTTTCCCTTATCTTGCCTAGAATACTGGGTTGATCATTAACAGGGGTCAGCACTCTACCACTTCTCGTTATAGCATCAGTCTAAACCTTAACCTCAGGCCTAGAACTCACTGATGAAGTAGCCATTAATTCTTGATTTTTTCCATTGACAAACACCTCGGCGCCATAATTCCAGGGAATAACCTTAGTACTTTCATACGGAATGGGTCCAGCCCTTGTGATAATAACTGGAGGTGGCCTTGCCGGACCTGAAATAGTAATTATTTTGAAAGGAATGGTGATAGTAGCAACCTTCTCGCTAACAACCTCTTCTTGCTGATTACCTCTATCGAACTATAAGCAGCCATCATCAATCAGACTCTGGATACCCATCTTTAGCGAATCATAACCATTATCCTTCGTCAAACAATCTGAACAGTTCTCATCACAACCCGGATAGACGCCACCCTTCAATAACCTATTTTTAACCACAGCCAGTGGAGTCTTCAGCTCCTCAACATCCATGATCAAATTCAAAGCTTCACATTCCTCAATTATCGCATTCACCCTCGGCCCATTGTGATCAGGCATCGGGTTTTGAATAACATTGGGCCTATCATTCGAGAAATTGATAGCCTTGGAGTCTACAAGGTCTTGTACCTTGTGATGAAACGCCCTACATTTCTCCACCGTGTGCCCCGGAGCACCAGAGTGAAAATCACAGTGTGCGTTAGCATCGTAGACTCGTGGGAGTTCCCCTGTTGGTGGAGCTAGGGTACGGAGCTCAACTAGACGCAACTGCAGCAAATGTTGCAACAACTGTGCATACGACATCGGTGGTTGCTCAAAATGCCTCTCTGCATTTCTTTGTCTATTCTGATACTGGCCCTACTGCCTGTTCTGATTAACATTATTCCTTTGTTGTTGTGGTGGAGGTAACGTTGTTGGGATAGTTACCGATGCTACTTGTTGATTATTACTCTGGCGCTGTTTCCCTTTTCCCTTGTAAGATGATACAGCATTGGCCTCTCCTTTCTTCTTATAACCATCAAATGGCTTCTTTCCATGCCTAGAGGACGATCCGTCACCACTAGGAACTTTTCCAGCCTTAATTCCAACCTCTACCTTCTGTCCGATCGCAATCACATCTGCAAACTTGCCTAGTGAACAAGGCAATAGCTTTTCATAATAGTGCTTAGGCAGTGTGTCCATAAACATATCCAACATTTCCTTTTCCAGCATTGGTGGGTGCACCCTAGCTGCCAATTCACGCCACATTTGCGCGTATTCTTTGAAACTTTCATCATTTTTCTGGGACATGCTCAATAGCTGAGTTCTGTTGGGAGCCATGTCTGTGTTGTATTGGTATTGCTTGATAAAAGCTGCAGCTAGCTCTCTCCAAGTACGAACATCTCTACTTTCCAGCGCTATATACCATTCCAAAGACGTGTCGGACAGGCTGTATTGGAAAAAGTGCATCATTAGCTTTTCATCCTTGGCATGGGCAGCCATCTTCCTGGTATACGCCTTTACATGAGTTCTCGGGCAGGTAGAACCATTATACTTCTCCAGTGTAGGAATCTGAATCTTGTGTGGAATGACAATATCAGGGACCAACCCTAGGTTGTCCAAATCTATTCCCAGATCCTCCTGCTTCACAACCCCTTTCAGTTGCGCCTCGATTAAACGGATCCTCTCATCATTGACCACAGGAAGGCCAGCGTCCAAGCTTCTGACTGAAAAAACATCATCCTGTTGATCATCAAAACGATGGCCATGGATAGCTTGAATAGTACTTCCTTCTCCAACCACTGAAGGAATCCCACCTTGTCCACCAGCACTAGGGATAGGAATGTTAATACCAGCACCACCTCTGCCCAGAGGAATTTCACGATTAAGAAGACCACCGTGTAAGATACCATTTTCATCAACCTGCGCCACCAAAGGCTGAACTAGAGTTCTGAATTCATTCTGACTCTGCACCACACCTTGCATCATCTCCATGAATTGATCGATGCGAGCTTGCATAACTGCCATGTCTGCCTGAACTTTGTCCATCACTCTGCTTTGATTAAGCCTGGTAGAATACCGATGAGCTGGTTGATCAATCCTGACTGAAAAAAGAGTGAGCATAAGAAAACCAGAGAATCGGAGATAACCTGCTATGCAAACAAAGATGATTATGCAAATGCAAATGCAAACATGTATGAACATTATCAAGGCGATCTATCCCTTGATTCCAGTTTTAACAACAGAAGAGAACTGAATTCCTGATCATATAAAGGGAATAAGCATCTGTTACAACATAAGTCTGAATAAGCATAAACAAGGACCCCGACCAACAAGCCTGGCGGTGATCCCGGACATACAAAGAAAATAGCGGCAAGGAAACTAAGGCATATCATCAAGACTCAACCGTGCTAGAATTCCCCATTCATCATTCTTTTTGCACCAATCCTGCACTTCCTTGAGAAGCTTCTTGGTATTAGGATGCTCTGGTCTCTTAATCAACTCCTGAATCAAAAGATCCCTCCTGTGCAAGATCCTTGTTAAATAACGACTATGCAATTCCCAATCATCTTCTCCAAAAGCTCCACCTGAACTTGGACCTTCACTTCTAACTCTTTTCACTTCGGCTTGGATCTTCAGCTGTTCCATATCTGCCATGGTTTCCTTGAGCTTTTCCTCAATTGCTCCCCTCTCAAATATCCCTGATAAAATCTCCTTATCCTTTTTCAGAAGCTTTGTCTTCAAACCTTCAATCTGCTCCAGATACTTGTCCTCTTTCAACCTGTTGGCAGTAATTGTTGTATTCCGACGGTCACGGAATCTGTGAACTCTTGACATAGCATAAGCCAACTCTTTCTTTTTGGACGAAAGGACCTTGCTAACACTTTTCAACGCTTGAGCCACTTTCTCTCTGGTTGTGGCTTCTTTAGACAATTCTTTCTCCTTCACAGCCAAAAGTTCTGATTTCAACCTGGCAACATGGATAGCTTCACCTTTTTCGTGCTTCAACTGACCAAACTCTCTGCTCAGCTCACGATTCTCCTTTCGGAGTTTCTCATTCTCAGCCCATAACTTATCACACTTCTCTATATCAACAGTCGTGGGAGCCTCGATCATCAAAGGATACAAAGGTGGTTCCACCGGGAAAGGAAGAAGCTCATCTTCTGCTCTTTTCTTAATCCACTCTTCATAGGAAGGAAAAGCCCGGTTATTACATTTCCTGAATGAATTTTTTCCCTTCTTGGTCACCTGCTTCCAAGTATTCACAATCTTCCTTATCATCTCTTGATCCCCAGTAGCATTGAAGAATAGGGACTCTCTGATATCTCGCTCTTCAGGTGGACCTCTTAAAAGATAACCAAACTGGCTGATAACAAGGGAAGGATTATAGTTAATTCCACCTCTTCTCCCTATCAAGGGTACATTAGGGAATTCTCCGCACTTGCAAATAATCTCCATCCCTAGCAAGTCATGGTTGAACCAAACAATGTTGTCAGCAGTCAAGCCCATTAACCTCTTTGACCACTTCAGAGAATCTCTCGTATCAATGAAAGCGTCAGCTTCGGGGAGATGACTCAGAAACCAAGTAGATAAGAGTGGTGCACAACAACTCACAGTTCTTCCACGCCTATTTTCATTCTTGTAGTGGACTGAGTGATATACATCACCTAGCAAGGTAGGTATAGGATTCTTTGAAATAAAGATTCTGACAGCATGCATATCCACCAGATCAGGAACATTGGGAAACAGAACAATCCCATAGATGCACATAGCCAGAATAGCTTGGAAAGCAGTCCAATTCTTCTCCTTAACATGTATGCAAGCTTGGTCAAACAAGAACTTTAATAAGAAACCCTTAGCTCCCTGTTTCTCCACAATATTACTGCTCAGAGCAGATTCACCAATATGAAGAACAATGGCCATTTCTTTTATCCCGGGACGTTCTTCAGAAAAGAATACTATGTCATGCCTGATGGGGATTCACAAAATAAATGAGAATTCTTCCAACGTTGGAGCCAAGATATAGTCTGGGAAAGTGAAGCAATACAAAGACGGATCATACAACTGAAGAAGTGTATGAATGGCATCCTTCTCATACTTGGAGATACTGTAGACAAACTTCAGAAGTCTCCCATACTCTCCACCGAACTTTGTACGAACTCTGGGACCAGCCATACTAATCAGCTTGTGAATCAACGTCAAGGTTGGGTCTGGGAACGAATAAGCAACGGTCTTCTTTCTCTGGACATCCATGTTAAGGCAACCTCAGAAATCCGGAATCAAGAGTAAGATGCAAGCCCTGAAAAATGTCAAACATGTTAGAATGCAAGAAAAATGATATGCACATGCAAGCATGGGATCAAGGCATCACTACTGGATGTGCTGTGCTGCTAACTGGACGAGAACCACAACCCCGAAAACCAGAATTCTAGAATACTGAACCACTGAGATAACCAGAAACCCAAATAATCAAACACTGATGAGAAATCCAAAAAATCGGGTAGGTTAAAGGTTTCAGTTTCCTGCAAACCTGCAAACACCCATCCCATCTCACATGTGGGTTCTAGAAAGGCGAGGATCCTCAATATCACGGGCTCTCAGGTTGAGAAATGATGATACGTTCACCATTTCTGGTTTGGCATCATCATCAATCGAGGAGGCCTCAACTGATTCCCCTAAAAAATTAGGTCATCCTATGCGAGTCCCTCAGAATTGGGTCCTCGGATCGACAAGTGTAATGGGTTTGCCATTTCTGGTCTGCCATTATCACAGGTCGGGAGGAGAGGTGCAACTGAGGTATCGGAGAAACGGTCACCAGAATCGACAGCTCTCTAGATCAACACCCTAACATGCGCAAGACACATACGTCAGAATGCGTCCCAAGATAGCCTCATCTGGTTGTGAATTTCGTGAACACACAAACGCACCAAGATGGCACGTAGATCCCACTACTCTCCACTCTAGTCCTAGGGTGTACTCAAGCCAGGGTATTGGGCTTATCTCTCAGAGCAACCCAACCTGCCAAACAGAAACCAGCCAGCACAACACAGCAATATCCAGTATGACAGTAATAAAATGAAACGCAATGCAATAAAAGCTGTAAAACAGTAATATACAACATAATAAAGTACAACAAATAAACACCCAACGAAAAAAACAAACAAGCGCTAGGATCGATTCGCTAAAGGGGATGGACCAGCAAGAGGTCAACCAGAGTCCTCAGCAGAGTCGCCAGCTGTCGCTCCCAAAAGATTCGCATCCAACGGTACAAACGCGAGAGTGGCACAGAAAACACAGAGTCACCAGCAATGTGTATTTATCCCGAGAGAGGGAAAGGAAACACTGCATAAACCTGAAGAGAAAGGGGGAAAGACATGCTCATCGCAACCATATTCCAGGTTCGGGAGTCGGTTATGCGAGGGGAAGGTGTTAGCACCCCACGCATCCATCGTACTCGATGGTATCCACGCTTGTTGTCTAAATGGAGGGTGAGCTGTCCTACTATCTATGGCTGAACAAAAGAAAATGGGGATGTGGGTGACTAAGACGGACTCGGTAGGACATATTCGATGCCCTAGGCCTACGTACTCCCTCAGTGCAATGGGAAAGTCAGAGTCAACGTAGTTCGGACGGGAACTGTGGGGGAAGGTTGCTCGCCAAGACAATCGCTGTCTTGTGCCTACATATCCTCAATCGGACGAGAGAGAGGAATCAGAGCTAATGTAGTTCGTGGGTACGACCACGGATGGGTAAGTGTTTTATACGTGAGCGACGAGCTCTTTTTTGAAAAATGAAGTTTGAAACCCAACAATCCCGAAGGATAAAAAAGATTTGAATTTGTTTTTGTGTTTTTTAGACATAAGTGTTTTTTAAGTTAGTTCATAACTTGCATTGCACCAAAGTCTAGGGCACAGGGACGAATACTTAACGAATCGTCCCAAGACAGGACGCTCGCTAAGCTCTCTAGAAAGATGAGAAGAAGCCCCTCATTTCTCATTCCCCACGCTTAAGGCTCGTGCGCAATACACTTTATCTTTATTAAGTGTTTTCAAGAAGTTTTGAGATGAGAAGAGAGATGACCCAAAGGAAACTCTAAAGGAAAACTAAGAGTCCTAATGCTATCATGCATGGATGACCTAAGGTTAGTGAGGTTTAGGAGGGAGGACTACCTAAAACCTAATGTTAATCCTACTCCAAGCTTAATAAAAAATTAAGTTGGACTAGGTAGCTCTAAAGGGAAAGAATTCAAGACTTAAACAAGTCTTGAGATTCATGGGAGGAAGAGAGTGAAAGAGAAGAATGAGAAAGAGAAGGATGAGATAAGAAACAAGATAGGGTAGCAAGCTCATCATATCAAGTATATCCAACTCACATCAATAAACAAGTCTCAAAGATCATCCAAAACATCTCAAGTAAGCATGCAAAGGTAATCATGAAAGAATGCAAGCATACTTATATGAAATGCACAATTAAGCACCAATGGACTTCATATCAAGAAGAAATGAGAAAAATAAAATGAAGATGAAAGCAAGTCAGAATCAAGATCATACCATCATCAACAATTCTCATGTGCAAGAAAAGATCAAAACATGAAGCATTATGCACCAAAGAAAGTCCACAAAAGGAATTCAAAGTTCAAGCACTTAAAGCATTCCCAAACATGATCCACAAATTGAAAATTTTGGTCACAAGGGACCTCAACCAGGGGTAAACATCATATCAATACTCATGCAAAGAATCACAAAGAAACTCAATCAATTAGGCATGGCAAAGCAATTAGGGTTAAGAGATGTCAAGAGATGATCATGCATAAATCACTTAAGCACAAATAATCAAACATATATCAAATGACATTCAAAAATTATGAAATTAAAACCCAAATTACCTAAGTCATAAGATAGCAACATGCCAAAAGATTACACAAAAATTCACAAGTTAAGTACCTCAAACAATGCTTCAAATTTGCATAAGAACAAAGAAGAACAATGCACAAATAGATGGACTAAAATGCAATATTCAAAGAGTTTAAAAATATGAGAAAAATATTTTTAAGGACCTCAAGATTTCCTTTGAAATATGCAAAAAGAATGGGATGCAAATCATACACCAATGATGAGAACAAAAATCAACAAGGCAGGGTGTGCAGAATTGAGACAATTCACAAAGAAATTAATCAAACAATTAATTCAGATGCACAAAATAAAATAAAAATAGAAAATAAAATTTGAAAAATTTTATAATATTCCAAAGATGCTTCATGATTTTTTTCATAATTTTTAGATGCATAAAACTAATTTTAAAAATTAAAATACAAAACTATGCAAAAAATAAAATAAAAAAGGAATAAAATGAAACTCAGGGGTGCAACAAGCAACAATTCCACGTTGGAAATTGAATGGGCTCTGAGAAGTGGGTGGGAAAAGCAAGCCCAGTCCACTCAAATAGTCAGCGCATACCAAACAAAAAACAAGGACCCAGTTAACATGATTGACTCACACCAGCCACAAGATTAATCCAACACTCCACATTCAGTCAATCAAAATCACAAGTAATCAAGATGAAAGGTCAGGATCACGCGCACATGGTAATAATGATGAGCAAGCAAACACAATGATTATTCTGGACACCAATGAGACTCACATGATAGGCAAGTGACAATTTTAATGCGTTGGCACAACATAAACCATCAGATTCATCAAACGCATACAAATAAGTCATCAGATCAAAGATTAAACAAGATGTGTGGCTCAGATCTGTGTGTGCATAATAACAACCATGGAATAACAACACAAAATCAATAAAATAAAAGAAAATTTTAAAAGACGTGGCTGAACGTGGACCATCAGACCTGGACCACCAACGGCCCAGATTGCATCTTCTTCCTCCAAACCTCAGGTGACCTGCAAATGAACCAGACGCCGGAGCCCTAGCTCCGGTCGTCTTCTCCGGCGACCACCAAACCAAAATTCTCCAGAAATCACACACGAGTACATCATTTTGTTCAGATTTTCACAAGGATTCCAAATATACCAATCATTTCATCAAACAGTAAACACACAAGCCAAATCGAAGAAAAGAAGTTTAGATCTAAAAACTTCAGATCCAAAATACAGCCATAATACACGTTCAAATTCACAACAAATCATATCAGAATCATCAGTAAGTCATGAGGAACAAAATGCACACCATAAAAATAGGTTATGAGATCATGAAATCCAACTCACCTGAAACTTGAAACTAGCAAAAATACTCCTAAAAACCCAGTGTAAGAGTGCAGATCTTCCTCTTTTGAGCTCTATTTGCAAAATAAATGCAAATAGAGGCTTGAATCAGGCTGGATCTTGGATTTTGAAAGTGAGCACCTCAAATTCGTATATGGTGAAAACCTTGCTTAGAGCTTCAAACAGTGGTTGATTCTTGTTCTATGGAGTGTGTAGATCAAGAATATGAAAAAAAAAATTTCAGAAACCCTTGTGAGGAGAGAGTTTCGAAGGAGAGAAAGTGTGAGTGAAAAATGGAATTCTGAGCAAATGAGGGTGCATGAGGAGTGAATGAGCGTGTGATCCTTCTTATATACACTTGGTTAGACCTCTGAGCATGATTAGGGTTTAGTTAATCCCTTGATTAAGGCTATCCAAAGTAATTTGCAAAAATGCAAGTTGTGATGCACACACTAATCCACATGTGCAAAGGTCATGGAATAAGCATGATTCATCTCTATTTTACTTGCTGATCATAATGGAATTGGGTTTGGGCTTTGTAATGACTTGATTCATGAGATTCAATCCATCTTGCAAATTTGCATTTTGTGGAAATAGTGAGGTACATGGCACGGATTCCCTTGATTCAAGGGTAAAAAATGGTTCTCATGGAGTGTACTTGAATGTGGCAATGTGACTTGAGTCATTAAAACCAATTACAAGTCATTTTGAACCAAAATGCAAAAGGTGGAAAAATGGATACATGTGAAAACCTTAAAAAGCACCTTGCCTTCTTTTGATCATAACTTGAGTTTCACAAATGATATAGAGACAATCTAGTACTTTTTAGAAATGGGAGAGAAAGATCTTCAACTTTCATGTTTGAGGAAAATTCATTTGAAGCATCTTTGATGATGAAAATTCAAGTTGAAGATGATTTGAAAAGTTGCCAAAAATGGAAGTTTCACATTATAGGTCATTTTCCAAAAATAGTAACTTTTGCACAAACTTTTGATTCTTGATGAATAATACCCTCCATGCCATTCCTTGACCAAATAAAGGTACATGGACTTGGGAAACATGATTTGAACCTTTGAAAACCCATGGTTGACTTTCCTCTTTATAGTTGACTTTTGCTTACTTCACAAGTAACTGATCCACTGAACATCTTCCACAATGAACCGCTAACCAAGCCTTCCTCTATGAGTGTTTGTGAGCACATGGAACCCATGAGAGCATGCTTGAATCCACAAAGCCCTTCAAGAAATCCTTTGGGTCAAAAACCCTAATTTGGTCCCTCTGGTTAGGAGGGAAAGATTCTCCTGAAATCCTTTGCCATTCTTGATCTTATGGAGCTATGATGAACCCCTCAAAACACCTTGAGGCTTAAGACTCCTTTGAGATGAACCAAGTACCTTGATCCCATGCTAAGAACCAATGCTATGCACAAATGCTAATGCAAGAAATGCAAAGAAACACAAGCCAGTTAGCTCAAAACAAAAGAGCAAATTTTGGGGTGTTACAAGTTTGTTTTTGTGTTTTTTAGACAGAAGTGGATTGAAGTTAGTTCGTAACTTGCCTTGCACCGAAGTCTATGAGGTAGGAACGAATGTTTAGCAAATCGTTCCAAGATGGAACATCCACCAAACACTCTAGAAAAATGAGAGGAAACCCCTCATTCCTCACTACCCACGTGCAAGGCTCATGTGCAATACACGTTAATTTTATTAAGTGTTTTAGAAGTGTTATGAGATGAGAAGAGAAGATTCAAAGGAAAATAAAACACTAAAGGGAAACTAAATGCTCCTAATGTTATCATGCAAAGGTGGCCCTATACTTGAGGTAAAAAAAGGAAACATCTACCTAAGTTAGCATGCAAGGGGAATCCTAATGCTAATCCTACTCCAAGCTTAATCGAAAATTAAGTTGGACTAGGTAGCTCTAAGGGAGTGAATCCAAGACTTAAACAAGTCTTGAGATTCAAGGGAAGAAAAAGAGTGAAAGAGACAAAGGAAGAAAAGAGGCGAATAAATCAAACAAACAGCGGCTACAACTGCGCTTCATCACACACACAGCGGTTAAAGACAGCACACAAGCAAGACAGCTTTCCACAACTCATAATTCAGCACAAAGATGGGTGTAAAATGTCAAACAGTAGCACATACAACAGCACACATGCATTAGGACAGCCGTAGAAACAGGACAGCATGCAATACATTTGAAGACGATTCAATCATGGCATAGCAAATATGTATCAAACCTTGTGCACTTTGATTAATCATGATCACAAACACATCACACATCATGTTGAATGAACTTAAAGACATCATGGAAAAATGCACACCATTTGGTACATGAACAAGTCAAATCAAAACATGCATCTCATGGCATTAAAATGCAAGCAAGCATGTACAATATACCAACTCCAGCAATACCAACAATAAATCACAATTAACATGCTCAAGGATTGTGTGCAAGGTGTTCATCACATCAAGAAAACATCAATGGAAACATGAACATCCAACAATGAGAAACCAAGAATCGCGTGTCGAAGAATTGTGTTCATGCAATAATGTGAGGTGAAGCAGCTCATGAATAATCCATAAATCAACAACATATTAATCCATGAAGTTTAGGCATGAAAAGGATCTCAAACAAGCAAGAAAATGCACAAAAATACACATTCTGTCCCAGAGTAACCGGTTAACAAACGGTGAGTAACCGATTACTTAGTTAAAAATCACACAATTTACGCAAAAAATACACATGTTAACCGGTTAACAAACTGTTGTTAACCGGTTACTCTGGGACAGTGGCCAAAAAATCCTGTTTCAAAAGCACTTTTCAGCAGCAAATCACTTCTCCAAACTTCCAAATGATCATGCAATCAATTAAGCATGAAATTGCATTGAATTACATCCATCAAACATCAATTGAATCCAACAAACAACAACATCCACAATCAAATTGAAGCAATGAATCAAAACACATCAAAAGTCATGGATCTACATTGTATAAGTTGCAAATAAGCTAAAACAAGTATAGATCTAAAGAAAACCAACCTACAAAGCTGAGATTTTCTTTGGTAAGTGTTGAAAACGAAAATTGATGGATCCAAACAAGAAAACCAGAGATCTATGAAGCTTTATAAAGGAAACTTGAAGATCCAAGCAAGAACACCTCAAATAATCAAAAGCTCCTCCAAAAGTGATTCCAAAAGCTTACTCCAAGATCTAAACCAGTAACTTCTGCAGAATTAAACCAAGAATGATGATGTGATGGAGGTTTAGCTCAAGAATTCACAAATTCCAATGAAGAATTTGTGAATCTATGAATATGGAGCTTTGAGTGTGGTTGAAGATGAAGTTGGAGAATGAAAAAGTGAGAGAGAATTGAGAGCAAATTCTGAAAAATGAGAGTGAAAAATGATCTAGGTCCCTTAGAGGTTTGGAATGAATTAGTTTAAATAACCCCTAGGTTAGGAGTTAAGTTTGGGTTTGGAGTGAGGTTTAGTGGGTGGAAATTGAGGTGAAAAATGAATTAGGAAAAGAAAATGAGGAATTTGAGTGGAAGAATGATGGAGAGAATTTAAATTTGGGTGGAAAATGATGAAATTGAATCAATTCTAGATCCTTCACACACATGCACAAGCTAAGCACATGATCACCATGATGCAAATTTAATTTTCAAACTTGGCTCAGAGTAACCGGTTAACATATGGTGAGTAACCGGTTAGTTAGTTCATTTTTGCTGAAGATGCGCAAAAAAACAAAGGAGTAACCAGTTAACGCATGGTGAGTAACCGGTTACTCGGTTCAAATTTTGAATTTTGGTGCCTCTTGGAGGAAAACTTAAAAAAGTGACTTCTGATAGCTGTTTTTGAACCCGTTACACCTCCGAAACTCAAAACTTGACATTTCTACTGAGTAACACCTGAAAAGAAACACGAATTCTTGCTGACACCTCAAAGTATCCTGCTGAATTAATAATGTATGATGTTGAATAATCGATCAAAAATTGACTGCCAGGATTTCTGATCATCAAATCATCTAATGAGCAAAATAAATGCTCAAAAAGACTTTGAAAGCTATCTGCTTGGCTCTGAACACCATTGAAAAACATACTGGAACTGACAATGCCATGAGCCGTTGGAACATACCTTGATCTCATACTAAGAACCAATGATATGCAAAGATGATAATGCAAGAATGAAACGAAACATAAGCCAGTTAGTGCTAAAAGTAAGAGGGCAAATTTTGAGGTGTTACACACACTAATCAAAAAAATCCAAAGTTCCCTACCTCCAGCCAATCTAGCGCAGTATCCCAACAAATTCCCCATGAACAGTCCTGGTATTTTGTTATGAATAAAATAAGTAGAGAGACACCCACGAACTAAAGCCGCATCTATAAACCAACAATTTTGACTGTTTAACCTCAGTTTGCAAGCAGGGTTAATTGGAGACATCTATTTCCGTTCCTTCATCTGTTTCAATAGGATAAAAAATGAATCGAACTGTAGTACCAAAGCGATAGTGATTTGAAACCACAAAAATCGCGCTACACAGACCAGAGGCAGACATACTGATAAAAGAAATTCATGAAGGATCCTTTGGCACTCATGCCAACGGACACACAATGGCGAGAAAAATTCTGAGAACAGGGTACTACTGGTTGACCATGGAATCCGATTGCTACAAGTATATGAGGAGGTGTCCCAAGTGTTAGATATATGCTGACAAAATCCATGTACCGCCAACGTATCTCAAAGTTCTCTTTTCCCCATGGCCTTTTTCTATATGGGAAATCGACATGATTAGCATGATCGAACCCAAGGCTTCGAACGGACATCGGTTCATCCTGGTAGCCATTGACTACTTCACCAAGTGGGTCGAAACAGCATCGTACGCCAATGTAACCCGACAAGTCGTGGTCCGCTTTATCAAAAACAATCTCATCTACCGTTATGGTGTTCCTAACCAGATCATTACTTATAATGGATCTAACTTGAACAATAAGATGTTGAAAGAGTTGTGTGCTGAATTCAAGATCGAACACCATAACTCATCTCCCTACCGACCCAAGATGAACGGAGCAGTAGAAGTGGCTAACAAGAACATCAAGAAGATTGTTCAGAAGATGGTTGTAACCTACAAGGATTGGCACGAGATGCTACCCTTTTCTCTTCACGGTTATCGCACATCTGTCTGCACTTCAACAGGGGCAACCCCTTTCTCTCTAGTATATGGCATGGAAGCAGTGCTCCCCATAGAAGTAGAAATCCCGTCAATCTGGGTATTGATGAAAGATAAGCTAATAGAGGTTGAATGGTGTCAAAGTCGACACGACGAATTGAATTTGATCGAAGAAAAGTGAATAATGGCACTATGCCATGGACAGTTGTATCAACAAAGAATGAAGAAAGCGTTTGACAAAATGGTCCGACCTCGCGTCTTCAGAAAAGGAGACCTTGTGCTCAATAAGATACAATCATTCCTCACCGATTCCCCAGGCAAGTGGACTCCGAATTATGACGGCCCCTATGTGGTCAAGAAAGCCTTCTCTGGCGGCGCCTTGAGACTCGCAACCATGGATGGAGAGGAATTTACCTACCCCACAAATGTTGATGTAGTCAAGAAATACTTCGCCTAAATGAAAAAAAAAATGAAAAAAAAACGTCTCGGTGGATTGAAAACCCGAAAGGGCGGTCCAGGAAAAAATTAGAGACACGAGTAAAAAATCATCCTGGTGGATTGGAAATCTCAAAGTACAATCCAGGAAAAAGTTATGGATAATGGCAAGTAACTATGTCCAACAAAGGGGCAAGTCCCTCAGCAGCAGTTACACCATCCAAGAAAAACCCCAGTCAAGGTCATTTTCAATGGAAGCTCAGGATGTCTAGAATTCAAAGTTGGTAGAAGGATAGTGGTCGTTATGTTTCAATGTAGCCCTTTTCCCTTAAATTGCCATTTTCTAACTTTGTAAATACTCCATGGAATCACGCGTTTGGCTGGTTTCCATCCTATCAATAAAATTTGAGCTCTAGTGCTTTTGTTTGCAATTCTTATTTATTTTAGCTTTACAGAACGACATTCTAACATGATTAACGATTCTTGAAATAAAACAAAAATGGATTTACTTGTCAAACTTTTTTTACTTTTAAAATAAAGATGGCAATTTCTTTTGACTGTTGAACATCGAAAGAACATCGATCGCTTCTCCAGAAGCAGTCGAGCTTCAAAGTGCAGAATCAAAGTACTCCTTCTAAACCAGTACACCTGAATGAAGGATCAGCTGTGTCTGAGACCGTGTTTCCTCTGACACCCCCGGCAGAGTTCTCATCTCCTAAGCCCGACCAACGATGTTCCCCACAGGGACCATCTCTCTCCTAAGCAAGGCAGAATTGCTATCTTGGACTAATGATACTTTTTATCCCCCGCAGTGGCCGAGTATCCAGTCGTGTTCATCCACTAGTTTGTATGTCGCATCAGTTTTGTCAGCATAAACATACATACATCATGCATTATTGATTTACATTCATATTCATATTGCATCACCATCACTCTGGTCAGTCTTGTCCCTAAGTGATAAAAGTCCTCTCAATCGAGTTGTCAGTTTTGTCCTCGTCAAGAGGTGGTGCGTCTGAACAATCTCTCCTCTAGTTTACTGCTGGATGGAAGCCGGTCCTTGACCACTTTGATAACTTGAACCTCTGAAAGGAAAGAAGACCTTCGACAAACATCACTCTTCGCCATCGAAGATGATATCTTTGCTTTCTCGGATTAAGGAAATCCCCAGAGAAAGCCTTTTAATCAAAGCTTCGATAATATAACAGTTTCTCCGAAAGATTCGCTGACAAAAAGGTCATCGACACCTCCAAATTGGATTACATCACATGGCATTTCTTTGAGAAGATCTCGGGAAAAAGTATTATGTAATATCCCCAAGCGGAAAGCAATCTCTCAAGAGACTCGTTTTCCCCAGTAGAGTCAGCAAATGGGGTCTCCAACAAAAAAGTTTGTACACCTCTACAACTCAGACGAATGGGTTCCCCAGCAAGTCTGACATCAAAACTCTTTCCCATCAAATGGCATCTCCCCAGGAAAATTCGGCGAGAAGTTTGAGTAAAACCGCTACAAACAGCGTCCCTTGTCAAGAAAGTTTATTGACAAAAGAAACTAAGACCAGTTCCTTGGTAGGAAACTAGGATCGAGTTGAAGTTTATTTCAGAAACTGAGACCAGTTCCTTGGTAGGAAACCAGGATCGAGGGGAAGTTTATATCAGAAACTAAGACCAGTTCCTTGGTAGGAAACCAGAATCGAGGGGAAGTTTATTTTAGAAACAGAGACCAGTTCCTTGGCTGAAAACTAGAATCGAGGGGAAGTTTTTACCTTTTCTCAGCATTATTGCTTAGCAAAAGAAGATGAATGCGTAAACTACCATTCCTAACCACTATCAAAATTTCGGGTATTTCGATATTTAATCATCTTGCACCCCGAATGCCCAAATACCTTCATCATTCAAACCTTCGGGTCCAAGAAGATTAAATAAGGGCATCTGTCATACCCCAAAATTTGACCACTAAGATTTCCCATCACTGTGAAAATCATCATCACAACAATATGGATGAACCATCATACCTCATTAGTCTCCCCAAAGATGGGTGAGCATCCACTGCAATCAAACTTAGGGTTTCGAGCCCTCTCAGAGCCCTTAGACAAAGGATCAATCAAGGAATGACATGATCTTCAACTTGTATAACTTCCCAAACATCCACAATGTATCAAGAGGGCTCCCACATCAAGAATCAAGCACAAGGTTGTAGCATCCCAAGTGGATTAAGCCTTAAGATCGCCAGTGTCACCAAATTACGGTTTTGGACGACCAGGGCCTCCAGATGGAATTTTTCCTCTGGGTATGAGCCAATGCTTCAAAGCACAACCCAAGATACTCCAAGGGACCTCGTGAACCCAATCATTAAGTCAATTTAGCCTCAGGGGATGCATTTACCCAAAAAAAACCAGGAATTAGGGTTTCTTGACCTAATTCACCCCTAAATTGACTTTTGGGACAAAACATGAGCCAAGACCTCAAGACATGATTTGAGGGTCTCTAATAAACTACATTGATCCATTTGCAACAATGGATTGATCCAAGAAGCTTGGTGCACAAGTTTCAATTTCATCTGGACCACAATTAGGGTTTTTGAAGAAAAAGTCAACTGTGCCTTTGACTTTTGACCAAGACATGCTCCCAAACCTTGGGACATGATTCAATACACCCTACAACACCTATGAAATCAATCCATTAAGTTTGATTTAGGTCAAGGACTTGATTTCATAGAGGATCACACAGTTTGGAATTCATCTGATAAAAAGTCAACAGTGCCCAAAAGTCAAATTTTGACTTTTTGAGATTTTTCACAATTATGGTTCCTTGACCCTAAAATTATGTTAATGTGTGATTTGAATCAACATTCATCAAGAAAAATCAAAGAAAGTGGGATAACTTCTAAAAGGGGTAACCATAAAAACTTAGAATTTTTCTAAGTTATGGAACAAAGTGGCTAGGGTACCAACTTCCAAGGATCATAACTTGAGATCCAAGCAACCATTTGGACTGATACAAAGATGGATTTGTAGCTCTCATGGCATAATTTAAAAGTGTCAACTACACCTCATTCCAATTCATCATGCATTTTGAGCTATGGTTGGATCAAAATGGCTAAAAACATGAAATGTCACTTTTTTCAACACTTAGTGAAATTTTCACTAAGTCAGAATCTATTTCACTTATTTCAAAATGTAGGGGCATTTTTCACTTGGATCCAAAAAGTTTCAAAACAACTATGATCATACATGTGTTGTATCATATGAGGGCTTTCGAAAATGTCCAAGAACCCCATGAAATTCCATTTGAGCTAAGAGTTATGACAGTGGCAATATGCCTTGCTGCAACTGTCATAACAAGGCAGATTTGTGCATTTTGCTTGATTTGAGCAATTTGTGCAAATGAAAAACAAGTTTATCCATCTAAACACCTCAGGGGGAGACTAAGGAGGGACAAACACTGATCCATAAGCCTCCCATTTCTTTGGAACTAAAAATAGCATGTCAAACCTAAAAAACCCTAAAGAGGGGACAAGACTCCAATTTTGTTTTGGAGCATTCAATGGATGCACCAAGGTGGCATGAACTGAGCCATTTCCAACTGAATGAGTCAAGGATAAGCTCTGAACCAAAGAACCATAGGCCTGTGCTCTAACCTCTAGTCAATGGCTAGAGAAGACTTAAGATTCCAAAATGCTCCAATTGGCCAAAGGTCTGCAGCAGCCTCCATTCACTATTGCTTGCAAAACAAACTTGCTCTACTATAAATAAAGCTCACTTGTGCTCAGTTTGAGTACACCAAAGCACTACAACACTTGCTTTCCTCAAAATCTCTTTCTCTAGGCAAAAATGCCTTCTTTAGCAAGGTAACTCAAAGTTTTTGAGTTAGAGAGCATTTACATCACAACTCATGATCCAAACACATCCAATATGTCATATCTAAGCTGTCCAAACTCTCACAAGTGACCTGTAACACCAAAATCTCAAAGTCCCTTCTCAAAACCTCAAAATAGGACTTTTTGCATTTTTCAAGCCATGTCTTGATTCAGTCACTTTCAAAACCAGATAAAGCCTCAAACACACTCCAAATATCATCCTTGAACTGTCCCAAATGGTTCCCCACATCTGGAACACCATTTGAGAGAGTTGCTATTTTGGTCACTTTTGCCTCTTTTGCAAGAAAGGGCCAGTTTCCATTCCCGAGGTTTCCAGCTGATTCCAATCATCCTAAAAGCTTCTAAGGGATCATTTGAGGGTGTCCAAAGCATCAAATTGTTTCTAGAACAGAGCACTTGAGAAATTGCCCAAAAGGCTCCTAAAGAGGTAAGCATCACAACTTGAACTCTTTGAAATATGCATTGCTTTGAAGTCCACTGATCATACACATCTCATACATGTTATATATGTTGTGTTTGGACCAATTCATCATGTAATTAATGCCTGTAACAAGAGGCAACATGAAAAATGCAAACCATAGCCTATTTCAAAACCACTATTGGGTTTTTCAATAAGAGCCTCATCTGAAACAACCACCACAACCATTAGATTCCTTGTGAAATTCTAGGCAGGATAGACCTAAATTTTGTCCCAATCCATGGAGAAATGAGAAAGTTACAAGCTTCACCTTTTTGGCCAAAATCTAGCCTTGCCTTGCCTTGGCCATGCCTAAAAACCAAGTCACCCTCATATATCCATGGGGTAGGAGGCGCGCACCGCACACAAGAGGTCTGGGGTTCGAATCCCCCTCGCCCCAGACCCCTTTTTAATGTTTTTTCCATTTTCTATTATTTTTCTTATTATTTTTATTGATTTGAACAATTAATAACTCCCTCAATCTTAATTATTTTTTATTGTTTCTTTTTGCAAAAAATCACAAAAATGTTGAAATATTTTATTCCACAAAAAAATCAAATTTATATTATTTATTTAATATAGTTGATATTTTTATGAATAAATTCATTTTTTATTTTTTTAAACATTTTAAAAGTGAATATTCATCTTGAAAAGTCAAAACCAAATGAGTTTTAATTCATCTTGTGATTAAAACCTCATTTTTCAAACCTTAACCAAAAATCACAAGTTGTTTATTCAAGATTATTCGGTGTTTTATCATTTTTTATTGATTTTCTTTAAGAATTTACTTTTAAAACTGATGAAATTAGGGTTTTGATTGATTCCACCCTCATCAATCATTTTCAAACACTCATGGGCCTCTTGAGAGAGTGTAAGTCCCATCCATTCATAAAATGAATACCATTTTTGGGCCTCAGTGTATTGTATAAGTCCCAATACCGTCAAAAAGTCTGGCGCGATTGTCGCCTTTTTAACAAAAACCCTTGGGCCTCTCCTTGAGCTATAAGACCCATTTCTTCTCTTAAAAACACTTTTGGGCCTCTAATAGAGTGTAAGACCCAACCCCTTTTTGAAACCAAAATTATTTGGGCCTCAGATGTTGTATAAGACCCACTGTGATTTCAAAAACCTCGGCGCGATCGTCGTTATCAAACCTATAACCCTGGGCCTCTTCTTGAGTTGTAAGTCCCATCTCTTATACAAAAAATAAATCTTTGGGCCTCTAATAGAGTGTAAGACCCAACACCCTTGTACATAAAAACTCTTTTGGCCTCACATATTGTATAAGTTTCTTTGTACAGTTTTCAAAACAACGGTGCGATCATCGTTAAAACTTGGGCCTCTGCTTGAGCTGTAAGCCCCAACAATCTTTTCAAAGCACTTTCTCCTTTGATATTTTAATTTCAAATATATGTTGTTATCAAAAATTTCTTTAATTTCTTTGTTGAACAACTAACAAAACAGCATGGAAGCTCTACAACGGGTAAGTGTTTATCTGCTTTCATTTACCACTTTCATATGTATATAACTGTATTGTGGGGCTGTTTAACTGTAAGTCTTCTTTCACATCCTTTTATATACTTGTCACATATCCACTTTGTAATACTAGTATAGTTATTTAGAGTTTTCCCCGGCAACTACGTCTAGAACTAGGTAAAGCATTGTTGGTCACTCTTAAATACAAGCAAAACTAGATCCCCCGTAGGATTCCAGATACAGTCTTTGATCCGTTGTCGCGCGCGGATCAAAACGAGTGATTTTTAAACTATAGTTAGCGACAATGGCTCGAGTCGTATCGCAAGGATTCTTATTCAATTTAACGAAAAGGAATCGAATTGGGGGGTTTTGTTTTCGAATTGGAAAATAAGAGAAAAAGTGATTAAAATAAGTGATTATAAAAATAAGCCAATCTACTGTTTCGGTTTCCGGCTAATCACTAGTTTTTTTCCCTTACCAATTCCCTAAGCGGATTCGATCTCTATTCGATTTCAATATCAAATGACAAGCGTAGTAAGATATTAAACAGATTGACATTCCTATATTCTGAATTAAGCAAACGGATAGATATAATCGTGAATTAAGCAAACACGATATAAAAATGCAATTTAACGACTAAGCGACGTAAAAAGCGATTAAAAGTTAGGAATACAATCATACGAATTAAATCAAAACATTCCACAAAATAACAGATTAAGCAAATGCAATTTTATAGAATAGCATTGAAAGAGAAACGAAATTGAATTGATACAATAAAAAAAAAACCTCAAAGCGTTGGAAACGCGATTACAGTAGATCGACTCTGGATGATTAGCTCTTCATCGTAATCGTACAAAAGCAAAAGATTCAAATTTTGTGAAAATAAAGAGAGGAAGCTACAGTAACACGCTTCTCCCCTTATACAAGAGAAGAGAATTCGGTTTACAACCCAACTGGGTCAAATACATAACCCAGGCCCAAAACAAGTGACCCAAAACAAATTATATCTAATGCTGCAACTTCAACGACTTTTTCAGGTCTGCTACAGTCCGATTCAGCTTCTGACTTCTTCATGAAAGTCGTAGCTCTCTGTCTTAGCTTTCCATCAACTGGTAGAATGTCTCAAACCGATTCTGGTAGCTCCAGATATGATCATTTTAGTGCAGACTGCTAATGCTGAAAATAAAGTGCGAAAATCAAATAAGTGCAAAAATAAACTAATTTATAAAAACACATTAAAATAGAAAAATAATCAAAGTAAAGTATGGAAATGTACAAGTATAAACATAGAGGAATGTGCATCAAAATGCACTGATCAATCTTCCCTTCTCTTGGGGTTAAACAATATGGAACAAAGAGAAAGACAGTATTCTCGATGAACCTTTTCTCAGACTATCACCCTTAGAAATTGTCAAAGAAACTCTAACTCCCCAGAGATGATCTTTTCTCCGTGAATGACATCTCTTGAGTTTCTTCCAAATTCTTGAACTTTCCTGGAATGATCTCTTCTCTGTGAATTGCATTTCTTGAACTTCTCTTGGTTTGGGGACCCACAGGCTTCTTAAAAGCATCCTCGCCTCCTCTTGGCCGTTGTACAAGGACCCTTCGGCTTCTTAGAAGTTCTCATGCCTTCTCTTGGGCTTAATACAAGGACCCTGACGACCTCTTAAAGGTATAAGACAGAACTTAGTCATCCTTTGCTAGAACAGTCTTTCCAACGTCAAAACTCCGGCCATTTTAGGGTTGATACTCATCCCTTAATGCCCGTGCCTCCTCTTGGAGATTGTACAAAAGATAAAACTCTAGACTTGGACAGTCTAAGCCTCTTGAGTTTCAAAGACATTCTCAAGTTCCTTTTAATCATAGGAAGAAACACCGATCACTTTGAAACCCGATCTCTCTCATGAGAGTTCCCCACCCTTGGGCCTGCCTATGGATCTAATCCTCAGCGGTAAGACAGCCTCCTCTTGGGCTTTGTACAAATGATTCTCCTTAGCAGAGCTAACCTTTTCAGACTTTCTTGTTAAGACAAACTCTTTTATCCTCCGTCTTGGGCTTTGTACAAGACATATAAAAAAAACCACTCTCTTGTTGAGTATAAAAGATTCTCTTGTTGAGTCAACTTTTAGCCTCCGTCTTGGGCTTTGTACGAGACATATAAAACACTCTCTAGTTGAGTATAAAAGACTCTCTTGTTGAGTCAATCTCCTTTTAGCCTCAATCTCGGGCTTCGTACGAGACAGCAAATCACTCTCTTGTTGAGTATAAAAGACTCTCTTGTTGAGTCAATCAACCTTCAGACACTCTTGTTGAGTCAATCACCTGTTCAAGACTCTCTTGTTGAGTCAACTCTTTTAGCCTCCGTCTTAGGCTTTGTACAAGACACACCCAAAAGCACTCTCTTGTTGAGTCAAACTCATTTCAGCATCCATCTTGGGCTTTATACAAGATACATTCTACCCAACGGAGTCAAAAATCCCATTTAGCCTCAATCTTGGGCATTGTACAAGACAGAAAGAACTTTCTCCTCAAAAAAGTCAAACTCCCAGCTTCCTCTTAGGCTTTGTATAAATAAATCCCTGGTTGAGTCAATCAACCTTTAGGCATCAAATTTGTGCTTTGTTCACAGCATATAAACATCAACAATCCCTCTTTAGAGATGACAAATTCTCTCTCAGTCAAAACCCTTTAGCTTCCTATCTTGGGATTTAAACAAGATACAAATAACCCTTCAGCTTCATATCTTGGGCTTTGAACAAGATACAAATCACTTTTAGCATCAATCTTGGGCTTTGAACAAAACACCAAAACACCTTTTCCTCCCATAGAATAGGAGGAACTACGATCGCTCTGATTTCCCTGTTTCGTTAAATGGGAATACGTAGGCATAAGATTGCGAAATCTTAGAGAGCATACTAATCAAAAACCCAAAGTCCAGTACCTCTATACATCAATCAAAGAAAATCAGGTTTAGTATCCTAACCAAAAGCCTCATGTACAGTCAAGACACTCCGTTCTTTTAAGCAAATAACTAAAGACAAACCCCCCTTTTGATAGCATTTGTAAACCAACAGTTTTGACTATTTAACCTCAGTATGTAAGCAGGGTTAATTAGAGACATATATTTCCCTTCCTTAATCAGCTCAACAGGATAAAAAATGAATCGAACTGTAGTACCAAAGCGATAGTGATTCGAAACCACAAAAATTGGGCTACATCTGTTTTGAAGAGTGATAAACAGAGAAAGGACTTCCTATAGAGATATTTTGATTTCCTCATGTCATATCCCAAATTTTGACCACTAAGATTTCCCATAATTGTGCAAATCATCATCACAATATGGATGGACCATCATACCTCATTAGTCTCCCCAAAGATGGGTGAGCATCCACTACAATCAGACTTAGGGTTTCAAGCCTTCTCAGAGCTCTTAGACAAAGGATCAATCAAGGAATGACATGATCTTCAACTTTTCTAACCTCTCAAACATCCACAATGGATCAAGAGGACTCCCACATCAAGAATCGAGCACAGGGTTGCAACATTCCAAGTGGATCAAGCCTCAAGATCGCTAGTGTCACCAAATTAGGGTTTTGGTCGACCAGGGCCTCCAGATGGAAATTTTCCTCTGGGCATGACCCAATGCTTCAAAGCATAACCCACAATACTCTAAGGGACCTCATAAACCCCATCATTAAGTCAATTTAGCCTCAGGGGATGCATTTACCTTAAAAAATCAGAAATTAGGGTTTCTTGACCTAATTCACCCCTAAGTTGAATTTTGGGACAAAACATGAGCCAAGACCTCAAGACATGATTTGAGGGTCTCTAATAAACTACATTGATCCATTTGCAACAATGGATTGATCCAAGAAGCTTGGTGTACAAGATTCAATTTCATCTGGACCACAATTAGGGTTTTTGAAGAAAAAGTCAATTGTGCCTTTGACTTTTGACCAAGACATGCTCCCAAACCTTAGGGCATGATTCAATACACCCTACAACACCTATGGAATCAATCCATCAAGTTTAATTTAGGTCAAAGACTTGATTTCATAGAGGATCGCACAGTTTGGAATTCATCTGATAAAAAGTCAAATGTGCCCAAAAGTCAAAGTTTGACTTTTTGAGATTTTTCACAATTATGGTTCCTTGACCCTAAAATGATGTTAATGTGTGATTTGAATCAACATTCATCAAGAAAAATCAAAGAAAGTGGGATAACTTGTAAAAGGGGTAACCATAAAAACTTAGAATTTTTCTAAGTTATGAACATAGTGGCTAGGGTACCAACTTCCAAGGATCATAACTTGAGATCCAAGCAACTATTTGGGCTGATCCAAAGATGGATTTGTAGCTCTCATGGCATACTTTAAAAGTGTCAACTACACCTCATTCCAATTCATCATGGATTTTGAGCTATGGTTTGATCAAAATGGCTAAAAACATGAAATGTCACTTTTTCCAACACTTAGTGAAATTTTCACTTAGTCAGAATCTATTTCACTTTTTTCAAAATATAGGGGCATTTTTCACTTGGATACAAAAAGTTTCAAAACAACAATGATCACACATGTATTGTATCATATGAGGGCTTTCGAAAATGTCAAAGAACCCCATGAAATTCCATTTGAGCTAAGACTTATGACAGTGGCAATATGCCTTGCTGCAACTGTCATAACCAGGCAGATTTGTGCATTTTGCTTGATTTGAGCAATTTTTGCAAATGACAAACAAGTTTATCCATCTGAGCACCTCAGGGGGAGACCAAGGAGGGACAAACACTGATCCATAAGCCTCCTAAGTCTTTGGAACTAAAAATAGCATGCCAAACCTAAAAACCCCTAAAGAGGAGACAAGACTCCAATTTTGTTTTAGAGCATTCAATGGATGCACCAAGGTGGCATTAACTGAGCCATTTCCAACTGAATGAGTCAAGGATAAGCTCTGAATCAAAGAACCATAGGCATGTGCTCTAACCTTTAGTTAATGGCTAGAGGAGACTTAAGATTCCAAAATGCTCCAATTGGCCAAAGGTCTGCAGCAGCCTCCATTCACTATTGTTTGCGAAACAAATTGCTCTACTATAAATAAAGCTCATTTGTGCTCAGTTTGATTACACCAAAGCACTACAACACTTGTTTTCCTCAAAATCTCTTTCTCTAGGCAAAAATGCCTTCTTTAGCAAGGCAACTCAGATTTTTTGAGTTAGAGAGCATTTCCATCATAGCTCATGATCCATACACATCCAATATGTCATATCTAATTTGTCCAAACTCTCACAAGTGACCTGTAACACCAAAATCTCACAGTCCCTTCTCAAAACCTCAAAATAGGACTTTTTTGCATTTTTCAACCATGTCTTGATTCAGTCACTTTCAAAACCAGATAAAGCCTCAAACACACTCCAAATATAATCCTTGAACTGTCCCAAATGGTTCCCCATATCTGGAACACCATTTAAGAGAGTTGCTATTTTGGTCACTTTTGCCTCTTTTGCAAGAAAGGGCCAGTTTCCATTCCTGAGGTTTCCAGCTGATTTCAATCATCCTAAAATCTTCTAAGGGATCATTTGAGGGTGTCCAAAGCATCAAATTGTTTCTGGAATAGAGCATTTGACAGATTGCCCAAAAGGCTCCTAAAGAGGTAAGCATCACAACTTGAATTCTTTGAAATATGCATTGCTTTGAAGTCCACTGATCATACACATCTCATACATGTTATATATTTTGTGTTTGGACCAATTCATCATGTAATTCATGCTTGTAACAAGAGGCAACATAGAAAATTCAAACCATAGCCTATTTCAAAACCACTATTGGGTTTTTCAATAGGAGCCTTATCTGAAACAACCACCACCACCATTGGATTCCTTGTGAAACTCTAGGCAGGATATACCTAAATTTTGTCCCAATCCATGGAGAAATGAGAAAGATACAAGCTTCACCTTTTTGGCCAAAATCTAGCCTTGCCTTGCCTTGGCCAGGCCAAAAAACCAAGTCACCCTCATATATCCATGGGGTGGTTTTGATACACGGATATATCACCACCCCAGTGGTAGGAGGCTCGCATTGCACACAAAAGGTCTGGTGTTCGAATCCCCCTCGCCCCAGACCCCTTTTTAATGTTTTTTTCCATTTTCTATTATTTTTCTTATTATTTTTAATGATTTGAACAATTAATAACTCCATCAATCTTAATTATTTTTTATTGGTTCTTTTTGCAAAAAATCACAAAAATGTTGAAATATTTTATTCCACAAAAAAATCAAATTTATATTATTTATTTAATATAGTTAGTATTTTTATGAATAAATTCATTTTTAATTGTTTTTAAACATTTTAAAAGTGAATATTCATCTTGAAAAGTCAAAACCAAATGAGTTTTAATTCATCTTGTGATTAAAACCTCATTTTTCAAACCTTAACCAAAAATCACAAGTTGTTTATTCAAGCTTATTTGGTGTTTTATCATTTTTTATTGATTTTCTTTAAGAATTTACTTTTAAAAATGATGAAATTAGGGTTTTGATTGATTCCACCCTCATCAATCAATTTCAAACACTCATGGGCCTCTTGAGAGAGTGTAAGTCCCATCCTTTCATAAAATGAAAACCATTTTTGGGCCTCAGTGTACTGTATAAGTCCCGATACCGTCAAAAAGTCTGGCGCGGTCGTCGCCTTTTTAACAAAAACCCTTGGGCCTCTCCTTGAGCTATAAGACTCATTTCTTCTCTTAAAAACACTTTTGGGCCTCTAATAGAGTGTAAAACCCAACCCCTTTTTGAAACCAAAATGATTTGGGCCTCAGATGTTGTATAAGACCCACTGTGTTTTCAAAAATCTCGGCACGATCGTCATTATCAAACCAATAACCATGGGCCTCTTCTTGAGTTGTAAGCCCCATCTCTTGTACAAAAAATAAATCTTTAGGCCTCTAATAGAGTGTAAGACCCAACTCCCTTGTACATAAAAACTCTTTTGGCCTCACATATTGTATAAGTTCCTCTATACAGTTTTCAAAACAACGGTGCGATCATCGTTAAAACTTGGGGCTATCCTTGAGCTGTAAGCCTCAACAATCTTTTCAAAGCACTTTCTCCTTTGATTTTAAATTCAAATAAATGTTGTTATCAAAACTTTCTTTAATTTCTTTATTGAACAACTAACAAAACAGCATGGAAGCTCTACAACGGGTAAGTGTTTATCCGCTTTCATTTACCGCTTTCATATGTATATAACTGTATTGTGGGGTTGTTTAAGTGTAAGTCTTCTTTCACATCCTTTTATATACTTGTCACATATCCACTGTGTAATACTAGTATAGTTATTTAGAGTTTTTCCCGGCAACTACGTCTAGAACTAGGTAAAGCCTTGGTGGTCACTCTTAAATACAAACAAAACTAGATCCCCCATAGGATTCCAGATACAGTCTTCCCTTCTCTTGGGGTTAAACAATATGGAACAAAGAGAAAGGTAGTATTCTCGGTGAACCTTTTCTCAGACTGTCACCCTTAGAAATTGTCAAAGAAACTCTAACTTCCCAGAGATGATCTTTTCTCCGTGAATGGCATCTCTTGAGTTTTTTCCAAATTCTTGAACTTTCCTGGAATGATCTCTTCTCTGTTAATTGTATTTCTTGAACTTCTCTTGGTTTGGGGACCCACAGGCTTCCTAAAAGCATCCCCGCCTCCTCTTGGGCATTGTACAAGGACCCTTCCGCATCTTAGAAGTTCTCATGCCTTCTCTTGGGCTTAATACAAGGACTCTGATGACCTCTTAAAGGTATAAGACAGAACTTAGTCATCCTTTGCTAGAGCAGTCTTTCCAGCGTCAAAACTCCGGCCATTTTAGGGTTGATACTCATCCCTTAATGCTCGTGCCTCCTCTTGGGCATTGTACAAAAGGTAAAACTCTAGACTTAGACAGCCTAAGCCTCTTGAGTCTCAAAGACATTACCGATCACTCTGAAACCCGGTCTCTCTCATAAGAGTTCGCCACCCTTGGGCCAGCCTATGGATCTAATCCTAAGCAGTAAGACAACCTCCTCTTGGGATTTGTACAAATGATTCTCCTTAGCAGAGCTAATCTTTTTAGACTCTCTTGTTGAGTCAAACTCTTTTATCCTCCGTCTTGGGCTTTGTACAAGACATATAAAAAAACCACTCTCTTGTTGAGTATAAAAGATTCTCTTGTTGAGTCAACTTTTAGCCTCCGTCTTGGGCTTTATACAAGACATATAAAACACTCTCTTGTTGAGTATAAAAGACTCTCTTGTTGAGTCTATCTCCTTTTAGCCTCAATCTCGGGCTTCGTACGAGACAGCAAATCACTCTTTTGTCGAGTATAAAAGACTTTCTTGTTGAGTCAATCAACCTTTAGACTCTCTTGTTGAGTCAATCACCCGTTCAAGACTTTCTTGTTGAGTCAACTCTTTTAGCCTCCGTCTTAGGCTTTGTACAAGACACACCCAAAAGCACTCTTTTGTTGAGTCAAACTCATTTTAGCCTCCATCTTGGGCTTTATACAAGATACATTCTCCCCAATGGAGTAAAAAATTCCATTTAGCCTCAATCTTGGGCTTTGTACAAGACAGAAAGAACTTTCTCCTCGAAAAATTCAAACTCCCAACTTCCTCTTAGGCTTTGTATAAAGAAATCCCCGGTTGAGTCAATAAACCTTTTAACATCAAATTTGTGCTTTGCTCACAGCATATAAACATCAACAATCCCTCTTTAGAGATGACAAATTCTCTCTCGGTCAAAACCCTTTAGCTTCCTATCTTGGGATTTAAACAAGATACAAATAACCCTTCAGCTTCATATATTGGGCTTTGAACAAGATACAAATCACTTTTAGCATCAATCTTGGGCTTTGAACAAGACACTAAAACACCTTTTCCTCCCATAGAATAGGAGGAACTACGATCGCTCTGATTTCCCTGTTTCGTTAAACGGGAATACGTAGGCATAAGATTGCGAAATCTTAGCGAGCATACTAATCAAAAACCCAAAGTTCAGTACCTCTATACATCAATCAAAGAAAATCAAGTTTAGTATCCTAACCAAAAGCCTCATGTACAAGACACTCCGTTCTTTTAAGCAAATAACTAAAGACAGACCCCCCTTTTGATAGCATCCGTAAACCAACAGTTTTGACTATTTAACCTCAGTATGCAAGCAGGGTTAATTAGAGACATCTATTTCCCTTCTTTAATCAGCTCAACAGGATATCGAACTGTAGTACCAAAGCGATAGTGATTCGAAACCACAAAAATCGGGCTACATCTGTTTTGAAGAGTGATAAACAGAGAAATGACTTCCTATAGAGATATTTTTATTTCCTCTTGTCATACCCGAAATTTTGACCACTAAGATTTCCCATCATTGTCCAAATCATCATCACAATATGGAAGGATCATCATACATCATTAGTCTCCCCAAAGATGGGTGAGCATCCACTACAACCAGACTTAGGGTTTCAAGCCCTCTCAGAGCTCTTAGACAAAGGACCAATCAAGGAATGACATGATATTCAAATTTTCTAACCTCTCAAACATCCACAATGGATCAATAGGACTCCCACATCAAGAATCAAGCACAGGGTTGCAACATTCCAAGTGGATCAAGCCTCAAGAACGCCAGTGTCACCAAATAAGGGTTTTGGTCGACCAGGGCCTCCAGATGGAAATTTTCCTCTGGGCTTGAGCCAATGCTTCAAAGCATGACCCACAATACTCTAAGGGACCTCATAAAGCCCATCATCAAGTCAATTTAGCCTCAGGGGATGTATTCATAAAAAATAAGGAATTAGGATTTCTTGACCCAATTCACCCCTAAGTTGACTTTTGGGACAAAACATGAGCCAAGACCTCAAGAGATTATTTGAGGGTCTCTAACAAACTAAATTGATGCATTTGAAACAATGGATTGATCCAAGAAACTTGATTCACAAGTTTCAAGTTCTTCAGAACCACAGTTAGGGTTTCGCGAGAAAAGTCAACTGTGCCTTTGACTTTTGACCAGGACATGCTCCCAAACCATGGGACATGATTCAATACACCCTATAACACCTATGAAATCAATCCATCAAGTTTGATTTAGGTCAAGGACTAGATATCATAGAGGATCACACAGTTTGGAATTCATCGATAAAAAGTCAACTGTGCTCAAAAATCAAAGTTTGAATTTTTGATTTTTTGATCAATTATGGTTCCCTAACCCTAAAATGATGTTAATGTGTGATTGGAATCATCATTCATCAAGAAAAATCAAGAAAAGTGGGATAACTTGAAAAAGGGGTAACCATAAAAAACTTAGAAATTTTCTAAGTTATGGAACAAAGTGGCTAGGGTACCAACTTCCAAGGATCATAACTTGTGATCCAAGCAACCATTTTGGCTGATCCAAAGATGGATTTGTAGCTCTCATGGCATACTTTAAAAGTTTCAACTATACCTCACTCCAATTATTCATGGATTTTTAGTTATGGAGTGACCAAAATGACAAAAACATGAAAATGCCACTTTTTCCAACACTTAGTGAAATTTTCACTAAGTCAGAATCTGTTTCACTTTTTGCAAAATGTAAGGGCATTTTCCACTTGGATCCAAAAGGTTTCAAGACAAAATATGATTACACATATGTTGTATCATATGAGAGCTTTCCAAAATGGCCAAGAACTCCATCAAATCCCATTTGTGCTAAGAGTTGCGACAATGGCAATATGCCTTGGTGCAACTGTCATGGCAAGGCAGATTTGTGCATTTTGGTCGATTTGAGCAAATTGTACAAATGAAAAACAAGTTTATCCATCTGAACACCTCAGGGGGAGACCAAGGAGGGACAAACACTAATCCATAAGCCTCCCAAGTCTTTGGAACTAAAAATAGCATGCCAAACCTAAAAAACCCCAAAGAGGGGACAAGACTCCAATTTTGTTTTGGAGCATTCAATGGATGCACCAAGGTGGCATGAACTGAGCCATTTCCAACTGAATGAGTCAAGGTTAAGCTCTGAACCAAAGAACCATAGGCATGTGCTCTAACCTCTAGTTAATGGCTAGAGGAGACTTGAGATTCTAAAATGATCCAATTGGCCACAGACCTGTACCAGTTGCCATTCACTATTGCTTGCAAAACAAACTTGTTCTACTATAAATAGAGCTCATTTGTGCTCAGTTTGAGTACACCAAAGCCATCAAACTGATGTTTTCCTCAAAATCTCTTCTTCCACTCCAAAATTGCCTTCCAAAGCAAGTCACTATCGGGTTTTGAGTTTGAGAGCCATTCCAACCAAACCAATCACACACACACCTCATAAACATCATATAGAAGTGATCCAAACACTTAAACCACATCTGGAACACCAATTCCACAAAATCACTAGCCAATTGCTCAAGGTTTTAACCAAGTTGCAGCTGAGGTGCCCTGAAGTGATCCAACCATTTCCAATCAAGTTCAGGCATTCAAACACACTCCATATGTGTAGGGAAGCTGTTCAGATCATCACAACTCATCTGTAACACCTCTAACTCAAAAATCACTTTGCTCTTGCTGTCACGACCTTCAAGTAAGCCTAAACTTGGTCATCTCTTTATCTATGCATATTTCCTCGCACAATACTTTTGCCAAATGTTCACAATCATGCATAGAATGTTTCCCCTCAATTAATTGCTTTGTTTGAATTGTGTATCAAAATTCTCAGGCTTCATGGAAATTTTAGGGTTCTTGAGGTTTTGTCTTGATTTCTTATTCCATGCTTAAAATAAATGAAATTAAAGACCATAGATATGATCGTGAGGTGAAAACGAGTAGATTGATATGTGGATTGTGTGATTTCATCAAGTATTCAGTGAGATTGGTGTGAAAATGAAAATCGGCAGAAACAGAGGGGTGGTGCGTGTTCTTGGTGTGTTCTTGGCGCCATTTTTTGAATATTTGAATATTTGAATTTTGTGATTTTATTTAATCGATTCAAAAATTAATTTCTCTCTGAGTTTTAATGATTTTGAGTTGATTCTTTTTTTAATAATTCACATAAATGTTAAAATATTTTATTTTTCCAAAAATTCCCAAAAATATTATTTATTTCATATACTTGATATTTTTGCAAAGAATTAATATTTTATTTGTTTTTTACATTTAAATTATTTTTTCCTCCTTGATTTTCCAAATTTAATTGGTTTCCAATCATTTTGTGGTTATAAACATGATTTTTCAAACATTAATCCAAAATCACAACTTGTTTTTCACACATGTTTGATAATTTTGATCATTTTAATTAAATTTGTATTTAATTAAAATACATTTTGAAATTAATTTAGGGTTTTGATCTTAATCACCCTAAACAAATCATTTTCAAAATATTTGGGCCTCTAATAAAGTGTAAGACCCAAGCCCCTTGTAAATAAAAACCATTTTGGGCCTCAGTCATTGTATAAGTCCCACTGTATTTTCAAAAACAACGGCGCGATCGTCGCCTTTTTAACAAAACCAACTCGGCCTCTCCTCGATCTATAAGTCTCATTCCTTTTCAAAAACAAAAACCTTTTGGGCCTCTAATAGAGTGTAAGACCCAACCCCTTTGTAAATAAAACAATTATGGGCCTCAGTGTATTGTATAAGTCCCGATACTGTTAAAAAGTTTGGCACGATCGGCGCCTTTTTAACAAAAATCTTTGGGATTCTCCTCGAGCTATAAGACCCATATTTATTCATTTTAAAACTTTTTGGGCCTCTAATAGAGTATAGGACCTAATCCCCTTTTAACCAAAACAAGTTAGGGCCTCAGATATTGTATAAGTCCCTCTGCGTTAAAAGAAAAATCTCGGCGTGATCGCCAGTGCAAAAATCAACACTGGGCCTCTCCTTGAGCTATAAGACCCATTTATTTTCTAAAAAAACACTTTGGGCCTCTAATAGAGTGTAAGACCCATCCCCTTGTACATAAAAACTTTTTGGGCCTCACATATTGTATAAGTCCCTTTGTACAAACAACGGTGCGATCATCATTAAAACTTGGGCCTCTCCTTGAGCTGTAAGCCCCAACAATCTTTTCAAAGCACTTTCTCCTTTGATTTTGAATTCCAATATATGTTGTTATCAAAACTTTCTTTAATTTCTTTGTTGAACAACTAACAAAACAGCATGGAAGCTCTACAACGGGTAAGTGTTTATCCGCTTTCATTTACCGCTTTCATATGTATATAACTGTATTGTGGGGCTGTTTCACTGTAAGTCTTCTTTCACATCCTTTTATATACCTGTCACATATTCACTATGTAATACTAGTATAGTTATTTAGATTTTTCCCCGGCAACTAGGTCTAGAACTAGGTAAAGCCATGTTGGTCACTCTTAAATACAAATAAAAGTAGATCCCCCATAAGATTCCAGATACAGTCTTCCCTTCTCTTGGGGTTAAACAATATGGAACTAAGAGAAAGGCAGTATTCTCGGTGAACCTTTTCTCAGACTGTCACCCTTAGAAATTATCAAAGAAACTCTAACTCCCCAGAGATAATCTTTTCTCTGTGAATGGCATCTCTTGAGTTTATTCCAAATTCTCAAACTTTCCTGGAATGATCTCTTCTCTATGAATTGCATTTCTAGAACTTCTCTTGGTTTGGGGACCCACAGGCTTCCTAAAAGCATCCCCGCCTCCTCTTGGGCGTTGTCCAAGGACCCTTCAGCTTCTTAGAAGTTCTCATGCCTTCTCTTGGGCTTCATACAAGGACCCTGACGACCTCTTAAAGGTATAAGACAGAACTTAGTCATCTTTCCCTAGAGCAGCCCTTTTAGTGTCGAAACTATGGCCATTTTAGGGTTGATACTCATCCCTTAACGCCCGTGCCTCCTCTTGGGCATTGTACAATAGATAAAACTCTAGACTTGGACAGTCTAAACCTCTTGAGCCTCAAAGACTTCTCAAGTTCCTTTTAAACACAGAAAGAAGCACCGATCACTCTGAAACCTGGTCTCTCTCATGAGAGTTAACCACACTTGGACCCGTTTTAGGATCTCCATAATCCTCCGCAGCAAGATAGCCTCCTCTTGGGCTTTGTACAAATAATTCTCCCTAGCAGAGCTAACCTTTTCAGACTCTCTTGTTGAGTCAAACTCTTTTAGCCTCCGTCTTGGGCTTTGTACAAGACATATAAAAACATTCTCTTGTTAAGTATAAAAGACTCTCTTTTTGAGTAAATCTCCTTTTAGCCTCAATCTCGGGCTTTGTACGAGACAATAAATCACTCTCTTGTTGAGTATAAAAGACTCTCTTGTTGAGTCAATCAACCTTCAGACTCTCTTGTTGAGTCAATCACCTGTTCAAGACTCTCTTGTTGAGTCAACTCTTTTAGCCTCCATCTTGGGATTTGTACAAGACACACACAAAATCACTTTCTTGTTGAGTCAAACTCATTTCAGCCTCCATCTTGGGCTTTATACAATATACATTCTCCCCAACGGAGTCAAAAATCCCTTTTAGCCTCAATCTTGGGCTTTGTATAAGACAGAAAGAAGTTTTTCCCCGAAAAAGTCACACTTCCAGCCTCCTCTTTGGCTTTGTATAAAGAAATCCCCGGTTGAGTCAATCAACCTTTTAGCATCAAATTGGTGTCTTGCTCACAACATACAAACATCAATAATTCCTCTTTAGAGATGACAAATTCTCTCTCAGTCAAACCTTTAGCTTCATATCTTGGGCTTTGAACAAGATACAAACCATCTTTAGCTTCATGTCTTGGGCTTTGAACTAGACACCAAAACACCTTCTTCCTCCCATAGAATAGGAGGAACTACGATCGCTCTGATTTCCCTGTTTCGTTAAACGGGAATACGTAGGCATAAGATTGCGAAATCTTATCGAGCATACTAATCAAAAACCCAAAGTCCAGTACCTCTATACATCAATCAAAGAAAATCAGGCCTAGTATCCTAACCAAAAGCCTCCTCTACAGTCAAGACACTCTGTTCTTTTAAGCAAATAACTAAAGATAGACCCCCTTTTTGATAGCATCTGTAAACCAACAGTTTTGACTGTTTAACCTCAGTATGCAAGCAGGGTTAATTGGAGACATCTATTTCCCTTCCTTAATCTGCTCAACAGGATAAAAATTGAATCGAACTGTAGTACCAAAGTGATAGTGATTCGAAACCACAAAAATCGTGCTACAGAAAAATGGCGACCACAGTGGGAGTCATTCTTTCTTACAGTTTTAGGTAGAAACCTTGAACAAGTCATTTTCACTGTGGCCGCTGTCATACCCAAAATTTTGACCACTAAGATTTCCCATCAATGGGCAAATCATCATCACAATATAGGTAAACCACCATACCTCATCAGTCTCCCCAAAGATGGGTGAGCATTCACTACTATCAAAGATTAGGGTTTCAAGCCCTCTCTGAGCTCTTAGAGAAAGGATCAATCAAGAAAAGACATGATCTTCAACTTTTCTAGCCTCTCAAACATCCACAATGGATCAAGAGGACTCCCACTTCAAGAATCAAGCACAAGGTTGCAGCATTCTGGGTGGATCAAGCCTCACGATCGGCAGTGTCACCAAATTAGGGTTTTGGTCGACCAGGGCCTCCAGATGGAGATTTTCCTCTGGGCATGAGCCAATGCTTCAAATCATAACCTATGATTCTCTAAGGGACATCATAAACCCAATCATCAAGTCAATTTAGCCTCAGGGGATGCATTCACCAAAAATCAGGAATTAGGGTTTCTTGACCTAATTCACCCCTAAGTTGATTTTTGGGACAAAACATGAGCCAACACCTCAAAGTAGGATTTAAGGGTCTCTAATACACCACATTGAACCATTTGCAACAATGGATTGATCCAAGAAGCTTGATCCACAAGTGTCAAATTCATCAGAACCAAAATTAGGGTTTCGCGAGAAAAGTCAACTGTGCCTTTGACTTTTGACTAGGACATGCTCCCAAACCCTAAGATGTGATTCAATACACCCTAAAACACCTATGAAATCAATCCATCAAGTTTTATTTAGGTCAAGTACTTGATTTCATAGTGGATCGCACAGTTTGGAGTTCATCTGACAAAAAGTCAACTGTGCACAAAAGTCAAACTTTGACTTTTTGAGATTTTTCATAATTATGGTTTTTTTAACCCTAAAATGATGTTAATTTGTGATTTGAATCATCATTCATCAAGAAAAATCAAGAAAAGTGGGATAACTTTCTAAGTTAGAAAATTTTCTAAGTTATGGAACAAAGTGGCTAGGGTACCAACTTTGGAGGACCATAACTCCTAAACCACAAGGCCATTTTTTCCCATCCAAAGCTGGATTTGTAGCCCTCATGGCCCTCTACAAAAGCTTCAACTACACCTCATTCCAATTCATTTTGGATTTTGAGTTATGGAATGATCAAAGTAGCTGAAAACATGAAATGCCACTTTTTCCAACACTTAGTGAAATTTTCACTAAGTCAGAATCTGCCTTCAATTTTTTCCAAATGTAGGGGCATTTTTCACTTGAATCCAAAAAGTATCAAAACTAATTATGATCAAACAGTTATTTCATCATATGAGGGCTTTCCAAAATGGCCAAGAACTCCATCAAATTCCACTTGAGCCATGAGATATGACAATGGCAATATGCCTTGCTGAAAACTGCCAAGGCTAGGCAGAATTTTGGACTTTTGCATGATTTGGCAAAATCAGATAATTCCAAGCCTTGTCATCACTTTAGACACATCTGAGGGACAAGACTCCAATTTTGGATTGGAGCATTTAATGGATGCACCAAGGTGGCATGGACTGACACATTTGCAACTGAATTCAGTCAAGAATGATCCAACAACTAGGGAACCACAACTCTGTGCTCTAATCTCTAGTCAATGGCTAGAGGAGACTTGAGATTCCAAAGTGCAACCATTGGCCAAACCTCTGCAGCAGTTGCCATTCACTATTGCTTGCAAAACAAACTTACTCTACTATAAATAGAGCTCATTTGTGCTCAGTTTGAGTACACCAAAGCCATCAAACAGATGCTTTCCTCAAAATCTCCTTCTTCACTCCAATCTTGCCTTCCAAAGCAAGTCACTATCGGGTTTTGAGTTTGAGTGCAATTCCAACCAAACCAATCACACACACACACCTCATAAACATCATATAGAAGTGATACAAACACTCACATAACATCTGGAACACAAAAATCAAAAAATCACCCGCCAACTGCTTAAGCCTTTGACAGATTTGCAGTTGAGGTGCCAAATCAAGTTCCACCTCAAATCAATCCACTCCAAGCATCCAGACACACTCCATAGCACCTAGGGAAGCTGTCCATAACCTTGGAACCAAGATGTAACACCTTTAACACAAAACACGATCACCAACTGCAAGTGGTAAGCATGAGCTCTTCTAACTCTATGATCCATGCAATTTTTGCTGCACAATAATTTGGCCATATGTTCATAATTATGCATAGAGTGTTTACCCTCAATCAATTACTTTGTATGAATCGTGTATGGAATTTCTGAACCTTCATGCAGAATTTAGGGTTCTTGAGGTTTCTCTTTGATTTCTTATTCCGTGCTTAAAATAAATGAAATTAAAGACCATAGACATGATCGGGAGGTTGAAACGAGTAGATTGATATGTAGATTGCATGATATAATCAAGTATTCAGTGAGATTGGATAGAAAACGCAAATCTGCAGAAACAGAGGAATGGCGCGTGTTCTTGCCATGTTCTTGGTACCCTTTTTCAAATATTTGAATATTTGAATTTTGTGATTTTATTTAATTGATTCAAAAATTAATTTCTCTCTGAGTTTTAATGATTTTGAGTTGATTATTTTTTTAATAATTCACAAAAATGTTAAAATATTTTATTTTACCAAAAAATCCAAAAAATATTATTTATTTCATATAATTGATATTTTTGCAAAGAATTAATATTTTAATTGTTTTTGACATTTAAAATATTTTTTCCTTCTTGGTTTTGCAAATTTTAATGACTTCTAATCATTTTGTAGGTCAAAACATGATTTTTGAAACATTAATCCAAGATCACAATTTGTTTTCCACATGTTTAACAATTTTGATCATTTTAATTGAATTTTTATTCAATTAAAATACATTTTGGAAACAAATTAGGGTTTTTGATTAATTCAACCCTCATCAAACTTTTTCAAACCCTTTGGGCCTCTAGTAGAGTGTAAGACCCAACCCTTTTAGAAAAACCAAAATAGTTTGGGCCTCAGTCGTTGTATAAGACCCATGGTGTTTTCAAAACCTCGATGCGATCGTCGCCCTTTTCAAAATAAACCTTTGGGCCTCTAATAGAGTGTAAGACCCAATCCTATTTTAACCAAGACAATCTTTGGGCCTCAGATATTGTATAAACCCCTCTGCGTTAAAAGAAAATCTCGACGCGATCGCCAGTTCAAAAAACAAATCATATGGGCCTGTCATACCCCAAATTTTGACCACTAAGATTTCCCATCATTGTGAAAATCATCATCACAATATGGGGGAACCATCTTGCCTCATTAGTCTCCCCAAAGATGGGTGAGCATCCACTGCAATCAAATTTAGGGTTTCAAGCCCTCTCAAAGCTCTTAGACAAATGATCAATTAATGAATGACATGATCTTCAACTTCTATAACCTCTCAAGTAGCTACAAAGGATCAAAAGGACTCCCATTCCAAGGATTAAGCACAAAGATGCTTCCTTCTAGGTGGATCAAGCCTCAAGATCGCCAGTATCACCAAATTAGGGTTTTGGTCGATCAGGGCCTCCAAAGGGAAATTTTCCTCTGGGCATGAGCCAAGGATCCAAAACACAACCTAATATACTCCATGGAACCTCATGGACCCAATCATCAAGTCAATTTTGCCTCAGGGGATGCATTCATCAAAAATCAGGAATTAGGGTTTCTTGACCTAATTCACCCCTAAGTTGACTTTTAGGGCAAATCATGAGCCAAGACCTCAAGAGAGGGTTTAAGGGTCTCTAATGAACTATATTGATCCATTTGTAACAATGGATTATTCCAAGAAGTTTGAGCAACAAGTCTCAATTTCATCTGCACCACAATTAGGGTTTAGTGGGAAAAGTCAACTGTAACTTTGACTTTTGACCTGGACATGCTCCCAAGCCCTAGGACATGAATCAATACACCCTATGACACCCATGGAACATGTCCATCAAGTTTGATTTAGGTCAAGGACATGATTTCCTAAGGAATTGCACAGTTTGGAATTCATTTGATAAAAAGTCAACTGTGCACAAAAGTCAACTTTGACTTTTTGAGATTTTTCACCAAAATGGATTTTTAACCCTAAAATGATGTTAATATATGATTTGAATCATCATTCATCAAGAAAAATCAAAGAAAGTGGGATAACTTGTAAAAGGGGTACCCATAAAAACTTAGAAAATTTTCTAAGTTACGGAAAAAGTACCACTAATGTGCCAACTTTGGAGGACCATAACTCCTAAAACACAAGGCCATTGTTACCCATTCAAAGCTTGATTTGTAGATCACATTGCCCTCTACAAAAGCTTCATACTGACCTAAGTCCAAATTCCTCATGGATTTTGAGTTATGGAGTGATCAAAATCTAGAAAAGTCACTTTGTTCCAACACTTAGTGAAAATTTCACTAAGTCAGATTTTGCCTTACTTTTTTCCAAATGTAGGGGGATTTTTCACTTGGATTCAAAAGAGATCAAAACCAAGCATGTTCAAACAGTTGTTGTATCATGTAAGGGCTTTCCAAAATGGCCAAGAACATTACCAAATTCAATTTGAGTCATGAGATATGACATTGGCAAGTTGCCTTGTTGAAATCTGTCAAGGCAAGGCAGAATTTGCATTTTTACTCGATTTGCCAAAATTGTGCAAATCCAAACACTCCTATCCACTTGGACACATCTGAGGATTGAATCTAAAGGGGACAATCACTGAGCCAAGCCTCCAAAGTCTTTGGAACAAGAAATAGCATGTTGAACCTAGAATTGCCAAAATAGGGACAAGACTCCAATTTTGGATTGGAGCATTCAATGGAAGCATCAAGGTGGCATGGACCGAGCCATTCTCAACTGAATTCAGTCAAGACTTATCCAAGACCAAGGGGACCAGCAGCCTGTACCCTAACCTCTAGTCAATGGCTAGAGGAGACTTGGATTTTCATTTGCCAACATTGGCCAAACCTACTCGGCAGTTGCCATTCACTATTCCTTGCAAAACAAACTTGCTCTACTATAAATAGAGCTCAATTATGATCAGTTTAAGTACACCAAAGGCCTACAACACTTGTCTTTCTCAAAATCTCTTTCTCTTGGCAAAAATGCCTTTCTTAGCAAGGTAGCTATCGGGTTTTGAGCTAGAGGGCAATTCCACTCAAACCAATCACACACACACACCTCATATACATCACATATGAGCTGATCAAACACTTAAACAACAACTGGAACACTGATTTCTCAGAATCACCAGTCAATTGCTCAAGGTTTTAACCAAAGTGAAGTTGAGATGCCATGAAGTGATCCAGCCAATTTCAATCAAGTACAAGCATTCAAACACACTCCATAGGGTGTAGGGAAGCTGTTCAGATCATCACCACTCATCTGTAACACCTCCAAATCAAAAATCACATTGCACTTGCTGTCACGGCCTAGAGGTAAGCATAAACTTGGTCATCTCTCAATCTATGCATATTTCCTCGCACAATAGTTTTGCCAAATGTTCATAATCATGCATGGAGTGTTTCCCCTCAATTGATTGCATTGTTTGAATCGTGTATCAAAAATCCCAGCCTTCATGCAGAATCTAGGGTTCTTGAGGATTTTTTGTGATTTCTTGTTATATGTTTAATTTAAATGAAATTAAATGCCATAGACATGATCGTGAGGTTCAAACGAGTTGATTGGTATGTGGATTGCATGATATGATTAAGTATTCAGTGAGATTGGAGAGAAAATGCAAATCTGAGAATCTCAGAACACGCGCGTGTTCTTGGTTCATGTTCTTGGCGCCATTTTTCCAAATTTGAATATTTGAATTTTGTGGTTTTATTTAATTGATTCAAAAATTAATTTCTCTCTGAGTTTTAATGATTTTGAGTTGATTCTTTTTTTAATAATTCACAAAAATGTTAAAATATTTTATTTTAACAAAAAATCCCAAAAATATTAGTTATTTCATATAATTGATATTTTTGCAAAGAATTAATGTTTTAATTGTTTTTGACATTTTAAATATTTTTTCCACCTTGATTTTGCAACTTTTAATGCCTTCTAATTATTTTGTAGGTCAATACTTAATTTTGGAAGCATTAATCCAAGATCAAAATTTGTTTTCCATATATTAAACAATTTTGATCATTTTAATTGAATTTTTATTCAATTAAATACATTTTTGAAAACAAATTAGGGTTTTTGGATTAATTCAACTCTCCTAAATCATTTTCAAAACACTTTTGGGCCTCTATTAGAGTGTAAGACCCAACCCCCTGTGTACAGAAAACTTTTTGGGCCTCATTCGTTGTATAAGTCCCTCTGTACATTTTCAAATAAACGACGCGATCGTCGCCAGTTTAAAATTAACCACCTGGGCCTCTCCTTGAGCTATAAGACCCATTCAAAACTTTTGGGCCTCTAATAGAGTGTAATACCCAATCCCCTTTTAACCAAAACATTTTGGGCCTCAGATATTGTATAAGTCCCTCTGCGTTAAAAGAACATCTCGGCGCGATCGCCATTTTCAAACTGAAAATCAACTGGGCCTACCCTCGAGTAGTAAGACCCATTTCGTTTCTTTAAAACCTTTTGGGCCTCTTGAGAGAGTGTAAGACCCATCCCTTTGTACAGAAAACTTTTTGGGCCTCATTCGTTGTATAAGTCCCTCTGTACAAATTCAAACAGTGCGATCACTGATAAAACCCTGGGCCCCTCCTTGAGCTGTAAGCCCCAAAATCTATCATTTCAAAGCACTTTCTCCTTTGATTTTGAAATATACTGTTGTTTTCAATCTTTCTTTGTTGAACAACTAACCAAACAGCATGGAAGCTCAACAACCGAGTAAGTGTTTATATGCTTTCATTTACCGCTTTTATATACATATAACTGTATTGTGGGGTTGTTTCGCTGTAAGTCTTCTTTCATAAACTCATATCAACTGTGTAATAATAGTATAGTTATTTAGAGTTTCCCCGGCAACTACGTTTAGCATTAAGCCCGTTGATCACTCTTAAATAGTCAAAACTAGATCCCCATAGGATTACCAGACACAGTCTTCCCTCCTCTTGGGGTTAAACAATATGGAGACATGAAAGGCAGCATTCTCGGTGAACCCTTTCATAGACTGTCACTCATAGAAGTTGTCAAAGAAACTCTATTCCCCAGAGATGATCTTTTCTCCGTGAATGGCATCTCTTGAGTTTCTTCTAAATTCTCAGACTTTCCTGGCTTGATCTATTCTCAGTGAATGGCATGTCTTGAACTTCTCGGGGTTTGGGGACCCACAGGCTTCTTAAAAGCACTTGTCAAGAAACTCTTCTCCCTAGAGATGATCTTTTCTTCGTGAATGGCATCTCTTGAGTTTCTTCCAAATTCTCGGACTTTCCTGGCTTGATCTATTCTTTGTGAATAGCCTGTTTTGAACTTCTCTAGGTTTGGGGACCCATCGGCTTCTTAAAAGTATCAGCCTCCTCTTGGGCATTGTACAAGGACCCACAGGCTTCCTAAAAGCACCCTCGCCTCCTCCTGGGCTTAGTACAAGGACCCGTCGACTTCTTAGAAGTCTTCACAGCCTCCTCTTAGGCTTCATATAATGATTTCTTCCTCCGGGAATGATAACCTCCTCTTGGGCTTCATACAAGGACCGATCGGCTTCTTAAAAGTTTCCAGCCTCCTCTTGGGCTTTGTACAAATTGTCCCGACGACCTCCTAGAGGTATAGGAACAGATATTAGTCATCTTAATAGAACAGTCTCTCACAGAGTCTAAATATTTCTACCATGAACACTACTACTATTTCTCAAAGCATAGTACAAAAGATGACACTCTAGACTTGGACAGTCTAAAATCCTTGAGTCTCCAAGACATGCTCAAGCACCCTTCAAGTAAGGAAAAACACCCCGTAGACTCGGACAGTCTCAATACCCTTTGGATTTCCCATTTCCTTAAAGAATAGAAAATATCCCTGATCCTCGAATCAAAATCCTTGAGTGCAAACATTACTCATATAAGAACTGATTTTCTCTTTAAATCAACATACTAGACCTGTCACTCAACTGAAACAACACCCTAGCCTCCTCTTGGGCTTTGTACAATGATTCTCCCCAGTGGAGCTAACAATTTTAGCCTCCATCTTGGGCTTCGTACGAGGTACCAAAGACTCTCTTGTTGAGTCAAACCAAATAGCCTCCATCTCGGGCTTTGTACGAGATACAAAAAAAAACTCTCTTGTTGAGTCAAATAGCCTCCATCTCGGGCTTTATACGAGATACCAAAAGACTACATCGTCGAGTCAAAACCTTTTAGCCTCTCTCTCGGGCTTTGTACGAGACACATATTAGCCTCCTCTTAGGCTTTATATAAGAAAACCACTGGTTGATCCAATCAACCTTTTAGCATCAAAGTTGTGCCTCGTTCACAGTACACAAACATGAACAACTCCTTCATCTACATTCATGCCACTGTCCCTCTTTTAGCATGAGAAATTCCTAAGGAAAGATGGCATTGCTCTACACTGAGTTAAAGTCTTCTCCTTCAGGTTAAAAACCCCCTATAAAGGAAATTATGGCATTGCTAGGATCCGCGTATCCGGGTTAAAGTAATTCTCCTTTATAATCAGTCACCCAACAGTTGTGACAAACAGCCCCCTTTAGAGATGACAAATTCTCTCTAAAGTCAACACCTTTAGCTTCATATCTTGGGCTTCGAACAAGATACAAATAAACTCTTTAGCTTCATATCTTGGGCTTTGAACAATATACAAATCACCTTTCGCTTCACGTCTTGGGCTTTGAACAAGACACCAAAACAACCTCATTTCCTCCCATAGAATAGGAGGAACTACGAACGCTCTGTTTCCCAGTTTCGGTAAACGGGAATACGTAGGCATAAGATTGAAAGAAAAATCTTAGCGAGCACACTAAACAAAAACCCAAAATCCTATACCTCCCACCAATCGACAGAATGTTATTTTAACAAAATAACCTAAGAGAGACCCCGAATCTTTGTAGCATCTGTAAATCAACAGTTTTGACTGTTTAACCTCAGTATGCAAGCAGGGTTAGTTGGAGACATCTATTTCCCTTCCTTCATCAGCTTCAGTAGGATAAAAAATGAATCGAGCTGTAGTACCAGAGCGATTGTGCTTCGCAACCACATCCAAAAATCACTTACTACAGAAAAATGGTGACTCTGCTGGGGAGTTGAGATCTTGTTCTCTTCACATCTCCTAGGTGGAAACCTTAAAATTTCGTTCTTTCTTTCTTTTCTAGGATAGGACTCTTTGTTGACTTCACTAGGATCTTAGGTCAAAAACCTTTAAATAGGGAAGGAACCACAAAATGGTGACTCCGACGGGGAGCCATTTTTGTCAGGAACATAGGATTCATAACTCTTTAAAGTCTAGGACTTTAGGACAAATATATATACTACTTTTCCTAATTGCTATACTTGTTTATTTTTCTGCTAATGGGAATGCGTGTGATGCCGCATGTGGAAAGATTGAGTATACACTTAAGATAAGTGATGGCGACGAGGTCGAGCATCAACCTCAGTGGAGACTGACCAATGCAACCCATTCCATCTCATAGGAAATGGGCCGATTATGATATCTGAGAAGCTGAGGAGCCAAACCCTTTTGTAGTGCAGAAATTATCGGAAATAGTTGTTACGCGATACTACCCTCATTTGAGGCTGGTGATCTATTCTCGGTGAATGGCACTTACTCTAAGATTTCATATAGCTCGCTGGCGATCCGCTTGCTGTTTGTTATCCTGGGAGGAGCTGATGATTTTGAGTACAGGTACAAAAATCACCCTAGTATAAACCTTTGGGGATGGGTAGAGCTTTGACTTCATGACAACGACCCTTTGACCCCATGTTTTTCCTATGTTTTTGTGTGCTGCATTCATGCATTCATTTAAAAAACATTAAAACAAGGAAAAAAATCTTCTCTTCTAGTCTCTCTTTTTTCAAATTAAACTAAGACAATGATTGCAAATGTCAGAGAAAAGGATTGCGATCATGGACTTCGGTAGAAGGAGAACCCATAGGTATACCTTCAAGGTTCCAAAACTAGAGGATTTGAGAAAGTTAGCAAGAGTGATCACTAACCCTGAGGCTTTCAGAGCCAAGCACGGAGGTCTGCTACCACTGTTAAGAGTCCATGTGATTGAGGGAATCATGGATGCACTCGTCTAGTTTTACGATCCAGTTTATCACTGTTTCACATTCCCGGATTACCAGCTCGCACCAACGCTGGAGAAGTATTCTCATCTGACTGATCTACACATTACAGATCAAGCTCCATTTTCTGGACTGGAAGAAATTACAAAGAATCAGGCCATTGCAAGAGCAATTCATTTGGACGAGTCTGAGGTCAAGACTCACATGACCACTAAGGGTGGCATACAAGGTTTGTCAGACCAGTTCTTGACAAAGAAAGCCCTGTATTTTGCCAGTATAGGGAACGTGACTGCTTTTGAAAGCATCTTTGTCTTGCTCACCTACGGGTTATTTTTGTTTCCCAACATCAATAACTTTGTAGATATCAACGCCATTAAGGTTTTTCTCATTGGAAATCCTATGCCAACTTTGCTCGCAGAGGCGTATCATTCTGTACACTTGGGAAATTTGTACAGCGGAGGGAAGATCACATGTTGTGTACCTCTACTTTATAAATGGTTTATCTCCCATTTGCATAAGTCTGCTACATTTTGGGATCATAAGAGTGCCTTACGTTGGTCGTAGAAGATCATGTCCCTCACCAACTTTGACATTGATTGGTGCAATAGGATTTATGACGGGATCAGGATCATTGACCGTTGTGGAAACTTCCCCAACGTACCCCTCATAGGAACTAAAGGAGGAATCAACTACCATCCGGTATTAGTTCGTCGTCAATTTGGATACCCAATGAGGCACGTCCCACAGAGTGCTCATCTAGAAGGTCTTTTCTTCAAGGAAGAAGAAAATGACAGAGCACTAAAGACAGAAATAGTGCAAGCCTGGAAGCATGTTCATAATAAAGGACGGGAGTCTCTAGGAAAACCAGACTGTGTCTCGGTGGAGCCTTATCTCCAATGGGTACAAACTAGAGCTCTCAAGCTAAAGATGCCTTATTCGCGTCACGGAATTCTTCCGCCAAAGGAATCTGTCATGTACTTCATGACTGAAACGGAAAAGCTTCAGGTTACTCTCAATAAAGTTCAAAAGGAGAGAAGGTCTTGGAAGAACAAGTACCGCACCCTCAATATAGAGTGCATCAAAATACAGCAACTACTGAAAGATAAGGATGCTCTGATTGAAATTTTGGAGCAACATGCTGTGGATAATCAAGATGACTAGAGGAATTTGCTCGCTCCTTTCACTTGGCAAAGGAATGACAACCCGACAACGGCCTAAGAGCCCCGGTCAAAGAAAAGGAAAGTACCAGAGTCAGCACCCGATTTCTCTTCAGAGAGGACTCGGGACCCATTATCTTAGGTTTCTGTTTCTGCACCTTGTAATCTACTGTATTTCATTTCCGCAATCCTTTGAAATTCAATGAAAGGGGTTTCCCCATTGTTTGATATTTGCAATCTAATTGTCGAAGTTTATTTTGATTAAACCAAAAAACAATTAATATAATCATTGCATTCATCATTCTCACATCGCGTATTCTTCTTACCTACGAATCTCACGTTTGTGTCTCGATTCTAGAGTCAAACTGTCTCATTCTTATAATACTCTGACCAATCGTCAGAAAAAGATGGATGATCTTGAGGAAGAAAACAAAGAGTTGAAGGAAGAGATTGACGCTCTGAGAGAGGATATGAGAAAGCTTCGTAACGACATGCAAGCCATGGCAGAAGCTCAGCTACAAAGAACTGTGATCTCGGAGATCACCTCAACGCCCATAGTGGAAAAGTCCGATCCTAGGTATCAAATGCCGAAAGATCGTCCTTGGGGCATGCCTGTTAACTATATCCCGGAAGGATATGTTCTGCCGATCGCTGAAGATCAGGGAATCTCAACAGAAGCAGCTGGGCCTGAAGGTTACAAACTTCGGGAAAGCGAAGATGCCAGGGGCATACTGAAGACTCCTGAAGTTTCCAAACTTCGGGAAACGCCAAGATTCACTGTCGTAGTCACGGTACCACCCCCTGTGGTGCACACTGTCCCGGAAGGACAGGTTCCACCAATACTTTCTGGTAAGAAGGAAACTATGTTCGACATAATGGATGAATTCCAGGAACAGTTCCTGGAAATGCAGAAGGAGCTGCAAGCCATTCGCGGTCAGGATTTATTTGGAAAGGACGCCGCAGACCTTTGTCTGGTCCCCAATGTGAAAGTTCCGCACAAATTCTAGGTGCCCAACTTTGAAAAATACAAGGGTAACTCTTGCCCTCAGAGCCATCTGGTGATGTACGCTCGGCGAATGTCAGCTCAGACGGAGAATCAGGACCTACTGATTCACTACTTTCAGGATTGTTTAACCGGTACCCGCATTAAAATGGTACATGGGTTTAAACCGTGCCATGATCAGCACTTTCAGAGATCTTAGCACTGGCTTCGTCCAACAATACAAATACAATTTGGACATGGCACCCGACAGAGATAAACTCATATCGATGTCGCAAAAGGACAAGGAAACCTTTAAGGAGTATGCTCAAAGGTGGCATGAAATTGCCGCTCAAATTTGTCCACCTCTTGAGGAAAAAGAGATGACAAAGATCTTCTTAAAGACCTTAAGCTCATTTTACTATGACCGAATGGTTGCTAGTGCGCCCAGTGATTTCACCAAAACGGTCGGCATGGGCGTACGTCTTGAGGAAGCCGTCCGAGAAGGACGTTTGGTAAAAGACACTGGATCGACGAGCGGTACTAAAAAATACGGTAGTGCTCTCCCTAATAAAAAAAGCAAGATATTGGGAATATCTCTCTCGGAAAGCAAAGGCGTCGATATCAACCAGTAGCAGCTGTAACTCCTGCTATCAGTACCGCGCCTACGTATCAACCTCAGGTTGCGCAAAGCCAACCTGATCAGCAAAGGACACAACAGTCTCTTTAGCAGGCTCGTCCCCAATACAACAACAACAGTACAACACGGCCACCAAGATTTGATCATATACCTGTGTCGTACGCAGAACTATTTCCATTACTGCTAGCCAAGGGCCACATTCAGACTAAGTCCCCTCTTACAGTACCGGAAAATCCGCCTTTCTGGTTTAAGGTGGATCAAACTTGCCCTTACCACCAAGGAGGACCAGGGCATAACATCGAGACTTGTCTCAATTTCAAGTCCGACGTACAAAAGCTTGTTAGGAGCGGGGTCTTATCCTTCAAGGATATAAATCCTAATGTTCTCACGAACCCCCTGCCTCAACATGACAAGGCTGCCGTCAACCTAATAGAAGGAGAGACTAACAATGTCTATCAAATTCACGATGTACTCTTATTAAAGACCAATCTGGTCAAGATGCATTGTAGACAGAGTGGATATGGCCATGTGCCACCTCATAACTATCATCAGTGTGATATCTGCTCTAAAGACAACCAGGGATGTTCTGTGGTGCAAGCAGCTCTACAGGAACAAATGGATCTCAGACGGATCCAAGAGCACCTAGTTCGTGGAGTTAACATGGTCTACACGGATTCCAACGTCATTCAAAACCACGACATCCATGCGATGAATGCCAATCTGGTGGCAATGCATTCAAGGAAAAGCCAGTATCATAATCTTCCGCGGCACGATTACAGTTCTTGTCTGACTTGCTCGGTAAATAAACAGGGATGCTCTTTCATACAGGAGGCCCTCCAGCGTCAGATGGATCTTGGATGGATCCAAGACTACCATGATAGGAATTCCTATCAAATCAACATGGTTCAGATCTTTGATATTCGCGTGATGAATACCAGCCTGGTAGAGTTACATACTGAACAGGTCCGACTTGGATTCCTTGTATCACATAATTATCACAGCTGTAAGGCGGGTTGCGAAAATGATCGAGGTTGTACCCTTGTCCAGGAGGCACTTCAGCACTTGTTAAATCACTGGTGGATGCCAATCTATATGGATGAAGATACTCAGCAAATTAGTATCAGTAACAGGAATCCTACTCGGCGTCAGAGTCATGATGTCCAATCAGTGGAAGCTAACCTAGTGAGGTTACATTGTATTCAAAGTGGGCGTGGCCAGGTGCCACCACACAATTATAACCGTTGTAGCGTCTGTTCGGAAAGTAACCAAGGGTGTTACCTTGTGAGAGCAGCTCTTCAGGGACAGGTGGATCGTGGAGAGATTCGCCCATATCCAGGTTCCGGACCCATCAACTGGACGCTGAACTACCTTACCGATCAAATCGAGGGCGTTGTCACAATCTCTGGTCATCATAGGACCAGGGATGTTTTTACCATCATCCCTCTACTTGACGAATCTAAAGTTCCCAACCAGGAACGGATCCAGATTACTTATGATGGTCGGAAAAACCAGAAGACTCTCGTAGTCATCTATCTGCCAGGACCATTACCGTATGAATCAACTAAGGCTATCCTTTACAAGTACGGTGCAACAACCATTGAAAATGGAAAGGAAATTCCATTACCCTCCGTCGTGAACATTGCAGACATCAGTCGAGTAACACGGAGTGGTAGAATCTTCAACCGAGGGGTTGGGGAACCTAACAAAGAAAAGAAACTTCAGACGGAAGCTCCCGATCCATCAGTCGATCAATCCAGTAATCCCGACCTTTTGAAAAACAACGATGAGAAGTTTTCAAGGACCCGTCGGCTTCTTAGAAGTTTTCACAGCCTCCTCTTAGGCTTCGTATAATGATTCTTCCTCCGGGAAGATAGCCTCCTCTTGGGCTTCGTACAAATTGTCCCTTCGGCTTCCTAAAAGTTTTTTTCGCCTCCTCTTGGGCTTCGTACAAATTGTCCCGACGACCTCTTAAAGGTATAGGAACAGAAATTAGTCATCTTAATAGAACAGTCTTTCAAAGAGTCTAGATCTTTCTACCGCGAACGTACTGTCTCTCTTAACCATAGTACAAAAGATAAAACTTTAGACTTGGACAGTCTAATCTCCTTGAGTCTCAAAGACATTCTCAAGTTCCTTTCAAAAATAGGAAGAAAACATCCGTAGACTTGGGCAATCTCAATACCCTTCGGATTCCTCGTTTCCTTGAAGAACAGGAAATAATCCCGGTCCTCAGATCAAATCCATGAGTACAACATTACCCATATAAGAACTGATTTTCTCTTTTAACCAACATACTGGACCTGTCACTCAACTGAAACAGTAACCCTAGCCTCCTCTTGGGCTTTGTATAATGATTCTCCCCGGCAGAGTTAACCTTTGCAGCCTCCATCTCGGGCTTCGTACGAGATACAAAATCACTCTCTTGTTGAGTATAAAAGACTCTCTTGTTGAGTCAAACATTTTCAGCCTCCATCTTGGGCTTTGTACAAGATACAAAACACTCTCTTGTTGTGTATAAAAAGACTCTCTTGTTGAGTCGATCACCTTTAGCCTCTATCTCGGGCTTCGTACGAGATACAAATCACTCTCTTGGTGAGTATAAAAGACTCTCTTGTTGAGTCAAACCCTTTTAGCCTCCGTCTTGGGCTTTGTACAAGACACATATAAAAACACTCTCTTGTTGAGTCAACCCTTTTAGCCTCTATCTTGGGCTTCGTACGAGACACAAAAGCATCCTCTTGTTGGGTCAATAGCCTTCTCTTAAGCTTTGTATAAAGAAATCCCCGTTTAATTCAATCAACCTTTTAGCATCAAAGTTTTGCCTTGTTCATAACATACAAACATCAACAACTCCTTTTCCCTTGTCTAATTGTTGTAAGCGGCAAGCCTCTGGATTATTTACATCCACGCCACTGTCCCTCTTTTAGTATGAGAAATTCCTAAGGAAAGATGGCATTGCTCTTAACTGAGTTAAAGTCTTCTCCTTCAGGTTGAAAATCCCCTATAAAGAAAATTATGACATTTCTAGATTCGTATATCCAAGTTAAAGTAATTCTCCTTTGTAATCAGTCACCCAACAGTCGTGCCAAACAGACCAAATATTCCCCTTTAGAGATGACAAATTCTCTCTAAAGTCAAACACCCTTTTAGCTTCACATCTTGGGCTTCGAACAAGATACAAATAGACCCTTCAGCTTCACATATTGGGCTTTGAACAAGATATAAACCACCTTTAGCTTCATATCTTGGGCTTTGAACAAGACACCAAAACACCATTTCCTCCCATAGAATAGGAGGAACTACGATCGCTCTGATTTCCCTATCCCGGGAATACGTAGGCATAAGATTGAAAAAAAGAATATTAGCGAGCACACTAATCAAAAAACCCAAAGTCCCCTACCTCCATCCAATCTAGCGCAGTATCCCAACAAATTCCCAATGAACAGTCCCGGTATTTCGTTCTGAACAAAATAAGCAGAGAGAGGCCCACGAACTAAAACCGCATCTGTAAACCAACAGTTTTGACTGTTTAACCTCAGTTTGCAAGCAGGGTTAGTTGGAGACATCTATTTCCCTTCCTTCATCAGCTTCAATAGGATAAAAAATGAATCGACCGGTAGTACCCCAGAGCGACAGTGCTTAAGAACCACGTCCAAAAATCGCTCGCTACAAAAAAATGGCGCCCACCGTGGGGCGTTCTCATCTTTCTTTCTTACAATTTAAGGTGAAAACCTTGGATAAGTCATTTTCATGGCGGTGGCCGCTGTCACGGTGAAAATTAGATACCATAGTTATTTGTTAACTAGGATCGCATTTTTTAATGTCACCACCGGTCTTTGATTTTATCCAAGGGAAGGGAGAAGACTAGGGCGATGTTGCTGTAGTTGAAATTTCAGTGAAGTAAATAGAATTCTTGCAACAGGAGTTCTCAAATAATGAGAATGCTTGTAAAGTATTTAATAAGTTTCTCTGATGGATTTCTGGGGAGGTAACATCTATCGGAGAATAAATGGAAAATCCTGATAACTTGCTGGGGGATAGACAAACTGTCATGAGGAGACTGCCATTTGTCGTAGAAATCTTAATAACCAAACTGCTCAAATAAAGAGTTGCTACTTGTTGTCTGGATGTAAATCCCTTGAAAATGTCGTAATCATTGTTGGAGAAATAATTCACGTCTTCCATGGAGATCTTCAGGCAAACTCTTCTTTGGGAGACAAAATGCAAAATAAGTGCACGCTCGATCTGGGTTCAACAGTCCAAAAATATCTGAAATTTGTGATTGTCAGGGACCAAAGTTCGATCCAGGGAATAACTTGAAAGAAACGGTCAAACAAGACCCCATCCATTGAGAATTGAACTCAACGGGTTTATCTCTATCCAAAAATGGAAAAGAAAACTAAAGCAACTAGCTTCCACGGGGATCGAGCTCAGTGGGGAATTAGAAAATATGTGTTTTTTCTGCCTAGGGCTGACGACTCTACTTGGAGGGAGCGGACAACAAACCCAGGCACTTAAAGATAAGCGCAACCAAAGTGAAAGAACAAAACAAACAAAACAAAACGCAAGATGCAAAATGCACACATGCCATGAATCTACATGAAAGAATGCCATGCTATGCTTATGCTTATGCTAACAAAACAACGACTAGAAGTAAACTGGAGACGAAGACAAGCATCTCGATACGAATACTCGGCCAATCTTTGCAATATAAGAGGCATCACTGGGGATAAATGGAAAGCCATATATAGAAACAAGTCCCACTTCACAGCTTCGAACTTTCTCTTGGGAAAAGAGAACACTCCACTTGGGGATAAACATCGTGACTTCACTGATAGGATTGTCAAGATGAATCCTGTTACTCTGTTGGGAATGAGAAAGATTCACTGGGAACGAATCAAACTCATGATCGAAAAGGCTACATGGGGGATAAAATAAATATCCACTGCGAACTGACGTAGTTTGGATGAAAGTTGTAACTGGATAAAATAAATATCCGCTTCATCGGGGAAACTTGGATCAATAGTAGTTGGAAATGTCAGAGATAAAACTTTGAGAGGATAAAATAAACATTCGCCTTCGCTGGAGAAGATTGATATAGTCTAATGAGGAGTGAAATAAACACTCGCTTCGCTGAGGAAGGTCGAAACCGAAGAAGTTCACCGGAGACTCTTAGGCTGCCAGTCGGAGGAGTCTTGCATCAAAGGTGTCATAACTTCTTGAAGTAGAGGTTTACCGGGGAATAATAGCGACCACCTGAAGTGAAACTTACTGGGGAGTTGCCACATTACTTGGGATAAAAGCTCTCTGAGGTCATGGGTGAATAATGTCGTGAGACTGGTGTAACTCTGCATTGATAACCTGCATAGTAGTCGTCATTTTGAACAAAAATTGTGAATGGATCAAAAGTCTTCGATCCTCAAATGTCCCAGGCCACATGGTTTATGAGAAAAAGTCATCCCAAGAGGATTTTACAGAAACTTGGCATCCAACTGTTCCAAAGTCTTCAAAATCTTGGAGAGATTTACCAAATCTCGACGTAACTGGCCCAGATTGACGGTGATCTTGAGTCTTCAAAGTTGTTCTTCAGACTGTGGAGAGATTTACCAAATCTCGACGTAACTGCCCCAGATTGACGGTGTTCTATATAACCAAGTCTTCAGACTTGCCCCTTGGGGTCAGACTATGAAAGAAACAACTGGGCAACAACTTGCCCCTGCTTAGTAGAGTCTTCAGGTAGCATGCCCCTGGATACTATCATCTCCTTGAAACAGTACTAAATTTTAGCTCATCATTGCCACACGTATGTTAATTTCTATGATGTCAAGCAATGTTAGCAAGTAGAAAATGTTAATTCTGAAATTGCTAATGCAACACCATATTTGTCTTGAAAGTTTATTTAAAAATATTTGTGGTTGAATTACCGATTTTATAATGCCAACGCAAATTTGAGCATAGCTCGTGGGAGTCAGGAAACGATGTCTCAATGAGTATGCTTTTGAAATAAACCCTGTTTCAATTAGGTCTTTTAAGGGTTGTATCTTGGTTTGGTTCACGGTTTAAGAAACAAAGGATATAAGGCTCAAAGTTTGTTTATGCCCACCCAATCTTCGTGATATTTTACTCTATTTTTTTTTTAAATTACCCTGCCCCAGGTTAAGAATGAGGTTTTTTGTAGCGAAGAAAACTCCTACTTCAAAGGCTCAAAAGGGTTAATGAGGGTTTATATCCTTATATCTTCGGTGTTTAGGATTTTGAAACAATGCCTTATATCACTACCAGAGTTTTATTCAAAAGCATACAACAAGAGATCTTACGTTTGATTTCATCATCCTCCTTTCAATTCTCTGCCAAGGCAAGAGATTGAGGTAGTATTGGCATTATAAAATAGAAAGAACATTTTAAAAATGTGTGAAACGAATGGATTTCTTCATGACAAACATATTTATTGCATTAATTATTCAAAATAACAAGTTCTTGCATACAAACCAAACTTTTACAATCAAAGAAATAGTCATAAGTGCAAGCAAATAAATAAACAGCCTGATGAGCTCGGGAACAAGCTCTTCTCTTGACTTCGCCGACTTGGACCTTCTCTAGTCTTCACTTGCAGGACATTCTTGTATCATGTTCACATTAGCCGCTCCATGTTGCGGTTAAGGGTTATTTTTCACATTTGGGTTTTGAATCTTTGAAAGTTAGGATTCCACCTTTAACCAATCTCTGAACGTCGGCTTTCATCCCATAACAACTTTCAATATTATGACCTGGTGCCCCTTGATGATAAGGGCAGAATAAGTCAGTTCTGTACCAGAAATGAGGGTTCTTAGGCACCACTGGTGGGGACTTAGTTTGGATATGGCCCTTGCGTAACAATACTGGGAAAAGTTCTGCATATGACATAGGAATCGGGTCAAAATTTGGTTTTCTCAGTGCACGACCTGGGCTATTGAACGGTTGTCGGGCTTGTTAAGGAGATTGCTGATTTTGCTGACGATACTGCTGTTGTGATGAAGCAGGTGGAGTTTGATATGGTCGCGAAAACCGTGGTTGGTAAGCTGGAGCATTTATAATTGGGGTCACAACAGCAACGTGTGGGTGTTGCTGATATTTTCCTTTTGGTCGTCCTTGATGCACAACACTTACTTCTTGCTCCTTCCCTTTGAGCAAACCCTCTCTAGGATTCTTAGAGCTGTTAGGAATGTTACTGGGAACCGTAAAAATGGGTATTGGCATGACTTCAGAAATCCTGGTCCTTTGAAACGGAGTCTGAGAAATATGAGGAGAAGGTTGACTTCGGGCAGCAATCAGAGTTTCAACCAAAGCAGAGAGCCTCTCCACACCAGCCCTCAAAGTAGTCACTTCCTTGCGGAGTTCACGATTTTCTTGCTCAATGTTATCCATCCTTCCTGCGACTGGCTCGAGTATTGTATCTATGACTCAGCTTGTCTGAGAAGAGAAACACGGATGAGAACCTGGAATACAAAGGAATGCAAATGCAAATGATGCGTATGATGCAACAAGATTCATGGAACTCAACTATTTATAATCATCATGGAATATCAAGAGACTCGATTTAAAAAATCATTAAAACGGTTACGATAAACAATATCCGGAATATTAAAATAGATTTATTAATAACGCGTCGGTACATTTTCCAAAAGTCATAACGGAAAAGCTAAATAAAAGCTAATAATGATGGATCTAAGGAGACTCTTCCAATGGTCTTCTTGAATCCTTTGACTTCTTTCTTCCAACTAAGCTTCTTCTAGAATAAGCTTGTCCACGATCAGTTTCCAGAGTTGACTGATGACTTAGGATGGAATAGGACGTCTTGAGCTTTCTGTTTATTGCAAAAAAATAGCTTTTTCCTAATAAACCTTCTTTTGTAGTCATCTTAGCTTGAATATTAACCGGAGATAGGAAATGAGTTTTCATGTTAAATTAGTAACTCCATCAGCTAAGGAAATTCTTCAAGAATAGGTACCAATCAGGAAAACAGTAGTAGAATGGAGATAATAACTTCCCATATCTGATCTCGATCCTTTCTTTATCTGTCAGCAAGGTCTCCAGTCCCCTTAAATCGTCCAGGTTATGACTCTTGTAAAGGTACTTCAACGTTTTTTTTTTTAGAATTTTTTTTTAGAGTCCATGATATCCTTATGATGTTTATAAACAATACTAAGTTCCATGAATATTTATGATATGATGCTAATGAATGCTGGGATGCAAACACACAAAGCACAAAGCACACACAAGCAATCCAACAGACAAAAAGTCTTAGGTTTGAAAGGTCACAGCATGGAGCCAAGGTATACCCATCCCAATAGGAGTGCACTATAGTTTCAAATGTACCTGCCGAACGGGTTCTACAAAGTTCTCAGAGTCTACAACCCATCTTTCGGATATTATCGATTTCCCAAATCACTTGGTAGTCAATAATATTCTCAAGAGAATCTCGTCTGAGTGTAGTATCGCGTAGCAACTATTGCAGAAATAGACTCCCGCATAGTCCCCGCACTACATCCTAATAGGCCAAGTTGGGTTAAAGGTAACTACGGTCCCCAGTCTCGATGGCCTTTAGTTCGAAATAATAGCGTCTTCACGAATAGACTCATTGGACAAAATTAAATTCGAGAGGGCCTAGACTGAGTGGTGAAGTCTCAATTCAACTTCTTCAGGAATCGACTCCCTCAAAATATCCTTGAATTCTCACCGTTCCTATCATAATTTTCACTCTAGCCTGGGTGTAGGACTTTGTCTCACCACACAAGTAATAACCCAAGCAAACATAACAGATACAAATATATAACAAAAAGCATAATTAATCAAGTTAGGGGGAACCCTCTTATGAGAATCCCCAGTGAAGTCGTCATTTCTGTCGCGGTGAAAATTAGATACCATAGTTATTTGTTAACTAGGATTGTATTTTTTTAATGTCACCACCGGTCTTTGATTTTATCCAAGGGAAGGGAGAAAGACCGAATACCCACAATGCAATGCAAATGCACTAAGATTCTAGGGTTCGGGGGTTGGTTATACCTAGGGAAGGTGTTAGCATCCTAGATATCTGTAGTACTCTACAGGAACCTCTTGATTTATTTTATGTTATTTGTTTTTGTTTGCTAAGGGTTTAAGGGTAGGCAATTTATTATTATTTTTTTTATCCTAAGTGTGCTCGACAAGATATCGCATCTTGTGCCTACATTTCCTATCAGGAGGGAATCAGAGCACTTGTAATTCCTTATTAAGGATACTAAAATGTTTTAAAGGTTTAGGAGAGAAGATGAGTCATCATCTTAAGAAAACCACCATAGTTTTGAAAATGTCTATATTTTGTGTGGTATGGGATTGTATGTCCCTTTCTTTGAGATGATTAACATCTAATTCTCTTGTGTGGAGAATTAGGTGGGCTAGAGTTTGATTTAAAAAATCAAAATTAAGGGGGGACTAACCTAGGAAATCTATCCTAAGTTGTCTAATAGTCTTAACTTACGGGTGTCGATTATGAATGCAAATGATGTGCACCATGCACAATAACATGGTTATCATGCATGGGATTTTCCCTTGGATATTTATGCAGTTAAATTATTGTTATTTAGGCGAGGGTGCTAGCAAAGTGATGCTAGACTTGTGTCTTGTGATAGGTAGGTCGAATGCGATGCCCGAAGGCGATCGACTTACATAGGTAGAAAAGGGACTCGACGTTGGATCGAGGATTTTTTAATATTTTTTGAAAGGGTTTTGAAACAAAGACATACACATACATTAAGCACAATAGTAAGCAAATAGAGGCATAACAAAGACATGATATCAATCAACATACGATTCACTCAAGCGCGAGGGGACCTAAATGAGTTTTGATTTATTAAAAAGAGTTGATTAATTTTAAGGTTAATTGAGAAAAAGTTAGAGGTTTATTATTATAGAATTATTAAAGGTTGTTATTAATTTAAAAAGGTTAAAGGTTTTTTATCATTAAAAGATTTATTTTAATAAAAGTTTAATATTTACTTAGAAAAAAACAATTTTGTTAATGGTGAAATAAAAGTTATTATAACGCTAACACTTTAGGAAAAGCTATACCTAGTTAAATTGGTCAATTATATTACAAAAAGTTGGATGTTGTATGAAAAAGGTTAATTATTGTAAAAAAAAAAAAAGGGTCTAATTATTTAAAGTTTTTATTAAAAAAAGATTAGAGAAACAAAATTTACTCTTAATACTTTTATAAATAAAATCTCTTATTATCGTCTAATCTTAGAATTTTAAAAAAACAAAAGTTAATAAAGTTTTATTTTAATATTAAAAAAAATCTATTAAGGGTTTTTTTTAAAAGAGTTCCATATTTATTTAAAAAGCTATATTTAGGAAATAGTGAATTTATTTAATAAAAGGAAAAAAAAAATATTAAACGGAGGGATCCGGCGTGGTCATGGAGAGAGGGTCCATGATGGACTCTCCAATCTCTACCGTGTGATATGTGTGCATTGTGATCCAATGGACGATAAGTGAGATTGTACCGCATGTTGTGTGTGCGTCGTGTACAGGTGATCAAAAACCAAAAGAACAAAAAAATGGAGGGAGCCCCACGCAGACCCTCACTTCACTCTTCTCTCTCTCACCCTTCCTCTTCACTCAAGCAAATTAGGGTTCTAACCCTAATTCTCGCCGCCGTTATCCTCTTATCATCGATCAAACAAGCAAAACAAAAAAAAACCCCAGTCCCAGCAAGCCCGATACCCCATTCTTCACTATGATATTTATGATTACATATTATAGATACACACGATTAAAGCAAGAAAGAAAAAAGGGAATGGTGGCGGCGACGGTCGCGGTGACTCCGATCAGGGAAGAACCTCCTCCTTTATTTACCTCCTTGCGTGCTTCGATTGCTTTGCGTCGTCCTTTAATTCTTCTTCTTTCTGGATTTCTGATGATGGGTTTCGTATGTTTCTGGATTTTTCTTTTGAATTTGGTGACGGATCCTGCGATTTTTGGTTGCTGTGATGGATCTTGTGAATGGTTTTATGATAAGAGTTTTTTTCTTTTTTTTGGTATGGATTTGTGAGTGGTTTTGTGGCGTAAGGTTTTCTCTCTTTCTGATTTTCGTATGATTCTCTGCTCCGTTTTTTTTTTGTTGTCCCCTTTCTGATGAGAATAGGTCCCTTTATAGTAGGCCAATGATGAGTAGCAAATTAATGTTGCATGAAATCGTTTGGAAAGTTTTGAATGTTGGCTGATGCGATTTGATTTGGTTTCAATTTGGAAAGTTTTGTTGTACTATCTGATATGATTGTTGCGCTTGATTTTGGTGATTTCACACTTGATGGTTTTGAATATGCTACGCTTGTTTTATTTAGGGAAAGAAAAAATCTCTTTCATGATGATGATGTCCTGAATTTGTACGATATGATTCCTTGTGATTTTCTATGTGTTATTTTGGGAAGATTATGCTGGTGGTATCCTTTTTGGATATTGCCCATAATTCCTTATTTTGAAAATGATGGATAAATAACTTTCTGATTCAAAATAGATCTGAGGCCAAAGTCTTTTAATTCTTCCTGATTCTTGTTTAATGGTTGTGATTCCTTAAAAACATCTGAGGCCTAGACTCTTTACGAACTTGGTAAATTGGTTTTGGAAAGTTTTTTTTTTCGAATTTTCTGAACATACTTTGAATGCGTTTGATGGTTGTTTGAGACTTCCTTTAATTCTTTTGAAACAAAAAAAAAGAATTGTTCTTGATATGTTCTAAATTCTGCGCATTATTTCCTCCTCACTTAATGCTCATGACTCTTTTTCTCTCTTTTTTTCATGGTATCTTGGGGCACAAATTGATACTGCCGTTGCGGATCCTTGAGATGATGGGCAAGGTAATCAAAACTCTTTACTTGACACGGTTGTGGCATTTGAAATGTTTCTCCTTGATCATGCCTGAATAGTTCTAATGGTTGCTCCTTCCCAATTCTTTGTGATTTGTAGGTGGTTTTTGACTAGGATTCTTCAAGATCATCTGTTTACCGGTTCTGCTTGATGGGGGTTCCTTATATCCAACAACGAGGACATCACTTTAAGGGTGAGTAAACAATTATTGGGATTTAAACTTGTATATAGGGAATTAAAATGTTGTTTGTAAAACTTTGACGTGAACTTAATGATTACTTTTGGTTCTCAGCTGGCTTTGGATCCCCGCTGCTCGTACTTTCACTGGTTTCAGAGCTTGGATTCTTAAGAGTTATCAAGTTCCTAATGTTTGCAAAAGGGGATTTCTAACGGTTTGCTGGCTATTAGGAGGTTGACTGGAAGAAAATCTCGCAGGCCAAAGTGGGCACATTAATACCAGGTTATCACTTTTGCCTTCAGATTTTCATCACAGTCTTATTGTCAGTCTTCTTCTTGAGTTCTAATTTTCAATGTATCCTCTGAAACTCAAATATTCACGCAGGCCTTGATGAAACCTCTCTATAAGCACTAACTGACGTCTTTTAATTCGTAAATCATAATCATGGTGAGTATGGTGTGAAATCGATGTAGAAGGGTTTGAATCAAACTTTGAATATTTGGAAATTAGGACAAATGTTGAACTGATATTTGATGATTGTTGTTAGCAGGTATTGGCGATGGTCCTTCCTAGCATTGCATCATGTAAACCAGCAAGTGGCCTGTTTAACAAAGAAAGCTGCAACCGAGCTAGCAAGTGGACCACATGACAACGAAGGTTGTGTTGAGCCGTAAAAATGTCTAGTCAATCGGTTCTTAAGTCTGGTAGAGTTAGGATGAAAATCAATGACTTCAGCATGTACCAGAATTTGCGCAGTTGTAGGATATCCACCCCTTTTCCATTCTTTGTAGCTTGTAGTTACTTTGAATTTTGAACTTGTTATGTACTTGTAATTTGCATGAGTTTTTGAAACAAATGTTGTAACTTTAGCTTGTTTTACAATGTTTAACCTTGACTTAGAATTAGAAAAAAAAGGTGAGCTGTAACCGCTTGTAACACATACTCATGAGCAACAATTGTAATAATTTTTCCAAATCTGAAATTTAGCCTTGTAACTAAAGATTAGATAGAGTTTCCAAATAACTTGGTGTAGTATCCTAGCCTTCAAAAGTCTCCACCTGAGGTTAATTGTAGGATTTGAAAAAAAAAGAATTCTTTTAATGAATAGTTTCTTGAATAGCCTTGCCTGCCAATCTCTAAAAGGCTAGTCCAAATATTTTTTAAGTTACTTGGCCAAAAAATAATTCTCAACTTATCACAAATCCTTTGAAACTAAAGTATGGTGCCTAGCTTGAAATAAAACCAAAAAATTTCTTGTGTAACTAGTCTAAGTCAAAAGCCTCGAATCAACTTAAGCTCTCACGAGAAATGCCTTATAAATATAATTTGGTCTTGAATTTGACAATAACTTCACAATTGCACACTCGTGGGGTTGGAATTCTATAATTTCCCCTTCATATCCATTTGTGTATCTAGTCATGGGCTTGGTTTGAATAATTATAACTTGTGAACTTTGAACCAAATTTAGCATTCTAAATCATCTAATCAAACTTGATCCTTTAAGAACCACTCTTGAACCTAGACTTCATTCCAAGTTTATTCTTCCATGCTTACTTGCAAGATCTGGTATCTCCACAAGCATACACACATACACAGACAACCTTCCTGACCTTGAATCTCCTGTAGCAGTACCTAACTTTACAAATGAAACAAACAACAAAGTCTAAAAAAAAGGTTAGTTATGCACGAATGATGTACCTAATATGTTATGCAAAAAGAAAAGGGATCTTAGGGTCAAAAATTAGGGTGCAACAGCCGCCACAGAAAAATGGCACCCACCGTGGGGCAAAACAAAGGAATCTTGTCTCTCTTATCTCTCTGGTTGAAACCTTCTCTTGGGATGAGTCCTTGGGTTCACAAGGTATCACCGAATGACGGTTCCATCGGGGAATGTCATTATTGTTAGAATCGGCCCTCACTAGGATCTTAGATCAAAAACCTTTAAGTTGGGAAGGTACCACAGAATGGCGACTCCGTCAGGGAGCCATTTTCTGTTAGGATCATAGGATTCGTAGCTCTTAAAAAGTCTAGGACATTAGGACAAATATATATACTACTTTTCCTAATTGATATCTGTGTTTATTTTTCTGCTAATGGGAATGCGTGTGATGCCGCATGTAGAAAGATTGAGTATACACCTAGGAAAAACCTCTTTCAGTAGTGCGGAAGCTATCGGAAATAGTTGTCACGCGATACTACCCTCTTATGAGATTCTTCAAAATACATCACCTAGCACGGTTCCCGGCCCGCTCATGTTATCTCGACAAGAATCAATGATTTTGAGAGACACGTATAAAAATCACTAGTATAAACCTGTGGGATGGGTAGAGCCTTGACTTCATGACACCGACCCTTTGACCCCATGTTTTTTCTTTGTTTTTGTGTGCTGCATTCATGCATTCATTTTAAAAACATCAAAAAAACAAATTTTCTCTTCTAGTCTCTCTTTTTCAAATTAAACTAAGACAATGATTGCAAATGTCAGAGAGAAAAGAATTGCGCTCATGGATTTCGGTAGAAGAAAAACTCACAAGTATACCTTCAAGGTTCCAAAACTAGGGGATTTGAGAGGATTAGCAAGGATGATCACTAACCCTGACGCTTTCAGAGCCAAGTATGGAGGTCTGCTACCTCTGTTAAAGGTCCATGTAATTGAGGGAATCTTGGAGGCACTCATTCAGTTTTACGATCCAATCTATCACTGTTTCACATTCCCAGATTACCAGTTCGCACCAATGCTGGAGGAGTATTCTCATCTGATTGATCTACCCATTACTGATCAAGCTCCCTTTTTTGGCTTGGAAGAAATTCCAAAGGAGCAGACCATTACAAAAGCAATTTATTTGGATGAGTCAGAAGTCAAGACTCACCTGACCACCAAGGGAGGAATCCCAGGTTTACCAGCCAAGTTTCTGGTAAAGAAGGCTTTGTACTTTGCTAGTATAGGGAACGTGACTGCTTTTGAAAGCATCTTTGTTTTACTCACCTACGGGTTATTTTTGTTTCCCAACATCGATAACTTTATAGATATCAACGTTGTTAAGGTTTTTCTCATTGGAAACGCCGTACCAACCTTGCTCGCAGATGCGTATCATTTTGTACACTTAAGGAATTTATACAGCGGAGGAATAATCACGGGCTGTGTACCCCTGCTATATAAATGGTTTATCTCCCATTTGCATAAGTCTGCCGCTTTTTGGGATTATAAGAGTGCCTTACGTTGGTCGCAAAAAATCATGTCTCTTACCAACTCTGATATAGATTGGTACAATAGGATTTATGACGGGATCAGGATCATTGACCGTTGTGGAAACTTCGCCAACGTACCCCTCATAGGAACTAAGGGAGGAATCAATTATCATCCAGTTTTAGTTTGTCGTCAATTTGGATACCCGATGAGGCATGTCCCGCGTAATGCTCATCTGGAAGGTATTTTCTTTAAGGAAGGAGAAAATGACAGGGCACTAAAGATGGAAATAGTGCACGCTTGGAAACATGTTTATAAGAAAGGATGGGAGCCTCTAGGAAAACCAGACTGTGTCTCGGTGGAGCCTTATCTCCACTGGGTACAAACTAGAGCTCTCAAGCTAAAGATGCCTTATCCTCGTCACGGAGTTCTTCCGCCAAGGGAATCTGTCATGTACTTCATGACTGAAACGGAAGAACTTCAGGTTACTCTCAACAAAGTTCAATAGGAGAGGAGGTCTTGGAAGAACAAGTACCGCATTCTCAATGTATAGTGTACCAAAATACAGCAACTGCTGAAAGATAAGGATGCTCTAATTGAGATTTTGGAGCAACATGCTGTAGAAAATCAGGATGACCAAAGGAATTTGCTCGCTCCTTTCACTTGGCAAAGGAATGACAACCCGACAACGGCCCAAGATCCCTGGTACAAGAAAAGGAAAGTACCAGAATCAGCACCCGAGTTCTCCTCAGAGAGGACTCGGGACCCATTAGCTTAGGTTTCTGTTTCTGCACCTTGTAATTTACTGTATTTCCATTTCTGTAATCCTTTGAATTCAATAAAACGGGAGTGTCCCACTGTTTGATATTTGCAATCTAATTTTCAAAGTTTATTTTGATTAAACGAAAAAAAACAATTAATATAATCATTGCATTCATCTTCCTCACGTCCCGTATTCTTCTTACCTAAGAATCTCACATTTGTATCTCGGTTCTAGAGTTAAACTGTCTCATTCGTACAATACTCGGGCCAATCGTCAGAAAAATATGGATGATCTCGAGGAAGAGAACAGAGAGTTGAAAGAAGAGATCGACGCTCTAAGAGAGGATATGAGAAAGCTTTGTAACGACATGCAAGCCATGGCAGAAGCTCAGCTACAAAGAACTGTGATCTCAGAGATCACCTCAACGCCCATAGTGGAGAAGTATGATCCTAGGTATCAAATGCCGAAAGATCGTCCCTGGGGCATGCCTGTTAACTATATCCTGGAAGGATATATTCCGCCGATCACTGAAGATCAGGGAATCATAGTAGAAGCCGCTGGGCCTGAAGGTTACAAACTTCGGGAAAGCGAGGATGCCAGAGGCATAATGAGGACTCCTGAAGGTTATAAACTTTGGGAAACGCCAAGATTCACTGCCGTAGTAACGGTACCACCCCCTGTGGTGCACACTGTCCCGGAAGGACAGATTCCACAGATACCTTCTGGTGGAAAGGAAAGTATGTTCGATAGAATGGATGAATTCTATAAGCAGTTCCTGGAAATGCATAAGGAACTGCAAGCTATTCGCGGTCAGGATTTATTTGGAAAGGACGCCGCAGGCCTTTGTTTGGTCCCCAATGTGAAAGTCCCGCATAAGTTCCAAGTACCCGATTTTGAAAAGTACAAGGGTAACTCTTGCCCTCAAAGCCATTTGGTAATGTACGCTCGGCGAATGTCAACTCAGACAGAGAATCAGGATCTCCTGATTCACTACTTTCAGGATAGTTTAACGGGTGCTGCATTAAAATGGTACATGGATTTAAACCGCACTACGATTAGCACTTTCAGAGATCTTGGCACTGCCTTCGTCCAACAATATAAATACAATTTGGACATGGCACCAGACAGAGATCAACTCAGATCAATGTCGCAAAAGGACAAAGAAACCTTTAAGGAGTACGCTCAGAGATGGCGTGAAATTGCCGCTCAGATTTGTCCACCTCTGGAGGAAAAAGAGATGAAAAAGTTTTTCTTAAAGACCTTGAGCTCATTTTATTACGACAGAATGGTTGTCAGTGCGCCCACCGAATTCACCGAGATGGTGGGCATGGGAGTTCATCTTGAGGAAGCCGTCCGAGAAGGACGTTTAGTTAAAGACGTTGGATCGTCAAGTAGTACAAAACGATACGGTAGTGCTCTCCCTAAGAAAAAAGAGCAGGATATTGGGAATATCTCTCTTGGAAAGCAAAGGCGATGGTACCAACTAGTAGCAGCTGTAACTCCTGCTATCAGCCATGCGCCTGTTTCTACGTATCAACCTCAGGTTGCTCAAAGCCTACCGCATTCGCAGTAATATCAGCAAAGGACACAACAGCCTCTTCAGCAGGCTCGTCCTCAATACAACAACAACCGTACAACGCGGCCACCAGGATTTGATCCTATACCCGTATCGTACGCAGAACTATTTCCGTTACTACTGGCCAAGGGGCATGTCTAGACTAAGTCTCCTCTTACAGTACCAGAAAATTTGCCTTTTTGGTTTAAGGTGGATCAGACTTGCCCTTACCATCAAGGAGGACCAGGGCATAATATAGAAAACTGTCTCAGTTTCAAATCCGATGTGCAAAAGCTTGTTAGGAGGAGGGTCTTATCTTTCAAGGATACGAATCCTAATGTTCTCACAAACCCGCTGCCACAACACGAGAAGGCTGCAGTCAATTTGATAGAGGGAGAGTCTAACAACACCTATCAAATTCACGATGTACTCTTACTGAGGGCCAACTTGGTCAAGATGCATTGTAGACAAAGTGGATATGGCCATCTGCCACCTCAGAATTATCACCAGTGTGATATCTGCTCTAAAAGCAATCAAGGATGTTCTGTGGTGCAATCAGCTCTACAGGAACAGATGGATCTCTGATGGATCCAAGAGCATCGAGTTCATGGAGTTAACATGGTTTATACGAATTCCAACATCATTCAAAACCACGATATCCGTGCGATGAATGTCAACTTGGTGGCAATGCACTCAAGGCAAAGCCAGTATCATAATCTGCCGCGTCACGATTATAATTCCTGCCTGACTTGCTCGGTAAACAAACAGGGATGCTCTTTTGTACAAGAAGCCCTCTAGCGTCAGATGGATCTTGGATGGATTCAAGACTACCATGATAGGAATCATTATCAAATCAACATGATTCAAATCTTCGATATTCGCTTGATGAATACCATCCTGGTGGAGTTACATGCTAAACAGGTCCGACTCGGGTTCCTGGTATCACATGATTATCAGGGCTATAAAGCGGGTTGCAAAGACGATCAGGGTTGTGCCCTTGTCCAGGAAAGACTTCAGCACTTGTTGAACCACTGGTGGCTTCTAATCTATATGGATAAAGACACCCAGCAAATTAGTATCACTAACGGGAATCCTACTAGATATCAAAGTCAGGATGTTCGGTCGATGGAAACAGATCTAGTAAGGTAACATTGTATTCAAAGCGGACGTGGCCAGGTGCCACTACACAAATATGAGCGGTGTGGAGTTTGCTCAGTGGATAATCAAGGATGCTACCTCGTGCGAGCAGCCCTTCAAAGTCAGTTGGATCGCAAAGAGATTCAACCATGGTCAAGTTCTAAATCAGTCAACTACTTCGCTGATCAAATCGAGGACATTGTCGTAATCTCTGATCATTAAAGGACTAGGGATGTTTGTACCATTATCCCTCTACTTGACGAATCAAGAGTTCCTAACTGGGAACGGATCGAAATTACTTACGATGGTCAGAAAAATCAGAAGGCTCCCATAGTCATCTATCTACCAGGACCGCTACCGTATGAATCAACTAAGGCTATCCCTTACAAATACGGTGCAACAACAATTGAGAATGGAAAGGAAATTCCGTACCCTCCGTCGTGAATATTGCAGACATCAGTCGAGTAACACGGAGTGGTAAAATCTTCAACAGAGGAGTTGGAGAACCCAACAAAGAAAAGGAACCTCAGACAAAAGTTCCCAATCCACCAGTCGGTCAATCCAATAATCTCGACCTTTCAAAAAACGAAGATGAGATGCTAAAGCGCATCCAAAGGAGTGAATACAACATTGTTGATCAGTTGTTACCAACTCCTTCAAAGATCTCAGAATTATCACTTTTACTCAGTTCCAAAGCCCACAGGGAGGCTCTGCAGAAAGTCTTGGAGCAAGCCTTTATAGAATAGGATGTAATAATCAGACAGTTCGATAGCATTGTCTCTAACATCACTTCCTGCAATAACTTGGGATTTGGTGATGAGGAATTACCTGAAGAAGGTCACCGTCATAACATGGCGCTCAACATTACAGTCAACTGCCAGGATGATGCTTTAGCCAGCGTACTAGTAGACACAGGGTCAGCCCTAAATGTTATGCCAAAATCTACTCTAATGCGATTATCATTCAAAGGACCTCCGATGAAAACCAGTGAGGTCGTCGCCAAAGTAATTGACGGATCCAGAAAAATAGTTATCGGCGAAGTCGACCTTCCCATAAATATTGGTCCTCATACTTTCCAAGTCACTTTCCAGGTCATGGACATTCGGGCAACATACAGTTGTTTATTAGGAAGACCTTGGATACATCAGGCTGGGGCGGTCACTTCAACCCTCCACCAAAAGCTAAAGTTCGTCCAGAAGGGTCAACTTGTCACGGTTTGTGGAGAACAGACCTTGCTCGTAAGCAACTTGTCATTATCTACTTGTGTAGAACCCGAGGAGGTTGTTGGAACTCAGTTCCAAGCGCTTACGGTGAGTAATGAGAATCAATCAGAGAAAGGAACCTCGATTTCCTCATACATAGATGATATCAAAGCAGTCGAGAATACCAATACAATAGGATAGGGACAACTTGTCATTCCTACTGACAACAAAACAAAGAAGGGTCTTGGATTTTGCTCGACCTATACCCAGACTGCTACTAACAATGAAAGTCTTCATCCTATTCAAGACTTCTTCCACAATGGAGGTTTCCTTCACCCAGTGTCTCAAGAAGTACATACCATCAACGAGGGTGACTCCTTCGATACAGATGAAGAATGGAAGTCCTATCTCAACGAGGACGGTTATACGTCTCAGGGCAAAACGCAGACTCCCTTTTGCTATCCCGCACAGAGTCTGAGATTTATACCAAGGTCAGATGTCGAAATGATATATGGAGATTATGATCCTGAAGGATGTCGTGCTCCGCCAAATTCATTAGAGGAAGACACTCCGATGAAATACAACTTTGACCATGACTATTATGGCCAAATGGATGGCTTGCCTATATGGCAGCCGTATCACGGAGACTTGGGGCAAGAAAATCAGCCAAACAATAAAAATCAGTTGAGCATCATTGAATAGAATACCTGTGTCCCCGCCATGTCATGGGATCAACACTCAGGTCATTCTGAACTTATTCAGTATGATGATGAATTGGCAAAGCTTGTCGGACTAGAATTCATCAACTATGCTTTTCCCGAGGTCAACGTCATCGAGAAGGATGACTCCTCCAATTCCAAAGAAGTGTGCGACACCCTGGGACAGCCGAGTGGAAGATTTGACTTCATGGTCAAGTACACCGCTCCTGAAAGCTCTCATATCAGGCTTGAAGACATCCAGCCAACTGGATGGGGAGATACAGCTGAGAGTACAAATACTATGCAAAATACAACTGAGGAATCCTCCTACGACAACTCTGCCTGGGAGACAGATTCCAATGATCCTGCTCAGCCAGAAATTAGCGTCATTTCTAAAGACAAATTAAGGAAGGTACTAGACTTCGTGATTCACCGAGGAGTTCTCCTCTAATGGGTCGCTATCGATGTTCTGAAGATTGTTCATAAGTCTAAGTAATTGCCATCTTTACTTTAACCTTTCACCTTGCCCAGGTGAAACAGATGTTTTGATAGGGCTCACTTTCTGTAAATTTCCCTCTTCACTTTGCCCAAAGCGATGGAGTTTTGTTTTATAGGGCTACAATTTTAAGAATCAACTTGTTCATTAATAAAATAACGTCGTTCTGTAATTTCCGAATTAATTGTTGTTTTCTCTTTTCCCTTTTCAGAAAATGGTAATCCTAAAAAAAACTCAATAATAAAAAAAGCAGTAAAAGAAATACACTGCACACACTTTTGCATTTTCCCTCTATCTCTTCTAAACACAAATCATCACGTCATGCAGATTGCTTGTTTTAAACCCTGTTGAAATATACGATCCAATGCCTTCTCTCAACTTTGAGTTCCCGGTATTTGAGGTTGAAGAAGAGAATGACGACGAAATTCCAAAGGAGATCTCCTGACTACTCAAACAAGAGGAAAGGTCCATTGAGCCTCACAAAGAGTTGCTGGAAACAGTCAACTTAGGATCGAAAGAAGAGAGAAAAAAAGTCAAGATTGGGGCACTGCTCTGTCCAACTGTCAAAGAAAGTTTGACGAGACTTCTCAAAGAGTTTCCCGATGTATTCGCTTGGTCCTATCAGGATATTCCAGGGTTGGATACCAGCATCGTGGAACACCATCTACCGGTGAGATCAGAATGTCCGCCGGTAAAACAAAGGTTGAGACAGACTCATCCAGACATGGCTGTCAAAATCAAAGAGGAGGTACAAAAACAGATTGACACGGGTTTCCTCGCTACGTCAGAATATCCTCAATGGTTAGCCAACATCGTACCAGTTCCAAAAAAAGGACGGAAAATTCAGAATGTGTGTCGACTACCGAGATCTAAACAAGGCAAGTCCAAAGGACGACTTTCCCTTACCACACATTGACATGTTGGTAGACAGTACAGCAAAGTTCAAAGTCTTCTCCTTCATGGATGAATTCTCGGGCTATAATCAGGTCAAAATGGCGCCAAAAGACATGGAGAAGACCTCCTTCATTACCCCATGGGGGACCTTTTGTTACAAGGTAATGTCGTTCGGTTTGAAGAACGTCGGGGCAACCTATCAGAGGGCCATGACTACTCTGTTTCATGACATGATACATAAAGAAATCGAAGTGTATGTCGATGATATGATTGCAAAATCTAAAACAGAGGAGGAGCATGTGACCCACCTGTTAAAACTATTTGAGCATTTGCGAAAGTACAAACTCCACTTGAATCCCAACAAGTGCACATTCGGTGTCCGTTCAGGGAAACTCTTAGGATTCATCGTCAGCCAGAAAGGAATTGAGGTTGATCTTGACAAGGTCAAGGCCATTCAAGAAATGCCTTCTCCAAAGACTGAAAAACAAGTCAGAGGATTCATGGGACGTTTGAACTACATCTCCAGATTCATATTCCTTATGACCGTGACGTGTGCGCCAATTTTCAAATTACTCAAAAAGAATCAGGACTGCGTTTGGACAGAGGACTGCCAAACCGCCTTTGACAGTATTAAGGAATATCTATTGAACCCACCGATTCTATCACCTCCAGTGGAAGGAAGACCACTGATCATATACTTAACAGTCTTGGAGGACTCCATGGGCTGTGTACTTGGCCAACAAGACGAAACCAAAAGGAAAGAGTCTGCCATCTACTATTTGAGCAAGAAGTTTACTGACTGTGAGACTCAATACACTATGCTCGAGAAAACTTGCTCCGCTCTGGCTTGGGAAGCCAAACATCTTCGCTAGTACATGATTCGTCACACCACTTGGTTAATCTCTGAAATGGATCCAATCAAGTATCTCTTTGAAAAGCCTGCTCTCACGGGAAGGATTGCCCGTTGGTAGATGTTGTTATCAGAATATGACATAGAGTACCACGCTCAGAGAGCCATTAAAGGAAGTGTTTTAGCCGATCATTTGGCTCATCAACCGATTGACGATCAGGAATCAGTCGGGTTTGACTTCCCGGACGAAGATGTCATGTATTTGAAAATGAAAGATTGCGATGAACCACTACCCAGTGAAGGGCCAGAACCAAGTTCCCAATGGGGACTTATCTTTGACGGAGTTGTCAATCATTACGGAAATGGAATTGGGGAAATTATCATAACTCCTTAGGGTACCCACACTCCTTTCACCGCTAGACTTACGTTCAAGTGCACAAACAATGAGGCTGAATACGAAGCTTGTATCATGGGTCTCGAGGAAGCGATTGATTTGAGGATCAAGAACTTGGATGTATATGGCGACTCAGCTTTGGTCGTCAATCAGATCAAAGGAGATTGGAACACATACCAATCAGGATTGATTTCGTACAAAGATTACGCAAGAAGGTTGTTACCCTTCTTCAACAGACTCGAGTTTCATCATATCCCTCGTGAGGAGAATCACATGGCTGATGCATTAGCCACTTTCTCTTCCATGATTAGTGTAGGTCAATGGAATGAATTACCTAAGATCCACATAATGCGCCTTGAACGGCCCACTTACATCTTCGCGATTGAAGCAGTCATAGACGACAAACCTTGGTATCACGATATCAAATGCTTCCTTCAGAAACAAGAGTACCCACCTGGGGCACTAAGAAATGACAGAAAAACCCTCAGAAGACTGGCAGGCAGTTTCTTCCTGAGTGGTGATACACTCTATAAGAGGAACTTTGACATGGTCTTGCTCCGATGTGTAGACAGACCAGAAGCAGACATGCTGATAAAAGAAATCTACGAAGGATCCTTTGGCACGCATGCCAACGGACACACAATGGCGAGAAAAATTCTGAGAGCAGGGTACTATTGGTTGACAATGGAATCTGATTGCTACAAGTATATGAGGAAGTGTCACAAGTGTCAAATATACTCAGACAAAATCCATGTACCGCCTACACATCTCAAAGTTCTCTCTTCCCCGTGGCCTTTTTCCATATGGGGAATATACATGATTGGCATGATCGAACCCAAGGCTTCGAACGGACATCGGTTCATCCTGGTAGCCATTGATTACTTCACCAAGTGGGTCGAAGCAGTGTCATACGCCAATGTGACCCGACAAGTGGTAGTCCGATTTATCAAAAACAATATCATCTGCCGCTATGGTGTTTCGAGCCAGATCATTATGGATAATGGATCTATCTTGAACAATAAGATGATGAAAGAGTTGTGCACAGAGTTCAAGATCAAACACCATAATTCACCTCCCTACCGACCCAAGATGAACGGAGTGGTAGAAGCGGCTAACAAGAACATCAAGAGGATTGTTCAGAAGATGGTTGTAACCTACAAAGACTGGCACGAGATGCTACCCTTTGCTCTTCACGGTTATCGTACATCTGTCCGCACTTCAACAGGGGCAACCCCTTTCTCTCTAGTATATGGCATGGAAGCAGTGCTCCCCATCGAAGTAGAGATCCCATCAATCCGGGTATTGATGGAAGCTAAGCTTACAAAAGCTGAATGGTGCCAAAGTCGGCACGATGAACTTAATCTGATTGAAGAAAAGCGAATCACGACAATATGCCGTGGTCAGTTATATCAGCAAAGAATGAAGAAGGCGTTCGACAAAAAGGTCCGGCCTCGCATCTTCAGAAAAGGAGACATTGTGCTCAAGAAGATACAATCATTTCTCACTGATTCCCAGGGCAAGTGGACTCCGGATTATGACGGCCCCTATGTGGTCAAGAAAGCTTTCTCAGGCGGCGCCTTGAGACTCACAACCATGGATGGAGAAGAGTTTTCCTACCCCACAAATGTTGACGTAGTCAAGAAATACTTCGCCTAAATAAAAAATAAAAAAAAATAAAAAAAATGTCTCGGTGGATTGAAAACCCGAAAGGGCGGTCCAGGCAAAAATTAGAGACATGATCAAAATTCATCCCGGTGGATTGGAAACATCACAGTACAATCCAGGCAAAAATTAGGGATAATGGCAAGTAACTACGTCCAACAGGTGCAAATTCCCTAGTAGCAGTCCTGCCATCCATCAAAAAACTCCAGTCAAGGTCACCTTCGACAGAAGCTCAGGATGTCCCGAAGTCAAAGTTGGTAGAAGGATAGTGGTCGTTATGTTTCAATGAAGCCCTTTTCCCTTAAATTACCATTTTCTAACTTTGTAAATACTTTATGGAATCACGCGTTTGGCTGATTTCCATCCTATCAATAAAATTTGAGCCCTTGTGCTTTTGTTTACAATTATTATTTGTTTTAGCTTTACAGAACGACATTTTAATATGATCAACGGTTCTTGAAATAAAACAAAAATGAATTTACTTGTAAAATTTTCCTGCTTAAAATAAATATGGCAATTCTTTTGACTGTTGAACATCGAAAGAACATCGATCGCTTCTCCAGAAGTAAGCGAGGTTCAAAGTGCAGAATCAAAGTACTCCTTCTAAACCAGTGCACCTGAATGAAGGATCAACTGTGTCAGAGACCTTTGTTTCATCTGACACCCCCGGCAGAGTTCTTATCTCCTAAGCCTAACCAACGTAGCTCCCCACGAGGACTACTTCTCCTAAGCAAGGCAGAATTGCTATCATGAACCAGTGTTACTTTTCATCCCCCACTGTGGCCGAGTATCCAGTCGTGTTCATCTATTAGTTTGTATGTCGCGTCAGTTTTGTCAGCATATACATACATACATTATGCATTATTGATTTACATTTATATTCATATTGCATCATTATCACTCTAGTCGATCTTATCCCCTAGTGATAAAAGTCCTCTCAATTGAGTTGTCAGTTCTTTCCTCGTCAAGAAATGTCGCGTCTGAGCAACCTCGCCTCCAGTGTATTTCTAGATTGAAGTTGACCCTTGACCACTTTGATAAATTGAACCTCTGAAAAACCAGAGAACCCTCAGCCAGCATCACTCTTCACCATGGAAGATGATATCTTCGCTTTCCCGGATTAAGGAAAATCCCTAGAGAAAGCCTCTCAACTAAAGACTTTCAGCAACACATTGGTCCTTCTCTCCAGAATGTCAATGTCAACAACGTCATCGGCGCCTCAAAATTGGGGTACATTGTATGGCATTTCTCTGAGAAGATCTCGAGAAAAGTATGATGTAATATCCCCAAATGAAAGCAGTCTCTCAAGAAGACTCGTTTTCCCCAGTAGGGTCGACAAATGGCGTCTCCCATAGAGAAGTTTGTGCCTCTCTACAATCAAAACTTTTTCCATCAAATGGCATCTCCCCAGGAAAATTCGGCGAGAAGTTTGAGGAGAACCGCTACAAATAGCGTCCCTTGTCAATAAATTTTATTGACAAAAGAAACCAAGACCAGATCCTTGGTAGGAAACCGGGATCGAGGGGAAGTTTATTTCAGAAACTGAGACCAGTTCCTTGGTAGGAAACCAGGATCGAGGGGAGGTTTATATCGGAAACTGAGACCAGTTCCTTGGTAGGAAACCAGGATCGAGGGGAATTTTACAAAAGAAACTTAGACCAGTTCCTTGGTAGGAAACCAGGATCGAGGGGAAGTTTAAATCAGAAACTGAGACCAGTTCCTTGGTAGAAAACTAGGATCGAGGGGAAGTTTACCTTTCCTAAGCATCATTTCTTAGCAAAAGAGGAAGGATCCGCGAACTGCCATTCATAACCAGCATCAAAATTTTGGGTATTCCGATATTTAATCCTCTTGCACCCCGAATGCCCGAATACCTTCGCCATTCACACCTTCGTGTCCAAGATGATTAAATAGGGGCATCTGTCATACCCCAAACTTTGACCACTAAGATTTCCCATCATTGGGCAAATCATCATCACAATATGGGTAAACCATCATACCTCATCAATCTCCCCAAAGATGGGTGAGCATTCACTACTATCAAAGATTAGGGTTTCAAGCCCTCTCTAAGCTCTTAGACAAAGGATCAATCAAGAAATGACAAGATCTTTAACTTGTCTAGCCTCTCAAACATCCACAATGGATCAAGAGGACTCCCACTTCAAGAATCAAGCACAAGGTTGCAGCATTCTGAGTGGATCAAGCCTCACGATCGACAGTGTCACCAAATTAGGGTTTTGGTCGACCAGGGCCTCCAGATGTAGATTTTCCTCTGGGAATGAGCCAATGCTTCAAAGCATAACCTATGATGCTCTAAGGGACATCATAAACCCAATCATCAAGTCAATTTAGCCTCAAGGGATGCATTCACCAAAAATCAGGAATTAGGGTTTCTTGACCTAATTCACCCCTAAGTTGACTTTTGGGACAAAACATGAACCAAGACCTCAAAGGAGGATTTGAGGGTCTCTAATACACCACATTGATCCATTTGCAATAATGTATTGATCCAAGAAGCTTGATCCACAAGTTTCAAATTCATCAGAACAAAGATTAGGGTTTCGCGAGAAAAGTCAACTGTGCCTTTGACTTTTGACTAGGACATGCTCCCAAACCCTAAGACATGATTCAATACACCCTATAACACCTATGAAATCAATTCATCAAGTTTGATTTAGGTCAAGGACTTGATTTCATATAGGATCGCACAGTTTGGAGTTCATCTGACAAAAAGTCAACTGTGCACAAAAGTCAAACTTTGACTTTTTGAGATTTTTCATAATTATGGTTTTTTAACCCTAAAATGATGTTAATGTGTGATTTGAATCATCATTCATCAAGAAAAATCAAGAAAAGTGGGATAACTTGTAAAAGGGGTAACCATAAAAACTTAGAAAATTTTCTAAGTTATGGAACAAAGTGGCTAGGGTACTAACTTTGGAGGACCATAACTCCTAAACCACAAGGCCATTTTTTCCCATCCAAAGCTGGATTTGTAGCCCTCATGGCCCCCTACAAAAGCTTCAACTACACCTCATTCCAATTCATTATGGATTTTGAGTTATGGAATGATCAAAGTGGCTGAAAACATGAAATGCGACTTTTTCCAACACTTAGTGAAATTTTCACTAAGTCAGAATCTGCCTTCACTTTTTTCCAAATGTAGGGGAATTTTTCACTTGGATCCAAAAAGTATCAAAACCAATTATGATCAAACAATTATTGTATCATATGAGGGCTTTCCAAAATGGCCAAGAACTCCATCAAATTCCACTTGAGCCATGATATATGACAATGGCAATATGCCTTGCTGAAAACTGCCAAGGCTAGGCAAAATTTTGCATTTTTGCTCGATTTGGAAAAATCAGATAATTCCAAGCCTTGTCATCACTTTGGACACATCTGAGGATCAAATCTAAAGGGAACAAACACTGATCCAAGCCTCCAAAGTCTTTGGAACAAGAAGTAGCATACCAAACCTAGAAATCCCAAAAAGAGGGACAAGACTCCAATTTTGGATTGGAGCATTTACTGGATGCATCAAGGTGGCATGGACTGACACATTTGCAATTGAATTCAGTCAAGAATGATCCAACAACTAGGGAACCACAGCTCTGTGCTCTAACCTCTAGTCAATGGCTAGAGGAGACTTGAGATTCCAAAGTGCAACCATTGGCCAAACCACTGCAGCAGTTGCCATTCACTATTGCTTGCAAAACAAACTTACTCTACTATAAATAGAGGTCATTTGTACTCAGTTTGAGTACACCAAAGCCATCAAACAGATGCTTTCCTCAAAATCTCCTTCTTCACTCCAATCTTGCCTTTCAAAGCAAGTCACTATCGGGTTTTGAGTTTGAGAGCAATTCCAACCAAACCAATCACACACACACCTCATAAACATCATATAGAAGTGATCTAAACACTCACATAACATCTGTAACACCAAAATCACAAAATCACCAGCCAACTGCTCAAGCCTTTGACAGGGATGTAGTTGAGGTGCCAAATCAAGTTCCACCTCAAATCAATCCACTCCAAGCATCCAGACACACTCCATAGCACCTAGGGAAGCTGTTCATAGCCTTGGAACCAAGTTGTAACACCTCTAACACAAAACACGATCACCAGCTGCAAGTGGTAAGCATGAGCTCATCTAACTCTATGATCCATGCAATTTTTGTTGCACAATAATTTGGCCATATGTTCATAAGCATGCATAGAGTGTTTACCCTCAATCAATTGCTTTGTATGAATCGTGTATGGAATTTCTGAACCTTCATATAGAATTTAGGGTTCTTGAGGTTTCTCTTTGATTTCTTATTCCATGCTTAAAATAAATGAAATTAAAGACCATAGACATGATCGTGAGGTTGAAACGAGTAGATTGATATGTAGATTGCATGATATAATCAAGTATTTAGTGAGATTGGATAGAAAACGCAAATCTGCAGAAACAGAGGAAGGGCGCGTGTTCTTGCCATGTTCTTGGCGCCCTTTTTCAAATATTTGAATATTTGAATTTTGTGATTTTATTTAATTGATTCAAAAATTAATTTCTCTCTGAGTTTTAATGATTTTGAGTTGATTCTTTTTTTAATAATTCACAAAAATGTTAAAATATTTTATTTTACCAAAAAATCCTAAAAATATTATATATTTCATATAATTGATATTTTTGCAAAGAATTAATATTTTAATTGTTTTTTACATTTAAAATATTTTTTCCTTCTTCGTTTTGCAAATTTTAATGACTTCTAATCATTTTGTAGGTTAAAACTTGATATTTGAAACATTAATCCAAGATCACAAATTTTTTTCCACGTGTTTAACAATTTTGATCATTTTAATTGAATTTTTATTCAATTAAAATACATTTTGGAAACAAATTAGGGTTTTTGATTAATTCAACCCTCATCAAACTTTTCAAACCCTTTGGGCCTCTAGTAGAGTGTAAGACCCAACCCTTTTAGAAAAACCAAAATAGTTTGGGCCTCAGTCGTTGTATAAGACCCACGGTGTTTTCAAAACCTCGACGCGATCGTCGTCCTTTTCAAAATAAACCTTTGGGCCTCTAATAGAGTGTAAGACCCAATCCTCTTTTAACCAAGACAATATTTGGGCCTCAGATATTGTATAAGTCCCTCTGCATTAAAAGAAACTCTTTGCGCGATCGCCAGTTCAAAAAACAAATCATATGGGCCTACCCTCGTGTTATATGCCCCATTCTTTTTCTTTAAACACCTTTGGGCCTCTAATAGAGTGTAAGACCCAATCCTTTGTAAATACAAACCTATTTTGGGCCTCAAATGTTGTATAAGTCCTATTGTATTTCAAAAGTTTGGCGCGATCATCGCCCGTTTAAAACAAACCTTTTGGGCCTCTCCTTGAGCTGTAAGCCCCACCACTTGTACAAAAATAAACCTTTGGGCCTCTTGAGAGAGTGTAAGACCCATCCCTTTGTACAGAAAACCTTTTTGGGCCTCTTGAGAGAGTGTAAGACCCATCCCTTTGTACAGAAAACCTTTTTGGGCCTCAGTCACTTGTATAAGTCCCTGTACAATGTACAAAACGATAGTGCGATCGCTGATAAAACCCTGGGCCTCTCCTTGAGCTGTAAGCCCCAATTTTCCTTTCAAAAGCACTTTCCCCTTTGATTTTGAATATAATATTGTTATCAAAACTTTCTTTGTTGAACAAACTAACCAAACAGCATGGAAGCTCTACAACCGAGTAAGTGTTTACCCGCTTTTATTTATCGCTTTCATATGTATATAATTGTATTGTGGGGCTGTTTCACTGTAAGTCTTCTTTCATAAACTCATATCGACTGTGTAATACTAGTATAGATATTTAGAGTTTCCCCGGCAACTACGTCTAGAACTAAGACAAAACCTCGTTTCCTTATAGTCGATGTTCTCTCGGATATTTCAAACATAACCTAAACCATGAGAATTTTCTTTTACAACAATTGTAGATAACTAGATCTAAGAAATCTCCCCCTTGAACAGTTCATATACAGAAGGCCAATGTTCCAAGTGAAAATCCTTCTGGAACTGTTCATCAGCCTCCTCTTGAACTTAGTGCAAGGACCCACAGGCTTCCTAAAAGCATCCCCGCCTCCTCTTGGGCATTGTACAAGGACCCGTCGGCTTCTTAGAAGTTTTCACAGCCTCCTCTTAGGCTTCGTATAATGATTATTCCTCCGGGAAGATAGCCTCCTCTTGGGCTTCGTACAAATTGTCCCTTCGGCTTCCTAAAAGTTTTTCTCGCCTCCTCTTGGGCTTCTTACAAATTGTCCCGACGACCTCTTAAAGGTATAGGAACAGAAATTAGTCATCTTAATAGAACAGTCTTTCAAAGAGTCTAGATCTTTCTACCGCGAACGTACTGTCTCTCTTAAGCATAGTACAAAAGATAAAACTCTAGACTTGGACAGTCTAATCTCCTTGAGTCTCGAAGACATTCTCAAGTTCTGTTCAAAAACAGGAAGAAAACATCCGTAGACTTGGGCAATCTCAATACCCTTCGGATTCCCCATTTCCTTGAAGAATGGGAAATAATCTCGGTCCTCAAATCAAATCCATGAGTACAACATTACCCATATAAGAACTGATTTTCTCTTTTAACCAACATACTAGACCTGTCACTCAACTGAAACAGTAACCCTAGCCTTCTCTTGGGCTTTGTACAATGATTCTCCCCAGCAGAGTTAACCTTTGCAGCCTCCATCTCGGGCTTCGTACGAGATACAAAATCACTCTCTTCTTGAGTATAAAAGACTCTCTTGTTGAGTCAAACATTTTCAGCCTCCATCTCGGGCTTTGTACGAGATACAAAACACTCTCTTGTTGAGTATAAAAAGACTCTCTTGTTGAGTCGATCACCTTTAGCCTCCATCTCAGGCTTCGTACGAGATACAAATCACTCTCTTGGTGAGTATAAAAGACTCTCTTGTTGAATCAAACCCTTTCAGCCTCCGTCTTGGGCTTTGTACAAGACACATATAAAAACACTCTCTTATTGAGTCAACCCTTTTAGCCTCTATCTCGGGCTTCGTACGAGACACAAAAGCATCCTCTTGTTGGGTCAATAGCCTCCTCTTAGGCTTTGTATAAAGAAATCCCTGTTTGATTCAATCAACCTTTTAGCATCAAAGTTGTGCCTTGTTCATAACATACAAACATCAACAACTCTTTTTCCCTCGTCTAATTGCTGTAAGCGGCAAGCCTCTGGATTATTTACATCCACGCCATTGTCCCTCTTTTAGTATGAGAAATTCCTAAGGAAAGATGGCATTGCTCTAAACTGAGTTAAAGTCTTCTCCTTCAGGTTGAAAATCCCCTATAAAGAAAATTATGGCATTGCTGGATTCGCATATCCAAGTTAAAGTAATTCTCCTTTATAATCAATCACCCAACAGTCATTCCAAATAGACCAAATATTCCCCTTTAGAGATGACAAATTCTCTCTAAAGTCAAACACCCTTTTAGCTTCACATCTTGGGCTTCGAACAAGATACAAATAGACCCTTCAGCTTCACATCTTGGGCTTTGAACAAGATATAAACCACCTTTAGCTTCATGTCTTGGGCTTTGAACAAGACACCAAAACACCATTTCCTCGCATAGAATAGGAGGAACTACGATCGCTCTGATTTCCCTATCCCGGGAATACGTAGGCATAAGATTGAAAAAAAGAATCTTAGCGAGCACACTAATCAAAAAACCCAAAGTACCTCCAGCCAATCTAGCGCAGTATCCCAACAAATTCCCCATGAACAGTCCAGGTATTTTGTTCTGAACAAAATAAGCAGAGAGAGGCCCACGAACTAAAACCGCATCTGTAAACTAACAGTTTTGACTGTTTAACCTCAGTTTACAAGCAGGGTTAGTTGGAGACATCTATTTCCCTTCCTTCATCAGCTTCAATAGGATAAAAAATGAATCGACCTGTAGTACCCCAGAGCGATAGTGCTTAAGAACCACGTCCAAAAATTGCTCGCTACAGCCGCCACAGAAAAATGGCGACCACAGTGGGAGGCATTCTTTCTTACAATCTTAAGTAGAAGGCCTTAAATTTGCGAAGTTTCACAAAAATGGCGACTCTGCTAGGGAGCCATTGTCTGTATAGGATCCTAAGACTAGAGGTCTAGGATGTTAGGACAAATATATATACTGCTTTTCCTAATTGATATTTGTGTTTACTTTTCTGCTAATGGGAATGCGTGTGATGCTGCATCTGGAAAGATTGAGTATACATCTACGATAAGTGATGGCATTATACGGGTAATCTTATGGGGAGTGAATCCTATATAAGAGGTCCCGGTCGGCCTTCAAATTAGTGGAGATGCCCTTTCCGGATTCAATGCCTATACGACTTTGGTTGTTGAAAGCATATTGTTCCATTGGGTTATCTGAGAAGCTGAGGATATTAGTAGACTGAAGCCATTTTGTAGTGCGAAAGCTATCAAAAATAGTTGTCACGCGATACTACCCTCATTTGAGATTACTCTAAGATGAACCAGCTCGCTTGGTGATTTGCTTGCTGCCGTCATCCCAAGAGGGGTCAATGATTTTGAGGACAGGTACAAAAATCACCAGTATAAACCTTTGGGGATGGGTAGAGCCTTGACTTCATGACACCGACCCTTTGACCCCATGTTTTTTCTATGTTTTTGTGTGCTGCATTCATACATTCATTTAAAAAACATTAAAACAAAGAAAAATTTTCTCTTCTAGTCTCTCTTTTTTTCAAATTAAACTTAGACAATGATTGCAAATGTCAGATAAAGAGATTGCGCTAATGGATTTCGGTAGAAGGAAAACTCACAAGTACACCTTCAAGGTTCCAAAACTAGAGGATTTAAGAGGGTTGGCAAGGATGATAACCAACCCTGAGGCTTTCAGAGCCAAGTATGGAGGACTGCTGTCTCTATTAAGGGTCCATGTAATTGAAGGAATCTTGTCCACACTAATCCAGTTCTACGATCCGGTCTATCACTATTTCACATTCCCGGATTATCAGCTAGCACCAACGCTGGAGGAGTACTTTCACCTGACTGATTTACATATTACTGACCAAGCTCCCTTTTTTGGACTGGAAGAAATTCCAAAGGATCAAACCATTGCAAGAGCAATCTATTTGGACGAGTCAGAAGTCAGGACTCACATGACCACTAAGGGTGGAATTCAGGGTTTGCCAGCCCAGTTCTTAATCAAGAAAGCTATGTACTTTGCTAGTATAGGGAACATGGCCGCTTTCGAAATCATCTTTGTTTTGCTTACCTACGGGTTATTTTTGTTTCCCAACATCGATAACTTTGTAGATATCAACGCCATTAAGATTTTTCTGATTGGAAACCCTGTACCGACCTTGCTCGCAGATGCTTATCATTCGATACACTTAAGGAATTTGTATAGCGGAGGAATGATCACATGTTGTGTACCCCTGCTGTACAAATGGTTCATTTCCCACTTGCCCAAGTCTGCTGCATTTTAGGATCAAAAGAATACTTTACGTTGGTCGCAGAGAATCATGTCTCTTACCAACTCTGACATAGACTGGTACAATCGAATCTATGACGGGATCAGGATCATTGAATGTTGTGGAAAATTCCCTAATGTACCCCTCATAGGAATTAAAGGAGGAATCAATTATCATTCGGTGTTAGCTCTTCGTCAATCCGGATACCCGATGAGACATGTCCCGCGTAATGTTCATCTGGAAGGTCTTTTCTTCAAGGAAGGAGAAAATAACAGAGCACTAAAGACAGAAATAGTGCATGCCTGGAAACACATTCATATGAAAGGAAGAGAGTCTCTAGGAAAACCAGACTGTGTCTCGGTGGAACCTTATCTCCACGGGGTATAAACTAGAGCTCTCAAGCTGAGGATACCTTACCCTCGTCAGGAAGTTCTTCCTTTAAGGGACCCTGTCCTTTATTTTATGTCTGATACGAAAAAACTTCAGGTTAATCTCAACAAAGTTCAATAGGAGAAGAGGTCTTGGAAGAACAAGTACCGTATTCTCAATGTGGAGTGCAAGAAAATACAGCAGTTGTTAAGAGAAAAAGATGCCATGATCGAGATTTTAGAGCAACACGCCGTAGAAAATCAGGATGACCAAAGGAATTTGCTCGCTCCTTACACTTGGAAAAGGAATGACAACCCAACAACGGCCCAAGAGCCCCGGTCGAAGAAGAGGAAAGTACCAGAACCAGCACCTAAGCTCTCTTCAGAAAGGACTCAGGATCCATTAGTTTAGACTTTTCCTTTTAACAACACTTTGTAAACTACTGTATTTCCATTTCCGCAATCTTTGAATTCAATAAAATTGGGTTTCCCCACTGTTTAATATTTGCAATTCGATTTTTGAAGTTTACTTTGATTAAACAAAAATAAATATTAAAATAATCATTGCATTCATCATACTCACGTAACGCATTCTTCTTGCCTACGAATCTCATGTTTGTGTTTCGATTCTAGAGTCAAAACTGTCTCATTCGTACAATACTCTGGCCAATCGACAGAAAAAGATGGATGATCTCGAGGAAGAGAATAGATAGTTGAGGGAAGAGATCGACACTCTGAAAGAGGATCTGAGGAAACTTCACAATGACATACAAGCTCTAGCAGAAGCTCAGATGCAACAACAAAGGACTGTGATCTCAGAGATCACATCAACGCCCATAGTGGAGAAGTATGATCTTAGGTACAAAATGCCGAAAGATCGTCCCTGGGGCATGCCACTCAACTATATCCCGGAAGGATATGTTCCGCCGATCACTGAAGATTCGGAAACTGCAGCAGGAACCGCTGGGCCTGAAAGTTACAAACTTCGGGAAAGCGAAGATGCCAGGGGCCTGACAGTAACTCCTGAAGGTTACAAACTTCGGAAGGCACCAAGAGTCACTGACATGGTGACTATACCACCACCCGTGATACACACTATCCTGGAAGGACAGATTCCACAGATACCTTCTAGTGGAAACGATAGTATGTTCGACAGAATGAATGAGTTCTAGGAACAGTTCCTGGAGATGCAGAAAGAGCTGCAAGCCCTTCGCGGTCAGGATCTATTTGGAAAGGACGCCGCAGACCTTTGTTTGGTCCCCAATGTGAAATTTCCGCACAAATTCAAAGTGCACGAATTTGAAAAGTACAAGGGTAACTCGTGCCCTCAAATCCATTTAGTGATGTACGCTCGGAGGATGTCAACTCAGACAAAGAACCAAGAGCTACTAATTCACTATTTTCAGGATAGTTTAACCGGTGCCGCACTCAAATGGTACATGGGTTTAAACCGCGCTAAGATCGGCACTTTCAGAGATCTTGGTGCCGCCTTCGTTCAACAATATAAGTATAAGCTGGACATGGCACCGGACAGAGATCAACTCAGAGCCATGTCGCAAAAGGATAAGGAAACCTTTAAGGAGTACGCTCAGAGATGGCGTGAAATTGCCGCTCAGATTTGTCCACCTCTTGAGGAAAAAGAGATGACAAAGATCTTCTTAAAGACCTTGAGCTCATTTTACTACGATAGAATGGTCGCCAGTGCGCCCAGTGACTTCACCGAGATGGTGGGCATGGGAGTTCGTCTTGAGGAAGCAGTCCAAGAAGGACGTTTAGTTAAAGACGTTGGATCATCAAGCAGTACCAAAAGATACAGTAGTGCTCTCCCTAAGAAAAAAGAGCATGATATTGGGAATGTCTCTCTCGGAAAGCAAAGGCGACGGTACCAACCAGTAGCAGCTATAACTCCTGCTATCAACGTTGCGCCTGTTCCTACGTATCAACCTCAGGTTGCTCAGAGCCAACCGAATCAAAAGCAATATCAGCAAAGGACACAACAGCCTCTTCAGCAGGCTCATCCTCCATATAACAACAACCGTACAACGCGACCACCAGGGTTTGACCCTATACCAATGTTGTATGCAGAATTGTTTCCGCTACTACTGGTCAAGGGGCACATCCAAACCAGGTCTCCTCTTACAGTACCGGAAAATCCGCCTTTTTGGTTCAAAGTGGATCAAACTTGCCTTTATCATCAAGGAGGACCAGGGCATAACATAGAAAACTGTCTCAGTTTCAAATCCGATGTGCAAAATCTTGTTAGGAGCGGGGTCTTATCTTTCAAAGATACGAATCCGAACATTCTCATAAACCCACTGCCTCAACACGGGAAAGCTGCAGTAAATTTGATAGAAGGAGAGTCTAATAACAGCTATCAAATTCATGATGTACTCTTATTGAGGGTCAACTTCATCAAGATCCATTGTAGATAGAGTGCATACGGCCATGTGCCACCTCACAATTATCACCAGCGTGATATCTGCTCTAAAAACAAACAAGGATATTCTGTGGTGCAATCAGCTCTACAGGAACAATTGGATCTCGGATGGATCCAAGAGCATCGAGTTCGTGGAGTTAACATGACTTATACGAATTCCAACATCATTCAAAACCACGACATCCATGCAATGAATGTCAACTTAGTAACAATGAACTCAAGGCAAATCCAGTATCATAATATGTCACGGCACGATTACAATTCCTGTCTGATTTGCTCTAAAAACAATCAGGGATGCTCTTTTATACAAGAGTCCCTCCAGCATCAGATGGATCTTGGGTGGATCCAGGACTACCATGATAAAAATCCTTATCTGTTCAACATGGTTTAAATCTTCGATATTCGTTTGATGAATACCAGCTTGGTAGAATTACACGCCAAGCAAGTCCAACTCGGTTTTCTCACTTCACATGATTATCTGAGCTGTGAAGTATGTTGTGAGAGTAACCAAGGGTGCGCTCTCGTTCAAAGAACTTTGCAACACTTGTTAAACCATTGGTGGCTTCCAATCTATCTAGACGAAGACACCCAATAAGTCAGTATGATTAACGGGAACCCTACTAGACATCAAAGTCAGGATGTCCGATCTATGGAAACAGACCTAGTAAGGTTGCACTGCATTCAAAGCGGACGGGGACAGGTGCCACCACACAACTACGAGCACTGTAAGTCTGCTCGGAGAATAACCAAGGATGCTACCTCGTGCGAGCAGCCCTTTAGAGTTAGTTAGACCGCAAAGAGATTCAACAATGTTCAGTTTTGGGGTCCATTAACTGGACGCCAGACTATTTCGCTGACCATATCAAAGATGTTGTTGTGATCTCTGATCCTAAGAGGACCAAGGATGTTTGTACCATCATCCCTCTACTTGACGAATCAAAAGTTCTTAACCTGGAACTGATTGAAGTTACTTACAATAGTCAGAGAAATCAGAAGGCTATTGTAGTTACCTATCTGTCGGGACCAGTACCGTACAAATCTGATAAGGTGATCCCTTACAAATACGGTGCAACAATAATTGAGAATGGAAAGGATATTCCATTGCCCTCCGTCGTGAATATTGCAGACATCAGTCGAGTAACACGGAGTGGTCGAATTTTCAACAGAGGAGTTGGAGAACCTAACAGAGAAAAGGAACTTCAGACAGAAGTTCCCGATCCACAAGTCAGTCAATCCAGTGATCCCAACCTTTCAAAGAATGATGATGAGATGTTGAAGCTCATCCAAAGGAGTGAATACAACATTGTTGATCAGCTGTTACAAACTCCTTCAAAGATTTCTGTGTTATCTCTTTTACTCAGTTTCGAAGCCCACAGAGAGGCTCTACAAAAATTCTTAGAGCAGGCCTTTGTGGAACAGGATGTGTCGATAAGATAATTCGACAGTATCGTCTCTAACATCACTTCCTGCAACAACTTGGGGTTTAGTGATGAGGAATTACCAAAAGAAGGCAAAAGTCACAACATGGAGCTCAATATCACAGTCAACTGCCAGGACGATGCCTTAGCCAGCGTAGTAGTAGATACTGGATCGGCTCTCAACGTTATGCTGAAGTCCACTTTAATGCGACTATCATTCAAAGGATCTCTGATGAGAGGCGGTGAGGTCATTGTCAAAGCATTTGACAGATCCAGAAAAATAGTTATTGGCGAAGTCAAACTTCCTATAACTATCGGTCCTCACACTTTCCTAGTCACTTTCCAGGTCATGGACATCCGGACAACATACAGTTGTTTGTTGGGAAGACCTTGGATACATCAGGCAGGGGTATTCACTTCGACACTTCACCAGAATCTAAAGTTTGTCAAGAATGACCAACTCGTCAGGGTTTGTGGAGAACAAGCCTCGATCGTGAGTAAACTATGATTGTCCACTTGTGTAGAACTCAAGGAGGTTGTAGGAAATCAGTTCCAAGCACTTTCGGTAAGCAGTGAGGATCAATCAGAGAAGGAAACATCAATATCCTCGTACAAAGATACTCTCGAGGTGATCAAAAGTAACAATGCAAAGGGATGGGGATAGCTTGTCATTCCTGCTGATAACAAAACAAAGAAAGGCCTTGGTTTTTCTGTAACCTGTACCCAGACTGCCGCTAACAGTGAAAGTCTTCATCCTATTCAGAACTTCTTCCATAGTGGAGGTTTCCTTCACCCAGTGTCTCAAGAAATACATACCATCAACGAGGGAGACTCCTACGATACAAATGAGGAATGAAAGTCCTATCTCAACGAGGACGGTTATATGTCTCAAGGAGAGGTGCCTACGCCATTTTGCTATCCCGCATAGAGTCTGAGATTTATACCAAGGTCAGATGTCAAGATGATATACGGAGATTGTGATCCGGAAGGATGTCGTGCTCCACCATATTCATTAGAGGAGGACACTCTGATGAAAGACAACTTTGACCATGACTATTATGGCCCAATGGATGGCATGCCTATCTGGCAGCCGTACCCAGGAGACTTGGGGCAAGAAAATCAGCAGAACGATGAAAATCAGCTGAGCATCATTGGAAAAAATACCTGCGTCCCCACCATGTCATGGGATCAATGCTTACATCATTCAGATAATATCCAGCACGACGATGAATTTGCAAAGTTTGCAGGACTAGAATTCATTAACTACACTTTTCCTAATGTCAACGTCATCGAGAGGGATGACTCCTCCAGTTCTAAAGAAGTATGGGACACCTTAGGACAACCGAGTGGCAAATTCGACTTCATGGTCAAGTACACCGCTCCTGAAAGCTCTCGTATCAGGCTCAAGGACGTCCAGCCAACTGGATGGGGAGATTTACCTGAGAGCACAAATACTATGCAAAATACAACTGAGGAATCCTCCTACGACAACTCTTCCTGGGAGACAGATTCCAATGATCCTGCTCTGCCAGAAATCAGCGTTATTTCTGAATACAAATCAAGGAAGGTACCAGACTTTGTGATTCACCGAGGAGTTCGCCGCCAATGGGTTGCAGTCGATGTTCCAAAGATTGTTCATAAGTCTAAGTAATTGTCGTCTTTATCTTAACCTTTCACCCTGCCCAGGTGAAACGGATGTTTTGATAGGGCTCACTTTCTGTAAATATACCTCTTCGCTTCGCCCAAAGTGACTGAGTTTTGTTTTATAGGGCAGTAGTTTCAAGAATCGACAAGTTCATAAATAAAATAACGTCATTCTGTAATTCCCTCATTAATTTTTGTTTTCTCTTTTCGCTTTTTCAGAAAATGGTAATCCTAAAAAATAATTCAAATGATAAAAACAAGCAGTTTTCGAAAAAAAATACACTGCACACACTCTTTCATTTTCTCTATCTCTTCTAAAAACAAATCATACCTTCATGCAGATTGCTTGTTTTAAACCCCGTTGAAACATACGATCCAATGCCTTCTCCCAACTTTGAATTCCCAGTATTTGGGGCTGAAGAAGAAGATGACAAAGACATTTTAGAGGAGATCTCCCGATTACTCAGACAAGAGGAAAGGTCCATTGAACCTCACAAAAAGCCGTTGGAAACAGTCAACTTGGGTTCAGAAGAAGAGAGAAAAGAGGTCAAGATTGGGGCACTGCTCAGTCCAAATGTCAAAGAAAGTTTGACAAAGCTTCTCAAAGAATTTCCCGATGTATTCGCTTGGTCCTATCAGGACATGCCAGGGTTGGATACCAACATCATGGAACATCATCTACCGTTAAGATCAGAATATCCACCGGTGAAACAAAGGCTGAGACGGACTCATCTGGACATGGTTATCAAAATCAAAGAGGAGGTACAAAAATAGATTGACGCGGGTTTCCTTGCCACATTAGAATATCCTCAATGGTTAGCTAACATAGTGCCAGTTCCGAAAAAAGACGGAAAGGTCAGAATGTGTGTGGATTACAGAGATCTAAATAAAGCTAGTTCAAAGGACGACTTTCCTTTACCACACATTGACATGCTGGTAGATAGTACAGCAAAGTTCAAAGTTTTCTCCTTCATGGATGGATTCTCGGGCTATAATCAGATAAAAATGGCGCCGAAAGACATGGAGAAAACTTCGTTCATTTCCCCATAGGGTACCTTTTGTTACAAGGTAATTCTGTTCGGTTTGAAGAACGTCAAAGCAACCTATCAAAGGGCCATGACTACTCTGTTTCATGACATGATACACAAAGAAATCGAAGTATATGTTGATGATATGATCGCCAAATCTAAAATAGAAGAGGAGCATGAGACCCACCTGTCAAAACTATTCAAGCGGTTGAGGAAGTACAAACTCCGCTTGAATCCCAACAAGTGCACCTTCGGTGTCCATTTAGGGAAACTCTTAGGGTTCATCGTCAGCCAAAAAGGAATTGAGGTTGATCCTGACAAGGTCAAGGACATTCAAGAAATGCCTTCTCCAAGGGCTGAAAAACAAGTCAGGGGATTCTTGGGACATTTAAATTACATTTCCAGATTTATATTCCTCATGACCGTGACATGTGCGCCAACCTTCAAATTACTCAAAAAGAATCAGGACTGCATTTGGATAGAAGACTGGAAAACTGCCTTCGACAGTATCAAGGAGTACTTGTTGAACCCACCGATTCTATCTCCTCTAGTGGAAGGAAGGCCACTGATCATCTACTTAACAGTCTTGGAAGACTCAATGGGGTGTGTACTTGGCGAACAAGACGAAACAAAAAGGAAAGAGTCTGCCATCTACTATCTGAGCAAGAAATTCACCGACTGCGAGACTCGGTACACTATGCTTGAGAAAACTTATTGTGCTCTGGCTTGGGCAGCCAAACGTCTTCGCCAGTATATGATTTGTTACACTACTTGGTTAATCTCCGAAATGGATCCAATCAAGTACGTCTTTGAAAAACCTGC